>CM073571.1:58120931-59578974 GCA_037074715.1 Magnolia kwangsiensis | reverse complement strand
GAAGTTTATAGGGTTTTAGTTGGCCCTGGGTTCTCTATCAGATGACGGCTTAGATCATATGGTGGGACTTATCTCGAACCAATTGTGATCATCCGTTTGAAACGGATCAAGGCAGGAAAATAGGGAGATAAACTCTCCTTTTCAGGTCTTGCTCGAGTCAACGCCCAATTGACTGGCTGTGCATTCCAGTGCACCGTGGGTGTGCCCGCACAGGTCTAAAAGTGGGGTCCACATGATGGTTAGTGCAATCCACACCGTCTATTCCTTCTAGAGGTAGGTCTAAAGACTTAAGTGGGCTACACCAAGTGATCTTTAGGTTTTAAAATGCGAATTTCTATCAATCCGATGGTTGGATCATCTCTAGTCTTTTCTCCATGATTCCCTAGCAAATTCTAGAGGGATTTTAATGGTTTTTACATTCATATAGTGTTTAATTAAGGGATGGATTCTTAATTTGAGTGTTACGGTCCGTTGAATGACAAATTTGATGAATTGGTTTCTGATTTTAAGGTTAGGCCCTTCCTTAGTCTATGTTGAACATTTTTTAATGGTTTTTGGGGTTTTCTAATTGCAATCTAAAGATTGATTTTATAATCTGATGGTTGGATTATGGAAATCAAGTGTTAGAGCAATCGACCTAATGTTTCTCTGAGCAGTCCTAGTGCATATGTATGGTCTACCTTAAGATTGAACGGTGAGTTTAGTGATCTAGGAGATGGTATTGATAATGAATGGCTTGATTTGTCTCTAACAAGGTTTAATGAATTGATGAAGATTTCTCCTATCGGCCTGATCAGGCTAAAATGCAGGTGATCATTCCATTAATTTAGATTTGTGTTTATGCCAAGTTAAGTTCCCTAGGTAACACCCAAGTACTGAAAAGTACAGGGTGTTACAAAAATAAAGGAACAAGGAGGAAGAAACGAGAGGGAAAGTCGGACGTCAATCCAACTTCCTTTAGATTCGAACAACCTCACAAATTCTCCGATTCATTGCCAATTTCGGTTTAGGTTCAAAAATCAAATCTCATTTTCCCTTCCCAAAACCTTTCTCCTCTTTCCACAATGATAGATGTAAAAATAATAGGATGAACTTAGATACAATCTAGTATAAACTAAAACTGGACTCTAAATTCTAACTATTTGGATCCTGTGGAATAGGATAAAGGAAATAGGTTTGATGCTAAGAATCCCCTAGATCAACAACGTTACTAGTAAACGATCAAACAACTCAAGGTGAGGGTTTCCTTTAAACTTGCATTAACTTGAGTTGGTATAATATATTTTGTTCCATCACGTGCTTTAATTCCTCCCTGAAATTATTTAATTATCTCTTGGGAATAAAGGTTAAGTTATAATGTTAATTTTACATGACCTTTCTGAATTTATGTGAGGGTTTTAACCTTTAAAGCTTACCTTAATTTAAGTTGGTATGATTTAATTGTCATTTTTTACATATTTTATCTTACTATGATTACCTCCCGGCAATTATATAATTTACCACCATCAATTGTCTATCCTTTAGAATTATGTTATGACTTTAATTATGCGTGGTCTTTATGAATTTATGTGGGCGATTAATACAAGCATTGTCCTTGCCTTTATCAATTTTGTTGAGTTAGCCCTTGCTACTCTTTTCTTATTTGGGTTGGCCATTACCACTCTCCTCTTTATTGAGTTGGCCATTGCGACTCTCCCCTTTGTTAAGTTAGCCATCGCTACTCTCTTCTTTTTTGAGTTAGTCATTGCTACTCTCTTTTTTTTAGTTAGTCATCCCTACTCTCCTTTTTATTTTATTAGTCTTGTGCTATTTACATTTATGGCTTAGCATATGTCTTAATATTTCAAAACCCACATGATTTAGTTTACATTCCCTTTGATGCAAGTGATTTGTTAAAGGTATCACAACTAGTAATTTAAATATTTTATTATGGACGTAATGCGCTCTGGGTAGAGACCATCTTGGTCGATGCGTAATTCTTTGGGTTTGGGTAGTGGTGCAAAATTGATGTAAGTAATTTACAATACGTGTTACATCACTTCTGAGATTGAATGTCATAAATAGTCGCTCCATGAACAAATCGTGTCACATAATTCATCCAACTCATGTGTTATGCGGCCTCGAGGTGTTCATGTAAATCCACGGTAGTGTTGGATATGCCGACGAATCTCGTAGTGTGAGAATGCGGGGCTAGCCGAGGCTTTTCTATGAATTATATTCCATATTGTGATGATCACTATGTATGATGAGCCACACACACTTTGTTAGGCATGCATTCATATATATATATATATATATATATATATATATATATATATATATATATATACATATATATATATCTGTTGCGCATATTGATACCTCTCGTATAGTAGAATACGTGACGTATCAGAACCCTTACTTTATGTTTAAGAATCTCTTGAATTATTGTTAATCTTAAAGGATAACCATCATTATGAGTTGGGCGTTGACCCTCTCCAATAGTACAACTGATGCAGGTGACGTACAAGTTGAGAATCCAAAAGATCAATTCCTGATAGAGGGTTTTACTTAATAGAACAAAAAATTATTTTATGATTATTTTATTTATACTTCCGCTATGCAACTCAGACATTGTAATAGGCTCCCATTAGTTAAGCATTTGACAAATTTATTTAATTATGGAATAATAAATGCAGTTGATTTTATTCTTATAGATGATTACCTTTACGAATGTAACTAGATGTGATCTAGATGAGAGGGAATTCAAGGCGAGACCTTAAGACATCTAAATTTTTACATTATTAACACCTGATATTCCTTGGGTATGAGTATAAAATCTGGCCATGAAAATTCGAGATGTTACACTAATCCACATCCATCATCCACACATAACAACTATTGTTTAACACCATCATTCAGAAATAATCATCTACAACATCTCTGATAAATATAAAGAATACTATTTTTTTTATAAGTCCATCCATTTGGTTTTTTGCTAAGTCCATCCATTTGGGATCTCATGAGAATATGTTCAAAACTTTCAACTTATTAACAATAAAATACTTTAAACCATTTTCAACATGAAATTATTAGACAATAATAAACTTCTAACATAAACAAAGAAAGTAGCATGAATTTCATCTAAACATGTTAATGGTTCAGCATGTTCAGCTCTTCTTCTTCAAGATAGGGCCATTACACTTGTCAATCA
Source organism: Magnolia kwangsiensis (assembly GCA_037074715.1). NCBI lineage: Eukaryota > Viridiplantae > Streptophyta > Magnoliopsida > Magnoliales > Magnoliaceae > Magnolia > Magnolia kwangsiensis. Next base: position 59,575,781 of record CM073571.1, on the reverse strand, counting down.
TCCACTAGTTCAGCCTCTTGTTCTTGAAATTAAGCAACTGTCTCATCTTTAAAAAAATATGTATGATTTTTCCATCAATATAATTTCAACTGGACAAGCCGAACGAGTGTCATTATGATTCATGCATGTTATAAATAAAATAGAAAATATATGAATGTGATGGGATGCATGATGCATGAATGCATCAAGTGGGTTGATCAATCCACTTGCTTAAGTTAGATTCCATCAACTCGCATCCCCCATTCCGAGGTAGGCTTCCACATATTATGGACATCCAAGGATGGTCCCTTAAGTCACCTAGTACTATAAGTACATACAAGTCTTCTAGGGAGAGCCCTAAGGAAATAACACAGGAATATTATGCATAGCATGGATGAATGGAAATGATTGATGCATTATATTAATAATTTTTCACATTTGGCATAATGTTCCAGTACTGCCAACATAGAGAGATTCATCAAAATAGTCATACAAGCAAATAAAATGAACACAACAATCAAATGACTACTTTAATTACAATGAGAGGAAACGTGTTGGGATTACTCACCTAATTATATAACTCAATTAACTCCTTGTTTACATATATCTATACATATATTATCAGTTCACATTTCGTTGATTAAATCCTAACTCAGGGCCACCCACAAGGAGAATCCAACTGTTAGATTTGAATTCTCTTAGTTCTCACCCACAACACATATAGATAGTTATCTTTTCATGTGGAAACCACTTGATTAACCAAAGCATTCTGATCATTTTAATGTTTTAAGATGATTAAGGATTATAATTACTTCATATGGTATAATTAAAATATCAAATTTTTAATTCAAATAGAAAGTTCTAGCGAGTTGTCAAACAATCGAGGTCGATCGATGCTATCATCGATTGATCGAGGTTAGATTGAAATTCACTTCGATTAATCAAAATTAATTTAAATTTTCAACACAACTCTCAGGATATTTTTTTATTCCCTTTGACCAATCGAAACTGCTTATTCGATCGATCAAACTGTACCTCCGATTGATCGAATTACCCTATCAATCAATCAATATTGTTTCAAAATATGGACTTTGGTTACTGGACATTTTTGGGTTGCCTTTGATCGATCGATCGATCCGACACCACTAGACATAGTCTAGATGATCCAAATCTCATAACTTTTGGTGTTTTCCTATTTTTCTTATTTCTCCTATTTTAAATGATTCATTGATCATATGAAATAGATTTGAACCATCCATTGACTACTAAAATCTCACATTAGGGATGGATCAATAGATCGTTTAGATTCATACCATCCATAATCTCAAGTTTTAGATCTAAGCATACTATATACGATTCCTTCCCTTCATCTTTATGGCCCATCAAACGGTCACATCCACCTACACTTTCTGGATATTAAGTTAGATCTATCCGTCCAATCACCATTTTAAAATCTAAGGTGTAAAACTATATCTACAATTGGATTTGATTAATGGAATACAACCTATAGTCATATTCATCTAGAAATTAGGGTCTAGGTATCATTTGACCCTCAAGATCAAATGGTCCATACAAATTAGATTTAAGTCCCTTAGATTGGACCACATCGATTTTTTATAAGAAATAACTCTCTTTTGGGTTTTCCATGAGAGAGAATTCTTTCCTCCGACCTCACCTGCAATCAAGAGTCACAGTGGCATAAGTCGATCCCTCCTTCTTTCTCAAGTAAGAATGTCTCTACCAACTAGCTAAATGACTTGTTTACACTCTCATTCTAAAAGTTAAATTTATAAATATTAATTATGACTCTAAGGTGCACCTAAATTCAAGGTTATTACAATACTTATATTGTCCATATGTTATATTTAAATGAGAATTGAAATTGGAATCAAATGTGCTCTACCTTGGGTTATTCGCAAAAGATCAACACATGCGCTCTTCCTTAGGTTATCCCTAAAATATTAGGACATGCACTTTCCTTGTATTATCCCTAAAAGATCAGTATAGGTGTTTTGTCTTCAATTACCCCTGAAAGATCAACACATATGCTCTACCTTGTATTATCCCTATAAGATCAACATAGATGCTTTGCCTTAGATTATCCCTAAAAGATTAACAACAAAGCACTCTATTTTTGTATCCCTAAAAATATCATAAGTGCCTTGTCCTCATTTACTCTTAAAAGTTCACAAGAAGAAATGTTACATATTTAATTTGTTGTTTATAGTATTCATAGCATTCATAATATCCTGCAATCTTAATATCTTGTTGCATGTTCTTGGATTGATGCTCTATAATTCATGTATATGTTGCGGTTATGTATTTCCAAAATTAATTTGGAAATTTCAAATTCTAGGTATGAGATTATCAAATTGAGCTATTATGCTCACTCACACTTTGACAATATTTCACGATGGAGAGTTTAGTCAGAGTAAAGTGAAGCGAAGATCTAGCCATTTGCCTAGGATTAGGTTTTCCTTTTCCAACATATTATAAAATAAAATAAAATAAAGTGTATAGTAAAAATCCATTAGTGAGTATAGACTATTGTAATTAAACATTGTATTAGATGAATTTTTAATTTATTATGGTATAATTTTTATTAAATTGTAATTGTAAATGTTTTAAATTTAAATCATGACATGAGATTTAGTATCGGATTAAATTAACTGAGATACTAGATTTCAGAATGTGACATTAAAAGTGCTACTGACAAGGGGGATGCATAAGGGCAGACTTGAAGGAAGGCGTGAGACTACCATCAAGAAGACATGACAGGCAATCCTCCCATAGAGGGAGGTGCAACTAGCATCTCTCCATGACTGTGGGCACGTGCATATAGGGCATGCAAGTGGTGTACAAGGTGTGTGCCTTATGAGAGGCCTTGGTTTAGTAAGTGGGACTCAAAGGGCACAGACCACGATTATGTCGGCCAGGGGATACTGATGGGGTTTTCCTCCTTAGTTCAGAGGAGAGGTTGTGCAGCGCGGATATTCTAAATCTTGCTGAACCATGCTGCTCGACCGGTCGAGGGTCATTCGACTCAAAGTCCAGCAAGTCATGATTTTTTGCTTTGAGCAGTCGAGGCCCTGACTCGACTAGTTGAGGGTTACGCAGATTCAGTCAGGATTTGGTACAGACTATGTAAATTTGAGGCGGTTTTCACAGAGGTGCGGAAAGAAATTTTCTAAACTATAAATAGGGGTCCATAAGGCTCTTCTAGGGTATTGAGAAGGCTTTCTAAAGCTATTGTGCTAAGGTGTTTTCACAGCCAAGGTGAGAGAGAGAAATCTTGTGGAAGAAAGGATTCTGCTCGTAGAGATGATCTATTGCGCAGTCGACGTCTCAGCACTTTTACGTCCTTCTGATCGGTGAGATCTCTCCGTTTCTCATTATTCTCTTATTGTTCATCTGCTCCTGTGTGAGCAAAGAAGGTTTGATCCAAGCGGTGTTTGCTTGTAATTAGTTGTAACATTCTACTTTATAGTGGATTGTTGCTTTAGAATAAGTCTCATGGTTTTTACCTCTTCGAGAATTTTTCACGTAAAATTTCTTGTGTCGTATGATTTATGCTTTGATTTATTTCATCGCTTTAATATATTCCATAATTCTAATATTTGGGAGGCGAGATCCTAAAGTTTTTTGTCCAATGCTCCCAACATATGCTGCTCAAGCTCACCTGGTGGGTAGCTTGAAAGGTCCTGCTTGGGCCGAGGTGTGATGAGAAGGCGCAACAAGAAGGTGCAGGTCCCAAAAACCAGAAATCATGACCATCCATTACTTTTGTCTTTTCTACTTATTATTTTTTTATTTACAAAATTTTTATAAAAAAAAGGTATATCGAAACCCATTTTCCAACCTTCGACGTGGCATCTTAAAAGAGGTAACATCGTATCATTCCTTATCATACCTTGGGTCTCAAACCTCTATGTAAGTAGGGGCCAACAAAGACCGTTGTACAACATATGATTCTTGCACAAATATCTTCATTAATAGTGCTGCTGTTTTCATATGCACGCCAGCTCACATCCCTTGGTTTCTATAATACAGATGAAAGAAAAATCTCGCCCACCGGGGTCATTTTCCCTGCACAGGGAAACGACTTATTGTGCATGAAATCCATCTCATCTATGGAATCGGACTGAGTCCTGCTCGACGGAATCAGTCCAGGCAGGGGCTATATGGGGCCCACCGTGATATACGGGATTGATCCACTCCGTTCATCCATTTTTACAGATCATATTAGGTTAAGAGCCGTTATAAGCCCAAACGTAGGGCAGATCAAAGGCTGAAGTGGACCACACAGTGGCGATTGAATTCCCACCATTAAAAAGTTCATAGTGGCTATAGAAGTTTTGGATATAACTGGCAGAGCTTATGAACAGGTTGGATGGCAAATAAATATCACAGTGGGCCTAGGAAGGTTTAAGTGGTGGGCGTCTTTATCACTACTGCTTCCTACGGTGTGGTTCACTTGAGCCTTGGAACTACCTAATTTTTAGAGACTTACCTTAAAATGGGATGGAAAAATGGTTGAACGGCATAGATAAAACCCATATATCACAGTAAGCCCCAGGGAGGCCTTGCCTGGACTGATGTCCGTCAAGGTGGGACAGGACGCAATCCGCTTCCCCTGTCTATCGGGTATTAAAACCCTTGCATAGGATATTTCTGTGCCTGGGCTGTGTGAGACCACGAAGATTTGGTGATAAATCCACTCCATCTATCTGTTTTGAAAGACCACAGTGAGAAAGGATTCTAAAAATCAGGCAGATTGAAAACTCATGTGGGCCATACCACACGAAACAGTGGAGATTGAACGCCTGGGTGACATTAGTTTTGTATCAGGGTGGTATTTATTCCTGCCGTTTATCTGAATGATAATAACCGTATGAACAGTTTGGATGACATATAAACATCGTAATCATCTCTAAAAATGTTTCAACCTCGAATATTTCTGTTCTTACCATTTCATGAGCATATCCAGCCTGACTCTTGGATCTGCCTGGATTCTAATTAGAATACTGTGTAGTGTTTTCTTTCAAAAATAGGTGGACGGAGTAGATTTGTCACAATATCTCTGTGGGCCACAAACAGTCCCATTCACATATATATCCGAGGTCATACGCAATCCACTTTAAAAAAAATTAAAAATAAATAAATAACACGCACACACAAACCCCACACACCCGCTTACACACGCACTCCCACCCCACACACGCACGCCGTGGGATTTCACCACAGGTGGGTACTCAAACCCTTGACCCGCTGTTGTAACTCCTGGGAGTCTACCACCCGGGTAAGAGGAAGGACCCACTTCATTAGCCTTGATCCAAAAATTAAGCCTGATTCAACGCTCAAGTGGGCCAGCCTATATGAAATTACACCCAAAACTTTTAAATTCACGTGAAATGGCTCACCTGAGATATTCAAATATTATTATCTTGGATAATGCTCAGGACTTGCGAGGTACATTCATCGAATGGATGAAATTACATAAAAACACTGCTAAGGACCATATACAAAACTAATGGTGGACGTCCTATCTCAACTTTTTCTTGGCTCGTAGCCTACCCGAATTATGGATGGTCATGATTTCTGGATCCAAGACGATCATGTGGCAGTGAACCTGATGGACGGCGTGGATCTTGTTCCACTCACGTGCAAGGTACGCTCGCGCGGCTCTGAAAATAAAAGTCACCCGACGAAGGATTGGGAAAGGCATTTTGGTAAATATGTGATGGAAGAGGGGTAGTGAGGGAAAGGAGAAAATAGGGGGAAGAAGACGGGGCGAGAACGGTAAGGGAGCGGTTTCCTGGGAGGCCGTTGGGTTGGTTTTTCTGGGTGGGACGGGTTTTGAATCTTCTACGGTTGCGGTCCACGCTGGCTGGCTGGCTGGCCCATCTCTTTAAGAGGTGACTTGGAATAGTCGGACCATCCTCGATAACAACAGTCTCAATGTACGGACAAGAAAGAAGAATGCGATGGTCCACTTACATTTTCTTCAGTCATGGTGGTTTATATACATGCACGTCAATCTGTACCGTCCAAATCATTGGGCCAATTTTGAATGGACCACTCAAAATATCAAAATATCTGGACCTTAAAACTTACACTGCTAAATGGTCCACAAGGTCTCGGTTCTTTTGGTAGTTCACCAACATTTTGAAAATGGCTAGCCCGTCACTTGCTGCACTCATATATGGCTATCTGAACCATCCTTGTTGTGGGGTATATCGTAGATGGATCCTGACCGTTGAATTGATGGTGATCAAATGGATAGTCTAAAGTATATTAGTAATGGGTTCAAATTCAATGGTAGAATCAGATGGCTGCTATTATCTTTTCAGCTTCACTTTTATGCTCCATCTACAGATGGGTCAATGATTTAAACGGTCACAATTGTTGTGTCTAGAGGGTAGGGTGAATTACGGCAGGATGTTCCAATCTCTGTAGACCTCACGGTGATGTATGTGTTCTATCCATCTGATTCATCCATTTTTGCCTGCACGTTTTAGGGCATGAGCCAAAGAATGATGCAGATGGAAAGCGCAGGACCCCACACAGGAAACATATATCAACGGGAAACACAATATAAGCTTAATCCAAAAATATTGCGAATGGTAGGTGTTCAATCTCCACAGTTTTTAAAGTTTGGCAACCTGAGCCTGGGATCTGCATGAATTTTAGACTAATGCCCTAAAATAAGCTAGAAAAATAGATTGACAGATATGGGCCACGTCTACCAAGTTAGTCTGTAATCATTGCACCAAGTAAACTATGATGCAAGAACTGTGAATGCATACTGTTTATCCACGGCATCCATCCGTTGTTCTAGCACATTTTAGTAGTTGGGCAAAAATTAAAGCATATCCAAAGCTCGGAATAAGCGCAACAGAGGAAATAGTAGTAATGATGATTTTCAATTTTGATACCTTATTAAGCTCCATGGTGATGTGTATTTGTCATTCAACCTTTGTATAAGATCACACAAAAATAGACCAAGGCAAAACACATATATAAGCTTGATTCTAAACTCACTTTGACTCTCAAAAATTTTTCAACGATTGACATTCAATTTATAATGCTTCCTGTGGTGTGGTACATCTGCTGTATGCTTCATTTTTGGTATCAAGCCTTAAAATTAATGTCCCAAATGGATAAAATATATAAATCAAGGTCGACCCTACAGATTTTACTGTACGCACTCGGCTTCCATCCACTTCCTCAATTCTCTGACACAGTGAAATGACAATTCGCATTCACGTAGAAATTCTTAAAAACTGCATACGTGGTGTACCTTACAGGCAATTCAAAATAAACTGTTCAAAATTATGAGGTCCCGCTACATTGTTGGACATTTATTGGACGGTTTAAAAAAAAAAAACATAAAATATGTGTCCAAGGGTCAGAGTCCGGGATTGTTCAAACTGGAGTGTAACTTAAGGACAGTGGGCTCCATAACATAGTCGGTTTCATTCGAGTTACTGAGACGCCACGTATACAATTCCATGGTGCCTGCGTATAAAGCACCACGGTGCCAGAGTATCAAATAACTCCCCTGTGTATCTACGTGGAAGGTGGGAAGAGACGCCATAATAACAGTAACGCATTGTTTTCCACTTTTCAGTTTTGATTTTTACACCTCACTTTCATATTGATTTAAAAAACAAAAAAAAAAAGAAAAAAAAAGAGGGTCAGTTGCTTTGCATACGGACGGACGCTTTCAACCCTCATTCAATTCTCTACCAAACGCGCCCCATTTTCTTCCAATCCAACCCTACTCCTTCTGCAACTCCTCGCTTACCCTTTTTTTTTCCCTCGTCCTTCAAAGGTAAATACCATTAAAAAATTTTATTTTATTTTTAAAGAGTCTTTTTTATCTGACGCCTCTCTCTCTCTCTCTCTCTCTCTCTCTCTCTCTATCTTGTAATAAGATTCTGTTCTTCTTCTTTCTTGTCTTCAAAAAGCTTTTCCTGTTTTCAGTAAGAAATTAAAATGGAGTGCGTTGAAGCGGCAGCAGCGCTTAAAGCCAGTTTACGTGCGGAGATGCTGGCCGTCAGATCATGGGCCCAAGATCAGTCTTCCAACGACGATGATTGGTGCGGCAACGGAGCCGCTGCTGGTGGGGATGAGTTCTTCGTCGACGGGCTTCTGGATTTCTCGAATGAAGATGGTGTTGGAGGGCTTGAAGAAGAAGAAGAGGAGAAGAACTGCAGCGTCTCCGTTTCGACCGCCGATGATAATTCAAACTCCCGCGTTTCAGTTAAGGACGATTTCGAGGCGGGAATCGGCGTTCCTGTAAGTGCTACTGTTTCCTTAGGCCGTATTTAGGAATAGAATTTCCAAAAATCATGTTATTGTTCTGCCAAACGCGGGCTTGAACTTTCGACGTTTACTTTGAGAAATGTTCATTTTCCCCGCTTCTCCTCCAAAGTCAATAACATCTGAACCGTTCAATCGGTAGGCCACGCCGTGATGGTCGCCTGGGGCGAAAATCAGGTGACTACGGTTTCGAAAACAATGTACAGCCGTTGATCTGACACCCACGCAACGAGTGGATTGACCTGATTTCCACAGAAGATAATCTTAATGGTGTGGCCCAAAATTTGAACGGCTTGGATGTCCCGTTAGTTAACTTGACTGGATCGGGTTGACTCGGACGAGTTTATATTCCAACAGGAAATTCCATCGAGTCGACTCGGTCGAGTTTCGAGTCGAGTCATCGAGTTTTAGAAGTATGTTTCCATGACATTTTCTAACGTTTTTTTAAATTTGAATTTCAGACGGACGAACTAGCAGACCTTGAATGGTTGTCTCATTTCGTTGAAGAATCATTCACGGAATTCCCATGCTCTACCGACTCTTTGCCGTACACGTGGACTGCAACGAAAAACCCCACAGCTGGCCCAGACAAAAAGAGCCCAAGCCCAGACCAGAAGAGGGGTTTTGTGATCGGAATCAACGTCCCAGCCAAGGCTCGGAGCAAGCGTGCGAGAACTAGCACACGTGTTTGGTCTTTCAGTAGTCAGCAGACTACCGAGTCTTCCACGTCATCGTCCTCGTCGGCGTCGGTGTCTTCTTCCTCCTATTCTAGTCTCACCTTCTGTAATACCGCCCAAAATCTCGATCTTTATTACGGAAAACAGCCTTACAAGAAGAAGAAACCGGCAGTCCCGGTAAAAGACCGGAAATCCCCGGTTCAGCAGCCCCAGCGCCGGTGCAGCCATTGTCTGGTGCAGAAGACCCCACAGTGGAGAACCGGACCGCTCGGTTCCAAAACCCTATGCAACGCTTGTGGGGTCCGCTACAAATCCGGCCGGCTCTTGCCGGAATACCGCCCGGCGGGTAGCCCTACTTTCATGAGTCATGTGCATTCCAACCACCACAGGAGGGTTCTCGAGATGCGCCAGAGGAAAGAGGTTTCGGACCCACACGAACCCGGTCTACCAGCGGTTGAGAGTTTTTGAACCAGGTTCGGTTCGCGTGTACATTTCGGGGGGTGGTGCTTTTTGCAGTTTGTAACGGAGTTCAGGGCAGATTTTTCGGACGGTGCGTTTCGTAGCCTGTAACGAATTTTGGAAGCTTTTTGGAGTTTACCAGAAATTTTGGATCGCTTTTTTGGGATCTCCAGATGAACGATCTAGATCATAGCTTGGTGGGGCAGTAGGGCGAGGCAGATTACACAAATTCTTCCCTTTTTTTCCTTTTTCTTTTTATTTTTTATTTCAGTTGAAAATAGTTCAAAAATACAAAATGTAAAACAGGTCAGTAGTTAGAGCGGAACAGTGAAGAAAAAGCAATGGCTAGGATTATACGATGGGTGTACTTTAAATTATTGGCAATCTATTATGAATTTTTCACCAGATGGACGGTCCCGATTTGAAGTGAATTGCGTTGTACCAGCAATGATGCGGCACTAGCGGATGATAGGAAGGGGTGGCTATGGCCGGCAAAGTGGATTATATATCTGTCCATCATACATGCTCTTAAATATGGATGGCCTTGATCAGCCTATCACGTAATCCCAGACCTGGGCCCACCATGTTGACTCCATCCATCCGGTGGGTGACCTCGTTGACTCATAGTACATAGGAACATAGGTGGGCCCACAACGCAGAGAACAATGAAGATGGGACGCCAAGCATTATGCATGGGGCAACAAGGTGTGTATGTTTAATCAAGCACGTTAATATCCAAAAATTAGGTGGACCATGATGCATGAATTTAGAGGCTTTAGGCTCAATTCCACGTTCTTTACATTGGCGCGGCTCAATTGAATATATATGTTTTTATACTAAGGAGAGATTATTTAATGGATGGAGGAGATTTCTCGCATTCAAAGGAGCTCGTTTCGCACCATGGATTCGAGGCTATTTTAAATTCCTTTGTAGTTTGGTTTGAAATGAGCCATAAAAGTTGATTTACGGCTAAAATCCTTTCAAGAGTTGTATGTTTAACATGTGTATTACTAAACTATTATTATATGGGACACAAGGCTCACTAATGATATCAGAAATAATTAAATTATCAATTGCATCATTATAATTATTTTAATACGATGATAAGTGCTATTCAAGCATTGTTTATATAAATCAATAGTTAAAAATTTGTTGGCAACGTGATTTTGAGCCTGTGATCCTTCCTGGATTTAGAAATTCATTATTTTCAAGTGTTGCATATATTTCAGCAAGTTTATTACAGTCATTGGGTCAAATATAACATACATTCACTAATTAAATATATTAAAATTAATTTAGTAATTAAATTAAAAACCTTTATAAATATACTAGGTTGGTGTGTCAAACACAACAGGAATATCTAAAATCCTGGGTGTTTCAAATCAGGGATTCTAAATCCATGCTCCCAAACAGACTCTAAGGCTAAGCTTATCATATGGTTACAAACGCAAATATTAGAATGGTCTACAACCAAATGAAACGGGGGCGCGGCTAATCAGGAGAAACTACGAACGCATACCATTAAAAACTTCTTAGGGCCACTAGAATGTTTATTCGCCATCCATTCAGTTGATAAGGTCACACAGATCTAAGGGACCACACAATATCGGCTTGATCCAAACTTTAGTGGCCCACAAAAATTTTTTAATAGTCAATCTCCACTGTTTCCTATGTGATCCACTTGATATTTAGATCTGTTGCATGCTTGGGCTCCCTAAAATGATCTTGGAAACCGCATGAACGGCGTGGATATAAGACACATACAGCACGGTGGGTCCCACGGTCAGGATCCGCCGAAGCCGCTTCCATCCCTATCATGCCTTGGGGTTGTAGCAGATTCGAATTGCCCGGGTAGAGCCATGGAAGGACAATAGACGTGGGAGGGTGACATCATTGAAGATGGTCTTCACCTCGTTGCTCCAGCTGGCAAATTGTCCAAGTTGCATCAATTAAATAATTTTAGCCATTGATTAGTTGCTTTCAAAAGTGCCGTTGGAAACAAAAAGTAACAAACGGCCAGCATTCGGTGGGTGAAAGTGAAGAGTAACGATGACTAAGATCCCTTGATAATATTCTTTTTTTTATATAAATGGGCCATCCATGACGGATCGAATTAAATGGACGGTCCTCATTGATACATCACCTTACCGTGGTGTTAAGTGGAGAGAAGGTTCTACCATATTTCTATCCTACCGCACTACCTTTCAAGCACAAGAGTCTAACATGTGGCGACATATCACATGTGAGGGACGGGTCATTGACGTGGTTTGGCCGATTGTTGAATCCGTCATGGACCAGAACTCAAGGCAACTCATATACATGGTGCGTTACACGTGGACCATATGCACACTGAATATAGACGTTTATCCATCGTATAGCCGCCCACGCACGGACTCGAATTGTGTGGTGTAGAACGCGGTGCCAACGTCCGTGCTGTGTATACGTGGAACAGCATTGTTGGCTCAACCATCCACACTATTCATCTATTTTTATAGATTATTTTAGAGCATGATTTAAAAAATGAATTAGAATTAAACCTTGAGTGGACCACACTACCAGAAACGGTGGAGATTGAACACATGCCATTGAAAACTATAGTGAGATACAAAAGTTTTGAATCAAGCATATAATTGTGATGCAGGGATGAACATTACGAGCTCAAAGATTGTATTCCGCGAGGATAACTACTCTGAATCCATGAAGTTCTTTAGACTCCTAACATAAGCTTCTCGTATCCACAGGAAGAAAGAAAGGAAAAAAATAAATAAATTTATGAAATTCATAATTTTAATTCAAATTGTGAGATACATCAATTTAATAATGGTGCCTTTTTTAATCTATTTTGACCATGAAAGTGTCCGCAACCCAATCTACATCAATTTGTCTATTCCATTATATTGTTGTGGCATTATAAATAGGTTGGTTGTCAAAATAATAATAAATAAACATTATAATGAGCCATAGATGATTTTAACGGTGGGCATTATTATCCCTACTGCTTTTATGTGGTTTGGTTCACTTAAGCTTTCATTTGTTTCATTTCTAGGCTCATATATCTTAATGATATGAAAAAATAAATATACAGTAAGGATGAAACACATGTATCATAATGGGCTTAAAGAGATTTTCCACATATACACCGTTCTGATGTGGGTGTTGTGCTCTACACTAGGCAATCTGAATCCCTTACCTACCATTTTCATTGAAGGTTGACAGCAGGGTAGCCTTCACGAGCAGTTTGTTGTTCAACAGGATGTGGATTGCATACTCACAGTGTGGACAATGCTATGTGAGTTATTGGACATAGGCCAGTGGGGCCCACTGGTGGGCAATTACTAGTGAGTGGGTCTCATGAAATTAAGCCTCTTCCATTAGAAGATAAATTTCAAATTCAAGTTTTAATGATGATTTAGGTAAGGAGATGGGAATAAGACTGGATGATTTCTAGTCTCATCCAAACTCCTTATCCTTTCCTATAAATAGGATGAGGCTCTCGTGAAAACATATTAAGGAATAACGAAAGTAAAAAAGAAGAAAGTGGTATATTGAAATTTGTCATTTTAACTTGTCCTTGTGACGATCTAAGCTATAGATCGTAATCCAAAACCATCTATACTGTAGAATCAGAGGGGTGATTAGACCCATCTACTCCAGTAGTAGTTAGGTGGACAGTTAGATCTGGATTGTTCATCTTCGGCTTTGTGCATGTTCCATATCGTGTAGACCATCAGATTTTGAGGGCTCACTGTAAGACCCGTATCCTAATCCGCACTGTTCCGTTGATTCCCGCGATCCTTCTCATCAAATTCCGGCAATCCGCGACTTATAGTTGACGTTGCGCACGACCGTAAGTCGTATCCTATTCATTTGAACCGGCTTAATCCGAGACTTGTATCATTGCGACCGCACCGTCACCGCGGTTCCAACGCCGCAACTCACGCACTGATCCGATACCCAGACGATGAGATACGGACCCACGTTCAGCTCGAGCAAAAACACCGCACGTTGCAAATCCCAAGGAATCTCTACAATATGTCCCATCAATCCCATCAATCAATCCTATCAATCACCTCTCATGTCAAATACACCTACCCATGCTTCCTTTCTCCACAAGTCAAGTAACCACCTAAGTCAACTAACCTCTCACTTCACCCATCACTCACCTCACCCATCACTCACCTCACATCACTCCATCTCTCATTAATCACATCTCTCTCCCTCTCATTTCTCAACACTCCAAATCTCAAGCAAGAAGGCTCTCCCACGTCCAAGCCTTCCATGGAGAGAAAATGTGAGTTTTGGTGGCCCACTTCCCATCTCCAAACCCCATCATCCTAGCCATCCATTTCCCATCTCCACCATCAAAGTAAAGCTCTAGGAGACCGGCTATCCAACGGACTAAGAAGATCAAGAGGTGGGTGCTTTGATAGAGTAGTTTTCATGTTTTTAAGGTGGGCCAAGTGAGGTCAACCGATCAATGGTTTGGATCTCACTTGGGACCCTAAGATGGGGCCAATGGCTCATCTTGATCATCAAGATCATTCCATGATGGGGCCATTCTCCATGGACCCCATTATGATGTTTACTTTCCTTGTATTGAGGAGATCATCTAGACCGTCCATTTCTAGTGGAGTGGGATCTCCACCGTTGATCTTTTGTTGATGGTCCATATGCAAGAGGACCTTTGTTGTATGATTGGATGATTGAAACGGAGGGCCCATAGTGCCGGGGTCCATCCATCACGCGTGTCTCACTCTATTTCTCTCTCCCTCTCTTTCTATTTACTTCCTTGTATGTGATGAAATGGCCGTATGGCCCACTTGGATGGACCCCACCTTGAAGGAAGTATTATATCCAAGTCATCCATGAGTGGGCCCACCTTATATGCATTGTACCCACACCACCTATCATGTGGTGGCCCACCTAGGCAAGGCCCACTTAAAACTTGTATTGAGTCCAAAAGAGTCCAGTGACGCTGGACGTCACTGGAATGAAAACACAAACAATGGCTTATTCCTAAGCCCTTTGGGGAAGACCACTTGTATAGGCCCCATCTTTATGTATGTATTCAATCCATGCCGTCCATCCCATTTAGAGCTCCATTTTAAGCGTTGAAATGAAAGATGGGGTTGATCGGAGCATTTGGTGGGCCATAGTTTTAAAAAAAGGTACCATTACCATTGAACTCTACCAAAACTCTTCCTACACGCTGAAAAATGGCCGATATTGGTCTTGATGGGTGTATTTTGTGCTCGGGAATATAATAGACGGAGTGGATTCACTTCACGCGGGCCCCACACTTGAAAAACCTTGAAATTCATTTTTTTCAAAAAAAAAAAAAGGAAGAAGAGCTGCAGACGCTGCTGCATGTCAGAGGAGCAGGCAGCGCCTGCGCTCACACTAACGGGCGGACGGGGCCGACCCACGGCTCCTACCGTGGGCCCCACATGATGTATATGCTGTATCCACGCCGTCCATAAGGTGGCCCATCCTCTGAGGTGGGCCCTCCCCAAAAAATGAGGTCCATCCAAGACTCAGGCGGCCCACACCATGAGAAACAGTGTGAATTGAATTCCACTATTAAAAACTTTTTGGGGTCCACAGAAATTTTGGATTAAGCTGAAATTTATTTTTTTCTTCCTCACCCAGGTCTGAGTGACCTTATCAACGGGTAGGATGGCATATGAGCATTGTGGTGGGCCCCACATGGGACCCACAATGATGTATGTGTTGTATTGTACCGTCCACCACTGTGGACGGTGGTTTCCACCGTATTTTGGGTAAGCCGTCCAGTCAGTTGCTGGACGGCCAGTGGGCCCACCCTCCAAACCGTTTATTCAATTGGTGGGCCAGGTGTGTGGACCCCACCATGATGCGTGTGTTGCATCCAACCATCCCAACCATTTAAAAGCTCACTGCATGAGCTACAGAATGAGGCAGATCTGAAATTCAAATGGACCCCACCATTTAGGTAATGGTTAATGACGCCCATCGTTCAAAAATATCTAAGGGTCATTGTAGCTTCCCATTAAGTGGATATTTGTGTTCCACTTCATCTATCACTATGATAGTTTATGAATAGGTTGGATGGGAAACATATGTCATAGTGGGCCTTAGGAATTTTTAATTGCAGAAGTCTTTTCACCACTCTTGTTTGGTGTGGCCCATTTGGTATATTTAAAGCCCATGAGAGCAGCCCATTTGATGAATGTAAGGCCCATTTTGATGTATTTTAAAGCTCATGGGTCGAAGCCCATTGTTTTATATAAGGCTCACGTAATAGTACCCATTTGGGTGTATTTGTGGCCATCCGTGGAGGCCCACCTTGACGCATTTGTAGCCTTATTTATGGCCCATTGTTATGGTTCATTTTTAGGTGTATAAGGCCATTGTTGAGGCCCATGCTTCTATGAATGTAAGGCCCATACTATGAGGCCCATTGTGATGTGTTTGGAGCTTATGGATTAGTCCCATTTTGATGTATTCTAAGGCTCATGGGTTATGGCCATTGCAATGTACATAAGGCTCATTGGTGAGGCCCATTAACGCAGCCCACTTGATGAATGTAAGGCCCATGCGATTCGGCCCATTTGATGTATCTAAGGCCCATGGATCGAGGCCCAACGGATGTCCTTAGGGTCTATTGCAATGTGTGATTTCCCATGGTTCATGTAATGATATTTATAGCGGGTTATGCCTAAGGAACAATGTTGGTTTGACGTCCACATTGTATGTATAATGTTGGTTAAATGTCTACATTGTAACTCTCCTTAGGGTCCATTGATTGGCCCATACTCGTTAATATTCATCGCTTTATAACATGCTTAGTATAATCTCATGACTCATGCCCATGTGCATCATATGTATGCTTGATATGAGTAATGACTGATCATAACATACGCCATTGGACAGACCATTTACGGGACTCATTATGTGACTGAGTGCCCCACATGATCGCGCAATATGCGCTGGATTGCTGCATGTTTTGACAGAGTGATTCATGCATCTCGCATACGTGTGACTTGATCACTGCACGCCCTAGCGACATCAGGGCCGTGGCTCCACAGGTACATCGTGGATGACCGTATTGGATACCGAAAATACTTATTCTAGCACTGTGGGCACTTAGGATGTCCTTGGGTAAAAGTCCCAGAACCTTTTTGGTACCAGGAGATGCTCCAACGTCTAGACCGAGTGGATACATGAGCGCCCGAGTGCCGAATACCAGTAGGCCGCGTCTCCCACTGTGTCGTGGTCGGTTGGAAGGGGGTGTAGCCTTATCCGCCTGAGTGAGAGGGCTATAAGCTAGGCTGAGTTTGACTAGCTCGCAAATGAGTCCGCTATCGACGAGCCGGGTAGATATTGGCATACTACTGGTCAGGCGGATAGTGAGGTCTTATCCGCTTGATTGACTATGCAGCTAGGGAGGTGGCAGTCTCTACAAGTGTATTGGACCCCGGTGATATCCAGAGAGGAACTGTACTGAGATACGTACTTGAGGAGTACCGACTTGCTTGGATTGCATTTCGCATATGACATTCGGCTATATAGGTGTAACATCCCGAAAATCGGGGGGTCGAGCAAAAACCCAACTCCCGAGTTCCAAAATGTTATTTATGCAACATAGATATGTATGATTGAATGTTGTCTGTGATAATGTATTAGACATGAGTGAGATTAAGCTAGAACAGCATATCATACTCCAGAGATAGTTAAATTTGCAAGCGGAAGACTGTAATAGTATGTATAACATATATAAACCATTGTATGTCTCCAGAGTGTGAACATGTTACCAGGTTATATACATACATGTATACTTCAAAAGTAACCAAAAGAATATACATGAGTGCTCTAAAAATATAAAATGACAAGTGTCAAGGTATTTAAGCAACCTCCCTGTAATCCCGTCAATCAGAACACGCATAAAGGAGGGATCCTCCTCATCATCATCAAGTCCAGCTCCGCCTCATAGGCCGCGCCATCATCTGCAATCACAAAAAAGGTCTGGTGGGTGTCCGGAACACCGTCCCGTAACGTGGGAGTGAGTAGCTAACTCAGTGGAATAATAGAGCAAAGATTAACATGTTATCAAATCAATCATGCGATAATAGTAATGCAGTAAATCAAACAATCCTAATACTGTTGTTAATGCAATTATGATATGACGTGATGTATGCCCTCACCGACGATCACCCTCATACGGCAACATCTTACGACCGCGGCATGCCACACTCCCTAGAGTGCTCCACATCTTCCAGGCACATGCAATGCTATGGTGATATGATTACCAAGTTGTTATTAATCCATTCAAACAGCAGGATTGGGAAACTAAGGTACTTCCCTTGTATCAATCCCAACACGGATCCTGTCTAGGGTCGTCACTCCTAGTAATCTCATACGATGTACATTTCGTAGGTCGCTGCAAGGGCTGCCAGGGCTGTTGCACGCACTCGTTGCTCCGCTCCCCCATCACCTTATCAATACAGGCCTACTGTACTCTACTGCACGGAAGGGTCGTCGCCTCCCGTGAACTCAGAATACGCTCGCGGTCACTACAAAGGGCTGCCAGGGCTGTTGCTCGCACTCGTTGCACCGCTCCCCCATCACCTTATCAGTGTAGGCCGACAGCAAGAATATAGTGTCCCATACCACCATAATCTGCTCACGAGTCATAGGTGCTCACTGGTCACTACGGGGAGGTTTGTGGCCCCAGCGTAGGCCGACAGCTCGACCACGGTGTCCCATACCACCATGCCCGGCTCATGAGTCTTTATGGATCAAGGTACCATGGTTAACAGGGTTTACAATGGTAAGTTCAGTACCCTAGGTTCAAGCAGTTATGATACATACAAGGTGAACAAACATCGGCCAGTCGGGTTACTTGACGGGCTCGACTAGTGCGATCGCATCTCGAATTGAACGACATGAAGTGCGTGAAACACTTCGCGTGGCCTAACCACTGCCGCCAACTCTCAATACGAATCACATTCATCGACGCGTCGTTCGTGGCTATGACCAGTCAGCCACGAATTCGCTCGGTTACCGACTGCCTGGACTAAGTCAAGTCCCACACATCTATGGAATTACATTAACACTATACAAAGGTGTTGGAATTGAAATACATCATGTGAGCATGTTAGCACATATTATAACATTCAACTTAAGAAAATCTTCAAGGCATACTTCCCATGCATATTCAACTTAAGCAAATCCTCAAGCACATACATTCCATGCATGTAATGAAATCATGCATCTTGTCAACATGTAGGAAATCATTTAGGTCAGCATAATAATTGAAAAATCAATCACAAACTATCAAATAACATCATTTAATTCAATACATACTAATACAAGCATTTATACAAACACATACACTACACACTTAAGTCTACATATAGTATGTCGACCCAAAGTGCGCAACTAGGCGAATCTCTTCGCCAAACTAATTATGCACGCATTCCTAACTTCCTAATGCGACAACAAACCATGTCAATCACATCAGCAAAATATGAATGTAAACGGTACTTCCTACAAATGACTAAAATGCCCTAAATCTCATATTCTTCGTTAGCTTACGAAACGGGAAACGGAGAGCATTTTGTACATGTCAAACGGCGATGCCGTCAAGAATCTACTATTAAACGACATTGAAAGCTTTGGAAACAGTCAATCAAAGCGTCTAATATCCGCACCTTTTGTCTTGTAGAGTCGGAAATTGAAACGGAGCGTATACGCTTCGTCTACGGCGAATAAGGAACCTAATACATAAGATCCATAAGCTACATCGCTATGGAAACAAGGAAAACTCAAATCAACAACTATTTAGGGTTTTTACTTACCTAGGATCGCGGTGGAATCGCCGGGAAAGTGGTAGAGGAGTGTTGCTTAAGCACGTGCAACACGTAGCACAAGTGGCAGGAAGAACTCTCCCACTCTCTCACAATCTCTCACTCTTTTTCTCTCTCCCAAGCTAGGGCTTCTCTCAAATTCGGATGGGAGAGAGGAGTGAGGGTTTCAACCCCTTTTATAGCCTAAAACATTCCCAAAATAGGCTTGGGAACAATGTTTACTTGGTGCCTAACCAAATCGGGGCCGTTTCGGTCCAAAAGGGCATTTCTGGAGGTCCCCAGGCCAAATGCGGTCGGACTTAAGCTCACGCATACTGGATCTAGCACACATCCAGTTTTCAGACCGGTTGGGTTCCCAGATCGCACGTGGCGGCCCAGTTTCAGTTTAACGGTCACCGCACCAAGATCAGGCCTATAAGTCTCGTGATATATAATAGATATTTTTCCTGATCCAAGGGTGTAATTTGGCTGTATTCTGACGGTCAGAATGCTCAATACTGATGCGTCAAATTTGTGTGCCAGATTTGAATTTGAAATTCCAACTATGTCCCTATTCACACTCTCTTCGGTCCGGGCTCAATGAAATAGCCTGTGATTATCGGTTTGACTTGATTTTCGGAATGAGTGTCAAGTCCAGCTAGACGGTTCTAACGGTCTAAGATAGGAGGTATCGGACTTTCGACGCGCGGTCTAGATCCAATACAAAGTTTCAAGGAGGTCCCGAGGACAAACCGGCTTAGAGTTTGATCCGAGGCTTTAGAGCATTATAGCACCCTTGGTTCCACTCGCTTTGGGCCTTGTAGAACGTATTTAAAGCGATCAGGGACCATTTCCCAGCTATTCTAACGTTGCACTAGCTAACTTAGTCATATTTTCTAAAGGAATTGATTCTAAGTGGTTTCTTTGGCTATGGAATTGGGTTCTAAGCAATTTTCCAGGTGTTTCAATTGACCCATTGCCTAAGGACGTCAAATCCCAGATTGGCCAAAATCCGGGGTGTTACAATCTACCCCCCTTAAAACACAATGTCGTCCCCGACATTGGCGAAGGACAAGGAGTACTTTCTCTAAGGAAGGTTCAAATCCTATTTAATAACCTAATCGTACATACACCCTAACTCAAATGTTTCGATCCTGGGCCAGTGGGAAAGAGGCCAACCGCTCTTCCGCTGCGCCACTTTGATCGAACGGTAGCGTTAACTAATCTAACTGGATTGGACTTAATTCCTTCTACCCCCCTTAAAACTTGGTTTTACTTAAGGTTGAAGAATATTTGCATCGATCAGTATATTGGAACGAGGCGCAACTTAGGGGCTATCCTTAACCTAAAATGGAAACAGCCTTTCTCTATATGGTCTTCCTTGCTAATGATGCATTCTATGGCATTGGTATCTATGATCATAGAGATGAGCCTAATATCTATTGTGGTTAAGGTCAGGGGCAGGTATGAGTTGGTGGCAAGATGCCTAATTCTCTACTGGCTTTAAGTCCTCGCCATTTCCCAAAAGGCAATGTGATCCCGTTTGGTTGTAGGTGGTTGGGCCATCACAGAATAAAGGTTATGTAGTAGGTCTGAGCCGGATACATAGACTTTCTGTCTAGCTAGAACAGAAGATTTATTGTATCAATTCTTAATCCGAGTCGATGCCGATCTTCTGCTTGATCAGAGCATTGGATTTATTGGGAACCACTAGGATTAAGAAGTCGATTCAAACCGCGAATACATCGCGTACATGCAGTTCCTTTACTCTGCGTTCCCGAATGCAATAAACCCTTGGGGATGGCAATTCTAAGGGGCGTGCTAGTCCATTCTAAGTTCAATCTGAGGGATTTATAAATGTTTCCTGAGAGTGAATGGTTCCTTCCTATGGGTAACAACAGAAGTCTATAAGTCATAAGGGGATCTGTCGAAGGAATAAGGTTCTACTTCAACCAAATCTAACCTACAAGTCCTTAGCATATACAGGCTGTACACTACTTAAGGTAACTAGTAGGCTAGTCTGTATTTCATTCGCTATAATTCAAGACCTAAGCCTATACACTAGACGGTTTCATACCATCTCTAATACAGGGAATTGCTCTATCGCTTAGGATCAAAATTGTCTAAATGGAATTGGATTTCTTATGTCGTCAGACCCTTCAAATCTAGGAGTGCTAACACTAGAACCAAAGCACCTAGAGCCTATGTGGCCGGTAGCGCTTAGTGGTATTAAATGGAACTGCATTCCTAGTCCCATGGCAGGATTGGATGTGGTATGCTTGGTAGGAGGGTGGGTGGGGATAAAAATTAATTTGTAGGCTGGATCTCAGGGAGTTATAATACTCCCAATCTAGGGACAATATTTTATAGCGAAATGAAACAACATGCATCCCATTCAACAAATTTTGGCTATATTAAGCCCAAACCACAACACAAACACATTTTTCTACCTAACAACAAAACAACACAGAAATTTCAACAGTAGTCAAACAAGCTAAAGGGCAACGACATAGATGCCTAATTCTACCAAAGGACTTCTACCAGGGTCCCGACTGACCTTCTTGAATACTATCAAGTTCAATACTGTCAGTTGCCCATTAGAGCTCTATCGGCCATGTGTTTTCAATACTTCTCAAACGGAGAAAGTTGAGAAATGGGATTTGAGGTTAGCATGATTCTGAGACCCAAAAAGAGGGTAAAGGCTCAAATAAAAGGGACATGAGAGAGAGAACGATGGAAAGGGAGGAAAAAGGCTGAAACAGCCTTAACAATAGCCATGGAAAATGGAGGAAATGCGAAGAAATGGTCGCCCAAAGGGACAGAATGAAATCTAGGCGTTGTAGAGGGATGCTTCAAGCTTCCCTAGGATGTATTTTCAGAAAGAAATGAAAATGAAAAAGGGGAATGGAGCACCTCACGATTTCAGCTCGATTTTGGGGTTTTAGGAGCTCCAACGGATGAAATCTTCAAGAGGGAGGGCTGCCAACTTCAAAGGAATGACGGAGGGTGGTCGTTTTTGGCAGGGAATGGATCTAGGGTGGTTTGGAATCATGAATTTTTGGGATAGGGCAGCTGAAAACGAAAATGGGGCTAGGGGAGGGGCTGTTTGTTAAGGAAGTACCCCTATTTGGGGTTTTCTATGGACGGGACCTACATGGGAGGGGTACACGACCCAAAATAGGGCGTGCGCCCAAAAATCACTGCAAGTGGGCCCCACCGGTCGGCGATGCATCGCCCGACCGGCGATGGCATCGCCGGCCAACTTCCAAGTTGGCCGGTGGGACCACATGGGTCTGGTCCCCCATGATCCCAGGGTCCCAAAAAAGTTGGTCCCACCCCCTGGTTCATAGTATTTTGGTCTCTATGAGCCCAAACATGTGTTCGGGGCTTTCCGGGTCCACATCGCAATCCCGAATACCAAACCATATGATGCAGCATATGAATTTGGGGTAGAAGGAGCCAGTACATCTTTCTAGCTCCTTAGTTGCTAAAGAAAGTGAAGTTAGAATGGCCTTATGGCCATTTTTCATGAAATTTTACTATTCACTGTAAAATTTCGTGAAAGTAAGATTTTATGTTATTTTCACATTAGTATTGATGCCTAATATGAAATGTATAAGAAATAATTGAAGATTGGGGTGGTGAGAGGAAGAATTTCGAAGATTTTCGGTGAAACGGGGGTTTTTTAAGCTCTGGCGATTGAATACAGGGGTCGTGGTTGTCCCACGGCCCAAGGATTCACATTAACGGGTTTAGAATTGTTCAAAGAACAGCTCAACCCACTTACCTACAACCTAGGAGCTATTCGGGTTGCTCTACGCGACCCGAGACGCGTTACAGGCTCGATCTTGCGATCGATTCTAATAGACTTCGCCTATCGGCGAATCTGTGATCCTAGACGTGTTTCTATACCCTTCTCGCACCCACCTAAGTCAAAGGAAGCGACAGCGTACGTCGCGTGACCATAACCCAGGCCCGGTTTAATCCAAATCACGCTCTGATACCATCTGTAACATCCCGAAAATCGGGGGGTCGAGCAAAAACCCAACTCCCGAGTTCCAAAATGTTATTTATGCAACATAGATATGTATGATTGAATGTTGTCTGTGATAATGTATTAGACATGAGTGCGATTAAGCTAGAACAGCATATCATACTCCAGAGATAGTTAAATTTGCAAGCGGAAGACTGTAATAGTATGTATAACATATATAAACCATTGTATGTCTCCAGAGTGTGAACATGTTACCAGGTTATATACATACATGTATACTTCAAAAGTAACCAAAAGAATATACATGAGTGCTCTAAAAATATAAAATGACAAGTGTCAAGGTATTTAAGCAACCTCCCTGTAATCCCGTCAATCAGAACACGCATAAAGGAGGGATCCTCCTCCTCATCATCAAGTCCAGCTCCGCCTCATAGGCCGCGCCATCATCTGCAATCACAAAAAAGGTCTGGTGGGTGTCCGGAACACCGTCCCGTAACGTGGGAGTGAGTAGCTAACTCAGTGGAATAATAGAGCAAAGATTAACATGTTATCAAATCAATCATGCGATAATAGTAATGCAGTAAATCAAACAATCCTAATACTGTTGTTAATGCAATTATGATATGACGTGATGTATGCCCTCACCGACGATCACCCTCATACGGCAACATCTTACGACCGCGGCATGCCACACTCCCTAGAGTGCTCCACATCTTCCAGGCACATGCAATGCTATGGTGATATGATTACCAAGTTGTTATTAATCCATTCAAACAGCAGGATTGGGAAACTAAGGTACTTCCCTTGTATCAATCCCAACACGGATCCTGTCTAGGGTCGTCACTCCTAGTAATCTCATACGATGTACATTTCGTAGGTCGCTGCAAGGGCTGCCAGGGCTGTTGCACGCACTCGTTGCTCCGCTCCCCCATCACCTTATCAATACAGGCCTACTGTACTCTACTGCACGGAAGGGTCGTCGCCTCCCGTGAACTCAGAATACGCTCGCGGTCACTACAAAGGGCTGCCAGGGCTGTTGCTCGCACTCGTTGCACCGCTCCCCCATCACCTTATCAGTGTAGGCCGACAGCAAGAATATAGTGTCCCATACCACCATAATCTGCTCACGAGTCATAGGTGCTCACTGGTCACTACGGGGAGGTTTGTGGCCCCAGTGTAGGCCGACAGCTCGACCACGGTGTCCCATACCACCATGCCCGGCTCATGAGTCTTTATGGATCAAGGTACCATGGTTAACAGGGTTTACAATGGTAAGTTCAGTACCCTAGGTTCAAGCAGTTATGATACATACAAGGTGAACAAACATCGGCCAGTCGGGTTACTTGACGGGCTCGACTAGTGCGATCGCATCTCGAATTGAACGACATGAAGTGCGTGAAACACTTCGCGTGGCCTAACCACTGCCGCCAACTCTCAATACGAATCACATTCATCGACGCGTCGTTCGTGGCTATGACCAGTCAGCCACGAATTCGCTCGGTTACCGACTGCCTGGACTAAGTCAAGTCCCACACATCTATGGAATTACATTAACACTATACAAAGGTGTTGGAATTGAAATACATCATGTGAGCATGTTAGCACATATTATAACATTCAACTTAAGAAAATCTTCAAGGCATACTTCCCATGCATATTCAACTTAAGCAAATCCTCAAGCACATACATTCCATGCATGTAATGAAATCATGCATCTTGTCAACATGTAGGAAATCATTTAGGTCAGCATAATAATTGAAAAATCAATCACAAACTATCAAATAACATCATTTAATTCAATACATACTAATACAAGCATTTATACAAACACATACACTACACACTTAAGTCTACATATAGTATGTCGACCCAAAGTGCGCAACTAGGCGAATCTCTTCGCCAAACTAATTATGCACGCATTCCTAACTTCCTAATGCGACAACAAACCATGTCAATCACATCAGCAAAATATGAATGTAAACGGTACTTCCTACAAATGACTAAAATGCCCTAAATCTCATATTCTTCGTTAGCTTACGAAACGGGAAACGGAGAGCATTTTGTACATGTCAAACGGCGATGCCGTCAAGAATCTACTATTAAACGACATTGAAAGCTTTGGAAACAGTCAATCAAAGCGTCTAATATCCGCACCTTTTGTCTTGTAGAGTCGGAAATTGAAACGGAGCGTATACGCTTCGTCTACGGCGAATAAGGAACCTAATACATAAGATCCATAAGCTACATCGCTATGGAAACAAGGAAAACTCAAATCAACAACTATTTAGGGTTTTTACTTACCTAGGATCGCGGTGGAATCGCCGGGAAAGTGGTAGAGGAGTGTTGCTTAAGCACGTGCAACACGTAGCACAAGTGGCAGGAAGAACTCTCCCACTCTCTCACAATCTCTCACTCTTTTTCTCTCTCCCAAGCTAGGGCTTCTCTCAAATTCGGATGGGAGAGAGGAGTGAGGGTTTCAACCCCTTTTATAGCCTAAAACATTCCCAAAATAGGCTTGGGAACAATGTTTACTTGGTGCCTAACCAAATCGGGGCCGTTTCGGTCCAAAAGGGCATTTCTGGAGGTCCCCAGGCCAAATGCGGTCGGACTTAAGCTCACGCATACTGGATCTAGCACACATCCAGTTTTCAGACCGGTTGGGTTCCCAGATCGCACGTGGCGGCCCAGTTTCAGTTTAACGGTCACCGCACCAAGATCAGGCCTATAAGTCTCGTGATATATAATAGATATTTTTCCTGATCCAAGGGTGTAATTTGGCTGTATTCTGACGGTCAGAATGCTCAATACTGATGCGTCAAATTTGTGTGCCAGATTTGAATTTGAAATTCCAACTATGTCCCTATTCACACTCTCTTCGGTCCGGGCTCAATGAAATAGCCTGTGATTATCGGTTTGACTTGATTTTCGGAATGAGTGTCAAGTCCAGCTAGACGGTTCTAACGGTCTAAGATAGGAGGTATCGGACTTTCGACGCGCGGTCTAGATCCAATACAAAGTTTCAAGGAGGTCCCGAGGACAAACCGGCTTAGAGTTTGATCCGAGGCTTTAGAGCATTATAGCACCCTTGGTTCCACTCGCTTTGGGCCTTGTAGAACGTATTTAAAGCGATCAGGGACCATTTCCCAGCTATTCTAACGTTGCACTAGCTAACTTAGTCATATTTTCTAAAAGAATTGATTCTAAGTGGTTTCTTTGGCTATGGAATTGGGTTCTAAGCAATTTTCCAGGTGTTTCAATTGACCCATTGCCTAAGGACGTCAAATCCCAGATTGGCCAAAATCCGGGGTGTTACAATAGGCCTTGCATTGTATCGGTGTGGCCGATGACATTCATATCTCATCGCATAGCTTTGGCATGGTTGATTCTATAGACTTACCACATACTTCCGCATTGTTCTGATACTGTACACTTGGCGTTTGCCTTACGCACACACTTACACCACCCTCTAAGCTTTTGTAAGCTTATGCACGATAGTTGCATGTAGGTAGCGTTGGACGACAGCAGCGCTGAGACAGGAGTGCATATCAGGACCTTTTGGAGCTTTTTGATCACCTTGTATTTCTCTTTCTGCATTGTACTTAAAATTTTGTTATAGTGGATATGTGGTGATGTTGTTTTGTGACTTGGTTATGCTTGTGGTTATGCTCCATTACAAAAAAAAAAATTCATTCT
Organism: Magnolia kwangsiensis; assembly: GCA_037074715.1. Taxonomy (NCBI): domain Eukaryota; kingdom Viridiplantae; phylum Streptophyta; class Magnoliopsida; order Magnoliales; family Magnoliaceae; genus Magnolia; species Magnolia kwangsiensis. The sequence goes on along the minus strand of CM073571.1, from coordinate 59,548,827 downwards.
GAAAATTCTCCTTGCTGGATCCCAGGATCGGAATCTGGCATTTGATTGTCAGGAGCCGAGAATGGGGCACTACGGAGGCTGTCGGCACCGGATTCGGCAATCGGGATTCATGTGAATCCGATTTTCGGATTTGGGGCGTGACACTCACTCTTCCGCATAGACTTTCAGTGGTATCAGAGCAAAGCTCAACAGCGGATCTCTTATTTATTATTTTCATTACGAAAGGTCAGTGACCTTTTTTATTAAATTATATATTTTATTTTAATTATACATCGATCATTTTCTTTTATTATTATTATTATTATTTATTTATTTATTTTCTTCCTGGGGTATGGGAATTAAATAATGATAATAATAATAATCGTAATATCAAATATACGATATCTAAATTTACTTTCTATAGAAAAGGGTTAATCCTAAGGATTAGTAAAATCAGATATTAGAGATTTGATAAAGTTCAAATTTAATAGGTAGCCTCTTTAACGAGAAACTTTATTTAAAACGAAGCCTCTTTTAAAATTCACCTATATCAAGATTTGATAAAGCTCGAATATAATGACATACCATATATTGATTTGAGATAAAAATCAATGATAAGGGACACATTGAGAATCGAACAAAAATAAGCATTTTTTAACAGGCACCACCTATTTATGGGAATAATAATAGTGTAGGTTTATCATGTTCCTCTAATGAATATGTAGCTGGAATATACATCAATTTGCACTATCATTATTGTGAGATCTCTTCTTCTTCTTTTTTTCTTTTTTTTTTAATGGCCCAAAAAATTAGCTTATCAAATTGATGGATATAATATGGACGACCAAAAGTTAAATAATTAGTGATTAAGATTCATTTTTTGGTGACATTTTTAAGCCCCATATTTTGAATAATAAGGATTGGGGTATGCATTTACTAATATAGATAAATTACTATAAATTATTCCATAACTATTGAAGGCTTGAAATCCCATTAAGTGAAATCTATTGATAATAGTTTTATCCAAATCATTGTTGTATAAAGCCTACTTAAACAAGTGGGCTCTTATTTGGACTTGGACCATTTATTCATGTAGTAGCATTTGTATGAAACTATCTGAACATGCATTTTGTATCAAAAATAAGGGAACCATAATAAGCAATTCATGAGTGGTTGGAAAGTTCATATGGACCATATATTAATATACAAATTCAAATTGGCCGTATCAAAAGCCCAATTCACTTTCTTTAAAGATTAAGTATATTTTATTAAGAGTTTTTTAATCAGCCATTTGTGGGATAATTTTAACCAAGTTATATGAAGTGACTTGGGGTTTTTAAAGCAAGATCTAACCTATAAGTGTGGTCTATTTTAATGATCAACGGTTTTGATATCTTAAAATGATAAAGATCAATGTATGTATTAAAATAAATTATATATAAATACATAATTTTTTATTATTATGATATATTAGTATCATGAATGTAATCATTTAATGTGAGCTATACATTTTTAAAGTTACACAAGAAAAATGTATATCTCACGTGTTTCTTGATTATTACGTGTACATATACATGCATGTGAGTGTAGTTTCTTTTATATCATTATATTCCCTATTGATCAAGAGACCATGAGTGATGGAAACGATCATCAATCATGATAATCAATGTTGATAAAAAGGATTTATGCATCACTAACAATGATCATTAATGGTAATGATCGGATCCATCGCTAATGGACATGATCACTGGTGATGATAGAACTCTTTTTATATCTAAGAACTTAATTTTTTAAATCTGATGATAATGTTTATATGTGTGATATAATTATGCTTGATGTGATTAGTTCAAGCTCATTTTTCATTGAAAAATAAAAAACTTAGTGCTAGAGTGCTTCCTATAAATAAAGGTTGTGCATAACCTAAGTGGGAGTTAATTTTCCTCCATCAAATAATACATGAAACCTGTAGTGGAAGGTTACACGTTATACAAATATATTCTTATAAAAGCATCAAATTTATCTTAAAAAGAGAACTTGATTGATCTACATCACCCATACATATATGTGGACTTTTAGATCTTGTTAAGATTTATTGATTACTTTTATACCTTGAAATTTTGAATAATACGTAAAAATGCTAATAATTAGTACCAATACCTTAGATCATAGGTAAGTAGAGATACTTGATGCACTGTAAAGATGGCCACCAAAGTGTTAATTGCCAAACAACTCAAAGGATAATAATTTGACGGTAAAAACTACAAATACCAGTCCTATGCAGTGTGAAACATCCTGAACGAAGACGATATATCACATACAGTCGATGAGGTTCAAGAGGAACCTATATTGGCTGAGAACGAAAATTTAGGAGAATATAAGGCTGCAATGAACTGCTATAATAAGTAATGTAAACATAATCGTTCTGCCCGTAATGTACTAATTAGCATAATGCATAAAGAACTCATACCAACGTATGAAGTGCATGACACTGATAAAAGAATATAGGAAGCACTAACAAATGTCTATACGTAGAAGTCAGATGCAAAAGCTCAGGAAATAAAATTAAAATTTCAGAAATACAGGATGTTAATCGACTGTATCATTAAAGATCATATCCGTAAGATGGAGCAAATGATAGGTGCCCTTAGGAAGTTGGGTGCAAATTGACTGAAAATCAAAAGATAATAGCAATGCACTATTCCTTGTCCAAATATTGGGCCCCAATCAAAAGAATTCTGAACCATACTAATTTTATCACTATGTTCAAAGACTTTGTGGCCATTTGGCATGAGAGGTTGAGATAAATTCAATTCAACCAGGTTCGGCCAAGGCCTTTGTAATAGAGACCTAAAAGCAGAAAGCTAACAAAAAACGGTACAAAGCTCAAAAGAAGGTGAAAAAGAATGACCAAGAATAAAAGTTTGCAACACCTCCTTCAAATCTCAAAAAGGGGAATAGAAATAAGAGGGAAAAAAAGGCTGACATAATTTACTTCATTTATGGAAACTCCAACCATTATGTCCGACAGTATGCCCATAAAAAGACAGTAATTCCTAAGTCACTAGATACTTTGTATGTAGGCATTTATTCTGAAATTTTTTTTGTTGATACTACATCTAACGAGTAGATTTTAGATTCAAGCGCAAACAAAGCACATGACATGAAGTCGTCGAGGACTCGAAGAATTTTGACCTGTAATCACGGGAAGTTACAAGGTGTATATGGAAAATAATGTTGTTAAAGATGTATTAGAGATTGACATTTACCATCTTCGTATGTGCATAAGGCGAACAATAATCCTCCATGATACTCTTGATGCACCGAGTATGCGTCAGAATTTAATTTCTTTTCTAGGTTATTATTTGATGGTTTTATATTTATTTTTTTGGGACAAGAGTTTCTTTAACACTAAATAACCTCATCTTTGCATAAGAAAATTTAATTTCAGATTTATTTATTCTAGACATAGATTATGATAATGTACCTCTTGCTTTATCTGCTATTTTAAATGAAACTGTAGTATCTGAATCTCTAAAATGACATGCGAGGTTAGGTCATGTCAGAAAGGATCGTATGATATGATTAGTACGTTTTGGTCTGTTAAATTCCTTATCCAAAGTTGATTTGTCATTTTGTGAACATTGTGTGTTCGGAAAGACTTTAAAAAAAACCATTTCTTAAAGCAGTTAGGTCCAAGGGCCCACTAGAGATAATCCATTCAAATATTTGTGTACCCTTTAATGTACATGTTAGAAATAGATGTCAATACTTTATCACTTTCATTGACGATTATTCACGTTATGGATATGTGTATATCATGTCACACAAATCTGAGGCTTTTGATTGTTTTCTTAAATATAAAGCTGAGATGGAAAATTAACTTGAGAAAAAATATTAAAATCCTTCGATCTGCTAACAGTGGCGAGCATACATCTGAAATGTTTAAATCATATTGTAAAAATATTGACATTGTTCAGCAGTACACAATGGCTTACGCTCTACAAGAAAATGGTATTGCAGAGAGAAAGAATAGGACACTATTGGACATATTAGATCGATGATGACACAAGCCAAACTCTCTACTACATTCTGGGGAGACGCACTTTTAACAGTCGTTTATGTCCTTAATAAAGTCTTATCCAAATCCATTCATAATACCCATATGAGATGTGGTATAGGAGAATTTTTTCTCTAGCCAACCTACGCCCATGGAGATCTTTGGAATATGTTTTACTGTCTACTTGTATAGAAGTAAACTTGATAGTAAAACCATTGAATGCGTGTTCATAAGATACCTCATGCATTCAAAGGGATATATTTTAATTTATGAAGATTGTGGACGATGAATCAAGATAGAATCTCAGGACATGACCTTTGTCAAAGATAAATACCCCAGTGGAATGAAGCAAAAGGTTTCAATAAAACTTTTTAAAATACGCGATGTATCTCAGGAGAGTGGGAGTTCTTTTTCTTAAAATAATGATACTCCTATAGTTCGTCAGGATAGTGAGAGAACATCTTAGCAGGCTCTTGAGTTACGTCAAAGCGAAAGAGGATTGATTCCCTGAAGATACTTCAATATTTGAGGGTAGTCATTCTCTTATGTAGTGGTTAATGATAATGAACCTGATTCTTATTAGGATACATTATTATCTTCTAACTCGATCGATTGGGTGAATGTTATAGACGAAAAGATCGCTTCCATGAAGAAGAATAAAGTCTAGAAACTTGTAGATCTGCCTTCTAATCGCAAAGCAATAGGTAATAAATGGGTACTCAAGATTAAAAGAAAGACAGATGGTACAGTGGACAAGTACACAGAATGATTAGTTACTAAAGGTTTCACATAGAAAGAACGCATTGATTATGAAGAGACTTTTTCACCCTTTTTAAAGTTCTCCTCAATCCGCATGATCTTGTTTATTGTCGCAAGTTTAAACTTAGAGTCATATCAGATGAATGTAAAGACCGCATTCTTAAATAGTGACTTGAATGAAGAGATATACAAGAAATAACCCATGAGTTATATAAACAAAAAGTATCCAAAGAAAGTTTGTAAGTTGTTGAAATCTATCTATGAGCTAAAGCAATCTTCAAGACAATGGTACATGAGGTTTCACTTAGCCATCATTACTTTTGGATTCACAATGAGTGAAGAAGATCATTGTATATACATGAAACGGTTTGAGAGATCTTTTCTAATATTATTTCTATATGTAGATGATATCATGCTAGTTGGTAATGATATGAAATCATTGATATTGACTAAAGATTGATTATTCTCGAACTTTAAGATGAAAGATCTCGGTAAAGCCAACTTTATTCTTAGGGTAAAAATTATCAGGGATCGTCCTGAGAAATTTATAGGCTTGTCTCAAGTCACCTACATACAAAAGATCTTAAAGCGATTTATGATGAAAAATTCAAAATTAGCTGTTGAAACCCCTATGGACAAAGCTATCAAGTTATACAGAAAATTATGTCCCTAGACTGAAGCCGAGAAATAGGTCATGTCTTGCAACGACCCGAAAAATTAGGGGTCGTGCATACGCTCGACTCCCAAATTTCTGAGTATCACTTATCATCAATTTTATGGTTTTATGATTAATCAAATTTAAACGCGCAGCCTGAAATTACTTGGAGTATGAAATGCAACCACAACTAGTCTACTGAAGTGAAAGAGATATACATATGTATAAGTCCAAAAGAATATAAAGGGGTCGCCCAAGGCGTTGCCCAACAAAAATCACAAAGAGAATCATATGTCCAAAAGAATGGTGAGCTGAGACCACGACTCAACACCCCAGAATTCAATCTTCTAAGCCGATGGAGAACTGCCTATCAGCTAGAAGTAGGAGGACTCGTCCTCCTCGCTTAAGCTCGTGCCGTCAGGCTCGTCGAACTCAGCACAACCTGTAGCTACTGAAGAGTCTGGGTGGTGTTTTAAAACACCGTCCCAGAGTGGGAGTGAGTAATCAACTCAGTGGGTGCTATTAATCTTAAGTTTTAACACACATCAATTATAATATGAATTTAATGAAAAACAGATAATTAATAACACCTAGCAACTCTTATTTAAAATGCATGCATGCAGAATGATATGATTCATGCCCTCACCACAACACTCCCTCGAGCGACTCCATCTAACGATCGCGTATGTCAGCACTCCCTCATTGCGACCTCGACTTCTGAGTCGCCACCCTAACTAATGCGATGCAATGCGATTGTGTTAGCCGAGTTATTAGTTAAGTCCATTCATCCAGAAGGTTTGAGAATCTGATGCACCCCACATATCAATGTCCTAAGCTAGTTGCGAGGCCAAGACCCCCTAATGCGTGAGGCCAAGACCTCGCGGTCCATGATCCCGTCGGGTTCCTCATCCCCGACTTCAAACACATGAGGAGTGCCAAGAGAAAGGGATCGCTCGCGGTCACTACGAGGAGGCGCGACACCCCAGCGAAGGCCGACAGCTCAGACACAGTGTCTCATTCCACCATGCCTGGCTCACGAGCTGTGGACCAATTTTTGGGTGGGTTATTGATGGGCTACAACGGTTGTAGGGTGGTTCAGGTTCCATACATAGGTGAGCAAACATGGTTAATAAACAGGGTTGGTCAGATAGTAGGCTAGACCGCACGAGACGGACGAGAGGGCGACGAGTGACATCGGGTACAAAGGACCCATGTAGTCGAACTACCGCCACCCATACACATCCGCTCGAATCCATAGGTTTAGCCTTAGGGTAGTCCTACCAATAGGGCTACCGTCCCTCCTCTTATTTCCTAAACAACCCGAGGGTTTGAGTATGATTCATAACATGTCAGCATCAAGGTTATCGACAAGCATAACAGTATCATGTTCACATATAACTCAATATATGATTCAAATACTCCTAATGAGAAAACTATAACATCGTGATTAAGGTGCAAGTGACTGGTGTGAATTTAAGGAGGAAGTTAAGCACTTCCTACCCCTTAAGGGATCAATACACAAGATCAATAAATTTTACACACTAGGAAGCAAATACATATGAGAGAAATCAACCAAACATGAGCATGTAATCATCCATACACCAAATCATATGAGAGGCAATATCAACATCAAATGAGAACCAAACATACAAAATCATACGATTTCCAACAACATATCATTCATAGATTTCCTCTAGATTCTTCAATACAACCGTCCAAACAAACAAAATCATTAGACTCCTACTATAATTGGTGCTAGGCCACCTAAGAGCAATAGTCAACACCTTCGGGTTCGTTGGAATCTTGGAAACGACCTAGGGGATGTGGATTTCGGGGTAGATCGGTCGGAATCCCTAAAACAACCATTTACATGTTAGAACTTCACGCAAACCCTCACACACACAAGGGTTTCAAGAAAAAAAGGGTGAAAAATTTACTTATACAATCAACGGAAGCGAATGAGCGGCCGTGGTGGAGGATTCGTTGAGGAAGAGGTGAGGAGTTGCAAGCATCGGACTCCCTTAGCCCCACTTTGATCTATGACCCACCTTCACTCTCCCTTCCTATCTTCTTCTTTTCTTCTTTATCCCTTTTTTTCTCTTTTCTCTTTCTCTTCTCTAGGGTAAAATTTGTATGGGGAGAGGGGTGCCCAAAGGAAACCCTTATATAGTGCCAGATTTGGTGTCAATGGCCCCAAGTGTTGGGTTTTTTTACCAAACTAACCCTATAGGAGGGTTTTTCTAGCCCCTAGGGCCCACTATGGGGTGTACACGTCGATGCACATCGTAGGATAGTTAGTCCTAATGATGATCTACGTATGGATACGATCGGCCCGCCATTTGGATGCGCCGATCGATGGATATGATGAGAAGTCTGTTCAACGGTCACCGATAGTCGATCGGGGCCGTGGCTATACGAATATGGGTAGAGAAATATGCTTACTCCACGTGTGAAGTTTGGTCGCAAACCGACAGTCTGAAATCCTCAACTTAGCATAAGAGTGAACGACCCAATTCACTTAAGTTTCAGTTCATTCTTTTAGAGTATTTGCACTTCTCATGCACCAAGTTGAGCGGTTCTAGATATCACCCAATTCTAACTTCCGCGATGGACGTCGAGCCCAGAGAGACGGACATTCTTCTATGGTTTTGAAACAGTGGCCCGCCAACGAGCGGTCTAAAGCTTGTTCGGAAAATTGAGGCATTTATATAATGAATTAGGTAGTGAGATTTCTCGTGGGCGATGATTAGGGTTTGGATTAACTACGTTCATGGTGTGGCCTATTTATAACAAGTAAAAGTGGAGATTTGGTCATGCTTACTCTAAACCATCAGTTTTAAGCTAAAAGAGTAACGGAGTTGTTCTGATGGGTCCCTGGTCACAAAATTTATAGGACAGGTGCTTCATGGCCTGATGAGGGGTCATGCAAAGTTTAGGAGAAAATGGATGAACGAATATGGGGTTTGATCATACGATTCCGATCTTTAAATGGCCCTGCAGGGTCTATTCCAGTGATTGGAGAGGTTCTGGTGGTCCCCTCGCCATGAAACTTATAGGATAGGTGGACCATGGCCCGATGAAGGGCCATGCAAAATTTGAGGACGATCGGATATTTGGTTTGATCGTACGGGTCCGATTTGCGATCAACGGTTACCGTGCCATGATCGGGTTTCAGATTTTGTGAACGAGCACAGAAAAATACATTAGACCTTCGCTGTAAATTTTGAAGAAATCAGACGGCTGAAAAGCCCAGAGTCTCGGTTTCATTTGCAAGTGTCAGATTTCAATTCTGGCATTGGTGGGGTGCATTTGGTAAGTGCCAGACCCCAATTCTGGGTGTCCACTGGGTCTGAGGTCCGAAATGGACCTCAAGCCTAGTGAGATCTACTGTTTCCTAAAGTTTTGTAATTTTCTAACCTTTCTGCGTCGCTGTGTGGCCCGCACGGGCTGTTGCTAAGTACAAACGGTCATCTGGCTTGGCGGCCCGCACTAGGTCCTATCATAACACGTCTGGTCTACTCTAATGGGCTAATCCTAAGTTAATTAACTTGTGGTACCTCACCACGAGTAGTCTAAACGAATGGTCCTACGACAAATCCTACGTAGATACCCCAGGACACTGTGTTGGTTGGACGAGACGTTACCGGTTCTTTACTGGTTTCACTCCTGTATATATTAACATTGAGTGTTGATGGTCATTAAGTGATATTATAGAATAATTAATATAAAAAAATTTAAGGATTTTTTAGAAATTCAGAACAGTGAAAATTCAGGATGTTACATGTGCTAAGTACATTATGTAAGCGCAGTAGGGAGCTTAATGTATGTTATGCTTTGTACCAAACTGGATATTAGTTATGCAGTTGGTATAGTCAGTCGTTAACAAAGTAACTTGGGATAGTTTCATTGGTAAGTTGTTAAACATATATTCCATTATCTTAGAGGAACAAAAGACCTAATGTTGTGTTCTGAAGACATGAACCTCAAGCTCAAAGGATATTCTAATGCTTCTTGGGGTAATGACGCCGATGAGGGAAAATCTACTTCAGGATATGTCTTCTTACTCGGAGGAGGAGCTATCTCATGGTCGAGTAAGAAAAAGACATCCATAGCTCTTTCAAAACAATATATAGGTAAAAGGTCCCAACCGTGGATATGAAGGTTCTTTTATCGACAGTTATCAAACATATATTATATGTTGTGCTGCAATTCAGAAGTGTGTATGGGTTCGTAGATTTTTACTAGATCTAGGTGTTGTACCGAGCGTTCGTCAGCCTATATTGCTGAAGATAGACAATACTTCTACCATTAACTTGGAAAATGACCCTAAACACCACCAGAAGTCCAAGCACATTAAGATTAAGTATCATTACATACATGATCAAGTGAGAAATAAGAAGGTCGCCCTCAGCTACATTTCTTCTAAGGATATGATGGCTGATCCCATGACGAAACCTATAACAAGAGATCTATTTCAGGTTCACGTCAGGTAGATGAGATTGAGGAAAACTTGACTGATATGCTTATATCTAGTACCTTTAATCTTTCATTAATGAATAACATATTTCATTTATTCGGTATTGAGTATTTATACTAACTAGGTAAGTAAATCATCCACATTTATCATGAGATCATGTAGGATTTCTATTTTTTGTCAGTAGGCCGGTCGCCTACTCACACAGGTTGACCGACCTTAAATGTACAAGAGAGGTATATATTTGGGTGATTTTCATACACTGAGGTATGGACTTCTCTTTATTGTGAATAATAAAGGATAATGATATAAGTGAGTTGTATCTGCCTATAATCTTAAAAAATTGAAGATGAGATTGATCAAGTTGAATAACATGATCGTACTATTACTTTTCATGCGATCAATGTTATGGTTTGAATTAATAGTCAGGTTGTGAGGTTATAAGATGAGTCGTACATCATATAAAATGACCTACGTATTGTAGACCCGACATACACCTAGTATTGTCTACTTTACGACGTAAATTATAGCCATGTGCTAGGACCTTTTACCTACAGATTGTTTTGATTCGATCTAATCATTGCAACATGCGAGTAGTCAATCCCATAAGTGACTCTTTGTATCCTTAGCTACCCTCCTCTTGTGTATGGGAGGACAAGATTGAAGGTTGTTACTTTAGTGTACTATGAAGAAAGGTCCTTAATTGACCAGACTCAATTACGATAAGAAAACAGCTTGATCGATTCCAAATTACATATCTGTGTGGGGAAGATCTCATGACAGCTACACCAAGTTTCTAAAACTATAAATATGCACTTGAAGACTTATTCGCCGGCAGTATCGAGTTTTTTATTAGACTTTTACAAATGATATTCTTTCTTAAAAGTGTGTATATGTGTGTGTGTGTATAAGTATTACTTTAAATTAATTTTAATCAAAGTTTGTCAAAAATAGAGTTTTCAGAGTAACTCAATAAGTTGGATAAGTGCATATGTTGGCCGAGTACTCCAGATCGGGTGTTAACTCTATCTGGTGTGGTCCTGCAGAGTAGGATAGTCATTGCAAAACTTGAGTTATTGAGTACTAGTTAAGTGGTCACTTTAATACTTAAATACCTGTGAGAAGATTATAGTAATCCAGTTGGTTCCACATCTCTGATTATTTTAATCATGATATTTAGTTTTGATTGTTATTAGACGAGTTCAATGGCTAATTTTTTATTTTTTATTTTACCTATCCCATAATTTGATTGAGTGGGAGATGTTCGACATAGGCCATTGGGGCTCACTAGTGGGTGGGTCCTATGAACTTTAGTCTCTTTCGTTAGAAGATTGATTTCAAATTCAAGTTTGAATAATGATTTAGATAAGGAGATAGGGATAAGATCGGATGATTTCTGGTCTCATCCAAACTCTCCATCATTTCCTATAAGTAGGATGGGGCTCTCTTGTGAAAACATATTAAGGAATAATGAGAATAAAAAGAGAAAAGTGGTATATTGAAATTTGTCCCTTTAGCTTGTCCTTAGGACGATCTAAGCCATATATTGTAATTTGAGGTCATCTATACTATAGAATCAGAGGGCTGATTAGATCTATTTACTCCAATAGTAGTTAGGTGGACCGTTCATCTTCAACTTTGTGAATGTTTTTATATGTTTTTATCCATGTCCTCTATCCATTTTGCATGCACAGGCAAATTTAATTCTCATGTGGACCACACCACAGAAGACAATGGTGATTGATCGCCACCATGAAAAGCTTCTTAAGGACACCAAAGTTTTGGATTAGCTGATATTTATGTTTTTACTCCATTCAAGCTTGTACGATCGAATCAACAGGTTGGATGAGAAATAAACATTACAATGGGCGAGTTTCAATCACCATTGTTTCTTTTGGCATGGTCCACTTGAAATTTGTTGAAATTCGTGGTTTAAAAAAAAAAAATCAAAATATTTGAAAATTTTAGGAGTTTTGTTATTGCAATGTGCTTTTATCCCACATCGAAAATGAAAAGAGAAAAATTGCGATTTATATGTGGAGGTATATGAAGTATTCTTACTTGAACTTTGGAGATTAAGACAACGCTCAAATTGTATGTTCTAGTGCGTAATAGTGGAATGCATGCGGGCAGGTTGGATTATTAATCCGAAATAGTCAATTATTTTTTAAAATGGCTAGCAACCTTAAAAGCCACAACGGTTCAAAAACAAACGGAATATGATGATCCAGCGGTCAGATCTTTCAATCCAATGACCAAAAAAGGGCTCAAATTAATGATCAACGGTAAAAAACGGTCCGCTCCCTGCGTGCCTAGTGAAACAAAAGTAATTAACTTTATTTTATTTTTTATTTTTTGATATTTCCAACAAAATTTGCATGTCTCATTTATTTTATTTTTTTATCCATGCCCTCAAATAATGCTCTAAAATGGACGTCAGAGTATTCAATCTGCATCCAGTTCAACTCTGGCAAATGCATGAGGTGAGGCCCTCTACTAAAATCTTATTCCACTACCCACAAGCGTTGGCTCATTTGTGTCCCATATGGGATCCAACCTGTTCAAAAGATCCACTCCACTTTAAAATTTAAACACATTAAAAATCAGACCAACCTAACTATAATGTGGGCTACCATGTGAAATGGAGATTTTTGGGTGGTTATCCATTACTTTCCATGCGCGTTGAGTTTTTATAGAATTAATGGTTTCAAAGTGAGGCCGGCCGTCATGATGGTGATATTTCTAAAAACTCAGTCCTGTAACATCATCATATGGGCCACACGGTGAAAAACCATGCACAGCTATCCGAAGAACTCCAAATTCACCAGAGGCATACATGAGAATTTTACCCTTTTGGACTGGTTAGATGCCATACATATGCCTTGGTGGCCCCTACTGCAGTGTGGATTGCCTGTCTTTGTGAATATCCCAGCATATGGCATAGCTCTGAGCCCCACAGTGGCATACATGATAATTTTACCCTTTTGGACTGGTTAGATGCCATACATATGCCTGGATGGCCCCTACTGCAGTGTGGATTGCCTGTCTTTGAGAATATCCCAGCATATGGCATAGCTCTGAGCCCCACAGTGATGTATGTGTTTGTCTCTGGGCCAGTATGTATGTGTTTTATCACACCTATACCGTTCATCCGTTTTGCTAGCTTATTTTAAGACATAAACCAAAAATGAGATAGGTCGAAGGCATAAGTTGGCCATACCACAGTAAATAGTAGCAATATTCATGCTCACCTTTGAAACCTTACGAAAGTCCAACATGATGTTTATTAGTCATCTAACCTGTTCATAAGGTCACACAAACTCGACTGAGGGATCGAAAACACAAATATCAGCTTGATCCAAAATTTATATGGCCCACTGGTGGGTTTTAATGGTGGGTGTTCAATCCCTACAATTTCATATGGTGTGGTCTACTTAACCATTAGATCAGATTCATTTTTGGGCTCCTGTTTGGTTTTCCAATTTTCGTTTGTTTTAAGAAGTTGGTTAAGATATAATTAAAACATAAAAAATGTAAAGTCAAATGCACTTACAAAGTAAAGACACGAGGAAATTGTAATTATTGTATTTTTAAGTATAATATAATCATTGTGGGGAAATGTAGATGATGTCATTGCAAAAACAAAAGAATAAGTAAGCATTACTCATTAACAGTCAGTTACTAATTACAGTTGTAATTTAAAAAACCAAACAAGCTAAAAATAAGCTGACAATAAAAATTAATACTATTGATAAAACACAGATATCATGGTGGGGTCATCAAGCGTCGGCCATACAGTGCAAGCAAGATATTTCTGGAGACGCGCTACCGGCAATCTCGGTTCGTTTGTAAGATCACTTATTGTACAAACGTTACAGCTGATTGGGCCTGTGCCTCCTGAAAGAAAAGAACGAGAGAAATATAGCAACCGGTCATGGAGTCAGTGCCGCCTTTCACGACCCCCTCTGACCAGGAAACGGATTGGCTACTGCCCCTGCCACCAGCCCCTTGGCTGATTGTCGGTGCTCTGTGGGCCCTACAATGATGTATATTTTTCATCCATTCCGTTCATCATTTTTATAGATCATTTTAGGGATTTATCCCAAAAATGAGAGGTATAAAGTCTAAGGTAGACCACACCACTGGAAAACAATAGTGATTGGATATCTACCATTTCAATCCTCCTAAGGCCCACTGTACTGTTTATTTGACATTCAATCTTTTGATTAGGTCATACAGACCTAGATGAAGGGAAAAAACAAAGATCATCTTGATCCAAAACTTTTATGGCCCCCAAAATGTTTTTAATGGTTGATGTTCATTCAACACTCTTTCCTATAATGTGGTCCACTTGAGATCGAGATATACTTCATTCTTGGTCTCATATTATAAAATGATCTAGAAAAATAGATGGACGACATGGATGAAACACATACATCATGGTGGGGCCCACAGAGCACTGACCAGCAGCCATTGACCGGTGGCATAAGGAGTAGCCAATCCGTTTCCCTCTGACCGGGCCCTAGCTGTCAACCAATCAAAACGAGACAAAACTAAGTACATGCCCGAAATGCAGCACGCTACTGGAATAATAAAAATCAGTCCTGATTGAGGCATTGCCAAAAATCATCCCAATGGATTACGTACTGAGTAAAGTCTGTGGGGTCCACATGATGTATGTATCTTATCCATGCTGTCTATCCAAAATTTCGGATGATTTTAGGGCAGGAGCTCAAGATTGAAGCATCTTTAAAACTTTAGCAGATCACATCACGAAAGAGTGGAAATTAAAAGCATACCATTGAAAAAATTTTGGGAAACACATAAGTTTTGGATTAAGCTGATATTTGTGTTTTCCTATTATCCATGCATGTGTGACCTCATGGACAGGTTGGATGATAAATAACCATTACGGTGGGCTTTTGCAAGGTTTCAACGGTGTCAATATTCTCAATGTTTCATGTGGTGTGGTCCACTTGAGCTTTAGATATGCTTAAATTTTGGGCTGTGTTGAAAAATGAGCTGGTAAAATAAATGGACGGCGTGGATAATTCACATACATTATAGTGGGCCCCACATAGCTAGCATACTGATTTACTCAGTACCCAACCTGCCTCCTGATTAGTGGGCCCCACCATGATCTATGTGTTAAACACATCGTTCATTTATTTTTACACATCATTTTAATAATTTATCTCATAAATGAGACAGATCAAAATCTCAGGTGGACCACACCATGGGAAAAAAGTAAGGATTGAATGTCTACCGTTAAAAACCTCCAGAGGCCTAATGTAATGTTTATTTGACATCCAACATGTGGATTAAGTCACACAGACATGGATGGAGGCAAAAAATAAATATCAGTTTGATAGAAAACTTTTGTAGTACCAAGAAGTTTTTAATGGTAAGAGTTCAATCAACAATGTGTGGTCAACTTAAGATTTTGATCTACCTCATTTTTGGGTTCACACTATCAAATTATCTGGAAAAATGTATGGACGGCATGGATGAGACACAAACATCATATTGAGGCCCACAGATTACCAACTGTTGAAGAGAAGCCTTCAATCTTCAGGTTTTTCATGTTGCTCGACCGGTCGTAGGTTCAAGCCCTGACATGACTCCCCCACAACCGGTCGTAGGTTCGAACCCTGGCACGACTCGAAGTCCAGCAAGTTGTACTGTTTTTTTTTTCTCAGTTTAGGACCAGTCCTGAAATTTTCAGGACCAGTCTTAGGGGTCTACGACCAGTCGTAGGAGAGCTACGACCGGTCGTAGGGGTTTACGACCAATCGTAGGAGGGTTACGACTGGTCGTAGGTTACGCAGTTTGTTCCGCGATTTTGCGCGAAACTGCGGATTTGAGTCCTTTCGCAACTGGGATGCGGAAGGGAAGTTGCCTAAACTATAAATAGGTGTTCCTAGGGCTTTTCTAGGTATGAAAAAAGCTTTCTAAAGGGGTTCTAGGGTTTCTAAAGGGTGTAGCAAGGGTGAGATTCGAGGTTGTTCGAATTGGGTAAGTCTTCTTTCTTTGTAATTGATGCTTTCATAGTGAAGATCTGTCGCTTTGTGCCGTGGTTTTTTTCCGAAAGGGTTTTCCACGTTAAATCTGTATTCTCTTATGTGCTTGGTGCCATTGGATTGCTATCCTAAATCTAGATCTGTGTGATTCCGCAGGTCCAAAACCTCCAACAACTGATATCAGAGCTATCGTTGGGGCATAGATCTGAATCTGAGGGATTAGTAATAATGGTGAGCGCCAGGTATGAGTTTGAGAAGTACTCAAGGAAAAATAATTTTGAGTTATGGAAGGTTAAGATGATTAGCCTATTAACCAAGCAATGCGAGGATGGTGCTCTTGAGGAGCGGAAGTCTACTATGAAAGATGATGAATGGAATACTCTTGATAAGAAGGCTTTATCATCGATCCATTTATGTCTCATGGATGAGGTTCTCTACAACGTCATGAGGGAGAAAATTGCGGCTGATTTGTGGGCGAAGTTAGAGGATGTCTATGCGAAGAAATCCTCGAAAAATCGCCTACACCTGAAGCGGCAGTGGTATAACTTCAAGATGGCAGAGGGTGGAGATCTAGAGGCTCACATCAGCAACTTTAATAAATTGGTTTGCAAATTGCTGGATATAAAGGAAGTGATGAAAGATGAAGAACAAGCATGTATGTTGCTGAATTCTCTCCCGACGTCCTATGAGGCATTCAAGGACACTATGTGCAGCATGAATAAAACCCTGAGTGTCGATACTGTTATCTCAGCCCTTCAAAGGAAGGCTATGAGACAACTGAATAATGACATGAGGACGGCTTCTGATGCACTGTTTACAGTGGGTAGGAATTCTGGACAAGGTACAGGTTCTTCTGGTTCTAGATCTAAATCAAGGGGCAAGGGTAAAGGAAAGGTAAAGTGCTGGAATTGTGGGAAAGAAGGACATGTGAAGAGGGATTGTAAAAATCCTAAATCAAAGAGGGAAGATTCTGAGGCTTCATGCAGGGAGGCCAATTTTGCCACGTCAGATGAATTGAGTAAATATGATGGTGATGTTTTATCTATGTTTTCGCTCAGACGGTCATACGATGATCGTAAGGATGAGTGGATGCTAGACACAGGGGCATCTTTTCACATGACTCCTCATCGGAGTTGGTTCACCAGCTACATGAAGTGCGATGGTGGACAGGTATTTATGGGCAATAACATTGCCTGTAATGTTGTGGCGGTTGGTTTTGTGCGCATCAGAATGTTTGATGGGGTGGAGCGTACCTTGACAGATGTGAGGCACGTTCCTGATTTGAAGCAGAATCTGATTTCTCTTGGTGTGCTTGAGGTAAAAGGATGCAAGTACACATGTATTCATGGTGCTCTTAATGTATCTAAGGGGGCACGGGTAGTCATGAAGGCGCAATGACTCGGTAACTTGTATATGTTGATTGGGAGTACTTCAAAAGGTGGAGCTATGGTGGATGTAGAGGATTCCATCTCTGCACGTGTGTGGCATGTTAGACATTGCCACATGAGCGGGTAGGGCAGGAAGGCTGAGACGCGCGGACAGGGATACAGAGCAGGTGGAGCAGTCATCTGTGTGAAGAATCACACGGCATGATCGCAGGACATCGGCAAGGTACATGGACGACTCCAATATCGCAGGAGTATTCATCTTTTATTCAGATGGCTCTAGGTGAGCCTGGTACTGAGAAGTGAAAGGTGACTATGGGCGATGTGATGGATTCGTTGTACCAAACCGACATTTGGGAGCGGGTGAAGCTTCCAATGGACCGGAGAGCGGTTGGATGCAGGTGGATCTTCAGGAGGATACAACATAGATACAAGGCGAGGTCGGTACGAAGGGTTATGATCAGAGAGAAGGGATCGGCTTCTCAGAGATATTCGCACCGACGGTATAGCAGGTATCTATTAGATCCTTGATTGGCGCTGATTGGCCAATGTGATCTTGAGTTATGATGAGATGCAGAAATAAGAGAAGAGGTCAAGGAGCTATACGGTTGAAGAATGAATAGTTGGTGGAGATTGTTGAGGAGAAGCCTTCAATCTTCAAGTTTTTCATGTTGCTCGACTGGTCGTAGGTTACGCAGTTTGTTCCGCGATTTTACTCGAAACTGCGGATTTGAGTCCTTTCGCAACTGGGATGCAGAAGGGAAGTTGCCTAAACTATAAATAGGTGTTCCTAGGGCTTTTCTAGGTATGACAAAAGCTTTCTAAAGGGGTTCTAGGGTTTCTAAAGGGTGTAGCAAGGGTGAGATTCGAGGTTGTTCGAATCGGGTAAGTCCTCTTTCTTTGTAATTGATGCTTTCATAGTGGAGATCTGTCGCTTTATGCCGTGATTTTTTCCCGAAAGAATTTTCCACGTTAAATCTGTGTTCTCTTGTGTGCTTGGTGCCATTGGATTGCTATCCTAGATCTAGATCTGTGTGATTCCGCAGGTCCAAAACCCCCAACACCAATCACTAGCCATTGGCTAGTGGCAGGGTGACGCAGGGATGAACGTGATGAGGTCGATCACCGTCTTCCTCAAGGATAACTACTCCGAATCCACGGAGCTTCTCTGGACTCCTCACAGAGACTTCTCGAATCCACGAGGAAAGAAAGCAGGAAAATAGAAATAATTCTAATAAATTCGAAATTGATTGATGAATTAATAAAAATGAGTTTACACCCCTTTAAATAAGGGAACCAAGCAACATGAAAGAAATCAGACTCATACTACAACTAAAACTCCTAGAATTCGCAACTTACTATAAATAGTAAACTTACTATTTATAGACGGTCACGATGTCTACTAGTGCGCAAGGTTTTCAGCCAAAAATAGTAAGTGTCCTATTTGGCTTCACCAAACCGTTCTCCTAATTATCCTAAGCACTTTTCATGTTGGACACAACTCCTAAAGCCCAACGGATGAAAAGTTATACTCAAACTAAAACTTACTATTTATAGTAAAAATAAAATTAAAACGAGGAAACGACCGTCAATCAGGGGGTTTTTCGCAAATACGGGCTGCGCAACCCGGCGTAGCGGGGTTGGTTGGCTAAAGTAGCTCGTTCTACCCCAAAATCATATATTTTACGTCGGATAACTCATTCCGGATTGTGAGATACGCCCGATCTAAGGTCCGATGGTCCGGATCACTTCTGTCGCCGACCGTGCCTTTTTTGATCCATCTTAGCCATGAAATTATCCGCGACCCGCCCTACATCACAGGGCGAGTAGCCAATCCATTTCCCTAAAAAATGGACTGATTTTGATATGTTGCCTATCCATGGTGGGCCCAACTCGTGAGACTGCAGCTGAGCCAAGAACCGAGGGTTTATAAATTCGGGTGCTCTCTCATGTGCCCTTTTACGCATACATAATAACGATATTCTAATGATAAAAAGGGTTCGCGGAGATTGTGGGGTTTCAACTTTCAACTACAATAGCAATAATTCTTTTGAATGTGGGAAAATGATACAAGAGATCACTCCCTACCGGTGCATCCTTACACCACAGATGCGGCATGGTAATGGTAGATCCGGACTGACCACTTAGTGGGGACTACGAAAATGGCCCACGGTTAAAAATTCGTCCAAATTGGATAGTCCTAGGCTTTTAATGAAACATCCAAATGGACGGTATAAAACAAAGGACGACATTCACGGAGAACATCGAGATAAAGGGACCACCAGGATTATCCTACCAGTGAGATTTTTGAACCATGATCCATCCTAGGCAGGTTCCATCAAAAGGACGGTTCAGATGTAATTTCTACTCTTCCACGTGTACGGTGGGAAGGTAGATCTACCATATTACGATAGAAACGGTTCCATTTGCCAGGTGGCGTGGGGCGTGCTATTGCTGCGGTTGATGGGCTCTTCTTGTATGCGCACCCATCACAGAAATGAAATGTAGCCGTTGGATTAGACTCTCTCCCTCCCAGCATCCACAGATGATTAGGAAATTGAGAAAAACTTCGATACTCTGGCGGAGTATGATAGACAATACACAGGAACTTAGAAATTAATCACAATTGCTTACGTGTAATACGGCTAGTTCAAAAATCAAACTGTCCTAATTATGGGTAACGGTGTAGATGTATTATGAACCAAACATGATGCTGTCGGTCTGTGCACATTTACTGGACGGTTAGAAATGAAATCAGCAAACAAGTGTCCACGTATCAAATGTTATGATTGTTCAATTAATTTAATTTTGGGCCTGTGACTTAGCTGGGTCCCACAAACGTGCATAATTTACGAGCACCTGTGTATCAAGCGTCCTATGCGGCAGGAGTATCAAATAAGTAAATGGAGAGGGACGGGGATATGACTAGAGATTTTATCTGTCGCTTTTTTATATAGGGTGGAGATCCTTCCATGCAATCCACCTACGGGAAATGATATGATGAGGCCGGCTCTATCATAATATGACAGAGATACACCTCCACCATACACGTGGCAGGGAAGACTTTGGATCTAGACCATGGTTCCAAAGCAGTTGGATGTGTAAGCTGTAGCTATCTACCTTTTTACCGGTGAATGTGGACCACTATTCAATGTGCATCACTGTCCATTGAAGGCCATGAATCAAATGTGTATGAGGAATCTATTTGTGTTATTTGCTAATCACATGATCCATCCACAACAGTGCCCACCATGTAGACGGTCCAGATCTACCATGCCCTGTCAACTGTACAGTGGATGGGTCAACGTGGCATACTTTCACAAGAGGGAAGTGTACGTTCCTAGTGCAGCGATTCATTTAATTCAACCACGCGTGTCACGCTGGATCACGCGTCCAGCTTCTGGAAAGATTGGAAAAGTCCTGCTTCTCGTCAGGTCAGTTATGATTTGGGGTTTGATGATCCTGTCCTTTGGTATGGTGGGGCCCTTCATGGATGGAGGATGCACCACAAGTGTCCAGAAAGAGACATCAATGTCATCTGTTTGTGGCCTACAAATGTACGGTTAAACAAAGAAAAATATGGTA
The DNA here is from genome assembly GCA_037074715.1 of Magnolia kwangsiensis. Lineage (NCBI taxonomy): Eukaryota > Viridiplantae > Streptophyta > Magnoliopsida > Magnoliales > Magnoliaceae > Magnolia > Magnolia kwangsiensis. Next base: position 59,527,913 of record CM073571.1, on the reverse strand, counting down.
TGATGCATGTTCAATGGAGGAAGGGTCAAATATGAAAAAGGCCATAGTTAGAAAATCCTAAAACTCGACTCATTCGAGTCAATGTAGAGTTGGGTCGGGTTAGCTCAAATAAGACGGCTTGAAAGAATCTTCATTTTACTCACCTCAGATATTTTAATTAATTAAATAGCAAACATGCACCCGTTCTAGACTGGCCCAATTCTTCAATGGAGCCCATTTGATGGAAGACTTCAACCTTGAACATGGGTCCCACTTGAAAAGTTAGTTGGCATGTGGATAAGCTCCTTGTACAGGAGTTGTGTTGCATTGGACAACTTGTACGGTTAAGCTCTACTATCAAGTCTTGTTAGGGGTGTACATCGAGTCGCTCGACTCGGCTCGAACACTGGCTGACCTCAGCTCAACTCGGTCCTCAAGCTTAACTAGCCAGCTCAGCTCGGTTTGGTCAGCAGCTCGGGCCAAGTTCAAGTCAAGATCAATCTGAGTTCATCACTGAGGCATTTCTACAAACACCTAAACTACAATTTCAAAATCCCACTGTTTTACAAACGGAGGCAATGGTTTTACAGGAATGGACTTCAATTGATGGTTTCAGTAGGAACTTGAGTTGCACTGAAGTGTTCGATGTTGGCGACAACACTATTGACCTTATTGTCTTCTCTAACTGGGTGATGTTCTTAGACGCCAACAAGCAGATGGCGTTGATAGACAGATGCAGTGCGGACCTTGGTGAGCTGGATGTGATGGAGGGTAGGAAAGTGAAGATGCTGTGGATAAGGGCCCCACAGAAAGATACTAACCAGTGTTCTTCGATTTTTGGTGGGGATTCTTACTTGGGTCCTCCAAACGGAGAGAAGAAGATCGACGGTTTGGTAAGCTACACGCTGGCAAAGATCGCGGAGGAAGCAACTAATAAAGATGGAAGAGGATGGAGCAGCAGCAGTGGGCTAAGTATTAGTGGTGTTTATTCTTATGATAGTAGTGCTGATGATTCTCCTCTTTTCAAGGATGCAGAGAGGAATCTAAGTTTCAATATTATTGGAGTGAATGGTTATAGGTACATGGTCCAACATATATGGGACCTGCAAATTAGGAATTGTGCTATGAAACTCTCAGGTATTCAAAACCTATTTGAAACTAAAGCCCCCCACCTTGCTTGCCACCAGCCAAACCTTCCTTGCCACCAACCACATTTCGTTAAGTCATTTTATCAAACAGTTGGTGAGCAACATCAATGGCAAAGTAACCGAGTCACCGAACTGGTTCGATTCGAGATGGATTCAATCCGAGTCGTGTCGAGCTAGGGCCTACTCGAACTCGGCTCGAGCTCATTTTCAAGCTCAAAAGATCAACTCGACTCGGTTCGAACTCAACTTCAAACCGAGTTGAATCAAGCTTTTTCAAGTCGAGTCGAGTGAGCTAACCGAGCTAGCTCGGTTCATGTACACCCCTAAGTCTTGTATAGACACCTGCTCCCTCACTAGCTATAGGTTGTCTGCACAGTGAGTTCTAATTGAACGGGGCTTCCATGTATGCATGCTTGCTTTCTTATGTAGTGTTTGTTAGGTGATTGCAGAAGCACATGGAGATGAATCTAGGAGAGTAATCCAATTGTACCAAGCAAACACCAAAAGGACATGGTGATTTTAACATGGAAAAATTCTTGTGGGAAAAAACCACAGCACAAAGTGACATATATCACTATGAAAGTAGAAATTACAAAGGAAAGAGCTTACCTGATTCAAACAGCCTCGAATCAACCCTTGCTTCACCCTTGAAACCCTCTAAATGAATTAGAAACCCTAAGATACCCTCTCAATCTCGTTTACATCCATATTTATAAGCCAAGAAGGAATCTCAAACGAATTCAGAAACAAATCCCACACAATCGCAGTTCTACATAAATCTGTGCTAATTAATTCGAAGGCATCGAACATACTTCGATGTCATCGAAACTTATCCTTCAATGGCATTGACGTCATATCGATGGCGTCGAACTAACACCTAAACTGTCCTGAGACCAAATTGAAAAATTCGATTTTTTCCAATTGCATCGAGCCTTGTTTGGCATCGAATAAACCTTCAATGTCATTAAACACATATCGATGACATCAAAAAGACGCCTAGTTAGTCCAGCAACCAACTAGAGAAAATCTAAAAAATATCAATAGGATCGAGCACTGCTTGATGCCATCGAAGGTGACATCAAACAATCTGTCAACGGCATCGATGGGCCCTTTAACTGACTTGATTTAAGATGTAAATTACAACAATATCTACCATGTCTTTAATCATCAAACGTGTAGCTTCTTGTCGTCTTCTCTTATCTCTACCTTGCATTATAGCTCCATTATTGCTTTCGTGCACACTTTGTCCTCATTTTACGTCATTACCAAGCCTAGAGAAGTCGCACAGAACTTGAACTTCTCTGTAGGAAACACCTTTGTGAACATGTTCGCTAGATTCACGCTGGTATGAATCTTTTCCAAAGTCACGCCTCCTTCATTAAGCATTTGTTAGATAAAATGATGACGAACATCAATGTGTTTAGTACGGGAGTGATAAATAGAATTTTTATCCAAATTGATAGTGCTCTCGCTGTCACAATAAACTGACATGGCCTCTTACTGAAGCCCTAATTGTTTTATCATGCCTCTCAATCAAACACCTTCTTTGAAAGCCTCTGTCACTGGCATATACTCCGCTTCAATCATGAAAAGAGTCACCACAAACTGAAGGTTCAATATCTAACTAATTGCTCCACCTGGTAGTATAAATGAGTACCTGAAGTCGATTTTCTGAAGTTCACACTGCCTTCGTAGTCTGAATCCACATACCCTACCAACTTTGCTCACGTCTTCTCAAAAGTTAAGACAAGTCTTTTGTACCTCGAGTGTATCGAAGTAGTCATTTCACCGCTTCCCAATGTTGCTTGCTCGGGTTTGACATGTATTTGCTTAAAACACCAACTACCTGTGAAATATCCGGTCTCATACAGCCCATAACATACGTTAAACTACCAACTACATTCAAATAAGGAACACGAGACATATCTTGTTTTTCCACATTTAATTTAGGATATTATTCTGAGAAAAGCTTGAAGTGAGCTGTGTGGGGAACGCTAACCAGCTTCACCTATTCCATCTCATACTTGATCAACACCTTTTTAAAGTATTCTACCTATGATAACCAAAGCCTGATCCTCTTCATGTCTTTATATATATCAATGCCGAGAACTCTCTTTACAACCCACAGATCTTTCATCTTGAATGTCTCTGATAACCGAGTTTTCAGTATGTCGATTTTTGACATATCATGACTGGCGATTAACATATCATCAACGTACAATACTAAGATGATGAATTTTCCATCACTCAATGTCTTGTAATAGACACAGTGATCGTATTCACTCCCATTAAATTTTTAACTCAACATGAAAGAATTAAATTTTTAATACCACTGCCTAGGCGACTATTTTAGGTCGTACAACGACCTTGTTAACCTGCAAACCTTGTTTTATCCCCCTTTAGCTTTGTAGTCCTCTGCTTACTTTATGTAGATCTGCTCTTCCAATATTTCGTATAGGAATGTTGTATTCACATCCATTTATTCCAACTAAAGATCATATTGGGCAACCAGTTGAAATTGCAGTAAGACCGCTACTATTGAAGTATGGATGTATGTCCAAGTGTCCTAGAGGGGGCTGAATAGGACTTTTAAAACTTTAATCCTACTGAACTATAAATTTTATCAATTTAAAACAAGTTAATTAGCAGGATTATCAAGAAGTAATTTATACTTAACTTTTAAGATAGTAAAATTTTAAGTGTTGCATTTAATTAAACATGTATTGTGTATAAAGTAAATATTCCAACGGTCAATACATATGAGCAAGAGCAATCATCATAAACGTAACAATAGTGGTTCGGCTACGTGCCTACTCCACTCTCGACTAACGCACTCTACCCTGGAGTGTGCCAGATTTCACTATCAATAGTTTTAAATCAAGTTAACCAAAACCTTTAAAACCTACACAAGGTTAACTAAGGAGCCTACACAAGACATCCTTAGGTGCCTGCATAAGGCAACTCACCATGCCTACACAAGGCAAACACTCATGCCTACACAAGGCAAATACACATGCCTACACGATGCAATAGGTCCTACACAAGGCAAATACACATGCCTACACGATGCAATAGGTCCTACACAAGGATGCTCTACGTATTCTCCCATTGGAGGCATACGAAAGGTCTTAGGGAGTTTGAGAATAAACTCTAAAACCAAATCCTATATAATGGAAGGGTTTCAGACTCTTATAGACTCTATTACTTGTAAGTGAGTGAGCCTCGCTTTTACCACATGCTGATGATGATCTTCCTTGTGGTGAAGAATCTTTAGCTCCCTTGATCTGCAACAGCTATAGATGCTCCAATGCAAGTCATCAATTGTTGGATCAAGGTATATTGGTGAATCTTATCTATTGAATGTGAGTATTTAAGTGTGGATGAGATTCCCAAATATCAAGCATTCAAAGGATTCTAGTTCAATGATTTACCAATGAGTGAGTTGCTGGAAGATCCTTGAATGACGAAGTTCATTCTTTAATCTAATCTTTTGATTCTTCAATGATTACATTTAAGATAGGGTTGAAGAATGAACTCTTATAAGAACGGGATTTAAGATGGTATGTAGTATTTCTATTACAATAACTCCCTTAAATTTTACTGAGGAACTAAGAAAGCAACCCTCAATAAATAGGCAATGAAGTCCTAACAGTGTGTGTGTATATATATATATAAAAGGGCAAAAATCAGTCAGGGTTCGATGTCATAGAAGTTGCCTTCGATGACTCGAACTGACTTCGATTGCATCAAACCTTAGCGCATAAATATTCTTATAAGTGCTTGAACGATTTTGGTTGATGTCATCGAAGGATACCTTCGATGTCATCGAATGACTTCTCGATGTCATCGAGATTTTTATTGAAAATTCTTAAAGCTTGCTGGAGAGTTTTGGGTTCCCATATTTAATGTCATCGAACCTTCTTTGATGTCATCAAAGTTTGAATTTAGATAGCATCGAAGGTAGTTCAATTGCATCGAATAATTCATGATTTCCTTTCAAAAACTCTCTGGACAGATTGGTCCATATTTCGATGTCATCGAATTTTGAATTTTGATGTAATCGATGGTAGTTTGATTACATTTAATAATTCATGATTTTTTTATTAAGCTTGCTAGACAATTAGGTGCCCATTTTTTAATGTCATCGAATTTGTAAGTTCAATGTCATCGAGAAATTCTCCAGACATATGGTTTGGTTACTGGATATATTTGGGGCACCTTTTCAATGTCTAAACTTAGTTTCGATGTTATCGACTGTTGCAGAAAAATTGATTTTCCTTTCAATATACAGTTTGCAACTGAAACCTTGTAATTCTAAGTTTTTCTAAGGTTTTCTTAGTTGACTTTGAGCAAACTTAGATTTTGAGGGAGTTCTTATACCTGGGTGTTTTGGTCATGGGATGGGAGGCTTAATTACCTTTAAAGCTTCCTGATCTTTTCCTTCTTGTTTGAGATTTTAGCCATTTACTTTTGAGGCTTCCTGTAACACCCCGAATTTTTGCCCACCTGGAGTTAGACGTCCTTAGGCAATGTGTCAACCATAACACCTTGGTAACGTCTCAAAACTCAATTCCAAGCCAGAGAAATCATTTAGAACCTAATTCTTTAGAAATTTAACGTGAATTAGCCAGCGCTACATTAGATTTCCTGTAAAATTAACACTAACCACTTTAAATACGATCTGTAAGATCCAAAACTTATAGAATCATTGACGCTACCTTACCTTAAAATTCAGGATCAAATTCTAAACCCGTTTGTTCTCAGGAACCCTTTGAAACTTTGTATTGGATCTAGACCGCGCGTCGAAAGTTCGATATCTATAATCTTAGACCATTATGACCGCCTAGTTGGACTTGATAATCATTTCAAAAATCAAGCACAACTGATGTTCTGAGGCTATTTTATTGGGCCTGGAGCAAGGAGTGTGAGAAAGAGTGAAATTCTTTATAAATTAAATGTGATTTAAATAAATCTGGCACGTTTCGCTTGCGGGTTAAGTATAAGCATTTAGACTGTCGGAATCTGACCCAAATACGCCCTCGGATCAGGGAACATTTTCCACTCAGGTCAGTGTACTTGGAATCCCTGATCGAGTATCAGTGACCGCTGAATTGAAACTGATCCGCCACGTACGATCTGGGAACACTATCGGGCTGAAAACTTAATGTGATCAGGATCCAACATTCATGAGCTTAAGTCCGACCGCATTTGGTCAGGGGACCTCCCGAAATGCTCTTTTGGATCGAGAAAGACCCGATTTGGCTATAACCCAAGTATACCTTGACTTGGAATCTATTTTGGTCATGTTTGGGGCCTATAAAAGGGCCTTAAACCCTTAGCCTTCTAACCCATACGAATTTGGGGAAAACCCTAGGAGAGAGGAGAGAAAAGAGAAAGTGAGGGAGAAGCTGGTGATTCTTCCAGGGAGTCTTCCCTGCTGCTCCACGTGCCAGATCCTTCCACCTGCATAGCTATTCTGGTAATTTTAACTTCGTTCTAGGTAAGAAAACCCTAACCCTAAACTGTTTTAGGGATTCTATCGATCCAAGTAGCGAAGTAACTGACTTACCTTGTGTTGTAGGTTGCCAATCAGTCGTTGACGACGACTTAGAGTTCCTATTCGATTCATTACACTCCTATGGCGTAAGGTGCGAATTTTAGACGCTTAAATTACCTGTTTTCAAAGCTTTCAATGTCGTTTAATGGTAGATTGCTGATAAGGATGTTGTTTGACATGTAGAACATGTTGTCCATTTTTCAATTCGAATACGTACGAAGAATATGAGATTTAGGGTATTTGTAGGAAATACGGTATACATACATATTTTGCCGGTATGATTGCCATGAGTATTTACCGTGTACCTATACTAGATACGTGTATGATTTGTTTGGCGAAGAGATTCTGTAAGACCCGTATCTTAGTCCGTACCGTTCCGTAGACTTCCGCGGTCTTACCGATCGAATTTCGGCAACCTTCGACCCTAAACTGATATTTACGTGTGACCCTGATTCGTATACCGTTAACCCGTATCGACTCAACCTAAGAACATTACCCTAGCGACCGCGCCGTCGCTGCGGTTCCGATACCGTGACTCGCGCGCCGAGGCGATACCCTGGTCAAGAGTTGTAGGCCGACGTTTGGTGTGAGGAAACGCCGCGTGTTGCGAAACCCTAGGGAATCTCTACGAGGTGTCCCATCAATCCCATCAATCCATCAATCAGTCAATCCATCACATTTCAAGTACATGTCAAGTACACATCACCTTTCACCCATTCCCAAGCAACCACAAAAGTCAAGGATTTCTTACAAAGCCCATACCTCTCTTACATAAAAAGCCTCAAAAGTCAAGAAGTTCTTACACTTCTCATGCCTTTCTTACACAAATGGTCACAAAAGTCAAGGTTTTCTTACACACCCATCATTCACCACATCCATCCATCACCCATCTCTCTCTACAACACTCTCTCTCTTTCTCATTTTCTCATCTCATTCTCCAAGAAAAACTCCATACGTATGAGCTCTCCCTCCCTTTCAAAAAAAAAACTCCAAGGTGGCCCACCTCTCCTACCCCATCACCTCCCATCTCAACCATCCATTCCCCATCTCCTCCATTAAAATCCAAGCTAAGGTGCTAAGGAACCCCTAGGAGCAAGAAGATCGGACGGTGGGTGCTCGATGAGAATAGCTTTTCCTATTTTTGAGATGGGCCAAGTGAGGCCAACCGATCAATGGTTTGGATCTCACTTGGGACCCTAAAATGAGGCTGATGGCCCACTAGGATCATCATGATCATTCCATGATGGGGCCATTCTCCATGGACCCCATCATGATGTTTATTTTCTTATATTAGAAGGTCATCTAAACCATCCACACCGGTGGGGAACGGATCTCCACTGTTGATTTACGATCTCGGTGATCCCATATGTAGAGGGATCCACTTGATGTATGATTCATTGCAAAGGAGGGCCCATAATGTCGGGGTCCCTCCATCACAAGCGTGTCCCACCTTCTATCTCTCTATCTCTCTCTCCCTTTCTATTTCTTATATATATATATATGGTTGTGTGGCCCACTTGGATGGACCCCACTAGGATGCATGTTTTGGATCCAATCCATTTTTAGATGGGGCCCACCCTGTATGTGTATGGGGTATCCATGTGATGGCCCACCTAATCAGGGCCCACCTCAATGTATTTAAAAAAATCCCACCGTTCAGCGTCTGAGACGCTGGACGTCTCTGCCTACAAAAAAAAGGAAAAGAAGCCTTTGGGGTGGGCCACTAATATAGGCCCCACCCTGATGCAAGTATGAAATCCAGGCCGTCCATCTCCTTCTCTGGGTCGTTTTAGGCGTTGAGCCAAGTGATGGGACTGGTTGGAAGGTCTGGTGGGCTATAGCATTAGAGAGTTACACCCTTACCATTTAAGAACATTATTTTATTTTATTTTATTTTCTAAACACTAAAAAAATTGAACTTTAGACTCATTGGGGCAGCCTCGAGCCACTGAGCACAATAGTCGGGGTGGATTTTTGAAAAGCGGGCCCCACATGTGAAAAACCCAGAAAAATGAGTTATTCCTGAATTTACAAGAGGCAGTGCCTCTGCCTCCCTCTGACAGCGGCAGCAGCTGCAACGCTGCTGCGTGCAGCGTTAGGCGGGCGGGCAGACAGCCACCCACGGCCCCTGCCGTGGGCCCCACCATGATGTATATGTGATACCCATGCCGTTCATATTGTGGGCCACCCCCTGAGGTGGGCCCCCTCCAAAAATCAGCCTGATCCAACGCTCAGGTGGCCCACATCGTAGGAAACAATGTGAATGAACATCTATCGTTGAAAACTGTCCTGGGGTCCACAGAAGTTTTGGATCAAAATGAAATTTGTTTTTCTTCCTCATTCAGGTCTGTGGGACCTTACCAACCGGCTAGATGGGAAATATAAGCTATGGTGGGCCCCACATGGGACCCACAGTGATGTATGTGTTCTACCTCCACCGTCCAGGCGGACGGTGGTACCCACCGTGATATTTGTGGTTTGTTTCCACCGTCCAGTGGACGGTGGAGCCCACTAGCGTGCTGAGTAAACTCTGTGGGGTCCACCCGTCCCTCTTGATTCCAAAAAAAAAAAAAATATAAAATGAGATATATTCAAATCTCTAGTGGACCTCACCCCAGGAAATAGCGTGAATTGATTTCTGCCGTTGAAAATTTCTTGGGGCCCACGGAAGTCTTGGGCCAATCTGATATTTATTCTTTTTATCCATCTATGTGTAATTTTATAAAAATGTTGGATAAAAAAAAATAAAATAAAATAAAAATAAACATTGCAGCTGGCCTCTAGGCCTATGGGATTGGACTCACTTGATTTATTCCAAGGCCCATGGGACTAGGCCCATTTGATGTACTATAAGGCCTATGGGTTTTGGCCCATTTGATTCATATAGGGCCTATGGGTTGAGGCCCATTTGATGTACATGTGGGGCCCAATTGGTGTGGCCCATTTGTTACATATTAGACTCATGAGACTAGGCCCATTTGATGCAATCCAAGGCCCACGGGTTTTGACCCATTACAATGCACTTAAGGCCCATTGGTGTGGCCCATTGATGTGACCCATTGATGAATAAAAGGCCCATATGATAGAGCCCATTTGATGTATTTAAGTCCCAATGGGATGTACCTAAGGTCCATTGCAATGTGTGAGCCCAACACGGTTTATGTAACGATATTTGCGACGATCGTGCCTTGGGAGCAATGATGGTTTGACGTCCACATTGCGAGTGTAATGCTGGTTGGATGTCCACATTACGACTCTCCGTAGGGCCCATTATTAGGCCCATACTTATTGTGTATAGGCCGTCCAGGCCCTTTTGCATTGTAAGGATAATTCGTTTCATTATAACATGTTTAGTATAGTTTCATGACTCATGATCATACGCATCATATGTATGCTTGATATGAGAGGTGACTGATCATAGCATATGCCTTCGGGCAGGTTGTATATGGGCTCCCAGTTGGGCGGTGTTGCCATACATGAGCGCACGATACGTGTAGGATTACTACATGATTGGTTAGTGTGATTCACGCATTTTGCATTGTGTGATATGGTTACTGTACGCCCTAGCGATATTGGGGCCGTAGCCTCCACAAACGTATCGTGGTTGGCAGGATTGGATACCGAAAATCTTATTCTACATGGGGTGCTATAGATATCCCTGGGTGAAAGTCCCTAAACCCTTATGGTACCAAAAGGTTGCTCCAACGTCTAGACCGAGTGGGTAGATGAGCGTTGAGTGCCGATTACCATACGGTCGCGCTCTCCACTGTATCGTGGTCGGTTGGAAGGGGGTGCGGCCTTACCCGCCCGAGTGTAGGGGGCAATGCTAAGCTGAGTTTGACCAGCTCGAGGAATGGGTCCGCTATCGACGAGTCGTGCCCGATATTGGCAGACGGATAGTGAGGTCTCTTTCACTTACCTTATTGCGCATGATGTGGCGGTGATCTGGTTTAAAGTGTACTAGACCCCGGTGATATCCCAGATTTGAGCTGTATTGATGTGTGGACATAGATGAAGATTTGTATGCTTGAGTTACATTTCACATCGCATGGTCTTGGGATGGCCGATATCATTCATGTCTTGCATCGCATAGTCTTGGTACGACTCATGATATTTATGGATCCATCTGCATATTCCGCATTACTCTGATATTGAATGATCATATTACTACCTTGCGCACATACTTTCACTACCCTCTAAGCTTTCTATAAGCTTATGCACGACCGTTGCATGCAGGTGACGTTGGGGCGCAGCAGCACTGAGGCGGTAGCACTTTGCAGATTACTTTAGAGATTTTGATTCATCATCATTGTATTTCCCTTTATGCTCATTGTACTTGTAAAGTTTTTTATCATAGTAAAAATGTAATGAAGTTTTTGGTTGTTGTTTGTGGGTTATGCCTTTGGTTATGCTTATTACGAATCAAACTGACATTGAAAATCCTCTTCGTAGCATCCCAGGATCGGAACCTTGCGAATGGGCGTTAGGAGCCAAGAATGGGATTCTACGGAGGCTGTCGGCGCCGGATTCAGCGATCGAGAATTTTGTGAGCCCGGTTTTCGAGTTTGGGGCATGACAGAAGTTGGTATTAGAGCATAACTTGGGAATAACCGAGAACAACATTATATATTTACTATGAGTGTAAAATGGCTAAGTCCCGAAGTTGGAATATCTTCGCGACCTTCCGTTACAGACCCTTAACGTGCGTGCCTTCAAGAATTTTGAAGTTGATAGGCACCTTCGCTCTTTCCTGTAAGACATGGCGCCCAGGAGAGTTACCCGATCGACTCCCGCACCACCACCTGAGGATCCTGCTCCACCACCCGCGACTCCCGCATTACCACCTATGATGCCCGTTCCATCACCAGAGATTCCTACTGCCCATCCTGAGTATGCCGCTCCTCCACCAGGGACCGGTGCGGAGCCGACCGTATCCATGAGTGCCTCACAGTTACAGCAGATGTTACAGGCTGTGACGGCTGCACTTCAGGGGCAGGGCAGACAGCCAGTGGTTTCACCAGCACAGGCAGAGCAGGATCGTGCGAGTGCTCTCCTTCGAGAGTTTCGACGGCTCGATCCCTAACGTTTCCAGGGCGAGTCAGACCCAACTATAGCTGAGAGGTGGCGCACCGATGTAGAGAAGGTATTTGAGATGATGGGATGTGCGATAGAGCGGCGAGTTCGACTAGCCGTATTTCTTCTCCATGGTGAGGCTGAGAACTGGTGGGCATCAGTTTCCCGAGCAGCAGGCGCCAACTTTGTATGGACATGGGAGGATTTTGTGGATCGATTTGACAGACAGTACTTCCCTGATCACATCTGACGACAGCGAGGGTTGAAGTTTGAGGCCCTGGTGCAGGGTGATATGACAGTGGCTCAGTATGCAGCTTATTTTGTAGCACTATCTAGGTTTGCACCCTATCTTATTGATGACGAGGAGAGGAGAGCTCGTAGCTTTGAGGACGACCTATGTTATGGTCTTCGCAGCCGTATGATTGGTCATGAGCTTCCGACTTTTGAGGAAGTGGTGCGGAAGGCCCATATTTTTTAGACTGAGTGGGCCGGTTCTCAGTCTAATTGCGGTCAGAGGAGGGACGGGAAGAGGCAGGCTTCTTATAGTGATTCGCAGAAGCGTCGACCACATCAGCAGAGGCGCATAAGTCGCCCGGCCTTCCGAGCATCAGCAGCACCTCCACCACCACCTTCGAGACAGTTCACTGGCACTTATTTTAGGTACGGTGGGATGGGACACCGTTCATGGGAGTGTCCCAACCCCCAACAGCAGCTTCCACCGTAGCAGCAGAGACCCCCACAGTAGCAGCGACAGCAGCCCCACCACCTAGGCTACCTCAGTAGCAGCATCAGCATCAGCACCAGCCTCCGAGGCTGCAGCAGCAGAGGCAGCAGTTTCAACCACCTCAGCGACCTCAACAGCAGCAGCCGCACGCTCAGAGGGGACAGGCACCTCCCCATCCGGCTCAGGCTAGGTTTTATGCGGCTCAACAGGACCCGCAGTCTTCTGGAGGAGTTGTTGAGGGTATACTTTCAATTTCTGCATGCATTGCATGTCAAGGATAGGCCCTAAGTTACACCTCATTCCGATACACGGATCGAGACATAGATTCTTGAGCCTTAAGTAGGACTAAGTTTTAAGGGGGGTAGAACGTATTGAGCCCAATCTAGTTAGGATTAGCTAATACAGCCGTTGGATTAGAACTGCACAGTGGAAGCGTGGTTGACCCTTTCCCTACTAGCCCAGGATCGAAGAAGTTCATTTAGGTTATATGTAAGGTTAGGTCATTAAATAGGATTTGCACCTTCCTTAGAATATCAATACTAAAATCTTCCTAGGCACTCATTACCCTTAGCCAATTTCGGGGACAAAATTATGTTTTAAGGGGGGTAGATTGTAACACTCTGAATTTTTGCCCACCTGGAGTTAGACATCCTTAGGCAATGGATCAACCATAACACCTTGATAACCTTTTAGAACCCAATTCCAAGCCAGAGAAATCATTTAGAACCTAATTCTTTAGAAATTTAACGTGAATTAGCCAGCACTATATTAGATTTCCTGTAAAATTAGCACCAACCACTTTAAATACGATCTGTAAGACCCAAAACCTATAGAATCATTGACGCTACCTTAACCTGAAATCCAGGATCAAACTCTAAACCCGTTTGTTCTCAGGAACCCTTTGAAACTTTGTATTGGATCTAGACCACGCGTCGAAAGTCCGATATCTATAATCTTAGACCATTATGACCGCCTAGTTGGACTTGATAATCATTTTAAAAATCAAGCCCAATTGATGTTCTGAGGCTATTTTATTGGGCCTGGAGTAAGGAGTGTGAGAAAGAGTGAAATTCTTTATAAATTAAATGTGATTTAAATAAATCTGGCACGTTTCACTTGCGGGTTAAGTATAAGGATTCAGACTGTCAGAATCTGACCCAAATATACCCTCAGATCAGGGAACATTTTTTACTCAGGTCAGTGTACTTGGAATCCCTGATTGAGTCTCAGTGACCGCTGAACTGAAACTGGTCCGCCACATGCGATCTGGGAACACTATCGGGCTGAAAACCTAATGTGATCAGGATCCAATATTCATGAGCTTAAGTCCGACCGCATTTAGTCAGGGGACCTCCTAAAATGCTCTTTTGGATCGAGAAAGACCCGATTTGGCTATCACCCAAGTATACCTTGACTTGGAATCTATTTTGGTCATGTTTGGGGCCTATAAAAGGGCCTTAAACCCTTAGCCTTCTAACCAATACGAATTTAGGGAAAACCCTAGGAGAGAGGAGAGAAAAGAGAGAGAAAGTGAGGGAGAAGCTGGTGATTCTTTCAGGGAGTCTTCCCTGCTGCTCCACGTGCCAGATCCTTCTACCTGCATCGCTATTCTGGCGATTTCAACTTCGTTCTAGGTAAGAAAACCCTAACCCTAACCTGTTTTAGGGATTCTATCGATCCAAGTAGCGAAGTAGCTGACTTACCTTGTGTTGTAGGTTGTCAATCAGTCGTTGACGACGACGTAGAGTTCCTATTCGATTCATTACGCTCCTATGGCGTAAGGTGTGGATTTTAGACGCTTAGATTACCTATTTTCAAAGCTTTTAATGTCGTTTAATGGTAGATTGCTGATAAGGATGTTATTTGACATGTAGAACATGCTGTCCATTTTTCAATTCGAATACGTACGAAGAATATGAGATTTAGGATATTTGTAGGAAATACGGTATACGTACGTATTTTGCCGGTATGATTGTCATGAGTATTTACCGTGTGCCTATACTAGTTATACGTGTATGATCTGTTTGGCGAAGAGATTCGCCCTAATGCACATATTGGTCGACATATGCTATGTAGACTAATGTGTGTAGACTAAGTGTTTGTTGAAATGCCTAAATCAATATGATTTATGCCTGCCATATGTTTTTAATGTAAGAACATGATTGTTGTGTATTAGACAACTCATTGATATAAGGATCTGTCATATTATATGTTGGAATCAACATACGTCAAGAACGTTGGAGTTGAGTAGTCTAAGTGTTTGTATAAATGTATATATTAGTAAGTATTGAGTAAATGGTGTTGTAGATTAGCGTTGAGACTGGATTCTCAACTACTTTGATGATGCACATGATTTCCTCCATGCTTGTATTTGAATTGATTACCTTGGGCGTGAAATACTCGTGTATGGTTAACTGCTTATGATGTACGTTATAACATGCTGATAACATGCTGGAATTACTTGTATTTCAATTCTGTCTCTCTCATATGATTACTGATTCACATTACATGTGCTTGGGGCTATACTCTAGTCCAGGCAGTCAGTAACAGTTTAGAATTTGGGGTTAGATTTTATTCACCATGAAGGATGTGTATGACGAACCCGAGTCATACTAGAGTCGTCGGCAGTGGTTCGGTCACACGAAGTGCTTGTGCACTTCATGTCGGTCGATTCAACGTGCGCTCGTACTAGTCGGACTCATCAAGTAACCCGACTGACCATTGTATGTTCACCTTGTATTCATCATAACTGCTTGAACCTAGGGTACTAAACTTACCATTGGAAAGCCCCTCTAACCTTGGTACCTCGATCCCCTAAGACTCATGAGCCGGGCATGGTGGTATGGGACACCGTGGTCGAGCAGTCGGTATACGCTGGGGCCACAAACCTCCCCGTAATGACCAGTGAGTACCCTACTCTGAGCAGATTATGGTGGTATGGGACACTATATTCTTGCTATCGGCCTACATTGATAAGGCGATGGGGGAGTGGAGCAACGAGTGCGAGCAACAGCCCTGACAGACCTTTGTAGTGACCTTGAGTTTATCCTGACACCGTATGGGGGCGACGAGTCCTGATGCAGTCTTAAGGATATAAACTAGGCCTGTATTGATAAGGTGATGGGGGAGCGGTGCAACGAGTGCGTGCAACAGCCCTGGCAGCCCTTGCAGTGACCTAGAACCGTACTTCCTATGAGATATGCTAGGACTGACGACCCTAGAATGGATCATTGTTTAGGTATTGATATAAGGGAGGTACCCTAGTTTCCCAATCCTGCTGTATGAAAAGGACTAATAATAACTCGGTAATCATATTCATATCGCACTGCATGTGCCTGGAAGATGTGGAGCACTGAGGGAAGAAAGCATGCTGCAGACGTAAGATGGTGTCGCATGAGGGAGTATGTCGGTGAGGGCATCCATCATGTCATTTCATTCTTACATTAATCACAGTATTTAGGAATGTTTGATTGCTTGCTTTATCATTATCGCTTGATTGATTTGATAACATGTTAACCTCTGCTCTATGATTCCAATGAGTTAACTACTCACTCCCACGTTACGGGACGGTGTTGCGCACACCAACCAGTCCCTATTTTAGTTTCATGTGATGGCGCTGCTTGTGAAGCGGAGCCGGACTTGTTTGATGATGAGGAGGATTTCTCCTATATGCTGGTTCTGATCGATGGGTTTACAGGGTTACTGATTAGATGCCAATACACTTGGCGGTTTGCCTCTTATTTACACACCCATGTATATTCTTTTCTTTCTATTTTGGAGTATACATGTAATTAGTTAACCTGGTAACATGTTCACACTCTGGAGACTTACAATCATTTATATATTTTATATATCTATCACATTCTTCCGCTTGCTAATTTAACTGTCTCTGGAGTATGATATGTTGTTTTGGCTTAATCCACTTCATGTTTTATGCACTATCACAGCCGACATTCATCCATCATTGAAAATGTTACATAAGTGATGTTCTGGAACTCGGGAGTGGAGTTTATGCTCGACCCCCAATTTTCGGGATGTTACACTTCCTGATCTTTTCCTCTTGAGATTTCAGTCGTATTGTCTTACTTAACTCTATGACTCAACCGTCACGTGAATTGACAAACTAGGGTACTTTCACCAGTGCTAACATAAATTTGATAGACACCTGCTTAACCACTGGCACGAATATCTCTTTGAATTTGATTCCTTCTCTCTAAGCATAACCCTTCACTAACAGCCTTGCTTTGTATCTATTATGTTTCCTTTTAAATAACTACTTGTATCCGATCACTTTTCTCTCTACTGGAAGCTCAACCAGCCCCCATGTGTTGTTTTCATACAAGGAGTCCATCTCATCATCCATTGTCGCCTTTCACTTTTCTGCATTTAGCTCATCATGAGCATCTTGAATAGTAGATGAGTTCCTCTTATCTGTAATGAGGGCATATGCAATATTAGAGTCATTCGTGTATCTTTCCGGTAACTTGTGATCTCGCAGCAGATTTCTTCTCACTAGTGGTTGCTCCACCTGCTTCTGTACCTCTGTCTATGCATTTGTCTTTACCTGAGTATCATCTGTGTCAATATAAACGTTTACAACTAACCTTTCAGGTTCTTTTTGCTCATTCTGATCATTCTTACAAAATAAAGAGCTTTCATCGAATCTAACATCACAGCTAATGATGACCTTATTATATAACCTGTAACCTTTCACACCAATACTATAACCAACAAAGATGTACTTTTTAGCTCTATGATTTAACTTATCTCTCTCAACTGACGGTATATGAGAGTAAGCCTCACAACCAAATATATGCAAATCTGAGTAGTCAACCATATGACCTCTACATACGTCTTTTGAGATCTTATAATCAATTGTCATAGAAGGAGACTGGTTCACCAAATAGCAAGCCATTTTATCAGCCCCAGTCCATAAGATCCTTGTCCAATGCTACTTAACATTCTTTAGGCTCTCTCCAAGACTGT
The DNA here is from genome assembly GCA_037074715.1 of Magnolia kwangsiensis. Lineage (NCBI taxonomy): Eukaryota > Viridiplantae > Streptophyta > Magnoliopsida > Magnoliales > Magnoliaceae > Magnolia > Magnolia kwangsiensis. The sequence goes on along the minus strand of CM073571.1, from coordinate 59,510,446 downwards.
CCGATTCATCCACTCAGCCACACTATTTTGTCTAGACGTGTGATGCACTGAGTTGTGCCTAATGATCCATTCATCTTTGCAGTACTTATTAAACTGAGTGGAGGTAAATTCACCACCATTATCAGTCCTTAAAAATTTTATTTTTCTCCCTAATTATTTTTTCACCATGGCTTTCCATTGTTTGAATTTGGTAAAAACTTCGAATTTATGTTTCATGAAATAAACTCAAACTTTCCGAAAGTAGTCGTTAATGAATGTGATAAACCATGACGACCACCCCAACGAAAACCACTGGCGATGGCCCCCATATGTCAGAGTGCACATAATCAAGCACTCCCTTACATACATGTTTACCAATCTTAAAGGATATCTTAGATTGTTTACCATATATATAATACTCATATATATTTAAATATAAATTCTTAAAAAACTAGAATTAAATAACACTCGGAAAGTACCTTCATGCCCTGATCGCTCATGTGGGCCAAATGAGTATGCTACACACGCGCAGGCAATCCATAGCAGCCGTTGTCGCTCCACCTACTGAAGCTCTCCTAATCAACCTGTAAAGGTTTTCGTGCCTCTACGCTCTCATAACCACGAATGTCCCTTTTGAAACTTTAAAGACACTATTGCAACTAGTGAAATTGCACCCTATTTCTTCGAGTGCACTGAGAGAAATTAAACTTTTCTTCATATCAGGAACATGCCTTACCTTAGTCAAAGTACGCTCTATCCCATCAGACATTTTGATACGCACTGTAATAACAACCACAACTTTACAGGAATTATCATTGAACATAAACACTTGTCCACCATCGCACTCCTTGTAACTGACGAACCAACTTCGATGAGGAGTCATGTGATATGAAGCCCCTGTGTCAAGGATTCACTGATCTCTACAATCATCGTACATGTGTCTGATTATTAACACTGATAACACATTACCTCCGCTTATCTCTTCATCAAACGTGGTAGTGTTGGCCTCCCTGAAAGAAGCTTCTGAGTTTTCTTTCTTCGACTTAGGATTTGTATAATTCTTCTTCATATACCCTAAGATCTCATAATTCCAGCATTTTAACTTTCCCTTGCCTTTGCCCTTGGATTTATATCTTGATCTAGAGGATCCTGTGTCTCATTCAGAATTTCTACCTCTCGTATGAAAAGTATCGGTGGAGGCCCCCGTGCTACCATTCTTCTTTCTCATTGCTTTTCCTTAAAGGGATGAGATAATGATATCGACACAAAGGGTTGTGTTACCGAAGCACAGGGCATCTTTAAAAGACTCATACGAAGTAGGGAAAGAATTCAACAAGATGCTTGATCTTATTCATCGACCACTACCTCCATATCCAGTAATTTACAGATCATCTTATTAAAATTACTGATTTGGGTTTCCACATCTCCACCCTTAGCCATCCTGAAGTTTAACAACTGCAACTTCAAGTATACGTGATTCTCAAGGGACTTCTTGGCATAAACGTCTTCTAATTTTGCCCACAACGCCGCTGTAGTTTTCTCCCTCATGACATTGTAGAGAACCTCATCTGTTAGACACAATTGGATTAGGAATTTAGTTTTCTTATCTAGAGTCTTTCATTCATCATCATCTATAGAAGCACGTCGCTCCTCAAGAGCCTCATCAAGCCCTTACTGAGTTAATAACCTAATCATCTTAATCTTTCATAGCTCAAAGCTATTTTTACCTAAGTACTTCTCTATGTCATACTTTGGATTTCCACCCATTGATACTTCTCCTCACAAATTCAAGCCTACGCCCCAACAATTACTCTAATACCACTTATTGGGTGACTGCAGAAGCATAGAGAGATGAATCTAGGAGAGTAATCCAATTGCACCAAGCAAACACGAAAAGGACGATGATTTTAATCTGGAAAAGCCCTTGCGGGAAAAAACCACGGCACAAAGTGACAGATATTACTATGAAAGAAACAATTACAAAGGAAGGAGCTTACCCAATTCGAATAGCCTCGAATCAAGCCTTGTTACACCCTTGAAACCCTTTGTACTAATTAAAAACCCTAGAATACCCTCCCAATCCCGTTTACATCCATATTTATAAGCCAAGAAGGAATTTCAAATGAAATCGAAAACAAATCCAACAAAATCTCAGTACATAAATATGTGCCGATTAGTTCGATGGCATCGACGCTATGTCGATGGCATCAAACTAACCCAAACTGTCCAGAGACCAAATTGAAAAATCTGATTTTCTCCGATTGCATCGAGCCTTGTTTGATGGCATTGAACAAACCTTTGATGTCATCGAACACATATCGATGGCATCGAAAAGTCACCTGGTTAGTCCAGGACCAACTGGAGAAAATTTGGAAAATCTCGATGGGATCGAGCACTGTTCCATGCCATCGAAGGTGACATTGAACAGTCTGTCGATGGCATCGACAGGCCCTAACTGACTCGATTTAAGACATCAATTACAACAGTGTTGCCTGTGAATCTTGTACTTTCATTTTTCTTATTTTAAAGGAAGAAAGTTTCAAGTTGTTGCTCTACTGATGGAGGCATGTTGTTAAATTAATCTTCTTCTTCTTTTTTTTTTTTTTTTTTAGTTTAGCTTATCTTATATTATTTGTGTGGATGTTTTTTCTGCATTAATTGATATTAGAATTGGATTGTGAAGCTTTTTAACATAAGATTTGTATTTGCATTTGTATTACAGTTGTGTTTTAGATAATTAGATTGAGTTACATTAAATTCGAGGTATCAAAATTTGACAGATTTAATTACGCATTGTGTAAACTGGAAATAGACACAGTATTGGTGAAGGGAGGGTATGTAATTGCAATTCATGAAAGAAAAAAAAAAAAAAAGAGAGAGAGAAATAAGAAGAGATGAAAAGCGAAGTATTAGAGGGAAAAAAAATCAATTAGCTATGATATAAAAAAATTGCACTAGATGATTCTCTTTTGCTCAATGTGTCTGATCAAACTATTACAAAATGTTTGCGGGACAAATTATAAAACCTATATGAAGGGAAATTGATGTTAAACACAGATTTATCTCTAATGACAACTATACAATTTGAACATGAAGAAATGGCCATCTTTATAAGAACACATGAATGGGTTTGACACCCTAATTAGTAGATTTGCGGCAATCAATATGAAGATTGACAATGAAGAAAATGTCACACTTCTTTTTTATTCAATTCTAAATTCATGGAATAGTTTGATTATGAATCTTAACAACGTGCCAGATACTTATATGGACCCATGCCCATGTCACTTATCAAAAAATCCCACAAAAAAATACATGAAAAATATGTTGTTATTTCATGAGAGAATTTAAGCCATGAATGGATTTTAGATTCAAGTATTTCGTTCCATATAATTCCACATAGGAATTATTTCTACACATCATCATGTGATAGCAGCAAAGTTTATATGGGCGATAATAACACGTGCAAAATTGTGGGGATCCAACTTAGGGATGAACGTGATGAGGTTGATCATCGTCTTCCTCAAGGGGATAACTACTTCGAATCCACGGAGCTTCTCTAAACTCCTTATAGAGATCCATCGAATCTATGAGAGAAAATAAGAAAATAGAAATAAATTCTAAGAAATCCAAAAATTGATTGATAGTTGTCTAGTTGTCTAGTTGTCTAATTTGTATATATCTCTATTACACCATTAATAAAGAAAAAAAAAATCAAAATTCATAATTACCAAAAATAGTAAAATTCTAACTCTAATAAAAATCCTAATTCTAGTAAAACTCTTCTAAAGACTAATTTTAAAAAATAAAATTTTTAAATAAACTTTTGCTATAGATTCCTAGCATGATTACAAGTTATTTCTAAAAACGAAGAAAATCTAAAAATAAGAAAATATTAAAAAATCAAAATGACTAAAAATAGTAATTTTTCCTTAAAATTTTATTTTTGAGCTAAAAGTGTGTGTTTTCTGATGAAATGGACAAACACGACCTACTTTGTTGGTCAGTTCATCTCAAATGGCCCATTTCAGTAAAGATCGATAGGTTATGCACCCCGTAATAATAGCCGGATTAAAAGTTATGGCCAATTTAAGGTTCACCTTCTTTTTGTCCAACCATACTAGGAATGTATTTGTGCCACGTTTTACATCATGATCAAAGATGTCACAATCACTTTGTTTGATGGTATCGCATGTACAATCTTTGTTGTGCTACATGTACCAACCTTGTGGAAGAGTCTTCCGTCATTGAAAATGTTCAATGAAGATGACTATAAAAAGACAATTGTTTCATGCTCAGAAATCTATAACTTGAGTATAATGACCCTAATGCAGATTTCTAAAGTATGAATTAAATTATACATGGTTATTGACACACCCCAAACTCAGAAACCGGACCCACAAAATTCCTGATCACCAAATCAAGTGCCAACAGCCTCCGTAGTAACCCCATTCTTAGATCCCAGTGCCGATACGCCAGGTTCTGATCCTGGGATCTAGAAGGAGGATTTTTTAACGTACATTTATCTCAGGTCAAGTCGACTCAGGTATACGAGATGCGACTTAGGGTTGGACGCAAGTGCTGGTTACAAGTCGCAAGTTACCGAAATTCGACAGGGAGGACCGCGAGAGTCTTAGAATCAGTATAGATTAGGATACAGGTTTTACAACTCTCCCCTCCTAATAAAAATTTCTTCCTCAAAATTTACTAACATCGCAACTAGACATAACTCATAAGGAAAGGGAGGAGAAATCATAACATTATATATATATATATATATATATATATATATATATATATATATATATATATATATATATATATATATATATATATATATATATATATATATCGGAAACAAATATAGTCGAATAGCTATATATATATATATATATATATCGGAAACAAATATAGTCGAATAGCTCTTGCGAATCTCATGTTCTTGCTCCCAAGACACCTCATCTACTCTATGATGACCTCACTGATCTTCGGATCCTAGTTACAAACGATCAAGACTAGAATACTATGCAGCCTCACAATCTCAATGGTAGGGAGCTATATCAAAAAATTTCTAAGTTATTCGAACTCGGTATCACGACCCAAACTCGAAAACCGGGCTCACAAAATTTTCGATCACCGAATCTGGTGCTGACAACCTCCATAGTACCCCATTCTCGGCTCCTGGCACCCATATACCAGGTTTCGATCCTAGAATGCGACAAGGAGGATTTCTACTATCCATTTAATTGGCAATGAGCATAACCTTAAGCATAACCCACGAACAATAACCATAAGAACACCATAAAAAAATCCACTATGATCAAAAACTTTGAGTACAAGGTGTATAAAGGGAAATATAAGATAGTGTTAATAACAAAACTCCAAAAGCTCAACTGCACGCTCCTGCTGCTACTACGCTACGGTTGCGTCCTGACATCACCTGCACGCATCAATCGTACATAAGCTTATAGAAAGCTTAGAGGGTGGTGTAAGCGTGTGCACAATATGAGCGTGCTCGGAATGTAAATGCGGAAACATGATGATGGGTATATGAATGCAATCAGCCGTACCAAGGCTATGCGGTGCAAGATATGAATGCTATCGGCCATATCGAGACCATGTGATGCGAGATGCAACTCAAGCATGTCAATCCTCATCATACATCAGTACAGTTCTCATTTTAGATAATCACCGAGGTCTAGTACACTCTAGCTAGCCTGTCATCCCTATTTGAATGCACAACTGGGAGAGCAGAAGAGACCTCACTATCCGCCTGGCAATATCGAGTCCGGCTCGTCGATAGCAGACCGATTCCTCAAGCTGGTCAAACTCAACCTAGAAGTTTCCCCCTTACTCAGGCGGGTAAGGTCACACCCCTTTCCAACTAATCACGACACAGTGAGAGACGCGGCCTACTGGTATACGGCCTTTCCGCACTTGTGTATCCACTCGGTCTCAACATTGGAGTCATCCTCTGGTACCATCGGGTTTAGGAATTTTCACCCAGGGACATATATGGCGCCCGTGTGCCAGAACCAGAAATTTTCGGTATCCAATCCATCCACCCACGATGCATCTGTGGAGGCTATGACCCTGATGTCTCCAGGTCATACAATAATCACAATCATACAAATGCTAGTGCATGAGTCACACTACCAGTCATGCAACAGTCCTACGTGTACCATGCACTCATGTAGGGCAACTTCGCCTATCAGGGAGCCCATAAACAGTTCGCCCGAAGGCATATGCTATGATCAGTCACTTCTCATATCAGTCATACATATGATGCGTATGATAATGAATCCTGAAACTATACTAAACATGTTATACAGTAATGCACTATCCTTACAACGCAAGTGGCCTAGATGGCCGACACACAACAAGTCCGGCCTATCAATGGGCCCTAGGGAGAGTTGTAATGTGGACATCCAACCAACATTATACTCGCAATGTGGACGTCGAACCAACATTGCTCCCAAGGTGTAGCCTGTAGAGAATATCATTATGTAAACCAGGTTGGGATCACACATTGCAATGGACCTTAGGTACACCCCATTGGGCTTTAAATACATCAGATGGGTCATGTCATATGGGCCTTTTTCTCATCAAATGGGCCACATCAATGGGCCTTATGTGCATTGCAATGGGTCAAAACCCGTGGGCCTTAGATTGCGTCAAATGGGCCTAATCTCATGTGTCTTATATGTAACAAATGAGTCACACCAATTGGGCCCCATATGTACATCAAATGGGCCTTAACCCACAGGCCCTAGTATGTCTCAATGGGCCTAATCCCATGGGCCTTACATATGTATTAGAGTGGGTCTCAACCATGGGCCGTAAATATGTCAAATGATCCCATGACATGGGCCTTACATCCACATCAAAGTGGGCCCCAATGAACTACCACAAATTCATTAAGATGGTCCTCATAACATGCCAAAGTGGGGTCCACTTAGACTATGGATTTGACTCATTCTTTATGCTCATGCCATAAAATGGGGTTTCTAAAAGGATGGATGGATTGGATGCAACCCATGCATCATGGTGGGGGCCCACATGAAGGCCCACTATCATGTATATAATATAAAATATAATAAATAACTATATATAGTATATATACACAATACTACATATAATATAATATTTTATATATATATATATATATATATATATATATATATATATATATATATATATATATACACACACACACATACACACATACATTATCCCATACGTGGGGGTAGGTCCCACCATCCGATCAGACACGCCTTAAGGTGGGACCCACAACTCCCTGGACGGTAAGAGACAGAGAGTTTTGAGAGAGATAGAGAGAGAGATATAGAGAGAGAAGGAGGGCACGTGAACAGGGGGGCCCACGGTAATGTTTACTTACACCCAATCTGTTGATAAGGTGGCCCCAATGTAATGTTTATTTGCCATTCAACCTATTCATAGGTCACGTGGCCAGGGGGGCCCACGGTGATTATTATTATTATTATTTTTACACACGCACACACATACCTCACACACTCACGCCACACGCACACCATGGGATTTCACCGCCGTGAGTACTCGAACCCTTGACCCGGTGTTGAAACTCCAGGGAGTCTACCACCCGGGTAAGAGTAAGGACCCAAGGCCCACTGTAATGTTCATTTGCCATCCGACCGGTTCATATGGTCACGGTCAGGGGGCCCACCGTGATATAATTCTCAAATCCAGTCCACCCATTATGTGTGTGCCACCTGGCTGAGGGTTCAGACCAAGTTTCAGCCATGTCCAAATCTCAGGTAGGCCCCACCAAGTGCTTTTATATGTTTCAGGCATGTCTTCACATGATTTTAGATGGTATGGCCCACCTGAGTTCCGTATACGGCTGATTTTTGGGGACAGCCCCTATTCAAAGGGGACTTATAAAATGAACGACATGGATGTAGAACATACATCATGGTAGGGTCTACAACTGGGCCAATGCGGCCATTTTTTTTTTTAACGTGGATGTCTCTAGACATCATGGCACAAAGTCATGCCAATAAAAAAAAAAAAATTATCCTCGGTGGGACCCACGTTAACTAGATCTATCCCGTCCATTACATGTGTCTCACAAAAATAGGGGTCCAAAACAAGTTTCAGGTGGGTCCAAGCATCTGGTGGACCCCAGCAATTATCCTTCCAAGTTTCAACAGAAAATACTACCATTCTTAATACCACGGCCAGCCAGGTCTCATTTTTCGGTTCAACGCCTAAAATGATCCCGAGAATAGAATGGATGGCTTGGATCATGTATAAACATGAAGGTAGGGCTTGCATGAGTGGCCCATTCTAAAAGAGTACCTTTTTCTCTCTTTTTTTTTGCATGCAAGTACATACCCATGTCAGTGCACACACTCCAAGTTAACCACACCCGTCCAGCGTCCAGGGACGTTGGACGGTATGGATAAAAACATGCATCGTGGTGGGTCCCACATGGGACGTGGCCCACCATATATATATATAATATTAATATAATATAATATAATATATGTATATATATATATATATGTTATGCATCACTTCACCCAAAAATGTGATGGACCATACCGTTTAATGGATGGAGTAGATTTAACATGAGTTGGTGGGGCCCACTTCATTCTAGGAGAAGGATAAGAGAGAGAGAAAGAAAGAGAAAAGAGAGAGAGAGAACAAGAGAGACGGTAATGGAGAGGAGGGACCCCGCCACTATGGGCCCTCCATTGATACAACACGCACATCAAGTGGGTCCCATAACAAGTGGGCCCTTAAATCATGAAATCAACGGTGGAAATTCAAAGATCACCCACCTCTAAGCCTCCTCCTTGATCCCCTAGCCTCCTTAGCTCCTTTGCTTGACTTTTAACGGTGGTAGATGATGGATCAACGGTTGAGATGAGAGATGAGAGAGCAGGGAAGGTGGGCCACACTTGGCATTTGGGAGAGGGAGAGAGAGCTTGGACGTGTGAAGCTCTTTTGCGTGGGATTATTTTTTTAGAATGAATGAGAGAGAGAGAGAGGAGTGATGGGTGAAAAAGGGTGATGGAGTGATGTGGTGTGATGGGTAATGGGTGGAGTGTGTTGTAAGAAGGGATGGGTGGAGAGAGAGATGAAGTGATGTGAGGGTTGACCTTGGGCTTGCTTGTGTAAGAGAAAGGTATGGGTTGTTATACTTGGGTATGGAGTGACTTGACTTGTACTTGACATGAGTGATTGATTGATTGATGGGACATCTCATAGAGATTCCCTCGTAATTCGCAACGCGCAGTTTTTTTTCTTCGAATTGAACGCAAACTGACATCTTTTAGCCTGGGTATCGGGTCGGTGTGCGAGTCGCGACGTTAGAACCGCGGCGATGGCGCGGTCTCTAAGGTATAGGTTTCAATTTTAGCCGTCTTTGGCATACAAGTCTCAGCTTAGGATCGCATGCAAACATTAGAAAGTAGTCGAGGATTGCCGAATTCGACCCGAAGGATCACGGGAGTCGACGGAACAGTACAAACTAGGATACGGGTCTTACAGCTCTCCCCACCTAATAAAAATTTCATCCTCAAAATTTACACTATGATTGCAGCTAAACACAACTCATAATAGGATGGGGAACTTAACATCATATATGATTAAAACACAACATATCATCAAATTCAAACTCCTAAAAGATAGGGATGACGCTCACGAATCTCAAGCTCTAACTCTCAAGACATATCATGGGAGCGTACGGGTCAAGTCACGTGAATCGTCGACGACTGCTCCTGATGATTGGGGGTCCTGCTGGATGACATAAAATCTGCCCCGAGCCTATTGGGGAGGTGTAGGTCCCTTCTGAGGTCTCTGCTGCTACGGGGGAGGTCCCGGAGGCTGGTGCTGGGGTCGCTGCTGCTGCTGTGGGCGCTGTCGTGGGGGCTGATGCGGTGCTCTCGGCTGTTGCTGCCGAGGTCAGGGACACTCCTACCTACGGTGTCCTATCCCACCGCATCCATAACAGGTGTCAGAAAGCTGTCTTTGCGATGGTGCCGCTGGGGGTGCTGACGGTGCTACTAGTGCTCTGGCGGATGGGTGGCTCCTGAATCTCTGTGGTCGTCGATGCTGCTGTGAGATACTGGAGGGGGCCTGCCTCTTCTGACCCCTTCTCTGATCTCGATCGGCCTGCGTGCCAGCCCACTCAGTCTCATAAATCTGAGCTCTCCGCACCACTGCCTGGAAAGTCGGGAGCTCATGCCCAATAACACAGCCTCGAAGGTCGTAACGTAAGCCGTTCTCGAAACGGCAGGCCTTCCGCCCCTCATCATCAACCATATACAGCACAAACCTCGATAGCGCCACGAAACGGGCCGCGTACTGCGCGACGGTCATGTCCCCCTGCACTAGAGTCTCAAACTCCAGCGCTCGCTGACGTCGGATATGGTCGGGGAAGTATTGCTCCTCAAATCAGTTTATAAAATCATCCCATGTCCAGACGAAATCGGGCCCTGCAACACGAGTAACGGAAGTCCACCAATGCTCGGCCTCACCCTGAAAAAGAAATACTGCCAGCCGGACTCGCTGCTCGGTCGTACATGACATAGTATCGAAGATCTTCTCCACATCGGAGCGCCACCTCTCAGCTGCTGTCGGATCTGGCTCGCCCTGGAAATGTGGGGGATCAAGCCGTCTGAACTCACGAAGAAAGGCACTTGCACGCTCTTGCTCTGCCTGAGATAGAGAAACAACTGGGCGCCTACCCTGTCCCTGGAGTGCGACTGTCACAGCCTGTAACATCTGCTGTAACTGAGAGGCACTCACAGGTACAGTCGGCTCCGCATCGGCCTCAGGTGGAGGAATGTCATCCTCAGGCAAGGGAGAAGGGATCTCTGGCGGTGGAATGGGAGGCACGGGTGGTAGAGCTGGAGCCTCGGGTGGTGGATCGGGGTGCCCTCGGGTCACTCTCTTGGGCGGCATGTCCTATAAGAAATAAAAATAACGCCAATCATCCTTAAGAATCACGCGTTGGGAAACTAAATCGTAAGGTTTCGCACTTGGAACCTAACCGCCTTAAACTCATAGCAAACATGTGATGTCGTTCTCGATTATTCCCAAGTTATGCTCTGATACCAACTTCTGTCACACCCCAAACTCAGAAATCGAGCTCACAAAATTTTTGATCGCGGAATCTGGTGCTGACAGCCTCCATAGTACCCCATTCTCGGCTCCTGCTACCCATATACCAGGTTCCGATCCTGGGATGCTACAAGAAGAATTTTTACTATCCATTTAATTCGTAATGAGCATAACCATAAGCATAACCCACGAACAATAACCACAAGAACACCATCACAAAATCCACTATGATCAAAAACTTTGAGTACAAGGTGTATAAAGGAAAATACAAAATAGTGTTAATAACAAAACTCCAAAAGCTCGACTACACGCTCCTGCTGCTACTATGCTACGGCTGCGTCCTGACGTCACCTGCACGCATCAATCGTGCATAAGCTTATAGAAAGCTTAGAGGGTGGTGTAAGTGTATGCGCAATATGAGCGTGCTCGGAATGTAAATGCGAAAACATGATGATGCGTATATGAATGCAATCAACCGTACCAAGGCTATGCGGTGCAAGATATGAATGCTATCGGCCATATCGAGACCATGTGATGCGAGCTGCAACTCAAGCATGTCAATCCTCATCATACATCAGTACAGTTCTCATTTTGGATAATCACCGGGGTCTAGTACACTCTAGTCAGCCTGCCGTCCCTATCCGAACGCACAACTGAGAGAGCAGAAGAGACCTCACTATCCGCATGCCAATATCGAGCCCGGCTCGTCGATAGCGGACCGATTCCTCAAGCTGGTCAAACTCAACCTAGAAGTTGCTCCCTCACTCAGGCGGGTAAGGTCACACCCCTTTTCAACTGACCATGACACAGTGGGAGACGCGGCCTACTGGTATACGACCTTCGCGCACTTGTGTATCCACTCGGTCTCGACATTGGAGTCATCCTCTGGTACCATCAGGTTTAGGGATTTTCACCCAGGGACATATATGGCGCCCGTGTGCCAGAACCAGACATTTTTGGTATCCAATCCATCCACCCACGATGCATCTGTGGAGGCTATGGCCCTGATGTCGCCAGGTCATACAATAATCACAATCATACAAATGCTAGTACATGAGTCACACTACCAGTCATACAACAGTCCTACGTGTACCATGCACTCATGTAGGGCAACTTCGCCTATCAGGGAGCCCATAAACAGTTCACCCGAAGGCATATGCTATGATCAGTCACTTCTCATATCAGTCATACATATGATGCGTATGATAATGAATCCTGAAACTATACTAAACATGTTATACAGTAATGCACTATCCTTACAACGCAAGTGGCCTAGACGGCCGACACACAACAAGTCCGGCCTATCAATGGGCCCTAGGGAGAGTCGTAATGTGGACATCCAACCAACATTATACTCGCAATGTGGACGTCGAACCAACATTGCTCCCAAGGTGTAGCCTGTAGAGAATATCATTATGTTAACCAAGTTGGGATCACACATTGCAATGGACCTTAGGTACACCCCATTGGGCTTTAAATACATCAGATGGGTCATGTCATATGGGCCTTTTTCTCATCAAATGGGCCACATCAATGGGCCTTATGTGCATTGCAATGGGTCAAAACCCGTGGGCCTTAGATTGCGTCAAATGGGCCTAATCTCATGTGTCTTATATGTAACAAATGAGTCACACCAATTGGGCCCCATATGTACATCAAATGGGCCTTAACCCACAGGCCCTAGTATGTCTCAATGGGCCTAATCCCATGGGCCTTACATATGTATTAGAGTGGGTCTCAACCATGGGCCGTAAATATGTCAAATGATCCCATGACATGGGCCTTACATCCACATCAAAGTGGGCCCCAATGAACTACCACAAATTCATTAAGATGGTTCTCATAACATGCCAAGGTGGGGTCCACTTAGACTATGGATTTGACTCATTCTTTATGCTCATGCCATAAAATGGGGTTTCCAAAAGGATGGATGGATTGGATGCAACCCATGCATCATGGTGGGGGCCCACATGAAGGACCACTATCATGTATATCATATAAAATATAATAAATAACTCTATATAGTATATATACACAATACTACATATAATATAATATTATATATATATACACATACACACATATACATTAGCCCATACTTGGGGGTAGGTCCCACCATCCGATCACACACGCCTTAAGGTGGGACCAGCAACTCCCTGGACGGTAAGAGACAGAGAGAGTTTTGAGATATATATATATATATATATATATATATATATATATATATATATATATATATATATATATATATAGAGAGAGAGAGAGAGAGAGAGAGAGAGGGAAGGAGGGCACGTGGACAGGGGGGTCCACGGTAATGTTTACTTACACCCAATCTGTTGATAAGGTGGCCCCAATGTAACGTTTATTTGCCATTCAACCTATTCATAGGTCACGTGGCCAGGGGGGCCCACGGTGATTATTATTATTATTATTTTTACACACGCACACACATACCTCACACACTCACGCCACACGCACACCATGGGATTTCACCGCCGTGAGTACTCGAACCCTTGACCCGGTGTTGAAACTCCAGGGAGTCTACCACCCGGGTAAGAGTAAGGACCCAAGGCCCACTGTAATGTTCATTTGCCATCCGACCGGTTCATATGGTCACGGTCAGGGGGCCCACCGTGATATAATTCTCAAATCCAGTCCACCCATTATGTGTGCGCCACCTGGCTGAGGGTTCAGACCAAGTTTCAGCCATGTCCAAATCTCAGGTAGGCCCCACCAAGTGCTTTTATATGTTTCAGGCATGTCTTCACATGATTTTAGATGGTATGGCCCACCTGAGTTCCGTATACGGCTGATTTTTGGGGACAGCCCCTATTCAAAGGGGACCTATAAAATGAACGGCATGGATGTAGAACATACATCATGGTAGGGTCTACAACTAGGCCAATGCGGCCATTTTTTTTTAACGTGGACGTCTCTGGACGTCATGGCACAAAGTCATGCCAATAAATTTTTTTTTATCCTTGGTGGGACCCACGTTAACTAGATCTATCCCATCCATTGCATGTGTCTCACAAAAATAGGGGTCCAAAACAAGTTTCAGGTGGGTCCAAGCTTCTAGTGGACCCCAGCAATCATTCTTCAAAGTTTCAACGAAAAATACTGCCATTCTTAATACCACGGCCCGCCAGATGATTGGATTGGTCTCATTTTTCAGCTCAACGCCTAAAATGATCCCGAGAATAGAATGGATGACTTGGATCATGTATAAACATCAAGGTGGGGCTTGCATGAGTGGCCCATTCTAAAAGAGTACCTTTTTCTCTCTTTTTTTTTTCATGCAAGTACACACCAATGTCAGTGCACACACTCCAAGTTAACCACACCTGTCCAGCGTCCAAGGACGCTGGACGGTATGGATAAAAACATGCATCGTGGTGGGTCCCACATGGGACGTGGCCCACCATATATATATAATATTAATATAATATAATATAATATATGTATATATATACATATATATATGTTATGCATCACTTCACCCAAAAATGTGATGGACCACACCGTTTGATGGATGGAGTAGATTTAACATGAGTTGGTGAGGCCCACTTCATTCTAGGGGAAGGATAAGAGAGAGAGAGAGAGAAAGAGAAAAGAGAGAGAGAACAAGAGAGACGATAATGGAGAGGAGGGACCCCGCCACTATGGGCCCTCCATTGATACAACACGTACATCAAGTGGGTCCCATAACAAGTGGGCCCTTAAATCATGAAATCAACGGTGGAAATTCAAAGATCACCCACCTCTAAGCCTCCTCCTTGCTCCCGTAGCCTCCTTAGCTCCTTTGCTTGACTTTTAACGGTGGTAGATGATGGATCAACGCTTGACTTCACACGTCCAAGCTCTCTCTCCCTCTCCCAGATGAGAGAGTAGGGACGTGTGAAGCTCTTTTGCTTGGGATTTTTTTTTTGAGAATGAATGAGAGAGAGAGGGGGGAGTGATGGGTGAAAAAGGGTGATGGAGTGATGTGGTGTGATGGGTGATGGGTGGAGTGGTGTGTTGTAAGAAGGGATGGGTGGAGAGAGAGATGAAGTGATGTGAGAGTTGACCTTGGGCGTGCTTGTGTAAGAGAAAGGTATGGGTTGTTGTACTTGGGTATGGAGTGACTTGACTTGTACTTGACATGAGTGATTGATTGATTGATGGGACATCTCATAGAGATTCCTTCGTAATTCGTAACGTGCGGTGTTTTCTTCGAATTGAACGCAGACTGACATCTTTTAGCCTGGGTATCAGGTCGGTGTGTGAGTCGCGGCATTAGAACCGCGGCGATGGCGCGGTCGCTAAAGTATAGGTTTCAATTTTAGCCATCTTTGGCATACAGGTATCAGCTTAGGATCGCGCGCAAACATCAGAAAGTAGTCGAGGATTGCTGAATTCGACCGAAAGGATCGCCGGAGTCGATGGAACAGTACGAACTAGGATACGGGTCTTACACTCGGTGACCTAATCATTCTAAGTTCTTAACAATTATAGAGTGTATGATAGCTATCAACAGATATGTGATGTTATCCTTAGGTATTCCCAAGTTTTGCTCTGATACCAACTTCTGTCACTCTCCAAAGTTAGAAATCGGGCTCACAAAATTTTCGATTGCCGAATCTGGTGCCGACAACCTCCATAGTACCTCATTCTCAGCTCTTAGTTCCCATACAGCAAGTTTTGATCCTGGGATCCTAGAAGGAAAATTTTTCAATGTACATTTATCTCGGGTCAAGTCGACTTAGATATACGGGATGCGACTTAGGTTCATGCACAAACGCCGGTTATAAGTCGTGGGTTGCCGAAATTTGATAGGGAGGACCGCGAGAGTCTTAGAAACAGTACGGACTAGGATACGAATCTTATAATTATACATCACATTCATATTCAATTCACTATATGTCTAAACTAAACAACTATTTAATTATTTAAATAATAATAGTCATAATTTAAAATAAAAATAAAAATTTTATGAATTCAAATCCTACTCAACTACCACAGTCATTTTTCAATCATATTCTACTTTATTTTATTGAAATTGTTCAAATAAAATAAACTAAAGGTGAAACTCTAATAAAAGAAATCATTTAAATACCGCATCTCTAATGCTCCATCCTCGTCTTCCGAACCTGAAAAAGTCATAATATTAGGTGAGTTAAAAGCTCAGTGAGATCATGCCATCATAAGTACAATTTCAAGAGATATACCATATGAAACGACTCAAGCGAACGAATGGAATTAAACAGGTTCTTAATGTAATAAATCATGAATAATGAAGTTCATACAATGATGCCATGAATAGATTTCAATAAGATAATGTCATGCCCTGAAATTCAGAACTCGAGTACGATGACTTTAATTCTGAGTTCTAGGGTGTAAACTAATATATCATGTCTTCATTCATCGTTTTCTCATTCTATCCATCATACGTCTAAACCAAACCATGATTAAATCATTCAAAGCATAATAATTTAAACCTAATTTTTTTTTTTAAATCATGTATTAGGAATATTAATCCTATTCTACTAGTAAACTCTTCTCATAGTTCTCTATTTTAAGTTCATTACAATTTCTCTCTCTCTCTCTCTCTCTCTCTCTCTCTCTCTCTCTCTCTCTCTCTCTCTCTCTTTATATATATATGTATGTATATATAACGAATAATTATAATCTAGTGAAAGTAACCATCTAAGTATTCTTCATCTGTTGCTTCTCTCTTATCTTAAAAACCTATAAGAGTTATCAAATTAGGTGAGCTAAAAGAGCAGTGAGATCACATTAACCAAAAGTTGGAAATATAAGTGATGGAAGCAAGTCAACATGATTTAATACATAATAAGATGTAATACCAGGATGCATGAATTTATTCACAATGTAATAAGTATGATATCATGATACATGAATCATCCAAGACATACCTCTAAGAAACCGCCACTCAATAATCCCACCGATGCATGTAATGCAAATCATCCTTGAGATAATCCTTAGACTCAGATGGTTGTGATAATCTTAATGGATTGGCTGAATTAGTAAAAAAGCCTCTTATTGGATTTGTTGGGCATCAACTCTTCCAAGGTGCATGAAACTAGGAAGAAAATGTTCGTTTGGACACTTCTTGTGTCGCGGTTTCCCGATTCGCATGCACATGTGTTGATAACATGTGTACCATATCAATATTGGGTTGTGGTTTGATTGCGATCATGGTGTACATTGGCCCACTTGTCAAATATTTTGGATCATCGAAGGATGGTTTCAAATAATTTTCTAGATTAAATAGTTAAAAAGAAGGTTGGTTCTAAGTCTGGTGTAAATGATCAGTTAATCTTGCGGTTGGTTAGTCGGATTATGTTTTGTTGAGTGAAGGAGTACAATATAGGGTAAATGCCCGTTTATCGAAACATTTTTAGTTTACATGTGCATTTACATACATTTTTAGTTTTAAAAATCATAGATTCTGTGAGATTCTTCCTAAAGGATTTGGAAATTTTGAAACTTGGCCCGGATGTGGCTTAATGTAATAAGCAACCTGACAGATTCATTGTGAGTTGTTTATGGATTGCAAAGATGGTCTTTGTTGGATTTTTGGGTGGCTCATCTAATGGATATGATGAAAATTGCAATGGATGGTTAATTTTATGAATTAAACATCAAGATTGAAAATGTACAGTTTAATTAGATTAGATAGGCATTGATTAAATTTTTATTGCGATAAGATTTTACAAATAGGTTGTCTGAAGAATGGCGTTTGAAAAGAACATGTGACCATAAGTAACTTTAGATGATCGATGATGAGTTTATAGCCATTGGAATTCTTAATAGTGTAAACCATTTCTCAGAATATCAAGATTATGATCACACATTTAGACTTAAGGATGATTAGAAGTGAATGATTGAGATGGACTCTTTATATATCAAATGATGATATAAGGATCCAAATTTAAACTGAAAGATTAGATAGCTAGTCGGTCCATGAAGAGTCTTCCCAATGGCTTGAATTGATGATTAATTAGGCATATCTTGATATATAAAGCTCGGGATGTGTAGAAAGATATACATGTCTATTGAAAGGGCCTAGCTATATGCCCTAGAGGGGGGGTGAATAAGGCAATGCCAAATAAAAACTAATAACAGCGGAATAATAAAAGATTTAAAGCACAATGCTGAATATAAAACAATCACAATAGCCTAAAATAAAGAGATTGAAACTTTTTTAGTTCTAAGGACAACCTTACACCAAAAACCAGAGGTTTAAGGTACGACAACCTTATTTCTAGAATGTCCTTAGTATCACAAACCAAAGAGGAATAATAAGTAATGAAATCAAAATAACTTGCGGAAAATAAATCCTAAGTTATTACAACATTCATCCACACTTGCTTGAAGTGATTACAACATTCATCCACAAACACAAACCACAAAACTGAATGAATAAATGAATGAAAGAATGAAGCACATCCACAACACAACGATATATAGTGGTTCACCTATGTGTACACCAACTGTTATCCAACAGCCACACAGATTGCTACTCCACTCCTAATATCCTCACACAGGGGATATTAGCATGCACTATCAAAATAGGTTTCACAGGTTCACTTAAAACCTTCGCAATTGTGTCTTTGATCTCGGGCTTACACAATCCAAAAACCCCATAATCTGAGTTTTCTGGCTCTCCTCAGATAACCACTACAATGAGATTTTTCTGGCGAATCTCAAACAAAAACCAGAGAAAGTAAATTACAAAACATGTAAAATACCTGAATAACTTTGAAGAAGCTCAATAGAACCAATCGGAGTAGAAGTTCGATTCGACGTTCAAAGTCCAATACTCACTTTAAGAATGGTTCTAAGTCTAATTGATTTTAGATCAAATGGGCTAGATCTATTTGATTTTGAATCCAAGAAGAAGGAATATCAGAAATTCTCCTTTTCTAATAAGATTGGAATGTAGATCAAAATCAAATAAAAATAAGCTAGCAAAAGGAATATTAAATAAGCACAATGTAGCTTAAAATAAACACAAACTTATCTCAGAGGATAGCTTAAAGAATGCTTGAATAGAATTGATTTGAAGTACTAAAACTCTGAAGTTTGTGCTCTATTTAAAGCCTGAAAAATCCCATCTACGACTGGTCTTAGGATCCTAGGACTGGTCGTAGCATCAAAGATTTTTTAAAGATTTCCGCAGGATAAGATTTTCTATTCCACGACCGGTCCTGGGTGGTCTACGACCGGTCGTGGGCTACCTACGACTGGTCGTGAGACACCTACGACCGGTCGTAGGATTCCAAAAATGGTTGCTAGAGTTTGAGTCGTAGGGCTACGACTGGTCGAAGGATGAGTCGTAGAACTCACAGGACTGGTCGTAGGATGTCCAGGACTGGTCGTAGGACAGTTAGAAAGATCTAAAAATCTTCAACTACCTAGGACTGCTCCTGAAAAACTTAAGACTGGTCGTAGCAAAGCTAGGACTGGTCTTGAAGTCCCTAGGACTGGTCTTAGAACACTCCAAATAAGCATATTAAAATATATGAGTTATGTATCCGAAATAACCTACAGTAAAGCCCATCCTAAGGTCAATCTAAGGTCAAACAAACCTTAAAAGTGAGATGGACATTGAAAGTCTGTTCTCTCAGATGACCCTTAAGAGAAGCTTGTGAATATACAAAACTTGTAGTAGGCCTTCATGAGCTTGATCTTGACTTGACAAAGTCTTCTAGTAAACTTGAACTTGATCAAATCTTGAACATGCAACCTTGAAAACTTCTATTCTTGATTTCTTTTTCCAAGACTTGAAAACTTTCTTCTTTTAAGATCTTGTCTTGAAATGCGATGTCTTAATATGTCTTGATTGCAATGACTAGACTTCAAACATAAAACACAAGACATACAAGACATAGACATAGGTTTTAGCACCACAAAATTTGACAATAAAAGGGATATGAAATCATAGCACTTACATCTATGTACACAAAAGCATGGTTGTGTAGACACCCCACCCCAGGCTGATAAGTTGATAGAGTTTGAACGGATGGATACAGTATATTTACTTCGATGCCCATTTCCTTAGCCAAAATTACCATTTTATTGCCTCATCCAACCCATAAGATGATGCCATATGGCAATCTTCAATCCCAGCCATTCAACACCTTTTTCCCCAAGGATCACCAGGAATTACCAGAAAACTAAGGTCGGAGACTGAATAGCCCCCTCCCCTTATTATTTCAAGCATCCACCAATCCCTTCTCATTAGAGAACACACACACTAAGCATCTCTTAGCCTTAACTATCCTTCCACCAAGGAGAGTTAGAGTGAGAGAGAGAGAGAGAGCCCAACCCTGGTTTAGCCTAGCCTAGCCAGATTTTAAGCCTCCTCGGCCACCCAAGTTCAAATCTGAGATATTCAATCTAGCCTTGCGATACTACCGTTAGCGCATTTTCTCATCATTTTTCATGCATCTAACTAGTGGCCGTATGCTTTGTGGCTTGCCAATGTAATTAGTTCTTGCCCATCAAAAACCTTAGCCAGTTAGCTATTATTTTAGCATATATACTGCATTCCATCATTTTTCATTGTATTTGATTGACAAAAACGTATGCTTTAAGACCTGCCGATATAATCGCAGTGGGTCCACCAAAAACCTTAGTCGGTTGGTCGTCGTTTTATCATCTATATAGCAAACATCCCATACATATACCCTGCACTTGATTATTTGGAACGTAAGCGTTGCGGCTTGCCGATATAATCAGAGTCCACCCATTAGAAATTTGGATCGATTAAACACATCTACTATTGCATCATTGCATCACGTTACATTTTTTGTATGCAAGAACTATCCTTATTCTTCATAAATTAGTCAGACTAGTGAAGTAAAGACCGTACATCCATACAATGGAGTGGGTGCCCAACACCTTCCATCTCTATAACTTCAATCCCTTACTTTGAATCTCTAGAACGTAAACTCACGAGTTATCATAGGGTTAAGAATCTTCGAGTTCTCAATCTTAAGTGTTTCTACGAGTTCTAACCAACTGTAGGATCGTAACGATTGGTTAGTGGTGACTCTGGTCAAATATAACACCTTCACACCCTTTTACGAAAGCCCTCAAGTGAGCCAACCAAGTGAAAAGAAGAGAGTAGATCTCCCGTACCCTTGGGGAATCTGCCCTCCACAGGTTGTTAGATCGAGATTTCAATGTTAGGTTGTGGGCATACATGGGTGACGAGTAAGATTCACAGTTTAGAATCTCAAACCAATGTGTATATAAATATATTTAATGATCTTGTAATTAGTTCATATGATCGAGTGGTATAAAAGCAAAGTGGATGATCAGATATTTTAATCTAGTGAAGATGAGTTATTTCAATAGTTGGGTTTATGAACGATTGAGAATACTAGGAAATATAAGGGTCTGAAGCTTATTATGTGTACATGTGAGTAATGGTATGTACATGCGCATTCATCTAAGTATCTCTTTAAAAAATTATACTTGCTAAATTATACATAAAAAACTACTCGTATACCTACTCGTGTGTGGAATTTTTTTAGGTTATCACAAATAATGTCATGAATTCTAATTTAATGAAATGAGCAATCCTTATATACCCATCGATAAACAATCTTTACATGTTCATAGATTCAATTTCCATTTAAATCTAATTCTAATCATTTCGCAATTTTAAGTTCAAATTTCCAAGTATATCATGATGATGGTGCAACCAAGCAAATAAATTTCAAATATTCTATTATTATAATGCAACGAGGTAAACCAAATTTCAAATACTCCATGATCATAATGCATGTAGATCCCGTGAATAACTTCAACAAATCATTTTTACTTAATCACGATTTCAAAAGAGAAACTAACAAAGCATGAGGATAATCCACATGCAAAAGGACATCCATATTTTCACATAATTCAGGAAAAGTACACCATAGGTTTAAGATTCTAAAGATAAACTGAAGAAAACAAGATCCGTACAATTGATAGAAAATCAAGATTCAAGAGAGATGATAAAAAAAAAATAATCAAGATTGATAAAGGTAATACAAATTTGAATCCAAAGAATTCAAGATATTTGTAAAAGGGATGAAGCTAAATACCTAAAGGTTAAACTCAAAGTAATCGAAATCAAAAGGGAATAATTTCATAAACATAAAATAAGAATTTCCAAGATAAGTCATGTACTTCTATTTTTCTTATTTTAACGAAAAAGAAAGTATTAAGTTACTACATTGCAGACATAGGCATATTACTGAACCAGCCTTCTAACACAAGGTTGGTATTGGCATTTATGTTACAATTGTGTTTTAGATGATTAGTGTTGAGTGTGAAATATTGCATATTTTCTCCTATTTATACCTTAGTTTTATAAACATGATAGTGCTTAATCAATTTAATTATGCATGTTTTCATGTGCGAGGTAATTTTAAGAGCTCAAGGTGAAATTGATGCCAAAAGGAAGATTTATACTTAAAAGATTACTAAATGAAGATTTAGAGATTTAGAAGTAATTAATGAAGAATTCACATGCCAAAGATCCAAGGAAACCAAATGAGGAATGAAGAGAATCGAAGATTTGAAGTAAAGAAAAAGAAAAGGAATATTGAAAATTGTCCTAAAAAATATATTCTTGAAATTTGTCCTAAAAAAACATATTCTAAAACTCTGAGTCTAAAAAATGAAAGTTCTAAAAGTCTATTTTAGGAACTGCGCAAAGTGCATAAATTTGAGGCAATTCTTAGATTTTTCCAACTCGGTGTAAAAGTTAAAATTTCACAACTATAAATAAAACTTCTTAAGATGCTCCAAAGCATCTTTTAGGGTTTGAAAAGGGAGAGAAGGCCCGGGCGAAGCGCTAATAACATTCTTCTACTTTGATTTTTTTTCATGGATTCTATTATATCTTTCACCTTTTCTTTTGTTTTTGAGTTCGCTATGACTACCTAATCTCTTAGCTAAGGCTAAGAGGTGAAGTTGTAGCTTATTTTAATATTTTTTTTATTTATGTTGAACGTCATTGATTTCTAATTTGAATTTAAGTAATATTTTCAGTTTTTTATGATTTATTATGACTTAAATTACGATAGATGTTGTGATAGCTTTGAATATCTTCTTTTCCTATTTTAAGATTGTGAGATTGGTA
Organism: Magnolia kwangsiensis; assembly: GCA_037074715.1. Lineage (NCBI taxonomy): Eukaryota > Viridiplantae > Streptophyta > Magnoliopsida > Magnoliales > Magnoliaceae > Magnolia > Magnolia kwangsiensis. Next base: position 59,487,210 of record CM073571.1, on the reverse strand, counting down.
AAACTCATAATTCACCACCGTCTCTTGGGCATGGTGAATGCATGAATTTCCTTCTAATCATCACAACACTCCTCCACTGAGGAATAGATTAATGAAAAGTTTAGAGATTTGATTTAATTGCTTCATCTTCCAATTGGATATAATAGGACTTTGATTTCAGTTGTGTTTGTTGAATCGAGTAAGGTAACATCTTGATAACTACAAGTGGATCCTTGGCACTCTTATTTCCTTTTGAGTATTGATACTTTATTCACAATTCCTCTCAACTATTGCAGAATTCAATTTAGATCTTTTTCTAGTTCTAGTTCTAGTTATCTTCAAATTGCGTACAAGTTTAGTCCCTGTGGATTCGACCTCAGTCTCACCTAGTTATTACTACATTGCACCGACTTGGATATTCTCCAATTTATGAAAAATATTTTAAAATAATATGAAAAAATGTATGGACGGTGTGGATAAAGTCCATACATCACGATGGCCCCTCAGTAGCCCTCGGAGCCTCCACCTGTCCCGAGCTTCGAACAGGTGGGGGTAATACCTAATCCGCGTGCAAAAATCTGTCAAAATCATGAGGATTTGGGATTTGGGATTTAAGATTTAGGGTTTTGGAAGGACCGGAACCCTTTCTTGATGCAAAAATGGCTTCTGAAGCCATTTACGGAAGTGAATCGAGTGGTGTACTGCACACCAGCGACCTGACTGGTGAGCTGAAGAGTTTTGTGGACCCTACCATGAGGTAAATGTAATATCCAAACTATTCGTCCATTTCACGAGATCGTTCCAAGGGTTGAGCCCAAAAATAAGACAAATCCAAAGATCAAGTGGACCACACCGCAGAAAGTAGTGGGAGATTAAACGCCTAACATTGAGACCTTCTTGGGGTTATAGAAGTTTTCGATCAATTTGACATTTGTTTTTTTCTCTTCATCCATGTTTGTGTGGCCTTATGAATAGATTGGATGGAGAAGAAACATTACGGCGGGCAAGCCCTACGAATGTTTTAATGGTAGGAATCATTATCCCATTGGTATTTGTGATGTGGTCCACTTGAGCTTTGGATATGACTCATTTTTTATCACATGTCCTAAAGTGATCTCACCAAATGGATGGTTGGTATAAATATAATAAATACATCATGATGGGGCCCACAAAGCTTTAATCCTCTTTCCATCATTCGTACATACATACACTAGCGAGGCCGCTGGTGTGCGGTACAATAGCTAATCTGCTTCCTTTACAAACGTGCTTTGTAGGGTCCATCTTGATGTATATGTTTTATACATGATGTCCATCTAGTTTTTCATATCATTTAAGGACGTTAGGCCAAAACTTCAGCAAATCCCAATCTCAGGTGGACCACACCAGAAAAAGTGGTGAATAACCATTAAAAGCATTGTATAGGCCACAAAAGTTTTGAGTTAAGTTCATCTTTGTATATTCCCTTCATTCACTTCTGGTTGACCTTATCCATGGGTTAGATGATAAATAAACATGACGGATCTACTTAAAGTGGGCCTTCATATGTTTTTAATGGTGAACGTTCAATTATCACTGTTTCATGTGGTGTGGTCCACCTAAAATTTGGATGTGGTTAATTTTTGGAAAAATGTCCAAAAATGAGTTGAAAAATCGAATGAATGGAGAGGATATACAACATTTCATCATGGTGGGCCCTACAATAGCACCTAATCTGTGTTTGTAAGGAGTTTGGATTCCGTGTGATTGGTTGCACTCAAGATAGTGCAACCCTTACGATGGGGCTCGCATTTATGTATGTATTGTTTATCCATTTTGTCCATCCATAGAGAGAGAGATTAGTTTAGATCATGAGACAAATAATGTGTCAAATCCAAAGCTCAAGTGGACCCCACCACACAAAACAATGGGGATTGAACACCTACCATTAAAAACTTTGTGAGGACCATAGAAGTTTTTGATCAAGTTGATATTTGTGTGTTCCCTTCATCCATATCTACATGAACTTATGAACAGGTTGGATCTCAAATAAACATCAAGGTGGGCCCCACATAAGTGGTTTAAAGTTTCAACGGTGGGCGACATTGTCCCCACTGTTTTATGTGGTAGGGTCCACTTGAATATTGGATTGGCCTCATTCTTTAGCTCAGGCCCTAAAATTAAAATGTTCTTTCCAAATGGATAGATGGTGTGGATACAACACATACATAATGGATAGGGCCACAAAGTTTCATTGAAAAATTTAACCATTTTTCCAAAGTTTCTCCATGTTTTCCAAAAAATGCAGTAAATTATGTGATACAAACAATATATCCCATGCAATAACTAATAGTTATTTGTATCCCAAGGGTGCGATACATTACGTGACACTGATATTTCAAACACTACTTAGGCCTTTGTTCACCAATGCAACACGTGGTATCCCGAGGGCGCGAGACATTGCGCAAAACCGATATTTCGAACACTGCTTAGGCCTTTGTTCACCAATGCAACACTTGGTACAATTGAGGCTGTTTTGAGTTATCTAAACCCTTAATTTGGTTAGACCCAACCAATTTGATATATGAAAGCCTCTATTGCCAATCCAATCACTTAATGTTTTATATTCCTTGTGGGTTAAACAAGCAAAAATGCTAGGCGAAGACGAATCTTGGCATATAATTGTGCTCATTTTCCACAATCCAAATTAGTCATACGATTGATCGATATTCAACTATTCATGTTAGTAAGGAAGAGTTTGCCGGTAATGTGAACCATTCATATGATCTGATCCATTTCTATTGTTCGAAATCTTTAATATGCAGGGGCCATTTCAATTGACCTAATCCATTCATGTGGTTGGCTTGTATTGAGTGACCAAAAACCCTTAATATGATTGGGGCTGTTTCTAATGATCCAAATGCTTCAAATGAGTAAGGTTGTTTTCAATAAAATGAACCAATTAGATGTTAAGATATATGTTCAAGAATCAAATTTGTTGCGCATGGTGATCCAAACCCTTCATATAATTTGGGCCATTTTACTCATCCAAACCCTCTTGTATTATTGAGGTCAATATTAATGATCCAAATTAATTGATATGATAAGGCTTATATTTTACAATCCAAACACATGTTTTAAGACCCATGTTGGTTGGATTGATATGCCATTAATGTCAACCATGAATATGCTAAGGCCCATGTTTAGTGGTCCAAATGGTCAATGTGACACAACCCTTGGTGTATTGGTATTTGTGTTTCATTCATTTGACACAAATGAGGGCATAATTCATGCACAATGGGCCCATTTTCAATTATCCAAAGTGTTAACATCTCTTGTTTTTAAATTTTACTAATAGAAACTATTTGTATGGTTGGGTCCCTCTACAGAGTGACCGGTGACTCAAATCCTTATTCACACAACTTGCTTCTAATGATTTAAAAAATTTACAGGAATGGTCCCATTTTCATCAAACAAACCTTTTGTCCGATGGGCCTACCTTTTCAAAAGCCTTTTCTGATTTTCAAATGCATGGGTTGTTTAGAGTAATCCAAATCGTTCATATTGCTACTTCATTTTAAGTGATCCAAACCCTATATATAATTTGGGCCATTTTAGTGATCCACATACTTCGTATTATTGTGGTCGTTTTCAATGATCCAAATCAATTCATATGCTAAGGCCCGCGTTTCAACAATCAAAGCAAAGTAATCCGAACCCTTCACATAATTTGGTTTGTTTTAGTGATCGAAACCCTTTCATAATATTGAGGTCATTTTTAAATATCCAATTAATTGATATGCTAAGGCTCATATATAACAATCAAGCAATTGTTTTATAGCCTATGTTGGTGTGATGGGTATGCTATTAATGTCAACCATGAACATGCTAAGGACAATGTTTAGTGATCCAAATAGTTGATGTAATGCAATTCTTAATGGATCTGTAATTGTGTTTTCACCTGTTTGAGACAATTGAGTGCACAAGTCATGCACAATGGGCATCATTTTCACTTATCTAAACCATTAATATCTCCTATTTGGATTTACTACTACATATTGTTCTTATGGTTGGGTCCCTTAGCAGTGAACTATTTGTAGGAATGGTCACATTTTCGCTAACAAACCATTTATAGGATGAGCCTACCTTTTGAAATGTTTTTCTTTGAAGTGATCCGTTGGGCTAACCTTTTGAAATGCTTGGGTTGTTTGTAGTGATCCAAAACATTCATATTACTAGCTCTTTTTGAGTGATCCAAATCCTTTATATAAATTGGGCCATTTTATTTATCCACACAATTTGCATTATTGGGGCCATTTTTAGTGACCCATATCAATTGATATGGCCCATGTTTCAACAATCCAAGCAAAGTTATACAAACCCTTCACATAATTTGAGTTGTTCATATTCAACAATCCAAGCAAATATTTGATAGCCCATGTTGGTTGGATTGATATGCCATTAATGTTAACCATGAATATGTTGAGGCTTATGTTTAGTAATCCAAAAAGTGGATGTGACATAACATTTGGTGGATCTAAAATTGTGTTTTCACCTATTTAAGACAATCGAGTGCATAAGTCATGCACAATGGACCCATTTTCAATTATCCAATCTGTTAATATCTCTTGTTCTGATGTTATTGGTAGAAGACATTCTTATGGTTAGGTCCCTTGATAGTGACACAGAACGTTAATCACTCCAAACAATTAATACATCTTGATCTGGTTTTACTCAGTAAAAACCATTCTTATGGTTGGGTCCATTTGCAGTGACCCAAATCGTTAACACTCAACGCACTTCTAGTGATGCGAACGATTTATAACAATGGTCCTAGTTTTGTTAACCAAACCATTTATTGGATGACCTACCTTTTTGAAATGCTTGGGCAATTCGAAGTGATCTAATTGGACTAACCTTTTCAATGCTTGGGTTGCTTAGAGTTATCCAAATCAGTCATATTAGTGGCTCTTTTTAGGTAATTCAAACCTTTTTATATAATTTGGGCCATTTTATTGGTTCACATCCTTCGTATGATTGATGTTGTTTTCAATGATCCAAATCAATTGATATGTTAGGGCCCATGTTTTCAATAATCCCCCTTCGCACGATTTGGGCCTTTCAAAAAACAAACAAAAAATGGGTCATTTTAGTGATCCAAATCCTTTGTATTATTGAGGCCAATTTTAGTGATCCAAACTAATTGATATGCCAAGACTTATATACGAAAATCGTAGTAAATGGTTTATAACCTGTGTTAGTTGGATTGAGATTCCAATAATGTCAACCATGAGTATGCAAAGGCCTTTTTTTTAATGATTTAAATAGTTTATGTGATACAACCCTTAGTGGATCCGTAATTATGTTTTCACCCGTTTGAAACAATGGAGTGCATGAGTCGCACAATGGGCCCATTTTCAATTATCCAAACCAATAATATCTCTTGGTCTGGTTTTACTAGTAGAAACCGTTCTTATGGTTGGGTCCCTTTATAGTGACCCAAGATGTTAATTACTTAGCTCGCTTCTAGTGATGTGCACTATTTATTGGAATGGTCCCATTTTCGTTAACCAAACCATTTATTGGATGGGCCTACCTTTTTGAAATGCTTAGTCCATTTGAAGGGATCCAGTTGGTCTACCTTTTGAAATGCTTGGGTTGTTTGGAGTAATCCAAAACGTTCATATTATTAGCTCTTGTTAAGTGATCCAAACCTTTTGAAATGCGTGGGTTGTCTGGAGTGATTTAAAATGTTCATATTATTAGCTCTTGTTAAGTGATCCAAACACTATATATGGTTTAGGCCATTTTATTGGTCCACACCATTTGCATTATTGAGGTCATTTTCATTGATCCAAACCAATTGGTATGCTAAGGCCAATACTTCTGCAATCCAAACAAATTGATCCAAACTATAAGACTTGACCCGAGTTCATGTGTGTGCATGTGTGTGTAAGTATGCATTTCATTTCTCTTGGTCCCGCGGTCCTACCGGTTGAATCCCAGTGACCCGCGACCCTCGGATAGTGTTTACGGTCATCTTTAAGTCCGGTCATGTAGATCCGACTCGGATTGAGTCAAAACCTACGCCATCTTATTTGCATCGTCTTTGCGGTTCCGATGACGCGTCTTGTATATCCATCTGATGTGTAGATCATAAGTTGTGTGCTTCTAGCCCTTGATCATGGTCATGTGGCCCACCTAGAGATGGTGTGCACAGGTTTCTAGGTTGGTCTCATCTCTTAGCACCAATTTTCAACACACACTACCTAAAACCCATTCCTAAACCACCTATCTTTAAAACACCACCCAAAGGTCTAGAAAACCTACTAACCCTACAACATTGTTTGTAACTCCCTACTTCAATCATGACTTTTCTCTACCCAAGGTAAGAAATAAATGATTGCGAGGCTTAAATCCTCCCTCTCTTCTCCTCTCCCTCTCATTTCCTCCCTTTTTCATTCTCATTTCCTCCTTAGCAAGAGAGGGTGGGACGTCCCCACCTAGCCATCCCATTCCAATCCCTATCACCTCAATATTCCTCTCAATCCAACCATCCATTCCCCATCTCACTCATTAATACATCATCCTTGGAGCACTAGAAGCTAGGAGATACAAGTTTGGAAGAGATCTAAGGTGGGTGTACTTTTAGGCTATAAGATTTTCAATTCTATGTTCTAGATCTATTATTTCTTTCATATGGGAAGTGTAAGACCCATCAATCCATGGTAGAGACCCTACACCACCCCTTAGATGTGACCAAATGGCCTATTTCATGCATGCATATCCCATGCATGGGGTTTTCCCCTTTTGGGCCCCATCATGAAGGACTCCCTGAATTTCATTGCATGATAGGTCATCTAGACCATAAAATCATGATTGGGATGACATCCCAACCATTGATCTTGATTCTAGGACATGCATGTGGTTGATATATGTTGTAACATGTGAATCAATTAAATGTGTGGTGTGATCAATGAAGGGGAGGGCCTTAATGTGGCGGAACCTCTCCTCTTGTGGCCGATCCTTTATTTTTCTTTAATGTTAGCATTCTGATCATGTATGTGTGACCCACCTTGTGGACCAACAAAAAATCTATACCATCTATGGAGGTTGGACGCCCATGGTAGTCCATCCTTAAACATGTGGCCCCAAAATCCACCTAAATGGGGCACATGCAAGGGGTTCTTGATGATGGGGAAGGTCTGGACATTTGTGGGGCCCATTGGGGTGGTCTACAATATGATTTTCTGGGGTTAAATCCCATTATAAATGATGTCTATATTTGATTCTTTTCAATTACATGTTGCTGTCCAGGACTGTCTAGACAGATTTTTGGGCCAACTTGAGGCCGGAATTTGGAGCTTTTGGTGAGGAGTTTTGTACCAAGTAATATATGATTTTTGAAGTTGTATATCCCACCTTTGAGCATGCCAAATTTCAGCCTCAATTGACCTCATTTGGGTCCCCAAAAGAGTAGGCCAATATGGGTACCTTGCTAAATTTTCTGCTGTAATTCCAACAACATTGTAGTCTGGAAACTTGAAAATATAAAATAATTTTTGAATAGGTGGGGCACTTTGGTGGAGCCTACCTTGTACTATACATATGTGGAGATGTTAAAATCAAAATTTTCCAATTTTTGGAGACCCTGGGCCCACCCCTTTTAGGTGCTCAATTAGGGTTTGTCCAGAATTCTACACTTAGCAGATTCTCTGCACAGCTTGTATTCCTTAATTTAATTAAAATATTTTTGATTATCCAAAAATTTTAAAATTTTGCAAAGTTGTGGCCCACCCATGATAGGACCTACCTGCCGAGTTTCAGGGTCAAAGGACCCCTGTACCGATCGTGGTGCGGGCTGGACCAACCCACCAGGCTGGGACGCCTAGGCTATGGCGTCCAGCCTTGGTTGGCCGTCCACCCCACCTTCATACATTTGTTTCACCCACCATCCATCTAATTGTGGTCCATGTGGGACACAACCATCTCCCTCAGTGGCATCCATTTTTGGGACCCATTTGAATGTGTTTTGGGCCAATTGCCCAGGCCTATACCACTTTTCACCCTTGGGACGCCTAGGCCCATTAGACCACTTCAGTCCAGCAGCATGGGTCCCCCTCCCCCTCTGGATTTATGTGTGAAATTCAGTCCTTCCCTCTGGTGGGACCCACATAGATATATGTGGGCCATCAGGGAACTTATACTTGACCCTTTATGAATATTGTTGGGCCCCAACAGGCCCAGAATATGGGTGGGCTAGAATTTCAGCAAAAGGCCCAAACTTACTGTCCATAAGTGTTTGTTTTGGGGCAACATGGGCCCACCAGGTTTGGGGTTGTTTACACACATATCTTGCCTCATTTCCTATCATGTCTTGGGCTTAATTAATGCACATTTGAGGCTCACCCCAGTTGGGCTTAATTGAATCAATGTATATATTTAATAGGAGGATTCTATGGTTGGGCTAGAACTTTCCAGATAGGCCCATTGGACCTTTGGGCCTATATTTACTATGCTATTGTGATGGGTTTATGGGCCAACATACATTAATAGTTGGTCCCTTGGTTGCCCACTAAGTTAACCACATACTTGGGCCAAGATGTGAGGCCCAATTCACTTGTAGTAAACATGAGAATTTGCCCATATGATTGGAATACCGGGTTGCCCATTAGGCCCACCACAATATGTAGGTTTGTAACCTTTTTGGTTGGACCCAAAACTTACTTAGGAGTCCATAATGTTGCCTATTAGTTGGGCCATGTATATTGTCCACTAGGCCCACGGATTGTTTTAGGCCTTAGGCCTTGATTCACTTGAGTAGTAGCGGACTACCTTTTGGGACTTAGTTGAGATTGGATGTCCTCCTTAGTGGCCCTAAGGTAGGCCCATAGGGTGGTTATAGGTGGTTGAAGGCCCACCTGGACCTTTGTTAGGACCACTTTTTCCCACGCGCTTATATGGCCTGTCTTAGCTTGTATACTACCCTAGAGTGTTGGGCCTCCACTAGAGAATAATCCCATAGTACATTGTCTAAGTACTTAGACTTGTTTTCCCTCCTTAGGAAGGTGGAGTATACATGTTAAGTCTTCATCGCCATACGACGCATCCTCATGACCCATGTGCATCATAGTGTGACTGGATTGCATTTGTGCGTGGTTATAGAGATGATATGGCAGAGAGATGGAGTTTCCCTCTTATGTACATCAAGTACTTGAAGCTGTGCATGATCTGTATGCGTGACTCATGCATTGGTATCGTATTTCATGACAGTATCGTCCTTGCTTCATCAGGGCTTGCTTCCAAAGGGACATTCATGGATGGCCGTATTTATGGACACCGAAAATATATTATCTTGTGCATTTGGAGTACATTGAATATCCCTGGGTGAAAGCCCATAAACCTTCAAGGTATTTGAAAGACACCTCAACGCCGCGACCGAGTGGAAACCATGAGCGCCCGAGTGCCTTACACCGATAGGCCACGTCTCTCACTGTTGTGTAGTCGGTTGAGATGGGATGTGACCTTATCCGCCTAAGTGAGAGGGCATTGCTGGGCTGAGTCTAACCAACTTGTAAATGGGTCCGCTACCATCGAGCCTCGCAGGTTATTGGCTATTCACAGGCGAATAGTATGGTCTCTTACACTCGCCTGACTGTGCGGCTTGCAGAGCGATAGTCATCATGCAGTGCATTAGACCCCAGTGGTACTCCTTATAATGGAAACACATTAGATGTGGACTGGTTACGAGCATTGGCATCTCCTTGCATTTGTATAGCCCTGGTATAGCTTCTTACATTCCTGACAGGCTCGGTAGGCTTGTGGTATTGACATTGATCATATTTCCTTTCTACATTCCATATTATTCTTCTGCGCATCATTATCACACACTTTCATCACCCTCTAGGCTTTCTATAAGCTTATGCACGATTGACATGTGCAGAAAATTCTAGGTCGACGTCTTAGTAGCAAAACTTAGATATGAGTTGAGTCGAGGACCCCAGTGTTGCAGATCTTCTCTTTCTCTTCTTTCGTCATCAAATGTATTTCCCTTTAGCATTGTATTAAAACTCAAATTTATAATGGATTTTATGATGTGTGCCTTTGTTATTTCTCAGATATACTTATTATGATCTTGGGTATGCTCATATTGGAATGGATATATGGTTATAAAAAATCCTCCTTGTAGGATTCCATAATTGGAACTTGTCTCAGGAGCTGAAAATAGGGTACGACGGAGGCTGTTGTGGTCAGAATCAGCTATCGGATTCCTTGTGAATCCAGTGACTGAGTCGAGGCGTGACACAAACCCTTCAGATATTTAGGCCATTTTAGAGATCCAAACCTTTTGTATTATAGTGTCCATTTTTACTAATCAAAACTAATTGATATGCTAAGGCTCATATTATTAGCTCTTGTTAAGTGATCCAAACCTTTTGAAATGTGTAGGTTGTCTAGAGTGATTTAAAACGTTCATATTATTAGCTCCCGAGTGATCCAAACGCTATATATGGTTTGGGCCATTTTAGAGATCCAAAACTTTTGTATTATAGTGTCCATTTTTACTTATCAAAACTAATTGATATGCTAAGGCTCATATTACAATCCAAGCAAATATTTGATACCTATATTGGTTAGATTGATATACCACTAATGTCAACCATGAATATGCTGAGTCTCGTGTTTAGCAATTCAAATAATTGATGTGACAGAATCCTTGGTGAATCCATAATTTTGTTTTCATGCATTTAATAGAATTGAGTGCATGAGTCATGCATAATAGGCCCATTTTCAATTATCCATCCCGTTATTATCTTTGTTCCTATTCTATTATTTGAAAACATTCTTATGGTTCGGTCCCTTCTGTAGTGACTCTAAACCGTTAATCACTCAGCCCATGGTGTACATGTAATTGTATTTTTAGCCAAGTGAGTGTAAGAGTTGTTCAAATATCCAAACCATTAATATCTCTTGTTCCTGTTTTATTGGTAGAAACTGTTTTTGTGGTTGGCTCCCTTTGCAGTGACCCAAATCATTATTCATTCAGCTCACTTTAGTGATGCCAATAAAGTTTTTCAATAGGTTTGCTAGGTCCACATGTGTATAAGGCATGTTGTGTACAAGGTATCTCATGTGTACCAATGCAAAATATAAAAACTATGCATTAGGTTGGTTCGACTGTCCAAATATTCTCCCCGAAAAATTAGGCTGACGGGCTCACCAGGTTTGCCATGGTGTATGTTATTTCAGTTTAAAAACTCAGAAAGGACAATTTTGTAGACAACAAATCTTTTTCAAGACCTTCATGAATATAAAAAGTAATGACTGTTTTGTCCCGTCCTGGAACCAAGTTGATACCTAGTTCTAAAGCCTAATGGGTACCCCCAGGGATACTATCTAAACTTAATTGGATATGGGTCCACGTCTTCAAAACTAGACTCGGACCAGCAAGAACCAAATAAGGTGTTGTTTGGCATCCTTTATTTGGGTGTAAATGCAATTTTTTCGTGTGTTTGGTACCATCTAAATTCATGAATTTTAAAAAGCCAATGATCATTTTGTTCCATCCGGCGTCCAACTCGATACCTAGATCCGAAGACTAACTAATGGGTACCACCAGGGGTACCTAAACTCAATTGCATTCTAGTCTAGATCTAGGACCCAACAAGAATTGACCCGATGGTTAGCAAAGGTGTCATTTGGCACCTTGTGTTGGTTATATTGGGAGGTAATGGGGTGCATATGCACCTTTTTGGTGAGTTTGGCAAAAAAAAAATAAATTTGTAGACAATATATCCCTTTTTCAGAATTTATGCGTCACCCAGCTCTATACCTAGATCAGGTGACCTAAAGGCAAAGGTGTCATTTGGCACCTTGTGTTGGTTATATTGGGAGGTAATGGGGTGCATATGCACCTTTTTGGTGAGTTATGCAAAAAATAATAATTTGTAGACAATATATCCCTTTTTCAGAATTTATGCCTCACCCAGCTCTATACCTAGATCAGGTGACCTAAAGGGTACCCCCAAGGGGTACTTGAGCTCACTTAGATTCTAGTTCGGGTCCTCAAAACTTGACCTAGACCTAGCAAGAGCCGAACTTGGTTAACTAAGCCTAAATAGGGTTACTAGGAACCAATCCAAATCCAACCCATTGACAACCCTATCAATAAAGGAATGGGGCAATTCCGATGAGACAAAACAAACATATATTACCTAGTATCAAATACATCCAGTGCGTTAAATATCGATATGTCTTGTATCCCATAGGTAGTGCTGATATATTTCACCGATTCGATCTGGTGAGCATTTTCAATTTTCAATCTTTTTTAAAAAAAAATTATAAATCACGTTAAATTTGTGTCAAATGGTTACAAATCTATGATTTTCATGTTTTTCATGAAAAATCATGGATTTGGAGCTTTAATTTCGAGATTTGGGGGAGATGGGGTAAGTCGTAGAAATTTGAGAAAAATCAAAATTTCTCAATTTCTCACAAATCAGTTGCAATTTTTGTATCCAAACACAAAATCAAACATGTATGTAACCTGATCTAAATATTCTTATTTTGCATTTGAATGTATTGCTTGTGTTTCCACACATGCCTTCTTACGTCTATAATTTATATGAATAGACTTTAAATATACTTGCATCAATTCGGTATTAGGAACCATACGAAAAAGAACCCCTATTATGTGCACTTTTTTTTATGTAATGTTTTGAGTTCTAAGTATGTATTGATGTATTTTTCAACAATCCTGAAGTTTCCATGAAACATTCGACCAATTTCCCAATGTTCCCATGTTTCCCAACAACAACGATACATTACACGATATGCATATATCCCATGTGATAACCGATATATATCTATATCCCAAGGGTGCGATACATTATGTGATAACGATATTTAAAACATTTGATAGATCAACTTTACGAGATAAAGCCTTTATAGCAATGCCCCTTATTAAATCAACACTGCGTTATTATGCACAGAAAGAAAAGATATATATGGCAAGACTTACAAGCATTTGGATTTAGGGATACAGACAAGTGTTGTTTAAAAGCAGCACCCACACCAATTTCACCTTATCCTCAAGAATCCCACCAACTACCTTATTTTCCAGCACCACCTCATCCTGAGAACCTTGCAACATCTGTTAGAAAACCACTCCTGTGGCAGCATAGCTCAAAAATATGAAAACTCAACTGACTTAATGATATATCGGCCCGAGAGAACCAAACTCGATTAAGCTAAGCCCAAGTATGGACATTAGGAACCGACCCAAACCCAACCCATCTGCAACCCTATCAACAAACTTTTCTAAGAGGTTTGACCAATAAGAGATATAAAAGTTGTCTATCAATTACGTCCAATTTTAATGGGTCTGGGATTCATTTATTGGGCTTGGGTACCCAGGGAATCTCCCCCGATTTTTAATGGGTATGGGACTTATTTATTGGGAAGATTACTAATCAGGTCAGGTTTGTGTCTCACATTTTCAACCTGATTAAAAATCATGTCTAACTAGGTTCTTGATATGCATCATGCAAACTATCAAAGTGGCACGTGTCAACAAAGTTCTTCTATAGGGCGAAGCCCATGAGTGCACTTTCTAATCCATCTCCAACCTTATAAATGCTCTTATACATTGTCACTTGATGCCTAGATGATGCAATCACCTATGGTAGCCTGAGGGGTAACTAAAAACGATTGGATCTAGATCCATGTCTTCAAAACTAGACGTGAACTTGGGAAGAATCAAACCCAGTTAGCTAAGCCTAGGTGCAGGTACTAGGTACTTACCCGAACACACAGAACCCAACTTGTTGATAACCATAAGAAAAAGTTCCCCAAGTGGTTTGCTAAGTCCACGCATGTACAAGGCATGCATATTTAGACCAGTGGAATATAAAAAGTTGCCCATCAGCTAGGTCTCATTGTCAAGACATTCTAATGGGACCGGGCTTCAAAACTAAACTCGGCCCCAATGAGAACCTATGCGGATTAACTAAGTCCAAGCATGGGTACTAGGATTTGACCCGAATGCAACTTGTTGACAGCCGTATCAGTAAGTTTCTCTAAGAGGATTGCTAAGCCCATGCATGGATAAGGCATATCGTCTATGCAATAGAATATAGAAGTTGTCCATGAGTAGGTTAGACTATCAAGATATTCTCACCATAAAAATCAGGCACATAGGCTCACCAAGTGGACCCAATTCCAATCCTTTGCTCAAGTAATCAACTAACCTGCGAACCCAAGACAAGACTACCCTCAAAGTCTAGTCACATCAATGCTAACAAGAGATAATTGTTGTACGGGTTTTTGCTTGATGACCATATCCTTAGTTAAACCATAGGTCCTCAAGCCTTTCCACTTCAAGTGGACCACACTGTTAGAAGCATGCACAGATAACAAAACTTTAACAAGGATCTCCACCTATCCATTTCTTTCAGCAAGAGACCCAAATAAACATCCAGCTATTCACAATAATCATAGAAAATGCAAGGAGAATGAAAGTTGAGAATCTAGACAAACAATCCGTAAATCTAGCATTTCATAGGTTTGACATCCTACTTCTCTGGAACCTTAGAAAAAGAAGAAGAAGAAGAAGAAGAAGAAGAGAGAGATCTTAACCGTCTATGCCTATGTCTATGAAACCAAGAAAGAAACAACATAGACTTGCATGGCGCTGTAATTTTCTTAATAATTTTGTTAAATGATCCACAAAGAGCAACTCTAGCATAGGTATACCCTAATGCATGATAATATCTAGAAATCATCATGTCCCACACATTGTTGTCAAATGCGATCGCATATGCGCATACTGCTGATCGAATTGCATATGCGCATACTGCTGATCGAATCACATATGCCACGATGGCATATGCGATCCTGGCAAGTATGCGATGGCATACTTTTATATGCGATAAATATGCGATCGCATATGTGAGTATGCGATCGCATACTGCATATGTGAGGTCGCATATTTCCTAATAATCAGTGGAAGCAATTTTTTTATTTTTTATTTTTTCAATTTGGAGAACTTTTGCCTATTTATAGGCACTCATATCCCTTCCATTTTCACTATTCTCTACTCTAAAGCTCTAAATCTATTACTCTCTCTCTCTCTCTCTTACTCTAATCTCTCTACAATTACTTCAAGTATATTTATTTTTTGTATTTTATAAGTTGTGCTTACTTTTTGTAAATTAAGCTGTAAGTTATAACTTGTAAGTTGTTTCAAGTTATCCATTTATCAGTAAAATTTCTTTGCTCGAAGTTTATAATAATTAGTTCTTTTTTAATGTAGCTTGATTGTTTTGTTAAAATTTATATAATATAATATAAGTAATTAAATATATAACTTAATGAAACACTCAAACTATAATGAAATAAGTAAAATAACTCAATCCAATCATGTGTACTAATTAGGCAAGTTTTTCCTATTTTTTAAGATTTTTAAAATTTTTTAAATTTGTTTTCATTTTTTTCATTTTTAATTATTTTATAAAATATATGCCATGGCATATGCGATTATGCGATTGTGCGATCGCATATGCGAACAGCATATGCTAATCGCATACAATGGCATATGCGATTTGACAACATTGGTCCCACATGTTGTTGGCTCTATGTTGTTGTCAATCCAAGTTCGGGTCTTCGAAAATAGACTGGCCCCAAAAGAACCAAACTCGGTTAACTGCCCAGGTACAGTACAGGTACTAGGAACCGACCCGAACCCAACCTGTTTAGGGCCTGTTCCAACATAGGAATGGAATGTTGAACTTGGCAGCAAGAGATCTAATTGCATTAAAAAACAAAAGATAAACCCATTGCAGAATTGATTATGAATGATCCATATGGCATTCCAGAGATTGGTTATGCCTCAAATTATTGTGTAGGAATGATCATTGTAACTAAAGGATGTAAGGATAGTGTTGATGCAGAAATTTGGCCAACCCTTACTGGACCTCCAAGCACCTGCACATGAAAAAGACAAAGGAGAACTTGGCTATAGCAAGGGGACCCTCCGATGCTTTAGTCAGAATCAAGCAAGTTGGGTCCAGTAGAGTTGAGGATTCATTGGAGCGTAGAGTTGTGTGTATACCTTTCACCATTGGAGGGGTTCTTATTTATAGCCTTGTGGAGTCGATTACGTAGATAGAAACGTCCCTTAATCATGGGCATGCATTCAACGTATGTTTCTTAACCGTTTTGTGAGATCTTCGGTGATGATAAGGTCGATTGGTCGGTATTGGAGGAAACACGTAGTAGGAAACCGAGGTCCAACATCTGATCTAACCTATATAGCAGTCCTGAGGAAGAGTTTACCGACCTAGGCTCTCTAATGGACCGTGGTCGAGCTCCCCTTTAACATTTGAGTAGGTTATCAACCTACCCGTGAAGGTTGTATCCAAGCACTAGGATCGAGCCAAGCTCACTTCCTTAACAGAACATAAGCAAAATCGGGAATGACCATCCTCTTCATCTTATCGTACGGTGCAAGGACTCTCTTGCAAGTCTCCGAGCAGGGCGCGCTCAGTACTGTATGGGATCGTGCTTCAGAGGCTTCTCCAGAAGATTTGAATAATAGCTCAGGCATGAATGGGACCATGGGAGGGCTCGACGTTGTACAACAAAATACAACAGAATATCGCTTTCTGGTCGTTGAGGAGCTCCTTGGTCATGAATGGCTAATGCGGGAGCATTTTCACACCGGGCTCGAGTGGGGCGGCCTGTGAGATGCAGGGGCACACTCGGGGTGGGCGGCCTGTGTGATGCAGGCCCCACCCGTGTGACTCGGATAGATCGTGTGAGGCGGTACCCATGTGATTTGGGGCCCACAAGGGGGGTTCGATCGAGGGCCTAACCCATGAGACGTGGGGCCTGGGCAATGAGATAAAGGGATTAATTCTCCATACTCTAACAATTCGAGCTTTTAGAGCAAGTGGTTAATTATCCTACATCAAATTGGTATTAGAGCAGGAGGTCTCGTGTTCGAGACTCCTCACCGGGGGTGATTAATGCGGGGGCATTTTCACACCGGGCTCGAGTGGGGCGGCCTGTGAGATGCAGGGGCACACTCGGGGTGGGCGGCCTGTGTGATGCAGGTGGCTCGTGAGATGCGGGCCCCACCCGTGTGACTCGGGTGGCTCGTGTGAGGCGGTACCCATGTGATTTGGGGCCCACAAGGGGGGTTTCGATCGAGGGCCTAACCCATGAGACGTGGGGCCTGGGCAATGAGATAAAGGGATTAATTCTCCATACTCTAACAGTTCGAGCTTTTAGAGCAAGTGGTTAATTGTCCTACATCAAATTGGTATCAGAGCAGGATGTCTCGTGTTCGAGACTCCTCACCGGGGGTGATTAATGCGAGGGCATTTTCACACCGGGCTGGAGTGGGGCGGCCTGTGAGATGCAGGGGCAAGTGGCTTGTGAGATGCAGGCCCCACCTATGTGACTCGGATGGCTCGTGTGAGGCGGTACCCATGCGATTTGGGGCCCACAAGGGGGGTTCGATCGAGAGCCTAACCCATGAGACGTGGGGCCTGGGCAATGAGATAAAGGGATTAATTCTCCATACTCTAGCAGTTCGAGCTTTTAGAGCAAGTGGTTAATTGTCCTACATCAATGGCACTGGCCAACCATGCGACGTGCACAAATGTCTGAGCAAACCTCATACTTCTGACTAGTTCATTTTTGCCCATAATAGATAGAATAGCTTTGGTAAAGGGAATCGGCACCATTGGTGGTATGCAATGTTTTAAATATTGACGGTATCGGCCAATATATCCTATGATATATCTTGTATGCCACCTGTGCGATACGAGATGCACAGGTAGTGTTAATATATCCCACATGTTTGATTCGGTGAGCATTTTCAACATTGCAAGTAATTTGGGAAATTTTGGAAAAATTTTGAAATTTCCCCAATTTCTCTCAAATTACTTGCAATGTTGCACTCCAAACATGAAATCAAGCATGTATGAGGGCTGATCTACTGATTTGTTAAGTCCTTGTCAACTTTTGGAAAATAAAATCATTTTTAATTAAAAATTAATAAAAAGTTATTTAAATATTATTTTTCTTTTCAAAATTTAGTTTCAACCAGCTGTCAATTGAGACTAATGTTGAAGTATTTAGATGTTTGATGAAATGATCATCACATACACTCTTAAGTGTTATGCAGTCAATTTGAATATAGTTACTTTAGTTCAATCTGAAAACGCGTAGCTTAAGACCCCATACAAAGGAAACCTATTTGGTGCATCTTTCTTAAGAAGTTATCATTTAAAAGTGTGTATTAAGGTCTTTTTCAAACAATCCCTGAAGTTTCATTGAAAAATTCAACCATTTTCCCAATATTTCCCCATGTTTCCCAAAAAGTGCAATAAATTACCCAATCTAAACGATATATCCCGTGCGATAACTAATACATATCTATATTCTAAGGATGCAATATGTAACCCGATACCGATATTTTGAACACTGGTGGTATGCTCCCCTAGTAGGACAAGAAAGTATTAAAACACTAGTACAAGAAGAAAGTATTAAATCATGGTTTTCACGAAGCATTCTATAAGGCTATGAGCTATTGCATAGTGAGACAAGGGTACTTATTAACTGAAGATCTGAAAATGTTGGAACACATGTAACTTTTTATTAATTTTTAAATAAAAATGATTTTATATTCATAATAAATGGGCAAACGAGTAGGAAGACTATCAGTACCTAAATTCAAAGGAGCATGCCCTGTGGTTAACAGTGGCCAAGACTGATCTTCAAACATTCCTTCTTTCATATACCTTCAAATACGGTTTAGTTGCCTAAGAATTAGGAACTACTTCATTTGTGATATCCTTAGGAGTACATGCCTTTGGAACAGAAATAATCGGATCAGAGTCAAGAACAGTTGTAGGAAAAGCCATTGACTACTTCTCTCCATGATCTTTCGAAAAATATAGAATGTTTTCGAGAAACTTGATATCCATAGAAACATTACATTTTTACTAATTAAATCAAAACACTTATACCCTTTTTGGGAGGCCGAATATTTATTTTTTATTTTAAAAAAAAAAAAAAAACACCACATTTAGTAGCTTGATCTAACAATTTATTTTGACACAGATATATATTGTAAACGTAAGAAACACCCAAAGATTCGTAATGGAATTTCAAGAATTGGGTAGAATGCTGAGAAATATTGAATAGGGGACTAACCCTTAAGAACCATAGTGGGCAAATAAATAATCAAATAACAGGTAATAAGGACAATGTCAGATCAAAGATAATTGGGAATGGACATACCATTGAGAGAGCACAAGTAATTTCTAAAAGATGTCTATTATTTCTTTCAACAATACCATTTTGTTGTGGGTTATATGCACAAGTGGTTTGAGAATTTATATCATGTTCCTGAAGTATGACAGCATATAATGAGAAAGATACTCCTTTCCATTATCAGTAAAGGGTTCCAATTTTGTATTAAATCGATTTTTAAACCCAAGCATGAAACGCTTGCAAATTGAACAACCTCATCTTTATTTTCTATCAAATAAATCCATGTCATACGAGGAGCAGAGCATCATTAATGAATGTGACAAAGTATTTAAATCCATTGGAATTAATTAGAATCAGCCCCAATATATTATAATGAGCTAACAAAAAAAAATTCTATTTGATTTTCTTTCTACAGAGGGATAAACAAACTTATGACGTTTAGTTAAAACACAAGCCTCATGTTAGAAATTTTTTATATCATTGGACTCAACTGATTGACACAACAAAGATTGAAGGACCGAATTAGAAGGATGACCAAAACGATAATATTAAAGATAAAGATCCTCATTTTTTACCGTAAGACACCAAATTGACTTGAAGAATCCAAATGAAGAATGTACAACCCATCCTTTTCAATTCCACAGATCGTGAAAGACACTGATCAGGAAAAAAAATGTCACACTACAATTTAGATCCTTTGTAAAATAACTTACAACCAACATATTAGAAGCAATATTAGGAACCAATATGAAAAAAGACAATGAGAGCAATGGTGAAGCCGAAATGGTTCCCTTTTCCTTAATAAGTGTCAAGGTACCATCCACGAAATTCACACGACCTAATTGAGGTTCAGAGGTAAATGAAGAAAAAGTAACAAATGCACTTATCATATGATTAGTAGTCCTTGATTTAATTATCCAACAGTTGGACTCAAAAGCAAAGTGAAGAGAAGTGAAGGAATAACCTTTCTGAGTTAGAGATGTGGATGGAGAGCCCTTATTTTGGGTAATGTCGCTGAGTAAAGCATCATGTTCACTTTTTAAGAGACGGACTATATTCCTTGCCGGTTGAACCACATGTGACTTTACCAATGGAGCCACTTCACTAATAGTACTCGAAAAGTCTTTATCACTTGTAGTAGCTGAATTAGCAGAATGGCTTTGAGGTGATTTACCATAAAGAACCCAATAATAGTAAACAATATGGCCATATCAACTACAATGAGTATACAAATGGTCTGCACCACAGTCACAACCAATGCTATGACCATGTCCACGCCCTGCATCTCTACCTCCTCTTCTAGTAGCTCTACCTCTCCTAGTACCAACATTATCAAAATTTCTTAACTCGGTCAAAATGGTAGATTTCTCAACCACAGCTGATCTCGTAGTTGCACGATGCCTCTTATTTCTTAAGAGCAAAGATTTAACATTGTTTAGGGAGGGCAGAGTAGGCGAACCAAGAATTTGAGCCCAAAAAGGTTCAAAATCATAACTAAGACATGCTAACAAGTCGAATATCCTCTTCTTCTTTTTCTTTTCTTTTTTCAATATTTCATTTATGTGCCTTTGCATCAGTAATACACGCAAATTGGAGATCTTTCAGGGAAGATCTTGCCATAAACTATACATCTTAGCATAAAAATTAGAAATTGAATGCTCACCCTGTCTCAAAAGTACCAACCTCCTGGTAAATTTTATAAAGTCGAACCATATTATTTCGAGTGACATACAATTCATGAGCAGTCAACCAAATTTCACAGGTGGTAGATAATCACTAACTTTTGGATCCATAGGATTCAGAAGCCAAGACATGACAAGCAAAGTTATTTGATTCCAATTACCATAGGAAGATCCGTCATAGGATGTTCTAGTATAACTACCATCTATATAACCTAATTTCTATTTTTCTCCAATGAACATCTCAACTATTTTCGACCATTGAAGATAATTATTCGACTCAAGTTTATGAGTTGTAATCTGCAACTCAGGGTTTTTCGAATGAACAATCAATCTTTCCATCTTAGAATTGATCAAATTAATTGTCTTAGACCTTGATGAAGATGCCATAAATCCAAACAATATTATTCAAAAGCAAAGCTCAAGATAATAGTACATCACTATTCACAAAGAACCAAGAAGAGAGAGGGGGGGAAGATCTTGCAGATGGATTAACAAATTTGAAAAATTAAGGGTTATTGTACGCAATTTTCAGAACTTTAATGCAAGAAATTTTTCATCAAAGTCTATCCCAAACTTCTAGATTTCAGCCACGACAAACCTTTTTCTAACCAAAACTGGAAGAAAATTTCAGAACCTGGATCCAAGAAGATTTTCCAGTAAAGTCTTCTATCATATTCCCCAAAAAAGAAGCCACAAGGGTAAAATCTTCAAAGAAACCTTCAGCCGCAAGTCTCCCCCTCTCGAATCAAATCATATCAGTGGGTAAAGGTACCCATGACTCTCAAACTAAGATGAACTATATGAATAAAAGAAGACAATGTAGAGAAGAAGAGAAGGAAAGAGAAAGAAAGAGAAAGAAAGATTAAGGGAGGAAGAAACAAAAGAGTAAAAAACCATAGGAACTACCCAAAAGCTTTGATACCATGAAAAGTACAACAACTGGGGAGGAATGGAAAGAGTATATAGGTTGGACATCCAACCCTTTCTAGTTACAAGTTTGAGGGAACCAAATTACATAAAATACCCTTAAGCAAAATGGCAAAACAGGAAAATAGGAAAAAAAAAAAAAAACCCAAAAATAAAAAAGAAATAACAGGCCCAATGGCCCACAGCACAAATCTGGGGCCCATGGCCAGGTCCATACACACTATAATATGAGCCAAACTCTATTTTGCCTTGTGTTTGGATGTGCTTCTGTAGACAACCCGTCTGGTTCCCACTCATCGAAATGTGTGCTGAAAAGTGCACTCTCTGAAAACCAATTGGATTGATTTTCTGCGGGTCTATGAAATGTTGACCGAGGAAAAAGGACTTGCAGAAACCCCTTTTGCACGAGATATGTCCGAACAGACCTTTATATTCTCTTGTTCTTGTGCTATTGACCACTAGCATGCATCAATAGACCCCTGAACTATACGCGCTTAGTGGTAAATTTAGATTTTTAATTGCCAAATATTGAATACCAAATGGTTTATGCTACAACAAGTGGTTAAAAGTTGTAAATCTAAATTATCATTAAGTTCCCAAGGGTCATGTATATTCAAGGATAACCAAGTCAATTAATGGAATCTGTCCACCAGATGGACAACAGTACCTAGACTATTCTGTAGCACTTTGCCAATTTACAACAATATAAAATTATTGATTGGATCTATGGATTCATCATAATACTTAAGAATTCAAAGCTTGAATGTTACAAATTAGATACTTCACAGGGTAGACACATGAAATGAACAATTATATGGGAAAAAAGTATGGATTTGAAATCAAGGATTCTTCTTGGTTATCTTTCTCTCAATCATCCACTGCCAATTGTCGAGTCAATAATGTTCTGATGCATTAGCAGACTGTTTGATTACATTGCCACTTTCTTTTTCTTTCCTTTTTTTTTTTTTTTGGGTGTGTGTGTGTGTGTTTGCCTGGATTAACCATTCTACATGACATTCTTTTTATCTTTTTTTTACACACGAACACACACTCACACCACACACACACACACACACACACACCCCACACACGCACGCCGTGGGATTTCACCACCATGGGTACTCGAACCCTTGACCCGGTGTTGAAACTCCAAGGAGTCTACCACCCTGGTAAGAGTAAGGACCCGGTTCTACATGACATTCTTCTTTCAGGCTAATGTTGCCTCCTGAATTAGCTTTTAGTTAGGAATCAGGAATGAAAAAAAGGCAGAGGAAATTAGCTTTCAAAGTGTTATTGTTGCTTACTTTGGTAGTTCCATTCTAGTGATAAAATTTGAGTAGAGGAGACTAGAAGTAAAAATGACATAAGCATGTTGCTTTTGGAAATGCTCATATTTCCCTTTGGAGTATCTTCCCCATGCTAATTTGGGATGATAGGGTGTAATAAACTAAGGGTTATTTATGTGATGAATAGTAGGATACACCTATTTCAGTGATAATTATTGTCCTTAACTTTCTGCATGTTTTAATTACTCCTAAATGTTTTCTGCTATCTGCTCATGAGCGGTAAAGGGTGTGGTTTGCCGGTTTGTTGGTGGGCCCTCGCAGGATTTCAATGGGTAACTTTGTCTCTCCATGTCCAATTATAGAGTTTTGTAAGCCTTCATGTGTAAAAGGAATCCCATATCCACTACTACATGCCATCATGGCACGCAGGTATGAAGTACAAGCTGTCCGTCAGTGCCCCCTCATATTGATGACGTCGCCAAAGGTCACGTCTGTCCATTCATCAGGCAGGCCACAGTTCATGAAAGCAACGTTTTCTATTCTGTTAGCATTTTTTATTTTATTATGGCCCAACTAACAGGTAGACCAACTTGATCTTTGTACCACAATCCACATGGTTGAGCACACCTAATGGAAGAATTGGATCTCTCAGCTGTGTGCCACACTGGCTTAAGATTGTGTCATGTGCATGGGCTACATGTTTTCGGTCTTAGAAAACCTCCTGAATATTTGATCTAATCAGAGGTATTAGACCACGCTCGGGGACGGAGTTTGTATAGTATGCTTGGGTTGTTCAGGTCGTAAAATTGGGGACATGGTTCTGTGAACCAAATAGATGACATGATGGTCTCACTGTCATGGCAGATGTATAATAACCCCCGTGGAAGGTCCTAGCGATCAAGGGTGGCCTTTTTTTTTTTTTTTTCTGTTGAATATGGGCTCCTTCTGTATTCTCTTTCTTAACAGTCCATTCGCTACCCACAAAATGCCCTTGGGAGTTTTGTGCTCTCATTGCTGGTCCCATGCCTGGAATTTTAGTGTAAATGTTGATGACTTTTCCCATGCATTTGAATTTTAAAGGTTCTCTTTCTTTCTAAGGAAGAATTTTATTGGCAGCTGCATAATCAAACCCACCAAACACAAGCAGCTGCATGTCCCAAGACGGCATTGTTGAGTTCTGAACCATTCAATGGGCACGTGCGAGTGAATGTTTCTCAGATTAAAACCTGGTCTGCACACCCATGTGGTGGACTACCCATAAATATAGACTGTCAGAGAAGGATAACCAGTAGCCACATTAAATGTACATGAGTGGGCCTCCTGATGAGTGTACTGGCTTGATTTTTAGGGTGGGATACATCAAAGATGGGCTAACCTGATGAATGACTCAGATTTCACCATCTGTAGCTGTGTTTGCACTTGTGTGATGCTGCAGCAAAAGACATTGTTCTTTCAACACAATTTAAACACCCATGAGACCTAATGCAAAAAGCACATTGATTGAATAAAATGGAAGGTGGACTGTCAGATTTATTAAATGCAAATAGGTCCACTCGTCAACTAGAATCATCCATTCAGTGGGCACCACCTCAGATTGCTTCTTTGATGAAATGATAAGAACCCTATGATCTATGACTTGCAAAAGGACAGCTGTAAGAAAATGGTGATACATGTTATGGGAAGATCCGAGCCCCTTGTAATTTTGAGGGCAGATGCCAGGTTGACCCAATCAGGCATGCGAACATCTGATGTGATGCACGAAACTGAAAATTCATCAATGAGTCACGAAGCTGCTCCTACTTCGAGGTTAGTGATTGGGTTGGCTCAGGACGATCTGAGACCAAGAAAGGTAGTGTATCGCTTCAATCGGATATGTCAGGCCGTTCCTTTACTGTTCGGCAGGAAACCCGACTTGACAAAGACAAGTCCAATGGAGAAGCTCGGACCTCAAAAGGAAGACTCTTGGAGCACTTGATAGGCAAGAGGTCAGGTCTGTTAGTTCAGGCCGAAGCTCGGCTCGGACTACAGATACGGTCCCCGTTCGACAAGTTAATGTTAAAAGCTAGTGAACACACTGGTTAGAGCCTCATCAACCAGAGGAACCAAGCCGAGGCTAGATCTTAAGTTGGGCGCTCCATGTGCCGAACTTGGAAACTACCATAAGCGGACGTACCCGGTTACCACGCCCGCAGATACACATGATACATCACACGATCCTTGGATTACATACAATATCCCCACGATCTGAAAATCCCACTGATTGAGCGAATCGTGCCGAGATTAACGGGCCCATACCATCCGATAGTCAGGTATAAATACGATAAAACCCCATTGCTACAGGTACGCAACATCTTGTGCTCTCTCGCTGCTCCTCAACTTAGACTCAGATTCCCTTGACCTAACTTAGGCATCGAAGAGTCCCTCGGCTTAGCCAGGGTCTCCTTTGCTTGTTGCAAGTGTGCAGGTTCAAGACACTAAAGTAGTTCCGACTTTGAGAGACAGAGTGAAGAGCCATCCAGCTTTTGACTTTAACATTTTTTGGCACCATCTGTGGGAATCTGATACTAAAGGTTAGGTTCCTGTTTTCAAATACAATGGCTAGAGGAAAGAAGAAAGTAGTGGTTGTGGAACCAGAGCAGAATGAGCAGACTCGTTCCTCTTCACTACTTCACGCCAAATCACTCCTAGGGCCTTCCCAGCATTCTCGTAATCAAGCGAGTAAATATCGAGCCATGCAGAACGAGAGACAGGCCCTGCAAGAGGAAATTAACCAGATGAAGCAACGACAATATCCACAACCACGTCCTCCTCAGGAAAATCCTGTCCTTGAACCAGTTAGTCTGGTCGTGGAAGCTCACTCCGCGCCAAGGAGTATGAAGCCCGATAAGCTACAAAGCCCTCGAGCTCCAATATCAGTCCAGAATCCTTCCTCGATCCAAATCCAGGTCTCGGCTGGGAACACAGCTGCACGGGTTTCGACAAATGCCTCGGTCACCTTGGCTCTGGCACCTACGGATCTTCACCACGAGCTAGAACAGAGAAGGGGAAGAAGGATTCCCAAGGTAAAAGACACCCAAGAGATAGTCATTGAAAACAAAAATCCTTAGGAAGCACGATTTGCGGAACTCAACGACAAATTCCTGAGAAAAGAAGCAGCAACCGTCATTAGTCCCCGCCATCGTTCAGGCTATGATGGAAGAGACCGAACTTCCCTTCACCTCAGCGATTCTGAATGAAGTGATGCAACAAAGGTTCCGAACACCTCCCGTCATCCAATATTCTATGACTGGGGACCCATCCGAGCACGTGGAAGCTTATCGTTCGTGGATGCAAATCTAAACAGCAACAGACACAATGATGTGCAAGGGGTTCTCAATTACACTCACAAGGTCCACTCGGAGTTGGTACCATCAGCTCAAGCCTAACTCCATCGGAACCTTCAGAACTTAGCTGATTATTCTTTACCCAGTTCATAAGTGGTAAGAAGGGTCGGAAGCCAAACACTCACCTGTTCACCATCAAGTAAGGACCCAAGGAGTCACTGAAAGACTACACTGCACGCTTCAACGAAGAAGCGCTGTAGGTAGAAGATTACGACGATAAGATGACACTTACTGCCATGTTCGGTGGCCTAAAAGAGGGAAGATTCACCTTCTTTATTGGGAAGAATCCGCCCAAGACTTTAGCCAACCTCATCGACAGAGCTCAAAAATACACTAATGCCGAGGAGTTCACCAATGCCCGTAAGAGCGTCCAAGTATCTGACCCGACCAGCAAAGGGAAGTGGCCCAGGAATGAAGAAACTTAGCTGATTGGCAAGGGATCTAATGACCACGCCTCTCGTGATCGTCACCCAAGCCGGAGGCCAGAGGAAAAATTCCTTTCCTATAACCCCCTCAATACATCCACTGAGCAGATTCTGCTGGACATTCGAGGAGAAAAGCTTCTAAACTGGCCTGTCTGTATGAAGGCCGACCCAGAACATCGCGACAAGCGCAAATATTGCCGCTTTCACCGAGATCATGGTCACAACATTGCTGACTACATAGATCTCAAAGATGAGATTGAGACCCTTATTCGTAAAGGTCATCTACGCTGTTACACTAAGGGGGAAAGAATCACTCGGAAAGAAGTGCAAGAGCAAGAACATCCGAACAACGCCACGAAAGAGCCAACCGAAATTCGCACCATCTTCAGGGGCCCATTAGGTGGAGGAGATTCAAACCGGCCTCAGAAAGTCCACTCTCGGAAGTCCGATCCGGAGCATTACATCCACTTGACAGAGCGGCCTAGCAAGGAGCTCTGGGTCAGCCTGTGCAGCCTGACCTTCACCGAGGATGAAGCACGCGGAATCCAGCATCCACACGACGATGCCCTGGTGGTTACCATGACCATAGTTAGCCACAAGGTGTACCGTATCCTGATCGACACATGCAGCTCAACTGACGTGGTCTACTCCGAGGCTTTCGAAAGAATGGGGATTCCACGGTCATACCTCTGACCTGTGAAGACCCCCCTGCACGACTTTGTCGAAGAGAGAGTGATCTCCGAGGGAGCTATCTCCCTCCCAGTAATAGCGGGAGAAGGGCAACATCAAGTCACCCTTATGGTAGACTTCCTTGTTGTCAATGTACCATTCGTACACAACGTTATCCTGGGCAGATCCTCTCTCAACATAATGAGAGCGGTTGTTTCCACTTATCACCTGATGATGAAGTTTCCTGTTGAGGGTGGAATAGGCTACCTCCGAGGTAACCAGCGCAAGGCTCGGAGATGTTACGCGATAACAGTCAAAAAGGGATCTGTGAAGCAAGCACTTACTGTCAACATCTTTAATCCCCGAGGACCCGTGGAGAACTCGTTTGTAGAAGATCTGGAGAAAGTGTCGCTTGACGAAGCAGACCCGAGTAAGACCATCCAGCTTGGGACGTCATTAAGTTCTGAACAACGGTCTAAAATATTGTCCTTCCTACGACAACATAAGGATTTCTTCGCCTGGTCACACACGGACATGTCAGGGGTCTCTCCGGACGTCTTGGTCCACAGGTTGAATGTGGACCCAAATCACAAACTGGTAAAGAAAAAGAGGAGACAATTCAATGTCGAGCGGTACGAGGCCATTGCTGACGAGGTCTCTATCCTACTCGATGTTGGTTTCATAGAGGAGGTGTATTACCTCGATTGGATTGCAAATATGGTACTTGTCAAAAAATCTAACGGGAAATGGCGGGTTTGTCTCGAATCTGAATAAGGCATGTTCTAAGGATAATTTCCCCTTGCCTCGGATCGATCAACTGGTAGACAGCACGACCGGCCATGAATTACTCTCCTTCCTGGACACATACTCCGGGTGCAATAAGATCGCGATGCACCCCCCAGACAGGTAGAAGACTACCTTCATCACAGACAAAAGAATCTACTGTTACCAGGTCATGCTGTTCGGCCTGAAAAACACTAGGGCCACATACCAAAGGTTAGTAAATCAAATGTTCGCTAAACAGATCAGACGCACTATGGAAGTGTACGTCGAAGACATGCTGGTGAAGAGCATTAAGGCGTCTGATCACTTGACAGATCTTAGAGAGACATTCATTATCCTCCAAGAGTACCAGATGAAGTTGAACCCCGCAAAGTACGCCTTCGGGGTCAGTTCAGGAAAATTCCTCGGGTTCCAGGTCAGCCAGAGAGGCATCGAAGCAAACACTGACAAGATCAAGGCGCTTCTTGACATGAGTTTGCCTCGGACTGTCAAAGAAATACAATGCCTCATGGGAAGAGTCGCTGCGCTTGGACGTTTCATATCCTGAGCAACAGATAAATGCCTCCCCTTCTTCCAGCAATTGAAGGGTCACAAGAAGGCAGAGTGGACGTCAGAATGCGAACAAGCCTTCCAGCAACTAAAACAATACCTGGTCTTACCCTCCTGCTATCCAAGCCCGAAGAAGGTGAGCCCCTATTCCTATACCTCGCAGTCTCGGCCTCGGCCGTCAGCTCAGCCCTGATTATAGAAGTGGAAGGGAAGTAGCATCCCATATACTACGTGAGTAAGGCCATGGTGTCTGTCGAGACGAGATATCCGGCTTTGGAGAAGCTGGCACTTAGTCTCGTCTTCTCCGCTCGGAGATCACGACCGTACTTCCAAGCCCATTTCATCGTGGTGTTGA
Source organism: Magnolia kwangsiensis (assembly GCA_037074715.1). Lineage (NCBI taxonomy): Eukaryota > Viridiplantae > Streptophyta > Magnoliopsida > Magnoliales > Magnoliaceae > Magnolia > Magnolia kwangsiensis. Next base: position 59,457,912 of record CM073571.1, on the reverse strand, counting down.
CCGACTCTCCTCTCAAACAAGTTCTCCAAAGGCCCGAAGTTTCAAGTCGATTAACCAAGTGGGCTATCGAACTTGGTGAGTCCGATATCCAATTTTGTCCAAAGACAGCGATTAAGGGCCAAGCCGTGGCCGACTTCATTGTTGAATTCATTACTCCGAGCGTAGAAGAAATCAGCACCGAAGATGAGATGACTCTACCTATTCCCTCAAGTGATCAACACTAGAACCGGGATGGGTGCTCTACGTAGATGGGTCGTTTAGCACTAAACGACCTAGAGCCAGAATCGTCCTGATCGCACCTGATTTCATGCCCATCCAGTATGCGATCAGACTTGGCTTCAAGGCTTCCAATAATGAGGCGGAGTATGAGGCTTTATTAGCTGGACTCAGATTGGCGGCGAGTCTGGGTGTCCAGTCTCTCCAGGTCCGATGCGATTCCTAGCTAGTAGTAAACCACATCTCCACCGAGTACGAAGCCAAGGAGACGAGGATGATCGCTTATCTAGAAGAGGCGAGAAAATTAATTGAAAGATTCTAGAGTTGCACGATTCATCAGATCCCCAGAGCAGAAAATTTGTGGGCTGACGCCCTGGCAAAACTCGCCTCGGCCACAGAAGGGAAGATCCCACGAATCATCTCTGTAGAGTTCATAAAACATTCGAGCATCGACCAAGCGGAGAAGAAAGCAGTCAATCCAATGGACACTACTCCGAGCTGGATGGACCCGATCTATGACTACCTCACGTCTGGCGAGGTCCCCTCGGATCGGTTGAAAGCTAAATGCCTAAGAGTCGAAGCGGCACGGTATATCATTCTAGATGGCACTCTATATAAGAGAGGGAATTTCCAGCCTTACCTTAGGTGCCTCCGACCTGACGAGGCCGATTATGTGATTCGGGAGATTCATAAAGGAATCTGCGGAAACTACTCCGGCAGCCGAGCCCTGGCCCTAAAAATACTCCAACAATGATATTTTTGGCCATCCATCAAGGAAGATTCAAAGAACTACTTTCAGAAGTGTGACAAATGCCAACATTATGCAGTTGTACTGAGGTAACCCGCGGAGGAGATGACCCCCATGAGCAGTTCGTGGCCTTTCGCTTAGTGGGGAATTGACATCATCAGCCCTCTGCCTATAGGAAAGGGGCAAGTCAAGTTCGCCTTCGTTGCGGTCGACTACTTCACTAAATAGGCCAAGGCCGTGCCCATTGTGAAAATCACGGAGCAGAAGGTGACTAATTTTGTATGAAAAAACATCATCTGCCGGTTCAGGATTCCATGTACCATCATGTCAGACAATGATCGGGAGTTCGACAATGAGAAGTTCTGAAGTATGTGTCAAGGACTCGACATTACAAATGCGTATTCTTCTCCTCAACACCCCCAATCCAATGGATAAGTGGATGCATTCAATAAAGTTATCAAACACCACCTTAAAACGAAGTTGGAGAAAGCGAAAGGCAATTGGGCTGAGGAGTTCTCATTCGTCCTTTGGGCCTCCGTCCTCAACTGAGAAAAATCCATTCTCCCTTTCCTACGGCTCGGAGGCAATAGTGTTAGTTGAAATTGGCCTCCGTACTACTCGAGTAAAGAATTATCAAGAAAACCGAAACTCCGAGCAGATTGTCGCTAACTTGGACCTGCTTGAAGAAGTCAGAGATATCTCGAGGCTCCAGGTCGCAGCTCGGTATGAACAGGTGGCACGATTCTACAATTTCAAGGTCAAGATCAGGAGGTTTCGCCCTGAAGACCTGGTCCTTCGGCATGTATTTCAGAATATTGCTGAGCCGAGGGCTAGATCACTCGGGCCTAACTGGGAAGGACCCAACCATGTGGTCTGATCAGCCAAACAGGGTTCTTATCACTTAAGAGGACCTCGAGAGCCACCAGCTCCCCCACCCTTGGAATGCCGAGCACTTGAAAATCTATTATCCTTGATGTACTGGCCTTTAAGGCCCCCAATGAGTGTACGCCTCCGAGCGACCAGCCTTTAAGGCCCCCAATGAGTGTACACCCCCAAGCAACCAGCCTTTAAGGCTTTCAATAAAATTCATACCTCACCTTTCCTTTTCTACACAAATGGGTTATCTACTAAGTGAAAGGCGCCCCTCATAAGCATGGGCGGGCTAAACGAGCTGATCCCTTAAAGAAGGGATTAGAGCGTTATCTTACGAAAACTCGACAAGACATCCCCTCTCAGTTAAGGGAAAAGCCCAAAAGTTGACCCGACTCCCCAATGGAGGAGTCGGCTGATCGCCCGACTAATGGATGAAGTGGAGGCTTCTCGCCAATCTTGGGATGAGCCGACTCCCTAGGGACTCGGACTCAACAATGACAGGACCATAAAAAGTTCTAAAGTTCTATTAAACGGCATTGAAATGGGCTGACCCGTCAAAGAGTCGGCCCAACCATGCCTTAAAACAAGCCAACCTATCAACAAATCAGTTCAGCAATTGACAATCAACAATCAACATCGAAAAACTAACTACGGATTAATATATGAAAGAAAAATCATCATCCACATACCCTCTCCTGAGGGTCAAAAATCATCATCCACATGCTCTCACCAAAGGGTCAAAAAATATTATCCATTCACAAAAAAAAAAACTATGTCATGAAAGAAATATTAAAAACTATGCAGTCGGAGGAGCTTGGGGGTCGAGGGCTTGATCCAGGTAGACGGCTCCAGCGGGCTTCTCTCCGGCGTCTTCAGACAACAAAGGTTCAAGGTTGAGGTCTGGGTACAAATCCTAGACCGCCTCAATGCAAGCATCGAAGCCACAGTTGTAAAACTTGGTGGCTTCGATTTTTCTCTCCTTTGAAGCCTTGAAGGCGTCTACTGCATCAACCACCGCTGCGGCCTTGGAGGCATCGTCTTCGGCTCGTTGTGCCTCCTTCGCTTGAGAGACAGCTCAGCTTCGTTCTTCCGCTGCCTCGGCTTTAATCTGCTCACCCAAGCAGGCATTCTCCTTCGCGAGTGAGTCTGCTTGGGCCCTAGCCTGGGACAGCTCGGCGGTAGCAACACTGTACCAAGCCTCAAGGTCGCCTATAACTCCCTAAAGCCGGAGTTCTCGAGCATTCCCATCCTCAAGCTACTTGTGCAGCTCGCCCTGCTCCAATCAGAGGAAACCGGCCTCATCCCGAAGGATCCCCGCCTCGTTTCAGAGGGCTTCCACTTCGGCATCTATCTTCCGACGTTCCCGTACTCTTTCCCAAGCCAAGAGAAGTCTCGGAACGGTCTGAATAAGAACAGAAGAATGAGCGTACAAATATAAGAAAAATGGAAGCTAAAAAATATTTAAAAGAAAACAGGAAATACCTTATAGAAGATAAGGCCAAGTCATTCAAAAAAGAATCGGCTGACTTCATGAGAAGGCTAGCGATCTCCTCCTCCGGGGCATGTTTAGATGCCTAATGAGCTAGGCAAGACATATGGTAGCCCGGCTCGAACCTCCTGCTGCTCGTCTCAACTTGGGCCGAGCCCACTATTTCCTTACCCCCGGTTCAGCTGCCTGTCGAGACTTGAGCCTCGGCCCTGAGATTATTCCCGATGTCGGGAGGAGAAAGCATGTCGTCAGCTATCCTAATGGCCTCCTCCTATTCAGAAGAAGAGGGCACGGTGATGTAAGGCTCGGGGGCTACAGGAGAAGCCCCTAGAGTAGGGGGAGCGATGGTAGGCTGGAGGGAAGGAGTTAGAACAATGATTACCGGAGTCGGAACAATGATTACTGGAACTCCGGCCTCGGTGGGTGCCACAACTGGAGCTGCGGCAACAGAAATTGGGGCTGGAGCCGAAGTTGTAGCAACAAAAACTGGACCTAAAGGTCCCTCCTTGCGAGGAGCGGCCTGCCTTCTCCGAATGGTAGTCTTCGTCCGAGACTCAGTCCTCAACATCTCCTCTACCATTAGAGGGGCTTTCCTCCTCCGAGAACCAGATGCCTCAGTCATGCCTGCACAGAGGATAATGAATCAGCAACCAAATGAATAAGTTTGACCTCCCCAAAGGGAATGGAAGAGAGAAACTTACAGAAAGATGTTGGGAGAGGTTGAGACTTGCAAAGCCCATACCAGTGAAGGTTGGTAGCTGTGATTAGGTCTGACCAGTAGTGAAGCTCTTCCAATTGCGCCTTAGCCTTGACAATGCGTTCTTCTGGTTCGAGTCGAGGAGGAGTAGATCCCTTGGAAAATCTACAAGGATAAAGATAGATTCAGTTCGACTGGAGTAAAAAAAAAAAGTAGAGGAAGGGAAGAAGACGCTTAAAGTCCGACCTGATTTCGAAAATCGGGTGAGGACTCGAGTTGTCAGAGTCCCAAGTTCCGCCGTTGGCACCTCTCATTCGCCTACAGCCCAGAACTACTTATTCTTTCAGTCCTTGTTGGAAGACGGAAGATTCATCACCAACCCCGACCCTTTGCTGCCTTGAGTCGCAAAATAGTACCATGGTTCTTAGTTGTTGTGCTTGACCAAGTACAGGCTTATCAACTCCTCTGGTGTCCCTCTGGATTCCCGACTTGGCGCCAGATGATGAAGGAAGAAATTAACACCCTCCAAGCGTTGAGAGTGAATTGCCCAAGAGCTAGTCCGAGGTAGGCTGTTATGGCTTGAACGAAGGGGTGCAAAGGGAGTCGGAGCCCACATTGCAATGCACAGAGAAAAATGGTGACTTCTCCCTCAGCAGGTGCTCCAACGGTGTCAAGGGGCTCTAGGGCCCTTATCTGAATGTAGTCTGGGATCTGAAACTCTGAGTGAATCCACCCCATTTGAGACTCCGATAGCACAGAGCCTTCATGGACTACCTCCAAGGCCTGCCCACTCATGGGCATCTTAGCGACCTCGGTGGTTGTGGTCCGGGGGCTCGGGCAGCTTTCTTCTTGTCAGCCCGTTAAGTCCGAGCCCCTACCTCCTTCTGTCTTCAAGGCAAAGGGAATAGAGGTACAGCTTCGAAGGGGCCTTTAGAGGCCCATCTCCCGTTATCAAAGTTTCCCGACTCAGAGTCATCATCATAATCTCGAACGGTCTTTAGATCGGACGACATTTTGAAGGGAAGTAAAAGGAGCGCGAAGGGAAGTAAAAGGAGCGCGAAATTCTTCTTAAGAGTATGAGAATATTACTTGAAATGTAGCACTAGATAGAATACTGCCAACTGTAGTAGGATTCACAACCAAGATGAAAGTCTTATCAAAATCCACTACATCTCAGTGATATCATTGATCAAATCCTTCAGTTACTAGCAATGTTTCAGTGTCAACAATATCAGACAATATATCCAACAATATATCTTGTATCCCACCTGTGTGATACGAAATACACAAGTACTACCAATCGGTGTTTTAAATATCAACGATATCGGCCGATATATCCCACGATATATCTTGTATCCCACCTATGCAATACAAAATGCACAAGTAGTGCGATATATACCACATGTTTGATCCGGTGAGCATTTTCAATTTTCAAACCTTTTTTCTATAAATTATGTTAAATCAGTGTCAAATTGTTATAAATCCATTTTTTTTCCTATTTTGTATGAAAAACCATAGATTCAAAGCATTGATTTTAAGGTTTGGAGGAGATGGGCTGAATTGTGGAAAACTGGAATATATATATATATATATATATATATATATATATATATATATATATATATATATATATATATATATATATATATATATATATCAATTTCTCACAAATCGATTGCAATCTTTGTGTCCAAACATAAATTCAAACATGTAGGTAACCTAATCTAGTAATTCTTCTTTCGTTTTTGAATGTATTGCTTGTGTTTCCACAGATTTTCTTACATTTATAAATTAAATGAATATACTTTGAATATACTTGCATCAACTCAGTTAGACAATGCATGGATTAGGACTCCATATAAAGAAAACCTATTATGTGCACTTGGTTTTTTTAAAAAAAATATTTTGATTTATAAGTGTATTGATATCTTTTTTTTAACAATCACTTAAGTTTCATTGAAAAATTCGACCTGTTTCCCAATGTTTCCAACATCGGTACATTACACAATACAACCGATATATCCCATGCGATAAACGATACATATCCATATCCCAAGAATGCGATATGTAACGGGATACCAATATTTCAAACACTGGTGCCAATATATCTCACTTGTTCGATCCAGTGAGCATTTTCAATTTCCAATCCTATTTTTTTCTCTCTTTTTTTTCTTTCTTTCTTTGTGTGTGTGTGTGTGCGGTAAATCAAGTTAAATCGGTGTCCAATGGTTACAAATCCATGATTCTTCACGTTTTGATTGAAAAATCATGGATTTGGAGCTTCGATTTCAAGATTTGGGGCAGATGGGCCGAGTTACGGAAAATTGAGAAAAATCAAAATTTCCAATTTCTCGCAAATCAGTTGCAATCTTTGTATCCAAATACAAAATCAAACATGCATGTAACCTGATCTAGTGATTCTTCTTTTACTTTTGAATGTATTGCTTGTGTCTTCATACATGTCTTCTTAAAATTATAAATTATATGAATAGACTTTGAATATGCTTACATCAGTTCAGTCAAACAATGCATAGATTACAACCACATCCAAAGAAAACTTATTATATGCACTTATTTTTTATGATGTTTTGATTTCTAATTGTGTGTTGATGTATTCTTTTAACAACCCCTAAAGTTTTATTGAAAATTTTGACCAATTTCCCAATGTTTCTCCATATTTCCCCACAACAGCAATACATTATGCCATACAACCAATATATCCCATGCGATAACTGATATGTATACGCATCCCAAGGGTGCGATATATTACACGATAACAATATGGAAAACGTTGGTCACTAGTTGTGCCTTGTAATTCTTGGTGGTACCTTCTGCAAGTTATTGCATTTAGAAATCACCGGTTACCAATAACATTCATCTAAAGAGTACAAAGAACAAATCTAAGTCTCTTGTGAAACGTGTTGAGCTCTTCCTATATAGGAGCATTCGAAAGATCAGTAGTTGATACCTTTAGCAGGTGTTTTATGATCAGAGAAACACTTGCACATGAGGTTGTCAGATTGAAGGTGATCAACAATTAATGATAGGGGGACTCTTACTTTCAACCAATTCAGTGTGGTGTGCAATGAAGGTGCTAATGACTATACATCTTACCTCATCGTCCAGAGCATGGATTTCTGTTCCTCAGAACACACTTACTCACTCCCAAGGGATCTTTACACGAAAGTATTACTAAGGAGCTGCATGGGAGGGCCTCAGTGGGCATTTTAGTTATGGATGAAAAAAAAAACTAGAACTTTGGTGGACTAAAGATGCTACTTGCCTAAGCTTAAACAGGATGAGCAATAAGTAGACTTGACATATTTGCCATGTTTCAAAAGGTCAATTATAGAACACCAACGTATACACACCCATCGTCTTCGCCAACTGTTCCCTAGGTGGATATTATCATGGACTTGGTCCTTGAAGAAAACAATGAGAGGTACAGATTCCATTTTCATGTGGTTGGATCAATTCCAATTAATTCCAGGACAAAAGACATCAAATATGTCAAATATCGCCAATTTATATTTTATTCTTCAAAGAAGTGGTTAGATTGCATGGTGGTTTTATTGGGAATACAAACTCAACCTTTTATTGTGTTGTTTGATGTCAATTCTTTTTTAGTTTACTCCAATATCTGACAGTTGTGGCAATGTGGGTTATGACCCCTACATATAGAAAGGGGCTCAAGTCATATAGTCAAAGGAATTTGTGTGAGCAATCTAGAACCTTGTGCACCTAGGTGCCCTAATCTTGTAAATGAGAAGAAATCATTAAAGAGGAAAAAAGAGGAGAGATTGATGCAGGACATAAGATTTAAATATGAGATGCAAGATTTTAGGCTTAGATCATACCAATTCAGAAACAATTACACAAATTCCGCATCCCACATGACAGTCCAAATATTCAATTAAGGGGAATCTATGTGGGTCCAGGCCTACACACGTTAGGGTTGGATCAATGAAAATTATGAACCAAACAATACTCAAAGGGAAATACAAATCATCCACACATGCATGACAATCAATCCATAATCTAAGGAATTCACTGATTTCAAATCAAGAAACCCTAGGGTGAGAAAAGAGATAGAAATTGGAGATTTTGGACAATCTAGAGTTACGGTTTATAAAATTAGGGATGAAACAAGAGAAAAACCTGATCCAAAAGACAGTTCCTACACGTGAACAGCGGGCCTGGGGCGCTCGCGCGTGTGCAGGTACCTGGCCGCACGTGCGAGGGGGTGTCGATTGCGGAAAAGCTCTCTTTGTCCCTGGTCGGCCAAGGGTGTGCTCCAAAACCCCAAAGTTTCAGGTTGATTCGAGCTACGGCTTGTGCGTGGTACTCCGACGAAATTTCAACCTTCCTGCGAGGCCAAAATCTGGAATTTTACTGTAAAAAAGAAAATTGCTGCAACAAAGGACGAATTTGAAGCACGAATGGTGGTAGAAGATGAAAAAGAGAGATGATGGATGATGGGAGTGAATCGGGATCGATATAGCTTCGCACCACGGTAGTTAGCCCTTCGAAAAGGGAGGGCTTCACACTCACTTTTGAATTCTTCCACAACTCACTAAGAGAGCAGAAAAATAAAGCAGGAATTTTTATTAAACTTGAATGAATCAAAAGAACTACAAGGGGTGCCTATTTATAGGGAAAATCCTATACCCCTAAACTAGTGTCATGTGCGCAACCTATTACTTGGCGATGAAGTAAACTAAAATAAAAACCAAACAAAGAAATCCAAAGCATTCATGATGTTCTAAATAATAACAATAAGCAAAACCTAAAATATGAAATCAATCCGACTAGTGGGCCATGATCATGAGATCTCATTATAGACTTTTCTTGACTAACTGGCCTACTCTTTTGAATCAAAAGTTTGTCTTCTAGCTAGGAGGCCCTCCTTAAACATCGTCATCAATCCAGATCGACGGTGGGGCCCTCCTTCTAGCGAATGAGAGTTGGGGGGTGGTGTGGGTGGACGTGTGGACGGCATGCGCAGGATGTCCCCATCAATTCTCCCTGGCTGCGAAGATTTCACCACTGACGAAATAAAACTCCTGCACCGCTCTGAGATGTAAGGATCAAGTCTCTGAAGCTCCTCTTCAGCGAACCACATATTGGTTAAAGCTAGACGTGACTTCCACTTAACCAAGAACTTTTGAAACCCACTGTCCGACGTTGAAACTAACTGATGGTCCAAGATATCATCTATTTCTTCTCTGGGTGTGTGAAGGTTAGGTATGGTAAGTAGAGGCTGGAAAGAACGGTCGGGACAAGTAGGTATGAGAGGTAGAGGATGAGAAAATGGGTCAGGACAGGTAGGTATGGGAGGTAGAGGCTGGGAAAATGGGTTGGTACGAGTAGATATGAGAGGTAGAGGCTGGGAAAATGGGTCGGTACGGGTAGATATGGTTGGGAAAATGAGACGGGACGGGTAGGAATGGGACGTAGAGGCTGAGACAATGGGTCTGGAGGGGGCTATGGATCAAGGGAAATGTCTGAAAAATCAGGATGGCTAGGCAAAAGGCTAAACAATACATCAATGGCCTCTTGAAATGCAACTAGATCCTCCACATTGAATGTGGAACTAATTCCCATGGAGGGTGGAAGATTTGCCACATACGCATTCAGATTGGTTCGTTTTATAGTTTTGAATGGTCCAGCACTATATGCGTGTAATTTTCGAACGGCTCCCTGAGGTACCGCTTTGGCCTGATGCGAATCATCACAGAGTCTCTTACATTGAATTTCTTGAACCATTTATGTTGGTTTGCAAATAGTGAGTAATATTCATTACTGGTCATAGTCTTCTGCCTGATTTCTTGATGCCATGAATGAATGTGATGCGCAAAAGACTCTACAGGCTCTGACGGCCTATGGGACAGTGACATAGGGATAAGATCAATAGGTTTCTCAGGTTTATAACCAGTAATGACTTCATAAGGACCGAGACCTGTGGACCTATCGCAAAACTATTAAACACAAACTCGGCAATAGGTATTACGGTGTCCCATGTTTTGGTGTGCTCTATATCCCTCTTAAGGGGAGACTCATCCGATAGATCATCAGAAAGGACATCACGAAACTTATATAAATACCGGAATGGTCTCAGTGGGTAACTCTACACTAGCCTCTGGTACACTCTCTTTAGCCACGAGGCTGCACAAGTTGTACCCCTCAAAATAATGGTCTTGATATCCCTCATGGGGTGGGGGTACGGGTGTACGCCCATGACTGATTCCTTGGCAACTTCCATTCATTGGTCTATCCTCCTGGCCACCTGCTTGAGATTGGTCATCTTCCCTAATGGTAGGGTTTGTCCTGAGGGAGGCCTCTATTTGGTCAAGGAGTTGATCTATGCTTTGTTCCAGGCACCTACCCCAAGATTGGATCTGTTAGGACAGCTTGTTTAGTGACTCTAGCAGTTGTTCCATGTTTAGTATAGGGTACTAGCCAAAACCATGACCTGTACGTGTGGGCATACAACTTGCTAACTCCACTTAAGGGCTTTCTACGACGACTATAAGGGACTAAATGATCCTACAAGACTCTATATGAGGGAAACTACGCAATACTACTAAAATCCAGCAATATAGTTGTCAAATTAAAGGAATAACAGAAAGTTACAACAATGTAAATTGCTAACTTCCTGCTAACAGAAATTTTAGCAACTAATATCAGGGACTATTAACTCCTAAAAGCTACATGTGATGGACTGGATGCATGAAGGACTTAAACAAACTAACCCTAAACAAGTTATGTATTCTCCTATAAGAATCCTAAGCTCTGATACCAAATTTGATGTAGGACATGAGATTTAAATATGAGATGCAAGATTTCAGGCTTAGATCATACCAATTCAGAAACAATTACACAAATTACACATCCCACATAACAGTCCAAATATTCAATTAAGGGGAATCTATGTGGGTCCAGGCCTACACACGTTAGGGCTGGATCAATGAAAATTATGAACCAAATAATACTCAAAGGGAAATACAAATCATCCACACATACATGACAATCAATCCATAATTCAAGGAATTCACTGATTTCAAATCAAGAAACCCTAGGGTGAGAAAAGAGATAGAAATTAGGGATTTAGGACAATCTAGGGTTAGGGTTTATAAAATTAGGGATGAAACAAGAGAAAAACCTGATCCAAAAGACTATTCCCGCGCGTGGACAGTGGGCCTGGGGCACTCGCACGTGCACAGGTACCTAGCCGCACGTGCGAGGGTACATCGATTGCTGAAAAGCTCTCCTTGGCCCTAGTCAGCCAGGGGTGTGCTCCTAAACCACAAAGTTTCAGGTTGATCTGAGCTACAGTTTGTACGTGGTACTCCGCGGGAGTTTCTGCCCTCCTGCAGGGCCAAAATCTGGAATTCTGTTGTAAAGAAGAAATTGCTGCAACAAAGGAAGAATTTGAAGCACGAATGGTGGTAGAGGATGAAAAAGAGAGATGATGGAGGATGGGGGTGAATCGAGATCAATGTGGCTTCGCACCACAGTAGTTAGCCCTTCGAAACACCCACTTTTGAATTCTTCCACAACTCACTAAGAGAGCAGAAAAATAAAGCAGAAATTTTTATTAAACTTAAATGAATCAAAAGAACTACAAGGAGTGCCTATTTATAGGGAAAATCCTATACCCCTAAACTAGCGCCATGTGCGCAACCTATTACTTGGCGATGAAGTAAACTAAAATAAAAACCAAACAAAGAAATCCAAAGCATTCATGATGTTCTAACTAATAAAATAAGCAAAACCTAAAATATGAAATCAATCCGACTAGTGAGCCACGATCATGAGATCCCATGTGGGCTTTTCATGACTAACGGGCCTACTCTATTGAATCAAAACTTCGTCTTCTAGCTAGGAGGCCCTCCCTGGACGTCGTCATTGATCCAGATCGACATTGGGGCCCTCCTTCTGGCATACGAGCGTAGGGGGAGTGGTGTGAGTGCACGTGTGGACGGCATGCGCGGGATGTCCCCATCAAAGATGGAGAGAAGTAAGAGGAAGAGGAGGGAAAAGAGAAGCAATTTAGGGCTTAATATGTTAGTTTAATATAACTAATACTACCTAATTAATAATAGAAAAGGAGTATGGTACTAATGCAGAGCATAAATATCAATCATTTCCAGCTTATAACAAACCCAATGAAGTTGAAGACGATCAATTCCTGGAGGAGAATTGAAGCTAAAGCTGGATGGAGGAAAGTTGATAGTTCTTATAGACCTTAAACTTAAAGAAATTTGATCTCAGTTTCAAGACTTTGCAAATTAGAATATAGCTTTTATTTTGATTCCGTTGTTCACATATATTAGGAAAAATGGCTCATTATATCAGATATTTTGGTTGACGGTCTGTATCTTATTTCTTCTATTACTCCATCTGATTCTGGTGCTAATGATCCAGTCAATGCCCTTGTTGTTGATTCTAGAAAGAGAAAAAAAAAATGACAATGATTCCTTCCTACTTTGGCACCTCCATCTTGGCCATACCAATGCAAATAGGCTCAAAAAATTGGTATAAGGCCGACCCTTATCAAATGTTTATGTTGAGTCCTTACCAACTTGTGAAGCCTATCTAGAAGGCAAAATGACCAGGAAACCCTTCCTGAAAGGAAACATAGAAAGAGCCATAGAGCTTTTCTGACTTGTTCATTCAAATATTTGCGGTCCTCTAAATGTAAGAGCAAGAGGATTCGAATACTCCTTTATCGATGACTTTTTTAGATTCAGTTATGTGTACCTCATCAACCCATCCACAATAAATCAGATGCCTAAGAAATTCAAGGAGTTCAAGACTTTAGCCGAGAACCAATTAAATAAAAAATGAAAATACAAAAAACTGACAGTGGAGGAGAATATCGATCAAACGAATTCGATTCCTTAAAACGAAGGAATCATTGCCCAATTGACCACGCAATACATTCCCAAATACAATGACACGGCCGAGAGAAGAAACCATACCCTATTAGACATGGTGAGGTCCATGATGTGTCATGTGCCTCTTTCTATAACGTTGGGATTATGCCTTAGAAACAACAATGTTTATCCTCAATAACATTCCCACTAAAGCCATGTCCAAACACTAGTTGAATTGTGGATATCTCATAACCCAAAATTAGGCCACATGGTGATTCCAGGATGCCTGACCATGGTTGAAAAGCATGACCATAGTAATTGGAAGCGAGGACTAAATCTTACTATTTCATGAAATGTTTCAAGGAATCCAAGGGGCATTAGTTTTATGACCTAGATCCCAATGAGCGAAAGGACTTTGTTAGTAGGGATGCCACTTTTCTCGAATTAGATTTCATGCATAGTAACAAGGGAAACCGTAAAATAGACCTTTATGAAAGGTCTGATGAAATGCCCTTAAGTGATCCAGTATTATTGCCCTCTCAAGAAAGGCAACCAGAAGAGACCAAGCTGTAACACCTTGAAAATCGGGGGTCGAGCAGGAGTCCAACTCCCGAGTTCCAACACATCACTTATGCAACATAGATAATGATGATTAAATGTTGTCCGTATTAGTGCATTAAACATGAGTGAGATTATACCAAATCAGCATATCATACTCCAAAGACAATTAAATTACGCAAGCGGAAGACTGTGATAAGTACATATAAAGCATATAAGCAATTGTAAGTCCCCAGAGTATGAACGTCACCAAGTTAAATAATTGCATGTATGATACCAAAATTCACAAAATGATAAAGTGTAATGTCATCTAGTCCATATCTTTGTAGCCCCGATGGCGCAACTCCAGGTCTACGTAGACCCGCCAGAGAGTTGCAGATAGGAGGACTCCTCATCATTATAGAAGGCAGGCTCCGTCTCGTATGCCTCGCCATTATGTGAAACTACAACAGAGTCTGGTTGGTGTTTTAAAACACCGTCCCAGAGTAGGAGTGAGTGATCAACTCAGTGGAGCTATAAGGCAAAGGTTAACATATTATCAATTCAGTCAAGCAACAATGATAAAGCAATATAACAAGCATTCCTAAGTACTCTGTTTAATGCAAGGATAATATGTATTAATAATGTATGCCCTCGCTTGCACTCCCTCTGTGACATCATCTCACGGTCGCGCATGCAACACTCCCGTTGTGCTCAACTCCAACACCAAAGGCACATGCAATGCGGTGCATGTGCATGATTAGCCAAGTTCTTAATTAGACTTATTCATACAGCAGGTTTGGGAATCTAAGGTACCTCCCTTTATATCATTGACTCAAATATTGATCCATCTAGGGTCGTCAATCCTAGTTAGTCGCATACGATGGCAGTTCTAGGTCGCTACGGAGAGGTTGGTCACCTCAGCGCAGGCTTAGTTTATACTCGAGGTCACTACGAAAAGGCTCGTCACCTTAGCATAGTCCTAGCGTATACTCGAGGTCACTACGAGAGGCTCGTCACCTGATCGTAGGCCGACAGCTCGAATACAGTGTCTCATACCACCGTATTCGACTCACGAGTTTGGTTTGCTCAATGGACACTACGGGGAGGCTCATCACCCCAACGTAGGCCGATAGCTCGACCACGGTGTCCCATTCCACCATGTCCGGCTCATGAGTCTTAGCGGATCGCGGTACCAAGGTTTAACGGGCTTTTCACTGGTAAGTGGTACCTTAGATTCAAGCAGTAGCGTCCATACATGGTGAACATACAAAGGGGCCAATCGGGTTACTTAACAAGCTCGACTGGTACAAGCGTATGTTGAATTAATCGACATGGAGTGCGTAAGCACTTTGCATGGCCTAACCACTGTCGACAAATAGAGCACGGCTCGAATTCATTGAAAGTGTCCTGTGTAGCGAAACGACCTCGGCCACTAATTCGAGAACCATTACCGATTGCCTAGACTACGCAGTAGTCCCAATCATATTCAAACACAATAGGCATTTATATTTAATAGTCAAACAACATGTAACAACCAATTCGAATATAAATCTCATTTAAGCGTTTTAACAAACACATGGTACATATGTCATTATATATAGGCATTTCATCCATAAAACACATAGTAGTAAGATAGGTTACATGAAGGAAACTGTAACTATAGATAAGGTAATTAAGAATCTCATCTCAACACCAGCATTAAATACATTTCAACAAGCATTTTCTCATTCAGGCATTTTATCAAACACTTAAGACTACATATATCAACATACATGTAATAAATTAGTTATAACGTATATTATAGCAAATCCTTTCACAAGGGAGTTGTCACACGTACCACAATCATGTATTCTCAAACAACAATCATGGCAAGCACAAATCATAATTCCATATTCATACAAACATTTCAACAAACACATGGAATGCATTAATTTCAACATAGTTCATATATATATGTAATATGCAGAAAACATCGCGTCCAAGCATATGTGATAGCAATCAAGTCAGTCATAAATCATTAACTGACATTGAAAGCCTTGAAAACCATAACCTAAACATTTATAGTCCACATCTTCCACTGGTAGACTCGTATCGAGCTTAGTTTGAATAATACGTCTTTGTCTACGGCATAATGGCTACCAATAGCATGAAATAGGTTAGCTATTTCACCATTTACTCTATTTGGATCCCTAAAACAGATTAGGGTTAGGATTTCTTACCCAAGAACGGAGTCGAAATCACCGGTATAGTGATACAGGTAGGATGATTTGGCACGTGGAGTAGTGAGATCGAATCCCAGCAACTATCTCTCACTCTCTCTTCTCCTCACTCTTTCCTTCTCTTTTTCTCTCTTCTCTCTCATAGGGTTTGGAATTTCGTATGGAATGAGAGAGGGGTGGGTTTAGGTCCTTATATAGGCCCAGAACTGGTGTAAATGGCCCCAGGGCCATGGTATACTTAGGTTATAGCCAAAGAGAGGCTGTTTCGGTCCAACAGAGCTCATCTGGAGGCCTATTTCCTGCATACAGTCTAGGGAAAGTTCTCTAACATTGGATGTAGGCCAGGTTAAGATTTCGGTCCAATCGGATTTGTGGATCGACCGTGGAGGACCTGTTTCAGTTCAACAGTCACCGTTACTCAATCAGGGCCATAAGTACACTGACATGTGTTGAAAATTTTTCCTGATCTGAGGTTGTAGTTAGGTCAGAATCTGACGGTCTAAAACCTTAAATTTAGCCTGCAAGCGAACAGCCCATATCACATAAGTTTGAGTCATTTTGTAAAGATATTCGCGTTTCTCACACACTTCGCTCCAGGCTCAAGTTGTGCGTTTCTTAGTACTATTTGAACTTGATTTCTAAGATGGTTGTTAAGCCCAACAAGGTAGTCATAGCCGTATAGTTTTGCACTAATTAGACTTTCGACGCGCGGTTTAGGTCTGATACGAAGTTTCGTGATGCTCTCGAGAGCAACTGGGTTTTGAGATGGATCCTAGGTTTCTAAGTAATATAGCGTTAGCAATTCTACTGGTTCTGGGTCTTGCAGTTCGTATAGAAAACGGTTCAAGCTAATCTACCGATTGATTCAGTTTAGTACTTAATTTTTCATCTAATTTCTACGTAATTTGATACTTAGCGATTTCTGCCTGAGGTGGTACTTGGGTCTTTGTACGGATTTTTCCGAGACGTTACACAAGCTTCCACCTACTTTGCATCATAGCTAGAGAGCATTGGGAGCCAGATAGGTACATCAGTACATGTATCTCAATTAAGTATTCTATATTGTGCCACATCGTGTTAATACTGATTTTATCAAGAAGCGATGGTTGATGTGGGTATGTGTCACTGCCTCACTAGGTAAAAGCCATGATAGCTAAGAGATCCATGCATTCTAATCACATCCAAACTCTCATTGAACATCCGAAGAATATCAAGCCCATTGAATGCAAATTGATCTTCAACAAAAAATGTATTGTTGATGGAAAGGTGGATACATTCAAGGCTAGGCTTGTGGCAAAAGGCTAGACTCAAAAGGAAGGCATTGACCATCAAGAGACCTTCACCCTAGTAGCAATGATGAAATTCATCCATGTTCTATAGGCCATTGCCGCCATTATGATTATGGGATATGGCAGATAGACATTAAAAAAAGCATTTCTCAATGAGATTCTCGAGTAAGAAATCTAGACAGCAACCAAAAGGATTCTATCAACTTGGACTTGATAAAAAGGTGTGCAAGCTCCATAAGTATATCCATGGAGGTGGAATATTCGTTTTGATGAGGCACTCTGCTCTTTTGGCTTCATCAAGAACCCTGAAGAGCCATGTGTATACCTCAACTCCAGTGGGAACAAGATATGTTTCCCAATCCTGCCATTGCTGATTTTCAAGTTGTTTGTGGATTGTTACTATGGGCCTATTACTTATGGCTCAACTTTCTATGGGTTGGATTCATGTGTGCCTAATTGGCCAAATTTGTGAGCATTCCTGTTTGGTTCTTATGGCGTTTTAACATTGTTGAGCCTGTGTACCCAATTTGAGTTTGTGGTTACTGTTTGGCCTATCTCGCTTATGGCACAGTTTGTTCTCAGTCAAAATCTCTACGTGGTCTAGTTCTTCATTAAGACTATGTGGGCCCAGTTGTTGATGGCCTATTTCTCTGTGGCTTCTTAGACTCTGTGATGCGGGCTCACCTATTCTCCATAGTGTTCGAAATATCAGTATCACATTACGTATCGCAACCTTGGGATACAAATACGTATCGGTTACTGCACAGGATATATTGTTTGTATAGGGTAATTTATTGCATTTTTTTGGAAACATGGGGAAACATTGGGAATTTTATTATTATTTTTTTGACAGATAACGAGCAATTTTATATATAAAGAAAAAGGAAGAACAAAAGGGGAACTGAACGGCTGAGATAGCCGATCAGAAATTCCCTAGGGCATGTTTGAGCAGTGGGATTAGAAGGGATTAGGTAGGATGGGATTCATCTGGTCTTGTGTCAATTCCACTCCATGTTTGGGAAGAATGGAATTAGGTGGGTATTAGATTAGATGGAATTACATTGGGTCCCATGCCAATTTCACTCAATGTTAGCAAGTTATGTAGGTCCCAACATGATGTATGGGCTATATCCACACCGTCCACCCATTTTTCAAGATTATTTTAGAGCATGGGCCAAAAAATCAAGTAAATCTAAAGCTCAAGTGGACCCCACCATAGAAAGCAACAGGGATTGAATACTTACAGTTGAAAACTTCTTTGGGGCCACATAAGTTTTGGATCTACCTCATTTTTAGGCCCATGCCATAAAATGAGGTTACAAAATAAATGAACGGTTTAGATATAACACGTGTGTTATTCTCAGTAATTTCAAATGATGGTGGGTATATCCATTCAATGTACCACCGTATTACCAACAAAGCATGGAATTAATCTTATCCCATGGCAATAGGGGACAATCCCTGCCATGGGTAATAATTATGTTTTTTGAATCCCATCCCAGGGGTAATAATTATGTTTTTTGAATCCCATCCCACCTAATCCCTTCTAATCCCACTGCCCAAACACGCCCCTAGAAAAGCCAAATTACAATACTTTAACTTCTCCACAATAGAAGCCCATTCAACTATAAAGCGAAAAACCCTACTGATTGTATCCTCTTTAGACTTAGAGGTGTTATTGAAGAGGTATTATTGAAGCACCTCCCATTTCTTTCTTCCCACACGGCCCACCAAACTGCCAAAATGAACATCTTCCAGAGCTTAGATCTTTGATTACCACACTTAACACCCTGCCAGGCTTCTAGCAAGCTACAAACCGAATCTGGAAACACCCATGGAATCTGAAAACGAGACAGAATTTTGGACCAAATGCGATATGTGAACGGGCAATGAACAAATAGATGATCCACCGATTCTTCATTTTCCATACAACATGAGCAAATATTTGTAATGCACATGCCTCTTTTTAATATTGGGAAATTGGTTGAATTTTTCAATGAAACTTCAGGGATTGTTTAATATGCACTTTTAAATCATAACATCACACAAAAAAAAAAAAAAAAAAAAAGGTGTACATAATAGGTTTCTTTTGTAGAGGGTCCTAAGCTATGCATTGTCTAACCGAACTAATACAACTGTATTCAAATTGAATTCATAACATTTATAAATATACGAAGACATATATGAAAACACAACCAATTCATTCAAAAGCAAAAGAAGTAGAAATTGAGAAATATATCTAATAATTTTTTCTTATTTTTTAATAAAAAAAATTATTCTAAAAATTGACAAAACTTATTAAATCAGTAGAACAGCCCTCATACATGTTTGGTTTCATGTTTGCAAGAAATTTGGAAGAAATTAGAGAATTTTTAAATTTTTCCTAATTTTCCCAAATAGGGCCACCTACACTTCGAATTTCAAAATTAGATTGCATGTGATGATCATTTTATCAAACACTCCAAAATACTTTGAAATTAGTCTCAATTGACAGCTGGTTAAAAGGAAATATCAGGGGAAAAAATAGTATTTTAACAAATTTTTATTATTTTTTATTTTAAAAAATAATTTTTATTTTCAGAAATTTGACGAGGACTTAACAAATCAGTATATCAAGCCTCATACATGCTTGCTTTCATGTTTGAAGTGCAACATTGCAAGCAACTTCAGGGAAATTTCCCCAATTTCCCCCAAATCGGGGGCCACCTACACTCAAATATGAAAATTAGAGTTTATGTAATGATCATTTCATCAAACACTTCTAAATAGTTTCAAATTGCACTCAATTGGTCTCTAGATGAAGGAAAATTTGAAATAATAATAATAATAATAATTTAATAAAAAATGTTAATTAAAATTTGTTTTTCCAAAATTTGAAGAAAAAAAAAAAAAAAAAAAAGCTAACGAATCAGTAGATCAGGCCTCATACATGCTTAATTTCATCTTTGGAGTGAAAAATTGCAAGTAATTTGAGAGAAATTGGGGAAATTTCAAATTTTCTGCAATTTTCCCCAAATCAGGACACCTACACTCAAATCTCGAAATCGAAGATTGAAATTCTTCATTTTCCACATAAAACATGAAGAATCAAGGATTTCTTATGATTTCACACTCATTTTTTATGATTTTAAAAAATAATAATAATAATAATAAATCAAAACAAAAAATTACTCATCGAATGAGAAATGGCCCCAAAATGCAAGAAAATCTTGATTCTGATTTTGAAAGTGGCTTTTTCTCCCAAATCCAAGCAAAGGATGGACCGAAATCCACCTACTAACAAGTTAGAAGAGAGGAATCTAAAGAAGAATGGGAAAAAATCATTTTTTAGGAAGGGCGGCATGCATTTCCTATGAAGTATCAACGATATATATCGATATCAACAAATACCATCGATACATTGTAAAATCCTTCACAAAAAAGTCGATATCGAGCAATATCTCGCAAATCGCCGATACACACTAATACTTTGCGTATCTTGTGATATTATCGTCGATATTTAGGAATCAGGGTGTTTTTTTTAATTGCCCATCGATTTTATATCGCTGACATGTGATATCGATAATATTAGCCGATATTATCAATATTGCAAACACTGCTCCATAATTTTCTTCGACGATGTAATTCCTTCTTTGTATCGGTACTCCTTTGTTGGCATGTGTGATGTTGACTAGTGTTTCTAAGGGAAGTTAACCCGTCTCATTTTTATGTACAGGGCAGTTAGTCGATTTTTTGTGCTGGATAGTTGGTCTGGTTGCTCACCTCGCTCAAGTTGCAGAAGTGCCCGCTCACCTGAAGTTGCTTGCCGTCTCGCCACTTCCACCATTCACCCACCTGCACGCCCCTCATCACATCTCTTGCTACTCAATTGTATTGTCTTTTCTTTTTTACTCATAAATAAATGTTTCATGTCCCTCTCCAAACTCAAGTTCCTCTTTTTAGAGCACCTTGAGTTTGAGGGGGGATATTAGAAAAGAAGTTCTTTCTGTTTTTTAAGTTTGATTATGTTAGCCCATTTTCCAAGATGACCATATTAGGATGCTCCAGCTTGAGGGGTAGTGTTGAAAGGAATTAGGCCCATTGGGCCTAGGCTCATGTAAATAGATGAAGGGATGCTAGGGTTTAGTCAACCTACTCCTCTCATGTTCCTCTCCATTGCCTCTCTCTCATCTTTCTCATCTATACTTCGTCTTCCTCTTTCTCTCCTTGCATCTTCTCTATTTCCATTTCCCATCATTGGCCCCTAAGAACAGCGCCATGTAGCTGCTAACAATATCGTTAATTTTTTTTCTTTAGAATTCCTTTTCATTTTGGAATGCATCTGAATATTCCAATGTGAGCAATGATCTCTCTCTCTCTCTCTCTCTCTCTCTCTCTCTCTCTCTCTCTCTCTCTCTCTCTCTCTCTCTCTCTCTCTCTCCTTTTTTTTATATATATATATATATATATATATAAGTCAACCAGGACCGTTAATCATTTCAATGCCTCCAATGCCTCTAGAAAAGAACATATTGCTTCCTCAATATGCATGGATGATATAAGAAGATTCATTATTGTATAGACTGTTTTCCAAAAAAAAAAAGTTGTATAATCAGCATTGCCATTGTCGTCATCATCATGCTATTTGGGGCCAGCTTAACGAATCTAGTTCGCAGAAACTCTAAATAGGAACTCTCGTGATTGCAAAGTAAAAGACCCTTACTCAGGCTGGGGACAGAATTGCAGATTGCTACCAGTTGGAGTTTACAAAGAAAAAGAAGCGTGTAGGAAAAGAGGGAGATAGAGAGAGAGAGAGAGAGAGAGAGAATAAATACAATGGAGATAATTGTTGTCAATACTAAAGAAAGACAAAATAGTTACTTCGTTAACAAATGAAAGGAAACCTAATGTCATGCATGGATTTAACAATAGGCATGCTGATGACCAGGTATAGTTGCTAAGAAATAGAAAACAATCATTTAGTTGCATTTTAAATTACCTAGCACTTTGAGCAACTAGTCCAACAAGAATAGCAGGCCACGCTAAGCCTCGAATCTACCAAAATAAGATTGTTAATGAATAAAGTGTTAAATAATAGCAAAAAACGAATATGACACAAATGGCTCAAAAATCAAGGCATACTTGCAAGGTAACAAAATTATCTAAATAATTTAAATAAAAAAAAATCCACATACCTCTACAACTAAATAAAGACACAATTTGTAGATATTTATACAGGACCAAATAATTACCTTACCATTCGAGAAGTATATATTACCATGTTCTCACTGGCTCCCCAAGCTTGTCCATTTGCATGCATTTACCAATCCTCACACGCCACCTTCATCCTCTACTTCTCCTTCAATTGGAACTCTAGTTACATTCACACTAATGGGGTCTTCTGTGAGGTTCCTTTCTAGCATTTTGCTGAAAATTTCCTTTTATAATGGATCAGTTATGCCTTCTTATTCAATTAAAACCATTGTTGTCAAATAGCATCACCGATTGTATGCAACCCAAGGGGGTTGTGCGCATATGCAATCACATAATTGCATATGCCATTGCACAACCCCCAAAATAATTACATTTTTTAATGGCATAAGTGATGGCATAATCGCATAAGCGATCACATAATCACATATGCCATCCCATAATCGCATATGCTATGGCATAATGCCCAATGGTCATGAAACTGCATATGCAACTATGGCATAGCAATCAGATAAGTGCTTATGCGATCGCATATGACAATACTGATTAAAACTGGATTATCATTTTCAGTGATTCTCCACACCATGCCTTTCCATCTTTTTTCTTCTTCGATGGAACTCAGTTTTTGTTCATGCCCATGTTGAATTTGATCAACTCCTTGTTAGTGCACTGATTTGTGCACCTATTTGTCAATCAAGTGGGTCCGTGGATCCGTGTGTCAGTGAGTCGGTTGAGCCCTTGAAAGCTAAAGACCGAAGAACAAGAGGACATGAATCATCAAGGAGTGAAGAACAGGTAAACTAAGGTACCTTGGTGACCCTATCCTTAGACCCAAAACAACCTAACATCTAGATGATCCATTCTCCAATAGGTAAACCCTTGGTTGATCATCACATAGCCTTGGGAGCTCAATTGAAACATGATAATATTGACTAAGGTTCAAAGCTGTTGTAAATCAAACAGCCCAAAACAACAGTTTTCGAGTGGTTCTCGATCTTATCAACAGGTTATTGATGGGACTTAATGGGACTTGATGGAATCGATAGACCACTTGATGTGATTAAAGAAACGGTCTAGCAACTAAAAAAAAAAATTCTTAGAGTTTCTCGATGGGATCAAAGGATAGCTCGATCCTATCAAAGGGCCTTTTGATCCTATCGAATGAGCCGTTTTACAGCCATTGCAACATGATCTATATAAAATGGGCATTCGGTTCTTGGGCATTTAAATGGATTTTTTGTGCAAGAGAAGCTTAGGTGATTCTCAACTCACATCCCTCATCCTGAGCCTATAAACCAATGAGATTCAAGTCTTCTTCTTGAGCTTTATCACTCTAATGAGGATTCCAACTTCGATTATGAAAATGAACTTGATCTCCACCTTGTTCTAGAAATTAGACATGAATCTATAGTCAAATCCTTGTCTAAATCCCCTAGAACACCCATCTAGGTGAATCTCCCCTTAGAAAACAACTATCCCTTTAGTTGTAGGAGATTCCACTATCATCACACCACCTTGGTCACCTCATTGGAGCATCGCATGCAAGGTATTTGTTCATGGAGTTGAATCATCGACATTGATGAACGTGGGAGCAATCGAGAAGCTGATTCAAGCACGTGAGAGCATTAAAGACACATCTCAAGCAAGGCGCTACAAAGGGGCTCAATCCAACAAGTAAGGTTGTCAATTGTAGAGTCTATTCGCACTCTTTCCTTGTGTAGGATTGAGTCCCACCCAAACTTGAATAGCTTTTATGTAAAACCTAGGCTCTTATATATGGCTGAATTCACATGACACAGGTGGAGTGTACGTAGGGCCTTGGATTAGGACCACATTCACCGGACACGAGTGTGTACGTGTTAGTCTCCATAAGAAATCTCCGACGAGAGTATACGTAAAGTCTTGAATTAGGACTGCTAGTGGTTGTTGGTTAGCTAATAGAAAAGCAACTAAAGTCTCTTTACGGGAGCCACTGACACAGGTGGAAACGTATTCCTCCGACACGGAAGTGTACGTGCATTAAGTCCTTATGTAGGCCTCCAGCGGGTGTGTGCACTTGTAAAGGTTAGAGGTGAACCTAATTTAAAACCTCCAATAGTGAAATACCGGTATACTCAAGGAGAGTGCATCCACTGGGAGTGAAGAAAACCGAACCATTATACATGCTTGTGTTTGGTATTGTTATTTGTGTACATTTTTACTTATGCTTGTGAGTTTAATTTGCTGAAATATATGAATGCATAATTAGATGTATGTTAGATGCTGAATAGTTAGTACATCCCACACACAAGATCATTATCTCTGCAAACTAGTTGCTTATTATTGCACCATTTGTAGTCTATGTGATTGGACCCACCTAGCTTGGAAGCCCAAGTGTTAATAGTAAAAAAAAGGTTTGATGATTATAATGTGGAGAAAAGAGGAGAAGAGTGAGAGAGAAGAAGAAGAAAGAAGAGAGTTTGGGAAAATGTTTTGTATTGGGCTAACATGCCCCAACACAAAATGTTTTATTAAAATAGAGCATATAGTACACCGCATGAGAAGAGGAAAGTGTGCACATGCACTTATATTAAAAAAGCCACCAACCACATACACTATACACTGACACTCTCTATACTCCCCCTCAAGTTGGAGCATACATATTGATTATGCCCAACTCGTCACGAACACGATGAAGAGAATCTCGACTCAAGATCTTGTAAGAACATCAGCAAATTGATCCCCAGATCGAACAAAAGGGGTGATGATTTTCATAGAAGCAACTTTCTCCCGAATAAAGTGACAATCGATCTCAATATGCTTGGTTCACTCATGGAAAATCGGGTTGCGAGTAATATGGATGGCGGCTTGGTTGTCACAATGAAGAGGAACAACATCAGAAGGATGATAGCCAAGTTCTTCAATAAGGTTGCGAAGCCACACGAGCTCACATGTCGCGTGAGCCATAGCACGATATTCTGCTTCAACCGAGGACCGAGTAATATCCTTTGGTGAGGAGTTTGGCACGCTCCGATGAGGGTAAGGAAGCATCTTCATAGCCCCCTCCCCATCATCAAGTTGTAGTGAGTGATGATGATGAGACTCAAGTGTCGAGTGGATGACGACGACGACGATAATGGTGATGAGGGAGGGGACGAAGGCATCGACACTAGTATAGGTGATACTAGTGGGGGTGGGGGTGGGGGTGGCAATGGTGGGGGGTACATGACAGGTTAGAGCCAAAGATCTGTTGGCCAGTTCACTGAAGAGAAGAGCTTTGACCATGCCACTCAGGACAAGGACTATGAATTTTGTCCACCATTCAGGGTGAGAGTATCAGAGCCTACATATATGTTCGAGCGTCGTTCAAAGAAGAAAGCCAGATACACCGTGGCTAATGCTCTCACACGCCGCTTGTCATCTATGGACATAAATTCAAATCAGGGGAGCTCCACCTTCGTCCCGCCTTATGCTCATGAGAGATATCACGGGTATAGCCATAACAGCTCTGACATTCAATCACACTCATCTACCCATGAGTACAGGCAGTCAGAAGATAGTTCTTCAAGTCATGACCCTTTGACAGGAGGATATTCGGGGTACGCGTATGACTGGTAGCAATGCTATCAAGGAGTCAGGGTTGAACTTGATTTGTTCCCTCAGCACCCTACTAAGTAAATGTCGTCGATATATGTCATGTAATACCCATGTCTAGGTGTACTCGTACATTTCGGGAAGGACGACTATCAAAGGTACATAAAAGAGTTCCTCAATTGGTACGAGTAGAGGATGACCTGAGAACAGTACTGCCAACATATTGGGCAACAGTACCACTCTCAACTGCCACGGGATCCGAACAATGATTACAAGTCACCTCGTCACTCTGTGTAACATCTCGGAAAAATCCGTACAAAGACCCGAGTTCCACCTCAGGCAGAAATCAAATAGGACCAAATCCTTTTGAAATTAGACGAGAATTAGCTAAGTGTTAAACTAAATTACCTATGAAATTAGCACTAATCACTTTAAATACGATCTGCAAGACCCAAAACTTATAGAATCGTTAACGCTACATTACCCTAAAATCTAGGATCCATCTCTAAACCCAGTTGCTCTCGGGAGCATTATGAAACTCTGTATCGCACCTAGACCACGCGTCGAAAGTCCGATTACTCTGTAACTATACAGTTATGACTGCCTTGTTGGACTTGACCACCATCTCGAAAATCAAGTCCTAACAGTACCCAGAAACGCACAACTTGAGCCCGAAGCGAAGTGTGTGAGAAACGTGAATATCTTTAGAAAATGAACTGAAACTTAAATGAATTGAGTCGGTTCGCTTGCAGGCCGAATCTAAGGATTCAAACCGTTGAAATCTGACCCAATTACACCCTCGGATCAGGGAAAATTTCCAACACATGTCAGTGTACTTATGACCCTGATCGAGTACCAGTGACCGTTGAACTGAAACAAGTCTCCCACGGTCAATCCCCAAACTCAATCGGACCGAAAACTTAGCCTGACCTAGATCCATAGTCAGGGAGCTTAAGTCCGACCGCATGAAGAAAAGGGGCCTCCAGAACAGCTCCGTTGAGCCGAAACAGTCAGGTTTTGGCTATAACCTAAGTATACCATGGCCCTGGGGCCATTAAGGTCGATTTTGGGCCTATATAAGGACCTTAAACCCTCTTTCTCCCTTCACATACGAATTTTTAAACCCTAGAGGAGAAGGGAGAAAGAGACGGAAAGAGAGGGAAAGTGAGAGGTAGAGTTAGGGTTTGTTCTCAGGATTCAATCCCGCCGTTCCACGTGCTTAGCAACCACTACCGTATCACTATTCCGGTGATTCTAATTTCGTTTTCGGGTAAGAAATCCTGACCCTAATCTATTTTAGGGATTCAGATAGTGTATGTGATGAAATAGCTAACCTATTTCATATTATAGATTGTCGTTGTGTCGTAAACAAAGGCGGAGTATTCAAACTGAATCCGTTACGAGTTTACCGGCGAAAGGTGCGGACTATAAACGTATAGGTTTCTGGTTTCAACGCTTTCAATGTCGGTTAATGATTTATAACTGACTGGGTTGTCGTTTCACATGTTAGATACGTTGTTTTCCTCACTTTACAGTTATATATGAACTATGTTAAATATAGGCTATTCCATGTGTAGGTTGAAATGACTAGATATGTCGGGAATTTGGTTTTGTGCTTGTCATGATTATTCACCGTGAACATGTGATTGTTAAATACGTGACAACTTCTTATGAAAGGATTTTCCCTAATATAGCTTATAACTTAGTTGTATCGTGTAAGTTGAAATGTGCAGTCTAAGTGTTTGTGGAAATGATTGAATGAGTATGGAATTTGAATCCCTACTCGCCATGATTATCCGTCGTGGATATATGTGTGTTGTATTCGTGACAACTTCTTAGCGAAAGGATTTTCCCTAATACATGTTGTGATCAACATACGTTATGTATGTTGATGTGTGTAGTCTAAGTGTTTGTGAAAATGTCTAGATGAGTAAATATTTAGTAAAGTGTATGCTATATAGGTGTTGAGGTGAGATTCTCAACTACCTTATCTATGTGTATATATCCCCTCATGTAACTTAGATTAAATTTGTGTAATTTAGCATGAAATGCATTTGTGCAAATTATATTTACCTTGTATTTTGTGAAATGTTCAATTGGTTACGTTACTTGAATTAATTGTTTAACTTTGATATGCCTACCACGTGTTATCCTGTAATATTTACATGCGTTTAGGACTACTACGTAGTCCAGGCTATCGATAACGGTTCCCCAACGAGTGGCTGAGTTAGCTTCGCCACAACAGATGTGTTCGAGGAATCTGAGTCGTACGGAGTTTGCTGACAGTGATTAGGCCACGCGGAGTGCTTACGCGCTATGTCAATCAATTCAACATACACTCATACCAACTGAGCTTGTCAAGTAACCCGATTCGCCTATTGTGTGTTTACCATATGTGGACGCAACTGCTTGAATCTAAGGTACCAACTTACCAGTAAAAATTCCGTTTAACCTTAGTACCTCGATCCGCTAAGACTCATGAGTCGAGCATGGTGGTATGCGACACCATGGTCGTGCTGTCGGCCTACGCTAGGGCGACGAGCCTCCCCGTAATGTCCAATGAGCAACCCAAGCTTGTGATCCGCATACGGTGGTATGGGACACTGTATTCGAGCTGTCGGCCTACGCCTAGGTGACGAGCCATTCATAGTGACCTCGAGCATACTCTAAGTCTGCGCTAAGGTGGCGAGCCTTTCCACAGCAACTAAAGTATAAGCAAGTCTACTCTAATCGTGACGAGCCGCTTTGTAGCGACCTGGAACCGCAACATCGTATGAGACTAGCTAATACTGACAACTCTAAAATAGATCATTGTTTGGAAAATGATACGAGGGAGGTACCTTAGCTTCCCAAAACTGTTGTATGATTAATAAATCTAATTAAGTATTGGCTAATATGAGCATGCACCGCATTGCATGTGCTTTGGCGAGAAAGAGCACTTTCGGGTGGTTGCCATGCGCGTCGTAAGATGAAGACACTGAGGGAGTGCAGGCGAGGGCATACATCATTATCGCACATCACTCTTGCATTAATAAGAGTATCTAGGACATGTTTGTTGTACTGTTTTATCATTACTGCTTGACTGAATTGATAACATGTTAACCTTTGCCTTATAGTTACACTGAATTGATCACTCACTCCCACTCTGGGACGGTGTTTTAAAACACCAACCAGACTATCTTAGCTGCAAATGATGCAGCGGCATATGAGGCTGAACCCGACTTCTGTGACAACGAGGAGTTCTCCTACATTCAGTACTCTGGCGGGTTCATGTAGGCTGCGCCTGATCGTCGGTGCTATAGGACTTCGTGATGTAGTGGGACTTACACATTCTGATATTCATGTTCCTTTTTTAAAGGATACTTGTAATTATTTGACCTAGATCATGATTGTACTCTGAAGATGCACCACATCTTATATGTTTTAAATATATCTATCACAGACTTCCGCTTGCATAATTTAACTATCTTTGGAATATGATATGTTGTTTTGGCTTAATCTCATTTATGTTTAAGACACTGACGCGGACAACATTTAATCATCCCCATCCATGTTGCATAAGTGATGCGTTGGAACTCGGGAGTTGGGCTTCTGCTCGACCCCCGATTTTTAGGGCGTTACACTATGTGGGGATGAAATATGGCCAGAAATGTGTATTTTTTTAATTCATTTACTTTTACATGTCTTAATTATCGTAAGCTTGCATTTGTATTATATAAACTCATTTTAGTTACTATTTGAGTGATTTCTTATGACGGCACATTCCTTTTGACCCCAATTAAATGGAAACTTATTATTTAATGCATTCTTTTTGCAATTTTTTCATTCTTGAATATGTAAATATGGGTATTTAGGCATGTCCTGAAGTTTCACTGAAAATTTCCATTGTATCTTTTTCTTCGGTCAGCGAAACTTGTAGCGATACTGACAACTCGAACACGGACTCCAAGAGAGCCTGACTTAGTTTTTCGAACCATGCACGCGGGGATTGTTTGAGTCTATAAAGAGCATTCTTTAACCAACAGACAAGCGCAGGGTTGTGGGAAGCAACAAAGCCAAGAGGTTGATGCGTGTAGACTTCTTCTGCAAGGTCCCCATGGAGAAATGCATTTTTAATATCAAGTTGAAACAAGGGCCATGATAAATTAACGACCAAGGAGATCACAACGCGAATCGAATTAAGCTTAGCCACCGGAGAAAATGTCTCGAAGTAATCAACACCATGAGTATGTGTGTAACCCTTAGAAATAAGACGGGTTTTATAGCGATCAATGGAGTCGTTTGGAAGAAACTTGATCATATAAACCCATCAACATCCAACAGGTTTATGCCCTAAAGGAAGTGGCACAAGATCCCAAGTATGATTTTTCTCAAGAGCAGACATTTCTTCTATCATTACCTTCGTCCAATCAGGACTTTGAAGAGCATGTGCGAGAGACCGAGGAATAGTTTGTGATAAAAAAGAAGCTGCAAATAACTAAAAAGACTGTGAAAGATGATCATATGAAACGAAATTTCTAATGGGGTGTTGAGTACAAGATCGTGACCATTCGCGCAAGGCAATGGGGAGATCTAAACTCAAGGTGGGAGAGTCACCTGAGCCAACATCCAAAGTGAGCGGAAGGGTGGATGGCTGAGCGTGTGAAGATTTATCACGACGATGATAGACTCACAGAAGCTTAGGGTCGCCCAAATCACTAACAGGATGTTGAACGAAGGGGAGAGGAGTTTTCCCGTGATCACTAGTAGAAAGACGAAGAGGATAAGAGTCATGCTCCCCTTGACTCGCAAGAGGATCGCAGAGGGATCGGCCTGGAGCTGAGAAAAAAGAAATATCCTCAAAGAAGGTTACATCGATAGAAACATATTTCTTGCGAGTCAATGAGTCATAACATTTATACCCTTTCTAAGTGTACCATAAGAAGACACATTTAATTGCCCTGGGGCTAAGTTTATCATTACTTTTATCCAAGATTTGAACAAAGCATGTGCAACCAAAAACTTTAGGTGGTAGAGGAAATGGATTATCATAAAGACAGTACAGTAAATGAAGATTTGTAAGACATGATACGTGAGGGTATACGATTAATAAGAAAAGTAGCAGTTAGAAGAGCATCACCCCAAAAATGTTTAGGTAGGTGCATACCAAAAAGAAGGGTGAGAGCAACTTCAAGAAGATGACGATTCTTTCGTTCTGTAATACTATTTTGTTGAGGTGTGCGAGCACACGACGTCCGAGATAATACTATGTTCCTGCGAGAAGGACAGAAAGGCAATAGCCATGTATTCCCCCCATTATCAGAATGGAGGGTTTTGATGAAACATTGAAACTGAGTGCACACTTCATGATAAAACACTTTAAACGCATCAAACACTTGGCTTTTAGATTTCAAAAGATAAATTCAAGTCATGTGTGAATAATCATCAATAAAGGTAACAAAATATCTAAATCCAAAAGTAGAGGTAACCGGAGCTGGTCCCCAGACATCCGAGTCAACAGAATAAAAGATTGAGATTTCCTCCCAGAAGAGATATGAGGAAACGTAGCATGATGATGTTTATACAATTCACAAATATCACAGCATAACAGTTTAGTGACAGATAAGGAGAGAAATAATATTCTCAATCTAGCTATTAATGGGTGGCCTAAGCAGTAGTTTCACCGTGTTATGGACTCTCGATCCAGAGAAAGGATACCAAAAGCGGTAATGGGTGTATCATTGAGAAGATAAATGCCTCTTCGCTCATGCCCCCCACCAATCACTCTCTTCGTCTGTAGGTCCTGGAACAAACAATGAGAAGGGAAGAAGGTAATGGAACAATATAATGATTTAGTAAGAGAGCTAACAGACAATAAGTTTAATGGAAAACGATGCACATGCAAGACTGAGGACAGAGACAAGGAAGAAAAAAGAGGGATGGAACCAATCCCAGAGATGGGAGTTTGGGTTTCATCCGCAACTGTGACATATTGAGTGTGGGGAGAAGAAGAATAAGAAGAACAGAATTGTGACTTACCAGTCATATGGAAGGAAGCTCCAGAGTCTATGACCCAAGAAGTAGGAGAGGATAACACAAGAAGAGCAGTACCTGACTGGACCGAAGCTGCATGAGAAGGCTCAGGAATATCACGAACGTGAAGCTGTATAAGGGCATCATATGCAGCCCGAGAAATGATGACTCCCTTGAAGTAGACCGTTCAACTGCCGAGGTGGAAGACTACCTCAGGAGCAACTGTGAATGCAACATAAGTAGTGACATACGTAGGACGACCATAGATCTACCAGCAATAATCAACAGTGTGATTAGTTCCACCGCAATAAGAACAAATGCGGGAACCATCATGTCTCCGTCCACGTCCACCATAACTACGAAGATTACAACCACCACGATTGCGATCTCCCTAGTGGCCTCTACCACAACTACCATAACCAGAAATGCGCTCTAAACTCAAGGATGATACCCGAAAGCTAAGAGAGGACTGATTGACAACAAAATGTATCGAACGCTCTGGTGACATAAATAAATGAGAAGGAAGAGAAGACAATAATGCACTGACACATGGCATAGACTGTCGTCAATGAGGAGAGAGGATCCTACATAACAACCTGATCTCAAACATGAAGATAATCGAAGTTCAACCCAGCTAGGAACTGCACGATACAAATATCATCCCGCCGCTTATGGGCATGTTCATGATCCTCTTTACATTTGGAAGGAAGAGGCTGATATATGTCCTACTCATCCCACATGCCCCGAAGCGTCAAATAATAATCTTTCAATGATCTTGAATTTTGTTGGAACCAACCAATTTCTTGAATAAGATGGGAATACCCGTGAAAAATTCTGAGACTCCGAGAACATATCATGAAGCGTATCCCAAATGCCTTTAGCCGAGGATAAAAATATCACTGAGTGGGTAATCGAGGAATCCATACTATTCATCAACCATGCAATAACTTAATAATTCTCCTTTGTCCAAGACTTGTAGGTAACATCTGTAGAGCTTATAGGATCATCCAAAATATACAACAACTTCTCACGGGCTCCTAAGAACACATTTACAGATTGCGCCCATTGAAGATAGTTGTCACCATTCAACTTAGTGGAGGTAATCTGCAAGGGGTTAGATTCAAGAGACCTCATATGCCAAGAGATGAGGGCCCTTTGTCAGCTATAGAGACTCCAAGTAAGAGGAATT
This sequence comes from Magnolia kwangsiensis, assembly GCA_037074715.1. Lineage (NCBI taxonomy): Eukaryota > Viridiplantae > Streptophyta > Magnoliopsida > Magnoliales > Magnoliaceae > Magnolia > Magnolia kwangsiensis. The sequence goes on along the minus strand of CM073571.1, from coordinate 59,424,998 downwards.
GATTCAAGCAACTTTTTCTCACTCAATCCTTCAAGGGAATAAGAGATAAATCTCAAACAAATAGCAATCGTCCAAAATAACAAGAAACGCAGTCAGATCTGACGCACTCGAGTGAAAAACGGCCCACCCACACGTCTATTTGAGGTTAAAACCCACTCAAACATGGATCTTAGGTTTTTTTTTTAAATAAAATAAAATAATTCATTCATGAGTAGCTTGGGAGGATGATTTCGGTCCATCTTGAGCAAAGAAACCAAAGAAAAGGTTACCGATTTAAGGTAGACTGAAGAAAAACGGATGAGGGGCCGATTTTTGAATTTTTCTAATTTGCCCAAAACACCCTGAAAGGAGGTCCAAAAAATTTTAAAAAAACCATGACAAATCTTCTAAAATCAAGATCTATTAAACCCTTAAATTTTTAGCTCAAATGGAGTCCATGCATTCGTACAACGTTGATGCCAGCCGTATGACTACTAACGTCAACAAGGTGACATGTCGCCTCTAAACTTGTTGGATACGAAATGCCTAGATCTAATCTTTAATACCAAGTAGAAAAAGGTTTGATGATTATAGTGTGGAGAAAAGAGGAGAAGAGCAAGAGAGAAGAAGAAGAAAGAGGAGAGTTTGGGGAAATGTTTTGTGTTGGGCTAACATGCCCTAACACAAAATGTTTTATTAGAATAGAGGATATAGTACACCGCAGGAGAAGAGGAAAGTGTGCAGATGCACTTACATTAAAAAAGCCACTAACCACATAGACTATACACTAACACTCTCTATATTAATTACCTTATTAAGTTTAAATTGGTAAATGGTTTTAGTTAGGCAAGAATTTTAAAGTGGTCATATTCAATCCCTCCCCCCCAAAAAAATAAATAAATAAATTCTAAGGTCAGCCAAGCTTCCGCACGCACCGTGGTAGACTGTAGACAATGCACACAGTTTCACTCATTTGGCTGTATTTTTCACTAAAAGCTCCTTTTATTCTAAACCTTTTACATACTTCTTATTCAACTAAAAACTTGAGATTTTCAGCTTTGCTTTAAATATGGAATACATATAAACTGTCACCTTTGAGAATGATATCATCCGCATACTAGTATGTTGAGAATGATATCATCCACATACCAAGATGGTAGCTTAGTTGCACAAAGCGTGAATAGAAGAGGGAGGGGATTTGGGTGTAGGAGCAAGAAAGGGGTCTGTTTTAAAAACTAAGCAAGTGGGAAAACCTAAGAAGCGTGAGTTTGAGACTTAGCCAAAAGTGTGACTTTGAATTGGGGAGAGGCACCTCATCAAAGGTTCATTCAACTAATGGGATGCATTCTTAATGCAATCAGGTCACATGTGAAGGACCAAGCTTGACCATGAGCGTGACAGATATTTTTTTTATTAGGGAAGCACATGGAGAGTAGGGTCCACTAGATCCAATCAGACAGCATTAGAAGTCCTATATATGGACACGGATTGCCTACAATGAGAAGCTGGGTGCAGCCCACCGTAATGTTTGTGAGAAATCCACCCCGTCCATCCGTTTTGCAAAATCATGTTAGGACAAGGACCCAAAAATGAGGCAGATCCATAACTCAAGTGGGTTGCACAACAAGAAATAGGGAGGATTGAAAGTCCACCATTGAAACATTCGTGGGGCCACATAAGTTTTGGATCAAGCTAATATTTTAGGGTTTCTAGATCATCCCGGTATGAATGACCTTATGAACGGTATGGATGGCATATAAACATCACGGTGGACCCCAGGGAGGTTTCAATGGTAGGCATTTCCCCACCCATGTTTTCCTGTTGTGCAGCCCACATGAATTTTGAATCTTCCTCACCTTTGGGCACATGTCGTAACATGATCTAGAAAATGGATGGATGGGGTGGACTTCTCACAAACATCACAGTGGGCTCCACCTAGCTTCCTATTGAAGGAAGTTCTTACTACAAGCTGTCACAGGCAATCTGCATACCCTATATATCGACTGGTTGAACATATAATGCTTCTCCAATTCAAGTTGAATCACCAGTGGTATTAAATGTGCAGGTGCATGTGCATGTGTGGTTGTGTGGGTGTGCGTGCGCACACCAGCATACTACTCTTTGAAACCTTGCTTACTAATCAAACAGCCTAAATGTTCCACAAGATTGCATATAAGGGGTCATGCATTGTATGTATTCGGAGTTGTGGTGGGAAAAGAGGACTCTTTTTCTCAATCACTTGACACTTAAAGTGGTATATATAACTGCATGGCTGTACCTCAAGACTTTATGATGGATTGATTAAAATTCTTTCATTTGATTTACTTGTTCAGGAAACTTTTTTGTTAGCAAGCGGAGGAGTAGATCACTTTATTTGGACCATAGTTCAAAAGCTCGAAAACCCAACTCCATGTCTAGCTGGATTGGTTCAACTTGAAGACCCAACCAAGTCTTTATTTGACTCAACTCGATATTTAAACAAATTTAAAGTATTTAGGCGGGGAAGAAAATCTCAAATTTCTTAAAAAGTGATAAATGATTGAAATATCTAAAAGATAGAACTGCAATTGGAGTGATGGTAGCAACTGTGAACTTTCGTTGCTGAGGTTACTGTTCGAAGCATGTTCCAAGCATTTCACTTTTTTATAAAAGTCAAAATGTAGAATGGGCGAGTTGACTCGATCGAGTCATGCCGAGTCGAATCAAGTCAACCAAGTTTTCAAGTTGACCTGACAAGTCTTGTTTAGTTCCAATTGGATCAGGCTCTCGAACAAGTTTCCAAGAGACTCGGCACAACATCTTGCCAACTTTTGAGTTGACCCAACAAGTTTTAGAACTATGATTTGGACCAATTGGGTTGTTTTTTTTTATTGGTTTAGCATTTAAACAATATACTTTTTGGCATCAAACAAGATACCTATTCAAATATGGCAATATATAGCCATGCAAATGGACTTACATAAGGACCAAACCTTAGAGAAAAAAAAAATGGACTTAAGGAGCTGATGAGTAGTTTTAATGAACAAATGCTGTTTTTCTTGTTTCATGTAATGAGTTTCAGTTCTGGTAGTGTGATGCGCTAGAAAGCCCTTTGGTCCTATGTCTTAGGGTTGTGTGGACTGTGGAGCGATTCCACGTATTTATCATTTTGTTTGTTGTTTAATTCCATTCTTGCTGATCTTTGGAGTGAATTGAAGTTCTACCATGGCATCTTGGAGAGATTAGAGCTATTGATTGGTAATGTATTGTCATATTTGGTTCCATTTGTTCAAATAATTCATCAAGTTGTTACAGAAGATCAGTATCAGAGCAAGCTCTTCTTGGGAACTTGACTTTCCCCTCTTTGTAGTTCGAAATTTGTTTAATTCCCATAATAACGCAACCAGATGGCTACACACGCAGTTTACTCAAATATCAGGCCATTGGATTGGATATCAAATACAACAATGGCCCTTATTAAAGATCTGTCTGAACCACTTGCCATCTAAATTATAGATCTGGACTTCATCAAGATGACAAGATCCCAATTGTTTTATCTGGTGATCTGACTGGATCAAGGGACAAATGAATTATCTGGATACATTTCAATAGCCCCATTGATGAGGTGGTCCACGATTCCTATTGGATGGTCCTAATTGATCGCGCATATGTGGGAATCACATTTATTAAAAGCTGGTAGTTCTGAGTTGATATCTCAAAGAGGAGAGATCCCTTACCCTTACTCTTTAACTGATTATCCAAGAATACTCTTTAACTGATATTCCAAGAATCTTATTCTATACTCCCGCTTTTTAAGGACCCTGTATTGGTATTTGGAGGTTAAAACCCCAAATGGTAACTTTCAACAAATTGAATGCTGCCACATGTAACCTTTCAAATTTCAATCAAGCAAAAGTATAATTTAGCCATACTACTATTTTAAGCTCTACCAAGGTACCAATCATCGGTGACCTACTCTGGTTACATGTATGGATTTGAATTGTCCTGATTAAGAGAGGAATTCATAGTAATGGCATGTATTGGATTCTGTTCTTCCTATTTGTCAAAAGATACCATGTTCATAAATAAATTGCACCTTAAAAGGGATAATAAGATCATGGCATGCAGCCATCATAGAAGGGATTCAGCTGTAAATACTTCTAACCTTATCTGCAACTATGAAAATAACAAAAGGTCTTGGTTGACAGTAAATGAACCTGAACATATGTGTTTGCAGCAGGTACAATGTGCAAGTTCTTTGGCCCAGTAAAAGCTGAACATGAACATCCAAACATACAAATCAGATATTCAATTTTTATTAGAGAAGTTCAACAGTATCCATTTTATTGAAAGTGGACTCATAACCAAACCATGATAAATGGAAGTAGTCGAACTTTAACTTACCACCTACCTAAATATGCTTCCTGATCAAGCATGTTGTTCAAGTATCACACCTTATGTGGAGCTGTATCAGCCCCATATAAGTGGCAATAAAGCTCATATTTAACCATATCATCCGATACGGGTAGATACAAGTCTTTTTTCAGTCTAGCCGATTAACCCCTGTATAATGTAACAGTGGGACTGATATGGTTACAATACAGCAGTACGGCCATATCATAAATGTTTCTTAACACCATGATTATTCAAGATTATTCATGCAATGACCCATTATGATCAACTAGAAGCTGAAATTCAAAAGAAGGAAAACTTTATCGTTGCAGTTCTCCTTTCACAATAACAAGTTACTTCCATTGCAATCCCTGTTTACTGTTGAAGAAATGAAAACCATTTGACTACTTCATAAATAATAATAAATAAATAAATGAATAAACCATCAAGAAAAGAAAATAGGGTAGATAAGAAAATAATGCAACAGATAATAAATAAATTGGAACCTAAAAATAGTTAAACATGTCTACTGACAGCTGGTTTAACATCTATGAAAGCAGAAACTCCAATATGAAAAACAATTATAATTTAAGCCAATTGTTGTTACCCGTTAAGATCTGTGTACCCATGAATTTCGTAAAGAAAAGCATTGCAAAACCACAGGTGAAGGCAACAAACAGCAACATGGATATCTGATGCTGCACTTCATTTTTATCCTGCATTGGTATCATCCAGTAGTAAGGTAATACATTATGACATACAAAGGTGAAAATGGTTTACGTGCATGGCCGAACAACCACAGAACTCATCATTCGCACACTTCAGATCTCTCTAAAGTGAGATTAGCTAATAAGAACACCATTGGATTCCAGTGAGACAATGAGAAATTCAACAAAACGACAACTTAATAACATTGTAAGAATAAAAATCGAAACAATGGCCTTTGCATGTTTTTAATTAGAACTGGGAATGAGGATGAGCAAAATTTGTGCTGTATAATGAAAGACTAAAATAGAGTAACCAAATGGACTACATTAGTTAGCAAATGCATAAGTAAAACAAACCCATGAAATAGAAATAAAAATACACAACCAAGATACAGAATGTACATATCAATCTTCTAACAGCCCATATTTCCAAGATGAGAAAGTGGTACGAGTTTCCATCTTCTAGCTTTAATAATTTATGGCTAAAGAGAATGGAACAATATGATAAACATCACAATTTTGGATATATAAGAATCATCTTGGTAATACAGCAATTATGACAACAAGATTGGTCAGGCAGTTGGTAAAACGGACAAACACCAGAATATGCAGAAGCTATATCAACTCGCATTAGGAATATTAGTAATATTGTTACAAACAACCCAAATTCAGAAAACCCAAATGCAAGTATTGATGTGGACACTCCTGTATTAAGAAATCCTCCAGAACCGGGTGCAAGATCCAAGTCATCTAACAAGTGGTCAGACCTTTGTAGATATGCCTTTGCCAAAAAATCAGGCTCCTCTCATTAACTGGCCCAAAATGTTTGAAACAAATGAATTGCCTACAAAAATTTAACGAAGTTCTTTTAGCCATCCATTCATTTCATAAACTACAAAATTCAAAAACTACAGCCCGCCGGACAAATGGAGTGGCTTGATTTTTGGACCAAGAGATCTTCATGATGTGAATCACATGATGCATGGAGTGTTCCAAATATCGCTGATGACATTGATAGCATCAACCAATATTATCTATATCGCAGGTCAGCAACAATGTTTTAAATATCAACAATATTGGCTGATATATCCCACAATATATCTTGTATCCCACTTATGCGATGCGAAACACACAGGTAGTGTCGATATATCCCACATGTTCGATCCGATGAGCATTTTCAATTTCCAGTCCCTTTTTTGTTGAAATTATGTTAAATCAGTGCCAAACAGTAACAAATCCATTGGTTCTTCATGTTTTGCATCAAAAATCATGGAGTTGGAGCTTTGATATTGATATCCATTGGTTCTTCATGTTCTCCATGTTTTGTTTTTTTTAATTTTCCTTCAACCAACTATCAACTAAGACTAATTTCAAAGTATTTAGGAGTATATGAAATGATCATCATATACATACACTCTAATTTTGAAATTTGAATGTAGGTGGTTTGATTTTGTGAAAATTGGCAAAATTTTGAAATTTTTCCAATTTCTCCCAAATTGCTTACAATGTTGTTGATGCAAGACAATTAACCACTTGCTCTAAAAGCTCGAACTGTTAGAGTATGGCGAATTAATCCCTTTCTCATAGCCCAGGCCCCACATCTCATGGGTTAGGACCTCAGCCAAACCCCCCTCGTGGGCCCCAAATCACATGGGCCACCCACCCCAAATGTGTCCTCACATCCCACGGGCTACCCTACTTGAGTCCGGTGTGAAATGCCCCTACATTAGTCACCCCCGGTGAGGAATCTCGAACACGAGACCTCTCCCGTGGGCCCCAAATCACATGGGTCACCCACCCCAAGTGTGTCCCCACATACTACGGGCTACCCCACACGAGCCCAGTGTGAAAATGTCCCTACATTAATCACCCCTAGTGAGGAGTCTTGAACACGAGACCTCCCGCTCTGATACCAATTTGATGCAAGTCAATTAACCACTTGCTCTAAAAGCTCGAACTGTTAGAGTATGGCGAATGAATCTCTTTATCTCATAGCACAGGCCCCACATCTCATGGGTTAGGACCTCGGCCGAACCCCCAAATCACATGGGCCACCCACCTCGAGTGTCTCTGCATCCCACGAGCTACCTCACTAGAGCCCGATGTGAAATGCCCCTGCATTGGTTGCACTCTAAACATGAAATCGAGCATCTATGAGGGCTGATCTATTGATTTGATAAGTCCTTGTCAATTTTCAGAAAATAAAAATCATATTTATATTAAAAATTAATTAAAATATTTTTTAAAATTTCCCTTCAATCAACTGTTAATTGAGACTAATTTCGAAGTATTTAGGAGTGTTTGATGAAATGATCATCACATACACTCTAAATGTTATTCATTCAATTTGAATATAGTAGCATTAGTTGAGTTAGACCACATAACTTAGGACCCTTTACAAAGGAAACCTATTATGTGCACTTCTTTTTGAGATGTTAAAATTTAAAAGTGTGTATTAAGATCTTTTTTAATAATCCCTGAAGTTTCATTGAAAATTTTCAATCATTTTCCCAATGTTTCCTCACGTTTCCCAAAAAAACGTGATAAATTACTCGATATAAACGATATATCATGTGCGATAACCAATACGTATCTGTATCCCGAAGATGCGATACGTAACACTATACCAATATTTCGAACACCGGTCAACAATACAAATACTGGATGTAATAATTACAATGGATGGGTCAATAATAACGATATTATCACCGATATTGCGTGATACACAAAATATCACAAGAAAACAGCTCATTCATTATAAATATCATTTCGATGATAATATCAATATTATCATTGATATCAATACCATTACCAAGTGTGTAAATACTTGTAAGATTTAGGAGAGAGAGAGAGAGAGAGAGAGAGAGAGAGAGTAAAAAAATCGAAAGCCTTTTCTTGAAATTTTGTTGGGGGATCTCTTCCTGGGGCTGTTTTGACAACTCCCCTTCAGTTGTCTCAAATCAAGTCTCAATTTGGAAGAGATTGCAAACTCAAAGTAGAAACAAGCCAAAACTCCAATGTGAGAAAAATATGAGGACAACACAATTTATTCACACATTTTAGCATGGATTTTAATAGAAATCCATGCCTGTGCATGATTCTCATGTATTGACATGGATACAGCGGGGGAATCAAATTTTGAGTGTGGAAAATGGAGGAAATTGAGAAAATCCTAATTTCCCCCATTTTTACCCCTTTAAAATGATATTGCAAAATGTGGTAATTTGATATATTCATGAGTGTTGGACAATCTATGGATTGGCCACAAGTTTTCCTCTTTTCTCAAATATATATATATATATATATATATATATATATATATATATATATATATAATTAAAATGTAAAATATATGTAATAATAATATAAAAAAACTGTTTGTTTTTAAAACATATGTTGATAAGAGTTTATTCATGCATGAAATGTATATATTTTTAAGTGTTCGTCGACCTACAGATTGGCCACACACTTTCCTTTTCTCCACAAAGGGAGAAGCAATGAGCAGCCATAGGGATGTTCTTCTTCATGGAGACTCAAGCCAACCTTGGGAACTCCGACTGAAAAGATCTCTCACCATGCCACGTCTTCCTAAAACTGAATCTATGAACCATCGTCAAGTGAGAAGTAAATACATTTTTTGAACCTCAAATCAAAGCCACCCTAGCAACCTCTTTCAACAAACGCAATGCCCTATAGAGAGAAGAATCCTTGACCCACCAACCCCCATCCTGGCTACCGTATTTTCTATTGATTACCTCTCTTCAAAAGCTCCATTCTCCACAACCAAACTTCCAAATCCATTTCCCAAGTAAGGAAATATTCATGGTGGACAAATCCCTTATACCTACTCCTCCTTCCACCAAAGGTTTGCACACCTCTTCCCAATTCAAAAGATGAAATTTATGCTTATCTTCAGCTCCAAGCCATAGAAAGCCATCTTAGCCTATCCAATCTGTCCAGAACCGATCTCGGGCATTTATAGAGAGACATAAAGTAGATTGGCAAGTTTGATTACATTGCCTTTAGTAACGTTAATTGCCCACCCACAAAAAGGTATCTACTCTTCTACCTAGATAGCCCCATCTTTGCTCTTTCAATTACCTAATCCCAAAGGTGTTTTGCCAATTAACCAATATAGAGGGGAGGCCGAGCTATGTTGAGGGAAAAGAACCCACATCACACCCAAAAACCTCCACCAATCTCGGAACTTCCTCCTTGGGCAGACCAACACGCAAAAGCTCACTCTTAGAGATGTTTACCTTTAAACCAGATAGCATTTCAAAGCATCTCATGATTTTCCCTAAGTTGTCACCAATACTTCATCAGTGTTGCAAAACAATATGTTATCATCAATGAACTACAATTAGGATATTTGAGATCCCATGTTCGCCACCCTAATTAAGTTGTTTCATAAATTACTTTTTACACTATTGCATTAAGATTCAATAAGTAAAATTAATTATTATCATTCAAAAAAATTAAAAATTCATAAATTGTTTCTAACTAGATCCATGTTTTTCAACTTTTTTTTTTTAACAAAGATAAACAAATTTTATTGAAAGAACATGCCAAAGGCAAAAAGAGAAACAAGCGAGACCTGTTACAACCCAACGCAAAGGCCAGGCCTGCTATAACTGAAAAACAATAACAAAACAACTAGCGTAAGTGTTGACATGGATTTTTGAAAGGATTGGGGATGATTTCCATAGGCATTCGTAGAGCATGGCTGAGGCACAAATAAAGAAAGAACGCACACCCCTTTGAAGAGGCTTTTATTAATATGGGTTCAAATATACATTCCAGGCTATGATCTGGCACAAGCCCTTAATTACATTCCATAGGGAAATACCCTTTGATTTTAAGACAATGTGTAAATAATGGTAAACGCACGCATCGTACAAATGAAATAATAACTACAATGAACTCACCGCTTGAGGAGGATCAATATAGTCCAAATACGTAAAGGGTCTATGAGCCTGTACAAGGTGGAGCCTTTGAGGAGATGTAAGGTGCTATTAAGAGGGTGCTGACCCCTCAAGGGCGACTGGCCACCAAAGAGATACAGGCCTTTATGGAGGTTGTAGCATGGCATTAGAAACTTCATGATGGGAGAGATTTTGCCAGTCCTTTGCCTTGAACCTCTATCTAGCAGGAGACCCTTTAGAATTTGTGGTTTTTTCATAGCCCATTGGGCTGTGAAAAGGATATTGTTGTGCGTCATCCTATCCATAGGTTCACTATAAAGGATCGAAAGATGGCGGCGGAGGTTCATTGGAATGATAATCATCTCGTGTTTGAAGGGGTTGTTGAACTTTATCATTTCTTTATACACCTTTACGCAATCCCAGGTGTTCTGAAGACACTTTTTAGTAAACTCCTAGATCTTCTCTTGGAGTCGTTGTCCTTTGCTCTTCAGGTGCTTCTTCTTCATGAAAGGAGTTGGAGTGGATTCACTGTCAAACGGTCTAGAACTGTTCATCCGCAGGTACACAGTGGCCTTCAGCCAGTTTTCCCAATCCATCTCCTAACCCTCTCGGGAAGATCTTTCTATGTCACCCATGATTATGGCCCAACGTATAAGGCAAGCCAAAAGGGTTATACGGTCTGAGAAGTTCATCACTAGGGGGTTAGCTCTTTGAAGAGGAAAGGGTGCTTAACTGTGGTGTTATAACCCTTTTGTTGGGACAATCGTCGGCTTGCAGATATTAAAGGCTTCAAGATTCTAATCTCGGGGTAGGGGTCGTATAATCTTGGGAAGTGCCAGAGGATCTCTTGTTCTTTGCCACAAGGTTAGGATGGAAAGGAGAGACAAGATGGAAAGTGTATTGCGCAATCGCACAAAATGAAGCAGTCGCGGGGTCGCATAAGGGTCTGTTGCGTGCTCGCGCAATGGAATGGCAGAGTACAGGGAAAGATCGAAAGCAGAGTAAACCAAATGGAGGAAGGGTCGGCTTATATAGCCAGCAAGACCCAATAGCATGTTGCGCGGACCTAATCGCGCAACGCGGTTTTTATGGTCGCGCAATAGGAAAAGAAAGGATTCTTTGCGTGGCAAAGGTTCGATCCCCCATATGATTTTGTAAATAAAACCAAAGGAGGATTGAGAGAAAGTTTATACAAGATTGCTCTGCTGTGCGGTCACACAATATAGATGGGTTGCGCAATCGTGCAACTGAAAGAGGAGTGTTGGATGACTGCTAGAAAGGTAGACTGTTTGTCTCGCGCAAAAGACTTGTTGCACGACTGCACAACAAGAATGTGTTGTGCGACCGCACAATGGAACCCTATTATGTGGATTTTACAATTCGCACATGTGGAGGGCAATAAATACCACTTCCCTCTCTCATTTGAGGCATTAGTAAGAAAGGAGTACCAGAGAGATCAGAGAGATATTCAGGAGTTTTCATATCTGAGAGTTACGACATCCAAGTATCCCGCGGTGTGCCACAGGAGGAAGGAAGATGTGAGGAGTAAAAGGCCAACCTTTTGTGCAATTGCGCAACAGAGACTGTTTGCATGACCGCGCAACAGAACTCTCGAACATACTACATGTTATGCATCTTTACATATTCATCAAGGATTCGTCTTCCTATGCATATCAGCGTAAAACAAGGGTTTCAAATCCACACAACTCTTCTATCATTGCGACGGATGCCATACAAGCTGAGATGCTGCAAAATTATTATTGAACTATTCTCAATTACACCAATTAAATGTACTTTATTTCAGAATCAAGGGCAATGTGAGGGATGTAATAAGAATTCATATTAATGAAATAAAATGATGATGATTGCTCATTGATTTTCCTTTTGTTATTATTGAATGTGGATATTGTAATCTCCAACCCATGTTTCTGATCGAAACAGTTACTCTATAAGACGAACCATTCAACAACCTCTCAATCAGCTTTCGGCCGAGCAAGCTGTTATCCACTGTTAAAACATGCAACACTGAGACAAGCACCAACTCCTCTCCAGAAACCCTAAATTGGAAAGCTCTCTCTCTCTCTCTCTCTCTCAGGTAACAGGCTCAGGCTCGGGCTCAGGCTAGACCTTGTATAAAAAATTTGGGCCAGGCTCAAGCTAGACAATTTTGGCCCATAACAGGCCCAAGCTGTGTTTAGACTTGCAATGAAAAATACGGGTCGGGCTTAGACAAAGTTTGGCATGGCCCTAACCTAGCGGTTGACGCCCCTATTAAGAGTTGCTTATAAAATTGCTCTTTTGAGTCCTTCCAATCATAGGAGCCCTATGTCCCCACACTTGCCTTTTACACAAGAAGTCCTTCCGACTTTACACCAAGGCCCTATAGTTCATGTGTGTGACCACTTTAAAATGGGGCTCACCATATGCTCCATCTTGATGATTAACCATCCAAATCCTTACCTGGACACAAGTGCTTCAAGTGGCCCACTTAAAGACATTGATAACACTTTTATGTAAGGACAGAATCAGACAGTTTACTGGAGATGTACCAGCTCATTTAACAACCCTTAGATAAAGTAAAAAAAAAAAAAAAGAATAGTATCGACAAATGACAATGATGAGGTATCGGTTCCAATGACTCACATAATATCATTCTACAATGTCGACTGCAATTAACACTATAACTACTTAGAGAATGGGTATCATAAAAATAATAATAATAACTTAACTGATAGTGTATGCTTGAGATCGTCTAGAGTGGTCTCGAGTCAGTGGTAGTGGGTTTTCTTTAGATCATCATGTAATGTAATTTAAGGGCATTTTCACACCGTGCTCGAGTGGGGTTGCTTGTGGAATGTAGAGGCGGTTGGCTCGTGTGAAGCGGTACCCATATGATTTGGGGCCCACGAGGGGGGCTTGGCCGAGGTCCTAACCCATGAGATGTGGGGCCTGGGCTATGAGATAAAAGGATTGATTCGTCATGCTCTAATAGTTTGAGCTTTTAGAGAAAGCGATTAATTATCCTGCATCAAATTTATATCAAAGTGGGAGGTCTCGTGTTCGAGACTCCTCACCGAGGGTGATTAATGCAGGGGCATTGTCACATCAGGCTCAAGTGGGGTTGCCTGTGGGATGCAGGGGGACAGAAGGGGGTTCGGCCGAGGTCCTAACCCATGAGATATGGGGCCTGGGCTATGAGATAAAGGGATTGATTCGTCATGCTCTAACAGTTTGAGCTTTTAGAGCAAGTGGTTAATTGTCCCACGTCATAATGTATTGTTATGTAGTATGCCCAAATTCATTAACATTGTTATGTATAATGTTGCCTTCCTCAAAACAGTGATACCACCATTGATGGTCATACGGATCTTTTCTAATGAGGTATTTGATGCATAGGAGAGTTAAAATTTTAATAGGGAAAATGGGGGAGAACAATTACGGGAATGGAACCACAATCCATTGAGCTGGTAGACATGTGGATCCAGCAACCAAACAAGATCCAGATGCTCCTTCGCATGCAATGTTTTAAGTATTGATGATATCAGCCACTATATCCCACTATATATATATTATATCCCACCTGTGCGATATAAAACGCACAAGTAGTGGAATATATCTCACATGTTCAATCTGGTGAGCATTTTCGATTTTCAATTTTCAATCATTTTTTTTGTAAATCATGTTAAATCAATGTCAAATTATTACAAATCCATGATTTTTCATGTTTTCCATGAAAAATTATGAATTGGGAGCTTCAATTTCGAGATTTAGAGGAGATGGGCCGAGCTGCATAAAATTGAAAAAAAAAAAATCAAAATTTCCCAATTTCTCACAAATCAGTTGCAATCTTTGTGTCCAAACATAAAATCAAATATGTATGTAACCCGATCTAGTGATTCTTCTTTTGCTTTTGAATGTATTGCTTGTGTTTCCACACGTCTTCTTACATTTATAAATTATATGAATAGACTTTTAATATAATTGCATCAATTTAGTTAGACAGCTTATAAAATAGGACCCCATACAAAGAAAACGTATTATGTGCATTTGTTTTTTGTAATGTTTTGATTTATAAGTGTGTATTGATGCCTTTTTTAACAATCACTGAAATTTCATTGAAAAAATCGACCAATTTCCCAATGTTTCCGCATGTTTCCAACAACAAGGATACATTACGCGATACAACTGACATATCCCATGCGATAACTAATACGTATCCATATCCCAAAGGTACAATGCATAATGTGATACCGATATTTCGAACATTGTTCTTAGTAATAGTGTAATACATCAGCAATCGTGTTCTCTCTCACATAACTAGTGTTTTAACTATCGATGATATCGGCCAATATATCCCACGATATATCTTGTATCCCACCTATGCGATATAAAATGCACAAGTAGTGCGATCTATCCCACATGTTTGATCTGGTGAGCTTTTTCAATTTTCAATCATTTTTCTATAAATCATTTTAAATCAGTGTCAAATTGTTATAAATCCATGTTTTTTTTCATATTTCTTTGAAAAATCATAATTCGGAGCTTCGATTTCGAGATTTGGAGAAGGGCCGAAATGCGGAAAACTGGAAAAAAAAATTCTCAATTTCTCACAAATCGGTTGCAATCTGTGTCCAGACATAAATTCAAACATGTATGTAACCTAATCTAGTGATTCTTCTTTCGTTTTTGAATGTATTACTTGTGTTTCCACACATTTTCTTACGTTTATAAATTAAATGAATATACTTGCATCAATTCAATTAGACAACACATAGATTAGGACTCCATATAAAGAAAACCTATTATGTGCACTTGTTTTTTTTAAAATATTTTGATTTATAAGTGTATTGATGTCTTTTTTTAACAATAACTAAAGTTTCATTGAAAAATTCGAACAATTTCCCAAAGTTTTCAACAACATCGATACATTACACAATACAACTGATATATCCCATGCGATAACCAATACGTATCCGCATCCTAACAATGTGATACGTATCACGATACCGATATTTCAAACACTGCTCATAATATGGCTACACATGACCACAAGGAAAGTCTATCTTTGATAACATTGACAAGGAAAGGGTGCTTCTGCATTACCAGACATGTGCAATTGCGTATTTTTATCTAGATAACATAGTAAATTCAAGCAACGGCAGCATTGAAACCAGTACATTGGGACTCGAAGCTAGATCTCCCCTCTAGAAGGGAGCATGTACTACCATGCAATTCATACATAAATTCACCTTCCACAATAGTCGGGCCCTTGAATAACTCTAATAAAAGTGTGATCCCAACCTTAATTGCCATCAACTCAGAGAATTTCTTCTTCGTCTTATTCTTCTCTTTATTCTTTTCTTCTTCTTTTTTTGAGAGGGATTGCCAGAGAAAACGAACTACCGACCCCAGTAGGGCCAAAGAAGGATGGGCTTATGAACCCTTTGTTGGGGACACAACAAGCCCTAACACGACTTGTCCGACGCGGAAACAACCTCAGACGAAATCACACAATGCAATAGGGAAAGAAAAATTTAAGCAACCACAAAGAACACATGAATTTTACGTGGAAAAACCCTTGCGAGAAAAAAACAAAAAACCAAAAAAAACATGGCACCATGTGACGAACAATCCACTATGATCTGAAAGTTACAAGTGATGGAACAGCTTACAGATGAGAAACCCTAGCTTCTCCCTCAAAACCCTTGAAAACGTGTTAAGCTCCTTTCGTTCTACCCTAATTGCATAATTAAAAACAAAAACCTACACTTACGCAATCCACTCGGCCACACCTTTGGTCGATCGAGACATCAACAGAGTCTTAAAACAAATCTCGGTCGACCGACAACATCACAATGTTCTTCGATCAACCCACAAATTCCTCAATCAACCGAATAGAACTGCACCAGATTAAAGGCACTCTATCGACAATCTCCACCGCAGCTTTAATCCTCCAACTCCACTATTCCAAGTTGCTATCACCATCCCTAACTTCTTCATAGTAACACCATCATTGTCGCTTCTCGTGCACACTTTGTCTTCATTCTTTCTTTGCCAAGCCTAGAGAAGACTAGCAAAACCTGAACTTCTCTGCAAGAACCACCTTCGTAAGCATGTGCATTGAATTTTCATCAGTGTGAATCTTCTCAAGAGTAACACCGCCTTCCTTTAGTGTATGCCAAATAAAATAATGATGCACATCAATGTGTTTAATCTTGAAATAGTACACTAAGTTCTTTGCCAAATTAATCATGATTTCATTGTCACAATGCACAAGTACGGCTTTATGTTGAAGCCCCAACTCATTCATCATTCCTTTCAACTAAACAGCTTCCTTGAATGCTTATGTCACTGCCATGTATTCTGCTTCGGTTGCGGAAAGAGCAACCACATATTGAAGCTTCAGCATCCAAGTAATTACTCCACCCGCTTACACAAACGAGTAACCGAAAGTCAACCTTCTATTGTCCACATTACCAACATAATTTGCATCCATATAACTTATAAGTCTCTCCTCAAATTTTCCAAATGTTAAGACGTAGTCTATCGTATGTAACAAAGTAGCCATTTCACTGCCTCCCAGTGTTGCTTGCCAAGGTTTGATATGTATCCGCTCACAGCACCCATTGCATGTAAAATATCTGGTCTAGTACAAACCATGGCATACATAAGACTGTCAATCACGCTTGAATAGGACACGTGAGACATATACTGCTTTTCTTCATCTGACATAAGACATTGTTCTAAATAAATTTGAAAGTGAGCAGCATTGGGTGTGCTAACCAGTTTAGCCTTTTAGTCCAAACGATTAAGACATTCTCAAGATACTCTTCCTAAGACAACCATAACCTGCTCATTTCCTGTTTTTGTGTAAATCGATGCTAAAAATCCTTTTTGCAGCCCCAGGATCTTTCATCTCGAATGTCCTCGATAATTGAGCCTTTAGTATGTTGATTTTATACATGTTATGACTGGCAATAAGCATATCATCAACATACAATACCTAAATAATGAATTCTCCATCACTCAGTGATCTGAAGTAGACACAATGATTGAACTCACTTCTAATAAACCATTGGCTGAACATGAAAGAATCAATTTTTTTGTTCCAATGCCTAGGCGACTGTTTCAGCCCGTACAATGATCTCTTTAACCTGTAAACCTTATTCTTTGTTCCCTGCACCTCGAACCCTTCGGGTTACTTCATATAAATCTACTATTATAATTCCTCGAGTAGAAAAGCAGTCTTCATATCCAATTGTTCTAATTCCAGATTGTATTGGGTTACCAACACCAATACGAATTTAATATACACTTGCTTGACCACGGGGGCAAATATCTTACCGAAGTCGACACCTTCTTTCTAAGCATAGCCCTTCGCAACCAGTCTCACCTTGTACCTGTCCAGTTTGTTGCAGAAAATCCATTTGCACCCAATTGTTTTCCGCCTAATGGGTAACTCTACTAGATCCCACATTTCGTTCTTGTACAAGGAATCTATCCCATCATGCATCGCCGCCATCCACTTCTCAGCATCTATATCATCTCGTGCTTCCTAGAAGGTAGACAAATCCCCTCATCCATTATGAGGGTAAATGCAACATTTAAGTTATCCATATATCTCAACAATACTCTGTGATTTTTCAGTGGATTTCTCCTAACATGTGGTGTCTCCACCTCTTCCTGTACCTTTTCCTACGGCTCAGCTTCTTCAAGTGTTTCAATTTTATTTGTGTCAACATCAATCGTTAATTTTTTTTGTTTCCGTGTGCTCATCCTTCTGGAACAAAGAACCATCATTAACTTGACGTCCCGGCTAAATATGATCTTACGTGAAACTCAGTCATCCAGTTTGTATTCTTTCACCCCATCACCATAGCCGACAAAAGTACACTTTTTTTCTCTTTGGTATAGCTTGTCTCTCAATTGACAGTACATGAAAAAGCATCACAACTAAATATCTGCAACCCCGAGTAATCAATTTCATGACCACTCCATACTTCCTATTGAATTTTATAATCAATCGGTGTAGATGAAGATCGATTCACAAAATAGCAAACCATGTTAATGGCCTCAGCCCATAGCTCCTTGCCTAACCCCTTCGAGCTCTTTCCAAAAGAGTCTGATTTATACACTCTGCCACACCATTCTGCTCTGGTGTATGCATCACTGTGTTATGTCTCACGATCCCCTCATTCTTGCAATACTGATTAAATTCCTTAGAAGTAAATTCTCCGCCGTAATTGGTCCTCATAATTTTTAACTTTCGTCTTGTCTGCTTTTCAACCATTTCCTTCCGTACTTTAAAAGTGGCGAAAACATCATATTTATATTTCATAAAATAAACTCACACCTTTCTAGAGAAGTTAAGGAATGTGACAAAGAATGACGACCCTCCTCTAGAAACAATGGGCATTTAGCCCCCACATCCGAGTACACATAATCAAGCTATCCTTTACTAACATATATCCCAGTTTTAAAATGCAACCTTGATTGTTTCCCGTATATGCAGTGCTCACATATATCTAAATCAAAAAATTTTAAGCTAGGAATCAAACCACGATCAAGAAATACATTCATACCACACTCTCTCATGTGGCCTAGGCGTGCATGCCACACACGTGCCGATGTGGAATCTACTACAGACGATGTAACTCCACCCAATAGAGTATTCCCAATTAACCTGTAAAGGTATCCGCTCCGCTATGCCTTCATAACAGTGAATACCCTTTTAGAAACTTTCAGGACACCATAGTAGCCGGCAAATTTGCACCCGAGTTCCTCAAGAGCTTCCAAAGATATCAAATTCTTCTTTAAATCAAGAAAGTGCCTCACATCAGTCAAAGTACGCTCCACCACATCATACATTCTAATGTGAACCGAACCAATTCTGATAATCTTACAGGTGTGATCGTTGCCCATAAGAAGCTACCATCATACTCATTGTACGTAGTGAACCAACTTTAATGAGGATACATTGTATGATGCCCCCGTATCCAAAATCCACTCGTTACACAAGTGTCCGACCTTAGACACAGACAATACGTCACAACCACTCGTCCCCTCGCTGGATTCCGCTGAATTGGCCTCCTTTGGTGACTTATCTGATTTCTCATCCTTCTGAGTTTTAGAATTTGTACAATCCATCATGTCTTATCCTGTCACAATTCTAACACTTCAATTTTCCTTTTGCCCTTCGACTTAGACCTCAATCACGACTTCTCCTTCTCTTGCTCAGACATTCTTCCCCTAGTAACCAGTGCACCCATAGAAGTACTTTCCCCATCGTTATTCCTTCTCAACTACTTTAACTAAAGAGATGAGATAACAGTATCAAGGTTCATGGTATCCCTACCATGGCACAGAGTATCCACCAGATACTCATAGGAATCCGGAAGAGACATCAACAAAATTAGGGCTTTATCTTCTTCATCGATCTTCACCTCCACACTTGTCAGTTTGCAAATCAATTTGTTGAAGGCGTTGATGTGCTCAGAGAGATCTAACCTTTCCACCATCTTCAAATAGTACAGTTATCTCTTCAGATATAGACGATTGGAAAGTGACTTTGTCATGTAAATGCTCTCCAACTTTGCTCATAGGCCTACAGTAGCCATCTCATTAATGACATTATAAAAGACTTCAACAGCCAAGCATAATTGAATTGCCTTAGTCGCCCTCTGATCAAGTTCATTCCAATTCTCTTCTTTCATCAATTCAAGATGTTCGCTTGCCAAGGAATATTTTTTGCAAACCTTGCTGGATTAGGAGGGCTTTCATCTTCAACCTCCACAATTCAAAATTGTTTTTGCCTGTGAGTTTCTCTCGAACTTCACATTCAATCCCCTCGATGTCATGTCTCAGATCCTATCTAAAAACCCGACGTTCGCTCTAATACCACTTGTTAGGGACACAACAAGCCCTAACTCTACTTAGCCGACGCAGAAGCAACCTCAAACGAAATCACACACTGCAATAAGGAAAGAAAAATTCACGCAACCACAAAGAACACACGAATTTTACATTTAAAAAAAACTCTTGCGATAAAAAACCATGGCACCAAATGACAAACAATCCACTATAATCTGAAAGTTACAAGAGATCAAACAGCTTACAGATGAGAAAAACTAGCTTCTCCCTCAAAACCCTTGAAAACATGCTAAGTTCCTTTCATTCTACCCTAATTGTATAATTAGAAGCCTATTATACACTTCCGTACAAAATTAGAAACAAAAACCCGCACTTAGGCATTCTGCTCGGTCACGCCTTCGGTCGACTGAGACATCAACAGAGTCTCTTGATCAATCGAAACAGATCTTGGTCACCTGGGAACATCACAGCCCGCCTCAGTTAGCCGAACAGCACTGCACCAGATTAAAGGCACTCTATCAACACCCTTCATTGTCAAGGACCATGCATTTATTTAAAAGGTCATTGTTACTTCCACCAATGCGTTATGGGACATAATATTGGGCAATCAAGGAATAACAAGATGGATGCATGGCAAGACAAGGATAGAATTAGGGATTAATGCATTCCAGGGAAATTAGGAGTAGCACCAATAGGTAATAAGATAAGACAAAGTAGACTTAGATGATTTGGCCAAATGCAATGGAGACCAAGAACTGCACCAAATATGAGTGAGAAGCTGAAGGCTCTAAAACAACAAGGGGAAGGCCCAAAAGGATGTAGATGGAGGTAGTAAGAAAAGATGTGAAGACCTATGGTTTAACCGATGATATGGTCTGTGATACAATGGAATTGTGAAACAGGATTCCTACAGCTGACCCCAATTGTTGGGATAAAACTTAGATGATAATCATGATGCTTCAAACAAGAAATTGGGTGTCATACTACATTCTGTCGCTTTAAAATGTTGTTTTACAGTGCTACTATGAGAGGGATATTCAGTTGAAGAGTAGTGCTATCAGCCTAAATTAATGAATGACTTTCTAAATAATTAACAAACCATATTTACATTCCAAGCAAGCAGAAAACTGACCTTTTTGGCAAGGGAAGTAGCAACCATGTTGGAAGTAGCAATTGAGAGGAACATGAACACGTAACTCGCATTGTCGCAGACGACCGTCCCAGGCCCTGATCATTCCAGTCACGACAGACACCAGGGGAAAAAAGAAAAAAAAAAAAAAAAAGGAACAGAACTAAAGGACGACTACAGCCCACAGTTCAGTTGATCTGATAGGCACACAGTAGATGGACCAATACCTCCAGATTGGAAGATGCTATCCATCCAAACTTCGGTCTGTTGTTCCCATTTGATGTGCACCATCAATTCGCAGGCAATTGATGATTGAAGGATAGGATTGGGGGCAGTCCACCCACAAAGGACCCCACCACATAAACGGTCAGGGCCGCCAATGCACGGCCCCCACTTGGACAGTAGGAAGTGACAGCATACATATAATTCATCGAGAATAATTACCTAAAGCAGCTAGCTCCAAGGAGCTACCCTGGCCGATGACAGCGGTGTCGATGAGACTCATGAGGGGCCCACAGATCCAGAGCCCGACCGCAGGTCCCGCGAACCTCACAATCTCATTCATCTGTCCCCAAATGCTGGCAGAATCGCCAGAGAAAGGAGGGAGAGGCTCTTCGTCGAGGTATGGTTCGCTGGCCTGATGAGATTGGGAAGGACGAATGCAAGGGGCTGTGAAAGAGGGAAGAGAGGTAGAGAAGATGGAAATGCTGGAAATAGAGGAAGGAAATAGAGAAATAGGAGAAAGGAAGAAGCGTTTCCTTGGAACTGGAAGACGGGTTTTGATCGCGGGAGAAGGGCGGAGTTGTAAAGGGCGAGACAGAGCTAGGAATCTCACTTCCATGGATTCGGGTAGCAGCAGCTGTTGAAGCATAGTATCAGAGAGACGACGAGAGAAAGAGGCGCGAGTTGGTCTGTTGCACGCGAATTGGTAAGGGGGACGCGACTAGCCGGTAACCGGACGCGGATTGCGTCCTGCCCCTGGGATCCACCGTGATGTAAGTGTTTTATCCAAGCCGTTAATTGTTTTTCTCATATCATTTTAAGGTATTAGGTAAACATTGAGAAAATTACAGGACTTAAGTAGACCACAAAGTAGGGATTTAATTTCCACCATTAAAAACTTCTTGGGAGTTGGAGGAGTTTCGGATCAAGATAATATTTGTTTTTTCACTTCATCCACATCTACATGACCTTGTTGAATGATAAAAAAAAAAATCAAAGTGGCCCTTGGAAAGGTTTCAATGGTGGATGTCATTATCACTGTAGCTACCTCTGGTGTGGTCCATTGAAGGTGTGAACTTGCTTCAATTTTATACATGCATGTTAAAATGATATGAGAAAAGAAATTAACAGCGTGGATAAAACACTTACGTCACGGTGGACCCCACAGAGTCCTGCCCAGACGGATTACCGTTCGGGCGAGGGTAATACACAATCCGCGTCCCCGGTAACCCGAGCTTACAGGAATTCTAGCAAATCACAGGACGCGGCGTTTCCCTCACCACCCCACAGTGGTGTGGTGATGTGTTGGTCGCTGTGGGGCCCACCGTTATTTATAAGTTTTTGTAACGCCCTGAAATCGAAGGTCGAGCAGGAGCCCAATTCCCGAGTTCCAACGCATCCTTATGCAACATAGATAATGATAAGTTAAATGTTGTCGGTATTAATACTGTAAACATGAGTGAGATTAGACTAAAGCAACATATCAAACTCCAGAGACACATTTAAATTACGCCAACAGAAGACTGTAATAAATAAGTATAAAGCATGTAAGAGGTGGTACGTCTCCAGAGTATAATCATGTTCCAGGTTACACAAGTACATGAGTCATTCAAAATACAAAAGGTCAAAATGTGGTGGTCCAGCTACAATATCTAAACCCTGCAGCCCCATTGATTAGAACGGTCTACATAAACCCGCCTGACAACTGTATGTAGGAGAACGCCTCCTCGTCATCCTCGAAGTCGGGCTCCGCCTCGTAGGCATCGCCATCACTTGCAGCTAAGACAGGGTCTGGTTGGTGTTTAAAACACTGTCGCAGAACGTAGGAGTGAGTGATCAACTCAATGGAATAATAAAGCAAAGGTTAACATGTTCTCAATTCAGTCAAATAGTAAGATCGAACAGTACAACAATTATATCCTAAATACTCTTGTTAATGCAAGAATGATATTCGATTATGATGCATGCCTTCGTCTATACTCCCTCAGCGTCTTCATCTCATGACGTGCATGACATCCTCCCGAAAGTGCTCTTCCTCGCTAAAGCACATGCAATGCAGTGCATGCACATGATTAACTAGGTTTTTACTTAGGTTTATTCATACAGCAGGATTGGGAAGCTAAAGTACCTCCCTTATATCAATTCTCAAATAATGATCCATTCTAGAGTCGTCAGTCCTAGTAAATCTCATACGATGTTGTGGTTCTAGGTCACTACAAAGGGCTCGTCACCTGATCAGTGTAGGCCTAGTTTATACTCTAGTTGTTACGAAAGGCTCGTCGCCTCAACGCAGCTTCAGAGTATGCTCGAGGTCACTACAAAGGGCTCGTCACCTGATTAGTGTAGGCCGACAGCTCGAATACAATGTCTCATACCACCATATTCAGCTCACGAGTCTGGATCGTTCATTGGTTACTACAGGGAGACTCGTCACCCCAGCGTAGGCCGACAACTCGACCACGGTGTCCTATACCACCATGCCCGGCTCTTGAGTCTTAGCGGATCGAGGTACCAGGGTTGAACGGGTTTTCACTGGTGAGTTTGGTACCTTAGATTCAAGCAGTAGCGTCCATACATAATGAACATACATTGGGTCAACCGGGTTAGTTAACAAACTCGACTGGTACGAGCATATGTCGAGCCGATCGACATGGAGTGCACAAGCAACTCCGTGACTGCCGACAAGTAGCGTACGACTTGGATTCATCGGGCGCGTCCATCGTGGTTAAACAATTCAACCACCGTTCACATATCATTACCGACTGCTTGAGCTACATACATAGGCATTCATCCATACAGCACATAGTAGTACAATAGATTTTATGAAGGAAGCCGTAGCCATAGATAAGGTTATTGAGAATCCTATCTCAAAGGCCTCCTTTCATGCATTTACATAAGCATATTCACATTTACGCATTGATCAAACACTTAGGCTACATGTATTATATACAGGTCGTAAGGTAATTATTACAAGTATTATAGCAAATCCCTTTTCAAAGGGGTTCACCATATGTACAACAATCATGCACTTTCAATCAATAAACATGGTGAGTATAAATCATAATTCCATATTCATTCAAGCATTTCAACAAACACATGGAATGCATTATAGTAATCATAGTTTATATCTATATGTAATATATGGAAAACTTCGTATCTAAACATAAGTGACAATAATCAAGTCAGTCATAAAACCATTATTAACATTGAAAGCCTTGAAAACCATAACCTAAACATTTATAGTCTGCACCTTACGCCGGTAGACTCGTAACGAGCTTAGTTCGTTCTCTAACTCGTCGTCTACGACACAACTGCAACCTACAGTAGGAAATAGATTAACTATTTCATCCTATACTCTATGTGAAACCCTAAAATAAGTTAGGTTTAGGATTTCTTACCCAAGTACGGAATCACAATTGCCCGTATAACGATACAGATGGACTGATTTGGCATGTGGAGCAGCAGGGAAGAATCCTATGAATAAACTCCAACTCTCTCTCACGCTTTCTCTCTCTTTCCTTCTCTTTCTTCTCTTCTCCCTCCTAGGGTTTTAGAGAATTCGTATGGAATAGAAATGGGGTGAATTTAGGCCTTTATATAGGCCCATGACTGATGGAAATGGCCCCATGGCTAATGTATACTTAGGTTATAGCTAAATAAGGTCTATTCCGATCCAACGGAGCACTTCTGGAGGCCCCTTTGCTGAATGTATTCGGACTTAAGCTCCTTGACATTGGATCCAGGTCAAGCTAAGTTTTTAACCCGATCGAATTTACAGATTGCCCGTGGACCAGTTTCAATTCGACGGTCACCGGCACCAGATCAGGGCCACAAGTACACTGACATGTGTTGTAAATTTCTCCTGATCCGAGGGTATAATTGGGTCAGATTCTGACGCTCTGAATTCTTAGATTTGGCCTGCAAGCGAACCGACTCAATTCACTTAAATTTCAGTTTATTTCCTAAAAATATTCATGTTTTTCACACACTTCAATCTGGGATCAAGTTATGCATTTCTGAGTACTATTAGGAATTGATTTCTGTAACACCCCAAAAATCGGGGGTCAGGTAGAAACCCAACTCCCGAGTTCCAGAACATCACTTATGCAACATAGATAATGATAAATGCATGTTGTCTGTAGAATGACATTAAACAAGATTGAGACTAAGTCAAAACAGCATATCATACTCCAGATTCAGTGATAAAACGCAAGCGGAAGACTGAAGAATATATATATCACTGTATGGAAAACAAAACACTCTCAAACTGTCTCCAAAGTATGAATACATCTCTGAGTCTCATATACATGTCATAAACAAAAAGAAAATGTCAAAAATAGTTTCACTAAGAAGTCCCGCCGATCCAGGTCACCTACGCAAAGCCGTCGGCGAACTGCATATACGAGAACTCGTCCTGGTCCTCGTCATAGTTTGGCTCTGCATCCTGAATCGTCGCATCACCTGCATCTAAGACAGGGTCTGGTGGGTGTTACAAACACCATCCCGTAACGTGGGAGTGAGTGATCAACTCAGTGGGATAATAGAGCAAAGATTAGCATGTTCTCAAATCAATCATGCGATAATAGTAAAGCAATAAATCAAACATTCCTAGATACTGTTATTAATATATGCATGAAATGACATGATGGATGCCCTCACCGACATACTCTCTCATACGGCACCATCTCACGCCCGCGGCATGCTTTCTTCCCACAGTGCTCCACATCTTCCAGGCACATGCAATGCGATATGAATAACGATTATCGGGTTATTATTAGTCCTTTTCATACAGCAAGATTGAGAATCTAAGGTACTTCGCTTATATCAATCCCAACACAGATCCTGTCTAGGGTCGTCATTCCTACAAATCACATACGATGTTATAGTTTGTAGGTCGCTGCAAGGGCTGCCAAGGCTGTTGCTCGCACTCGTTGCACCGCTCCCCCATCACCTTATCAATACAGGCCTAATGTACTCTCGTCGCTACGGAAGGGTCGTCGCCTCCCGTAGACTCAGAATACGCTCGCGATCACTACAAAGGGCTCGTCACCTGATCAGTGTAGGCCGACAGCAAGAATATAGTGTCCCATACCACCATAATCTGCTCACGAGTCAAAAGTGCTCACTGGTCACTATGGGGAGGTTTGTGGCCCCAGCGTAGGCCGACAGCTCGACCACGGTGGCCCGGCTCATGAGTCTTTATGGATCAAGGTACCATGGTTAACAGGGTTTCCAATGGTAAGTTCAGTACCCTAGGTTCAAGCAGTTATGACTCATACAGGGTGAACATACAACGGCCAATCGGGTTACTTGACGGGCTCGACTAGTACGAGCGCATCGCAAGTCGAACGACATGAAGTGCGTGAAACACTTTGTGTGGCCTAATCACTGCCGCCAACTCAAAACACGACTCGCGTTCATCGAGGCGTCCTTCGTGGCAAATATAATCCAACCATGAATTTACTCTGTTACCGACTGCCTGGACTAAGTATAGCCCCAAACATTTGTAAGTCAACATCAGTAATCATATGAGAGTAATGGAAATGAAATACAACAATATAAGCATGTTGAAACATGTTATAACATACAACTTAAGCAAATCATCCAACACACGCATTTCATACATATAGTGAAATCTATACAATTAGCCAACATGGTGAAAATCATATACATCAGCATATTACTTGAGAATTCAATCTCAAAATTCATTCACAACTCCATTTACTCAATACATACTAGTACAAACATTTATACAAACACTTAGTCTACATACTTTAGTCTACATAGCGTATGTCGACCCAAAGTGTGCATTAGGGCGAATCTCTTCGCCAAACAGATCATGCACGCATTCCTAATATCCTAACACGACAGATAACCATGGCAAACATTTCAGCAAAATGTGGATGTAAACAGTATTTCCTACAAATGATTAAAATGCCCTAAATCTCATATTTTTCATACATTTACGAAACGGAAAACGGACAGCATGTTCTACATGTCAAACGGCGTTGCCGTCGATAATCTACTATTAAACGACATTGAAAGCTTTGAAATCAGTCAATCAAAGCGTCTAAAATCTGCACCTTTCGCTTTAGATGTGTATCGTTTTGAACGGAACGAATACGCTTCGTCAACAGCGTCAATACGACCTAATGCACAAGTACATAAGCTACTTTGCTATTTGGAAGAAATCCCCAAATCAGCAAGTGGTTAGGGTTTTTCTTACCTAGAAGTGCGTTGGAATCACCGGGAAAGTGATTTGAACGCCTTGCTTTAGCACGTGCAAAAACTAGTACAAGTGGCAAGAAGATCTCTCCCACACTCACTCACAATCTCTCACTTTCTCTCTCTCTCTCTACCTAAGGTTTCTAGCAAATTCGGATGGGTGAGATATGTGAGAGTTTAAAGCCCTTATATAGGCCAAAACCTTTCCAAATTAGGCTTGGGAACAAGGTACACTTAAGTTATAACCAAAACGGGACTTTTTCGATCCAAAAGAGTGTTTCGGGAGGTCCCCTGGTCGAACGCGATCGGACTTAAGCTCATGGTCACTGGATGTTGCTCACACCCAGTCTTCAGACCGGTAGAGTTCGTAGATCGCACGTGGCGGTCCAGTTTCAATTCAGCGGTCATCGTACCTAAATCAGGTCTACAAGTCTCATGATATGAAAGAGAAATTTTTCCTGATCCGAGGGTGAAATTTGGCTGAATTCTGACGGACAGAATGCTTAATAATAACGCGTCGAGTCACGTGCCAGATTTGGATTAAAATTTTCAAATCTAACCCATTTCTCACTCTCTTTACTCCAGGCTCAATGAAATAGCCTCTGAACGTCGGTTGGGCTTGATTTTCGAAATGATTGTCAAGTCCAGCTAAGCGGTCATAACCGTCTAAGATTGTAGGTATCGGACTTTCGACGCGCTGTCTAGATCCAATACAAAATTTCAAAGGGTTCCTGAGAGCAAACGGGTTTAGAGTTTGATCCTAGATTTCAGGGTATTGTAGCGTCCTTGGTTCTACAAGTTTTGGGTCTTGCAGAACGTATTTAAAGTGTTCAAGGACAATTTCACAGCTACTCTAGCGTAACGTTAGGTAACTTACGCTTAATTTCTAAAGGAATTAATCCTAAGTGATTTCTTTGGCTTTGGAATTGGGTTCTGAGAGGTTACCAAGGTGTTATGGTTGACCCATTGCCTAAGGACGTCTAATCCCAGGTTGGCAAAAATTCGGGGTGTTATAATCTACCCCCTTAAAATAAAATTTCATCCCCGAAATTTGTTAAGGGTAATGAGTACTTAAAGAGACTTTTGTATTGACGTTCGAAGGAAGGTTCAAATCCTATTTAATGACCTAACCTTACGTATAACCTAAATCTACTGTTTCGATCCTGGGCCAGTGGGGAAGAGGCTAAGCACACTTCCGCTGCGCCACTCTGATCTAACGGTTGCATTAGCTAATCCTAACAAGATTTGGCTCAATACGTTATACCCCCCTTAAAACTTAGTTCTACTTAAGGTTCAAGAATCTATGTATCGATCCGTATATTGGAATGAGGTGCAACTTAAGGGCTATCCTTGACATAAAATGGGAAACAACCTCTCACTACATTGGTCTTCCTTTGTTAGTGATGCGTTCTATAGTATTGGAACCTATGGTTGTAGAAATAAGCCTAGTCTCTATTGGCTAGATATCCTCAACATTTCTCAAAGGCAAAGCAATAACTTTTGGTTGTATGTGGTTGAGCCAATAGGGAAGAAAAGTTGTGTAGTGGGTCTGAGCTGGATACATTGACTTTCTGTCTAATCAGGATAGAAAATTCGTTGTATCAGTTCTTAATCCGAGTCGATGCCGATCTTCTGCTTGATCAGATCATTAGATTTATTGGTAACCACTAAGATCAAGAAGTCGATTCAAACCGCGAATACATCGCTTGTATATACAGTTCCTTTACTCTACGTTCCCGAATGCAATAAATCCTCGGGAAGGCAATTCTAAGAGGAATTCTAAGGGGCGTGCTGGTTTATTCTAAGTTTAATCTGAGAGATTTATAAGTTTTCCCTGAGAGTGAATGGTTATAAGTTAAATAAGCTTCCTGAGAGTTACTAAAGGAGCCTATAAATGTTATGAGGATCTACCCAAGGAAGGGAGTCCCACTCCAACCAAATCTAACCTACTATTCCTTAGCATATACAGACTTTACACTACTTAAGGTAACTAGTAGATTAGTCTGTAACTCACTAGCTGTAATCCAAAATCTATACATATACGTTAGATGGTTTCATACCATTACTAATACAGGGAATTGCTCTATCGCTTAGGGTTAAGATTGTCTAAATGGAATTGGATTTCCTATATCGTCAAACCTTTCAAATCTAGGAGCACTAACTCTAGGTCCAAAATGCCAAGGGCCTATATGGCCAGTAGCATTAAGTTGTATTAAATGGAACTGCATTCCTAATCCTACGTCGGGATTGGGAGTGGCATGCTTGGTAGGAGGGTGGGTTGGGATAAAAACTAATTTTGTAAGCTTAATCCTGAGATTTACAACATGACAGTGGAAACCATAGGATACACCCAATCTAGGGACAATACCTTACAGTGAACAAAACGACATGCACTTCATTTAACAAAATATGTCACAATATATGGAATAAAGCTCCACATGAATTATGACAGGAACACATTCGGCTATATTAAGCTCAAACCACTAAACACAAACACACTTTCTACCAATGACGTCACTAGACCCAACAACAACAAAACACAGAAATCTCTAAAATGGTAAACAAACAATCTACAGGACAACGACATAGATGCCTAATTCTACCAAAGGACTTCTACCATGGTCCCGACTTACCTTCTTTAATACTGTCTAGTTTAACACTGCCTGTTGTCCATTAGAGCTCTATCGGCCATGTATTTTCACTACTCCTCAAGTGAAGAAAATGGAGAAATGGGATTTGAGGTTTGCACGATTTTGAGACCAAAAGAGTGTAAAGGCTCAAATAACAGGGACATGAGAGGGAGGATGGTGGAAAGGGAGAAAAGGCTAAAATAGCCTCAACAAGAGCCATGGAAAAAGAGGAAAATGGGGAGAAACAGCTGTCCAAATGGATTGAAGCAAATCTAGGCGCTATAGAGGGGTGAATCAAGCTCCCAAGGGCTGGATTTTCAAAGGGAAAAGAGAAAACTAAATGGGAATGGAAGCTCACACGATTTCAGCCTTGATTGGAGGTTGAGGGAGCTTCAAACAACGAAAATGAAGAGAGAGGGGACTGCCTACTGCCGTGGATGATGGAGTGGGATCGTTTTTAGCAGAAAATGGGATTGAGAGTGGTTTGGAGACGTGATTTGAGAGGGAGGCAGCAAAAAATCGAAAAGAGAGGGCTTGGGGACGTTTTTTTTTTGTCAAGGGAGCATGGGTTTTAGGGGGTTTAAAGGTGCGACCCACCCATGGGGGAGGTGCCCTAGCCACAAAAGGACGTCGGCCTAATTTTCAAATCAAGTGGGGCCCACTGTACGGCGATGCATCGCCGAACCGGCAATGCCATCGCCGGCCAAATCTCAATTCGGCCAGTCTGGCCATATGGGTCTGGTCCCCCCTGTCTTAGGGACCCCAAATATGTGCGGGACCCACCCTGGTTCATTGTATATTTGCCTAGATAGGCCCAAAACTCCATTTGGGGCGTTCCAGGGCCAGTTTGTAAACCAGAATGATTTTATGTATCATGTAGCATATGATTTTGGGGTAGGAGAAGCTAATCCATCCAATGAACCCATTCGTTATAAGAGATTCCATAATTGGAATGGCCAAAAGTTTAATTACTACCTATATTTACTATTTATAGTAAATTTTTATCGAAGTATGATTTTCTATCATGTACACATTAGGATTTATGCCTAGTGTGAAAAGACTTAGAAAAAAATAAAGAATGGGGTGGTAAGAGGAAAGATTCTGAAGGAATTGGGTGAAACGGGATTTTTAAGCCCTGAGATTGAGTATAAGGGTTGTGGTTGCCCCACAACCCAAGAACTTGCATTTCTGGGTTCAAAATTCTTCTGGGATCATCCCAAACGCGACAACTAACGACCTAGAGGCGACGTAGGTCGCTTCACGCGACCAAAGATACGTTATGGACTCGATCAAACAATCGATTTGAGTAGACTTCGCCTATTGGTGAAACTAAAGTCCTACTAGTGTTTCTAGATTTTTCTCGCACCCACCTAAGTCAAAGGGGCAACAGCGTACGTCACGTGGCCATAACCCAGGCCCGGTTTAATCCAAATCATGCTCTGATACCAATTATAACACCCCGAAAATCGGGGGTCGGGTAGAAACCCAACTCTCGAGTTCCAGAACGTCACTTATGCAACATAGATAATGATAAATGCATGTTGTCTTTAGAATGGCATTAAACAAGATTGAAACTAAGTCAAAATAGCATATCATACTCCATATTCAGTGATAAAACGTAAGCGGAAGACTGAAGAATATATATATCACTGTATGGAAAATAAAACACTCTCAAACTGTCTCCAAAGTATGAATACATCTCTGAGTCTCATATACATGTCATAAACAAAAAGAAAATGTTAAAAATAGTCTCACTAAGAAGTCCCGCCGATCCAAGTCACCTACGCAAAGCCATCGGCGAACTGCATATACGAGAACTCGTCCTGGTCCTCATCCTAGTTTGGCTCTGCATCCTGAATCGCCGCATCACCTGCATCTAAGACAGGGTCTGGTGGGTGTTACAAACACCATCCCGTAACGTGGGAGTGAGTGATCAACTCAGTGGGATAATAGAGCAAAGATTAACATGTTCTCAAATCAATCACGCGATAATAATAAAGCAATAAATCAAACATTCCTAGATACTGTTATTAACGTATGCATGAAATGACATGATAGATGCCCTCACCGACATACTCTCTCATACGGTACCATCTAACGCTCGCGGCATGCTTTCTTCCCACAGTGCTCCACATCTTCCCGGCACATGCAATGCGATATAAATAATGATTACCGGGTTATTATTAGTCCTTTTCATATAGCAAGATTGGGAATCTAAGGTACTTCGCTTATATCAATCCCAACACAGATCCTGTCTAGGGTCGTCACTCCTAGAAATCACATACGATGTTATAGTTTATAGGTCGCTGCAATGGCTGCCAGGGCTGTTGCTCGCACTCGTTGCACCGCTCCCCCATCACCTTATCAATACAGGCCCAATTACTCTCGTCGTTACGGAAGGGTCGTCGCCTCCCGTAGACTCAGAATACGCTCGCGGTCACTACAAAGGGCTCGTCACCTGATCAGTGTAGGCCGACAGCAAGAATATAGTGTCCCATACTACCATAATCTGCTCACGAGTCAAAAGTACTCACTGGTCCCTACGGGGAGGTTTGTGGCCCCAGCATAGGCCAACAGCTTGACCACGGTGTCCCATACCACCATGCCCGGCTCATGAGTCTTTATGGATCAAGATACCATGGTTAACAGGGTTTCCAATGGTAAGTTCAGTACCCTAGGTTCAAGCAGTTATGACTCATACAGGGTGAACATACAACGGCCAGTCGGGTTAGTTGACGGGCTCGACTAGTACGAGCGCATCGCAAGTCGAACGACATGAAGTGCGTGAAACACTTCATGTGGCCTAACCACTGCCGCCAACTCAAAACACGACTCACGTTCATCGATGCGTCTTTCGTGGTAAATATAAGCCAACCACGAATTTACTCTGTTACCGACTGCCTGGACTAAGTATAGCCCCAAACATTTGTAAGTCAACATCACTAATCATATGAGAGTAATGGAAATGAAATACAACAATATAAGCATGTTGAAACATGTTATAACATACAACTTAAGCAAATCATCCAACACACGCATTTCATACATATAGTGAAATCTATACAATTAGCCAACATGGTGAAAATCATATACATCAGCATATTACTTGAGAATTCAATCTCAAAATTCATTCACAACTCCATTTACTCAATACATACTAGTACAAACATTTATACAAACACTTAGTCTACACACTTTAGTCTACATAGCGTATGTCGACCCAAAGTGCGCACTAGGGCGAATCTCTTCGCCAAACAGATCATGCACGCATTCCTAATATCTTAACACGACAGATAACCATGGCAAACATTTTAGCAAAGTGTGGATGTAAACAGCATTTCCTACAAATGACTAAAATGCCCTAAATCTCATATTTTCATACGTTTACGAAACGAAAAACGGACAGCATGTTCTACATGTCAAACGGCATTGCCGTCGATAATCTACTATTAAACGACATTGAAAGCTTTGAAATCAGTCAATCAAAGCGTCTAAAATCCGTACCTTTCGCTTTAGGTGTGTATCGTTTCGAACGGAACGAATACGTTTCGTCAATAGTGTCAATACGACCTAATGCACAAGTACATAAGCTACTTTGCTATTTGAATCGAAGAAATCCCCAAATCAGCAGGTGGTTAGGGTTTTCCTTACCTATAAGTGCGTTGGAGTCATCGGGAAAGTGATTTGAACGCCTTGCTTTATCACGTACAAGAACTAGTACAAGTGGCAGGAAGATCTCTCCCACACTCACTCACAATCTCTCGCTTTCTCTCTCTCTCTCTAGCTAGGGTTTCTAGCAAATTTGGATGGGTGAGATATGTGAGGGTTTAAAGCCCTTATATAGGCCAAAACCTTCCCAAATTAGGCTTGGGAACAAGGTACACTTAAGTTATAACCAAAACGGGACTTTTTCGATCCAAAAGAGTGTTTCGGGAGGTCCCCTGGTCGAACGCGATCGGACTTAAGCTCATGGTCACTGGATGTTCCTCACACCCAGTTTTCAGACCGGTAGAGTTGGTAGATCGCACGTTGCGGTCCAGTTTCAGTTCAGCGGTCATCGTACCTAAATCAGGTCTACAAGTCTCATGATATGAAAGAGAAATTTTTCCTGATCCGAGGGTGAAATTTGGCTGAATTCTGACGGTCAGAACGCTTAATAATAACGCGCCAAGTCACGTGCCAGATTTGGATTAAAATTTTCAAATCTAACCCATTTCTCACTCTCTTTACTCCAGGCTCAATGAAATAGCCTCTGAACGTAGGTTGGGCTTGATTTTCGAAACGATTGTGAAGTCCAGCTAAGCGGTCATAACCGTCTAAGATTGTAGGTATCGGACTTTCGACGCGCGGTCTAGATCCAATACAAAGTTTCAAAGGGTTCTTGAGAGGAAACAGGTTTAGAGTTTAATCCTAGATTTCAGGGTATTGTAGCGTCCTTGGTTCTACAAGTTTTGGGTCTTGCAGAACGTATTTAAAGTATTCAGGCACAATTTCACAGCTACTCTAGCATAGTGCTAGCTAACTTACGCTTAATTTATAAAGGAATTAATCCTAAGTGATTTCTTTGGCTTTGGAATTGGGTTCTGAGAGGTTACCAAGGTGTTATGGTTGACCCATTGCCTAAGGACGTCTAATCCCAGGTTGGCAAAAATCTTGGTTGTTACAATTTCTGAGGTGGTTATTAAGTCCAGCAAGGCGGTCATAATCGTGTAGTTTCGTAGTTATTGAACTTTCGACGCACGGTCCAGGTCCGATACGGAGTTTCAAGATGCTCCCGAGAGCAACTAGGTTTAAAGATTGGTCCTAGCTTTTAGGGTAATGTAGCGTTAACGATTCTACAAGTTTTGGATCTTGCAGATCATATTTAAAGTGATTAGTGCTAATTTCACAGGTAATCTAGTTTAGCACTAGTAAAATCTCGTTTAACTTCTAAAGGATTTGGTCCTTAGTGTTTTCTGCCTGAGGTTGTACTCGGGTCTCTGTACGGATTTTTTCGAGACGTTACAATCTATCCCCTTAAAGAAAAATTTTATCCTCGAAATTAGTATCTTTTCATACTCCTAGAGAATCTGAGGGTAGTTCTTTCTAACCTCGGCTTCCGTCTCCCAAGTAGCCTCCTCCTCCATGTGATGTGTCCACAGTACCTTCACAAGTGGAATCACTTTATTGCGCAACACCTGCTCCTTCCTATCTAAGATGCGTGTCGGACGCAGTACATATGTCGCATATTTGCTCAACTATACCTGCTCTCATCTGATAATGTGGGAAGGATTAGGAACGTATTTCTTCAGCATAGATACATGAAATACGTTGTGCACGCCTATGAGTGGTGTGGGCAAAGCAAGGCGATATGCTACCACCCCCACTCGATCCAGTATCTGGAATGGGCCAATGAATCTCAGCGTGAGCTTCCCCTTCTTACCAAACCGAAGGACTCCCTTCATGGGAGAAATCTTTAGAAACACATGATCCCCAACCTCGAATTCTAACTGCCACCGCCTTGTATCGGCGTAGCTCTTCTATCTGCTTTGTGCTGCCAGAAGTCGACGCCTGATAATGTCGATCTTCTCTGACGTCGCCTGAACTAACTCTGGCCCAATCAAACTCTTCTCACCAACCTCTGCCCCGCAATGCGGTACTCGACAAGGACGCCCATACAAGGCCTCATATGGAGCCATGCTAATGCTCGCCTGAAAATTGTTGTTGTAAGCAAACTCTGCGTAAGGGAGACAGTCGTCCCAACTGTCCTTGAAATCAAGCATACAAGCTCGCAGCATATCTTCTAATACCTAATTTACCCGTTCCGTCTGCCCGTCAGTCTATGGGGGGAACGCGATACTGAACTTCAACTTTGTACCCATTACCTCCGGAATACCAGTCCAGAAGATAGATGTGAATCACGTGCCTCGGTCCGACATGATTTCCAGGGGAACTCCATACAGACGTACAATCTCCCTGATGTATAGTCTGGCCAGCTCGTCTGCAAAGTTCGAAACTCTGATAGGAAGAAAATGAGCCGATTTCGTCAACCGGTCCACTATCACCCAAATGGAGTCATGTCCCTTCCTCGTCTTCAGCAGCCCTGATATGAAATCCATAGAGATGAAATCCCACTTCCATTCAGCTATGGGCATGGGCTGAAACAGTCCAGGAGGTCGACGATGTTCAGCCTTGACCTGCTGGCACGTGAGGCAACGGGACACATAATTTGCTATGTGGGCCTTCATGTTGTCCTACCAATACGATCTCTTCATGTCTCGATACATCTTTGTGCTACCAAGATGCATCTCAAGCTTCAAACTGTGGGCTGCCTCGAGAATCTCCCGTCTCAAGTCATGAGTGTCTGGGACGCATAGGCGGCCACAGTAACGTAAGCCCCCATCCGTACCAACTCTTTACTCGGCGTCCTCATCATCGCCAGCCTGCTCTTGAAGCTTAGACAACCATCCATCGTCCTTTTGGGCCTCGATGATCCTGTCATCAATAAGTGGCCGCGCACGAATGTGCGCGATGCTCTCGAATGGCTCCTCCATGGTGAGCTTCTACTCGAAGTCTCGTACGAACTCAACCATACCCCATTTTGCCACCATCAATGGAGCCGCAAACTCTATGGTCTTCTTGTGGCTTAACGCACTAGCCACAAGGTTCACCTTGCCCGGATGATAGGAAACCTCGAACTTGAAGTCCTTCAAGGTTTCCATCCATCATCGTTGTCTCATATTCAAGTCCCGCTAAGTGAATATATATATATATATATGAGGCTCTTGTGGTTGCAAAAGAGCTCGAACTCCTCTTCATAGAAGTAATGTCTCCAGAGCTTTAATGCAAAGATGACGGCTGCCAATTCTATGTCATGTGTAGGGTAGTTCTCCTCATGTTTCCTCAATTGTCTTAAGGCGTAAGCAATCACCCTGTCCTTCTGCAGAAGGACATAATCCAGACCAACGCGAGATGCATCGGTGTATATAGTATACCTAACCCCTTACTTTGGCAATACTAGCACAAGGGCGGACATTAGCTTGTCCTTTAGCTCCTGAAAAGCTGCTTCCACCTTCTTATTCGAGGCGAACTTCAGATCCTTTCGTGTCAACTGAGATAGCGGTCTGGCAATCTTGGAGAAGTCCCTAATAAATCGGCGGTAGTACCCTACCAGACCAAGAAAACTCCTCACC
Organism: Magnolia kwangsiensis; assembly: GCA_037074715.1. Classification (NCBI taxonomy): domain Eukaryota; kingdom Viridiplantae; phylum Streptophyta; class Magnoliopsida; order Magnoliales; family Magnoliaceae; genus Magnolia; species Magnolia kwangsiensis. The sequence goes on along the minus strand of CM073571.1, from coordinate 59,387,768 downwards.
TCAGTAACCGAACCAGGCTGCTCCCAGTCCTGAACCGTGGCTATCTTAGCGAGGTCAATTGCTATCTCTTCCTTGGACACCACATGTCCCGTGAACTTGACTTTCTCTTTCCAGAAGTCATACTTCTTGTACTGCGCGAACAACTGGTTCTTCTTCAGAGTATCCAAGACTGTTCTAGGTGTTCCTCGTGCTCTTCCCGACTCTTGAAATATATCAGGATGTCATCTATAAACACGATGATGAATCGGAACAGAAATGGCCAAAACACCCTGTTCATCAGGTCCATGAACACGGCCAGTGTGTTCTTAAGGCCAAACGCCATCACGAGAAACTCATAGTGTCCAAAACTGGTCCTGAAAGCCGTCTTCTGCACGTCCTCATCCCTGACGTGCAACTGATAATACCCTAACTGCAGATCGATCTTCGAGAAGTATCGTGCCCCCTTCAACTGATCAAACAGATCATCTATCCCGGGCAAAGGATACTTGTTCTTTATCATAACCTGGTTTAACCTGCGATAATCAATACATAATCGCAGTGATCTGTCCTTCTTCTTCATGAACAACATGAGCGCTCCCCAAGGAGACACACTCGGTCGTTTGAAACCTGCCTCCAACAAACCATCAATTTGTCTCATTAGTTCCTCCATCTCATATGGAAGCATGCGATATGTCGGCAATGAAATAGGTGTCGCATCAGGCATAAGATTGATAGTAAAGTCGATCTCGCACTGAGGAGGTAATCTTGGTATTTTTCTGAACATGTCCTCAAAATTTTGAACTACTGGCATAACTTCAAGTGTTAGGCCATCCACATCCTTCAACAAAGAAGCATAACAACGCAAGCGGCAGGGCATACTGACATGAACTGCAAAAGTAAATGCTGTACCCTCGGATCCATACGTTGTCACCACCTTAGCCTCGCAATCGATCTCTGCTCACATCTCAGTGAGCCAGTCCATACCGAGAATAACATCATAATGCCATAGTGGGGCAATGATCAGGTCGACGCGAATTGTCTTACCTCCTAAGTATATCAAGCAATCCTTACACATCCTGGTAATGTCCGAAAAAGTCCCTATGGCTGCAAGAAGTCTCACCCCCTTCGTGGGACTAGTTTTCAACCCCAGTTGCTTAACTGCAGTGCATGATACTATAGAGGTAGTGGACCTAATATTCACCAATAAGAAGACCGGTATACCTTGCATATGGGTTGTGACTTCGAAAGTCGGCAGTGCCGTAACTGCTGTCTCGGATGCCTAAGCTGAAAGTGGGTGCACACAAACCTATTGCTGACGGTTAGGCTGCGGTACTATAGGCCATTGAGGTGGCCTAAAATGAGGAGCAGGTGGCCTGAAGGATGGATGTGTTGGTGCCGATGGTAGAGGGGATGCTGATATGGCCTGAGGGAGCTGGCAGTTGATCCTCTAAGGTGGCAAATATTCATTGTCCCTCATCCTGGTGAAACAATACCTATCTGTATGATCGGTCTTCCCGCAGTACGAGCATCGCAAGTCTGTTCGTCCCAACTGAGCCGATGACGCTGCAAGCCTGGGAGGTGAATCTGTACGCGGCCTCTTGTGGATAAATGGCCTGCTCGGCATGTCTGGTCACGGCCTAAGAGCCGTGGGTGCTCGCATACAAGATTGCCTGTCCCTGTCCTACTCAGCTCATATAGACATGCTCACTAGCTCAGCATAGCTGGGTATGCTAACGCAACACATCTTCGAGTGGATATCGGGTCACAGACCCTCGAAAAATCACTGCATATGCATCGGCTTGTTGGCCAATATTAACAGAGTGTACCTACCTAGCTTCGTGAATCTGTTCTCATACTCAGCCACTGTCATCCCTCCCTGTCGGAGGTGGAGGAACTCACTCTCCTTCTCGTGGTGATATGTGAGGGGATAGTATTTCTCATGGAATCGGGTCTCAAACGCTACCCATGTCCACACATAGCCGACCGCAACTATCCGTAGGACGCTGTCCCACCAAAGGCTGGCCTCCTTCTCAAACATGAAGGTGACTAGCTCAATTTTTTCTGCCTCAGTACAGTGCAGCAGCTTTAGCATCTTAGAGATGCGGTCAAGCCAATATTCAGCTTCCTTGGGTCTATGAGTACCCGCAAAAGTAGGAGGTCGAAAGCACTGGAATCGATCAGTAGGGGGAGCAAACCAGGGCATGCACGGCGCCGAAATAGAGGCATGGTTCTGCTCTAAAACCGATGGTGCAATAGGTGTAGGCCCATTAGTGGGGCCAGTGGGTTGAGGATCCGGCATAGTAGCGTGAGTAGGGCTCGTACTAGGGTCCGTCTGGCTATCACTCAGGGGTGGTGTCCTGTCAATCGAATCACCAAAGGTGAGACGTGCCGAACTTCGTGCGGCTTTAGGTGGCATTCCCTATATACCACATAGGTTACAACCCAAGTCAGATTCAGCATACTCACAAACTCATTCATGCAGCAGTCACACACAGATTAAAGAAACTTCATGCATTTCATTTACCAAAATCGTCACAATACATGAGACACAACATTACATGAATCATGACAGAAAATACATGTGAGAAAATACAACCGAGACTCCAAACACGAAAGCTACCAAACCACCATACTACTAAGCCTATGGAGGCCATATAAGCAACAAGGAAAGAAAACACACAAAGTAACTAAAAGGATGACTGTGTGCAGAACTAGTCGTTAGAATCTGGTAATGGTGGAGGTATGCTCTTGTCTTATACATAACACAGGAAAGCCCTCAAGGTGCGAGACACCTTCTCGAATTTGCATTTCATGAAGGCCTTGGTCTCCTCTACTTTAGTTCAGACCTGCGTGATCTCCTATCGCAGGGCAACTTGGCCCTCTTCCAGCTGAGCCAAGCGGGCTTCCTTGGCAGCCCGATCATTATCGTGCTCTTGTGTAGCAATGGAAGGAGAGCCCCTCCTCCTCTCCTTCTTGCTCTTCTTCAATCTCGTCACCCACTTCATCAGTCTCTTCCTCTTCATTATCAACCTCATCTTCACTCTCTGCACGTCGGGCTCGACGCTATCGTGGCCCAATCTCCATGTTGTGGAGAGTTGTGTCGTTGATGAAATGAATCGGCACCGAAAGTTTTACGCCGAGTCTGTAGGCAAACTCACGTGCAAACTAGCATATGAATCATCCAAATGGGAGCGAAACGGCTATCTTAGTAGAGCGTGCAGTCAGGACTATCTCTTACAAGATGAAGGTAGGCAGGCATAGGTTGTCTCCCTAACCAACACGGTACAAGAAATCCACCATCAAGTGTGTACACTCACTGCGATTACTCCACCTAGGGTATACATTGTACGTGAAGATGTGATGGAGCAGACGAAAGTCGTCGGTCAGCTTGGATGCTAAGAGGCTATTGTTTAGATTTCACTGGACTAGGTGGCCACAGAGGAATCGCGTGCGGCGGTCCCTTTCACGTGTACTTTACAGGTTCTTCTCACTAGCATGGACTTCACCACGTGGCAATCCCATGACTCGGGTGATCAAGGCAACATCGACTATGAGATCTTATCTTCCCACAGGGAACTTGAACTGCAAAGGCTCCAATGTCGGCTCCCGAATATCTGCATAGAAGGCTCTAACAGTGTTCACATTTGCCTTTGTCTTGCCCTTAAACACAGCACCCCACCCGGTATCCACCAGGCGGTCCATTATCAGATGCTCCCCGAAGATCTTTTCATCCACATGCGCTTCGAAAAGGACCCTACGGCCCTCATAAATGCCATGAGATAGCTCTGCCAACAGCGCCCTTTCAATGGGAACCTGGGGATCGAGATCCCGCTTCATTTTTAACTCTCGGTCGACACCTGTACTTACGGCAATGCCTCTCTATCTCCTTGAACGAGTAGGGCGGCTAGGCCAGGCCTCATCCGTGGGGGCCCTCTTCTTCCCCATGACGGAAAGAAGCGTTGAAAGTGAAAACATGGCTGCCACAGGCTCAAAGAGAGCCATTAGAGTGGAATGAAATGAGAAAATGGAATGGATTATTGGGTTCCATGATTTTTGAACTCAAGGTGATGCTTGTAGGCTCAAATGGGGAGAAATGAAGGAGTTAGGAGGTGGATTCAGCCACAAAACAGTGGAGGAGGTATGAGATGGAAGAAAAAAGAAGAAATATGCAAAATAGGGGGAGATTTGAGAAAGGAAATAAAGTTTTTGAAGAGAAAGGAAAACGTGGAGGGGTGAGAAGTGAAGAGGGGAGGCAAACGAAAGGGGAGAAACCCCTTTTTCTTGATTTGGTGGGCCACATAGCACCCTTTCATCGTCGGTCCGACCGGCCTGTGCCGACCTGATAAGCCCGCTGTGCACAATCGGTGAGGGCTCGCCGACTCGGCAATAGCATCGCCGGTCGCTGGAGCTTCTGGCGAGCCCTCGCCCCCTCGGTGATGACATCCCCCCCCCCCCCAGGTTGCCAAAAAGATGCGGGGCCCACTTTAAGACTCCCCGATTTGCACGGTGCGGGCCACTGACTTCGTTCGAGTCATTTTGGGTCCTCTCTCATATACATTTGCATTTTTCAGGTCGTTTAAGGTTGGAATGGGTTAAAACTTTGTCTAAAATAGTCGATTGACAGTCTAGACACACAGTGGGATCTTTTCACGTGATCGGGAAAGCCTGCCGGGTCAATTTCTACGATCGATTTCGGTCGATTTCGCCGTTTGACGAAAGTAAAAATTCTAAGACTGTTTCTACATTTTCTCGCACCCTCTCACGTCATAGTGTGTCAACGTACATCGTATGACCATAACCCAGGTCCAGTTTTATCCAAATCAAGCTCTGATACCAACTTGTAACCCAGGTCCAGTTTTATCCAAATCAAGCTCTGATACCAACATAGATAATGATGAGTTAAATGTTGTCGGTATTAGTACTGTAAACATGAGTGAGTTTAGACTTAAGCAGCATATCATACTCTAGAGACAAATTTAAATTACGCCAGCAGAAGACTGTAATAAATAGGTATAAAGCATGTGAGAGGTAGTACGTCTCCAGAGTATAATCTTGTTCCAGGTTATACAAGTACATGAGTCGTTCAAAATGCAAAAGGTCAAAATATGGTGGTCTAGCTACAGTATCTAAACCCTGCAGCCTCATTGATCAGAACGGTCTACATAAACTCGCCTAACAACTGCATGTAAGAGAACGCCTCCTCGTCATCCTCGAAGTCGGGCTCCGCCTCGTAGGCATCACCATCACCTGCATCTAAGATAGGGTGTAGTTAGTGTTTAAAACACCGTCCCAGAACGTGGGAGTGAGTGATCAACTCAGTGGAACAATAAAGCAAAGGTTAACATGTTCTTAATTAAGTCAAGCAGTAATGATAAAGCAGTACAACAATCATATCCTAAATACTTTTGTTAATACAAAAATGATATACGATTATGATGCATGCCCTCGCCTACACTCCCTCAGCGTCTTCATCTCATGGCGCGCATGACATCCTTCCAAAAGTGCTCTTCCTCGCCAAAGCACATGCAGTGTGGTGCATACACATGATTAACCAGGTTTTTACTTATGTTTATTCATATAGTAGAATTGGAAAGCTAAGGTACTTTCCTTATATCAATTCCCAAATAATGATCCATTCTAGGGTCGTCAGTCCTAGTAAATCTCATACGATGTTATGGTTCTAGGTCACTACAAAGGGCTTGTCACCTGATCAGTGTAGGCCTAGTTTATACTCTAGTTGCTACGGAAAGGCTGGTTGCATCAACGCAGCCTCAGAGTATGCTCGAGGTCACTACAAAGGCCTCGTCACCTGATCAATGTAGGCCGACAACTCGAATACAGTGTCCCATACTACCGTATTTAGCTCACGAGTCTGAGTTGCTAACTGGTCACTATGGGGAGGCTCGTCACCCTAGCGTAGGCCGACAGCTCGACCACGGTGTTCCATATCATCATGTCTGGCTCATGAGTCTTAGCGGATCGAGGTACCAAGGTTAAACGGGTTTTCACTAGTGAGTTTGGTACCTTAGATTCAAGCAGTAGTGTCCATACATGATGAACATACATTGGGTCAACCGGGTTAGTTGACAAACTCGACTGGTACGAGCATATGTCAAGCCGATCGACATGAAGCACGCAAACAACTTCGTGTGGCCTAACTACTGCCGATAAGCAGCGTACGACTTGGATTCATCGGCGCGTCCGTCGTGGTTAAACAGTTCAACCACCGATCACATTTCATTATCGACTGCTTGAGCTACATCGTAGCCCCAAACACACTTCAACAATAAGCATACGTTCCATATAATCATCTTAATGAACACATAGAAAACATGTTAACATATATAGGCATTCATCCATACAGAATATAATAGTACAATAGGTTTTATGAAGGAAGCCGTAGCCATAGATAAGGTTATTGAGAATCCTATCTCAATGGTCTCCTTTCATGCATTTACATAAGCATATTCACATTCAGGCATTTTATCAAACACTTAGGCTACACATATTATATACAGGTCATAAGGTAATTATAACAAGTGTTATAGTAAATCCATTTTCAAAAGGGTTCACCATACGTACAACAATCATGTACTTTCAATCAATAAACATGGCGAGCACAAATCATAATTCCATATTCATTCAGGCATTTCAACAAATACATGGAATGCATTATAGTCAACATAGTTTATATCTATATGTAATATATGAAAAACTTCGTATCTAAACACAAGTGACAACAATCAAATCAGTCATAAACTATTACTGACATTGAAAGCCTTGAAAACCATAACCTAAACATTTATGTCCGCACCTTACGCCCGTAGACTCGTAACGAACTTAGTTCGTTCTCTAACTCATCATGTACGGCAGAACTTTAACCTACAGTAGGAAATAGATTAACTATTTCATCCTATACACTATGTGAAACCCTAAAATAGGTTAGGCTTAGGATTTCTTACCCAAGTACGGAATCGGAATCGCCCGTATAGCGATACAAATGGATTGATTTGGCACGTGGAGCAGCAGGGAAGAATCCCAGGAATAAACTCCAACTCTCTCTCACACTCTCTCACTTTCGTTCTCTTTCTTCTCTTCTCTCTCCTAGGATTTTAGAGAATTCATATGGAATAGAAATGGGGTGAATTTAGGCCTTTATATAGGCCCAGGATTGATGAAAATGACCCCAGGGCTAAGGTATACTTAGATTATAGCTAAATAGGGCCTGTTCCTATCCAACGGAGCACTTATGGAGGCCCCTTTGCTGAATGTAGTCGGAATTAAGCTCCCTGACATTGGATCCGGTCAAGCTAAGTTTTCAGTTCGGTCGGATTTACAAATCGCCCGTGGTGGACCAGTTTCAGTTCGACGGTCACCGGCACTCGATCAGAGCCACAAGTGCACTGACATGTGTTGGAAATTTCTCCTGATCTGAGAGTGTAATTGGGTCAGATTCTGACGGTCTGAATTCTTTGATTTGGCCTACAAGCGAACCGACTCAATTCACTTAAGTTTCAGTTCATTTCCTAAAAATATTCATGTTTCTCACACACTTCGCTCCGGGCTCAAGTTATGCATTTCTGGGTACTATTAGGAATTAATTTCTGAGGTGGTTATCAAGTCCAGCAAGGGGGTCATAATCGTATAGTTTCGTAGTTATTGGACTTTCGACGCGCGGTCCAGGTCCGATACGGAGTTTCAAGATGCTCCCGAGAGCAATCGGGTTTAGAAATTGATCCTAGGTTTTAGGATAATGTAGCGTTAACGATTCTACAAGTTTTGAGTCTTGCAGATCGTATTTAAAATGATTAGTGCTAATTTCACAGGTAATCTAGTTTAGCAAGTAAATTCTTATTTAACTTCTAAAGGATTTGGTCCTTAGTGTTTTCTGCCTGAGGTGGTACTCGGGTCTCTGTACAGATTTTTCCGAGACGTTACAGTTTTATATCCACTCCGTCCATCCGTGTTTCCAGCTCATTATTGGACATTAGGCCGAAAATGAAGTAGATCGAAAGCTCAAGGGAACCATAGCATAGGAAATAGTAGTGATTAAACGCCCACCGTTAAAAACTACTTGGAGCCACAAAAATTTTGGATCTGATATTTGTGTTTTCCATTCATCCAGATGGTGGTTGTCATTATCCTGGCTGTTTATTGTGGTGTGGTCACTTGGACTTCCCAGCAGCTTCATTTTTTGGTTCATGCTTTAAAATGAGCTGGTGAAATGGATTTACTCGCATGGACATAAAACAGACGCAGTTGAGGTGACAGTTTCACATGCATGGAAGCAGCATGCTGATAGATGGAGGCAGGCAGGTATTTATGAATGTATCAAACTTTCTTTACATGAATATTCTGTAAATACCTTCTTTCTTATAGTGGTGTCAACTTTCTAGAGTCAGTCTACAAATACATTCTATTTTGACTGCAGCCCCATGGGTCGAACAATCATGGATGTATGTATATTCACTCACCTTTTGTCCTTTGGTGGGCTTGTATATCTGAGTTTCGCTTTGAAGAATCAACATTCATTCACTCTTCCGAACAAGACCAATAAAGCATATTCCACTTTCGTGGCTCTACAACGCAAGTCTCAAGATGAAGCGGATGAGCAAGAACTCACATATTTATTAATTATTGTTATGTGTGAGTGCCCTGCAAATTATCAATGAATACATTCATTTGGCCAAGGCACTCACTCAAGGACATCAACTCGATCTCGCTTCTTTCGTGCTTGGCTATCTTTATCACAGTATATTTGAAATAACCACAATGGGATTTTACCACTCTGGTGGGCTTATCTCGGTTGTTTAAATGTGGCTGTACAAGTACTTTGGAGCAAAATTCGTTAAATTTTTTCCAGCAGATGTAGAATTTACCTTATTCGGTCACCGCAACATCCTCTGCACCAAAATCAATTATGCTTTTACTGAATATATGAGTTTTTTCTTTTCTTTCAACTTCGAGAAGTTCAACCATTATTTCTGCCTATTTAAAGATAAAGAGTTCGGTTCAACCTAGTTCACTGAAGACTATGAGTCGACCAACACCGAGATGCAAGCCTTATGGGTGCAGCTTGGAAAAGCTATCTAATATGCAGATACCTTCCATATAATGGAATAATAGATATGGGTATTAATGCCAAGGCTAGCATCAAACAGTACAACCCCAATATTCTTCCTCGTCAATTTGGTTTGGTTCAATGTATCCATTTTTCATTTATGCACCCAACTTACAACTAACCTATGACTCATCGACCACTTACAGACTCAATCATCACCTTTCAGACTCTCCACAGAGGATTTGATTCAATTATCTCTTCTTTCACACTATCTCTTCTCCCAGTATCCGCAATAGTTAGAGTCATTCGACTCATTGTGGAAAAACTACTACGGGACTTTGATTAGCATGTCACATGAATTGATCATTGATCGGCTTTATTCTTTATCTAAGGTGGAGAAACCTATGGCTAAGAAGAAGATTTTTTGTAAAAAAAAAGCACCAAGAAATTGACTGCTCCTTAGTCGGCCATGTCCCCTTCCTAGAGGAAGACATGATAAAGAAGACGACATCGGTCACATCAACTGTCTCATCCCCAACACCAAAAAAAGATGGTCGAGTCTTCTTTCACATTAATAAGGGCGGTCGATCTACCTCAACTTGAATTGAAGCATCAAAAGACCACGATGGTAGGAGGTCAACTAAAGCGATTCTGATGACTGCTTCAATCCCAACACCTATAGCTCCTCCAGCCATTTCGAGGATTTCTTAGCTTGGGCCTCTCATAACTCCTCACCTTGCTCTGCCTATAACATTTGGTTGATCTGCGTCAGGTATTTCTTCTTCGGCCAAAGCTATAACAGACTTTGAAAACTATTATAGAACCAAATTATGACTGGGTATTCTACCTTTAAAGTATTCTTGGGAGTTGGAAGAGGCGTATAAGAGACAAAAAGACACTTACTTCAATAGGGATTTTAAAAAATGGTAGAAAAAAGAAAGATTAAATGATCCTAATCTTCCTTTTACCTAATTTCTCAAGTCATATTATCCTAAGCCTCCTCCTTTTTCTCGTTCCAACCGAGTTTTGACTTTAGTCGTCGACCCCACCAAGATTTTACTAGTGGTCGATCAATTTACAACTGTTGATGTTAGGTCATATTTAGGTGGACGTTACTCCAACGTTTTGTTATTTTCTTTTGTAAATATTTTATAATTCTCCAGCCTTACTTTCTCATGTTGTAACGTCTCGAAAAAATTTGTATAAAGACCCGAATACCACCTCAGGCAGAAATCACTAAGGACCCATCCTTTAGAAATTAGACGAGAATTAACTAAGTGCTAAACTAGATTACCTGTGACATTAGCACTAATCACTTTAAATATGAACTGCAAGACCCAAAATGGGTAGAATCATTAACGTTACATTACCTAAAAACTTAGGGTCTATCTTAAAACCTAGTTACTCTCAGGAGCATCATGAAACTCCGTATCAGACCTGTACCGGGTATTGAAAGTCTGATTACCCCGAAACTATGCGGCTATGACCGCTTTGCTTGACTTGACAACCATCTCAAAAATCAAGTACTAAAGGTATCCAGAAGCGCACAACTTGAGCCCAGAGTGAAGTGTGTGAGAAATGTGAATATCTTTAGGAAATGAACTGAAACTTAAGTGAATTAAGTCGTTCGCTTGCAGGCCGAATCTAAGGATTCAGACCGTCATATTCTAACCCAATTACACCCTCGAATCAGGAAAACTTTCCAACATATGTCAGTGTACTTGTGACTCTAATCGAGTACCGGTGACCGTTGAACTGAAACTGGTCCCTCACGACTGATCCATTGATCCATTCGGGCCGAGATCTTAACCTGACCTAGATCCAATGTCAAGAAGCTTAAGTCTGACCACATGCAGAAAAGGGGACTCCAGAATAGCTCCGTTGGACTGAAACGGCCAGCCTTTAGCTATAACTTAAGTATACCATGGCCCTAGGCCCGTTCCCATCAGTTCTGGGCGTATATAAGGGCCTTAAACCCTCTCTCTTCTTTCACATACGAATTTGCAACCCTATGAGAGAAAAGAGAGCAAAGTGAGGGAGAAAGTGGGAGAAAGTTCATGGGATTCGATCCTATCGCTCCACATGCTGAATCAGTCTGTCTGTATCACTATCTCGGTGATTCCAACTCCTTTCTCGGGTAAGAATTCCTAACCCTAATTTATTTTAGATATCCAAATAGAGGATATGATGAAATAGTTAACCTATTTTATACTATAGGTTACCGTTGTGCTGTAGATAAAGACTTAGCGTGTAAACTGAGTTCGTTACGAGTCTACTGGCGAAAGGTGTGGACTATAAATGTTTAGGTTATGGTTTTCAAGACTTTCAATGTCAGTAATGATTTTATGATTGACTTGATTGTTGTTACATGTGCGTAGATACGACATTTTCCATATACTATATATATATGTGTAGACTATGTTGATTTTAATGCATTCCATGTATTTGTTGAAATGTTTGAATGAGTATGAAATTATGATTTATGCTTGCCATGTTCATTGACTGAGAATACATGATTTTTGTACGTATGGTGAACCCTTTGTAAAGGGATTTGCTATAATACCTGTTATAACTACTTTATTACGTGTTATGATATGTGTAGCCTAAGTGTTTGATAAAATGACTGAATGTGAAAATGCTTGTTTAAATGCATGTAATGAGGGTGTTGAGATAAGATTCTCAATTCCCTTATCTATGGTTATAGTATCCTTTATATAACCTATCCTATTACTATGTGAGTTAAGGATGGAATGCCTATGTACGGTAACATGTGTAGTATATATTTTGTGGAATTGCTCAAGTAAAATTTATTTTTGATTTTAATTGTCACATGTTATCTTTAGCTACTACATGTGTATATTATTGCTTGGAATGTGTTTGGGGCTATGACGTAGTCCAAACGATCGGTAATGATTTCAAAGTCAGGCTAAGGTCGCTTCGCCACACCAGATAGGTTCGAGGAATCCGAGTCGTACGCTGCTTGTCAACGGTGACCAGGCCACGTGAAGTGCTTATGCGCTTTATGTCGATCAACTCGACATACACTCGTACCAGTCGAGCTTGTCAAGTAACCCGATTGACTTAATGTATGTTCATCATGTATGAATGCTACTTTTTGAATCTAAGGTACCAACGTACCAGTGTAAAGTCTGTTTAACCTTGGTACCTCAATCCGCTAAGACTCATGAGCTGAGCATGGTGGTATGGGACACCGTGGTCGAGCTGTTGGCCTACGCTGGAGTAACGAGCCTCCTCGAAGTGTCCAGTGAGCAACCCAGACTCGTGAGCCGAATACGAGCTGTATTCGAACTGTCAGCCTATGATCAAGTAACGAGCCCGTTGTGACCTCGAGTATACACTAGGACTACGTTGAGGTGATGAGTCTTTCCATAGTAAACTATAGTATAAACTAGGCTTGTGCTGAGGTGACGAGCCTCTCCGTAGCGACCTGAAAACTGCCTATCATATGTGACTATTAGGATTAACAACCCTAGATGGATTAATGTTTGGGTATATGATATAAGGGGAGGTGCCTTAGCTTCCCAATCCTGCTATATGAATACGTCTAATTAAGAACTTGGCTAACACGACCATGTATCGCATTGCATGGTGCTTTGGCGAGAAAGTGCACAGAGGAAGGGGTGCATGCCTCGATCGTAAGATGATGTCGCAGAGGGAGTGTAGGCGAGGGCATGCATCATTATCACATACCATCCTTGCATTAATAACAATACATAGGACTTGATTGTTGTATTGCTTTATCATTACTACTTGACTGAATTGATAACATGTTAACCTTTGCTTAATAGCTCCACTGAGTTGATCACTCAATACTCCCATGTTCTGGGACGGTGTTTTAAACATCAACTAGACTCTGTGTTAGATGCAGATACTGGCGTGACGTATGAGGCCTAGCCAGACTTCTACGATGATGAGGAGTTCTCATACATGTAGTTATCAGGCGGGTCTATGCAGACCGTGATTTGATCGATGAGATTACAGGGATATATGATTAGTGAGACATTTACATTTTATCATTTTGTATCTTTGGAACAAATATGTATTTATTCAACTCAATAATGCCATCATACTCTTGAGGTTGGGAAACACATCTATGTACCTTATATATCTATTACAGTCTTCCGTTTGCATAAATTTAAATATCTCTGGAGTATGATATGATGTTTTGGTATAATCTCACTCATGTTTAAGGAACTAATACAGACAACATTTAATTATCATTATCTATGTTGCATAAGTGATGTGTTGAAACTCGAGAGTTGGGCTTCTACTCGACCCCCGATTTTCAGGACGTTACACATGTCTTAGTTACAGTGAACAAAGAACTCTCGACCTCTGATAAGTTGGTCTTTGTGCTATCCTCTCAAGCCGAGGTATCTGTTCCAAACACTTCAGTTGACACTGCTTAGTCTCTTATAGAAAAGCTTGAAGTTTCTAACTTAGAAGAGATTATGAGTGACATTCGTCGATTAGAGCATCAGACAGAAAGTCAAGCCTAAGAGAGATAATAATATGCTAGCTTATGGGTCCTTCAGTCTCCTTTTGTAATGTATAACTTCATCGTTGTAACATGATTAGGATCAGGGAGTTGTGGAATCGATCGCGCCGATGACCCTATCTTTTAGGCAACCTGCTACATCCACAGAACCGACCAATCAAGTATCCATTGCCCGGGTCAATGAACGATTCCTTTTGATGAACCGGAAGTATTGGAAGAGGAATCATCTCTGCCAGCTGAAGTTTCTTTTAGTCAAGCTACAAAAGTTCATGTGGTCGACGTTTCTACCTCTCTAACCCCATCTGTCGATATTTCTCATGCCCTATCTTCTACTTATGAGGAACTACTTCCCATAGAAGACATCTTATCCTCCTTTGATCAGGCATTCCCATCTGACATCCTTATGGCTGAATCCCCTGCACCTTCATTAGAGATTCAGTAGATGTAAGAGGAATTACGAGTTCTTATTCACTTCGGTGTTGTTGATATCATTGCATTGAGATCGATCGAGAGATTTAACTTTCTCATTTGTTAATACCAAACTCTCACTCGATCAAATGAATTTCTGTCGACCAATCTACTTGCACTCTATGAATTTCTGAGCTTGATTCACGAGTATCAAGATACAGTAATTGTGGTCAATAGACTTCAATATGAGCATTCAGCCGTCTCCATCAGAATGACTGAAATCGCAACCTTATTGTTGTATACAGCAACCCGAGGAGTCAAACGCAACCTTAATGAATTCAAAAGCTCAAATCTCAACCGTGGAGGATAAACTGAGATCGCTAAAAGAAGAGGAAAAATCTCTAACTAAGTGTAGACATAGTCAGTCAGAAGGCTGAGATCGCTAAAATAGCATGTTCAGAAGCTAAAACCAGAGCTACTCTCTATCGATAAAAAGTCAAGCGGTCGAAACTTCAAGAATTGATTACCTCTTTTCTATCTTTTAAATTCTGATTATTGTGTACTTGTATGTTATTGGTATGTAAGTTTAATTCTCTAAGTTTAATACAATCGGTCAGGATATTTTTTCCACCTATCTTTTATTCTCTCAAGTACTTAGCTTTTCTTTGTGAGGCGTAACTGTATTAATGATACGACACATTTATGAAAAGTCATGTGCCCATTCGTTCCCTCTTCTTAGAGAACGTTTCATGTAATTAATGGGGCACTTCAACCATCATGACACCTTATTTTCGGGCATGACTATTCGTTATGAGTGCGTATATAAAGGATTATCTGGTACTTGTTCCCCTACGCACATAAATTTTCTATCTTTCCATCTGAAAAAACTCTTACTTTCTCTTTTCAATGGTTGTTGCACCCTATATTTGCTATCAATCAGGCTTAGAGGTTCTTGAGGGAAATCCTTACCTTGGATATTGAAGCTTTTGCTTGTTATACCCTTCATTCATTCTCATACATTCCATAAAAATAAGCCTTGATTGCATTAGACATGACTAAGAATGGTTTGTTATCAATCAAAACCAAATCTACTCTATATTGATTCTAAAAGATCACGAACTAATGTAGTGATGATGGAATGCATAAGAACGAATGAATCCAATCTCGTCCAAGCAAAGCATTGTAAATTGATGAAGTGTTGACAAAAAAAAAAGCGGCCACACCTTCTCGGTTCCCATCATTAATTCAATCGTTAAAATGCTCTACGTTTACGTCACTCCTCCATCGAAATTACTCATTGTGACCTCACTAAGGATAAGGTCATCTTGAGTCTTTTCCAATTTAACAATCATTCTAGTTAGGAGAATGTTAACAACAATTTCATTATTGACCGGAACTTGAGTGGTTGAACACCCTTCCAGGTGAACAGAGATATACAATGGTTTCAAATGTTGGGTCATTGTGAGAGTCAACCTTTCAATAATTATTTTTCATAATGGGACCCTGGTTCGACCGTCTCGGTCAACACATTTTTTTGGCTTCCTCATTGAAATTAAAGGATCCATGATGTATGATCATCGGAGGGCCCAACTCTTCCACATCTCCTTCTTTCGTGCTTGGTTGAGATGGTTTAGACTGAAAACTTAATGGCAATGACAGCACCGTATTACAATCCAATGTGATCGGTGGAAATGTGTCAAACTATATGACCAAATTTGGACATTCCCCCCAGGGGTCTTCGAATTCGATTCATTTACAACTTCATTTAGTTTAAAAGAAGTTGGTTCTAAAGTTCTTACTTTAACAAGTAATTCTTCAATCATAAGATCAACTAAGAACTCTTCATCGCTTAAGTATTCGACTGATACTTCTATATATATTCATACCTTATCGTAATTTTGGTTATCGATTGAGTCAAACCCCACATGAAGCTTGGCTATATTGACCAATATTTGTTCTTTTTCTTCTGCCTTTAGTATTGTCAGGTTTGATCGGAATGGCGGGTACTTCATCTGAGATTTGTCCAATAAATTAGTCAATTGTCTTATCTTTATTGCTTGTTGCCCCTTTTCAACATCATTTATAAGTACGAGTCGTCCCTTCTGGTATTGTTGGGAATTTTGGATGACTAAAGCTTTTCCATACTCCTTGAGCAAGCTGAGGTTTAACTATCCTTTGCCATTAGGCGGGCCCGAAGTGATCGCTGACATCTTTAACCTTTTATGTGTAAAAGGTATTTCCTTCTTTATAGTTTCAATTGATCGATTGTCTCGTCTAATATTTCAATCGATAAAGTCTCCTGTTTGATCGAGTTGGCCTTGCACATTTGTTACAAAGGCATTGATAATTTAACAATATTGCCTATAGATGCACTTTGATCTGGTCAACTATAGGCTTAGGCCCATATTCCTCTTGTCATTCTTTAGCTTCTCAGGTTGACCCATATGAGTTCGGATATCAATCTTTTTTCCACAGCCGAACTAGCCTTTGAGAATTAATGGTGACCACATTGATCTCGATAGTGGATGGAAAGGGACTAGTATCGATCAACATTGCTTATTTTTCTATTTTGTGAAACTTCAGCAACCTTTTGTCGATGTTCTCTTGAATAACATTACTGAAAATAATACATTTGTTAATGGAATGCGTCTGAGTTCCATGCCATTTACAATATTATTATTATTATTATTATTATTCTTTAGTTGTCAAAATCTTATGGTTAATATAAATTTTGATAAATTTACCAGCTAATATAATATTAAAAATTTCATTAGTGTGAGAAATATCAAAGATGTATATTCTTTGAATTTTCTAATTAAAGGATGTCATTGCTTCTGCTTTAACTAAAGTCCAGCATCTGAATGGTTGTTTAGCCACCACTTCAGCTGCTATAATATCATAATTAGGGTTATAATAATGTCCCTGCTAATCAATTCTTTTGTTGCATTGACTCCTTAAACAAGGTCTTATATCGAGGCACATTTTTCGTTAAATCATAAAGATCAATGAATTTCATTCCAATAAACTTCTATCGAAGCTTGAATTCTAGTCCACCTTGAGCTGGCCAGATAAAATCTACTTTAGTCATGACTAGCTCCCACTGGCTTTTTACTCTCTTAAATCGAGTAATATACTTTTTTACCGATTCTCCTGGCAACTACCAAAATTGAAAAAGATTGGCCATAGAAATTTATTTGTCCTTATACAAGAAAAGGGCATGAAACTTTTTTTTCCATCTCTTGCCAATTATGTATGAAATTTGGTAAAAAATTAAAATAACAGGTGAAAGCTATTCTAGTAAGTGAATGACCAAATAATTGTAATTTATAATACTCGTTATTAGCCAACTCTCCATATTGTATAGTAAATCGACCTTAAGTTTTACGATCGATTGACCTGTATCACCTATAAACAATGTAAAGTCAGGTTGATAATTCATCGGCAATTATTACACTCTAAAATTTGACACCTGAGTATGGAGACTCTAATTCCGAGTTCCCGATTATGAACTTAAGAGAGATGCACATGTGTTCTCATTCATCCATACACAATATAATCAAAGTAATGTATTTCAACTTAGTGGATATAAGGCAAGGTAGAGATAATAAAACCTAAAAATATAGGGCCAATGTGCAAAGATACAATTTCAAGTGTGACGATAACCCATATGAGAATTATACAAATCACAACAAATGTAATATAAACAAAAAATACAACTACCAAGCAAAAAGAAGTTAAAGATCTATTGGGGCACTTGAGCATACTACCAACTGGTTATATTCCTAAGTCATGTGGATATGTCAAATAGAAGCGTCAAACACCAATACAGTGAAGAAATATCCCTGAGATTTTACTCAGGACATTTTAGTGATAAGCAGGTTCATGACAAATATATATTTCTATGTGTAATACTGTTAAGCATGTTATCTCTATTGTATAGATACTAAGCAAGTTGCACATGTTATCAACACAACCAAGTACATGTAATACTGACATAACAAAACAATTAGTTTCATATCTATTTGTTAAATGCATTAATACTATGATGAAATGATGCATGATCCTCACAATCCAACACTCTTTCAACAAGCGACTTCAATGTCTATTTCGAAGAATGTCAGTACTCCCTCAACAAGCGACTCCAACACCTTTTGTAACTACCTAACCTAGGATATACAATATTAGCTAAGTGATTATTAATCCTAGTTCATACATCTGGTTGGCAAAGCTAAGATACTACCATTATATCATGAGTCATTATATCATGCGGCTTATTGCAGCACGTAGTGGCTCCTCACCATTGTCTCTTGATCTAAATTAAGGCATCATTTATTATATTTCATTAATCAATCATTTTAAAGGTACGTCATGATGCTCAATAGTATGTAAATTAACAAAGTAATAGTCTTCACCCAAATACCAAGCATGAATAATCAATTCAGAGGTGTGAGTTTGTCACTCGAAACTAAATCAATACAAAGAAATGGGCTCGTCACCCAATTCCATTCACGTATGGGTCATTCAAACGGTAATCTGAACGCAACCATCTGTCGAGTATTTAATAGAAGTCGTTCGAACAACAATTTATCCCCTCCATTAATACTCATTGGTCACTATAGGGAGGCTCATCACCCCAACATAAGTGACAACTCAAATACAGTGTCCCGTACTACCATGCTCGGTTCATGAGTCTTTATAGGAACGTAACACACTAATGGTTATGAGTAGACTTAAATAAATGGTAATAGTAGTATCCCAAATTCTATCAAATATTATACAATTACCAAACACAATAATGGTTGAGCGTTGCATTAGACTAATGCAATTGACTACGGATGACCCCGGACAAACCGACATTGGGTGCAAGGCATCCCATGTAGTTCCAACAACTGCTGATTGTCCGTGTTCAACTTTGGTTGGTCATATAAATTTGAGATAACCACCTCAAAGTGAGTCATTATCTTCTTTAACTATTTTGAGGAGCTCGATCCACCATAACAAAAATTCAGATTTAACAACTACTTAAGCATAATCATAAGGAAATTCAATACCAATCTAGGGTATACAAATTGAACAAATGTATGAATTAGTATAATCCAACCAATACCATCACAATCCGACCTATATTAACACTTAACAACTGAATACATATACAATTCAGTACAATTTAATCTAAATCAACATAATTTGATTTATATAAACGTTTCTTAACGTTCAACATCGAAGAGTTCTAATATTATAAATTTCATATCACTCAAGCATTTCATCGAGCATGTTATTAACTAAATAGTAAACCGACACATTTAATCATTTAAAATATCAGGTAAAAGCTCAATAGTAAATCTTTACCTTAAAGTTGAAAATCCTTTATTTAAATGCGACATTAGTGTCGAAAATTTAGGAAAAATGCTCCAACCCCTAATTTATTGCTAATGTCATTGCTAGTAACTTAAATTCTACCTTAATTAGACATTAATCAAGAGTTTAAGGGTTTTACTTAACTAGTTCAAGCAAATCCTAACTCGATTCGATGAGTTGGGGTCCGGAATTGGCGCACATTGGCATCCACATGAAGTCATGCCCAAATACGGCTTCCACAATAGCATGAGTTTCTCTTAATCGATCGTGGGATTCCAAGTTCGAGTTTTAAGGAAAACTATAGATTCCTATGCAACACATAAGTTATTGTGAGATTTAAGCAATTAAAATTAGGAAGACTTAGTTTAAGAAGTATGTTTCATTTCTTACCTCCAATTACCAACGCAAGGGATCCATTGAAGGACCTGGGAGTGGCTAGGACATCAATCAAAGGGGAGAAAATCAAAGGGTGCACAAGCTAACACAATTCACACTCACCTTCACTCTCCCTCTCCCTCTTTTCTCTTTCTCTTCTCCTCTCCTCTTCTTAGGACACAAATTTGTATGTGGGCAAGGGGCTACCTCTATTGGTCCTTTTATAGCACCAAAAGTGGTGCATTTGGTCCTAATGTATGAGTTATTAGTTAAGTAACCTTATGGGATGTTGTTTCTAGTTGTTGGGGCCCACTAGGAGGTGTACGGGTCAATATATGTCATATGATAGT
Source organism: Magnolia kwangsiensis (assembly GCA_037074715.1). Taxonomy (NCBI): domain Eukaryota; kingdom Viridiplantae; phylum Streptophyta; class Magnoliopsida; order Magnoliales; family Magnoliaceae; genus Magnolia; species Magnolia kwangsiensis. The sequence goes on along the minus strand of CM073571.1, from coordinate 59,367,718 downwards.
TTTCCTTAGTGGTAATCTACATAAGGGTTCGATTGCCCTACAATTCGAATACACTGATCAACGGTTATGATTAAAAGTCAGTTCGACAGTTATTGATTATCTATTGGGGTCGCGGCTATATAGATGTGTGTAGGACAATACTCTAGGTTTGTGTCCTAAGTTTGATTACGATCTAATGTCCCGAAAGCCATAACTTTCTCAAAGATCGAAGGTGGACAATTAACTTAAGTCCATTCTAATTTAGATATAACCTCACACAACACATGTGCTACCCTTTGACTCCAAATTGAGTGATTCTGTATACTACCTCAAATCAATGTCCGTGATGGACGTCAAGCCCACTAAGATGAACATCTTCCTGTGATTTCGAGTTGAGCGGCCCACCAACAAGCTACCTAGAGCTTGTTTGGTTAATTAGGACATTTTTCAGAATGAATTAAGTCATGACATTTTTTATACATGACAACTAGGGTTTGAATTAGCTAAGTCCATAGAGTGGCCTTTTTGCAATTAACAGAAATGATGATTCAGCTCTAATCATCTTAATTCAACTATACTAGAAAACTACCTGAATTAGTAAAATATACTAAAAATAGAAAATTCTATTTTACTTATATAGGATGATTCTTAGAATTATTAGAGGAAATTCCTAAGAAGACACAAAATATAAAAACTCTAAGATGAAAAAGATATGTACAGTCCATCGATAACATGAAGTTGCAGAAAATTTCTGTTTTAACATGTCTATTGTTAGCAACTTTTTTGGTAATTTTAGTCATTGAATTATATTTGTATTTTTCTAATAACTCAACATCAAGCCTACTTTATCCCCACAAAATTTGATTTCATTTAGATTTCTAAAAAATTTCTTAAAATTTCAAAAATACCAACTGCCTAAAACTAACGATTTTTTTTATAGTTTCCAAAATGTCCTAAACTTAACCCCATTTTAACTTTGGTTTTATTTTTTAATTTATAAAACTAGACTTATAAAGCTTTGATCTGCCTTTAGGATCGCCCCAATTAGAGTTGTATTGAAGAGGATATGAATTTTTTGAAGCAGCACACTGAAATTGACACTTGCTTAATGTCGTTATTCACTGTTGAATAGGGGATGACGGTGACATGGTGGATGCAATGGTGGCACCGTCGTCTAGAGCTAGGCATCGAGTCGAGTCGGACCGAGTTAGGGCTGACTCGACTCGATCCAGTTTAGAAATAGGCCTGACCCGAATTCAATTTGACTCGATACCGAGTCCAGCATGCCTAACTTGATTCGAGTTTGGTCTGGCCTGGACTGATCCAGACCGAGTCCAATCCGATCAGAAGTATCGAGTCAGGTCGAGTTGGCACCGAGTCAGATTGAGAGATGAGGGAGGGAGGGAGTGGAGAGGAGAGAGAGGAGTAAGAGGAGGAGGGCGATGGTAGTAGGTGGTTACTGGGCTTGGAAGAGGAAGAAGAGGAGGATGAGAGGGGAGGGAGTGGAGAGGAGGAGGAGGAGGAGGGTGATGGTGGTGGGTGGTTGTTGGGCTTGGAAGAGAAGGAGGATGAGGGAGGGAGAGAGAGGTTAGGATCGGGTTGGGGTAGGGTTAGAGAGTCAGGTCAAGTCGAGTTTCAGATTGAGTCAAGTCTAACTGGATCGAGTTTCAGGTCAAGTCAGGTCGAGTTACTGGGTAACTTGAACTCGACTCGGTTTGAGTTCGGATTGGACGAAGATTACTTTGTTTGGACTGACTCACCCATTCAATTTGAGTCGAGTCAGATCGAAATGAGTCAGACAAGTCGAGTTAGCTGGATTGAGTCATCCCGTGCCCACCTCTACCATCAATTGATGTCTAGATTTTGACAGTAGCACTGTGGATGCAACGATGGCACTACCAGGATCTATCCAAAAACTCCCCTTTTTAAACTGGCACCATGAAATGTTGTCCACTTTTTGCAAAATTGAAGTCCCACTTAGTTGGATAATTTTGGTGGACCCAAAGTCACTACTTTTGGTCCTAAACACATGCGAATACAAGCACAAACATGCACTCAAATTGAGAAATCAACGGTAACACCCAAGGACATCCAATTTCCAAGTCCACAAAAAATCTAGAGTGTTAATAGAGTGTTAAAGCAATGGATATTGTCGGTCGATCTGGTCAGGATACGACTTATGCTAAACTGGAGTAGTAGTTCGACCGAAAACTTGGCCTACTACTTCTTGAACTAGTAAACAATTTGGTTACGTTCCTAGTATTGTTGCACAGTAACTGACGGTCCTTATTGACCAGCCTAATATTGTTCTTCATTAAAAGGTTAATTTTTAGGCAAAGCTTACCCCCTAGGTATCCCTTGATTCCTAGTTTATGGGATTAAGTTCCTATTCTCATGTTCATGATGCCTGAAATCTATAGGTGGTAGTGAATTTCGAACATCTTGGATAGGAATATGTTCAAGACATCTAAAATCTACTGGTATCACTGAATTTCACACGTCCTAGATTGGACCAGGGGTTAGGAATAGGTGGTGTATTTCGTCATAAGGAAAGTATCTGTGGCACCGGCTAAACTGGTGGTACAGGTACCAGATTCCCAACATAATTAGTATTGACCTATTGCTGAGGTGCAACATGTGCTCTTTTAGAAAATAAAGCCATCAACCGATTCATGCTCTCAGTTTGGCTGACCATCCACTTATTAAATGCTTCAGTTTAAGCTGTCGAGTATTCAGACTGAACTCGCGATAATTCTACAATGTGTCAAATCCCTCGTTGCATATTAACCTTCCTGACTAACATAATCTCAAGCTGTTCAACTCGGGATGTCGATGGCCTATATGGATTTGGTGGAACAGGCACCAGAGTAGGTGGTGGATTTCCTTGCATAAGCACCTATTGAATTTGCAACTCCTCATTGTGAGCAGGAGGCTTGTTGGCTACAACAACATTAGTAGTGGTTTTTGAAGCATTATAAACACTCCTTCGGCTTATGATTCCGAGAGATTATTGCACCGGTAAGTATACTTGTATGCTAAAATCGTTCTTTTTTCATAATCAATGTAAAATAAAAAATGATGATAGCCAAGTAGTGTTTCTAGTCCCACTGGGTGTGCCAAAAATGTTGACACTTCGGTTTGTTTTCTGTCATATGTAATATGCACAGGCATGCTAGAATTGATAAAGTGGCTCGATCCAAACTGATCAACTTTGACCCTAAGTGGCAAAATAAGCATATACGTCTAATATGAACATATATAACCAGAGTCTAGGAAGATTGGTTGCTTACTTAGTCACTTGACTAAATTTTTAATGATTAGGCGATAATCAGAGAGTGGGGTTCTTCCTCCGAAGATGGGTTGATTTGTGCCTTTTACAAGAAAGGACTTCCAGAATACCAGTGCAATCAAACAAAAGGAAAAACTCACAATTGATCACTATGACTGATTGTGAGAATATGTCTTTTGAAATAACTATGTGATATTGGATATATATTAAATCTAACATATGAGTGTAGATTTGGATTACAACAAAAGCTTATAGCTAAGAATTACCACTACTTGATTACTGCTACTCCTAGGATAAGCTGAGAGAAAAGATAGATTTGTTTGGTTTGTTGTTATGTCAGATTTCTGGTATTTTTTATATGAGATTCCTCTGCTATTTATAAAGTTATGTTGTAACTTATTCTTCCATATCCTTTTTCTATTACTGCAACGGTTACAACAGTCGAAAAGCCTTTCTCTAGATCCTTCTTTTTGTTACACTTCTCTGTTGTGACTATTCCTCTTTTGTTGCTCAAGCTTTGTTCATCTCAGTCGCCTTTTGTATCTTGAATTGTTCGACCACGTTTCTCTCGTCGTTCGTTACACTTTTGAGTAACTCGACCAAATTACTCGTTCAACCATTCATTAACGTGTAAATTTGGATTTACACCAACTATGATTCCGCAAAAAGCGCTTAAGTACTTTGAAGATCTTTTCATCCACCTCTTATTTCTCATGCAATGCCACATGTCACCCTCCTATTGGCATTTTCTGGAATGGTTAGAAATAGGTTACAACACATTAAGTGTTAGGACATGATCTTTGTTTGGTTAGATTTTGGACGTTCATTTATTTAACTGTAAATCCCACCTACAAGAGAAAAATGACGTTCAATGCATGCTGCAACAATATTTGATTCACTTCTCTATTATTATTATTGAAAATAGCTACTCATATTTAGAGCTATGGAATAAAAATCTGTTACTTTTAAATTATTTTTATAGAACCACCTCTCATTTTAAGACAAGGAGATTCTACCGCTGGATGTGAATTTCCTCCTAAGTAAACTCCGTGGGGTCCACTAGTGATGCATGTGTATTATTTACCCCGTCCATCCATTTAACTTGCTCATTTTAGAGTATGAACCCAAAATTGAAGCATATCCAAAGCTCAAGTGAACTACACCACACGAAGCAAAGGGGGTAATGGAGTACACTGTTAAAACCTTTTTAGGGCCCATAGTAATGTTTATTTGTCATTCAACCTGTTCGTAAGGTCACACAAACATGCATGATGGGAAAACACGAATATGAATTGCGAATGCCCTTCCCCGCACGAAGATACTGAATAATGCCCTCATTTTCTCGGTTTTCTTTTTTTGTTTGTTTGTTCTGGTTTTGATTTAATTTAAATGCGCCGTTGACTCAGAGGCAAAAGCGTGTTTGACTTGGAGTTGCCACGTGCCAAAAGAAGCTTAAAATTTACAGCCAACTAGAAACCACATAATTGTTTAAGAGTCGGGGAATTGTAAAACTCCCTAACTCAAGTGATTCTTGTGGTTGGTTTGCTACCATAAATCCTACATAAAAGGCCTCAGTTATGGAAAAAGAAGGCTTAGACACCATTTTCTACCCATACAATACACGGTCTCTGCTTTATGAGGCTGTAAGATTTTTTAGAAGGATTTAGAGGAATTTCAACATCATTATGTCTAGTTATGCTTCACAGAGTTTAAGACTTTAGGCAGACCAGAAGAGAAAATTAGCACCTAGCCTTACTACGCAAGATTTAATGCCCTAGGCAGGCAACAAAAAAATAAATGAAATTTAGCCTTGCTTCGTAGGGTTTAATACCCTAGGTAGGCACACAAAATGAAAAGTAGATAGTTATATGAGAGGATTGTAGAAATAAAATAAAAAGATGAGTGCGTGTACTTCTAGTGTTACGGTATACACAAAATAGAATACGGTTTAACTCGAGATGTGAGAAGAAAAATGAAAAATCAAACGCCCTTTCCAATAAAAAGGATGGTCGAATGTTTCAAATTCTAACTCTACTAGTTAATTTCAGTGTTTCTTCGGCTTTGACACTGATTGACAAAGCAACTCAGTATCTTAGTAGGGGAGAAACCTCCAAAGATGGCAGAGGGTCATGCAACTTTTTAATAGAAGGGGGGAATGTGTTGCAACCAAGGTTGACTTCAAAGGACCGGTCGAGCATATCTGTAGCATAAATCCCACCAGCACTTCCCTTCTCCACCCTCTCTCAGTTTCTCTCACCTTTGTCTATCTCTCTATCGTCTCTCCCTGACCTTCTCTCTGTCCCCTTGTTTTGCTTGCAAGAGCTTTTTAAATAGACGAGAAAGGCTCGGCCGACCGCATATCATGACCAACCAGAGTGAAGTATGAAGACTAGTAGGGCTTGCGATTGGTGCAGTGTGTCAAACAACCACCAGAACTGGTGGGCCAGGGACAGGTTTTGCATAGAACCGGTCATCCTCAGGCAGGATATACTTAGAACTGGTCATCCTTGGGCAGGATCTACATAGAACGGGTCCCTGGTATACCGGTTCACATGGACCAGTTATACGTTCTTTACCCTTTTAAAATAGATTCTTCATTCTGCGTATACGCCTTAGTGTTCCTTCTTTGGCTTGCCACCAGTGCATCCCGACAGCGGCTCATTCAACCCGGTGGCTCTCTTACTATGCCTTCTTGACGTATAGGTGCTTTAATTGGGACCCAATTGAAATCGACGGGCGAGATTCAATCTCATTTAACATGGGGTGTCTACATCAGCTTGATCCAAACTTCCATGGCCCATAAGAAGTTTTCAACGATATGCGTTCAATTTCTACTATTTCTTGTAGTGTGATCCATTTAAGCTTTAGATAAACTTCAACTTTGAGTTCATGCCTTAAAATGAGCTGAAATTACAAATGGATGGCATAGATAGGACACAGACATCACAATTTTACTGGGTACCTTATGGCATACTAAGTTACTCGGTAGGCAATCAACATCCTCCCACTTACGTTAACTTTGACCGACAATTCATTAGGCCTTTTTGGACATTAAAGGGGACATTTGGATTATACGCTCCTATTATTCCTCAACTAACTTATCAGTATACTTATCTGATAAAAAGTACAAAAGTATATTTAGCTTCCAATGTCACAAAGGTACTTATCCCTCAAGTTTGATCAGGCCACTCTTAATATTCATAGTCCATGATGTGGGCCCAACCTTTGATGTGAACTGTTCATTATGTTGGGCCCACCTTGGCCTTGTCTTCGATGTGGACCATCCAATGTGGGGGCCTACGTTCAATGTGGACCATCAACCTTGCAAGGCCCATCTTCGATGTGGGCTATCCATCATGCAAGGCCCAGCTTGGATGTAAGCCATTCATCATGCCTCTAATGTGGACCGTCCATCAAGCAGGCTCTGTTTGGACACCAACCAATAAGTAACTTTTTAACTCATGATAAATTGAAGTAGGTACATGATTCAACCGTGGACCCCACCAAAGTTAAAATGGGTACCTTCAATGGGACGCAGATTTCCTGCTAAAGCATTTCGCAGAAGTTCCTGTGTTGGGATGATACGTGTGCCCACCATGATGTTTCTAAAACATCCACCTGTTCATCCGTTTTTTCAGATAATTTTAAGGGATGAGATAAAAAATCACGATGATCTAAAACTCAAGAAGGCCATACCAAAAGGAAAACTGGAGAAAGAGTTCTCTACCGTTGAAACCTTCCTGGCCACAATCTTGATGTTTATATGCCATCCAAACTATTTATAAGTTCATTCCCCCTGAGATGAAGTGAAAACACAAACCTATTAGCCTTATAATAAACTTTTGTGGCCGTATAAATGTTTAATCAATGGTCACTGAATCTCCACTGTTTCCTCTTCTGCAGCCCAATTGAGTTTTGGATCCACGTGATTTTTTCTAATGTACTAAAGTGATCTGAAAAGCGGATGAACAGTGTGGATTTTTCAGAAACATCATGGCGGCCCCACATACCATCCCAGCTCAGGAACTTCCTGCGAAAAATCCACGTCCCCTTCAATGTTGCAGTGGGGCCCACCAAAATTGAAATCGGAACAAGGACAAGCAAACAATGCCATGCACTGATTTTCATTGAAATTGGATTCTAATGGGGTAAAATAGTTCCATTGTCAAATGGTTGCACTGTTTAAAAACTCAAGGCCCACTATGATGTTTATGACAAATTCACCCAGTCCATGCATTTTTTCGAATCATTTTAGGAGTGGTTCCAAAAATCGGGCAAATCCAAGACTAGAATGGGCCACATGGTAAGCTAATATTTGAAATTCTCTTTACCTCCCTCTCTCTCTCTCTCTCTCTCTCTCTCTCTCTCTCTCTCCACCTTTTAGGTTTCATCAAGGACTCCTGAATATGTTGTAGGGCTCGGCATAATGTTTTTGAAAAGTCTGCCTCTTTAATCATTTTAACAGGGAGTCGGGATCCTCTGTTATCGAGTCAACAGAGATTTCCTGTTACCCTAATGGTTTGGCATCCGTAAGCTTTCTTTCATTTTTTTTTATTTTTTCAATGAGGGGTGACGTGGACCAATGAGGAATAGGGTATCAGGAATTCTCTGTTGACCTCATAACAGAGGATCCCGACTCTTTAACAGGTGGGCTCTAAACTGAGGAATATCTAAAACTCAAGGGGCCACATGGTAGGAAACCAGTGGGTATTGGACACATGCTGTTGAAACAATAGTGATGCCCGTTGTGATGTTTTTGAGAAATCCACCTTGTCCATCCATTTTTTCAACTCATATTAGGGGGTGGGGCAAAATATGAGGGAGATCCAAAACTCAAGTGGACCACATGGTAGGAAATAGTTAAGATTAAACAAACACCATTGAAACACTCGGGGTCCACCTTGTTGTTTGAGAAAAATCCACCCAATTTCTTAATTTCAACAGATCATTATATGGTATGGCTCAAAAATGGAATAAAATAAATAAAATCTAAAACTCAAATGAGTCACAGCATAAGAAACAGTGGGTATTAAACACCCATCATCGTTGAGATAACTTGTTGGCCTATTATAATACTTGTGCGAATTTCATCCTGTCAGTTGGTTTCACTGAATCATTTTAGGGTATGAGTCCAAACATGAGACAAACCCAAAACTCAAGTGGACCGCATGGCAGGAAACGGTCGTCTGTATTAAATGCACATCCTGAAAAATGCATGGGACCCACTATGTTAAGGAGAAATGGAACCGTATGCCACTTTTGCACTCTTGATAGGGGGTGGGCCCAAAAACGATACAGATTCAAAACTCAAGTGGGCCACAAGGCACCAAGCAGTGGAGATTGAATGCTTGAAACTCTCTCCCTGCTTTCCAAAACAGCCTGTATTAATCAAACCCTTGGAAAAATCATTAGACCCACCATGATGTTTTTGAGGCATCAACACCAAACGGTGTATTGAATGACACCCTTGAAAATTTTACAAGGGCCATCATGATGTTTGTGAGAATTCCACACCAGCTAGCAGTTTTGTCAGATCATTTAACGTGTGGACTAAAAACTGAGGCAAATGTAAGACATAAGTGGGCCACACGGCAAACACTGGGGATTGAATGCCCACTGTCGAGACACTCACTGCCAACCGTGATGTTTGGAGAAATCTACCGTATCCACCAGTTTTGCCGTATAATTTCAGGAGTTGGCCCCATAAATCAGCTACCTCCAAGACCCAAGTAGATCACATGGAAGGAACCAGTTGGCCCAACCCAAGTTATGATTCTGGTTATATTGTAGGATCCAAGCCTAATATTGGGAGGTGCATCTATGGTACTCAACGCATGTGATGATTCCCCTTCCCTGAATTCAAAAGGACGCCTGTTTCCAATGCTTAGTACCGTTCAAAATGGAACAGTACCATGCATTCAACGGTCTTTAAAAGTGCTGCCAGCTACTTTTCTGAAATATCATCGTTTTAAGCCTGTTCGTCTAGTGTACAAGTTATTCATCTTAGTGTAGAAGTTATTTACTTTCATGTAAAAATTATTCGCCTGCTTATTCACCACAATGATGAAAACCCCAAAAACAGTCCATCTGATCATTAGGGGCCATAGAACAAAAAAAAATGGACGACTGCCCATAAACCTCTAAATTCACTTGGTCCCCCACATTATTATATCAACCTGATTTTTGGGGCATCCAACTTTCGATGTGGGGCGATCATACCATGGTGGGCCGACACTCATCAACCCTGGTTGAATAAGCTTATTCTACAAGGACTTGTGGTGGGACCCACCTCTTGTCATGGCCACCCAAATAAGCACTTTAGTTCCTGTAATGGTCTGCATCAAACTTATACTTCATTAGAAATAAATAACCTTTAAACTATGCTTACTGCCCAGTGAATGTTCATAAAAGGGGAAGCCAATATCCATACTTGTTCTAATAGGTAGAAGATTTCAGAGGTTCTTCCATTGCTGTACTTAATATGCTAATTAGAAGTTTTTATAGAGTCAAGCTCCATATTGGGGTGCATTTTTATGCAAGGCGAAGATCATGGATGCCAAATCCCGTGTCGTGAAGACTATGGGCCCCACCATTTGCCAACACAAGCGCAGATTCGTAGTCCGGCCCACCATTATTGACCAAGCCGTAGGCCCCGTTCTCAGCTTGACCTTCCTGTATTCAAAAGAATACTCCATTGCCAAGTTATAAAATCCAACCACAGGTTGAAAAATCTAATCATATATGTGGGAAAAATACTCACCAATTCACGAATTAAATTTGCGTGTGCTTCGTGCAAGTTTCTCAACTGCACACAGTATATTAGAAGTTCATCAAATGCAAATCTAATAGAAAAAAAAACAAAAATACAGATGATTATTTGATGTCATTACTCACCTTTTTCTTACAAGTCTCTGTTTGAGTGTTGATCACATGATACTGTTGGGAAAAATGACAAACGCTTTAATGTGTTGGTAAAAAGAGATTTAGAGTTGCAATTGTATAGTTCAAAAGAGAATATATGATTCATTGCACACATTTTCCAGGGTATCCATGGTTTTTTTTTTTCATTCTAACGAGCACAAGCAATGTTTCAATGGTCTAGACCATTGCTCTGTTGTGTTCCACTGCGTCAAGGATGACACAAATTTCTCCCGGATTGGATTATTGTCATTAGAGCTGGGCACGGGATGACTCAACTCAACCCGAACCAAGCAGGCTTCGTCGAATCTGAACTCAAACCGAGCCGAGTCTGCGTTACCCAGTAACTTGACCCGACTCAACCCGATACTCGATCCAGTCAAACTCGACTCGATCTGAAAGATTAATTCCATCTTTTCAAGGATCTTATTGAGGCATAGCCCATCTGTCGTCAGCCAAAACAATCTGATTTCCTGAATGAGTGATCCACATGCCTAACATATCAAAATTGAAAGCACATGCAGACTGTTCCATTATTGGTAACAAACTAGTGGACTTGTACAAGATAAATTTTAATTGATTTAATTGGACCAAAGAAACAATTTGAATTAGTTGAATTTATTTCTACTGATAGTTGTCTTGATCCGAAATTGCACTCAGTTCTTGGAATCTTTATGTTGTTGCCATTGAAAAATGCTGGATTTCTATCGGCAACATTTCCATTCTTGAAAAAAGTACATGTGAGTAGAAGTAAAACGCAAAATTCATATCGATTAGTATTAGCGAAATAAGAAGAAGAATAAGAAAGATGATGAATGGTCGATTGTCTGTCTTCTTAAGCTGTCATGCTGTTCAAGAATTCAATCTGAAAGCGTAATCAAAGTTATATGATGATTTTCTTACAATTTCCTCCTCACGGGCCTCACTTTACATGGGTCCGTCTTATATGGGCCGCCCACCCCGAGTATGTCCCTGCATCTCATAGGCTACTCCACTAATCCTGGTGTGAAAATGCCCCTGCATTTATCACCGGACAATTAGCCACTGATGCAGGAGAGGATGTGAGGTCGAGCACCGTCTTCCTCAAGATGATAAATATTCCGAATCCACGGAACTTCTCTGGACTCCTCACAGAGACTCCTCGAATCCACGAGAAAAGAAATTAGAAAATAAAAAGAATTTATAATAAATTCAAAATTGATTAATGAATGAATAAAAACGAGTTCACAACCCTTTAAATACGGGTACCAAGCAATAGGAAAGAAATCAGAAGCAAACTACAACTAAAACTCTTAGAATCTGTGACTTAATATAAATAGTAAACTTACTATTTATAGTCGGTCATGATGTCTACTAGTGCGCAAGGATTTCGGCCAAAAATAGTAAGTGTCCTATTTGGCTTCACCAAACCGTTCTTCTAATTATCCTAAGCACTTTTCATGTTGGACACAACTCCTAACGCCTAATGGATGAAGAGCTATAATCAAACTAAGACTTATTATTTATAGTAAAAATGAAAATAAAACAGGGAAACGACCGTTGACCAGGGGGTTTTTCACAAATCCGGGCTGTGCAACCCGGCATAGCGGGGTTGGTTGGCTAAACTAGCTCGTTCTACCCCAAAATTATATATTTTACGTTAGATAACTCATTATGGATTGCGAAATACGCCCGATCTAAGGTCTGATGGTCCGGATCACTTCTGTCTTCGACCGTGCCTTTTCTGATCCATCTTGGCCATGAAATTGTCCGCGACCCGCTCTACATTAGTCCCCTCCACTTGAAAAGAACTCGTCCTCTAGTTCTCCTCCTGCTCTGGTTCATGATACTTGGTCAGGTCCGTGATGTTGAAAGTCGGTGAGATCGCCATGTCATCTGGAAGATCAACAACATAAGCGTTGTCATTGATCTTTCAGATGATTAGTACCGGTTCAATCTTTTTATTCTTCAACTTGTTGTACGTTATGGTCAAAAATCTTTCTTTTCACAGATGGACCATTAATTGGTCGCCCACCTCGAACACCTTTTGTCGCTGATGCTTGTTCGCTTGCTCCTTGTACTTTTCATTTGAGGCATGTAGCTTAGTCTGCACCTCCGCATGAATATCCATAATCCTGTCTGCCATATATTCTGCTACAATGCTCATGCCTGGGAGCTTGGGCAGAGAGACCAAGTCTAGTGTGTGGCGAGGTACTCGTCTGTAAATAACCTGGAACAGGGATTTTCCTATCGAGTGGTTCACCATGTTGTTGAATGCAAACTCCGCTTGAGATAAGGCCAAATCTCACTGCTTCAGTTTTTCTCCTGAAATACATCGAAGGAGGTTTCTCAAAGTGCGATTCACAACCTCAGTTTGACCATCAATCTGTGGGTGGTAGGCGCTGCTGAACTGAAGTCGTGTATCAAATCGAGTCCACAAAGTTTGCCAAAAGTGGCTTATGAACTTCGTGTCACGGTCAGAAGTAAAAGTCTTGGGAACCCCTTGTAGCCGCATAATTTCTCTAAAGAATAGATTCACCACATATGTTGCATCGAGAGTCTTCTTGCATGGAATAAAGTGCACCATCTAGGAGAAACGATTTACTACCACGAACACTGAATCCATGTCGTGTTGTGTTCGTGGGAGACCAAGCATGAAATCAATAGATAAATCCTCCCAAGGGCCATCAGGCATGGGCAACGGGGTATAGAGACCCGTATTTTGAGATTGCCCCTTGGAGGTCTGACAAATATAACAACGTTGGACTGCATTTCCCATATCACGTACCAATTGCGACCAGTAATACCATTCTTCCACAACAGCTCACGTCTTGTCTCACCCAAGGTGTCCACTAAGGTCACCTCCATGTAGCTCTTGGATTATTTGTTCCCTTAGTAAATTGTTGGGGATACACAATCGATTTTCCTTGAAAAGGAACCCGTCTTGCATATGTAAGTCGTCGGAGTGACCTTCTTGGCATCTAACCCATGCGTCCTTAAAGTCGTCGTCGTAGGCATATATGTCTTCGAGGTACTTGAACCCGACAACTTCATTGCTCATAGTTACTAACAAATTTGCACGGCGACTCAGCACATCGGCTACCTTGTTCTGTTGTCCTGACTTAGGTTTTAGCACGAACGTGAATTCTTACAAAAACGAGATCCATCTAGCATGCACATGGTCAATGTTAGCTTGACAATTAATGAATTTGAGAGCTTGATGATCCATGTAAAGTATGAATTCCATTTGAATCAAATAATGTCGCCAATGTCGCAGTGCCTGGACCACCGCGTATAACTCAATCTCATATGTAGACCACTTCTTGCGTGCATCGCTAAGTTTCTCACTGTAGAAGGCTACCGGCCTACCTTCATGAGACAAAACTCCCCTAATTTTGACATATAAGGCATCACATTTGATTTCAAATAGTTTGTCGAAGTTGGGAAGTATAAGAATCGGGGTCGTGGATAATCTGCGCTTGATTTCAGCCAAACTCCTGTCGGCTTTATCAGTCCACTGAAACTACCCTTTCTTCATGCAATCTGTGATTGGTGATACAATAGTATTGAAATTTCTCACGAACCGACGAAGAAAGTTGTCAGTCCATGAAAACTTCGTACTTCGTGAATATTTGTGGGAACCGACCATTCTTTGATTGCCTTTACCTTTTCCTCATCCGTCCGAATGCCCGTGGATGTTACGACAAAACTCAGAAACAATAAGCTATTAGTCATGAAGTTACACTTCTTTAAGTTGAGATACAGTTTATTTTCAGTGAGCACCTGAAGGACCTTCTTGAGGTGTTCCATATGGGTAGTTTCGTCTTGACTGTATATCAAAATATCATCGAAATAAACATAATGAACCGCCCAATGAAAGGTTTTAGAACTTGATTCATTAATCTCATGAATGTACTAGGCGCATTCAAAAGATCGAAGGGCATGACCATCCATTCGTACAATCCTTCCTTGGTCTTAAAGGCCATTTTTCACTCATCACTCGGTCGTATTCGAATCTAATAGTAGCCGCTCCTTAGATCCAATTTAGAGAATATTTTGGCACCCTCTAACATGTCCAGCACATCATCCAATCATGGTATAGGAAACCTGTATTTTATGATGATTTTGTTGATGGCTCGACTATCGACACACATGCGCCAACTCTCATCTTTCTTTAGAGTTAATAGAGTTGGTACAGTGCATGGACTCATGCTTTCTCGAATAAGACCCTTATAGATTAACTCCTCCACTTGCTCTCGAAGAATCTCACACTCATTTAGACTTATTCAATAATGAGACCGATTGGGTAGACTAGACTTGGGGACAAAGTCGATATGGTGTTGGATATCCCGCATGGGGGGTAACCTATCGGGAAGGTCATCGGGCCAGATTTCTTTAAATTCATGTAGCAAGGGCCTTAGTCTTTCAAGGATGAAGGTAGGTTTGAGTTCTTCCCCTTTTACAATTAATGCATAAGCTTGTCCTGTTTCTTTGGATTCTTCCACGAAGTCTCGTATGGTTAAGAGAAAATGACCCTCCACTTTATAAGTTTTAGGTGGTCCCTCTAAATCTATAGGGGCAAATATGGTCTTCCAGCCATCCTTAACGAAGATATATATGTTATCTCATCCTTTATGAGTGGCGTCACGGTCAGATTGCTAGGGTCGACCGAGCAGTATGTGATACGCTTCCATCTCAATCACATCGCATACTACTTTATTCTTATAATGTTTATCCATTGAAAAGGATATGGTGCACCGTTTAGTTACCTTTGTTCCGCTGACCTTCTTGATCCAACCGATTGTATATGGAGAGGGATGACACTCCGTTTTTAATTGTAATTTCTCTACCATAACCTTGGAGGCAATGTTCTCGCTGCTGCCACTATCAATAATCATGTCACAAACCTTTCGATTCACCATACATCTAGTACGGAAGATGTTATGCCTCTGTGGATGCACTTCTTTTCTTGGTGCATATAATAGCCCCCTCACGACGAGTGACTCGTTGTGATCTTACTAAACCCAACTTGATTCATCTGTCTCGACCTCGGTGGTATGTTTTTGTTCTTCAACATTTGGATCTTCATCGACGTCATCAGCATTATCATCATTAATGGTGAGGTTCGCCACCTTTCGGTGGGAACAAGTATTTAATAGGTGACCCGGTTGGCCACAACGATAGCAATTATTGGGACGGGGTTGAGCATAAGGGTTCGAGATTCTACTTAGACCAGCAGCAGTCGATACGCGCCTTTAGGGTCTATCTTGTCCGCTTCCCTGATCTCAGCTCTCCGATGTAGGAGGTTGAGTGCGTGCTCCTACGAGTTCCTTCCCCTTAGACTGTGGAGCTTCCTATGGTGGACTCGTCGCAGTGATGCTTGCCGTAGAATATGGCAGTGTGGTAAAACGTTGAAGTTGCGCTTCTGCCCGAGTAGCCAACTTGATCGCATCATTTATCGTCCAGACGGGCTGCATCTAAACCCGATCCTAGATCGTCATATACAGTCCACCGTTGAATTGGGTGACTTGCTGCAATTCAGTCTCAACTAAATTGTTACGCGCTTCCACGCGGTAAAATTCTTATGCGTATTCTCTAACCGACCGATTACCCTGTCGACAATTTTAGTATTGTAGGAATAATACCTGATCGTAATCACTAGGGAGGAATCAGACACGTAGTAGTTGCTTCATCCACTACCATGTGTAGATTAGTACTTTCATCTGTCTGGTTCGTGTGAGTTGCAGTTGTTTCCACCAAGTTGAAGCTCCTCCTTTCAACTTGTAGGCCATAAGCTTGACCTTCTTTGCTTCAGGGATGTCCATATAGTCAAAAAATTACTCAACTTTAGAAAGCCAATCGAGGAAATCCTCAATGTGTAGTTGCCTATTGAAGTTAGAAATATCAACCCGTATCTTGAATTCTTGATCTGTCCGATCTACCGGATCGCCGCCTTGTATAGGGTGTTGAAAGATTATATCATCGATTTCCTCCTCACTGGAGCCCCCCTTCCTCAGGAATGACCTGTGGATGCACTGCTGGTACTATTCTACGATCAGGGCGATTGCGAGATTTAACAATCGGCGGTGGAGGATTACCGCCAGAAACACGGAGTTGCCCTAGGATTTTCACCAAGAGATCCGCTATGCAGTCCATGGAAGCCTGTAGCCCTTGCATAGCTTGCCGATTCTCTTACTGCGCTGCTTCGAAAGCTGCCGCCGTTAAAGGTAAATTCCCTGGGGCACCGCCCATGGGATTGTTGCCCAACTCGTCGTTAGAAGCCATCGATCTGAGGAGAAACCTCGCTCTGATACCAAACTGACGCAGGGGAGGACGTGAGGTCGAGCATTGTCTTCCTCAAGATGATAAATATTCTGAATCCACGGAACTTTTCTGAACTCCTCACACAGACTCCTCGAATCCATGAGGAAATAAAGCAAAAAATAGAAAGAATTTCTAATAAATTCAAAATTGATTAACGAATGAATAAAAATGAGTTCACAACCCTTTAAATAAGGGTACCAAGCAATAGGAAAGAAACCATAAGCAAACTACAACTAAAACTCCTAGAATCCGTGACTTATTATAAATAGTAAACTTACTATTTACAGATGGTCGTGATGTCTACTTGTGCGCAAGATTTTCGGCCAAAAATAGTAAGTGTCTTATTTGGCTTCACCAAACCGTTCTCCTAATTATCTTAAGCACTTTTCATGTTGGACACAACTCCTAAAGCCCAACGGATGAAGAGCTATAATCAAACTAAAACTTACTATTTATAGTAAAAATGAAAATAAAACAGGGAAACGACCATCAACCAGGGGGTTTTCCAAATACGGGCTGCGCAACTTGGTATAGCAGGGTTGGTTGGCTAAAGTAGCTCGTTCTATCCGAAAATTATTTTACGTTAGATAACTCATTCTGGATTGCGAGATACGCCCGATCTAAGGTCTGATGGTTCGGATCACTTCTGTCGTCAACGGTGCCTTTTCTGATCCATCTTGGCCATGAAATTGTCCGCGACCCGCTCTACATTAGCCACTTTCTCTAAAAGCTCGAACTGATAGAGAGTGGCAAATCAATCACTTTATCTTTTAGCACAAGCCCACATTGCATGGGTTAGGACCTCGGCTAAACCCCCTTATGGGCCCCACTTCACATGGGTTCTGCTTCAAATGGACCACCCACCCTGAATGTATCCCTGCATCCCACAGGCTATCCTACTCGATCCCAATATGAAAATGCCCCTACATTAATATTGTTGGTACATTTTTGAACACTTTGATGCTACAAAATCATATCTAGCCTTATGCTAATTTGTATGATCATTGATGAATTATATGACTGATGGATTGATTATAAGATGGATTTTGAGTCTAAAATAGCTGAGGGGAACCCGGAGGTTTCATCCACCACTGTGAGGGTGTTCTGGGATGTCTTGGATATTGCTGATGGTTTCGATAGCTGATTTGTGGTATTTTGACTATGAATATATATTAGCCTGCCACATCTGATGCAAGAGATATGAAACAAAACAGTCCAACTGGGCGTGACAAAGAAAGAGACTTGGGGTTGGTTCAGATCTGGATTTTGAATTGGCCGAATTGATCCTATTCAGAATATTGGTTTTGTTAGGTACAAGTCAGGTCCATTGCCGACCCTACATCTGGAGGACTTTAATGAATTTTCAAATTGACTATTTAAGAATGTTTTAAGAATTCTTTGGTATTTGTGAATTTTGGGCCATTCCCATCCATGCAAGCATCCACTACAAGAATATCCTGTTTAAGAATGACGTGTATGTTGACAGATGCCTTAAATCTGTCTATTAATGTGTGGCTTGACCGGTTGAGAGACTGGCTCGACCGGTCGAGTGGGCTGCTCGACTAGTCGAGGGTTCTTTGACTTGAAGTCCAGTGACTTATGTTTTTTAGTGTCCAGACTGCTCAACTAGTTGAGGGGATGGCTCGACCAGTCGAAGTTACGCAGATCCTGCGTGAACTGCGTAAATTTGAGGCGGTTTCCGGACTTTTCCAGACTAGGTGCGTCAGTGGAGTTTCCTAAACTATAAATAGGGGTCCCTAATGCTATTCTAAAGTATTTTAAGGCTTTCTAAAGCAGTTGAAAGGGTTCCTAAAGAGTGTAGCAAGGGTAAGATTCGAGGTTGTTCGAATCGGGTAAGTTCCCTCTCTTTGTAATTGATGCTTTCATATTGGAGATATGTCGCTTTGTGCTATGGTTGTTTTCTCGCAAGGGTTTTCCACGTTAAATCTGTGTGTTCTCTTGTGTGTGCTTGGTGCCATTATATTGCTATCCTAGATCTAGATCCATGTGATTTCGCAGGCCAAAATCCCAACAAGTGATATCAAAGCAATCGTTGGGGCACAGATCTGAATCTGAGAGATTAGTAATAATGGCAAGCACTAGGTATGACATTGAGAAGTACTCAGGGAAAAATAATTTTGAGTTATGGAAGATCAAGATGATCAGTTCCTTAATCAAGCAAGGCGAAGATGGTGCTCTTGAGGAGCAAAAGTCTATTATGACTGATGATGAATGGAATACTCTTGATAAGAAGGCTTTATCATCGATTCGTTTATGTCTCACGGATAAGGGTCTCTAACACATCATGAGGGAGAAAACTGTGGCTAAGTTATGGGTGAAGTTAGAGGATGTCTATGCAAAAAATCCTCTCAAAATTGCCTACACTTGAAGCGGCAGTGGTATAACTTCAAGATAGCAGAGGTGGAGATCTGGAGGCTCACATCAACAACTTTAATAAATTAGTTTACAAATTGCTGGATATGAAAGAAGTGATGAAAGATGAAGAATAAACATGTATGTTGCTGAATTCTCTCCCGGCGTCTTATGAATTATTCAAGGACACTATGTGCAACACAAATAAAACCCTGAGAGTCGACACCGTTATCTCAGCCCTTCAAGGGAAGTCCATGAGAAAGCTTAACGTTGACATTGGGATATCTTCTGAGGCACTGATTACGACGGGTAAAAATTCTGAACAAGGTACAGGTTCTTCGGGCTCTAGATCCAAATCCAGGGGCAAGGGCAAAGGAAAGGTAAAGTGCTGAAATTGTGGGATGGAAGGACATATGAAGAAGGATTGTGAAAATCTTAAATCTAAGAGAGAAGATTCCGAGGCTTCGTACAAAGAAGCCAATGCTGCCACATCAGATGGATCGAGTGGATGTGATAGATATGTTTTGTCTGTGTCTACGATTAGGCGGCCATGCGATGATCGTAAGGACCAGTGGATGCTAGACATAGGGGCATCTTTTCACATGACTCCTCATCGGAGTTGGTTCACTAGCTATAGGGAGTGCGATGGTGGATAAGTATTTATGGGCAATGATATTGCCTGTAATGTTGTGGCTGTTGGTTTGGTGCGCATCAAAATGTTTGATGGGGTGGAACGTACCTTGACTGATCTCAAGCACGTTCCTAATTTGAAACAAAATCTGATTTCTCTTGGTGTACTTGAGGTAAAAGGATGCAAATACACAACTATTGATGGTGCTCTTAAGGTATCTAAGGGGGCACAGGTAATCATGAAAGTGCAACGACTAGATAACTTGTACATGTTGATCAGGAGTACTTTAAAAGGTGGAGTTGCAGTGGATGTAGTGGATTCCACCTCTGCATGTGTGTTGCATGTTGGGCATGGCCACATGAGCGGGTAGGATAGGAAGGCTGAGACGTGCAGACAGAGATACAGAGTAGGTGGAGCAGCCACCTATGAAAAGAATTGCACGACATGATCGTATGATATTGGCGTAGTACATGGACAACTCCAATATCGCAGGGGATTCATCTTCTATTCATATGACTCTAGGTGAGCTTGGTGCTGAGAAGTGGAAGGTGAGTATGGGCGATGTGATGAACTCATTATATCAGACTGACATATAAGAGTGGGTGAAGCTTCCAGTGAGCCGGAGAGCGGTTAGATGCAAGTGGATCTTCAAGAGAATAGAACATAGATATAGGGCGAGGTAGGTTGGTAGTGAAGGATTATGATCAGAGAGAAAGGTTCAGCTTCTAAGAGATATTCACACCGATGGTATAGCAGGTGTGTATTAGATCCATGATTGGCACTGGTTGGCCAATGTGATCTTGAGCTGGAAGGATGGATGTGGAGTCTGCACTCCTACAAGGGAAAGCGAAGAGAAGATCTATATGAAGCAACCAGAACGGTTCGAAGTTAAAGGGGCTGAGAAAATACTTTACAGGAGGTCCTGGTTCGACCTGTCGCCTAGGCAGTGGTTTGGTTGCTTCATGGTGAGTCAGGAATTGATGACATGTAGATTGCTAATTAGGACATGTTTGAAATTAATGTATTAAAGACTCGATTAAGTGGGACATTCAGGATGAAGGATCGGAAGGCTGCAAAGATGGCTCTTAATGTTGAGACTAAAAGAGGAGTAGGCTTTGGTAATCACAGGAGGAATACTTTGTGTGTAGGTATTGATCAGGGATGTGATGGGTCAGGTAAAGTTGGAGAGTGTTCCCTATGCGTCTCTCTTCAAGTTTTCCTCAGGATATGTCCCAAAATAGATGAGAAAAAGTAGGATATCTCACGAGCCTTATTCGAATGCGGTTGACAGTATATGCAATGGTCTAGATTAGACCAGTTATTTCACAAGCTATCAGTGTTGTGAGCAGGTACCCCGGTAAGCAATATTGGGTAGTAGTGAGATGGTAAGAAGACTACGTCTTTTCTTTTGGGAAGACAGGAGCAAAGGTAGTTGACTTGTGGATTTAGATCCGACAGACATAATTACCAAGGTCGTTCCTGTAGAGAAGTTCAAGTTCTATGTAACTTCTCTGGGCTTGGCGATGACATAAAAGAAGGATGGAGTATGCACAAGAAGCTATAATACAGAGATTAGAGAAGAGGGCAGCAAGATACATGGTTAAAGATTGAAGGCATGATAGAGATTGTTGATAGATGCCTTAAATCTGTTTATTTATGCGCTACTCGACCGATCGAGAGCTTGACTCGACCACTCAAGTGGGCCGCCCGACTAGTTGAGGGCTGTTCGACTCAAAGTCTAGTGCCTTATATTTTTTGGTGTTCGGGCTTCTCGACTAGTCAAGGGGATGGCTCGACCGGTCGAGGGAGTCCTGCGACCAATCGAGGCCTCGGCTCGACCATTCGAGGTTACGCAGATCCTGCGTGGACTGCGAAAATTTGAGGCAGTTTCTAAACTAGGTGCGTAAGTGGAGTTTCCTAAACTATAATAGGGATCCCTAAGGCTATTATAAAGTATTTTAAGGCTTTCTAAAGGAGTTCCAAGGGTTCTTAAAAGGGTTCTAGGGTTTCTTAAGGGTGTAGCAAGGGTGAGATTTGAGGTTGTTCAAATCGGGTAAGTCCTCTCTATTTGTAATTGATGCTTTCATAGTGGAGATCTATCGCTTTATGCCGTGGTTTTTTGCTTGCAAAAGTTTTCCACATTAAATCTGTGTGTTCTCTTGTGTGTGCTTGGTGTCATTGTATTGTTATCCTAGATCTAGATCTGTGTGATTCCGCAGGCACAAATCCCCAACAGTGTATAGAATCACTGTAATGAAATATCTAAAAGAAAGACGCACATCAAAGCGAATAGCAATTAGTTTTACAAATTGAACGGTGGGGCTTGTTTAATAGGCTCTTATTCATACCTGTTTCAGCTGTAGTCTGCCTCGGCCAATCAGAGTCAGTTACGTGTGATCTGTATGGACATGCATGGTGTGCTAGGAGGTTTTTCCGCGGATATGTATGGTGAATCCTCTAAAAGTGGAATCATAACGTTTTAATTATCACCAGACATCACTAATGTAGTCGAGAGGGGAAACAACTAAGTTTGGATGATTACATGATATAAGGACAAGCGATCAAGTTCTCATAGTCACGTGACAAATGGCTCAAAGATAGTAGAATGAGCAGAATGTGGGAAGCATTTAGAATCCAAGTGATGAAGAGCGGTTACCATCACTGTCAGAACGTGGGAAGGATCCAGAACGACTTGATTAAAGGTATAAATGGCATATGAATTCAGTAGAAAAATTTATCTCGTGCTAAACCAAACAAACCAAACACTAACTTCTAATTTACCAGTCAATTTACATTCCATAGTGTAATCCTTTACTTTACCTGTTAAGCGAGTTACATTTCTTAGTGTAATCATTTACTTTTCAGCTTACTGATTTACATTCTGTAGTGTAGTCCATAATGATAATCAAGTAGCTGATAATCCTTTGTAATTGGAGTCTCGCGTGCTGAGCTTCATTCAATCATTGGAGAGGTGTCCTTTAGCAGTTGACAGCGGTCGACTATAAGGATTTCTTTCCCATTTCACTTTGTCTGTATCGAAAAGTCCTTTCATACGGAAGGCAATGGAGTAACCTATCATCAGAGGATGAACCCCACCCTCTGAATATCACATGATCCAATTTACACATTGAGCGAGTGGCCAAATAGGTGACCGATCTCCTGAGATCTCGGTCATACACTACGCGTCTGTTTATCTTGGCACTCGGGGTCATTATTGTTCAGGTTCGAATTGGAGCTGTAAATCCAATTTTGGCATGCTCACACACTGTGTGAGAAAACAACGTCGAACAATTTTCTGGCATGCCCGGTAGGACCCTGTGTATTAACTACCAGACAGATTTTTGCTGAAAATGTAGAGTGCACATATTGCTGGAGCTGAACCCTTAACACCAACTGCACCATCCCCTGGGGCGAGGTGTTGGTTCATGCACCTCCTGAAGTGTCAAATCCGAGTGTTAACCCGACAGGGAACTAGGCTGGACCGTCTATGTCATAAGCCGTACTCTCAGATGAGATATCTCTCATGCGGCGAGACATTCGAATGAGCATCCAGATGGTGCAAGAATATGAAAGAGCTCAAGCCGAGTAATTTTGTGCCCAGGCTGAGAGCACCAATTGTTATATGGTCAGTCAGACTGAAGATATGCAACGATTGTTGGATGTGATAACCGAGCGAATTTTGCAGTGTGGCGAAGTGGCCAACAATCAATATTATAAGTTACAATTATTCGGTCACTCTATGACCATAGCGGCCTTTACTTGGTATTCAAATTTATTACCAGACTCAGTGCATACCTTACAAGAGCTGGAAGCGAAATTCCATGCTCATTTCTTCTTCAAAAGCAGGGAGATTACAATGGCCGATCTCGCTCTATTCTGACAGTTTCCTGGGAAACCCTGCACGAGTTATATCATGGGGTTTAAAGGAAAAGCCACTGTAAGATGGTCATGACCGAAGCCAAGTTTATGCAATTAGCACAAGACAGGCTTGAATACAAACTCCAAAAGAAGTTTATAGGTATGGAGTTTGTAAACCTATATGATCTAACAAAAAAGTCTCTTATTATGAGGAACTCCTATAAGAAGAGGTTGGGCGAGCGAACTCGTCATTAGGGAGTTATTATAACGATCCTAATTATGAGATCGCGATCGTTGAAGTAGTGGCCCGGAAGCCATTGCTTTATTCAACATTGGTTAAAGCGGAATTGACTGCACCAACCACACAAAAGGCTTAGAAGGTGTACACCTTTGACATCACCTGAGCCGAAGAGATATTTGAAATATTATTGGTTGGAAAGTTCATTAAGGTTCATATCAATCATAAGAAATCTCTGGCTAATGAATTATAGAAGATCGAGTATTGCAAATGGTATGGAACTTGGTCTCATTCAACTAACAAGTGTGTTGTGTCCAGGAATGTTATACAAGACCACATTAATCGTGGACTGTTGAAGTTTTTTGAGAAATGAGAAGAGGCGATGTTGATCGATACTGATCCATTTTCAACCAATATCGAAGTAAATATGGTAACTACTGATCTAAGCGATCACCCTTGATCGAAGGTCGATATTGGCTTAAATGCTCAGCGGAAAGGGTTCGACCGGTTTACTCAAGGGAGACATGGGTTCCGTGTCCTTGAAGTGATCGATCGGTTGTAACTAGAAGAACCTACTAGGGTGCTCAAATCTATGACTGATGCACTTGGGAAATCGCATCTCAGTCAAAAGTTGCTCCCAAAGGAGTGAGGGAGGATTAACACAACTATGTCAGTCACAATCAATTGCTACAGTTGGCCTCCACCCGCCACTTGTGATGGGAGCTGCCCTTATCAAGGATGGTCAAGCCTCCTACTATGCATGAAGGAGTCTGGAAATGAGTCGTTCATTCAAAGTTTCCAATGATACCAGAAGCACTGACATGAACACAAAAGCACCGATGGCAAAGACAAAGAGTTGCCACTAGAAGGAAAATGGAAGTGGAAAGCATAACTCCTCGACCAGGGGCCAAAGAACCCCATCCCTTCTAGAAGGTCCATGTTCCTGATGAACAATTAGAAGTAAATACAGTCGAAGTAGTGCTATCGACTACGACACAGGGGAGCACAAGGCATGATTCAACCGGAAGATTTTAAGGAAGATAGTTGCGGGAATTTGTCAGACTACCTCAACGAACATTATTTTCTGATAAAGGAGTGAATGACCAATGAACTCTCGTCAACTACTGACACCCTTAAAATTTCCTCGCACATGGATCCAGCAGCCGAACACCTGGCCGATCAATTCGAGAGAACGAGTTTGAAATACTAGGGGGCAAGGTTCAAGTGGTAAAATTTTGTTCGGATTGTTGTTTCCTATAACATTCTATTGCAACACGGTCTTCACACTGCCATCCATTTTTTAGGCCAAGCCCACTTAATCGATTAGTATGGCTGGTGATGTGGAGGAATATGCTCCTCTAATAATAATTCAATATACTTCTTTCCCGTTTGAGGAGAGTAAAGAAGATGGACCTAAAGTCGACAAAACACTACATGTTGACACAGTTACTATAGAAGCTGGGGGCATATCCGAAAGGATTATCATCGTCAAGCCCACCCAAGATATGAAACAACACCTCAAGCCGTTGTACATATTAGCTCACTTTGATGGCTGCCCTGTCACTAAAATTCTGATCGATAATGAGGTCGCAATAAATTTGCTACCATGGAGGATAATGGCCAAATTAGGAAAATCTACGACCAATCTATTCCCATCAGAAGTGACCGTTAGTAACTTTGCTGGTCATGTCATACACACACGGTGTCCTGCCAGTCAATTTGACTGTAGGTAAGAAAAAAGGTTTGGCTCTGTTTTTGTTGTCAATACCTCATCAAGCTATAACGCATTGTTGGGGAGATACTGGATTCATTCTTTTTCCTGCATTCTATCCTCTCTCCACCAGTTTGTGGTCTCTTGGAACCAAAATAAGGTCAAGTTGGTCTTGGCCAATAACAAACTTTTCCTAGCCACATCGAACTCCAATGAGGCTTATTATTATGGTGAAGAAATGAGGCATATCAGGTTCACTGGGAAGAATAAGTTTGGCCAACCAACCAGGATTACGGTGAAAAAGAATCCCAAAAGCATTGTACAAGCTATTCTGAAAGTCACCTTGGCTAATGATAGCTAACCGAAGGACATTATCTTATATTGGCGGGTGTTAGACAGGCCACATGCCTTGTATAGCTAATTTCTATAGATAGAAGATGTATAGCTAATTTCCATAGATAGAGGATTTTTTATTTATCATTTTACCTTGTATAGACGTTGTAAAGCTTTATATATTCAACCCTTTAAGGTTGTCTCAAATACATAAAAAACCAAAAAAGAATCATTTTCTCTTAGCCTTCATCGTTTTCTCTTTGCTTTCAGCCAGTTCCCCTCTGCACTATTGAAGAGATTCCATGAGACGCATTACTCGGCTATTGAAAAATTATGCTTGTCATTATACGTCACGGCCACTAAGCTGATACATTATTTATTGGCTGAAGGAGTAAATGTAATAGTTGTTCCCGATTAAGTGAAATACATGCTAAACCAGCTGATTTTAAGTGGTCAAATTGGCAAATGGATATTAGCTTTGTCTGAGTTTGATTTGCATCACATACTACAAAAGGCAATGAAAGGTCAAGCCATAACAGACTTTTTGGCCGCCATCCTTCGGACCTTGACGAACAAATTCCCTCAGGTATCTTAGATTTATACTACATGAAACTCACATTATGGAAATTAATTGTTGACAGCCCTGCATCTGGCCCTACGTTCGGCCCTATCGTTTGCTGCGTTCGGCCCTGGTATATGCTCCGCACGTACATGCCTTTATTGTCTCTCTGACCCAACTGTCTGCTGTGCACGCCTCTGCTACCTCCTACTATAAGGTACCTTCTTCTTTGGCATGGTTTATATCACTCCCTAACTATGGATAAAGATTCCTATACAGAGGCGCCACGATGTAGTTTTAATGGTACCAACTACAATCTATGGGCCATCCACTTTTAAAGTTTTCTCATGGGTCGTGGTTTATGGGGACTAATTGATGGATCTGTTACTGTCCCCACTTCCACAGATGTCGATAAATTGGCTGAATGGGAAATAAAAAATTGACAGATCATTACCTGGATTCTCGATTCGGTCAATCGATCCATTATTTTTGGCCTCACGCCACATCGCACTGTTAAGGCAATGTGGGAGCATCTCCAGACTATTTATCAACAGAGTAATGCGGCTAGGTTATATCGCATGGAACAAGATCTAGTTCACCTTACTCATGGTGACAAAAGTATTCAAACATTCTACTCTACAATAGTTATGATTTGGATAAAAATGACTATGATGGATCTGAAATTCCCTAATGACTTTAAGATATTCCAAATAATTCGCGATAGTTCGCGAGTTAGACAGTTTCTTATGAAGCTGTGTTCGGAATTTGAGCATTGCAGGGTTTCTCTCTTGAACCGTAGCCCAACTCCTTTAATGAATTCAGTTATTAATGATTTATTAGCTGAAGAACAACGACTGCAAGTCTTCTCTCAGGGACCATCTGACCTGGCCCTTACTGTATCCACCTTTGCACCAAACCGTGGTTTTATTTCTTTAACTTGTCACAACTATAACAAAGTGGGACATGTAATCGTTCAATGTAAAGATTGGTGCACTTATTGTCAACGGACTGGTCATAAAATTCAGGATTGTCATTCACGTGCCTATGCATCTTCATTCGGCCATGGACGTGGTGGTCGCGGTGATGGCCATGGTCTTGTTCTTTCTGCTACTTTTGCGCCTAGTTCTTCCGAGCCTTCTGTTAGTGATACTGCATCTACTGTTTCTGCTGAAGGTCTTTCCTCACCTTTGACTCATGTGATGCTCCAGCAGATCGTGCAGGCCCTTTCTACAACCATTATGTCATGTATATCCTCTTCTATTCTATAGTTCTTCGATTCAGGTGTTTCTAATCATATGACCAGTGATTCATCATATCTCCGCGACATTCATTCCTACACTAAAAATCAGGCTATTTCTACTATGGATGACACTAAACTACTCATTTAGTCCGTTGGTTCGTTGACTTCTCTCCTTCTACCTATCGCCAGTTTACCCTTCATGATGTGTTTCATGTTCATAAACTCTCCTCAAATTTAATTTATATTGGTCAACTTACATCCAATCACTGCGTAGTCATATTCCTTCTAAATTGTTATTTTGTACAAGATCTCATAACGGGGAAGGTACTTGGAAAGGGTAGGCGGCATGGATATCTGTATGTGCTGGACTTTGACCCATCCGTTAATCCAGCTCGTTGTTTCTTCTCTCCATCTTCCTTGGATATTTGTTCGGCAAATAAAATGTAGAAACTCTGGCACTTTCACCTGAGTCATCCACATTCTGATCGTTTGATTCAGCTCTTTTCTTCTAGTATGTTAGAGAAATTTTCCTTTAATAAAAGTAATTTGGATTATTCTTGTTCTTCCTGTTGCCTTTCAAAAAGTAAATGTATTCCTTTTCCTTTAAGTACTACAAAATCATCATCTATGTTTGAGCTAGTGCATATAAATGTCTGGGGTACTTCACCAATTATGTCACTCTCTGTACAACCTTAGGCAGAACAAAGACCTAAGAACAACATCTGACAGAACAACCTAAGGACCGCATTCTGTCGTGTAATTTATATAGGATTTAGTTAAGTATTAAATAATTGGTGAATTAAGCTCGGGCCACCATCTTTACAAATGGGAAGGCCTAGAATCAAGAGTACTGCTCGCTCAATGCCACTTGAAAACCTAGGAGAAATCCAAGGGCCTGTAGTTCTCGGGAGTACATTGAAACTCGGTAATGGACCTCGACCGCACGTCGAGGGTCCGATGATTGTGAAATTATAGGAAGATGTCTGTACTGCTGAGCTTGAAAATCATCGCGGGAATTAAGCTTAGATAGTGTCCAGAAACGACCAACTTGAGCCCCGAGTGAAGTGCGTGAGAAACGAGAATATCTTTAGAAAATGAACTGAAACTTAAGTGAATTGGGCTGTTCACTCTCGCACCAAATTGAAGAATTTAGATTGTTAGTTTGTGACTAAACTTCACCCATGGGGAAAGAAAATTTTTCTGTACATATCCGTATAACCATGGCCCTAATTGGACACGTATGACAGTTGATCTGACACAGGTTCTCCATGGTAGATCAGCTTATCCAATCATACCGAAATCATGTCTTGGCATGGATCCATTGTCAAGGAGCGTACCCTGTGACGTAGATGAGTAGTGGGCCTTCTTATGAGCCCAATTCGTCAAAAACAGTCACCCACAGGGTATAAACAATGTATAAGGTGGCCCTGGGGCCATTTGCATCACATTTGGGCCTATATATAGCCATCATTTCACCCATTCTCTCTCATATACGAATTTTGCAAAACCCTAAGGGAGAGAGAAGAGAAAAGAGAGAAAATAGGAAAAGGAAATTAGGGAAAATCCTTACAACTGTGGAAAGTCTTCTCCCACGTATCCATGTGCTAAATCGTGGTCTTCTTTTACTATCTAAACCTCTTCTGGCAACGATTTTGGGTAAGAAATACAAACCCTAATATCAGGATAGGACTCGCGAATAGTTTTCGGTATCCTAACTACCCAATTTCATCATTTAGGAGCCCGACGTTCCATTTGTGAAAACGTAAAGTTTGGACCGAGTCCGAGTCAAGCAACCTAATGAAAGGTGTGGACTATAAATGCTTAGTTGCAGTTTATCAATGCTTTCATGACAGCTAATGACTTATGTCTGTCTTGATTGTTGTCATATTATCTTAAATGCGATTGATTTCGGTATGAAATATACCTGTGAATTGTATTAAGTGAATGATGCACTCTAAGTGTTTATTGAAATGTTTAAATGAACAGTTGAAAATGATTTGTGCTTACTATGATTCCTAACCTAGGATTTATCATCGTCATATGCATATAGTTTTCTCTGTATGAAAAATTGATAAAACACATGTTGAAACTACCGTAATCCATGTGTTCGATAAATTTTCTGAATGAGAAATTGTTGATAATTTGTATTTACTATAAGTATTAAGATAGGATTACCTGTTGTCTTATGCAAATAAATGTTTTCCTCTATGAAATCAATTGGTAAAATGCAAGCTATATTTGACATGGCCTATGTGTTTGATGAAATGCCCAAATGATAATCCACTTAAATTGTTTTGTTGAATGTCGAAATAATCATTACACATGGTTATTATTTGCATTTTGAGTAGGATTGAGGCTATGAACGTAGCCCTGGTAATCGGTAAAAGTCTCTGTTCGGGTGGCTGAGATAGTTTTGCCACCGTGGGTAAACTCGATGAATCCGAGTCGCACGATGATTGTCGACAGTGACTAGGCCACGAGGGGTGCTTACGCGCTCCATGTCGATTAGGTCAAAGTGCGCCCATACCAATCAAGCTTGCTTAAAAAATTGATTGACCTATTGTGTGTTTACCATGTATGAACGCGTCTGCTTGAATCTAAGGTACTTCTCACCATTGTAAAGATCTACTTTAACCATAATACCAAGATCCACTAAGACTCATGAGCCGGGCATAGTGGTATGGGATACCATGTCCGAGCTGTCGTCGTATGCTGGGGTGACGAGCCTCCCCATAGTGACCGCGAGCATAAATTCTTGCAACTTGCTTATCGTCTGTGCTTGACTAGGAGTGATGAACCTATAACTTGCCTATCGTATGAGTGTAACTAGGATTGACGAACCTAGATGGATCCTGGACATAGGAGTAGGACCACTGGGGTTGTCCGAGGCCAAATGTTCAATTCGATTCAGTGATATAAAGGGAGGTACCCTAGCTTCCCAAACTTGTTGTATGAATGAGCTTAAATAACTACTTGGTTAATATGACCATGCATCGTATCGCACTAGTTAGGATGTGCCATGAAGGCATTGAAGTTGCACCATTTTGAGGAAGTGTTGTCATGTGCGAAATAGGTTGACGGAGTCGTGTGTGAGGGAGCTTCGATGCGAGGGCATACATCATTACTTGCACTCCATTCCTGTATTAAAAAGATTAGTTAGGAAGTGAATATTTATGATCTCTTTATCATTACTGCTTTGATTGACTTGATAACATGTGTAACTTTTACCTTATAGAACCACTGAGTTGATCGCTCACTCCCACTCTGGGACGGTGTTTTAAAACACCAACCAGACGCTGATTTAAATGCAGGTACAGATGATACTATACTCTGGAGTAGGACTTCTGGGATGAGGAGGAAGAATTCTCCTACTTCCAACTCTCGGGCGGGTCGATGTAGACCACGTGCTGTTACGCAGGGACCGCTGAGACATTTGGGCTTAGCAGCACACTTTACATACCCATTTTGTTTATTTTGAAATAATACATGTATATATTGAACCCAGTTGCACACTCATACTCTGGAAGGGACCTTGTGAAACATCTATGTACTCATATAGATACGTTTAAAATTCCGCACTTACTTGATCAAATCCGGAGTATGATGCATTGTTTAGTATAATCCCATGCATGCTTAATTCATGAAAATTAAAGAAATTTGAATATCATCATCTATAATGCATAAGTGATGTTCTGAATGTCGGGAATAGAGCTATGCTTGACCCTTAAAATTCAGGGCATTACAAGTTGGTATCAGATCATGATTTGGATTAAATTGGACTTGGGTTATAGGCTAACATGACGCACTTTGACTTAGGAAGGGAGCGATGGAATTTAGAGATGACATTAGAATCTCAAAGTTTTGCCAATAAACGAGACTGAAACCTGTAGTTTAGTTAATAACCTATAACTGAGAGGCTTAAATCATGCGTAGTGATCTAAGTCACCTCTGGGCCGTCAGTTGATGGACTTGAGTCATCAGTTGACGAATCTCAAACCTGAGACAGATCCAAGTGGCATGAATAACTGGCCGTTGAGCCATGATAGAGGGACCAGACCTATCGGGGACCCAAAATAACAAATCAGTGGGGCCCAGGGGGTCCCACAAACCAAAAATGTCATACCAAGGGGGGGTGGCCACCGCTGGACAGACCAGTGGGCCTCGGTGCCGCAGTGGCTTCGGCAGCGCACCGCCGACCTGACAAGCGGGGCATGGTGCCACCACGGGATCGGCGACACACTGCCGCTGGTCCGGTTGGGTGGGCCCCTCCCATGTGTAGGGGTCCCCTTATAAGGCCCCACAACCCCTATTTTCTTCATTTCACCTATTTCTAATCGCCTCTAAACCCTCCAAAAATCCTCCCTCTCTCTCAAATCCTCTTTTCTATGCTTCTAAATCCCTTATTCTCTTACATTCTACACCCCCTCATCTCAACTCTCTTCTAATCTTCCTTATATTTCCTTCAGTTTTCTCATTTGAGGACCAAACCCACCACCTAGAACTCCCAAACCACCCATCTCCTCAAAGATTTTTTCCTTCCATATCTCTTCCATCTCCATGGCCCTTTTCGAGATCGTGGCCCTCATCTTCTCTATTTCTACGCTCCTTTCCTTTATGGGAAAGAAGAGGAAGAAACAAGCGGCCCCAGACGAGGCTGGGCCAAGCCGTCCGAGTCGCTCCAAAAAGCAGACAAGTGTCGAGGCAAGTGCAAGCGTCAAACGGAAGTCGAAGTTGGACCTCGACCCTCAAGTTTCGATAGAAAGATCGCTACCAGCGGGTGTTAAACTCGGTAAGTTTTGTGATCGTAAGGTTGTGTTTGAAGTTCACGTGAATGAGAAGTTATTCGGGATGTATCTAGTGATTAACCACCTCTTGGAGAACGGATGGGGGGCCCCATTTTTGAAGGAAAAAACACATGCTAGTGAGGGCACTGTGCGGGCCTTCTATGCACACATAAGGGACCCAACTCTTGATCCTCTCCAGTTTACTATCCTATTGGGGAGAACTGAAATCAGGGTCGATATAGATATCATAGCACATATCATGGGAGTGGAACGTGGTATTGTGCATGCCAGTGAGACTAGTCTCACTAGTGGACGGGAGAGAGATCTCCGTACTTACTTTCTTTGCAGCCAGCTTGTTAATTGGAGGTGAGGGAACAACCTCCCAAATACATGTATAACAGAGGATTACTACTTTCTTCACTATATATACACGTACAACGTGTATCCTAAGTGGAGCAACCACACGGAGTGCACAAGGTTTATGGAGGACTTCTTTTACCGAGCTCGATAGGGAGAAAAGGTGTACCTACCCACTCTTACCTTGACCCAGATAGTTAAGGTGGCACAATCTACTCGGGGGGAATCATCCCTCCCATTCGGCCGACTAGTTTGTAAAATCACCCGCAACTTCGGATTTCGACTCCACATGGACAATCTCGCCCCTGTCCATTTCATCAACGAGACAACTCTTAAAAACATGAAGATAAGCTCTAGACAACGTCAAGCCTGACTTAAAGAGTTCGGGGATGAGATGAGGAAGAGACAGAAGAAGAGGATGAAAGTGAGAAGAGGAACAGGAATAAGAAATGGAGGCTCAAGACTCCGATTGGAAGCCTCCCACCGCTCGTGACGGCCACCAGGATGAGGCCGCCTATGACACTCGCCTGGCTAAGATCGAAGAAAACCAGGTCTATCTGAAGAAAAAGTTCAAGAGAATGTCTTGCGCCCTGAAAGCCCTCCTGTATTGCATGTAGGATAAGGGAGTGCCTCCGTCTTCGCCAAAATCAGAGGATTAGTAGTATAATTTTGTAGTTACTTCTCTTTTGTAATGGCCTTGGATAGGCTTAGTTTGGATGCTAAATTGGTAAATGTTGAAGTCCCTTTCTGAGTCAGCTATCATGTGTTCTCTGTCATAATACATGTAATGCCATATTATGTGTAAATGTGACAAATTTTGTTAAATGAAATGCATGGAGCTCCTTTTGTTTAGTAATGTGTGG
This sequence comes from Magnolia kwangsiensis, assembly GCA_037074715.1. Classification (NCBI taxonomy): domain Eukaryota; kingdom Viridiplantae; phylum Streptophyta; class Magnoliopsida; order Magnoliales; family Magnoliaceae; genus Magnolia; species Magnolia kwangsiensis. The sequence goes on along the minus strand of CM073571.1, from coordinate 59,334,282 downwards.
AATGTTTGGAAAAAAGCTGATGATATCACTCTAATTTCATAAATGTTATACCTTATGTTGTATATAGGGAATGCCTCCCAAGACCAATTGTAACATGGCACGTCTCCCACCGAGTGACGACATCCCTCCCCCGAATGATAGCTAAATGGACCCTAGTTTGGTTCCAAGTGGTGAGACAATGCCGGATTCACAACCGGCCACTAGCCCCACTAATGGGCCAATGCCGAGTACACCATCAGTTCTAGGTCAGAACCGCGCGTCTTCGTCAATGCCACATGTGCCTTAGGCAACCCTTCCCCCTGATAGATTGGAGTAAATGATACTCTTGATGCAACAACAGCAGCAGGTCTTATCGACTATAGCAGGGGTCATTGCATAGAATATGAACGTGGCTCCACTGATGCAACACATACAGGCTACCAGGACAATGGCTGCAAGTGGCCTATTCGAGTGTTTCCAATGCCTCCGTCCTCCTACATTCGCGGGTACCCATAGGCCCGAGGAGGTCAAGTATTGGTTGAGCATGTTACATACATGTTTGAAAAGGAAGCTAGCATGGACGTGGGACCAGTTCGAGGTACACTTCCATGAGAAATACTTTCCCCTCACCTATCGCAATAAGAAAGAGGGTGAATTCCTCCACCTCAGGCAAGGGGGAATGACGGTAGCAGAGTATGAGAACCACTTCATGGAGCTAGCAGATATGCTCCCCTGATTTTGGCTAATGAGCCAATGAGAATGCGATGATTCTCAGAAGGGTGCAGGCTGATATCTGCACAAAGATGTGTTGTGCTAACATTCCCACATATGCTGAATTGGTGAACATGTCCCTGCAAGCCAAGCAGGATGGTGAGTGGGTGTCCCGAACACGCTTGCCAATGGGTCCGAGGCCTAGGCCCGAATTGCAAACCCGACCATTTTTTGGCAAGAGGCCATGTGTGAGCTCACCTCCTAGACTGATGGCTCAGTCGACTCAGCCAAGGAATTCTGATCTTATGTGTACCTACTGTAACAGAGCGGGCCACTCTAACCCCTTCTGCTTTAACAAGATGAGGGACTAGCTACACGCCACCTCAGAGCGTCAACCGCCAACCACGACACGCTATTTCAGCCTCACCTCTACGATCTGTGGCACCGGCGTAACCATACAACTAACCTCTCATATCCCAAAATAGGCTGCCACAACAACCTATGACAGCGCCTCCTAACCACCCACAACAAGCTCGCGTGCATACACTCGCTGCTGAAGCAACTGAATCAGCGGTTACAGTACCACAAGCATTTGAAGTCACTGCCCACGTTCAAGGTACTCTTATATTCTTCTTAGTGGACACCAGGTCCACTGTTTCTATGATAGCATGTTCTACAGTCAAACGATTAGGGTTGGACACTACCCCTATGCTCAAGGTGAGACTCATTGCAGCAGCAGGAACTTTCTTTGATGCCACTAAGCTTTGTAAGAGTTGTCCGATAGACTTATGGAGTAGAGTGGTGTTATGGACCTGATCGTAACCAAGATATATCATTATGACGTCATCTTGACATGGATTGGCTCATCGATATGAAGGCAGAGATTGACTGTGAAACCAAATTGGTGATAGCCCATTGGCCCTACTACATTAGTTATTATGCTTCCCTATTAGAAAGTTATGGTGATCCGTCACTTGGGGACACGCCAGTGGTCCAAGATTTCATGAATGTATTCTGAACGATCCTCGGACTACCTCCTCGTGAGATCAATTTTACCATCAACCTTGTGCCTAGTGCGACACCTATCTCCTTACCAATATACTGCATGCCTCTGTGTGAAATGGAGGAATAGAGGAAGCAAATTAATGATTTATTGGAATCGATTTTTATATAACTGAGCGTATTTCCTTGAGGAGCTCCTATGTTATTTGTGAAAAAGAAGGATGGATCGCTACGGTTGTGTATAGACTACCGCAAACTGAATCACGTTATAGTAAAGAACAAGTATCCTCTGCCCAGGATAGATGACCTATTCGACCAATTGAAGGGGGTCTAGTACATTTTTAAAACAGACTTACAGTCCGGGTATCATCAGTTGTGTGTCAGGAATGAAGACGTGCAGAAAATAGCTTTCAGGACTAGCTTCGGACACTACGAGTTCCTGCTGATGCTGTTTGGACTTACGAATGCACCGACCATATTTATGGTTCTCATGAACCGGGTATTCCGACCGTACCTTTACCAATTCATCATCGTATTCATCGTCGATATTTTTATATACTCAAAGAGTCAGAAAGATGATATTTTGATATACTCAAAAAGTCGGAAAGATCAAGAAGAACTCCTGCAAGCAGTCTTTGATACACTTAGGCACAATCAGTTGTTTGCACAATACTTAAAATGTGACTTATGGAAGGAAGAAGTCAAGTTTTTGGGACATGTAATTTTCAAGGAAGGAATCACCATAGACCTTACAAAGGTGACCGCCATACAGGATTGGGAGCAGGCCGGTTTAGTCACAAAAGTGAGGAGTTTACTCGAACTTGCCGGCTATTATCACCGATTCATTAGAGATTTCTCCAAGATAGCTCGACCATTATCTCAACTTACTCGAAAAGATCTTAAGTTTTCTTGGAATGAGAAAACAGAGACAGTCTTTTAGGAATTAAAGGAAAAGCTGACATCTGCACCTGTGTTAGTGTTGCTAGAGTAAGGGGTTAAATATATTATTTACACCGACGCCTCTTACATCAGTTTGAGTTGTATACTTCGCCTATGCCTCACGACAGTTGAGGAAACACGAAGAAAATTACCCCGCTCATGGCTTGGAGTTGACGACAGCCATTTTTGCATTAAAGCTCTAAAGACATTACCTCTACGGAGAGAAGTTCGAGCTCTTTTGTGACCACAAGAGTCTCAAGTACGTTTTTACATAGAGTAGCCTGAATATGAGGCAGGGCCATTGGATGGAAACGTTGAAAGACTTCGAGTTTGAAGTCTCCTACCATCCTGGTAAGGACAACCTTGTGGTTGATGCATTGAGCCATAAGAAAACTGTAGAATTTGCAGCCCCACTGATAGTAAGAGAGTGGAATATAGTAGAGTTTGTGCGGATTTCGAACAGAAGCTGACAATGGAGGAGCCATTTGAGAGTGTCGTACACTTCCACATACAACCACTTATTGATGACTAAATCATTGTGGCTTAGAGAGAAGATGAACTACTGTTGAAGATGAGAGAGCGTGCAAATGATAGTGAAGAATTAGAATGGAGGATTGGCTTAGATGGAGGTTTGCGATATCATGACTGCCGATGCATCCTGAACCTTCACAATTTAAGGAGAGAAGTTTTAGAGGCTGCTCACAATTCAAAATTGACGATGCATCTAAGTAGTACAAAAATGTATCGGGACGTGAAGCGTTCATACTAGTGGGATAACATGAAAGCCCAAATAACAGACTTTGTGTCGCGATGCCTCACGTGCCAGCAAGTCAAGGCCGAGCACCGCCCACCCCTAGGTTTTCTTCAGCCCATTCCCATAGCCGAGTGGAAGTGGGATTTCATATCTATGGATTTCATTTTCGGGTTACCAAAGATGAGAAAGGGGCATGATTCTATTTGGGTGATTGTCGATCGGTTGACGAAATCAACCCATTTCCTTTCGATTCGGGTTTCTAATTCGACAGATGACCTGACCAAGCTATACATTAAGGAGATAGTACGCTAATATAAGACAGAGACAACTGGAATTTGATGTTGGGAACCATGTGTTTCTTAAAGTTTCCCCAATGAAAGGAGTACTTCGTTTTGACAGAAAAGGGAAACTCACACTGAGGTTCATTGGCCTGTTCCAAATTTTAAACCAAGTGGGTGTGGTGGCATACCGTTTCGCCTTGCCCACACCACTCGCAGGCGTATACAACATGTTTCATGTATCGATGTTGAAAAGGTATGCTCTCGACCCTACTCATATTATCAAGTGGGATCAAGTGCAGCTAAAGGAAGATATTACCTATGTATTAAGGCCAACACATGTTTTAGATAAGAAAGAACAAGTATTGCACAACAAGGTCATCCCACTTGTGAAAGTGTTATAGACACACCACATTGATGAGGAGGTTACTTGGGAAATGAAAGCCAAAGTCTGTAAGAACTACCCATAAATCCTCGAGGAGCACAAAAAGGTACTAATTTTGGGGAGAAAATTTTTCTTTAAGGGGGGTAGATTGTAACGTCCCAAAAAAATCCGTACAAAGACCCGAGTACAACCTCGGACAGAACAACCCAAGGACCGCATCCTGTCGTATATTTTAGACGAGATTTAGTTAAGTACCAAATAATTGGTGAATTAAGCTCGGGCCACCATCTTTACAAATGGGAAGGCCTAGAATCAAGAGTACTGCTAGCTCAATGCCACCTGGAAACCTAGGAGAAATTCCAAGGGCCTGTCACTCTCGGGAGTACATTGAAACTCGGTAACGGACCTAGAACGCACGTCGGGGGTCCGATGATCGTGAAATTATAGGAAGATGTCCATACTGCTTGGTTTGACAACCATCGTAGGAATTAAGCGTAGACAGTGTCAAAAAATGTCCAACTTGGGCCACGAGTGATGTGCATGAGAAACGCGAATATCTTTAGAAAATGAACTGAAACTTAAGTGAATTGCGTCGTTAGCTCTTACATCAAGTTGAAGAATTCAGATCGTTAGTTTGTGACCAAACTTCACCCATGGGGAAAGGAAATTTTCTGCACATATCCGTATAATTGTGGCCCCGATTGGACACGTATGACCGTTGATCTGACACAGGTTCTCCATGATAGATCAGCTTATTCGATCGCATCAAAATTATGTCCTAGCATGGATCCATTGTCAAGGATCGTACCTTGTGATGTAGATAAGTAGTGGGGCTTCCTATAAGCCGCATTCGTAAAAAACAGTCGCCCACGGGGTATAAACGATGTATAAGGTGGCCCTGGGGCCATTCGCATCACATCTGGGCCTATATATAGCCCTCATTTCACCCATTCTCTCTCATATATGAATTTTGCAAAACCCTAAGGGAGAGAGAAGAGAAAAGAGAGAAAAATAGGAAAAGGAAGTTAGGGGAAATCATTGCAACTATGGAAAGTCTTCTCCCACATATCTACGTGCTAAATCGCCGTCTTCTTTCGCTATTTAAACCTCTTTCGGCTACGATTTTGGGTAAGAAATACCAACCCTAATGTCGGGATAGGACTCTTGGATAGTTTTCAGTATCCTAGCTAACCAATTTCATCATTAGGTGCCCGACGTTCCATTTGTAGAAACGTAGAGTTTGGATCGAGTCCAAGTCGAGTAACCTAACGAAAGGTGAGGACTATAAACGCTTAGGTTGCAGTTTATCAATACTTTGATGACAGCTAATGATTTATGTCTATCTTGATTACTGTCATATTGTCTTAAATGCGTTGATTTCAGTATGAAATATACCTGTGAATTGTATCAAGTGAATGATGCACTCTATGTGTTTGTTGAAATGTTTGAATGAACAATTAAAAATGATTTGTGCTTGTATGAAAAATTGATAAAATATATGTTGAAACTACCGTAATCCATGTGTTCGATAAATTGTCGGAATAAGAAATTGTTGATAATTTGTATTTAGTATAAGTGTTAAGAAAGGATTACTAGTTGTCTTATACATATGAATGTTTTCCTCTATGAAATCAATTGATAAAATGCAAGCTATATTTGACATGGCCTATGTGTTTGATGAAATGCCCAAATGACAATTCACTTGAATTGTTTTGTTGAATGTCGAAATAATCATTACACATGGTTATTATTTGCATTTGAGTAGGATTAAGGCTATGAACATAGTCGTGGCAATCGGTAAAAGTCCCTATTCGGGTGGCCGAGTTAGTTTTGCCACCATGGGTAAACTCGATGAATCTGAGTTGCATGATGATCATCAACAGTGGCTAGGCCACGAGGGGTGCTTATGCGCTCCATGTCGATTAGGTCAGAGTGCGCTCGTACCAATCGAGCTCGCCTAATGAACCGATTGACCTATTGTGTCTTTACCATGTATGAACGCATCTTCTTGAATCTAAGGTACCCCTCACCATTGTAAAGATCTACTTTAACCATGGTATCAAGATCCGCTAAGACTCATGAGTTATGCATGGTGGTATGGGACACCATGTCCGAGCTGTTGGTGTACACTGGGGTGACGAGCCTCCCCGTAGTGACCACGAGCACAAATTCTTACAACTTTCCTATCGACTATGTTTGACTAGGAGTGACGAACCTATAACTTTCCTATCGTATGGGTGTAACTAGGAGTGACGAACCTAGATGGATCTAGGACATAGGAGTATGACCACTGCGGTTATCCGAGGCCAAATGTTTGATTTCAGTTAGTGATATAAAGGGAGGTACCCTAGCTTTCCAAACTTGTTATGTAAATGAGCTTAATTAACTACTTAGCTAACACGACCATGCATCGCATTGCACTAGTTAGGATGTGTCATGAAGGCATTGGAGTTACACCGTTTTGAGGAAGTGTTGTCATATACGAAATAGGTTGACCAAGTTACGTGTGAGAGAGCTTCGATGTGAGGGCATACATCATTACATGCGCTCCATTCCTACATTAAAAAGATTAGTTAGGAAGTGAATATTTATGATCGCTTTATCATTACTGCTTTGATTGACTTGATAACATGTGTAACTTTTACCTTATAAAACCACTGAGTTGATCACTCACTCCCACTCTGGGACGGTGTTTTAAAACACCAACCAGATACTGATTTAAATGTAGGTATAGATGATGTCTATGCTCTGGAGTAGGACTTATGGGATGAAGAGGAAGAATTCTCCTACTTCCAACTCCCAGGCGGGTCGATGTAGACCACATGTCGTCATGCAGGGACCGCTGGGACATTTGGGCTTAGTAGTACACTTTACATACCCATTTTGTTTATTTTGAAATAATACATATATATATTGAACCTAGTTGCACACTCATACTTTGGAAGGGACCTTGTGAAACATCTGTGTACTCATACAGATATGTTTAAAATTCCGCACTTACTAACTTGATTAAATCCGGAGTATGATGCATTATTTAGTATAATCCCATGTTGCTTAATTCATGAAAATGAAAGAAATCTGAATATCATCATCCATAATGCATAAGTGATGTTCTGAATGTCTGGAGTAGAGTTATGCTCGACCCTCAAAATTTAGGGCGTTACAGTTATGGCCTCAGTCATTGCTTACAACACGGTCATAGTGCGGGTATACAACAAAAGAGTGAAAGAAAAGTCTTTCAGAGTAGGCAATATGATCTAACAAATGGTGTTGCCTATCAGCTAGAAAGACTAAGCACTATGTAAGAAATGGTCGCTTACTAGAGAATGACCATATGTCATCGAGCAAGTCCTTAAGGGAGGAGCCTTTCTCCTGAAAAATATGAACATGAATATTGTAAGGGCTCCTATAAATGGTCATTTCTTAACATATTGCTTCCCTTCACTATAGGAAGTTATTAGGAAACCAAGTTAGTAAAATAAATGTCTCATTTAAATAAGAGCCTTGAAAGAAGAGCATGCTGATAATTACAAAAAAAAAAAAATACAAAGTTTGGTAGGTCAAATAGTTGAACTATAAATGGGCTGACTTGAGCTTTTTGAATTCCTTCATGGCCAAGCTCTAGCTTCCCTCGCCAACTTTCGCCTCCCCGTCCATGAGGCGTGCTGGGTCACGATCTCTTCAGAGATGCGTTTGATATATATATAAGACAACGGTCGATAGTCACATGCTCTAGATCAGTCGATTTCTTTTCGACTTCACTGGATTCAACACGGTCCCGATAAAGAGCAATCTAGGACTCGATGAAGATGACGGGTCTCGACCACGTTAGCAGACAGATTATTGCATGCGATTTCTAGCGACTACAACATTTATTCATTGAAGTTATGCTCGCGAGTCCAATGCAACATATTCTTCCAAATTACTTCCTGGCTGGCCGACAGAGCCCTATATTCAGCACTAAGGGCCGACAAATGTGACAAGGCAGTGGTGTAACGCTCAATCTCTTGAACGGCCTCAGAGTATTCATCTATGAGTTGCCGGAGTTTTGAGAGAATGTTCAGGATTTCTTAGGGAGGCTGTTGATCTTTAAGAATATCAACAACATTCCTAAGAAAAAGAAAAGTATCACCCAAAAAGGACGAGTGCGAGAAGTATTCGATCCCTTCTTCGATTAACTCCTCCATGATTTTGATCAACAGGGCAAAGTAATCCATGGGGACTAAAGTAGTGGTGAAAGAGATTCTAGTTTGAATTGGTTCGTGGTGCATCTTGAAAGCTTATGGGTTGATTTTATAGATGAAAGTTCAACAGTTAATGCACGTAGGGTGCAGTGTGACAATTGGTTACTCGAGGGTAAGCAAACCGTTTTCGGGATCATGGGGAACGCAACAGAATAAATGTGATTTTCTCAAAAAGAATGTGACGCTATTACTGTGGCCGAGGTATGGCATGCACGTATGAGGAAAAGCTAAGTACTGTATGTTTGTACTGTAATACTAGGGCCAGGCCAATAACTGAAGAACTAGAACACCATCAAAGTAAAAGGGCATGGCCAAAAGGGAGGTACGTCCTATCCCTTAGTGTTTACTTAATATTGGGGTTTATTTATCGCCTTGTCAGTCATCAACTACATTGTTACAGAGGAAAAACATAAATAAGGAGCGTAAAAGTGATCAAATGACCTAAATTTTCATCCCCTCGAACTCTTTAAGGAGGGCCTGTATTGCACTTCGCCCTTCTCCTTGAGTGCAGCCCAACCCATTAATTCTTTAATGAAGAGTGGTAGGAGATGGAGTAGCTAGTCGACACGAAGCCTGGTCGAAGCGACTTCGTTCTCATTCGCTTTCCTGGCACTGAGACTTGCTTTCAACTGCGTTTGATACAGGGCGATCTGTTCATCCAAGAATGATGAGTCCGTTGGAATGACCATCTCCTTAGCATAGAAAGAGTTATGTCACTAGTCCAACTCTTCTATTACTCAATAGGATTGCAGTATTCATAGTATGGTGCAATTGAATTGGTGTGCTTGGGCACATCGAAGTCGCTTGTACCAGGCCAATTTATGTTTGACACTCATTTCAACAGAATCTTCCTTAGCCGCATCTAGTTGTCGCAAATAAGCCAAGTTCACCTGGTAAGTAAAGGTCAGATCATAGTAGCGCGTTCCCATGATATACAAACATTTCAATTTTTAAATAAGCTCTCTAAGCGTGGCATTTGATTCTGTCGTGGAGGAAGCATCTAATGCAAAGCCATTAGCATCAAATAGCAGGCTAGAAAGGGAATAATCCTTTAGGCCCATTTGAGGATTTCTTTCAAATAAGACTCAATGCCTGCAATAAGGGAAGATGAAGTGGAAGCCAATGAGACAGAGCAAGATCGCAAGAAGTGTTGATGTGGGAATGATATGGGGGCCAGATGTTGTTTAAATAGCAAATGCCCAGTACCCATGATTTATAAAGATCCTGGTGAAAAAACCGATACATGTTCCTATTTTTTAAGAACGTGAGGGCAGTTAGAGTTTCGAATTCTGCATTAACCCACGATCCACTGAATTTTCAGGAATGAGTCAATAACTGGTTACACACAACAAAAGTAAGAAAAAGAAGATAAAACAAGTTGTAAAAATGGCCCAATGGCCATATATATGTGAAGGAAAATACATGATTACAACTTAGAAATGGGAAAATGATAGGCATTGTAACATTTCCTTCATTGCCCCCAACTGACCCTTTGCTGCTTGCAATGCAGACTCCTTGGCCACCGACTAAGAAAGTCGATCGATATCTGCCGTTTGAGAATGAATAGAAAATGCCAATCGGATGACCTTCTCCTTGCGTTAAAGATGTTATCCAGCTTTGCCTAAGAGGCGTTTAGCCTGGTATGTTCGTCTCAAGCACATGAGCAATGGCATCTGTAGCGGTCCTCTTGGATTCTAGCTTGCTCCGTTTCAAGTTAGTCGACAATAGTACTATCATGGAAACAGGCCTTAAGTGGCCCCTGAAGTTCCTAGATAACAAGTATATTGTTGATAAGGTTTGAGTCTAACCAAGAGAAAGCACGATAAGCATCAACCAAGTGGTCGAGTCCATCGATCGACTCAACTTCGAGAGATACCTCTAAACCCTTCTATAGTAGAACTTGGAGTTTGGCCCTCACATCTTGCAAACTGACAAAAGGAGAAAGAGATTCAGCCATTATAGTCTCCCCAGCTAAAGCCCTTTGGAATGAAGAGATGATATCCGCCACTAGAGAAAGGTTTTCGCTGATGAAGGCAAGAGAAGTCTCGATCATAGTAATCTCAGCCAGAAATGCCTCAAGGATCTCAATCGCAATGGGCTCTGTAGCTTCAGTTGAAATTGTCTCAGTGACTTCCACCGAGGTGGCACCAGTTTCCTCAATATCGACCGTGGTTGGCTTGTTGACCTTGGCCGAAGCTGGCTCAATGACCTCAACTGAAGTGTTCGTGACTCCCTCCTCGGTCACAATCCTCTCGGTCTCGACCATTTCCATGATCACCTCTTCGGCAACTACGATCTCATGTTCGGTCGAAGTGGGGATATTCTCGACCATTGCGGGTGGTGGGAGGAGCAGCAATGGAGGGGCAAATTTCACGATGAAGGGCTAAGAGGGAGGCGCTGCAACCTCACTCAAGACAACTAGTGCAGGGTTCGGGGGAATTTGTGTCATGCACTCTGAGTCATTAGGAAGATTGTTGACTTCATGTGGGTTATTGGAATGGATACCATCTGCACTAACCGTTGTTTTTGAGTCAATGGTCACAACCTCGGTAATCACAGGGTCAAGAACTTCTGGAGTCGCCAAGGTTGCTAGAGCTGCTGCTACTGTTACTGCTGATATTATTGAAGCCACTACTGAAAGAATTACTGATATTGGAACTGTTGTTATTGTTATCGTTGGTTGTTGTTGTTGCGGTTGGGCCACAACCATCTATTTCTTGGTCAATGCCAATTCCCGAGTAACTATAAGAAAAACAGAAAGGGGTCAATAAGTGCATAAACAAGTAAGTCAATGAAAACAGATACACGAGCAAGAGATCTCCACCTAAGTCAGACTGAACGGCGTAGATGACGGGCCGATCTCTAATAGCCCAATGATTTTTTATTACGATCGCCAACAGTTGAGTGGAAGTAGGGAATAGTGGCGGATTGGGACGATAGGGTGGATGATACTTCTCATCAAAAGGAAGATCATGGTTATTCAATTTCTCTCTATCCCACCATAATTTATTCCAGCATTTATTAAAATGGGCTTCTTTGTGTCGTTTTAGGCCTTCATCGATCTCTTTTGAATAATCCACAATGGTAAGACCAGGCCAAACTTTGTTTAATTTGGAATATATTTCAAAGGCAGAGATGGCCTCGGCCGAAGATGTACCTAATGGTCGATGAGGCTTAACAAATGCCGACAACGGTCGAGCCTCTGTTTGTTGAGGAGGTTTGAGAGGGCTAATGCACTAGAGTAAAAGAAAGGGACTTTGGGGGGTTGACTGGAGAGATCTCCTAGGTCTAAGATCTTCATTGGAGTCATTATTTGTTGTGGAGTAGGCGCTAGAGAAACTAAATCCTCCTCTTTGAGTTCCTGGCTAGCTAAGACAGTAGCCTTGATCGAATGGGCTGGAATAGGAGTTGCGGCCGATCTTATCTTAGGCCAGCTTGTCGTCCTCTTGGCAATAGGAATGACAGGAAGAAAAACACTTCTTTTCTTACTCTTCACCTCTCAATGCGAGGTGAATTGCTTGAAAAGCTTAAGTGCGCTCTTGGAACCCAACAACTTGTCATGGGGAAGATCCCACCATGCAAGAAAGTTGTCCATTACCATCGGGGAGTTAGGATAGCTGGGGATTACTAGGGCAAGTGTTTCTTTGCGGTATATGTTTTTGAGAGACACACACTAAAAGGTGATCGTAAGGAGGCTAGTTGTAAGTTTTGTAGGTGACAAGCATGGAAGGGATTGAATGAGACCGAATTGCTGAGCAAACAATGATGTGTAGTGTTGCTCGATCCTTACCATGACATTTTTGCCCATCTTGATCCTCCCTCCATAATCAAGGTCTCGACCAAGAATATAACTGGCCTAGGCTTTGTGCGATCGACTAACTGAATTTACGTCTGTTGGCACGAACTGTCTAGTGAGCCAGGTTCGTCCATATATCTCTCCCTCAAAGAAAGGCATAAAGGACTGGTCCTCCTTAGTATTGTTGAAAAGGAAGAAGTCCTTGAGGTATTACTCGACCGTAAGATTTTCTGGTAAGGTATGGAGGAGTCAGTTGCTAAAGAAAGAGTATGGTCTTCCCTTGTGCATGGAATGATGGAAGAATGTAGGATGAAAATATGCATAGAACCACATCTGCAAGATCCACAACAACCCTCCCAAAGTATGTAGTCCCTTGCAGGTAGTCTCATAGAGACCTCAATATAATTGGCCTAGAACGTACGGTGCAAGGGCGATCCTATAATCCTAAGCAAGTTGCTCGAACAGAGCAACATATTCGATAGATCCAAATGAGAAGGAAGGCTTCGTGTTCATCATCATTGACCGGGCCCTCCAACTTGTGGTAGGTCTCATGAAGGTTGCCCAATACAATCTAAAATCGGAACAGTTAGGTGTGGAGACTACAATGAGAACTAAAAGAGCATATCTACATGAAGCAACTTGAAGGGTTCGAGGTACAGGGAGCAAAGAATAAGGTTTTTCAGTTAAGGAGGTTACGATATGACCTAAAAAAGTCACAGAGGCAGTGGTACAAGAAGTTTAAGTCTTTCGTGTTGAGCCAATAGTTTATCATATGTGAGTTTGATCATTTTGTCTACTTCAGATAATTTAGTGGTGGAAAATTCATTATTCTGGTATTGTATGTTGATGATATATTTATCGCCAACCATAACATATTAGAAATCAATATATTAAAGGCTTGATTATCTAGGACATTCGAGATGAAAGATCTAGAGAATGCAAAAAGGATTCTCAACATTAATTTACACAGAGAGAGGGAAATGAGCAGGCTAAGGTTGTCTCAAGAAGCGTATCTTAAAAAGGTTTTGGTCAAGTTCAGACTCTTTAAGGTTAAATCATTTAACACACCTCATGCTACTCACTTTCAGCTTTTTTTTTAAAGCAATATCCTACGTCAGATGAATAAAAGTAGTATATGTCTCGTGTGCCCTACTCGAACACAATTAGCAGTCTTATGTACACGATAGTCTGTACTATACCATATATTTCATATGTAGTGGCTGTTATGAGCAGATACATGTGAAACCCCAATAAAAAATATTGGAAGGCTGTGAAATGGTTACTTCGTTACATACAAGGCATGACAGACTACGTCTTAACATTAAAAAAAAATATAAAAAGAGTACATGATAGTCTATACTAGACCATATATGTACACAATATGTGGATACAGATTATGCTGATAATGTGAATAATAGAATGTCAACTTTCAATTACATGATGAGTCCTAAATATTGCATACTTATCCTTAGTTTTACATCCCTTTTACATGCATGTGAATGTTAAAATGGTTTAATTAGATGTGTTTTCAATGCACGGAAGAATTTGAAGTCTAAGATAAAACTGAGCTAAAATGAAGTTTCAAATCCCTAAAGAAGATGCAAATGAAGCAACCGAAGAACAAAAGAATTAGTGCTTGAAAATCAAAAGAAAACAAGTACTTAGATGGAAGATTGAAGATCAAGTGCATTGAAGATAAGATGAAGAAAATCAACAATTTTTTATTCCATCGATAGTCTTTCGATGGGTGTCGATATGATCGAAGAAAGCTTCGATACAATCAAATCATTCATGAATTTTTAAGTTTGGTTGTTGGACTATTTTGCACTTCTTTAATTTTATTGAAGATGGGTTCGATCCTATCTACAGGTTGTTGATTGAGATCGAAGACTCATATCAACAGAGGCGGTTGGTATGAAAGCTCGTGAATTTCTTAAAGTTAATGGATTTTTCCTATTTAAAGAGGCCCTCTAAGCACGTTTAGAGAACATCATCTAGGGCTTGGGAGAGAGAAAGCAAAGGCGAAACTTCTTTGGCATCTTTCAATCTTCCTCAACCTTCGGTTTTAGTTTTTTTTTTCTATTTTTCTTTTGTTTGAGATGGCTATGCTTGGTTAATCTCTTAGCTAAGGCTAGGGGATATGCCTCATTATGAATTCTTATTATTAATTCATTTTAATTCAATATTATTGGTTTAAATGTTGAATTGTGATTGTTTTGGTTGAAATCTTAGTACTGGTGTAGGTTTTGATATGTAAAATCCTTGATCTATTGTGAACTCTCAGTACGATAGATGCTTTGGATTCCTTATAATTACCTAGATCTTTATAAGAGATCAATCAATAAAATTCATATATCTTATTTGGGAATTATTTATTAATTTAACAAATTTATCTTTTAACTAGAACAAATCCTTATTTGATTATAGTTGAGTTATCATGTTAAATTTGTGATTTGTATAAGGGTTTGTTAATTGGGGATTCTTAGATCCTTAGTTATTTTAAATTATTCTTTTTTAATCCCTTTTAAATCACTAGAAACCCTGCTTTTAAACTCGGAGTAGTTCTAGTTGAGTTCTTACCAAGTTTAGTTCATGAGGATCAACCTCAGTGTTACTGAGTGTATACTATTTCGCAACCCTACACTTGGGATTGTCCAACATTACTCGTTTATGTTAAAGAGTGGAGCGACCGGTTAGATGTCGAAGCTTCAATATTGGGTTGTTCTTTTCACAACCAAAGCAAAATATATGACAGTGACAAAAGAATTCAAGGAAGTTGTTCGTTTGAAAGGAATGATAAATAAGTTGGGCTTTAACATGAAGCCATCTATGCATTTTGACAATGAAAGCGCAGTCAATTTGGTAATGAACTTGGTGTACCATTTTCGGACTAAACACATTAATGTTCCTCATCATTTTATCCAGTAGATGCTAGAGGAAAGCAATGTTACTCTTGAGAAGATTCACACCTGTAAAAATTCGCGTACATGCTTACTAATGTGGTTCCTGTAGAGAAATTCATGTTTGTCTTAACTTCTTTGGGCTTGAAAATCAATGAATGAAGACAAAGTATGTGCAAAAAGCAACGATAGTGGTTCTACTATGAATAAGTTTATAGATGGTGATATTAGCTTGGAATAATGGAGCTTGATGATTAAAGCCATAGTGGATATTATTAATGGAGTGCCTTTTATTTAGTGCAGTATTGTTCAGTCAACCAAGGAATTCTTGGGTTGATTGAAGCACGTTATGATGTTCCCGGTCGATTGAGATCTGTTTCAGTTGACCGAGAGATTCTTTGATGTCTCGGTCACAACCAAAGGTGTGACCTAGTGGAATGCATAAGTACGGGTTTT
Source organism: Magnolia kwangsiensis (assembly GCA_037074715.1). NCBI lineage: Eukaryota > Viridiplantae > Streptophyta > Magnoliopsida > Magnoliales > Magnoliaceae > Magnolia > Magnolia kwangsiensis. The sequence goes on along the minus strand of CM073571.1, from coordinate 59,318,838 downwards.
TATTTCTGATTTCATATGGAGGTGTATAAATAAGCTTCTAATTACACAATTAGGGATAAACAAAATGAACTTAGCACATTTTCATGGGTTTTGAGGGAGAAGCTAAGGTTTCTCATCGGTAAGTGGTTCCATCTCATGTAACTTTTTGTTCATAGTGGATTGTTTGTTTTTTGGTGCCATGGCTTTTTTTCTTCAAAGGAATTTCTACGTAAAATGCATGTGTTCTTTGTGGTTGCTTGAATTTTTCTTTCTATATTATATTATGTGATTCTGTCTGAATTGCTTCTCTGCAGGACAACTCGTGTTAGGGCTTCTCGTGTCCTCAACGGTGAATATTCACAGTAATACCAAATCCGTAGAAAACGACACCTAGGTAGGTATCATTTTGATATAACAAAGTTATGTGGGCCCCACCACAAAATAAGCATTATATCCACATCATCCATCCATTTTCTCATATCATTTTACGCCATGGACCAAAAAGTGAGGCAGATCCAAAGCTCAGGTAGACCACACCATAAAAAATAGTTGGGATTAAACACCTACCATTGAAAACTTCCAGGGGGCCATAGAAGCTTTGGATCTAGCTGATAATTGTGTTTTCCCTTCATCCAGTTCCATCTGACCTTATGAAAAGGTTGGAGGGCAAATAAACATCATGATGAACCCCAGGAGGTTATCAACGGTGGGTGTCATTATCCCATTGCTCTCTGTGGTGTGGTCCACCTGATATTTGGATTTGCTTAATTTTTAGGCCCATGCCCTAAGATGAACTGAAAAAACGGATGGGCAGCATGCATATACAACACATATATCGAGGTGGGCCCAACGGTCAGGGTCGCACCCACCTGGTGGGATCCAAGTTCATTGAAGGCTATTTTGATACATAGTTTACCGGTGTGTTTAAAATGGTGGCCACTCGTCTATCATACGTTTGCATGGATGTATGCCTGTCCCGACCGTCCAAGCTGTGGATCCCATTGGAAAGGGTTCATGGCCTCAAAATCAAGGTAATCTAGAATCTAACAATTTAATTTATGGCTGTCAGATGGATGGGTAAAACTAAATTGGATACGGTACAAAATCAATGTGCTAATTCAGATTTGTATTAAAATCGTCTAATCATGAGAATGATCTTTGAGTTATTTCTCTATCTAAAACAGAGTCCATCAATGGTGCGGCCCATCTCACCAATGCGCTTTAACCATAGAATTAAAGGCCACGTGTAGAAATGAAAATCTGAACATACAGCGCATATCTTAGACGAGTATTATCTACTTGCCTCCTTACACAATCAAGTCATGTTATTGCACGAGGCAAACATTAAAAAATCCAGACCATTTGCGTACTTGGCTTTGTTTGGTAGAAAAGTAATAGAAATGTATTGGATTGAGCGAAGGTTGGAGGCATGATAATAACAAGTATCATCTCATATTCTGCAAAAGATTGAAATTGGAAACAAGGGCAAATATGATAAATTATCAATTTTCAAACATTTGTAATTTGTGTTTACCAAATAAGTTTATTGGAAAAAAAAAAAGGCTTTTATTTTGAAATATTGAGACTTTTTCATATAAATTACCAAATAGATTTTTCAGTACTTACAATTATTAAAATTCAGCGCTTCAAATTTTTAGCATTTAAATTAATTTTCAGTTTACCAAATGGCATCTATGCAGGTATATAGTAACCCTAGTCACAAGCATTAGAATATAGGAAGGCTCAGGTGGTGATGACATGCGTGCATTGGAACCTAGCAGTAAGAGTACTAAAGTATCTAAAGACAATCATGCACTATGGTTTATATTATAGTGATTTCCATACCATGTCCAAGTATATGGAGATTCTAATTAGATAACAGATTCAAAATGATCTAAGTCCACAAGTGAATTGATATTCAATTTTGAGGTGTCACGGTCTCATGAGCTACAAAGAACAGGTGTTTATAACTCATTCCATGATAAAATCAAAGTTTATAACCTTGGAAATATAAGCCAAAGAAGTGGAGTAGCCAAAAGATTTGTCATTAGAAATTTTTCTCTAGCATAAGTCAGTGCCACCAATTTTTAATACATTAATAGTAATGATGTAACACTATCAAAGGCGTATAAATCTAGTACGCAATCAAAATTTCAAGCATAGTGATGGGGACATCACGCGCACACGCACGCCCCCTACGTACGTATGCAAGGAGGAGGAGGGCCCCACCATTGATATGGATTGATGACGACATCCGTAGAGGGCCTCGTAGTTAGAGGGTTATGCTATGGTTCATTGGGGTGACACGATCATCATGCCGATTCCACCATTGGATCTCATGACCGTGACCCACTACCTTAAATGATCTAAGACTTTTCGTTTTTCTTATTATCGTTATAAGGAACGTCATTGATGGTTTTGATTACATTGATTAGTTGTTATTTTTGTTATTTTGTCCCTAAGTAATAGTATGCGCACATGGCGTGACTTTTGAGGTTAAGGTTTTCTTATAAATAGGCAACCCCTAGTAAGTTTTTTTTTTCATTCAAGATTATGAATAAAATTTTATATTTTCATACTTCTCTAATTCTCTGAGTTGTGGAAATCCAATTGGATACGAAACCCTCCATTCTTCGAAGGGCTAGCTATCGTGGTGCGAAGTCACACCCATCCTAAATCGCCCCCACCTCCTACCCTCAATATTTATCATCTCCCATATCCATCCCATCATCAAATTCACCCCCTTTTGCAGTTGATCCTTCTTCTACCGCAGATTTATAGAATCAAGCCCTCCAGGAGGGCTGAAACTTCGGCAGATCACTGTGCACAAACTGGATGCCCGATCGGCATGAAACTTGGTGTGTGGCTGGCCCAGCCCTGGCCGACCAACCCCAAGCTGTCCCTTTTTAGGTTCATGGGCCCCACACACATGCGTCTTGGCCAGATTGTTGTTCACACGTGTGGACTATTTTCAGGTTCTCTCTCTCCTCTAATCCTCTCCTCTCTCTCCTTAAATCTCTAACCCTAACCCTAAATAATTTTAAATTTCAAGTTCGATTCCACTTTTGCAAACCCTAGGCTTGCTCGAATTGAAACATGTGAATCCCTTAGAATGGGGAATAATCATTTGCAAGAGTGGATGAATCTACTCACCTTTGAGCGTCGTTTGGTATATAATTTTTAATCGATCCAGCCCTAACATGTGTAGGCTTAGACCCTCATAGATTCCCCTTGTTGATTACTTGATCTTATGTGGGATGTGGAATTTTTGTGATTGTTTCTAAATTAGTATGATCTAAAGCCTGAAATCTTGCATATCATGATTAACTTTCATGTCCTGCATCAAATTTGGTATTAGAGATTAGGTTTTTCATAGGGAATTGCATTGCAGGTTTAGGGTTTAGTCTGCTCACGTTTATTTTGTATCAAATCTCATCATATAGAGCTATTTAGGAGCCATCATTCACAACATGGATACATGGATTGCTGAATTTTTCTGTTGTCAGAAAATTCTGAATTTTCATGGCTGAATTTTCTGTTAACAAACTATTTGGGCAGTCTTGTTGCTGAAATTTTAGTAGCGTCGTGTAGTTTCCCTCATATATAGTCATATAAGATCATTTAGTCTCATTTAAACGTGTATAGTTGCATTAGAGGATCTTTGAGTGAGTGGATGTATGCCCACAAGTACTGGTAGTGGTTTTGGTTTGCACCCTACACTAAACATGAAAAATTGCAAGAGTGCGTGAACGACTTAACCCGGCAGTTTGAGTCTTTGGGTAAGCGCTTGGAACAACGTATTAACCAATGCTTGGATCAACTTAACGTGCACGTTACCCAACTAGAGACCACCATTGAAGAAGATGTCCAATCTCAAGTAGGCGGGTCAAGGTGATATACAAAATAATGGAGGTGGCTAAAGAAACAATCATGGGCGCACATCCGTGCACCTACCCTGCGAGGGATATCAGGATCATTATGACCCAAATGCGCAACTTCTCAAGGGAGTTAGAGTAGATACCCCAACGTTTGATGGTCACTTAGACCATAAAGCTTTTTTAAATTGGTTGGTAGATATCGACCACTATTTTGAGTGGTATAACACGTTAGATGCTCGTCGAATCCGATTCGCCAAGATGAAGCTTGTGAGCCGAGCAAAGAGGTTTTGGACTACTATTGAGCGAAAGAAAGAAAGGTTGAGGGAGCCCCCAATAATCAACTAGGGAGAATAAAAGAAACTTTTAAGAAAAAGTATCTCCCTTTCTCTTATCACTTGAGGTTGATTGAGAAATGAGTGTGGCGGAATACATTGACAAGTTCTAAGAGTACTTGACCCAGTGTGAAGTTGATGAGGATCCCGTACTCACTATTGTTCGATTTAAGACAGGTATCTGTTCTGACATTAGGAGAGAGTTACTTGCTAAGGACATAGACACTCTTGAACAGTTGTATTAAGTAGTGTTGGAGGTTGAGCAATATGTCAAAGCATCTATGTAAAGGCGGTTTGAGTTTCACGATTTTAGCACTAAAGTCAACCCTTCTGCGGCTAAGCCTAATACTGGATATATACCAAAACAAACCTTCTAGTAGTTCTTAGTATATGCCTGAGGATGATAAGAGTAAAGGAATTGTCGGGTCTAGCTCGCACAGAAGTGATGCAACTAGGTGTTTTAAATGTTAGGGGTTTGGTCATTTTGCCTACCAGTGCGGCATGAAAAAGAGCACAAAGGTGGTCCTTATTGATGGGCAAAAAGAAGTAGTGTCCCTGGAGAGTGACGGTGAGGAGGAAGAGTATGAGCTAGCAGAGATTCCTAGTGATGAGGAAGAATGAGCGTAAGAGTCTACGACCCTGATAATAATGTGTTTCTCCTTTACCCAAGAAAAGAATATCGACGATTAGCACCGCAACATAATCTTCTATACCTATGCAAAATGTGGTGATAAGAGTTGAAAGATGATCGTGGATAGTGGTAGTTATGCTAATGTGGCATCAATTAACACTGTGAGTCGTTTGGGCTCGAAGCTCGAAGCCCATCCTCAACTCTATAGAGCGTCTTGGGTTAATAAGACTTCCATTTCAGTCTTGCACCATATTCAGTTTGGATCATATAAAGACACTTTGGTGTGATGTTGTTCCCATGGATGTTGACCATATTATTTTGGATGGGCCTTGACTCTATGATAGAAATATCACCATATTTGGTCATTCAAATGTGTGTACATCCTGGTTTGAGGGTAAGAAAGTCAAGCTAAATCTACTTCCACCCAAGAAGACGATTGGAAAGGAGTCCACTACAAAGAATGGTGTGAGTGGCTCGAAGGAATTGAAGGAGTCGAAGTCCAAGTCTAAGCTTCTCCATATTCTAAATATCAAAGACTTTGAACGAGAAACTAAATCGAACTCAATGGTGTATACCCTTGTGGCTAGGGAGAGTGCACCAGAGGCTAGTGTAGAGTTACCTACTAAGGCCATTTCAGTAGTGAAGGAATTTCGTGATGTCTTTCATGAGGATCTATCGAATGAGCTTTCCCCCATGAGGGATATACAACATGCCATCGATTTAGTCCCTGGGGTGACTCTACCAAACCTCCTTCATTACAAAATGAACCTAAAGGAGCATGTAGAGTTGAAAAGGCAAATTGATGAGCTTCTATAAAAGGGTTTCATTCGAGAGGTCATGAGCCTGTGTGTCGTGGCCGCCCTTCTTACATTTAAGAATGATGACACATGAAGGATGTGTGTTGATAATAGGGTCATTAATAAAATTATAGTCAAGTATCAGTTTCCCATATCGTGTCTTAATGACATGTTTGATATGATGGTCAATGTTATTATCTTCTCCAAAATTGACCTTAAAAGTGGTTATCACCAAATCCATGTATGCTTGGTAATGAGTGGAAGATGACCTTCAAGACAAAAGATGGGCTATACGAGTGGCTAGTCATGCCTTTTAGGCTGACTACTGCATCAAGTACTTTCATGTGTGTGATGACCCAAGTGTTGAGGCCCTTCATGGAGAAGTTTCTCATCATCTACTTTGATGATATCCTGATTTATAGCATAACTAAGGAACAACACCTCAACCATTTGAGGTAAGTTGGTGGGACCCTTAGGCTAAGAAATCGTTCGCCAACCTAAAGAAGTGTGCGTTAATGTCTAATACTGTTATCTTCTTAGATTTTGTTGTGTTAACTGAAGGTGTATTAGCGGATCATGAGAAGGTCAAAGCCATTGTCAATTGGTTTGAACCCCGTAATATTCACGAGGTGCACAGCTTTCACAACTTAGCCTCCTTTTATAGGCGGTTCATTCGAGGCTTCAATTCTATTATAGCTCCCATCACGGATTGCAATAAAAGAGGAGAGTTTTAATGGACGAATGCAGCCTTGAAAGCCTTCAAGGATATAAAGGTCAAGATGACTGAAACTCTAGTCATGCGACTTCTGAATTTTTTAAAAGTTTTTAAAGTCACATTCAACGCGTTAGGAGTCGACATAAGAGGAGTACTTAGTCAGGAAGGGCACCCAGTCGCCTTTTTTAGTGAGAAACTGAATGAGTGAAGTAAAAATACTCCACCTATGACAAAGAATTCTATGCAATAGTACAATTACTATACCACTAGCGTCATTATCTATTACGGTAAGAATTTGTCTTGTTCTTAGATCATGAGGCATTGAGATATCTTAACTCTCAGAAAAAATTAAACCCTAAGCACACCAAGTGGGTTCAATTCCTTCAAGAGTATACTTTTGTGCTTAAGCATAAGGCCGGTGTAGAGAATAAGCCTACATAAGAGGAGTACTTAGTCATGAAAAGAATCCTATCACCTTTTTTAGTGAGAAACTAAATGAGGAGAAGTAAAAATACTTTACCTATGACAATGAATTTTATGCGGTAGTGCAATCACTATGCCACTGGTGTCATTATTTATTACGATAAGAATTCGTCTTGTTCTCAGATCACGAGGTATTGAGATATCTGAACTCTCAGAAAAAATTAAACCCTTAGCACGCCAAGTAGGTTTAATTCCTTCAAGAGTATACTTTTGTACTTAAGCATAAGGCTGGTGTAAAGAATAAGCCTATTGATGCGTTGAGTAGTCGAGTCGCGTTACTCAATTCCATGAGTGTCGAAGTTACAGGCCTCGAGCATGTTAGAGAGGACTATTCTGAGTACCCAGATTTTAGAGTTGTATATGCGTCATTATTAGAAAGTCCGTCAGGAGCTAGCATTAAGTACTTGATTTTATACGGATATTTGTTTAGAACTGATCGCTTGTGTATACCACGCGCCTTCCTCTGCGATTTTCTTGTTTAGGAGTTACATTCAGGAGGGGTCACAGGTTATTTTAGTTGAGACAAGACCATTATCCTAGTGGAAGATAGGTTCTATTGGCCAAGCCTCAAGCAAGACGTGGCCAAAATTATCGGGTAATGTCGTACTTGTCAATTGACAAAGCAGAAAAAGTAAAATACGGGACTATTCACACCTTTGTCAGTTCCATTCATCCCTTGGTAAGACATCATTATGAACTTCGTGCTCGGGCTCTCCAAAACTATTCGGAAACATGATTCCATATTTGTTGTCCTGTACCATTTTTCTAAAATGGTCCATTTCATTCCTTGTTCTAAGACCTCTGACGCATCTCATATTGTCAAGTTATTCTTTACTAAGGTCGTCAAACTTCACGGGTTACTAAAAACCATAGTGTCTAACTGTGACATACGATTCATGAATTATTTTTGGAAGACATTATGGCATACGATGAATACTAGGTTCTAATTTTTTTCTGCCTACCACCCTCGGACCAATGGTCAAACAGAGGTGGTCAATAGGAGTATAGGGAGTTTGCTCAGATGTTTAGTTTGGGAGCACACCAAGATGTGGGACACCGCACTACCTATAGCCGAGTTTGCATTTAATAGTTCTATCAATAGGTCCACAGGTTTAAGCCCTTCTGAAGTCATTACTGGTTATAAACGTATAAAGCCTATTGATCTTGTCCCTATGTCACTGTCTCATAGGCCATCAGAGTCTGCAGAGTCCTTTGCACATCACATTCATTCATTACATCAAAAAATCAGGTGAAAGATAACTACTAGTAATGAACATTACAAATTTTTTACAGACTAGCATAAACGTTTCAAGGCATTCAATGTAAGAGACTCTTTGATAGTCCGCATCAGGCCAAAGAGGTACCCTTAGGGAGTAGTTCGTAAATTATAAGCGCATAGCGCTGGGCCATTTAAAATTATAAAAAGAAACAGTCTCAATGCTTATGTGGTAGATCTTCCACCTTCCATGGGAATTAGTTTCACATTCAATATGGAGGATCTAGTTACATTTCAGGGGACTTCTGATATATTATCCAGCCTTTCGCCTAACCGTCCTGATTTCTCATACCTTTCCCTTAATCCATGGCCTCTTTCCGACCCTTCTTCCTAGTCTCTACCTCTCATACCTACCATTCTCACACCTAGAGAGGAGATAGAGGATATTTTGGACCATCAAATAGTATCAACGTCGGACGGTGGGTTTTAAAATACCTGGTTAAATGAAAGTCATGCCCAACTTCAAATAATACGTGGCTCACTGAGGAGGAGCTTCAACAAATTGATCCTGACATCTTTGAGCGGTTTAGGAATTTTGTTTCACCAATGGCGAAACTTCACATCCGGAAAAAGTTGATGGGGACATCACACGCACACACATGTCACCCCTACGTATGTACACAAGGAGAAGGAAGGCCCCACCATTGATCTGGAAACGACATCCATAAAGGGTCTCGTAGTTAGAGGGTTGTGCTATAGTTCAATGAGGTGGACCCGATCATCATGTGGATCCCACCATTGGATCCCATGACTGTGGCCCACTACCCTAAATGATCTAAGACTTTGAGTTTTTCTTATTATCATTATTAGGAACATCATGGATGGTTTTGATTACATTGATTAGTTGTTATTTTTGTTATTTCATCCCTGAGTAATAGTGTGTGCACATGACGTGGCTTTTGGGGTATAGGATTTTCTTATAAATAAGCAACCCCTAGTAGGTTTTTTCTCATTGAAGATTATGAATAAAATTCTGTATTTTCATGCTTCTCTAATTCTTTGAGTTGTAAAAATCTAATTAGGTACGAAACCCTCCCTTCTTCGAAGGGCTAACTACCATGGTGCGAAGCCACACCCATCATAAATTGCCCCCACCTCCTACCCTCAATATTCATCATCTCCCACAGTTATCCCATCATCAAATTCATCTCCTTTTGTAATTGATCTTTCTTCTACAGCAGATTTGTAAAAGCAGGCCCTTCAGTAGGGCTGAAACTTTCGAGGAGCACCATGCACAGACCGGACGCCCAATCGGCCTAAAACTGAGTGTGTGGGTGGCCCACCCCTGGCTGACCAACCCTAAGCTATCCCTTTTGGTTTCGTGGGCCCCACACACGTGCAGGCAGGATCCCACACACGTGCATCTTGGCCAGATTGTTGTCCACACGTGTGGACTATTTTCAGGTTCTCTCTCTCCTCTAATCCTCTCCTCTCTCGCCTTAAATCTCTAACCCTATCCTTAGATAATCCTAAATTCCAAGTTCTATTCCACTTTTACAAACTCTAGGCTTGCCTGAATTTAAACATGTGAATCCCTTGGATTGGGGAATAATCCTTTACAAGAGTGGATGAATTTACTCTCCTTTGTACATTGTTTGGTCTATAATTTTTAATTGATCTAGCCCTAACATGTGTATGCTTGGACCATCGTAGATTCCCCTTGTTAACTGCCTGATCCTATGTGGGACGTGGAATTTTTGTGATTATTTCTAAATTAATATGATCTAAAGCCTGAAATCTTGCATATCATGATTAACTTTCATGTCCTGCATCACATAGCTGAGCGAGTGATTACTTAAAGATTTAAGTAATTAATATCAACCTCATTAAGTCGAGTCAAAGCTGACTGACCCATTGACAAAAGGCCTTACAAGGAATTTATCAGGAAACTCGATGAGGATATCCCTGTGCAGGCCACGCCAATTTTCTTGTGGCTAGGCGAGCATACATGATCGTGTTAAAGACACCATGTGCATGTGTGAGCATCTAGAAGACCCCGTACTGGGAAGACGTACATGGGCTACTTTATGGAGTGATCCAGACCGTTGGATCGGAGGGACATGACGATCAGGCCATTGGATCGCATAGATCACATGATCAGGTTATTGATTGTTGATCATCCATATCAGTTTTAGATTTCATCATATTTTAGGATTTAATTTTTTATTATTTTATATTTGGACACATTATGAGTGTTTTAGTTGATTTTATTTAAACTAGGGCTATTTTTGTTGAAGTTCATAAGACATGTAGATTTTTATAAATTTTGAAACTTCTTGGATATATAAAAAGAGGAGGGCATGTGTTCTCTCCCTCATTAAATTTCATATTTTTTTTCAAAAAAAAACTCTTACTTTCTTCTCTCATCTTCATGCGATTTGAAGATACTTTCATGCGATTTGGAAGAAAGATTGGTGCAAGGCTAATCTTCATCAACAGAGGTATGCAATCTCCATCTATCCTCACATCGTCTTCTTTTTTCTTCCCCATCTAGGTATTTCCTTCAGATTCTTAATTCTCCCATCAAAAATCTTCATCTTCTCTCTATCTCAATTTTCTCATACCTATCCACAATTCAAACCCTAACCCTAAACCTAAAATTCTCAATTTTTCAACTTTTCCAAATTACCCGAACCTTAATTTTCACCTTAGGTTGTATTAGGTTTTCTATTTTGAAATAGATTATATCCTATGCTAATTGGATGTCCCTACATTTATTAGATCGTAGTTTCTTTTTATTTAATAATCTTGAGTTACGATGTTAGTAGCTTAGGCTAAGATTATGCATGGTTTTCTTTTGATTTTCATGATATTTGTGATGATTATAGCGATGTTTGTATTTTTTTTATTAAATATCTTAATTCGGCTATTTGATCTCACATGTTACTTAGTTCATGCATCAGTCCTGCATCAAAACCTCAGGAGAAATGGATACAAAGCCCCCTGTGTGAGTTACCATGTGATAGAAACTAAACTCAACACTTGTAACTCAAACTTGTAACTCAATACTTAAATGGAAGAAGTATGTCATTAATAAGTGATTTGCAAGCATTAATTTAAAGAATGATTATTATTGCATTCCTTGAGTAAGTAGTCTTTGGTATCTGTTAATGTCATGTGCCCTGAAAAGCCAATATAGTGATCTTAACCATTAAATTGATGATCTTGTCCTTAGTTAATGATGACCATAGATCCGATGTGGACATATTATTATTGTTATAATCAATGTGGGTCTTTCTTAAATATAAGTATATATGGGTTAAAGGAGAGGGTTTCCTCTGTTGTCCTTAGAAACCTAAGTTTAGGCACAACAACCATTGATTAAGGGCTTGTTTAATTTTTCAAATTCAGTGTAAATGCCTGGGAAATAGCTAATTATTACAATTTCACTTGTTTGAAATTACGATGCTATTCTTGCTTCAAAAATTGGTCCAAAATGACTGACGTAAATTTGTAGGCCCCATCGTCATGTATACGACATATTTGCATTGTCCATCCATTTTACCAAAACATTTTGATGCATGAGCTAAAGAATGAGGCAAATCTAACATTCAAGTGGCCCACACCAAAGTAAATAGTGGGCTCAAAAAGTTTTTAACTGTGAGTGTTCGAATCCATTTTTACTATGGTGTGGTCCACTTGAATTTTGAATCTACCTCATTTTTTGGCTCCCCTAAATTCATTGGGCATGATGAATGAACGGTGTGGATAATCTACATACATCACGGTGGGCCCCACATATATTTGGCAGTATCCTCAGTTTTAGCATTAGAAAAAGTACGAGTCAAATCAATCGTAGGGAACGTTGGGGTAATTACATAGGAAAATAATTATTGTCCATTTCCCATGCATTTACATTTACTCTAAAAAATCAATCATGCCCTAAGGGAGAGTCGTGCTCTATGGATTTCAGTACCCTACTAGTCCATGACCACCTAGTAAGTTTTAGGATGAACTATGGTTATTCTTCTATGGTCATCTTACATGAAGTAGCCGATGACGAGTTAAGATGGAAGGTCTCCACCATTGAGCTTGACAATAAATCAATGCATTTGCCCCACCCTACATAGGAGTGTTATTGTCCATAGATATGAGATCTTTGGAACATGTAGAATTAATTTAATAAAAAATCTTATTTTTTTTCCTTCAAAATTTATAATTTATGTTGATTTCAAAACACTAACTATACCTAAAATGTTAACAAGGGAAGGTTGAGTGCGTACTCTTAATGAGCTTACAACGAATTGAGGTTGGGTTGCAAGGTTACATAGACACCCTAGATAGGTTCGCATACATATGTGTTAAGATATGTTAATTTTTTTAAGAGCAAAGTCTTCACTTTAATTGATTTAAAATTGGGATAGAAGCAACAAAAAATAGCGTCAACTCTAAAATAATATCTTAGGCAATTGAAAGCTTAGACATGAGATATGTTTAACTTATCAAATGGGGTACTTAATTCAAAGACACAACTATCAAGAACCTCGATAAATCTTGATATATTTTATTTAGTGAAGGTTCAGGCCCAAAGACACATTATTTATGTATAAACATTTTGAATTTCATTTCAAAAATTTAAATTGAAGGCTTTTGTAAGATTTGGGGGATTGATGGGTATTATTAAATCAGAATTAAGTTTGGAGGTTATCTAAAAAAACTATAAACTTCCTATTTTGAAACATCATCTTCAAAATAATATTTTTATGTTTTTATTTTGTAACAACATCTTCAAGAGAATCGCTGTGTTTTTCAAAAGCAACAAAAGTGAAAAAGAAAAGCTGGCTAAGTAAGGATCTTTGCCACAAATGACTAAAGTTCAAGTACCATGAGAAGCACAATATACACTCGATCATGTGGGTGTGCAATGACCAGTTAGTCGGGTTGCCCACAATGGATTTGCAAGATTATCAACGGTTGAAAGTTAATTTTATTTTCGTTTTTACTATAAATAGTAAATTTTATTTTCATTTTTACTATAAATAGTAAGTTTTAATTAGATCATAACTTTTGATCCTTTGAGTTTTAGGAGTCGTGTCCAACTTAAGTTTTAGGAGTCGTGTCCAACATGAAAAGGACCGAGAAAAATTAGGAGAAATAACTTGGATAGGCCAAATTGGACACTCATTTGGGCCAAAAACTAAGAAGTCCAGTAAACATCATGACCGTCTATAAATAGTATGTTTACTATTTATAGCAAGTCACGTTTTAGGGAGTTTGAGTCTTTTGAGTTCACTATATAAAGAGTTGTAATTTCATTTTTTATCATCCATTAATTTCTTTTGATTTATTAGAAATTATTTTTATTTTCTTCGCCTCATGGATTCAAGGAATCTCTGTGAAGAGTCCAGAGAAGCTTCATGGATCCTGAAGAAGACGGTGATCAACTTCATTACGTCCTTGCATGCGTCAATATGGTGTCATTGCACTTCACAAGTATTCATCCTCTCGAGGAGCCGTAAACTTTTTACAGAACTACCTACGCCTGGGTTGGACCATGGTGCAAACCATTGGTTTGATTTGCAGCTCGTGGTTGTTTGGCCATGATGCAAATCATGGATCTTTGGCCGATGGTCAAGGGAGGTTCTGGTGATTGGTCTGACCAAGCTGATTGATCTGTTTACGTAGCACCTCAGTGAAAGTTTGATTGAGTTGACCATTATGTGATGTGGTGCATATGTAGACTCTTGAGTTGGGTGACTTGGTTAAAATACCAGCCAAAAGGTCAAAGAATGCTTTCAGAAGTAATGTCTCTTTGTTCAAAATAGACACTAAATCCACTCAAAAAGACACTTAAACCTCCATATACAGTGGGTCCAGGAAAGGGCTTTTACAGAATCAGTCTCTCTCCACAATTTCCATTTTCTTAATTTCTACTTTTCTCATGTTTTTTCAACATATATTGCTTCATAGAGCCCGTTTAGTGGCAGTAGAATTTCAAGTGTGGATAGCCTGTCTAGGTCAGGCTTATCTTGGTCTTGTTTAGCTAGGCCAATGTTGTCCTAGTAAGACTTGTCTGCTGTTTGTTAGATCCTGTCTGCTATGGCAAGAACAAGCTTGTTTATTGTTTGTCGAAGCGTATCTAGGTCATATTTTCTCCTTCAAAACATTCAGAGCTCTATGGGGCGTATTTGGTTGTTATAGTGAAATCCGCTCCATCCATCAAGCTTCTCCCCTCACATTCACAAATTCATCACAAAAGAAGAAGAAGAAGAAGAAGAAAATAAAAACTCAATTGAGCCATACAATAGAAAATATTACGTAAATTCACAGGCAAACTACATAAAATCGAGTATCCGGTCGACATGAGTCTTAAATCATCATAATATTATTTGGTATGTCCCTTCATCCTAGTGGGAGAAACATGATGGACAGGTTGGATTCAATATTTAGACAATCTTATGGGACCCATGCACAATGTTTGTGTCTCCACGCTACTATTTGCATGTATCGTGACCTACCCAAGTTGTAAATCAGAATAGTATTTAATCCAAAGCCTAAAATCATGATTCGAATGTGATTGATGGATTGGATGTCAGCATACATGGGTAGATGTAGGGACAGGAAGAGAGGGAAAGAATGTTGTTCGTGTTGGGGGCCTTGCACAAAACCTTAGGGTCTAGCCTCCCGAAACAAACCAGAATTAAGGAATAATAATGCAATGAAGTAAATCAAAACATAAACTACACGACACGAGGGATTTTTACGTGGAAAACCCTCAAAGAGGTAAAAACCACGGGACATCATCCAGATCAACAATCCACTATAAAACAGAACGTTACAACCGATCACAAGCATATACCGTTTGGATCAATCTTTCTTCATTCATGCAGGAGTGGATAAATAATAAGAGAAACAAAGAAGACGGAGAGATCTCACCAATTACGAGGACGTAAAAGCGTTAAGATATACTAGATCACCTCCGCGAGCATAGCCTCTCTTCCAAGCTTCCTCTCTCTCTCTCTCTCTCTCTCTCTCTCTCTCTCTCTCACACACACACACACACACACACACACACACACACCTTTGATAACCCTAAGCCCTTTAGCAAACCCTTGCAAAGCTTTAAGAAACCCTAAAATACCCTGAAATATACCTCAATCCCGCATACACCTCTTTATATAAGAATAGAAAGAGGTATAATCAAAATAGAAAATAATTTTCGCAGAATCCGAGTTTCCACAATTGCATCTACATAACTCTTCGATGATATCGACAGACTCTCAATGACAGCTGTCAATATCATTTAAGGTCCTTCGAAGATATCGAAACAGGACCAAAACTATCCAGCAACTAGAGGTAAAAATTTCAACAATTATCGATGTCATCGAGTCACTCTCAATAACAGCCTCGATATCATCTAAAGTTCATCGATGATATCAACAAGACCAAAAAACTATCTAGCAACCAGCGGTGAAAAATCCAGCAATTATTGATGATATCGAAACTGGTTTGATTTCATCGAACCCAGTAATGAGGAGAAAATCCCCATTAGTTCGAGCTTGTTAAGAACCTACACTATGTACAAAAGAAATATATGCAGCTGGAGAGATTTCACCTACATCAACAGGATGAAGCACAACATTATTACCAACATTTCATGAGCAAAAGCTTTCTTTTTTATGAATAATATGTATATATTATTTTTAATATTTATTCACACTACTTGTGTTCTTAAATTACATGTTAGAATTATAGAGTTCAGTCAATTTCAGACTGATTAGAATCTTTGAGTGGACCCGACCTGACTGGACATCAAGTTGAGAAGGTTTTTGAACTATAAATAGGACCAAATAGATAACGATGTCGATCATGCATTTTTAAAGTTTTGATGGTAAATACCATAATGATTTTCGTTCAAAACAAATGAAATAAACATGTATAGTTTAACTTACCTTTCTTTCGCGAACAACTTTGATAGAACTTTCTAAATTTTGCTCAAGACCGCGCAGTTCTTCGATTTCCAGATCGTCCAGATCTTCACCGATCCTCTGCCTAAAAGCCGCAATTTCATGGCCATCATCACCACCAGCTAAGATGTTCTATCCAACTAATGA
Organism: Magnolia kwangsiensis; assembly: GCA_037074715.1. Lineage (NCBI taxonomy): Eukaryota > Viridiplantae > Streptophyta > Magnoliopsida > Magnoliales > Magnoliaceae > Magnolia > Magnolia kwangsiensis. Next base: position 59,302,693 of record CM073571.1, on the reverse strand, counting down.
GAAATGATGTAATAATGCTCATTGAACACTACAATTTATAATGCTCCTAGTTGTATTGGGACACTTGGGCAGTCCTTCCCATCGATCAGGACAGTCCACTAACACCAACATACATTTCAGTGGCTACCAAGTAAAAAATCACACCCATTGGATAATCCAATGAAACCTTAACTTGGATGAGATGGTTATTTGATAAAAAGCGAGTGTTTAGAACCATTACCGATCTATGGTAGGCCAAACAAATAGAGATCCCCAGAGGTTCGACAGGACCTGAATTTATATAAAAAGGATCTTGACCATCCATTTTATAAGGCATTGATCAGATGGCTAGAAGTCATCAGATTAGCGTTACTTTCCCATGGTAGCCCATGAATTTTGTGCTGAATGTAATGGACGGTTCAAATTAGTTGATTTGGCTGTCCGAGGATAGTCATTTTACTAGCATAACTCTGAGAGAAAGGACTATTTCTCCAAGCTAACGAAAGAGAAATGATCATCTACAACCTGGTGTATGTAAACTTAAACCAACGGAAAATATATGGTATTTTCAAGGCAAAGTGGAAATAAAAAATTGGCTTAGGCGTAAAAAAAAGGTTTATAGCGTACAGCATATACTCATGAGCATTTTGCCTGGAAAATATCCAAATCTTTTCAAGGGAAAAAGTGGAAGCAAAAGAGAAAAACTACCATACTTTGATAGAGTGTGATGGATGATAGCAGGCACTTATAAATTACTTAAAAATTAGATGCATGATAGGCAATTCAAATTAAACTATCCAAATTATGTATGCTAGATTAAATGTATCACCAACCAATAGCTACACTTAGGGGTCATTTTGCAATGTAGATTTGGGTATATTTGAGTGCACTCGGAATTCAAAAGTCATTTGGCAATGTGGATTGATATCGAAATGGCTTCTTTTAGTTATTTTTTAAAACGTAGGGGACTTACATGTAACAAAAGTGTTTCTAAACTACTAATCTATTGTACGCATGGCATGTTGATCAAATTATTGGTTGCATCACTAAAATTACATTAATAGAATTATCTATACAACCCAAACATTAGCCGTGTAAATCAATGGTTAAAAAATGTTGGTGAGTTGCTTGTTTGTCATCCTATATATGTTTGTGGCTCACTCGAGGTTTTTGGAATTTTGTCACATTTTGCTAAAGTATATATATATTAATGGGCTTATTAAAATTTCTTTAAAAATGAGCTTATTACATATGTACACTAATTTGAAACATTAAAGTCAATTTAATAATAAAATTTATATTTCTATAAATAAACTACAGAATTTCAATGCATTAATCCTATTTTTAAATTTCAGTGTATTTTAATTACAAGTTACCAAATACAACTGAGATACATAATAACCTTGATTTGTGATGGAACCCCATGCATTCCAAATACAAGCTCTCAAACAAGCCACTATTTCACTTTCTATCTATCACACAAGTATACATTCAGGGCTTGTTTGGATACACTCCCATAAGTAGCTTTTTTTAATTTATGACACCAAGTAAGTTACTTCTTTAAAAATAAAAAATAAAAGTTAGTTTTGTTACCACCTCTGTACAAGTAGCTTATTAGCATAAACTTATATTTATATAAAACAAAAAAAATTTACTTTTTAACTTTTTTATTTCACTCTTTCTCACACGAAAGGATAGCCTACATTGAAGGTGGGCCTTAGAAGGTGGATGGTTCATATAAAATGTAAGCCCCGCATGATAGACAATTCATATTGAAGATAGGACCTAGGTGGGCCCAACATATTGAATGGTCTACATCAAAAGTTGGCCCCACATGATAGACGATGGATATTAAAGATAGATCTCACATGAATAAGTAAAAGTTGGAAAATATTTACAAGAAAAATGAAAGAAAGGAGAGAGGGAGGGGGGTGTTAATATGATGTTCAAAATAAAAAAAAAAAATTAAACTTTTTTATTGATAAGCATGTTATAACAACTAAGATAAGCCACGTAGGTGTAAGTAGCTTAAACAAAATGACTTGCATACTATCCAAACGAGCTTTTATTGGATGATTCAACAAGAAATATCCAATGGTCTTATCTCCATAAACAAGCTTCCACTAGATCAAAGGTTAAGATTGTGCAACCATCTGACTTTTGGATGGTAACTTGGTGACATTGGGTTCAACAGTTTATAGGGTTTAATTTGATTTATTAGGTGCCACGTGTACCATTTTGAAGTTCTTGCATGTTAAGTCATATGCAGCCAGGGTATCAAATAACTCTTTTGCTATCCAAGGGTAGAAAATGATCCTTTTCACTTTCAAATAGCAAAATTGAGAAATCTTGTGGGATTTACCTGATTTCCCTCCGGAGATTGTTATTTTCCTCTTTGAGTTTGTTCAAGTGGCTTTGCATTTTCTATAAACATAAGAAAGAAAGTGGTTGTATTTTTAAGATGGAAATGCCGTGTATAGAAGAGAGCACTAGGAAAAAAGAAATTGAAAAAAAAAAAAGAAGAGGATTTTTACCACAAAATTCCTCATCGAATTTTACCCAATAATGCCTAGGGAACCAATATTTCTGGGTAGTGCTTTTTCAGATGAGAAATTACACAGACGCAGTCTTTAACTTTTTTTTTCTCTCTCTCTCTTTTTATAATTTAGAATTAATACATTTTCAATGGCCAAACCACAAAGAACAGTAAAAATCATATATATATATATATATATATATATATATATATATATATATATATATATAAACCAAACAAAGGCCAAGATAAACAATCTCCTATTAGCAGATGAACCTTTGGGATGACAGATAGCAAGGTAATTATTATTGTTTCTGAATCATCTATTATTCCTTAAACATCTGTCATTGAGTCTAGGATTTTCTTTATGCCATTCGAAAAGCACTATTATTCCTCCTTGGCATCACCCATGTGAGCAACGCATGAAAATATGATTCATCAAGTACTGCTCATTCTTCAAGCATAAGAGGCACAAGTTTGGAAGCATCATTACTCTCTTACATAGGTCATTGTAGGCCTTTACTTTTTCTTTACAACAAAGCGAAGAATCAGGAATTGTGGGCCATGCGGTATATGTCACACATCTAAGATGTACACCAATATTATAATTAAACAAATTAAATATATGGCTCATTCAATTAATCAAAAATTAATATACGTCATTCAAAATATCTCAATTCAAGTGTAGCTCATATGAGATCTAATTGGCCTGATGTTTTATTGGTTGTTATATACATGCCAAGTGAGCCCACATGTCTTGAATTTCACTACTTTTAAAGAAAAACTTATATGTGGGCAGTTTTGTAATCTCATCCCTTAGAAAGAACCTTTAGATAATTTTTGTTCGTACAGGCATTATTTGGTAAAATATTGATTTCTTGGAATTTTCGCAGAAAAAAAACTATACACACACACTAAACCTACACGCGTTTATGTTCTGCTCATGTACATTGCCTTACACGAGCTAATATGGCACATGTGTACAAGATCCGAGCGGTCCATGAGATGAGCCACATTTCTCAGATGATCAGGTTCAAAACGTAGGGGTGGTCGCTCCTCAGGTAGGTTAGAGCATGTGAAAAAAACGGGATGTCTAGATTATCTTTCAACCGTCCATTTATTTTGTACACCGCGGCCCACTCAGGAGCAAGCCAGCCTGATTTTTATGCCAGCTGGCCTGCACAGCCTGAGCCCGGATATTTCACACACGTACCATATCAGCACACGTGCTTGCGTGTACATATGCATGGCTGTACACAACACGCTTGACAAACAAAAAACAAGAGATTTCCTCAAATACATCCGGACGTACCGAACTTATCCTTTGAATCTGGGTCAATCTTCCAATAATCCAAACCGTTTAGACGCCAATCCTCATTTTTTATTGGAAAAATAACAAATAAAATCTCTCGATCGGACTATCTCAACCTACTAATAATTTAACTCTCTTGCTTTGAACATTAACAGTCACCATAACATCTCTCTAATCAATTCTAGAGTTTTTTTTTTTTTTTTTTTTTGTCATCCACTATCGTAGCAGATCCCAATCAAATAAACGGTTTGGATCATTAAAAAATACAAATCCAACGAATAAAGGCCCGATGTATCGTATTACAATACATCAGGATGTATTCGAGCAAACCTCCAAAAACAGTTTTAAAAAAATTATATAGGGTTTTGCCTCGTAGTGAGAGTTCCATAAGCTGCTGCCCGAAGCTTGCTGGTAACGATCGAAAATCTTCTTCGTGCTGAAATAAATGAAAAGAAAGTCTTGAAAAAATTAGAAAAAAAAAAAAAGCAAAAGAGAGAGAGAGAGAGAGAGAGAGAGAGAGAGAGAGAGAGAGAGAGGGAGAGAGAGAGATACGTTGTAGAAGGGCTGCAATATTCAGAGAATTTCCCAGTGCTGGAAAACATGATGAGAGAAACCTCAGCATCGCAGAGAACGGTGAGCTCTTTTGCTTTCTTCATAATCCCACCTCTTCTCTTAGAATATGTTACTTGCCTGTTCGTCGAATTCTCTATTCTTTTTATCTCTATCTTCCCTCTTCCCATCTTTCTTTCTCTGATGAGAACTTGAAAAGAGGAAGAGATGGAGAGATAATGAAGAGTCTCTTTGGTAGGAAGATGGAAGATGAAGAAAAAAAAAGGGGGGGGGAAGAAGAATTCCATTTGTAGGACGAGGGACCAAAAGGTGATGTTTCCGTAAATAGTATCTGATTCCATTTTCGTGAAAGCGTTGCAGGGAGTGAGAACGTGTCATGTTTTCATCCCTTTTTAATTCAAGGATCCGTCACTCATCTTTCGACCCTACATTTATTTCCATGTGATTTTGTACGGTCCAAAGCATCTCTCTTCTGTTTACCTCGAAGATTTACAAATTAATCAGGAACGTCCATCTAGCGAGCCCTAATTTTCAAGGGAGATGCGGTCATAAGGTAACGTACTGAGGAATTATGTGAGGATCACGTCAATCCACACCGTACATCGTGTTTATATCTTCAATCTCACTGTAGAAACCAAAAAATTAGGACTATCTGAAAACTAGTGGGGCTAAAAGTAAGGAGCAATGTAAAATTATGACTCAGACCTCTATATTCACCTTGTGTGGCCTACCTTAGCTTTTGAATAGCCTGGATTTTTTATTTATCACTTCATCCTAGTGTATGGCATCTGATGAATGGATTAGATGGAAAATACACAATACATGTGAGCCCAAAAATGGTGCTGGGTGTACCGTCTGATGAATGGAAGGTTTCGTTGTTTGGGTGTACCCTCCCAGCTGTACCTTGCAGTGTGCCCCACCTGAGTTCTCGATCGGATTTATTTTTGTCTCCATTACTTAACATGAAGGGTGCAGCTAATGGACGGGGTGGATCTACTGCACAGTTGATTTGGGCCCAAGTGATGGTGGTACGGATACCATGTCAGAACACTCATTTTCAAATCAAAATTACCTATGTAATGGAAGTTTTCAATAAGCCTTTTTTCTTTTTTTTTTCTTTCTTTCTCTCGTCAAAATGTCATATGTGTGGTCTTCATCGATGTTATGGCCATTCCATGAGAACCAATCAAGAAGATCTACATGTGATCCGTATGAATGATCTCTTGAGATTTATGGAGAACGTTTCTTAATAATCTTAGTTGGAACGTATCAGATAGTGACATATATTACTTAGGTGGCCTATAAGCTAAAAGTAAGGAACAATGTAAAATTATGACTCAGACCTCTATATTCACCTTGTGTGGCCTACCTTAGCTTTTGAATAGCCTGGATTTTTTATTTATCACTTCATCCTAGTGTATCGCGTCTGATGAATGGATTAGATGGAAAATACACAATACATGTGAGCCCAAAAATGGTGCTGGGTGTACTGTCTGATGAATGGAAGGTTTCGTTGTTTGGGTGTACCCTCCCAACTGTACCTTGCAGTGTGCCCCACCTGAGTTCTCGATCGGATTTATTTTTGTCTCCATTACTTAACATGAAGGGTGCAGGGGTGGATCTACTGCACAGTTGATTTGAGCCCAAGTGATGGTGGTACGCGTACCATGTCAGAACACTCATTTTCAAATCGAAATTACCTATGTAATGGAAGTTTTCAATAAGCCTTTTTTCTTTTTTTTCTTTCTTTCTCTTGTCAAAATGTCATATGTGTGGTCTTCATCGATGTTATGGCCATTCCATGAGAACTAATCAAGAAGATCTACATGTGATCCGTATGAATGATCTCTGGATATTTATGGAGAACGTTTCTTAATAATCTTAGTTGGAACGTATCAGATAGTGACATATATTACTTAGGTGGCCTATAAGCTAAAAGTAAGGAACAATGTAAAATTATGACTCAGACCTCTATATTCACCTTGTGTGGCCTACCTTAGCTTTTGAATAGCCTGGATTTTTTATTTATCACTTCATCCTTGTGTATCGCGTCTGATGAATGGATTAGATGGAAAATACACAATACATGTGAGCCCAAAAATGGTGCTGGGTGTACCGTCTGATGAATGGAAGGTTTCGTTGTTTGGGTGTACCCTCCCAACTGTACCTTGCAGTGTGCCCCACCTGAGTTCTCGATCGGATTTATTTTTGTCTCCATTGCATTTTACGGTTAATTCCGTGCGAATGATCTTCACTTCATGGTCAATTCAATTCACTTCACAGGCATTTCCATGCATCTCACGGTCAATTCCTTTCACTGAACGGTTAGTTCCATGCATTTTACTGTCAATTCTCTTCATTTCACGGTCAATTCCATGCATTTCACGGTCAATTCCCTTCACTTCACGGTCATTTCCATGCATTTCACAGTCAATTCCCTTCACTTCACAGTCATTTTCATGCATTTCATGGTCAATTCCGACGATTGCGCCTCACTTCGCAGTCAATTCCCTTCACTTCACGGTCATTTCCATGCATTTCACAATCAATTCCCTTCACTTCACAGTCATTTTCATTCATTTCATGGTCAATTCTGATGATTGCGCCTCACTTCACAGTTAATTCCCTTCACTTCACGGTCATTTCCATGCATTTCACAGTCAATTCCCTTCACTTCATGGACAATTCCATGCATTTCACAGTCAATTCCTTTCACAAAAAAATGCATGGAATTGAATATGTGGACCCCACTATAATGTATATGATATATCGACACCCATCCATCTATTTTATTATAACATTTTGAGGCATCAGACCAAAAATGAGGCTGATCCAACACTCAAATGGCTCACACGAATGGAAACAATGACCTTAATTCTTATACCGTTGAAAGTTTTTTCCTTAACTGGGCCCACATTTAGGTGTTTTCATCATCTAACCCGTTCATGGGGTGACATATTCATGGAGAAGGGGAAAACACAAATATTAGCTATATGCAAAACTTTTAAAGGCCCCAAAAAAGTTTTTAATGGTAGGTGTTTGATTCCCGCTGTTTTCAATGGTGTGGTCCACTTGAGGTTTGGATCTACCCCATTTTTTTGCTCATGCCCTAAACTCAGCTAGCATAACAAATGAGCGGTGTGGATGCGTCACATACATCACAGTGGGCCCCACATTGATTTTGTAAATTTCTCAATTTAAGTGTCAAAAAAGTAAGTTGTCACATCTACATTGGAAAAGATGTGGTAATTACCTAGGTGAATAATTGTTACCCATTTACATGGTAATTACAATTGACCCCAAAATTAAGACACACACACTCACTTTGCACTCATTTGCAATCACTTCAGGACCGAGAAGTGAGTGAAATTCAATGCGAAGTGAGTGAAGTTGCCCTACCAGTGAGTGAAATTGACTGCGAAGCGAGGAAAAATCATCGCGAACTGAGTGGCATATTTGAGAACTTTGAAAATGTGACTGCTAAGTCGATTATATTTGAGATAGTACAATGGTGGGTTGCATACTAGTCAGCAAATCCACCTTATACATGTGAATACTAATCGAGTTTTATTATTGTGTTTGTTTTCAGAAAATGGCTTTGGTGATGATCATATCCTTATATGGTGGGGAGTTAGTTTATGAAAATAATCGATACATGTACAAGGGTGGTTACTCCAAACCTTCAATGGTGGGAGTTGAGACTACATATGAACAGTTTGTATTGAAAATGCACCGAGTTGTGAAGACTATACCTGAGCATTACGATATAAGGTTGAAAGTACTGTACCCTTTCACCAACGAATTAGCCCCTCCTACTATACTTGAAGACGATAAAGATGTGAGAATGTTCTTGGCAGCACAGCTAAAGCATCCGGATCAGTACATCCCTCTATTCATCGAGACAAAGCAGCGCGTTAATGAGGCAGTACTCGAAGACCCGGCGGCTTACGGTGCGTTCAAACATGACGCCCCAGCTACTATAAGTTTGGGTGAGGAACATGGATGAAAATATCAAGACATGACATCACCTTCACAAGTTCCTCTAAGCAATATTCCAATACCCGAGCCGGAATTGACCGCGAACCTCATGACAAGTCAAGTGAGGGTGTCGGCTGACCTGAATCTCAGAAGTGAATATACAGCATCCCCTTCATTTACAAGAGTAGACTTGCCCTCAACATCCAACACTCGAAACATAAGTGAAAAAGGCTCCAACATTAGAATTCACCATCAGGGTTCCCATTGTGCCTTTCAAGGATGTTGGTTGCACCAATGCAGACCTGTCACTGTATTTATATCCACTTGATGACCTGAATGGTATAGTCGTTGGCGAAACGTTTAAGGATAAAAGCCGGTGTAAGCATGTTTTGAGCCAATATGCAATTCGCAACAACTTTCAATATAAGGTCCAAGCTTCCACATCCAAGAAATTCACCGTGGTGTGTGTGGAAGATAAGTGTGAATGGAGGGTACACGCATCCAGGATGAAAAAAGTAGGAGTATTCAAGATTAAGACAGTTAGGTCCATACATACATGTGGAATGTCATGGATGAAGAGCGATCATCGGCAAGCAACCAGTAAGCTGGCCAGTGAACTGGTTGTCAATCGCATTAAGCAACGCTTGGAGTTAAGGCCGAAGGACATTATATTCGCAATGCAAGAGAAGTATAATATTGTTATTGGCTATCAGAAGGCATGACGCTCGAGGGAGATTGCAATCAATTGCGTAATGGGGTCTTTTGAGGACTCTTACAAAGAACTCCCGATTTACTTACATGAGTTGAGGATGGCGAACCCGGGGACAGTGACTGCCCTGCTTGTGAATAGACAGACGACGAAGTTCGAGAGATGTTTTGTTACGTTCGGATAGTGCGTCAAAAGTTTTCAAACATCTCTACGAAGGGTCTTGGCCGTTGACAGGACACATCTAAAAGGTAAATACAAGGGTGTTCTGTTCGTTACTATGACTTTAGATGGCGACAATCATATCTTTCCAGTAGCTTTTGGTATCGGAGAATCAGAGAACAACATCAGTTGGAACTGGTTCCTTACCTACCTCAGCGATTCGTTAGGGGATTGCCCTGGTCTTGTGATCATATCAGACCGGCATAAAGGTCTAATGAAAGAAGTTCCACAGGTCTTCCAAGCAGCAATCCATGGGTACTGTGCGTACCATATATACCGAAACTTGGTGAACATGTTTAAAGACAAGTCATTAGAAATGTACTACTGGCAAGATGTAAAGACATGTAGGAGGGCTGAGTTTGAAAAATTAATGCTTCAAATCAAAAATGGCAACCCCCTGGTACATGCATGGCTGAGGGAAATAGGGTATGAAAAGTGGGCATCTTCACACTTCCCAGGAAAAAGATTCAATTTGGTCACTACAAATATAGCTGAGTGTGTTAATGCTCTGTATATTTGTTCATTCCGTGTCACTCCACCAAACTCAAGCATACGAGACCAGTCAATGGCCTCGAGCATTGGTACAATCCCATATGGAGCTAGACAAGACCTATCAACTTGCCTTTCATAGTCCATCTTCCTTCCCAAAAACTTTTGATATACATCCTCAGGAGGTGGTGGCACATTACGGATTAGAAGTTCGGGTGGCGGAATGTTTGTAGGTGGTGAAGAGACATTTTGGGTTGCGGGCTGAGCAATTTTTCTCCTGGCAACTGTTTTAGCACGTTTTGGACAAGGATTGGATGATTCTCCCTAATCAACCGATTTACTCCTTCCTTTTCCCATGTAGATGAAAAATTGAAGAGGATATCCGAATAAAAGAAGTGGAAATCAAGGAGATTGAAGAAGTGGAGAGCAAGTAGGGATGAATAATGAACAGGAAAAGAAAAAGGGGCAGAAAATATAGGGTTTTGTCACATTCACAATTAAAAACGATTTACAAACCTAAAGTGCTCCACCAAAATGGCTCAAATGACGGTGTCCGACTTCTTGGAGAGAATCTGACGCAGAGGAAGAACAGAGGAAGATGAAAATGGAGGGAATGAAATGGAACGTCGGCTATTATTTGAAATAATCTAACACCTTTGATATATCGACTCAAAAACGATATATCGACCGAGAAACCAACGGTCGGGCCAACGGCTTGGGCCTTTTCATCTATTTTTTCAATCGAGAGAACGTCGATATATACCGACAAGTTATTCAATATATCGACTGAGCAACGATATATCGATAATTCCTTTAAAAAGACGTTGCTGGACAATCTTGTGACAATTTCGATATATCGATATCTACTCGATATAACATTACTTCGATATATCGAACTATCGAAGATATAATCGATAATTCCTTTAAAAAAAACAGTTTCACGCTGGACATTTTCTGAGATTTTTCGATATATCGAAGCCTAGTCGATATATCGATACTCGGTACATCGCCATATACTCGATATATCGATAATACAATTTAAATTGAATTTTGTCGCTGGACGATCTTGTGACCATTTACGATCAATCGAACAATATTCGATGTATCGATCTGTTGTAATGGTGACTTACTAATATTATATCGATTAGATGTCGATATAATCGACAACTTAATATACGATTAATCGATTAGTATTCGATTATATCGAAAGGTACTGAAATTCGATATATCGTGCTATATTCGATATATCTACGTGTAGTTTTTCCTTTTTCTTATTCTAATGTATTTTTTTTTTATAGATTTTTTTTAATTTTGATTTTTTAGGTGTTATTCGATATATCAAAGTTTGGTCGATAAATAGTTTTTATATATATCGAAACATATTCGATACTATTGATAATTCCATTTTAAAATGACTGTGAAGTGAAGAGAATGACTGTGAAGTGAAGAGAATTGGTTGTGAAATGCATGGAATTGACCGTGAAATGCATGAAAATGGCTGTGAAGTGAAGAGAATTGACTGTGAAATGCATGAAATTGACCGTGAAGTGAAGGGAATTGACTGTGAAATGCATGGAATTGACCGTGAAGTGCATGAAAATGACCGTGAAATGCATGAAAATGACTGTGAAGTGAAAGGAATTGACTGTGAAATGCATGGAATTGACCATGAAGTGAAGTGAATTGACTGTGAAATGCTTGAATATGTCTGTGAAGTTAAGGGAATTGCTTCAAAATTTAGAGAAAATATACAACACATCATTTACACCATTCATAATGAAAACACTATTAGGAAGACATCATTTGATACAAAATTTAGAGAAAATATACAACACATTATTTACACCATATCACCATGTATGTTTTACAATACATTATTCAGCCCAATTTACAACATTTCACAAAATTTTTCGATTCCTCTCATCCCCAAGACAAATATATCATATTTTCAGGTCACTCAGGCAATCATATGCTATTGACTTCCTAAAAATGGAAGTGAATTGCTGCAAGTCTCTCCCTGACAAAATTTCATCACTGCACAAAATGTCCATATATTTCATGACAAAAATGCCACAATTTGGTCTGCTTTGGTGTAGAAGTATCTTCTCTGACCGTCCAAGCATTTCCTTCCAACGCAGACATATCTCCTGCGGCATAGAATAATATGGGCAAGGCCTCCTTCATCAGCTCGATATGTTCCCTGTATCGACTGAGTACCCTAGAGTATAAACTGTCAAGTATAATGATTTCTCGGTCTCGAGGGTGGATGACCATCAGGTACCAATGACTATTGGTGTGATTGACTGGTACGTATGCCTGTCCATATTTGGCAAGATAAGATATCAATATCCTCAACTTATAGAAATGGGTATACCTAGTATTGATAACAAAAAAATGACACTATTACCTCTTCATGCTGCCACATGCCCTTATGCCCGTCACGAGGATTGACAATGCTGATCGCAGTGAGTTTTTCTAGGCCTTGGAATAATAAACGCGCTTCGTCATTACCAACATCTTGATACATTCTCAATACAGTCATTTGCATGTCGATGCATGGCTATTACAGACAACATACCAAATTAGAACAAAAATCATATAATGAAATAACATATTAACCATGATTCAATTCATACATTTAGCAGAAAAAATGTGGGACAAAACTTGCAATCCTTTGTGTATAAAGTAGGAAATTGTAGGTGTCTTCTCTCCAAGTAATCGACGTACTTATCGATCACCTAATCAAGAAAGATGGAAAATTAAGCTCTACTCTAATATAAGTGTTCAATAACCCTGTATGCATGTGTGTCATTTACTTACCACGCCATCAATCCATGCATTTTTCTTCCATATGGACTTGAACCAACATAATTCAGGTAACTCTTTGTTTTTGTTGGCCCAACTTTCCAATTCATTGAGTTCTTCCTTCGGTAATACCCTAAATGGATCGATCTTGGCCTCGAAGGGTATCGGAGAAGTAAGAAATTCTCTCTGTTTCTCATTGTCAGCGACGTTGCTTGGAGTGGTTTGCACAGTGGAGATGGAAATGAATGGAGAACGCTTGTAGACAGACGGCTTCACAGCCCTCTAACCTCTCCTCTTATATACCGGAATGGAATGCAGCGATTTCTCGTATATATCAACGCCTAACGCATCCTCATTCTCCTTCTCATTCTCTAACTCATTCTCCTTCATAAACTGAATCTTCTCTATACGAAACGCCTCCATCTGCCTCTTCAACTCCGCCTTACCCTCATCCAACTCTTCCCTCTCCTTCTTCAGTTCTTCCCTCTCCCTCACCAGCATTTCCCTCTCCTTCTTCAATACCGCCCACTCATTCAACTCTTCCTTCTCTAGCCTCAAGGCTTCTTTTAGTTTTAGCATTAGTTCAACCTCCTTCAGTATTACTTCTCTCTCTCTCTCTCTGCAACTAAAGCCTCAGCGCCTCTAGCTCATCCCTATCATGTATCGACTCCCCAATCAATTGCAATCCCGCTCCCTCTCCCTCTCCCCTTTCTTCTCCCTCTCCCCCTTCTTGCCCCTCTCCGTTATCATTACTCTCTTCCTCTCCCCTTTCTTCTCCCTCTCCCTATCCCAATCTGTAACATCCCGAAAATCGGGGGGTTGAGCAAAAACCCAACTCCCGAGTTCCAAAATATTATTTATGCAACATAGATATGTATGATTGAATATTGTCTGTGATAACATATTAAACATGAGTGAGATTAAGCTAGAACAACATATCATACTCCAGAGACAGTTAGATTAACAAGCGGAAGACTGTGATAATATGTATAACATATATAAACTGTTGTATGTCTCCAGAGTGTGAACATGTTACCAGGTTATATACATACATGTATACTCCAAAAGTAGACAAAACAAATATACACGAGTGCGCTAAAAATATAAAATGACAAGTGTCAAAGTATCTAATCAACCTCCCTGTATTCCCGTCAATCAGAACACGCATAAAGGAGGAATCCTCCTCATCATCAAGTCCTGCTCCGCCTCACAGGCCGCACCATCATCTGCAATCACAATAGGGACTGGTGGGTGTCCGAAAACACCATCCCGTAACGTGGGAGTGAGTAGCTAACTCAGTGGAATAATAGAGAAAGGATTAGCATGTTCTCAAATTAATCATGCGATAATAGTAAAGCAGTAAATCAAACAATCCTAATACTATTGTTAATGCAATATGACATGACGTGATGTATGCCCTCACCGACGATCTCCCTCATACGGCACCATCTTACGACCGCGGCATGCAATTGACCCTCAAGTGCTCCACATCTTCCAGGCACATGCAATGTTATGGTGATATGATTTTCGAGTTGTTATTAGTCCATTCAAACAGCAGGATTGGGAAACTAAGGTACTTTCCTTATATCAATCCCAACACAGATCCTGTCTAGGGTCGTCACTCCTAGTAATCTCATACGAGGTATATTTTGTAGGTCGCTGCAAGGGCTGTCAGGGCTATTGCACGCACTCGTTGCTCCGCTCCCCCATCACCTTATCAATACAGGCCTACTGTATTCTACTGCTACTGAAGGGTCGTCGCCTCCCGTAGACTCAGAATACGCTCGCGGTCACTACAAAGGGCTGCCAGGACTGTTGCTCGCACTCGTTGCACCGCTCCCCCATCACCTTATCAATGTAGGCCGACAGCAAGAATATAGTGTCCCATACCACCATAATCTGCTCACGAGTCATAGGTGCTCACTGGTCACTACGGGGAGGTTTGTGGCCCCATCGTAGGCCGACAGCTCGACCACGGTGTCCCATACCACCATGCCCGGCTCATGAGTCTTCGTGGATCAAGGTACCATGGTTAACAGGGTTTACAATGGTAAGTTCAGTACCCTAGGTTCAAGCAGTTATGACTCATGCAGGGTGAACATACAACGGCCAGTCGGGTTACTTGACGGGCTCAACTAGCACGAGCGCCTCGCAAGTCGAACGACATGAAGTGCGTGAAACACTTCGCGTAGCCTAACCACTGCCGTCAACTCCAAACACGACTCGCGTTCATCGACGCGTCGTTCGTGGCGAAGATAAGCTAACCACGAATTCGCTCGGTTACCGACTGCCTGGACTAAGTATAGTCCCAAACATGTGGAATCAAAGCATGTGAAAGTATTGGAAATGAAATACAACCATATGAGCATGTTATCACATGTTGTAACATACAACTTAAGCAAATCACCTGATACATGCCTTTCATACATATAATGAAATTATGCATATCGCCAACATATAGGAAATCATTTCCATCAGTAAATTAATTGAGAATTCAATCTCAAACTAAATCAAAATGAAATCATCAAGCACATGTTATAACATACAACTTACGTGAATCATCAAGCACATGCATTTCATTCATATAATGAAATCATGCATATGGCTAACATGTAGGAAACCATTTACACCAGCATATTAATTGAGAAACCAATCTCAAACTAATCCATAACATCATTTAATTCAATGCATACTAATACAAGCATTTATACAAACACTTACACTACACACTTAAGTCTACATATAGTATGTCGACCCGAAGTGCGCATTTAGGCAAATCTCTTCGCCAAACTAATTATGCACGTATTCCTAACATTCTAATGCGACAATAAACCATGTCAATCACATCAGCAAAATATGAATGAAATCTGTACTTCCTACAAATGACTAAAATGCCCTAAATCTCATATTCTTCGTTGATTTACGAAACAGGAAACGGACAGCATGTTGTACATGTCAAACGGCGATGCCGTCGATAATCTACTATTAAACGACATTGAAAGCTTTGGAAATAGTCAATCAAAGCATCTAAAATCCGCACCTTGTCTCTTATAAACGTGTGAATTCGAACGGAGCGTATACGCTTCGTCTACGGCGATTAGAGAACCTAATACACAAGTTCTATTGGCTACTTCGCTAGGAAACGAAAGGAACCTCAAATCAGCAACTTCTAGGGTATTTTCTTACCTGAAAACGCGGAGGAATCGTCGGAAAAGTGATCGGAGTGCGTTGCCTAAGCACGTACAGCACGTGGCACAAGCAGCAGGGAATTCTCTCCCACCTTCTCTCACAAACTCTCACCTTTTCTCTCTCCCAATCTAGGGATTTTTGTAAATTCGGATGGGAGAGAGGAGTGAGGGTTTCAACCCCTTTTATAAGCCCAAACTTGCCCGAAATAGGCTCCAGTACAAAGTTCACTTAGTGCATATCCAAATCGGGGCTGTTTCGGTCCAAAAGATGCTTTCTAGTGGTCCCCTGACCGAATGCGATCGGACTTAAGCTCATGCATACCAGATCTAGCACGTATTAAGTTTTCAGTCCGGCAGGATTGGCAGATCGCACGTGGCGGACCAGTTTCAGTTCAGCGGTCACCGCACGTAGATCAGGGCTGCAAGTCTCATGATATAAAATAGAAATTTTTTCTGATCCGAGGGTGTAATCTGACTGAATTCTGACGGTCAGAACGCTTAATACTGACACGTCAAGTCGTGTGCCAGATTTGAATTTAAAATTCCAATTCTGTCCCTATTCGCACTCTCTTCAGTCCGGGCTCAATGAAATAGCCTGTGATTATCGGTTTGACTTGATTTTCGAAATGAGTGTCAAGTCCAGCCAGGCGATTCTAACGGTCTAAGATAGGAGGTATCGGACTTTCGACGCGCGGTCTAGATCCAATACAAAGATTCAAAGTGGTCCAGAGAACAAACCTGCTTAGAGTTTGATCCGAGGTTATAAAGTATTATAGAGTCATTGGTTCTACTCGATTTGGGTCTTGTAGAACGTATTTAAAGTGATCAGGGACTATTTCCCAGCTACTCCAGCGTTGCGCTAGCTAACTTACGCTTAATTTCTAAAGGAATTAATCCTAAGTGGTTTCTTTGGCTATGGAATTGGGTTCTGAACAATTTTCCAGGTATTTTAATTGACCCACTGCCTAAGGACGTCAAATCCCAGATTGGCCAAAATCCGGGGTGTTACACAATCTGTCTTTCATATCTTCATCGTCTTCATCTTTAGTGCCCTACAAAATGAGGCAAGGTCATTTCCATATTATATAACATATCTAATTAAATACAAAATATCAACATACAATAAGACGTTTCTGACATCTTACATCAAGTCTATCATGGGCCAAACGAACGGCCTCCGTCTCCAGCTCCTCAGTGGTAGGCTCTAAGATAAGAACGATCTCAGTCTGCAAGAAGACATCTTCGTATTATGTATAGAAATATATATATATATATATATATATATATATATATATATATAGTTGAATGAGTGACCACTTAGCTTCATAGAAATTGACTTACACATTTACTCTCTAGAATTTCATAAATCTTCTTATACCTCCAACCCTTCCATCCCTGATATTGTATGAATCGTGGAATTTAGGAGGGAACGTATGAAATTACACATTTTCGGAGAGCAGGTACTCTCTCAAGGGCCCATATCTGTTACAATGAAATGACAAGACGATCTTAAATAAATATAGTTTGTTATAACTATGAATTAAAATAGACAAGGAAAGAATCCTTACTTGTAGGAGAAATATGCAACCGGTGACATTGTAATGATGCTTCTGCGATGCAATCGAGGCACTCTCGATCCCTTCCGTCATCGTATGGAAGGCCAAACTACCCCAAGAGTAGATATTAAAGTCTTCCAACGAGTCAATGAGGTCGATAAATTCTATACAACATACAACATTCGTGTCGGTTCCTCTAACAAACCATTCTACACATAATATTAGGGCTACCTTCACAACATCTTCATGCTTATTGCTATCAACTATCCCACTGAACACCTCCTGTATATATTTTTTTAGGATAGGATATTCATTGAAGTATTTTTCTCTTAATGACTTCTTTGAACGATGGATATTGGGTATGGAGAGGTCACCAGTTCTCAGCCCTGTTATTAGGGTGAAGTCCATTTCAGAAAATTTTAAACGCTTCTCCTGTATCTTGAATTCAAGATTGTCTATATATCTCTCAATAAGTGAGTGAAAAATGACTCCTACAAACCTAAATGATGGAATGTGTAATAAAAATGAGAATAGAGACTGCCTAAATATAGTTAATCTAATGTTATTCTTCTCAAACCCACTCTTCACACTATCAAACCACCAGGTCAAAGAACATCTACATGAGATGGTAGAAGCTGACTCGCCAAATCCCTTATGCAAGGGTTTGCCACCTACAAGGATGAAATCGAAATTAGTGATTTTTCACAAGTTTTGGACCGGGAAGTGAAGGGAATTGCTCGATTTTTGGGAAATTCCCTTCATTGACCGTGAAGCGAATTGACTGTGAAATGCATGGAATTGTCCGTGAAGTGAAGGGAATTGACCGTGAAATGCATGGAAATGACCGTGAAGTGAAGTGGAATCGCCTTCATCAACCGTATTGTGAACTTCAGGGAATTGACCGTGAAATGCATGAAAATGACCGTGAAGTGAAGGGAAATGACCGTGAAGTGAAGCAGAATCGCCTTCATCAACCGTGAAATGCATAGAATTGACTGTGAAGTGAAGGGAATTGACTGTGAAATGCATGGAATTGACCGTGAAATGCATGGAATTAACTGTGAAGTGAAGGGAATTGACTGTGAAATGCATAGAAATGACCATGAAGTGAAGCGGAATTACATTCATCAACCATGAAATGCATAGAATTGACTGTGAAGTGAAGGGAATTGACTGTGAAATGCATGGAATTGACCGTGAAGTGAAGGGAATTGACCGTGAAATGCATGGAATTGACTATGAAGTGAAGGGAATTGACTATGAAATGCATAGAAATGACCGTGAAGTGAAGCGAAATCGCCTTCATCAACCGTGAAATGCATAAAATTGAATGTGAAGTGAAGGAAATTGACTGTGAAATGCATGGAATTGACCGTGAAGTGAAGGGAATTGACCGTGAAATGCATGGAATTGACTGTGAAGTGAAGGGAATTGACTGTGAAATGCATAGAAATGACCGTGAAGTGAAGCGAAATCACCTTCATCAACCGTGAAATGCATAAAATTGACTGTGAAGTGAAGGAAATTGACTGTGAAATGCGTGGAATTGACCGTGAAGTGAAGGGAACTGACCGTGAAATGCGTGGAATTGACTGTGAAGTGAAGGGAATTGACTGTGAAATGCATAGAATTGATTGTGAAGTGAAGGGAATTAACTGTGAAATGCATGGAATTGACCGTGAAGTGAAGGGAACTAGCCGTGAAATGCATGGAATTGACCGTGAAGTGAGGCGGAATCGTTGGAATTGACCGCGAAATGCATGAAAATGACTGTGAAGTGAAGGGAATTGACTGTGAAATGTATGGAAATGATCGTGAAGTGAAGGGAACTGACCGTTAAGTGAGGCGGAATCGTCGAAATTGACCATGAAATGCATGAAAATGACTGTGAAGTGAAGGGAATTGACTGTGAAATGCATGGAATTGACCATGAAGTGAAGGGAACTGACCATGAAATGCATGGAATTGACCATGAAGTGAAGCAGAATCGTCGAAATTGACCGTGAAATGCATGGAAATGACCGTGAAATGAAGAGAATTGTCTTGAAGATGGCGTGAGGAACTTCACCAGAATCTCATTGCCTGGGGAAGGGTTTCAAGTGGAGGAGGTGGGCCACCATTCGCTGATCGAGAAGCTCGATTTAAATGAAGAAGGGGGAGGAGATGGTGATAGGATGGAGGGCGTGTTGTTATATGGGTCGATTGAGAATGACTGTCGATCATCATCTGGTAAAGAATCTCTATTGATCGAATGGCTCGAAGAAGGATATGATAATGGACTGGAGGAGGTGATATTGCATCGGTCAATAGAGAAAGGGTCTCTGTCATCATCAGGTGAAGGATTTGAAGTGGAGGTGGACCACCATCCACCGTTCGAAAGGTTTAATCTGCATGAACAAGGGGTGGGAGATGATGACAGACGCGAGGATATGTCATTTGATGAGTCAAAAGAGAGAGGGCCAGTTTCATCATCTGGTGGAGGATCTGAAGTGGAGGAGGTAGGCTACCATCTTAAAATTGAGAATATCTATTTGCATGGAGGGGGACAAGGAGATGGTAGTGATTTAGAGGGTGTGTTATTCCATGGGTTGATATAGAATGAACCGCTATCATCATCTCGAAAAGTATTTGAAGTGGAGGTGGGCCACCATCCACTAATCAAGGGTCTTGATTTACATAAAGGGGCAGAAGGAAATGGTAATGCACTGGAGGGTATGTTACTCCATGGATTCACAGATAAAGGGCCGCCATCATCTTCTGGTGAAGGATTCCCCACCATCTGCCTAGCAAGGAGCCCGGTTTACATACAGATGGGGGTGTAGGAGATGTTAATGGACGAGAGAGTGCAAAATTCAATACATCAAATGGGAAAGGATCCCAATCGTTGCCTAGTATAGGAAGTAAAGTTGACAAGGTGGGCCATCATCAGCAAATCGAAGAACTTAGGTCACAAACGGTGTGGTAGCACAACCAAGGAAATGTTCCCAATCTGGCCAACAAAGGCATTGGATGACAAGGGGTAGTCGATCACGGACAATTTCGATTTGTTTCAAGTGTGGGAAGGTTGGACACTCGAAGTGCACGGAATCGTCGGAATTGACCATGAAATACATGAAAATGACCGTGAAGTGAAGGGAATTGACCGTGAAGTGAGGCAGAATTGTCGGAATTAACCGTGAAATGCATGGAAATGACCGTGAAATGAAGGGAATTGACCATGAAATGCATAGAATTGACCGTGAAGTGAAGGGAATTGACCGTGAAATGCATGGAAATGACCGTGAAGTGAAGCGGAATCGCCTTCATCAACCGTGAAATGCATTGAAATGATTGTGAACTTAAGGGAAGTGACCGTGAAATGCATGAAAATGACTGTGAAGTGAAGGAAATTGACTGTGAAATGCATGGAAATGACCGCGAAGTGAAGCCGAATCGTCGGAATTGACCGTGAAATGCATGAAAATGACCATGAAGTGAAGGGAATTGATCTTGAAATGCATGGAAATGACCGTGAAGTGAAGCGAAGCGGAATCGCCTTCATCAACCGTATTGTGAACTTAAGGGAATTGACCTTAAAATGCATGAAAATGACTGTGAAGTGAAGGGAAATGACCGTGAAATGCATGGAAATGACTGTGAAGTGAAGCGGAATCGTCGGAATTGACCGTGAAATGCATGAAAATGACCATGAAGTGAAGGAAACTGACGGTGAAATGCAAGAAATTGTCCATGAAATGAAGGGAATTGACCATGAAGTGAAGCGAAATCGTCGGAATTGACAGTGAAATGCATGAAAATGACTGTGAAGTGAAGGGAAATGACCGTGAAATGCATGGAAATGACCGTGAAGTAAAGAGGAATCGTCAGAACTGACCGCGAAATGCATGAAAATGATTGTGAAGTGAAGGGAATTGACTGTGAAATGCATGGAAATGACCGTGAAGTGAAGGGAATTGACTGTGAAATGCATGGAATTGACCGTGAAGTGAGGCGGAATCGTCGAAATTGACCGCGAAATGCATGAAAATGACTGTGAAGTGAAGGGAATTGACTGTGAAATGCATGAATGGACGGGGAATGGCCCAAATTAAGTCAGTTCACGGTCAATTTAACTCAGTTCACGGTGATTTTAGCTCAATTCACAGTCATTTTAGCTCAGTTTACGGTCCTCATCAATAACTCAGTAGGTCCTTAGTCTGTTAAATTAGACGGTGCTCGGTCTCTTTCACGATCTTCGTTTACTTTCACATCTCATTTCATTCTAATTTTAAAAACCCCTCAATGGGGGCCAATTGAGTCCTGATTTTGCTCATTTATCGGGACATGACATACCATTCACTATGTTTTTAAAATAAAAATGGATTGGGGACCATAGGCATATATAGTATAATATACAGTGGGGTCCACGCAAATAAAGCTCGGGGCTTTTTAAATATGAAAATGGATTGTGGACCGTGCGCATATATAGTATAATATAGAGTGGGGTCCACAAAACGAAAGCAGGGATCTGAATATACCTGCCATTCGAAGCTTCTTAGCTGGGGGGACCATTTTTCGTCTTATCTTGGGCTCAAAAAAGTCGAAAGGGACGTCTGTGGGGTGTGTATTCTCCACCAGATAAAGGGAAAAGAAGAAAACGGTAAAAGGAAGGTTTTACTGCTACGATGGACAGTCACAGAGGGGGAGAAGTAATCAGAAAATGATAATCTACGGCTACGATGAAGGATGAGGAAGAGGAAAGAAGAAAAAACCAAGTTTTTTTTTTGTGGAGAAGCGTCTAGCAGCGTGAATAAGCGTCTGATATTGGAGGGGCATTTTGGACCTTTGAGAAGCCGTCCGTACGTATGGGGCGTATTTTTGATAGGAAAAACGAAGTGGACCTAGAAATGTAAATGGGCCTTAAATGGGTCGTACAACTGTAAAATTCTCTTTATCATCCAACCTGGTCACATAGACTTGGATGGGACGTGGATTGTGTCCTACCCTGCCCAAGCGGTAATCCGTACAGGCAGGGCTTTGTGGGGCCCACCACGATGTAAGTGTTTTATCGACGCTGTTCATCGATTTTCTCGGATCATTTTAAGATATTATACTAAAAATGAAACAAGTCCACAATTTTAGTGGACCACACCAAAGGAAGCTGCAGTGATAATGATACCCACGGTTGAAACCTTCCTAAGGCCCACCGTGATGTTTTTTTTTTACCATCAAACCTATTCATAAAGTAATGTAGATGTGGATGAAGTAAAAACACAAATATCATCTTGATCGGAGACGTCTCCAACTCCCAAGAAGTTTTTAATGGTGGAAGTTCAATCCACACTTTGTGGTCCACATAAGCCATTTACTTGTCTCAATTGGGTCCTTGCTCTTACTCCGGTGGTAGACTCCCAGGAGTTTCAACACCTAGTTGAGAGTTCGAGTACCCATAGGTAGTGAAATCCCATTACGGCATGAGTGTGTCATGGTGTGTGTGTGTGTTTAAAAAATTTTGAAAACAATACTTGCCTCAATTTTTGTATAATACACGAGAAAAACTCCAAAGGGCATGGACAAAACACTTACATCACTTCGGGCCCCACAGTAGGACTCAATCCGCGTTGGACCTGGGCAAAGGGAAAACACAAATAGCAACTTCATTCAAAACTTCCGGGCCAAGCAATTTTTAGTGGTGGGAATTCAATCCCTACTCTGTTGTCCACGTGAGATTTGAAACTGCCTCATTTTTGGTACCATATCCTAAATGATCCGGAAAAACAAATGGCCGGCGTGGATATACAACATATATATATCACCGTGAGCCCACAGTCAGGGCCTCACCCACTAAGCTATTACCTCTGTTGGACGCGGATTCCCTTTTACTTTCGCTCGGACGGTAATCTGTTTGGGCAAAGCTTATTGAGGCTCACCGTTATGTAAATATTTTATTCATACCGTTATTCATTTTTATATAATCATTAAATTATGAGCTAAAAATTGAAGTAAATACACAGCTCTATTGGACCACATCAAAGTAAGCTAAATGATAATGACACCCATCATTGAAACCTTTCTAAGAGCCATCGTAACGTGTTTTTACGTTCAACCTATTAATAAGGTCATGCAGAGTGAAAACACTAATTTTAGCTTGATCTGACACTTCTCTACCTCCTAGGAAGTTTTTTATGGTTGATGTTCAATCCCTATTTTGTGATCTACTTGAGCCCTGAAACTATCTCAATTTTTAGCTCATACCTTAAAATTATTATATTAAAACGATTAACGGTGTGGATAAAATACCTACATTACGATGGGCCCCACGGAGCTCTGCCCGGACGGTCTCCGGACGGAATACCGTCCGGGCGGGGGTAGGACGCAATCCGCATCCACCCTGCCTCACTTAATCCCCGCCTCGAATATTCAGCTGACCGACGCGGATTTACTGCGCATTCCCAGGAGGTTACTGCGCAATATTGCTGGTAGGGCCCACTGAAATGTATGTGGGAAATCGATTCCGTTCATCCGTTTTGCGAGCTCATTTTATAACATCAAGTGAAAAATGAGATGGATAAATCACTCAAGTGATTCACACGAGAGGGAAAATTAGGGAAAGAAATTCTTACGGTTGAAACCTTCCTGAGCTCAACTTGATGTTTATATGCTATCCAAACCGTTTATAACGTCATTCCCAATAGGATGAAGTGAAAACACAAAAGTATATCCTGGTACAAAACTTTTATGGCCATAAGAATGCTTCAACGGTTCTAACTGAATGCCCACTGTTTACTCTTGTATGGCCCACGTGAGTGTTGGATACACCTCATTTTTTATTGCACGTATTGAAATTATATCCTAAAACGGATGGACGGGGTGGATTTCTAAAAATATATATTGGTGGGCCCCACCCAGCATCCTTGCGCAGGAACTTCTGCGGAAGCCCTTGGCAGGAAATCCGCGTCCTCAGCTGACGTACCGATCTTTGACACGTGTCTATTAGGTAGAGGCCTCATTGAAGCACCGCCTTTTCTCTGTTTCAAAGCTCAAACCTTTTTCCTCGTTTGATTGATTTGTCTTGTGGGCCATTTTCCACTGCCAGAGAAACATTCCCGGTTGATGAGGAGCTGTGATTTGGATGTGCTAGCTTTGAACCAGGCGCATACAACTCCTGACGCAGAAATCCGGTTAATTGGATGTATTCGCTTTGAACCAGGCGCATGCAACTTCTTGACGCAAAAATCTAGTTAGCCAGTTATGAACCTGCTTACCAGCATAAGGATTGTACAAGGAAAATTCTTACTAGAGCAGCGGATCCTTCAAAGTATAAGTTAGGAGAGGGATCAGGATCTAGTAAAAAGTTGAGAGTTTAGGCTAAAGATAGTACCTAACTTTTACCATCACAGGCCTCTTTATTTATAGCTTATGAGAAGCGGTGGAGCAGAGGCGATCTACCTATTTAGTAGGTACATATTGCAGATGGATTCTTTAGACACTGAAAAATCGGCGCCCACACTGTTTTTATATTTGTAGTGGTTGATTAAGGGAGGGGGGGATAGGTTGATTATGCATGTTAGAGTCACTACTAACCAAAAAATCTCAAAATCCTGCGGTCGGCTAGAACCACGAAATGCGTAAGGTGAGAGAAATCCGGAGACTTTCCTACCTTAAATTGACTCCTGGTATGCGATCCGGGATTCCGGGTAAGGGACCTCAGTTACTGAGAGGGAAGGTGTTAGGCACCCTCTCTGCTCGTATAAACGTACGGTCTCTACTTTGTGTAGTAAAACAATCTCAAGGGATAGATGATGTGGTCGGGATAAGACTATGCACACACGTGGATTTCTGATGCGACAAGATCCGAGATTTCGGCAAGCCATAGAGCATACGTCTAACGGCATGCCTAGAAGGCGGATGTGATGATGCTTATGCCAAGAGGTAAGAAAAATAGACTACATCATTAGAAATTTCTGATGTGACAGGATCCGATGTACGGCAAGTCACAGAGCATATGTTCACTAAAGATTTAGAGAAGCAGGAGGGTTGAGAAAGGAGTAGATGTCATGATGAATGCTTGTATGTAGAATGGATCCTTGGCTTGATCTTGAGTAGGCTAGAATGTGGGTTGAACCATGAATAACTGGACTAGGTTGGAAGGTTAGGATGGCTAGGAAGGCAAGGAGTGAGTTAAGAAGATGGCTAAAAAATCTAGACTTGAAGGCTTTGGAACACCTTCTCACCCTCACTATCTTCCTCCCTCTCTCCCTCTCACTCTCCTTTTCGCTTAAGCTTGGAAGTGAAGAGTGGATCTTCTTGGTATGGAATAAGAAGAGGAGAGGGCTATTTATATCATTCTCCAATGGCATTGCTATAATCGTGGGGTTTGAGGGGGATTAAAAGGTGAGGTGGCAAGCTATGGTTGGTTGTGGAGAGAGGAATGTTACATGGCACTCTCATTGGTCATGGGGGGGTTAAAAAGGTAAATAGTGAAAGATGGGGGGTGATTTCGGAGGAAAGTTGACTTTTGGGCGCTGGAACAGCTGTCCACACGAGGGCCGCGAGGGGCGGCACTTGAAGTACCACAGGCGGCAGTCAGACTACCGCCCGCGACAGTCAAACTGTCGGCCAGGCCTTATTTGGGTCGGGCTTGCGCGTGTGGGCTTTGTATATTGTGCGGGTTAGCCCAGAAGCCTCCTTTTGAGATTTTCGGCTCAGAAAAGTGGGATTTAGCTTAGGTAAAGGGGGTCACAGTTAGGATATAGGGTATATGCGGGGCTGCATGTGTGTTGAATGGTTTGGATCATGGTTTTGGGTTGCGGGTTGAAAACTTTTGTTCATGGTTTGGGCTTCGATTGAGGTTTGGTTCAGGGTATGATCATGGCTTCCGGATAGTCTTAGCCTTCTCAAGATGTAGCCTAGGTGGGGTGTCTACAGATGTGTCTCTTTGACCGAGGTTGTGAGCAACTGAAGGTCAAAGCGAGTGGACACCCCACCCTTCTGGTCAAAAAAAGGAGCAGTGACTCGAATCTGTTGTCAGCCATTGTATCATTATCAGTCGACTGTTTGAAAAAGAGATGATTTGCACATATCACGAGGGTTGAGAAAAACGTTGTGATTGTCTCTTGTGCATTCGTCGTGGCTTTACGAATTACCAATCACAACCCTTTCACATCATATTGTTAATAGCATTGGAGGGTAAGTCTGAAAAGTAAGGGCTTCTGCGCATTCGTCGCGGCTTTATGAGGATTCTCATACTCTTTGATCTGTTGTTCTTTTACTACGTAATCACCCTATGAGTATTCGGTCTATTTGATTTTCAAAGTGGTTAGCTGCCCTACGCGTTGGTGTGGCCTTAGGGGGAACTCACTACGCCGACTTGAACTCAATCAAATTTTTTGAATATCCCGAACTAGGTATGTGCGAGTAATCTATTGTCATGCAGTCTGCTGATTCTGATACTTTAGTTACAACGGATTGTTGTCACTTCAATTTTGATGGTTCTTTCCAAAGATGGATCCACTCCTTTTTACTGGCGTTTGTACAACTGTCCAGATATAGAGATCGGGCCAATCGTACATATATCATGTACGGATTAGATCGTCCCTCAAGAAAATCGAAAGAGATCAAATCTTATTTAGCTGTTTGCACTTACCGCAACTGGAGAATATGAAAGATTCCTCAATGTACTGTACGCCGCGTGCGGTTGTGAAAACTTTTTTTAAAAGCTATTCCCTTTGGAGCTAAACTCCTTAAAAATTTTATTTAAAAATATATTTTTCAGATTTTTTGAAAAATATCCATTCGATTTCACGGGTGGGCGTCGTCGTTCGTTTTTCATTTGTAGAAAAGTCAAATGGCCCCTAGTAATAAATTAATGGGGCTAATGGTTTGAAATATTTTTAAATTTTCGAAACATCCGTCCAATCTCGCGGGAGGGCGTCGTCGCCCGATTTTTTTGTACATAGTCAAATGGCCTCCACTAATAAATTAGTGGGGCTTGATGAGTTAGAAGAGGTATCCTTTTTGATGCTATACTCCCTGGAAATTTGCTCTATTTTTGGCAATTTGGTAACTTCGGGATTTAAAATTTTTTAGCAATTTTGAAATTTTTTTTAAGATTTTCTGGAAATCTTAGAAAAATTTTAGAGATTTTTGGAGATTTTGGAGATTTTTTGAGAATTTTCTAGGATTTTTCAAATTTTTTTTGGGTTTTGGGGCTGTTTTGATAATTTTGAAATCGTGAGGGGTGTTCTGGTAATGACTAGGGGCTGTTTTGGTAATTTTGAAAACATGGGGCCATTTTGGTAATGAAGACTTGGGGCTGTTTTGGTAATTTTAAAAACATGGAGGCTATTTTGGTAATTTTGAAAAACATATTTTTTGGATATTATCCACCGATCAGAGGGTGGGACTAGGCACTTACATCAGTCCTTGGGGGACAGCCCGCTGCCCCATGCTTGCTTTTGGTCGGGCGGTGGTCGGACTGCCGTGGCCGGCAGTCTGGCTATCGCCTGATCCGACGTTCGGACTGCTAGTCCGCCAAGTGCACAAGTCCGCCAGGTGTGCTAGTCCGGTGTAGCCTTCTCCCTTATTTGAATCCTCCATTTGTGACGTCCAGGGACCCCTTGTGGCCCCTGGAGCTATCTTGGAGATCTTTGTTGATTTCTAGAGTCTTTGTTGCATTTTTTTCCTTTCCCCCAACTTTAGGTAATCTTGGCCCTTAATTTCTTGCTGAATCTTGTGGGATAGCTCATTTGATGGGTTGGATCTTCCCTTGGGTGTGAAGAGGGCCATAATCAAGACCGTTGGGCCATCCTGATTGGATCTGATCCGTTGGATCTTGTTGGACTGATTTGTTTTGGGCCAAGTGATGGCTGGACTATTATCATGTTGCATTATTTTTATTTTTTGTAGTTGGAGTGGGGTGTGATAAGAAAAGGGGCCCCATCCTTTATTCATTCTGATTTTTTTTGTGTTTGTTTTTTTTTATGACGATTTAGACCATTGGATGGATGATCTAGGGCTTACTTGGATGCGTTGGTGGCATGGACTGTGATAGTTGGCCATTGTTGGTGAATGATGGACAGGTTGAATTTTTGAAGCGGGCCCCACATCATGCTCCTGAATGGTCTAGATGCATGGATTTGTGGTGGATGGCGATGTTTGAAAATGGTCCTTGGAAAGAAGTTTTTTTGGAAAATGGTCCTTGGAAAGAAGTTTTTTTGGAAAATGGGCCTTGAGATGGACTTTTTTGAAATGGGCCTTAAGATGGGCTTTTGAAATGGGCTTTTTAAAAAATGGGCCTATAGACCGGCTTTTGAAATGGGCTTTGGACCTTTTTGGAAATGGGCCTTAAGATGGGATTTTTTGGAAATGGGCCTATGAAATGGGCTCTTGACAATGGGCCTTGATGGCCTTTTGAAATGGGCCTTAAGATGGGCTTTTTTGGAAATGGGCCTATGAAATGGGCTCTTTTAACGATGAGCCTTAAGATGGGCTTTCAAATGGGATACTTACCTGTGTACTTTGCATGTGCAGCATGCCTTGTCGTAGTAAAAATGAGACTAGTTCCTCACCTCAGTCGATCGATCCATGTTATGTACCAAGAGAGGGCCGGCATTTGTCCGACATAGCTCGGGAAGGTGGTGCACCCGTGGTCTTAAGAGGACGTGGGGTCAGGACGCACTGGCCTAGTTGGTTCCATGATCTACAGCCATTGTTCTTCGAGGTCTTAGAGCGTACCCCATTCGCTCACCTGTTCCGGGTTCGTCTGAGCCGGACAAATATGTCTTTCTTATCTGCTTTGGCTAAGCGATGGCACCCTGAGACCCATACTTTTCAGCTGTCTTTTGGAGAGTGGGGCATTACCCCGTACAACATATACATGCAGCTGGGCCTTCGATATGACGGGGGATCTGTCACCTTCGAGGATGATCTCCCGGTGCCCACTGAGAAAGATTGGATGGAATTATTGGGGATGATGCAAGATGCAATGGATTTTACCGGCTCCCATTTCATACTTCTCTGGCTATTGTAGAATTTTTCCCGATGCATCCCCAAGACAGAAGCAGCGGCTATGGTGAAGGCTCGTGCCCTGATCTTGTACACTATAGGTGCGATGATTTTCAGCCACGGGAATGAGCTGGTGAGTTCCTGTCTGTTGTCGCTCATGGCAGACATCACCTTTCCCATACCGTACAACTGGAATGTGACCCTCTTGGCCCATTTGTATGAGGGGCTAAACAAGGCAAGCCATTGCATCAGCCGATCCTTGACTGGCTTTTACCCAGTCATTGAGGTACTTTTCTTGATCTCCATCTTTACGGTATTCTCCTGGGGATGATCTGCTTTATCGTTTCTGATCGCAATTTTGCACAAGTCTACTTTTTCAACCACTTTCCTTATTTTTCCCTACTTTGATCGATCATTCACCTCCATTTCCTCGCATGATACTATGGTACAAGGATAACCGCAGCGACACGTGCCTATTTTCTGACCTTGCCTGGAGGTCGAATATCGATGCCCTTATTCCGAGCGATGTGAGTGATCTGCCATTTTCTCGCGTTGCCCATATGTTGCTTTTCTGATTATTTCTCAGCCCTTGAATTTCCTTTTTTGCAGTTCCATACCAGGCCATACCTCCGATAAAACGCGGCACTTACTCATGGGGCTCAGGAGGCTCTCCAAGCCTCACGTCGACGTCGCATTCTGGAGGACCCACGTGTGATGAAATGGTACTTGGGGGAGAGACTTTTTTGGCAGTTGACTGGTAGTCCCATGGTGCCACTTAGCTCGCTGTCTGATCCTTCTGATTGGAGATCGGTGCCTGAGAGGGAGCTAACTGTTGCATTGGAGGGTAATGATGTCAGCACCTTCGTTGATCCGGCTAGAGAGTACAGCTCCTGGTGTGAGCAGTACGGTATCGGCCCGATCTTGCAGCCTGGCTACGTTCCGGATGGTGGCGCACGTTTTGCTGGAGAGATCTTGGGGCCCCACTTTCTTTATCGGGATACTGACACTTATTTTCCTGATGATGATTAGTTTATTGTATCATGTCATCTTGTATCCTTAGATGTACAATCTTCATGTTTATATAAAATCTCAGTTGGCCAACATTGTTCCCTTTTGATCTTTGTTTTTGTTCGCTTTTGGGATTTCGGTTAAGTGCACGGATGTTTGTTCTGGGGTCATTGCCGTCTGAAGTGGACCGTGCCCAAAATTTACCCGCAAGTGGGCCCGGGCTGTAGTTGGACTGCCCCGGGCGATACTCTGACTGTTGCTCGCTGACTTTTTCCCGTCCATTCTGTCCTATCAGCGCTGCAGCGATGCAAAAATGTCAGTTCTGAGGGTGTTAATTGGAGCACCGTAGGCGGTAATCGGAGTGCCGCCTTCGTTCACCTTTTCTTCCAGCAAGCCCCCTTTCTTCTCTGTTTATTCTCTGTCCCTGTTCCGTTTATCCCTTTCTGTTCCAGCCATCCGATCGTCCATTTTGGTCCCCTTTTTCTTTGTCTCTTTCTTCCTTGTCCCCTTCTTTCCGCTGTCCTTTCTTTCTTTTGTCTTTATTATGGCTGCAAACTTTGGAGAGGCTGGTGGGTCCATGAATGAGGGGAATATGGGTGGTGGGTCATCCATTTATGGTGGTGAGATCCCATTTATGGATGAGTTAATGGAAGTTGGTGAGAGAGTAATGGGCCCTTTTGGGGAGATCAATGTTATTTATGGCATTACTCCTACCGCCATTAATGGAGGATGTGAGGTTGAGTTGAGAGGTTTTGATGAGTTTGATGGATCCATGCTAGATAGGCCGCCAGGATTTATGATATGAGGACGAATGGTTTGGGTGGTGTGGATAGTGTAGTGGTGGTAAGAGACGGCTTAATTGATGGGGCGATGTCGGCGATGGTGGATAGTGCGGATGGGATGGATAAGATTTTGATGGATGGCGGGCCCCATTTTGGTGGCCCGAGTGATTTGGATGTGGTGGGTGATGATTTTTTTACAGACAACTTGGCTCAGATTTTTGGCATAGATATCGAGGTAGTGTTGGGGTAGGCAGTTGCAGTCGAGGCTCAGGGTGTCGGTCCTATCATCCATTGAGAGACTGTGGGTGTTACGACTCCTGGGGCTTGTGTGTTTCAGACAGCTCCTGACGTGGCGGTCATTGGCGGCTTCAGCCTGCCTGCTGCAGCTTTTCAGGACACCTTGCGTGATGCGATGGGCGATGTTGGTTTCTTTCAGCACCACGAGATAGACTTGTTGGATGAGAGGATGCCCATTTTTTATGATTCCCCCGTCAACCATGGGATTCAGATTGTGGAGGGCGTACCTATCCGGACCTGTCGATTGCAGCCTCGTGGTACTTATTAAGAGTGTCTGCACCTTTAGATAGAGAGCTTGACCGAGTCCGAGATCTTCAAGCTGAGTTCTTTGGGCTTTCAGAAGGTTCTCCACTTTCACCGAGTTTGCCTAGATTGGCGACTCTTGAGTGCAGCGTTGTATGACTGGGTTCCTTCCCTGAACCTATTTTCCTTCAACGATCTGAAGCTGGGCCCTTCACTGGAGGAGTTCTCATGCCTTCTGGTCTTCCTCTCACCCGGGAGCCCTATATTCTCTCATCTGAGCTGGTTCGTTCTTCAGATCTGGCCTCCTGGTTCAGATTTCACGCTGCTTTGCCCACTGCGAAGGGTCGGGCTGATGAGCTTTCTCTTATGGTACTGTATGATCGTTGTTCTACTTACCGAGGCGCCCCTGGATCAGATCGTCAGCTTCAGTGTTTGAATGCGCCGATATTTTGTGTCCTGGCTGAGCTGCTCTTCTCGAGTTGGCGGCAGTCTACGCTGGTGGCCTTACTGGATGTCTTCTGTCAGGTCTTCCACCGTAGGAGTATTACCTCCATGGTGCTGGCAGAGCTCTTTCTAGGTTTGACCGAGTTCTCCCTTGGACATACTCGTATCCTCCGGGGCTGTTGCCTATTTCTTAAGGTATGTTCCTTTTTTCGCTTTCCTTTTCCTGGTGTGGTTATCTGCTTGTGGCCTGAGCTTGACTTGCATCTTCTTACAGGTTTGGTTGTGGGAACACTTGTTCATGACTCCCCAGCTTCTGCGGTCGAATTCCCATCGTGGAGACGTATTGTGCTTGTTACTCGATGGCCTTCCGCTTGGTGCTTAGGCTACGGAGTCGCTTTATCGTTGTATGCTCACTCAGCTTCGAGGGTGGGAGATTAGATAGGAGGCTACTTGGCTTTGCCGTTCGTTGTTGATCTACAACGCTGCTCGCACTCCTCTTCTATTGTTCGCCCTGCGGGGGTACTGCTCCTACCATCTTAAGCGGTTCCTTCGTTAGTTTGGATTCTGGCAAGACATTTCGGAGTTCACCTTTTCTGGATTCGGGCATGCCTCTCTTCCTTCTGATTTGGCTGCTCTTATAGGCGAGTCTGGATTTCGTGGCAGGGGTCTTTGGACCCGACGATGCTAGAGCTTGAGTCTTGGGCTCCTCCTTTGGCGACAGTACCGTACCAGCGATGGGTGGCAGAGCAGTCTCTTTATCATCAGGTCCCTAGCTGGCATTTGGCAGATGAAGCTGCTGATCAGGATATGGCAGGCAATACCGTTTCCTCCTCTTAAGTGGTTGATTCGTTCGAGGCATTTGAGGAGCGCCCCTTCATCGATCCATTTTTCTTATTGGCCACACATGGTCACCTGATCTCTAAAATCGCTGTCCTCCACCACACATGTGAGGACATGGCTCGCCGACTGGCAGTGGGGCGGCGGTATGATGAGAGTATGCTTGCGACGCATCGCCTAGAGAGAGATGAGGCCTTCTACCTGCGCATGGAGATAGAGAGGCTCAGGCAGAGGTTGTCGATGTACGAGAGATAGGGGCTTACCTGCGGTTCCCAGTGTTGGTCAACTGCTTTGTTATGTATGCATGAAACCTTTATTTTTTTGTGTTTTTGGCTTTTTGTGAAAAAGGAAGACAATGTACTTGTAAGAAAATTTTGCTTGTGCCAAATGCCAATGAGAGCTTGTGTTTTGATTTGTGTTTTGGATGATTGGGATCATAATTTTGTGGCTCAGCTCATGTTGTATGCAGTATTGTAGATTGTGTCCTTAGGGTCTTGGTTCCCTTAGAGGGTGTCCGGGAGCCCATTTCGTAGATTTGAGCAGAGTTTGCTAGAGTACTGATCCGAGGTTGATCTTTCCTTTGTATCTCGTTGTGGCTCTTGCTGCTTCAGCTTCTTTTGTACCTGCACTTTTATTTCTTTTTTTTTATTTTTTGCTATTTTTACCCGTAGCACCTTTTCAGGTTTTCACTACATCCAGATTTCCCATCGTTTTTGCCCGTGGCGTCCTTTCAGATTTTCACTATTTTTCTAATTTTTTATCTTGTCTATCCCTTGGCCACTGTGTTGTTTTTACCCTTGGCGCCTTTTCAGGTTTTCACCAAGTCCGCTACATGCCCACTATTTTTACTCAAGCCGCCCTTTCGGGTTTTCAACTCGCTCCTTTTGGCTCAGGCTTGCCCCTTTTTTTTTAATTATTTTTTGGAGTGCCAGGAATGATGGAGGAGACAGAGAGACTTCCTTTATAGTCGGCCGACTGGTTACCTGTCCATCCTTGTCTTTGGGTATAATCGTAAGCTGCATTTAGCGGGGTTGTTTGGGGATATGGGATGGACTTTTTTTTTCTTCTCTTTTTGGGTCTTTGATATCTTTCTCCTTCTTTCTTTTTCTTTTTCTCTTTATTTTCCTTTCTTTTTGCTTTTACCCCCTCTTTTTTTTCATTTTCTTTCTTTCTTCTTTCTTTTGGTTTCCCCTTTTTTTTCTTTCTTTTGTGGGAGGGACGATAGGTGTTTCTGATGAGAGAGGTGGTAGATATATTTTTTGTAAGAGGGTTGCAACTTTGTGATTGTAATCATAGACAAAGATTGGTATAGTTACCCGTGATAGATTTTCACGTTATTGGCGTTGATGGGCTCGGAAAGATCTTCTCTTCTTACATTGGTGAGCCGAAGAGCGCCTCCTAAGAGTACTTCTCGAATGATCAGTGGTCTTTCCCATGAAGGTTTGAACTTTCCTCTGGGGTCTGGTAAATGCGATGGTAAGATGCGCTTCATGACCATGTCACCGACTTTGAAACTTCGCTTGCGGACCCTTTTGTTGTAAGCTCGGGCGATCCTTCTTTGATAACATTGGGAGTGGCTTAGCGCTCGCATACGCTTTTCATCTACCAGATGTAGTTAATCATATCTTGCTTGTTACCACTCGCCTTCCTCGACTTCACTTTCTAACAGTATTTGGAGTGATGGGATTTCGATCTCGACTGATAATACTGCTTCCATTCTGTATGTGAGTTCATATGGGCTTACGCCTGTAGCAGACCGTACAGACGTCCGATAGGCCTAGAGTGCATAAGGAAACATTTCTGACCAATCGCGATATGTCCTCATCCTCTTCTCTAGTATTCGGATGATGGTTTTATTAGCGGCTTCGACCTCACCATTCATTTGAGGGCGGTAGGGGTTGGATCGATGGCGCTAGATCTTGAATTTGTCGAGAAAATTGCACATCCTTTTATTGACGAATGGAGTTCCATCATCAGTAATAATGGCCTGAGGGACCCTATAACGACTGATGATATTATTTTTCATAAACTTGACCACATGAGATGATGCGATGGTGGTGTAGGATGTTGCCTCTATCCATTTGGTGAAGTAGTCTACCGCCACCAGGATGTATCCATGCCCATTTGAAGCTTTAGGGCTGATCTTGCAGAAGATGTCTAGCCCCCATACACAGAAGGGCCATGGTGATGTCAGGTTATAGAGTTCGGAAGCAGGGGCATGGATCTGGTTTGCATGCTCTTGACACTTTAAGCATTTCCTGATGTGCTTGCAACAATCTGTCTCCATTGTGAGTCAATAGTAGCCAAGTCGCAGGATCTTCTTTACCATGATGTTTCCATTCATGTGTGGGCCACATAGTCCTTCGTGGATTTCTGACATAACGTGCGTTGCTTCTGTTTCATCCACGCAGCGGAGAAGGACTTGATTGAAGGATCACTTGTAAAGGATGTCGTCGATAATCACGAACTATGCCGCCAGCCATTGTATGGTGCGACGATCTATCAGTGTTGCTTCTTCCGGGTATTTCTGATGCTCGAGATATTCCTTGATGTTTGTGTATCACGGTCGATCGTTCGAGGGTGGCTCAGCTTCATCGATTTGTAGGCAGAAAGCGGGCTCTTCTTGAAGTTCAACGGTGAGTTCCCATTCAGCAACCCCTTTTGGGATCTCCAGCATCGAGGCGAGAGTAACCAAAGCGTCTGCAAACTGATTCTTAACTCGGGGCATGTAAGAGAATGTGATCTCTTCGAATTCTTCGATTAAATTCTCCAGATAGACATAGTATGGGATCATCTTTTCATCATTGGTCTTTCAGTCGCCGTTCGTCTGATTGATGATGAGTTACGAGTCCCCGAAAACCTGTAACTTCTTTACATTGAGGATTATGGTTCTCTTAGAACTGCGATACATGCTTTATACTCAACTACGTTGTTAGTACATTGAAATGTTAGCCTCCTGGATATGAAAACTAGGATGTCTTCGGGAGAGTAAAGTATGGCGCCTACTCCGCTCCCTTTCGAGTTTACAGCTCCGTCAAAGAAGAGTGTTCACTCTCCTGCCTTTCTTTCTTCTTCTTCCTAGATCAGGAGGATGTCCTCATCAAGGAAGAAGGTCTTCAGTGGTTGATAATCAGGCAGAGAATGTGCTGCTAGATGATCGGTCAGTGCTTTCCCCTTGATTGCCTTCTGAGTGACATAGGTGATGTCAAACTCAGACAGCAATAGTTGTCATTTTGCGATTCTGCCAATTAGTGCTGGATTTTTGAACAAGTACTTCAACGGATTCATGCGAGAAAGCAGGAGAACTAGATGGGCGATCATATACTGTTGTAGCCGTTGCGTTGCCCAGACTAAGGCGAGGCACGTCTTCTCTAAGCTGGAGTATTAAGCTTCATAGCTTGTAAATCGTCTAATCAGATAATAGATCGCTTGCTCATTTCTTCCTGTATCATCGTGTTGGCCAAGAACACATCCGATCGCTTTTGCTACGACGGAGATATATAGGAGTAATGGCTTAACCGAAGTAGGTGGCATGAACACTGAAAGATTTAGCAGGTATTTCTTGAACTTATCGAAGGCCGCCTGACAGTCGTCGTTCCATTCCTTTGGCGAGTTTTTCCACAAGAGTTTGAATATAGGCTCGCAGACCGGAGTGAGTTGTGCGATGCATCGGCTGATATACTGGATCCGCCCGAGGAAGCCTCGAATTTCTTTTTCAATCTTGGGCGGTGGCATTTTGATGATTGCCTTGGTCTTAGTTTCGTTTACCTGGATGTCATCCTCGCTGACTATGAAGCCTAACAGCTTGCCTCCGGTCGCACTGAAGACACACTTTTACGGGTTAAGACGAAGTTTGAACTTTTCTAGCCTGTCCAAGAGCTTCTCGAGGTCCTTGAAATGTCCTTCGATTATGCGAGACTGGATGATCATGTCGTCCACATAGACTTCTATTTCCTTGTTTATCATGTCATGGAACAAGGCAGTCATGGCTCACTGGTATGTAGCTCCTGTGTTCTTCAGTCCGAAAGGCATAACTCAATAGTAGAAAGTTCCCCATGGTGTGATGAAGGAGGTCTTCTCACGATCCTCGATGGTCATCTTGATTTGATTGTAACCGGAGAAACCATCCATGAAGGAGAAGATCTTGTGTCCAGCAGTGTTATCTACCAGCGTGTCGATATGAGGTAGAGGAAAGTCGTCTTTAGGGCTTGCTTTGTTGAGGTCCATGAAGTCAATGCACATTCTGACTTTCCCATCTTTCTTTGGAACTGGTACGATATTTGCGAGCTATTCCGGGTAGTTGGATACTATCAAGAACCCCGCGTCATATTGATTGATGACTTCATCACAGACCTTCAGGGCCCATTCGGGCTTCATTCTCCGTAGCTTTTGTTTGACAGGCTTCATGTCTGACTTTGTTGGTAGATGGTGCACCACCATATCCTCATCTAATCCTGGCATGTCCTCATATGAGAAGGCAAAGTTTAACAACCTTGGTTTCAGAAATTCCATCATCCTCTACCTGTATTCTGGGGAGAGTGACCGTCCGATGAGCACCTCTCTGGGGAGTTCCGCTGACCCTAAGTTCACAATTTCAAAGTCGTCAGCTACAACATTGGTCTTTGTTTCAAATTTTTCGAGAGAATCCTCGAATTTGAGAGTTGTATCATCATTTCCCTTATCCAGGACTTCATCCAAACCCATGAGCTCGAAGTCCAACTCTAGATCGAAATCATAGGAGTTCACCTCAAACCCTTGTGATGTGTGTGAGATATTCGGCACAGTGGTTTTTGAAAGTTTTTCTATTGTTTTGGTATTTTGAAAATTTTCTGATGTTTTAGGATTTTGAGAAATATTTGATTTTTTGTACTTTTGGGAATATGCGGTGTTTTTGTGTTTTGAAATTTTTTAAATTTTTTTATGTTGCCTGGGGGTCCCGAATAGGACGGTGTTGCGAACTAAGATTGGTCCTGTCCTGATTTGGGATACTAATTACTATTTACATTGGCATTTTTTTTAGGTCGGCATCCATGACGGGTTCACCAACCTATTCGATTGTTAGGGGGATAGTTGTCCATGGTGATTCTTTCCCCCCTCCAATCTCGTTGTCCTAACTTGTGTGTTCCTGTGAGTCACCTGTCTTGATGACCATGATGTCCGCTGAGCTGGGCTCAGAGTCGGAATCTGATTCGATCTCTTCACCCAGGAGCTGGAGTTCTTCTGGTTCCTCTGGCTCCTCTTGTGATGGGACCTTGACGTCTATCCAGTCAAGGGTAAGCCACTTCCCCTTGTCAATCCAGTGGATGGGCTGCTTCTGCCCCTTGTGTCGCTAAGCTGGTGGCGGGGACGTGTCCCCTTGACTGTGAGTGGAAATAGGTGTTTCCCTGTTCTTACCTGTACCCCCTTCAAGGGGCACCCTTGGTTCTGGGTCTTGTGCGGGCGGATCACTTTCCATGCCCCTTGCCTCCTATGAGGATTCTGTCCCTAGCGTCATATATATTCTTGATATTTTGAGAATTTTGTCCCTCCTTATGGGTGACTAGACGGACTCCGGGTGGGAATGTTCAGAGATTTTGAGTTGCTGGAGTTGGTCCTCAAGGGGAATCACTGTGTCCCTATAAACTGTCCCAGCCTTGATGAACTTAACGGGTGTGCACCTGAAAGGTTTCCCCCTTTTGGGCCTTTCAACTTGACCTTTCGGTGTTGGTTGATATCCCAATCCCTGTCTCTACACGTTGGCACGTGCTAGCCTTACTACTATACCTTTCTCATGGAACTCGGTACGGTAGTTCCAAATTAGTCGTTCAACGGGGGGAATGATATGTTCAACAGTGAGAGGGTGAGGATTAGCAATTAAGTTTACAACTTTGAACTCGAAGCTGTGATATGATACATCACCCTCCGCGTGCTAGATGTCGATCACAGGAATGTCAGTTTCTGGGATATTAACCATTACTGGTGGGACAGTTTCTAGTTCGACTAACACTGAGATAATTCGATTTCCTGAAAGGAATTTAATCCTTTGATGGAGGGTCGAGGGAATGGCTCCAATAGCATGGAGTCATGGCCGCCCCAACAGAAGGTTAAACGAGGCAGGGATGTCAATGACCTGGAATGTGACAAGGGTTAAGTCTGGTCCGATTTGTAGTTCAATGTCGATTTCTGCCTCGACCTGCCTTCGGGAATTATCGAAAGCTCTAACACTCATGGTGCTGGGTCTGAAAGAAGACGATTCTATCCCTAACCGTTCGGCAGTCCTTAAAGGGCAAACGTTGAGACTGGACCCATTATCAATGAGTACGAGTGGGATCTTGAAATTCTTATGACGGGCTACTATGTTCAGTGAGCGCCCATGTTTACGACCCTCAGGTGGTAATTCATCATCAGAGAAAGTTATGGCTCGAGGTGATAGGAGTTGTCCAATCATACTTGC
Organism: Magnolia kwangsiensis; assembly: GCA_037074715.1. NCBI lineage: Eukaryota > Viridiplantae > Streptophyta > Magnoliopsida > Magnoliales > Magnoliaceae > Magnolia > Magnolia kwangsiensis. The sequence goes on along the minus strand of CM073571.1, from coordinate 59,263,323 downwards.
CACCATTTTGGAGGGTACGTCAAGGGAGATATGGGCATCATTCAAGGTTTTCATAAAGATTTCTCAATGCGATCTTAATGTGCATAGAAGCTGTAAGACCCGTATCCTAATCCGTACTGTTCCGTCGCTTCCTGCGATCCTTCTCGTCAAATTTCGGCAATCTGTGACCTGTAGTCAACGTTGCGCATGACCGTAAGTCGTATCCTATACATTTGAGTCAGCCTAATCCAAGACTTGTATCATTGCGACCGCACCGTCGCCGCGGTTCTAACATCGCGACTCATGTACCGATCTGATACCCTGACTAAGAGATGTGGGTTGGCGTTTATTTCGAGAAAACACCGCGCGTTTACATTCCCAATAGAATCTCTACAAAGTGTAAAATCAATCCTAACAATCAATCACCCATCAATCACTTTATGTCAAGTACAAAACACTCATGCTTCCTTTCTCCACAAGTCAAGCAACCACCAAAGTCAACTAATACATCACCTCACCCATCACTCACATCCATCACCCATCTCCCATCACTTCTACTTACATCCCATCTCCCTCTCTCTTTTCTCACACCAAACCCAAGTAAGAGAGCACTCCCACGTCCAAGCTCTTCCCATGAGAGAAAATGTGATTTTGGTGGCCCACTTTTCCATCCCAAAACCTCTCATCTTAACCATCCATTTCTCATCTCCACCATCAAAGTGAAGCATAAGGAGGGTAGCTTTCCAACGGACCAAGAAGATCAAGTGGTGGGTGCCTCCATAGCCTAATTTTTCATATTTTTAAGATGAGCCAAGTGAGGCCAACCGATCAATGGTTTGGATCTCACTTGGGACCCTAAGATGTGGCCAATGGCCCATCTTGATCATCAAAATCATTCTATGATGGGGCCATTCTCCATGGACCCCATCATGATGTTTACTTTCTTGCATTAAAGAGGTCATATAGACCGTTCATTTTGGATGGAGAGGGATCTCCACCGTTGATCTTTTATTTGGAAGGCCTATAAGTAATGGGACCCATTGATGTATGATTGGTGGTTGAAACGGAGGGCCCATAGTGTCGGGGTCCCTCCATCACGCGTGTCCCACTCTATCTCTCTCTCCCTCTCTTTTCATTTATTTATTTTTTTTGTGATAATATGACCTTGTGGCCAACTTGGATGGACCCCACCATGAAGTAATATTTTTTTCTATGAATGGGGCCCGCCTAGTGTGTGTTGTACCACACCTTACATTCATATGGTGGCCCACCTAAGCAGGCCCATCTCTCATGGACAGACCGTCCAGCGTCCCTGGACGCTGGACGTGGAAAGAAAACACAAATATTGGCTTGGTTCTACAAGCCATTGGGGTGGACCACTGTATAGGACCCACCTTGATGTATGTATTCAATCCATGCCGTCCATCCTATTCAACGGATCATTTTAAGCGTTGAACTGAAAGATGGGGTTGATCAGAGTATTTAGTGGGTCATAGTGTTGAAGACAACATTATTATCATTGAAATCTATTTAGATTTCGTCTACACGTCGAAAGAGGCCCGATATCGGACTCATTAGATTTATTATGAGCCGTAGAATCCAATAGTTGGACTGGATTCATCAGATGCGGGCCCCACATGATAAAAATCCCAGAAAAATGAGTTTTTCAAAATAAAAAAATAAAAAAACAAGCAGCTTTGCTGCTGTGTCAGGGACGCTGGCCGCTCCAACGGCTGGTGGGCGGGCAGACGGAGGCCGACCCACGGCCCCTGCCGTGGGCCCCACCTTGATGTTTATTAGCCATCCAACCCGTTGATCTGGTGGGTCCCCTCCTCAGGTGGGCCCCCTCCAAAAATGGGGTATATCTAACACTCAGGTGACCCACACCATCTGAAATAGTGTGATTGAATGTCTACCTTTAAAAACTTTTAGGACCCACAAGAATTTTGGATCAAAGCTGAGATTTGTATTTCCGCTCATCCAGGTCTTTGTGGCCTTATCAACAGGCTGGATGGAAAGTTAACGTTATGGTGGGCCCCACATGGGACCCACAGTGATGCATGTGTTTTATGCACACCGTCCACAGACGGTGGCGCCCACTGTGATGTTTATTTTTCCACCGTCTGCCTGGACGGTGGAGTCCAGTGTGATGTATGTATTTTACCATTCTGTCCAGCCATTTTTGGGCTGCTAGACGGCTGGTGGGACCCACTATGATGCAGGTGTGCATCCAAACCGTCCATCCAAGTTTGAAAGCTCATTTTATAAGTTAAAGAATGAGCCAAATCCTCAGCTCATGTGGACCCCACCATGGTGCATGTGTTGCATCCAAACCGTCCATTTATTTTGTAAAAAGATCATTTTCTGGCTTGAGCTAAAAATGAGTAAGATTTATGGTTCAAGTGGGCCCACCTTGGCATGTGTATAGGGCCCATATTGATGTAACTGTGGCCATTCATTGAGGCCTACCTTAGTATATATCTAAGGCCCAAATAATTAAGCTCATTTGACATATATAATGCCCATGGGATTAAGCCCATTTGGCATGTATAACGCCTATGGGATTAAGCCCATTTGGCATGTATAAGGCCTATGGGATTAGGCCCATTTGATAAGGCCATAGGCCCACTTTGATGTATTTTAAGGACCATGTGTCATGGACCATTGCAATGTACATAAGGCTCATTGGTAAGGCCCATTAATGCAGCCCATTTAATGAATGTAAAGCCATGTGATACGGCCCAGTTGATGTATCTAAGGCCCGTGGGTTGAGACCAATGGGATGTCCTTAGGGTCCATTGCAATGTGTGTTTCCCCATAGTTCATGTAATGTTACTTATGGCGGGCCGTGTTTAGGGAACAATGATGGTTTGACATCCACATTGTAGTATAATGTTAGTTAAATGTCCGCATTGTAACTCTCCTTAAGGCCCATTGATAGGCCCATACTCATTGCTATTCATCGCTTTATAATATACTTAGTATAATCCCATGACTCATGCCCATACGCATCATATGTATGCTTGATTTGAGTAGTGACTGATCATAGCATATGTCATTGGGCAGACCACTTATGGGACCCGTTATGAGACGGAGTGCCCCACATGATCGTGCAGTACGCGCTCGATTTCTACATGATTTGACGGTGTGATTCATGCATCTCGCATATGTGTGACTTGATCACTGCACGCCCTAGTGACATCAGGGCCATAGCTCCATAGGTACATCGTGGATGGCCATATTGGATACCAAAAATACTTATTCTAGCACTGTGGGCACTTAGGATGTCCTTGGGTGAAAGTCCCAGAACCTTTTTGGTACCAAGAGATGCTCCAACGTCTAGACTGAGTGGATACACGAGCGCTCAAGTGCCGAATACCAGTAAACCGCGTCTCCCACTGTGTCTTGATCAGTTGGAAGGGGGTGTGGCCTTATCCACCTAAGTGAAGGGGCTATAAGTTAGGCTGAGTTTGACCAGCTCGCAAATGAGTCCGCTATCGATGAGCCGGGTAGGTATTAGCAGACTACTGGTTAGGGGGTTAGTGACGTCTATTCCGCTTGCTTGACTGTGCAGCTAGAGAGGTGGCAGTCACTGCGAAGTATATTAGACCCCGGTGATATCCAGAGAGGAACTATACTGATATGTGTACTTGATGAGTACCGACTTGCTTGGATTGCATTTCGCATATGACATTCGGCTATGTAGGCCTTGCATTGCATCGGTGTGGCCGATGATATTCATATCTCGCATCACATGGCCTTGGTATGGCCGATAGCATTCATGTCTTGCATTACATAGCCTTGGTATGGTTGATTTTTATTCATGGACTTACCGCATACTTTCTCACTACTCTGATATTGTACACTTGGCATTTGCCTTGCGCACACACTTACACCACCCTCTAAGCTCTTGTAAGCTTATGCACGACAGTTGCGTGCAGGTAGCGTTGGACAGCAGTAGCGCTGAGACAGGAGTGCGTATCAGGACCTTTTGGAGCTTTTTGATCACCTTGTATTTCTCTTTCCGCATTGTACTTAAAGTTTTTTATATAGTGGATATGTGGTGATGTTGTTTTGTGACTTGATTATGCTTGTGGTTATGCTCCATTACAAAAAAAAATCATTCTGAAAATTCTCCTTGTAGGATCTCAAGATCGGAATCTGGCATTTGATTATCATGAGCTAAGAATGGGGCACTACGGAGGCTGTCGATACCAGATTTGGCAATCGGGATTCATGTGAATCCGTTTTTCGGGTTTAGGGCGTGACTGAAGCTCCCAGATGAATATTTGTACAAGAATGGTTTTGAGTTGGGCTGCTATGTCATAAGCAGTATCGATTTTACAAGTGGTTCCCGATAAGGTTCCTCGAGTTTCTTTTGGGTTCTAGTTATCTCTCCTGAAGTACCTCCCATTGTTACCCACTTCGACGCATTCGGGATAATGTCACGGAACTGCTTTTGGATTGTAGGATGGAACCGTCCTTCCTTCCAAGTATATTAGTGGTTCCTGAGGCTGACGGGTTGTGGCTGAGATAGTTTGTGGTAGACTTGGTGGTTTCTTTTGAGGTACCACCGAGTTTTAGCAAGATTTGACACTAGGGTTTAAGTCCTCCATTTGATGTGTGGGAGGGGTCCTTTGGCCATGTGTCAGTTGGTGAAGCATCAGAAATTTTAGACCTTGAACCAGGGGTGCCCCTTGCAAGGTTAGCGAGGCTAGATCAGGGAGACCTATTGGGAAAATGACAGGTTCAGAATTTGACCTTTTTGAATATATTAGTGTGGAGTGTGTCCCCTGAGGGACGAGATGCTGAAAGTGTGACCTGTTAGATGCGGCTTCGAGGGTTATGAGTGGCTGAACTGCTGGTGCTTCTTTCAGGAATATGAGGGGTTATGTTATTGGTGTTACTTCAAGGACTAGCCGTAGCTCCGATGTTGGCGTGTGTTGGTAAACGCATGTCCGATTCGCTGTATCGATCATGATTGCTTGTATGGAATGATGCGGAGAGGGGTACATGAATTGCTCTTCTTCAATGTGATTAACGGTAGTGCTTGATGTACTAGGCCCTGCTTGGTGCGATGGCAGGGGATTTTGGAGGATGTTGGCCTAAGCCGCATTGTTAGCCTGTGGAGCAATCATAATTTTCTGGCTTTCGATCAAATCTTGGACCGCATGTTTCAAAGCAAAGCAGCGGTCCTTCAAATGGCCAGGAGCCTAATGATATAGCAGTATTGATTTTCATTGTATCCTGGCTGCAAGGGGTTAAGGAGAAGTCGTGGTTGAAGTGGTGTCAGGAATTTCTTTTACATTAACATTGTCAGAACCTGACTGTATGTTTGTGCTAAAGAGGTGAACTTCCTCCCTAACATTGCCTGTTTGTATGGACCCGGCGCATTCCCCCGAGGCTATTGCTGTTGTTGAGACGGTTGTCCCTGATATCCCTGTTGGGCTTGCTATGGTTGGTACTACCTGTTTGACTGTGACTGGTATTGCCTGTCTTGCTGTAGCTCCGGTTGTGGAGCGTACTGATTGCCCTGAGTGTTAGTGACAATATTGTTAACCTCTGTTGTGTGCTGTACAGGAGCGGTGCCATTTCCATTCCCGTATCCAACAGGTTTCCCCTTGACTTTTTTTCTTTTGATTGAGGGGGTCTGGTGTGGCCATGGGGAAATGGTTCCGGCTCTGATCCCGGCTTCCACTTGTTCTCCAACTTAGATGAGTTGGGAAAAGTTTATGTACGGGTACGAGCTTAGATATTTTGAAATACTGGGGTTTACGGAGTGTACAATCATGGATATCTTCTCCTCATCGTCGATGGGGTTTCTCATTCGAGCGTCATGGCCCCCCATTGTAACATCCCGAAAATCGAGGGTCGGGTAGAATCCCAACTCCTGAGTTCCAAAATGTCACTTATGCAACATAGATAATAATAAATGCATGTCGTCTGTAGAATGGCATTAAACAAGATTGGGATTAAGTCAAAACAGCATATCATACTCCAGAGACAGTTAAATTTTTCCAAGCGGAAGACTGTGATAAATATATAACAATGTATGATTGATTGCAAGTCTCCAGAGTGTGAGCATGTTACCAGGTTAGACATATACATGTATACTCCAAAAATGATAAAAAGGATATACATGAGTGCTCTAAAAATATAAAATGACAAGTGTCATGGCGTCAAATTAACCTCCCTGTAATCCCGTCGGTCAGAACACGCATATAAGAGAAATCCTCCTCATCATCATTAAGTCCGGCTCCACTTCACAAGCAGCGCCATCATCTGCAACTAAAACAGGGACTGGTTAGTGTGCGCGACACCGTTCCGAATCATAAAGCAAAGATTAGCATGTTATTAAATCAATCACGCAATAATAGTAAAGCAAGCAATCCGACAATCTTAAATACTGTTGTTAATGCAGGCATGAAATGACATGATGGATGCCCTCACCGACATAGTCCCTCATGCGGCACCATCTTACGCCCGCTGCATGCTTGCGTTCCTCAGTGCTCCACATCTTCCAGGCACATGCAGTGCGATATGGATAATGATTACCAAGTTGTTATTAGTCCATTCATACAGCAGTATTGGGAAACTAAGGTACCTTCCTTATATCAATCCCAACACAGATCCTGTCTAGGGTCGTCACTCCTAGCAATCTCATACGATGTTATATTTATAGGTCACTGCAAGGGCTGTCAGGGCTGTTGCTCGCACTCGTTGCACCGCTCCCCCATTACCTTATCAATACAGGCCTGTTTATATCCTTAAGACTGCATCAGGACTCGTCGCCCTCATGCGGTGTCAGGATAAACTCAAGGTCACTACAAAGGGCTTGTCACCAATCAGTGTAGGCCGACAACAAGAATATAGTGTCCCATACCACCATAATCTCCTCAGAGTAGGGTGCTCACTAGTCACTACCGGAAGGTTTGTGGCCCCAGCGTAGGCCGACAGCTCGACCACGATATCCCATACCACCATGCCCGGCTCATGAGTCTTTATGGATCAAGGTACCATGGTTATCAGGGGTTCCACTGGTAAGTTCAGTACCCTAGGTTCAAGCTGTTATGACTCATACAAGGTGAACAATCAACGGTCAGTCGGGTTACTTGACGAGCTCGACTAGTACGAGCGCATCTCAAGTTGAGCGACATGAAGTGCATGAAACACTTCGTGTGGCCTAACCACTGCCGCCAACTCAAAACACGGCTCGCGTTCATCGACGCGTCCTTCGTGGTAAATAGAAGCCAACCATGAATTCGATCCGTTACCGACTGCCTGGACTAACGTATAGCCCTAAACATTTGTACACAACATCAGTAATCATATGAGAGTAACCGAAATGAATATAAACAACACAAGCATGTTGACACATGTTATAACATACAACGTAAGCAAATCAACCAACACATGCATTCCATATATATATTGAAATCAATTCATGTAGCCAACATGGTGGAAATCATATACATCAGCATATTAATTGAGAATTCAATCTCAAAACTAATTCACAACACCATTTACTCAATACATACTAATACAAACACTTAGTCTACACACTTTAGTCTACATAGCGCATGTCGACCCAAAGTGCGCATTAGGGCGAATCTCTTCGCCAAACAGATCATGCGCGTATTCCTAATATCCTAACACGAAAAATACCCATGGCAATCATTTCAGCAAAATACGGACGTAAACAATATTTCCTACAAATACCTAAAATGCCCTAAATCTCAAATTCACCGTACGTATACGAAATAGAAAACCGATAGCATGTTCTACATGTCAAATGGCATTCTCATCGATAATCTACTATTAAACGACATTGAAAGCTTTGAAATCAGTCAATTTAAGCGTCTAAAATCCTCACCTTTTGCCTTAGACGCGTATCGATTCGAATAGAACGTCTACACTTCGTCAACGGTGTTATGGCGACCTAATGCACAAGATACATAAGCTACTTCGCTACTTGTATCAAAAGAATCCTTAAAACAGCTATAGGTTAGGGTTTTCTTACTTAGAAGTGAGTTGGAATCATCGGAAAAGTGATTTGAAGGCGGTGCTTTGGTACGTGCAAAGGCTGGAGCAAACGGCAGGAAGTTCTCTCATAAATTCTCTCACTAACTCTCTCTTTCTCTCTCACTACTTTCTAGGGTTTCTTGCAAAATCGGATGGGAGAGATATGAGAGGGTTTAAAGCCCTTATATAGGCTAAAACCTCACCTAAATAGACTTGGGATAACGGTATACTTGGATTATAACGAAATCGGGTCTTTTTCGATCCAAAGGAGTGTTTCGGGAGGTCCCCTTGCCGAACGGCGTCGGACTTAAGCTCATGAATATCGGATCCTTCTCACATGAAGTTTTTAGTCCGGTAAAGTTCCCAGATCGCACGTGGAGGACCAGTTTCACTTCAGCGGTCACAGAGACTCGATCAAGGATTCCAAGTACACTGACCTGAGTGAGAAATATTCCCTGATCCGAGGGTATATTTGGGTCCGATTCTGACGGTCTGATTGCTTATACTTAACCCGCAAATGAAACGTGCCAGATTCATTTAAATTCTATTTAAATTTTAATGAATTTCACTCTTTCTCACACTCCCTGCTCCAGGCTCAATAAAATAGCCTCAGAGCATCGGTTGGGCTTGATTTTTGAAATGATTGTCAAGTCCAGCTAAGCGGTCATAACGGTTTAAGATTATGGATATCGAACTTTCGACGCGCGGTCTAAATCCAATACAAAGTTTCAAAGGGTTCCTAAGAGCAAACGGGTTTAGAGTTTGATCTTAAGTTTTAGGGTAACGTAGCGTCAACGATTCTATAGGTTTTGGATCTTACAGATCATATTTAAAGTGGTTGATGCTAATTTTACAGGAAATCTAGTGTAGCGCTGGCTAATTCACTTTAATTTTCTAAAGAATTAGGTTCTAAATGATTTATTTGGCTTTAGAATTGGGTTCTGAGAGGTTACCAAGGTGTTATGGTTAACCCATTGCCTAAGGATGTCTAAATTCAGGTTGACAAAAATTTGGGGTGTTACAGCCATCGTCCTACGTATGCTGACAATAATTCATCACTTTTTTTATCTCAGGGCTACCAAGTCAGATCTTCTTGGAGCCATATTCAGATTGTATGAGAATCTGTCAATGAACGCCTGGGAGAGTTTTTTCCAAGTTCTAATTTGATGGATGTCCAACGAGGTGTACCAATCCTAAGCGTCGCCCTTAAGAGACTTCTGAAAGAGCCGTATCAAGGCTCTATCATTCCCTGCTATCGCATTGAGTTCCCCACAAAATACTTTTAGCTATGCTGTGGGGCACCAGCTACCGTTATACCTTTTGAATTTTGGTACCTCAAAGTTTGGAGGTACTCGGGCATCTGGGAAGGGACAAAGGTCCCTGAACTTGGTGGATGGGTGATCCACCCTTTACTGTCTCTGGAGCTGATTTTGCACCATTTGTAATTACTCTCGTAGTTCCTTGATTTCTAACTTGCCTTGCTGCGGGTATCTTGCCCCTTGCTGTATGGCTTGTGCTGCTTCCTTCTCATATGGATCAAGGACAGGGTGTTATTGGAAAGAAGATGGACTCCCGTTGGAGGGAGGTAGCTGGAATTGAACACCGCTCCCTTTCAGAGAAGGGGATGATGTTCAGAAATGACTCCCACCTGGGGTATCTGCCAATTCTGGAATGTTTATCCCGTTAGGGGGAGTGAGTTGGACTAGAAACTGGCCCCCTTCGTGGGCATCCGCCAACTCTTGTCAGTGGTTCCCGTTAGGGGAAACTTGTGTTGTAATCTGATTGTTGTGATGTGTTGAGTAGAGATATGCGGGAGGGTTGCTCCCGTTTACTGGTTGCTGTTAATCTTGTACTGACTCTTCTGGGAGAGAGAGCACGGGATTTGCTAAATGAATGAGGGAAAAGGCATATGAAGTATGAGGGAGTGAACTGTTTTGCACGCTAGGTTGGGTTGCCTGTGTGTTTGGTGTCGCATTTGATACTAGGCGATGTAGCAGCTCTTGTACTGCTCGTAGGCTCTGTGCCATTTCTTGCATGGTGGTGTTGGCTGGTGAGTCTACCGGAGCCGCTGGTGATGGTAATGTGGGTGCTAGTGTAGGTGCGGGTGCTGATGTTTCAGGAGCTAGCTGAGCTGCCGTCTCTTCTTCATGGATAGCTTGAGAGGTCATGGCTGTGAGGGATCGGGTGGTCATGGTTCAGACCTAAGCCTAAACAAGTGCAAGCCAAGGACTTTTTTTTTTGGTTTTGTATGAATGCAAATGATGATTGCCCTCGATATTAGAGTACCACACACTTTCGAGTCGGGTCTCAGCTAGTGCGAGCTAGTAATTGTCCCTAGTGGGGTCGTCATTCTGTAGACACTGAAAAATCGACGCCCATGCTGTTTTTATATTTTTAATGGTTGATTAGGGGGTGATAGGTTGATTATGGATGTAGGAGTCGTCACTAGTCAAAAAATTTTAAAATCCCACAGTCGACTAGAACCACGGAATACGTAAGGTGAGGGAAATTCAGAGACTTCCCTACCTTTAATTGACTCCTGATCTGCGATCCAAAATTCTGGGTAAGGGACCTCGGTTACAGAGAAGGAAGGTGTTAGGCACCCTCTCTGCCCGTACAAACGTACAATATCTACTTTGTGTGGTAAAATAATCTCAAGGGATAGATGATATGGTTGGGATAGGACTAGGCACACACGTAGATTTCTGATGCGACAAGATCCGAGATTTTTACAAGCCACAGAGCATACGTCCAATGGCTTGTCTAAAAGGTGGATGTGATAATGCTTATGCAAGAGGTAAGAAAAATGGACTAGATCACTAGAAATTTCTGATGTGACAGGATCCGATGTACGACAAGCCACAGAGCATACATTCACTAGAGATCTAGAGAAGCAGGGGGGTTGAGAAGGGAGTAAATGTCATGATGAATGCTTATATGTAGAATGGATCCTTGGTTTGATCTTGAGTAGGCTAGAATGTGGGTTGAACCATGAACAACTGGGCTAGGTTGGGAGGTTAGGATGGCTAGGAAGGCAAGGAGTGAGCTAAGAAGATGGCTAAAAAATCTGGACTTGAAGGCTTTGGAGCACCTCCTCACCCTCACTCTCTTCCTCCCTCTCTCCCTCTCACTCTCCTTTTCACTTAAGCTTGGAAGTGAAGAGTGGATCTTCTTAGTCTGGAATGAGAAGAGGAGAGGGCTATCTATAGCCTTCTCTAATGACATTGCTGTAATTGTGAGGTTTGAGAGGGGTAAAAGGTAAGGTGGCAAGATATAGTTGGTTATGGAGAGAGGAATGCCACATGGCACTCTCTCATTGGCCATGGGGGGTGGTAAAAAGGTAAATAGTGAAAGATAGGGGGGTGATTTCAGAGAAAAGTTGACTTTTGTGCCCTGGAACAGCTGTCCACATGCAGGCCGCGAGGGGCGGCACTTAAAGTACCGCAGGTGGCAGTCAGACTACTACCCGGGCCTCGTTCAGGCCGGGCTCGCGCGTGTAGGATTTGTATGTTGTGCGGGTCCGCCCAAAAGCTTCCTTTTGGGGTTTTTGGCTCAGAAAAGTGAATTTTAGCTTGGGTAAAGGGGGTCCTGGTTATGATATAGGTTATAGGCGGGGCTGCATGTGTGCTGAATAGTTTGGATCATGGTTTTGGGCTGCAGGTTGGGGACTTTTGATCATGGTTTGGGCTGCGATTGAGGTTTAGTTCAGGGTATGATCATGGCTTCCGGATGGTCTTAGCCTTCTCAAGATGTAGCCTAGGTGGGGTGTCTACAGATTCATATCCCAGACTAGTAGGAGAATGTTCTGAGATTTTGGGTGAGGATATTATGATTTCAAGCGTGTCACAAATATCCCCCGAGATCTTTGGGAAAGACCTCGTGTGGATCCCTCTTAGATGAGGCTTGACTCCCCGGAACCATCAAACCATCAGAGACATGTAGTGGGAGGCCAAGATGGTCTTAGCCGACTTGGGCATGCCAACCCAGATAACGCCAACCTGGGTCATGCCAACCTGTCTTCCTGGTTAAGTATGAAGACAGCGGGTCCTGACGAACTCTTGAGATCTTGGAGTCGACGGAGGTAGTGCTCTTGCGGGCATGTCGCTTTGTCACGATCTGGGAGTAAGAAGCAAGCCCTCATAGGATCCAAGCTTCATGTTGGTCTTTTGCTAAACCGAGCTCACAAGGTTCCGACCTGACTTTTCATTATAGGTCGGTCCATTTTTTCCCATAACAATAAGCCTCCCTACTTCTAAGTCAGTAGAACAAGCTTGAGAAGTAGATCAGACCCAGTCAGGTCAGATTGTTATTGGTCGGGATGTCAAGTCGTCCTACCATTAATGTTGAATAAGGCGGTAGGTGTGAGTATCGAGGTGTTTCAATAATTATAGTACGACACACTCGAGGTGGCATGCCACGGCTCGAGGTCACGTGGGCTGTCAGGGCGCCAAACGAATGAGGTAGCGATGCGTGGCCTAATCTCGGTCGTGGAATCGTGCAGCGAGTGGGAGTGCACCACGTGTCAAAATAGGAGAGCCGAGGAGCCACTTTTCGGTCGTGCATTTAATAGGAGCAATAAATGCTCGTATACGTGGCTTCCTATAAAAGGGGACGCCCTAATCATCGGGCGGGGTCATTTGCCTCTCCCTGCTATCGTGCTCTTCCTTCTTCCTTGGCATTAGGCGATTTTCAGCAACTCCATTTCTACCGTCTATCTTAGGCAATACTGCCCTTCAGTGAGCCCCATTCCTGCCTTCCCCTCCCTTCCCTTTTATTTTCTTTTTCTTTCTCCTCGTTTTTGGCATTCTTGGGCCAACAGCCATGCCAAAAACCTCAGGCTCATGGGAGGGAACCCCAGGTAATGATAGCGGGGCAAAGAATCTACACCTCATGTTGAGCCCACCATCACCGCTGATGATGATGAGAGACGTCAATTTTTGGACGTCACAGGCTTCGCGAGTGCTCGAACGATCCCCGGCGAAGCAGCCCGTTGAGGTAGAAGAGGACTTCCCGACAGCGGAGGAGGATTGGGATTCCCCATCGGAGTTGGAGGAGAAGGGGCCTGTAAAGTCCATCCTAAGGGAGGCCGACCTGGTGAGGATCAGGTCGAGGTACCATATCCCAGAGTTCTTGGTACTTTGAGCTCCCTCATCAGGCGAGCTTCCCAACGAGACCCCTTAAGAAGAAGTGGGCATTTTCCAAGTCGCCCTCCAATGCTGCCTCAGGCTTACTTTTCAAAGGATAGTGAGGCAAGCACTTGCGCGTCTGGGGTTAGCTCCATGACAACTAATCTCCAACACTTGGAGAGCACCGATGTGGTCATTCATCCTCTGGTCTGAGGTTGACCAACCCAAGTTGACCGTGGATAAGTTTCTCCACCTATACTAAATGAAATCTAGCCCTTTGCATGAGGGTTGGTATTACTTCTCTTCCTGCTAGGGGACTGGCAAGGTCTTAATCACAGACGTCCCAACTTCCAACCAGAACTGGAAGGACAAATGGTTCTGGGCATCGAGAGATTGGGAAGTGCCAGGAATGTCCGTGCTTCGCTCTTAGGTCTCGACTTCCTTCTCTATGCCAGGCCGGTATTGTTAAGACTTAGCTTCCTTTTTTTTCTTTTTACTTGGTCGTTTTCTGTTGTAATGCCCTGAAAATCGGGGGTCGAGCAGGAGCCCAATTCCCGAGTTCCAACACATCACTTATGCAACATAAATAATGATGAGTGAATGTTGTCTGTATTAGTACCTTAAACATGAATGGGATTATACCAAATCAACAAATCATATCTAAAGACGGTTAAATTATGCAAGCGGAAGACTGTGACAGATATATAAAATATTTAAACCGTTGTATCTCTCCAGAGTGTGAACATGTTACCAAGTTAAATATGTATATATATACTCTCAAAATAATAAAATGATAAAATATAGTGTCTGCTAATCCATATTCCTATAGCCCCGTCGGTGCAACTCCAGGCCTACATAAACCTACCAGAGAGTTGCATGTAGGAGAACTCCTCCTCGTCATCATAAAAATCAGGCTCCGCTTCGTCAATTTCACCATCATCTATAACTACAACAGAGTCTGGTTGGTGTTTAAAGCACCGTCCCAGAACGTGGGAGTGAGTAATCAACTCAGTGGAGCTATGAAGCAAAGGTTAACATGTCATCAATTCAGTCAAGCAGTAATGATAAAGCAGTACAACACTCATATCCTAAGTACTCTTGTTAATGCAAGAATGGTATGCTGTAATGATGTATGCCCTCTCTTGCACTCCCTCAGCGACATCATCTCACGCTCGCGCATGGCAAACTCCTTAAACGTACGCTTTCTCGCCAAAGCACATGCAATACAGTGCATGATCGTGTTAACCAAGTTCTTGATTAAGCATATTCATACAGCAGGCTTGGGAAGTTAAGGTACCTCCCTTTATATCATTGACCCAAACATTGATCCATCTAGAGTCATCAATCCTAGTTAATCACATATGAAGAATAGTTCCAAGTCACTATGGAGCGGCTCGTCACCTCAGTATAGGCCTGGTTTATACTCGAGGTTACTACGGAATGGCTCGTCACGTTAGCGTAGTCCTAAGGTATAATCGAGGTCACTACGAGAAAGGCTCGTCACCTTAGCGTAGGCTGACAACACGAATATAGTGTCTCATACACCACCATATTCGATTCATGAGTTTAGGTTGCTCACTGGTCACTACAGGAAGGCTCGTCACCCAAACGCAGGCCGACAGCTCGACCACGGTGTCCCATACACCACCATGTCAGGCTCATGAGTCTTAGCAGATCGTGATACCAAGGTTAAACGAGTTTTGCACTGGTAAATTGGTACCTTAGATTCAAACAGTAGCGTTCATACATGATGAACATACATTAGGACAATCGGGTTGCTTGACAAGCTCGATTGGTACGAGCGTACATCGAGTTAATCGACATGGAGCGCGTAATCACTCCGCGTGGCCTAACCACTATCGACAAGCAGCATACGACTTAAATTCCTCGAACCTATCTGGTGTGGCGAAACAACCTCGGCCACTACCTTAAAAATCGTTACCAATCGCTTGGACTACGTCGTAGCCCCAAACACACTCCAAACAATAGTGTTCGCATGTAAAAATTAAATACAGCATGTGACAACTAAAACTAAAGATAAATCTTACCTGAGCATTTCGAAAAAACACATGCTACACATATTACAATACATAGGCATTTTATCTATAAATCACACAGTAGTAAGATAGGTTACATGAAGAAAACTGTAACCATAGATAAGGAGATTGAGAATCCTATCTCAACACCCTCATTACATACATTTAAACAAGCATCTTCTCATTCAAGCATTTTATCAAACACTTGGACTACACATATCATATACATGTAATAAAGTAGTTATAACAGGTATTGTAGCAAATCCCTTTACAAAGGATTCACCATACATACAATAATCATGTATTCTCAGTCAATAAATATGGCAAGCATAAATCATAATTCCATACTCATTCAAACATTTCAACAACCACATGGAATGCATTAAAAATCAACATAGTTTACATATATACGTACTATATGAAAAACGTCGTATCTAAGCACATGTGACAGCAACCAAGTCAGTCATAAATCATTATTGACATTAAAGGCCTTGAAAACCATAACCTAAACATTTATAGTCCGCACCGTTCACCGGTAGACTCGTAACGAACTCAGTTCGAACACTAACTCTTCGTCTACGGCACAACGGAAACCTATAGTATGAAATAGGTTAGCTATTTCACCATTTGCTCTATTCAATTCTCTAAAAAATATTAGGGTTAGATTTCTTACCCAAGAACAGGATCGGAATCACCGGTATGGCGATACGAAAGCAATGGTTAAGCACGTGGAGTAGTAGGGAAGGATCCCAGGAATAGTCTCTCACTTTCTCTCTCACTTTCTCTCTTTACTCTCTTCTCTCTCCTAGGGTTTGTAATTCGTATGGAATGAGAGAGAGAGGGTTTAAGGCCCTTATATAGGCCCAGAACTGATGGAAATGGCCCCAGGGCCATGGTATACTTAGGTTATAGCCAAAAGTCACCTGTTTCGATCCAACGGAGCACATCTGGAGGCCCCTTTTTTGCGTGCAGTTAGGATTAAGCTCCCTGACATTGGATCTAGGTCAATTTAAGATCTCAGCCCGATCAGATTAGTGGATCAACCGCGGAAGACCTGTTTCAATTCAACGGTCACCGTTACTCAATCAGGGCCATAAGTATACTGACATGTGTTGGAAATTTTTTCTGATCTAAGGGTTTAATTGGGTCAGATTCTGACGGTCTAAATTCTTAGATTTAGTTTGCAAGCGAATGACTCAATTTACTTAAGTTTCAGTTCATTTTCTAAAGATATTCGCGTTTCTCACACACTTTGCTCTGGGCTTAAGTTGTGAGTTTAGGGATATCATTTGGACTTGATTTTTGAGATGATTGTCAAGTCCAGTAAGGCGGTCGTAACCGTATAGTTTTAGGATAATCATACTTTTGACACGTGGTACAGGTCCAATATGGAGTTTCAATGCCTCCTGAGAGCAACTGGGTTTTGAAATTGATCCTAAGTTTTTAGGCAATGTAGCGTTAGCGATTCTACTCATTTTGAGTCTTGCAGTTCGTATTGAAAGTTGTTCAAGATAATTTGATAGGTAATTTAGTTTAACACTTGATTAATCTTCGCCTAATTTCTAAAGAATTTGGTCCTCAGTGATTTCTGCCTGAGGTGGTACTCGGGTCGTTATATGAATTTTTTCGAGATGTTACACTGTATCCTGACTTAGTATATATTCTCTACGGTTCTTCCCAATTACCCCACCGTGTTAATTCCAGAAGCTCTTGCTCGAGTCACCGGAGCAAGGTCGGTGGAGGCCAAGCTGAGATCCTGGAGGAATTTTCTCGCACCCGAGTTCTTGCTTAAATTAGGTCTTTACTTCACCTTAGCAAGTATAGCTTTTGCTTGTTTAGGACTTAGCGCACTTCATGAATTTTTCAGTAACTCCTCTTACCGTGCAGATATGCATGAGGCGAGGCCTTCAAAGTGCAAGGCACCTCCATCGGTCGAGCTATCCCAGAAAAAGAAGAAGAACCAACCTCCAAAAGTAAGGGAAAAGTCGGAGCTTCATCCTCTATGGCTTAGGAGGTTGTGGAGAACGTACCGGCCTCGACTCTTGCTGATGTCATGGTTAAGGAGATTGTTGGGTCAGCTCCTCTTGCTGAAGCTCAGGTTGTTGGGCGAACGGTCGCGCGGACAACCAAACTTCCTACTCCCCAAGTAGGGGCCTCAGTCGGCGGCTACAGCTGAGAGTGTTAAAGGCCTCTCAGGTCGGTCTGGACCGCGCTAAAGAGCCTCCTGCCCGAGGTGGATCGGCATATTTCTGATGCTAATTTCACTAGCACAATGAACGCGTCAGCGGAGGGTATTTTGGTTCAATTATCTAGGCTCTTCCTCAAGGTGAGTCTCCTTTTACTTGAGTCGGCTCCATTTTTCTGAGTTTGGTCTAACCTTTGTTGTTTTTCTTCTTTTTTATAGTACACCCCTGCCTTGTTCAACCTACATTGTGAGATGTCATGCCTTCAGGAGTAAGTCAAAGTGGCGAAGGCGGTATTACTGCAGAAGGGGGTCGAGGCCGAATGACTTCACGTCGAGGTCGAGAAGTTCAGTGCTGAAGCTGGGCGGCTTCGTGAGGAGGTCTATCAAATTTGGACTGCCTCGAAAGCTTAGGTGAAGAGTTTGGTGCCTGAGCTGGAGGCGTCGAAGAAGCTACTTGTCGATGCCTTGGAGAGAGAGGCTTGGTGGAAGTCAGACCTAGTCGTGCAGAGATATGCCTTCAACGTGAAGGTCAAGGACGACGAGGCAACGACTATAGAGGGGTTCAAGTCATCTAAGGAGTACATGGAGGATAGGGATGCTTTGTACAACGCCGGGTATGAGAGGTGCCTTGAGGATGTAAAGGGATCACATCTGAGCTTGACCTCTCATCCTTCAAGGAGGCAAACTCCGACTCTGAGGAGCCCCTAAAGGACACGTCTTCTGAGCAGCCTCCTGCACCTTAAAGGCTCTTGCTTTCCCTCTTACCATTGTAATTTTTTCTCTTTTTTTGTTGATGTAATGTGCTCCTAGGAGCTTTATTAATACAATGAATTTTTGCCATATTGTTCATTTGTGTGAATTCTCTAAGTAAGAAGGTCGGCTTAACCTTTTTAAGTCGTGATGTCCAAGTAGTATTTCGTAGGTCGGATACACGAATTGCATAGGTTAAGTATCGACGATAGCATATGGTCTAACCTCTTCTTGAATGGTCGGTCCATTAATGAGGGTTATTCTTTCCATGTATCATGGGAAGCCCTTAGTAGATTTTTAGTAGATGGTCCATTTGTAAACATCGAAGTAGAAAGAAAAGTTGTCCCGACTTGGGGATTTTATTGATATCGAAGTAGAAACAAAACTTTCTGTGCTGGAATAAACATAGTAGGTAAGTAGATCTCGCACTCAGGGTCTCTTGTGGCTGTCCAGGCAGTAGTTCGATACGCCCAGAGGACGTGAGGGAGCTCTTTGGCCCATGACCCTTTGGCTTTTTCAAGCTTTGCCCGGAGGTGATTTGTTATAATCTTGTTGACTGTTTTGACCTGTCCATTAGCATGCGGGTGCTGAGGTGACAAGTAGACATTTTGGTTTCTGAGGTTCTCGCACATACTTTGGAAATCCTTTTTGTCGAATTGTTTCCCATTGTCCGAAATGATCGTGCAGGGGATCTCGTACCTGCATATGATGTTCTTCCAGACGAAGTCTGTAATCTTCTGCTCAGTAATCTTGGTCAGGGGCTCGGCCTCGGCCCATTTAGTGAAATAGTCAACCACGACAACCACGAACTTGGTTTGTCCTTTGCCAATTGTAGGGGGTTGATGATGTCGATCCCTTATTGGGCGAATGGCCATGGTCTGGTCAAACGAGTCAGTTGTTCGGGCACCTGTCGGGGTATTGCCGAAAACTATTGGCATTTGTCACATTTTTGAACATGTTGTTAGGTATCCACCTGAATGGTCGACCAGAAATAACTCTATCGGATGACCTTGTGGGTGAGGGTTCTGCCGCCAAAGTAATTTCCTCAAATGCCTTCATGGATCTCTTTCAAGATGTACTCAGCTTCCTCAGGTTGGAGGCACCTGAGATAGAGGAGAAAGAATCCCTTTTTGTACAAGATGTCCTCGACCATGGTGTAACGAGTGGCTCTAGCCAGAAGCCTGCGTGCCTCTGGATGATTCTTGAGCAACTTTCAGTCCTTGAGGTAATCATTTATCAGATCCATCCAGGTCGGCTCTGAGTTTATCGGGAGAACCGTGGCTGAGTCAGACTCATTGATTCTCGGTTCGATAAGGAACTCGATTAGGATAGATCTTGAGATATCATCCTCATCTGCAATGGCCAATTTTGCCAACATGCCTGCTTTAGAGCTTTATGCTCTGGGGATTAATTTGATGCTGCACTTCGAGAACTTGTTGATCAGCTCTCGGGCCTTTTGCAGGTAGGCCTTCATTCGTTCTTTTTTGGCCTGGTATTCATTCGCTATATGGTTGACGACAAGTTGTGAGTCATTGTAAACTTTCAGATGTAGAGCTCTCATGATGGCTACCAACCTGAGCCTGACCAATAGTGCTTCATACTCTACTGCATTGTTTGATGCTTGAAATCCAAATCTTAAGGTGTATTGTACACATGTATGGTCAAGGGCTTCCAAAACTATACTGGCCCCGCTGCCTTTAGAATTGGATGAGCCATCGACATAAAGTGTACACGTTGGTTGATCTGGGACAACCGCCTAGTGCGCGGTCCAAGTGGGCTGATTGTTAGGACTAGACTCCAACTTAGCATAACCCAGCTTGGAAGGATCCAGCTTAGCATGACCCAGCACAGGAGGAGCCAACTCGGTAATGAAATCAACCACCACTTGGCCTTAGATCGTTGTTCAGGGCTAATATTTAATGTCGAACTTGCTTAGTTCGATTGCCCATTTCATTAGTATCTCTAATACTTAAGGCTTCTGTAGCACTTGGTGGAGAGGTTGATTGGTTAGAATGATGATGGTATGGGCTTAGAAGTACGGCTGTAAGCACTAGGATGAAACGACAAGGGCCAGCGCCAACTTTTCTATGTCTGGGTACCTAGTCTCAACAAAGACCAGGGCCTTGCTAACGTAGTATATTAGGAATTATTTCCCTTCTTATTCCCTGATAAGGGCCAAGTTGACTGCTGTTGTCGAAATCGCCAAGTATAGCAGCAATGGTTCTCCTTATTCTAACTTTGAGAGCAATTGCGGTGACCCTGGGTATTACTTGAGTTGCTGAAAGAAGAGCTCGCACTCTTCCATCCATTCTGCCTTCTGCTTCCCTTTCTTGCTTGAAGAAGGGAAGGCATTTATCTGTAGCTCGAGATACGAACAATTTAGTGTGGCCACTCTTCCTATAAGGCATTGGACTTCATTCGTTGTCTTGAGCGAGCTCATGTCGAGCAAGGCTCAGATTTTTTCAGGGTTCGCCTCGATTCCTCTCTAGCTGACCAAGAATCTTAGAAACTTACTAGAGTTGACACTGAGGGCGCTTTTGCTCAAATTTAGTTTTATCTGGTATTTCTAAAGGATTAAAAACATCTCTTTAAGGTTGAAAATATGGTCCGCAGCTTTAACGCTTTTGACGAGCATATCGTCGACGTAAACTTCCATGGAGTGTCAAATCTATTAAGAGAACATTTTGTTAACAAGCCTTTTGTATGTGGCTCCAGCGTTCTTTAGTCCGAAAGGCATGACCTTGTTGCAGTAGAGCCCTTTTTCAGTGACAAAAGTCATCTTTTGCTTGTCATATGAGTGCATAAAAATTTGGTTATAGCCTGAATAGGCATCCATGAAGCTTAACAGCTCATACTCAACCATGTTATCAACAAGCTGGTCGATCCTGGGTAAAGGGAAGCTATCTTTAGGGCAGACTTTGTTCAGGTCTGTATAATCAACACAGACCTGCCACTTCCCATTGGAATTTTTAACTAAAACTACGTTGGTTATCCAGTCCAGATAATAGATCTTTTCAATGAAGTTGACTTTGACAAGTTTTTTGACTTCTTCTCCAATTATGGCATACCATTCGAGTTCAAACACCCTTCGCTTCTTTCAGATTGGTATGGTCGGGGTCAACATTCAACCTGTGGACCATGAGTTTTGAACTTATGTCGGGCATATCCTAATGTGACCATGCAAATACATCGGCATATCCTCAGAGGAGGCTCATGATTTCGTCTCACAACAGTGGCATCAGGGATGACCCGATCTGCACTGTTTGAGTTGGATTTGAACTGTCAAGCGGGACGAATACAAGGTCCTCCATAGGACATCCTCTTTCATTTGAATCTTCTCAAGAATCAAGAGAAGTGATCATCATTGCTTATTGTTGGGTTCTAAATGCCATGGAATAGCATTACCGAGCTTCATATCAATCTCCTCTAACCAATCTGGCATGATGCTCAGTGGGGAACTTCATCGCGAGATGGTATGTCAACACAACGGCCCACAGAGCCTTGAGCGAAGGTAGAGCCTTGAGCGAAGGTCGTCTAAAAATAATGTTATAGACGGACGAGCAGTCTACCACTAGAAAGTCAATCATGGTCGTTATCTGGTTTTACCTGTCCCCAACTGTGATTAGGAGCTGGATCGATCCTTCTAATGTGACCTTGTCTCCCGCAAACCTGAGCAGAGGAGTTTTAACTGTTCAAAGTTGAGGTCGCCTAACTCCCATCTTGTCGAATGCTTCGACGAAGAGGATGTCTGCCAAGTTTCCAATGTCCACTAGGATACAGAACACTCTGCGGTTGGCTATTGTCATAGTTACCATAAGTGCATCGTCATGGAGGTGGTGAACACTTCGGGCGTCCTCTTCTTTGCAGGTTAGATCACAAGGCGTTATTTTATGCTCTTTCAGGGGCTTACTGGTGAAGAGGACTTGATAGGCGCTGATACTTCTGGCATGGGCTTTTCGAGCTCGGTTCGAATCGCCTCCCCCGGTCGGCCCTCTGAAGATTATGAGAATCTCCTCGATTGGTTCATTGTTGACGAGCTGTTCATTCTTTGGGTCGGCCCGTTCCTCTCTTCTGTTGACATATTCACACAAGTGCCCACTACGGATCAGGGCTTCGATTTCTTCCTTCAGGTCAAAATAATTGTCGATAGAGTGGTCGTGGTCTCGGTGGAAGTGACAATATTTTCACTTGTCTCGCCTATCTGCATTAGATTTCATCCTGTTAGGCCATTTGAGGATTCGTTTGTCTCGGAACTCCATGAGAACCTACTCAAGAGTCGCGTTGAGAGGAGTGTATGAGCTAGACCTGCTGTCAGGTCGTCTACTCTAGCATTGGCCTCTAGGAGTTTTGTCATCTTTTCTCCTCTTATTGTTGTTGGTCGAGGTTGGTTCCTCCTTGGGATGTTTTTCCTTAGCCGAGCAGCTCACCTTCTTTCTAGACAATGTGAAGGAGATGGGAGGCCGGTTTGAGGCATTCTTTCCCCCGATGAAGTTAGTGATGAAGGCTTTGCTAAGCTATGTGAAAGAACTAATTGATTGTGAATTCAGTTGTCGGAACCATTTCTAAGCTACTCCTTGCAAGGTTAGTAAGAATGCACGGTGCATGACTGTGATCGATGCACCGTGTAATTCCATCCAAGTCCTAAAGGATTCCAAATACTTTGCTGGGTTGGTGGTTCCGGAATATTGGGCGATCTATAGCATACGAAATCTTGGTGGCAATTGCGCGTGCATGATGTCGGCGGTGAACAGAGGCTCGATCTCTTCCAGCTGAGGTCAAAGCATTCGCACGGTAGGCATGTCGTATGTTGTCGATCTAGCCCAGCATGTCATTCAGCTCGGCTTCGCAGGGGTTGTTGCTTTTAGGGGTGCACATTAAACTAGTAGAACTGTGGAACCGAACCAAAACTGACCAAACAGTCCGGTTTGGTTCGGTTCTAGAGTGCACCGATCCCAGTTTTGGTTCTAAGGATCAAAGAACCATTTAGTTCAGTTCGGTTCTCGGTTTGGGGGTATGTAGAATCGAACCGAATCGTGAACCGATCAGTAGATCCGAACCTGGAACTGAAACTATATTTAAAAAAAAAAACCTAAACCCTAAGTCCCTAACCCCTATTCACGTTGACCCGGCCCTGCTGCGGCTGCCCTCTCTCTATCACTAGTCCTCTCTCTCTCTCTCTCTCTCTCTCTCTCTCTCTCTCTCTCTCTCTTTGTCGACGATCCTCTTTCCCTCTCTTTGTCGATGATCATCTCTCTCTCTCTATGGCCGATCCTCTCTCTCTCTCTCTCTTTGGTCCTCTCTCTCTCTCGCCGATTGGGTTGGATTATAAAAAGCCTAGAACCATGGAACCAAACCGATTTTAACAGTCCGGTTTCGGTTCCAAAAATCCTAGAATCATTAGGAACGGTTCGGTTTTGGTTTCACCTTAGAACCGAACCGAACTAACCCATGTGCACCCCTAACCGCTTTCGGCCATAGCCTCAACAGCTACCTCGAGAGCTTTGTCACGCTTCTTCCTATCTAACTCATAACAGAGGTCGGAAGCGGCCAGTGATATGGTGTCAGAGATGTGAGAGGGTACCAGCCTTGATGTTCCAAGTTGCTAGCTTCTGTGAGAGGCAGCAGTGCATCAGAAGGCTTGGGGGGCTCCTGGACCGTTGGTACTGCTGCCTGCTCGACCCTTACGCGGGTCGAGCCTGTAGTTGTTCCAATAGGTGCTTCATGGAATTCATGTTATTTGTTCAACGCTTCAACTTGTTGTCCAAGGGAGACCAGCTATCCTCCCCAATTACAGGATCATTACATCGGCCCTGCAGGCGCGGAATCAACCTGCAACTACGAAGTGAAATCCCGGTGACTGGCAGACTGATCTGACGGTGCAAGGTCGGGCACAACAGAGGAGGCCTAGACCTTCTTCTTCCCTTTCGCCATTGTTGAACTTATGGTGAAATGAGAATGACTTTCAATGCTGGTTCCTAAAGACGGCGCCAAATTGTTGATGCAAAAATCCGGTTAGCCCCTTCTGGACCTGCTTACCTGCACAAGGAATGGACAAGGAAGACCCTGGCTAGAGAAGGGGACCCTCCGAAGCTTAAGTCAGGAAAGGGATCTAGGTCTAGTCGAAGATTGAGAGTTTAGGGCTAAAGATAGTGCATACCTTTCACTATTAAAGGCCTCTCTATTTATAACTTATGAGAAGCGGTGGTGTAAAGGAAATCTACCTATTTAGTAGGTACATATTGCAGAGGGATTGAGATCTCAGACTAGTAGGAGGATGTTCCGAGATCCCAGGCTAAGATCTTGAAATTTTGAGCGTGTCACAAATATCCCTTGAGATCTTTAAGGAAGACCTCTGACGGATCCCTCTTGGATGAGGCTTGACTCCCCGGAACCATCAAACCATCAGAGGCATGCAGTGGGAGGCCGAGGTGCTCTTGGCCAACCTGGGCATGTCGACCCCTACATGCCAACCAGGATAACGCCAACCTGGGTCATGCCGACCTACCTTCCTAGTCAAGTAGGAAGACAGGGGGTCTTGACGAACTTTGGAGATCTTAGAGTCGACGGAGGTGGTGCTCTTATGGGCATGTCACTTTGTCATAATCCGGGAGTAGGGAGCGGGCCCTCGAAGGATCCGAGTTCCATGTTGGTCTTTCGCGAGGCCAAGCTCACAAGGTTCCAACCTGACCTTTCATTATAAGTCGGTCCATTTTTCCCCATAACACAACTTATATAATATCCATGGTTTTAAGACTTGTCTGCATCGAGCGCAATTTGCACTAGTCAACACGGACTCAGCAGGACTGGAGCTTAGGTGACTCTTCCGAGTGGAAGCGGATTGCGTACTGAGTAAACTTTGTGGGGTCCACTCCATCCATCCATTGTACCATATATTTTTAGGTCATGAGCCCAAAAACAAAGCACATCCAAAGCTCAAGTGAACCACACTAAAGGAAATAATGTAAATTGAACGTTTACCGTTGAAAATTTCTTGAGGGCCATAGAAGTTTTTTTATCAAGTTGATATTTATATTTTCCCCTTCATCCATGTCTGTGTGATCTTATGAACAAGTTGGATGACAAATAAACATCATTGTGGGCCATTGTGATGTAGACCCTAGCAAGGTTTCAACGGCATAAATCATTATTCCCATTGTTTCCTGTGTTATGGTACAATTAAGCTTTGGATATGCTTAAATTTTGGGCTCAACCCCTAAAATGAGCTGTAAAAATGAACGGATAGCATAAATAAACCACATACATTTTAGTGGTATGATAAAAGCACATTAAGCAATCCGATTTCCTTCCCAATTGGGTGGTACTGAGGGATATGGCTAAGTTTTGCTAAGTTGGTCTGGCCCCACTTGTCTCCTCCTCACTCTTTTTGCCTACAAGAGCCAATCAAAAAAGGTTGCATGTAATCACAAGGGAATTCATATAGAGAGGTTTTTGTGACAATACAACTAGTGTTTATTAAGTAGTGTCATGTCAACCATCAAGAGAAAGTGGTCGAGCAAAGAGTAGTCATGTCGAAGCAATTGTCGGGAAGATGGGAGGTTTAGAAACAAGAAAAGCAAGTAGTGCTAAAATTGTTATAACAACCATTAGAACGTGATAAGCATCTAGGTGATCAATATATAAAAGCAACAACGTTTACGTACTTGACTTGACCATGTTCGGTTGGATTGTGACTATGTGCAAACACCCTACCCTAAGCTAATAAGCTAATTGAGATTGGACAAAACCTTAATCCAAACCTTGATCCATACCTAAATCCTAATTCAGGCCCTAAACCCTAATCCAAAGCCCAAACCCAAATCCAAATCCTAATCCAAGGCAAACCCTAAACCCTATAAGCTTGAGTCCTAAAGCCAACATTAAACCTAGTCAACCTTCAGACAGACTCGATAGAAACCTAACTCCAAAACCTAACCTTAAGAAAAACTAGTCAACCCGCTAAATCAACTCACTTAGTCAGCCTACCCAGTCAACTCACCTTATCAAACTAGGCCCAAGATCTATTTTAGTCTAAGGCCACTTTCAAAGCCTAATCAGAGCACAGAGGGAGACAGCAAAGCAGCCACATTTATCCAGAGCTCCCCGCATGAGTGAGAGAGCTCGCCTACCAAAACTGAAGAGCTGGCAAGGTACAAGCGGCCCCTAGGATGCCACTCACCATGTGGCTCGTTTTGTACTTTCGCAAGCTATTCATCCGTGTGCGGCTAGATTTTTTTGCATGCTCCAAGCATGTAGAAAAGTTGAATTACTCCAATACCCATCCCTTGTGTTAAAATTATGTTATATGCCATCCAATCCAACGCATGAGATTTTGCCACATGACAATCTCAAATCTCAACCATTCAAACCCTTTCTAATCTTAAGCTTTATAAGAATTACCAGAAAACCAGGTAGGGGGCTATAAATACCCACCTTCCCATCACATTTCAATCCATCCTAGAAAAATCCAAGTCTGCTCACTCACCCCTTAAGACTTTATCCTAACCACTCCATTCTTCTACCAAGGAGAGGAAAGAGTCCAATCCAAGTTAAGCTTAGCCCAACCTAATCCAGAGCCTCATGAGCCATTAAGATCTCAATCCAATACACACAATCCAATCCTTGCAATACTACCGTCCATCCAGCTGTTTAATCTCCATTCTCCTTCGTCTAAATCCCACCATTAGCATTGTGCAACACTTACTCACTTCTCAACCCCCTTGCTCATCTATTTCATCATTGCTACATAACATTGCATCTTGTACCCAGCTAGTATGCTTTATGGCTTGCTAACTTAGTCAGATCGTACCTATCAGAAATTTGTTAGTTAGATCCTACCTATCAGAAAATTGCACTGACTGGTTTATTGTTTTGACAAGTAGTGAGGGCGGGTTATCAATCTCGAATCTAAGCCCGTCATAAACTTTTCATTCAACACATCATTATATATATCAATCCATACATGTTTGCATCATTTGTGTAAGAGAATTGAACCCTAACCCTTAAGAATAAGTCAGATCTTATGAAGTAGAGACCGTACGACAATACGGGTAGAGTGGTGCCTAACATCTTCCCTCTCTATAACTATGGTCTCTTACCTTGAATCTCTAGTAATAGAATATAGAATCATCGTAGGATTAAGAATCCTCAGATCCTCTTTCTTAGCATTTTTATAGGATCTAATTGACTATAAAGACAAGGAAACTGGCCAGTGGTGACTCTGGTGAAACATAACACCATTTTAATCACAACACTTTGAAAAAGGCTCCCATAGAAACACGAGTCAATTCCACTACCCCGGGATCCAACATCGACACTGTGGCTCCACCTTAATGTATATGTTGTATATCCATGCAGTCTATTCGTTTGGCCAGGTCATTGTCGGGCATGGGCCCAAAAATGAAGCATATCCTAGTCTCGGGTGGACCACACCACAGGAATCATTGATCATTGAACATCCACAATTAAAAAATTCCTACTGTCACCGTAATGTTTATTTTCCATCCAACCTATTGATAAGGACAAACAAACTTGGATGAAGGGAAAACACAAATATTAGCTTGATCCAAAACTTTTATGGTCATCAAAAAGTTTTTAGTGGTCAATCACCATTGTTTCTTGTGGTGAGGTCCACATGAGATTCGGATCTACTTCATTTTTGGTCTATTTGTAAAATAAGCTAGCAAAATGAATGGACATCATGGATATACAACACATACATTGAGGTGGCCCCACAGTAATGACTTTGACTTGACTAAACCCACATTGGTCAAAACACTGGTAATAAATAACTAATGGCATTTTTTAGGTTTATAAAAATATGGTTTCTCAAGTATATCTACACATTGACATACAATGGTAGATGTCCAGATGTCTAATGGTGCAAAAGTTACTAGGTTTATTTTAAATATTTTAAAAGTAGATGATTTTCATTCCATAACCCAAATGGGCAAGCGATTATGTGAAAATTTTGTTTTTATTTTTTATTGTTAAATAAATTTTGATGAAATAGTTAATAAGATAATAAAAATGTCTAACTTAGGGTTCATTTATACATCTAAAGTGAAATCATAATTTAAATAGTTTTCGTGTCCTCACTCATGCCTCAGTTATAGACTCACAAGAGTTTCAACATGAGGTTATAGGTTTTAGTACCCATTGTGGTGTGAGTGCATGGGTGTGTATGGGGGTGTGTAGAAAAAAATTAAATAGTTTAATTTAAATGTTATATGTTGGCTGCTCAGTTTGTTTTTAATTATGCAGTCATGCTATAATCGATACAACGGCTCAATCCAAATCAATCAACTTTGACCCCAAGCACCAAAATAAGTAGATACATCCAATATGAATGTATATGACCAAATTTTGAGAAGATCAGTTACTTACTCAGCCACTTGCAGAATTTAATAACGATCAGGGGATAATCAGAAGGTGAAGTGCTTCCTCCAAAAATAGGTTACTTTGTACCCTTCACAAAAAATGACTTTCAAAATACCAGTACAATCAAACAAAAGGAAAGACTCACAATCGGTCACTATGAGCAAATACAAGAATGTGTCTCTCGAAAGAACTGTTTAATATTGGATAAAGAGAAAATATAGTATATGAGCGTAGACTTGAATTACAACTAAAGATTATAGCTAACAATTACCACTAATACATTTCTCTATTCCTAAGACAAGATGAGAAAAAGTAAATTTTGTTGTTGATCGTTGAAAAAAAAAAAATTAACTGTCACATTCTTTTGCTATTTATAGATTTTTGTTGTAGTTTATTCTTCCATTGTTGTAATGGTTTTAGCAGTCAAAATGTCTCTCTCTAGATCCTTCTCTTTTACGCTTCTCTTATTGCAACCTTTCCTCTTCCAAACACCTCTCGACCGCCTATTTTACTTTTGTTGGCTAAAGTTTTGTTTTGGTTGTCCTCGGTCACCCTTCATATCTTTAAACAACTTAACTGCACTTCTTGTACATTGATCATAATATTTTGTCTACCATCCTTTGTCATGTAAAAGTAGACTTACGCCATCTGCAATCCCACAAAAAGTGCACCAAATCTTTAAAATTCTTTTTTTTTAAGATTTTGTAATTTCTCTACTAATTTTCTCATAATTGTCAAATTTAAGGTACAACATTACTCGTCTAATTTATCAATGCCTGCCATCGATGATGACGCTGTCAAGACTATAAAGTTTTTCCCTATATGTGTTAGGAATTTTGATACTCCTGCATGGAGCAAGGATTTATAATCATTCATGACATTGCATGGTATTTAAAGGACACGGCCCTCATTCCACTCAT
Organism: Magnolia kwangsiensis; assembly: GCA_037074715.1. Classification (NCBI taxonomy): domain Eukaryota; kingdom Viridiplantae; phylum Streptophyta; class Magnoliopsida; order Magnoliales; family Magnoliaceae; genus Magnolia; species Magnolia kwangsiensis. The sequence goes on along the minus strand of CM073571.1, from coordinate 59,233,928 downwards.
TCGAATGGAAATGTGTCCAGTGGGGCGCTGGACGCACCCAAATCAAAAGTCACCGTGTGAGGCATGAGATTCACGGTAAAAAATAATAAAAAAGATGAAATAATAGTTTCGTGCAATGAATCATTTTATTTTTTTTTACACACCCTCACACACTCACACTGCAGTGGGATTTCACTGCCAATGGATACTTGAACCCTTGACCGGGTGTTGAAACTCCTGAGAGTTCCCTCAAAAAGTTGATGCAAATAAACAAATTTTTGTTCAACATCTCCGAGCTATATATTCTTATTTAACTCTAGTCATTGATTCAGACCCATATAAAAGAGACGCTATGAATATTCTAAAATAGGCTATACTAAATTGCATTTGCACAAATTCATACCAATCCAGAGATTACCACTGGAGCAAGAGTAAGGATCCGTGCAACGAATCTTCACTTCTTCCTTTTTTTTTCTTTTTTTTTTAATGGGTCACATGTAGTAATCTCCAGTAGTACTTTTCCAAATGTGATGGACCAGCGCGGGATGGACGGCCAAGACCCTTATGGACACAATCTGCACTCCCCTGGTTTTCACCTTAGTCCACTTGGATGAGTCGTGAAAGACACTAACAAGTTGCCACAATGTCCATATTTTCCAACACACCTATTTACTACACTATTATGTCAGGGTATTGAAGTAAAAAAATAAAAATAAAATCAGGCAGATTCAAAACTGAGCCTGTTTGGCACGTGGGATTAAATGATATGAAATTAGGTTAGGTGGAATTAATATCATTATTGCACAATGATTGCATATCAGGAAATATCATAATATTTTCATCTTATGTTTAGGATCAAAGTCTTCCTTTGATAAAAGTATAGTATTAAGTGAAGCTTGCGTTTGGTTGACCATGGAATTGCAATCAATGGATCAGATTTCATAACTGATGTCAATCACTTGTATACATATGCAACTTGAATATCATGTCTAAAGGGTGTATATGTTTCGCTGGCATGGATAAAACACATATCAATATGAGGCTCACAAATGTAATGGATTTCAAAATCTATAGAAAAACCTGCAGCATCTACTATTGGCAGGGGTTGATGCGATACGAGGAGAGGGGAATAAAGAGATTGAGAGCCTACCATTGTTACTTTCTCCAAAGCTTTGGGATGTCTATGCATCAAGCTCAGAAGTTAGTTGTGTTCAAAACTCACCTAGGCCACACAAGAAATTGGGGGATTAAATGCCCAGCCTTACAACTAAGGCCCTTGAAATTTTGAATCAAGCTGATATTTGTGCTGTCCTTTCATCCTGGCCGGAACAATCTTATGAATGGCTTAGACGGCATATAAACACCATAGTAGGCCCCAAGAAGATTTCAATGGTGGGTACTACATCCTCTATATTATTATTTGATTTTCCTTTTATGGGCTTATATCTTAACAATAGCTTGTCTAATCGATGGACGGATTGGATATCATGTAAACAACACAGTTGGACCCACACAACTTGGTTCAATTATTTCTTATTAACTACAAAGTACAAAGGTACAGTGTAGTTGAGAGAGAGAGAGAGAGAGCATGTGGCATTGGATAAAGGACCCGGATTGGGTTCTACTCCCACCAGAACCTATCTAGACACCACTCTGCCCTTCTTGTTTTTTTTTGTTTTTTTTTTTTTTTTACACGCACACGCACCCCCACACATACACGCCAAAGTGGAATTTCACCACCTATGGTACTCGAACCCTTGACCGGGTGTTGAAACTCCTGAGAGTATAACACCGGAGCAAAGGTAAGGACCCAACCCCACTCTGCCTTGGTGAGACCCTGTAACCGGCTGTGGGTGCGACCCTGACCGTAGGGGCTTATTTTGATGCGTGCATTGTATATCCATGCAGTTCATCTGTTTTTCCAGCTTATTGTAGTCTATAGTACCCAAAATGAAACAGATAAAATTTAAGGTGGACCACACCACAGGAAACAGTGGTTAATGATTAATGAAGCAGATACATGAGCTGAGCTTCTGAAATTGATGGACAGATTGGATGTCATATGGACATCAAGGTGGGCCCCATAGAACTTGGTCCAATTATTTTTCATTAACTATGAAGTACAAAGGTACAAAGGTGTAGAGAGAGAGAGAGCATCTAATGGGATAAAGCGGCTCGGCTTGGGTACTACTCCCCAAACCAGCAATGTGGGTGAGACCTTGACTGTAGGGGCCACCTTGATGTATGCATTGTATATCCATGCTGTTCATCTGTTCTTACTGCTTATTAGAGGCCATGGCCCCAAGAATGAAGTAGATACAAATTTAAGATGGACCACGCCATAGGAAACAGTGGTTAACGACTATTGAAAACCTTTTGTGGGCCATAAAAGTTTTAGATAGCTGATATTTGTTTTTCCTTTCGTCCAAATCTCTTTGACCTTGTCAAGAGGTTGGATGGTCAATAAACATTACGGTAGATGCTAGGAGGGCTTTAACGGTGGAAGCTTAATGACCACTGTTTCATGAGGTGTGGTCTATTTTAAACTTGTATTGGCGACATTTTTTAGACTTAATCTTAAAATAAGCTGGAAAAATAAATGGACAGTGTGGGTATACAATGACTACATCGAGGTGGGCCTTACGGTCAGGTCTCACCCACATTCCTTGTTCTAGGGTGCAGCCAAATCAGGACGTTCTATCAGAGGCTCTATTGGGCCCGCTATGATATATATGTTTTATCCATGTTGTCTATCCATTTTGAAATATCATTTTAAGGCATGAGCACAAAATTTGAGACAGATCAATCATCAAGTCAATGACACCACCGGAAGCAGTGGAGATTGAAATCCTACCAATGAAAAATTGAGCTAATGGCATGGCATGCTAGTGACTCTCTTGGCATAAAGTAAGCAATTGCAATTTGATTCTTGTGAGACACAGAAGTTTTAGATCAAGCTGATACTCATGCTTTCCCTTCATCCAAGTCTACTTGACCTTATGAACGGGTTTGGATTGCAAAAAAACATCAACACGGCCCTTGGAAGTTTTCAACAGTAGGAGTTCAATTCTCATTGCTTCCTGTGGTGTGGTCCACTTGAGCCTTTGATTTGCCTTCTTTATAGGCTCATGCTCTAAAATGATCTTTCAAAGTAGATGGACCATGCCCAAACAAGACCGTCAATCTCTAGCTAGTTCCAGTGGAGTAGTACCCAACCGGCATCCTTGGATAAGTAAAGGTGTGAAAACTTCCAAGCTTATATATTATTGTTGTGGTTCGATTTCAAATTTGGTCATGTGATTAGTGGGGGTGTATCAGAATTGAATGTGTGGCTTAATTTAAACTGAACAACTACAATCCTAAACGCAAAGATAGACGGATACATTAGAAATTAATTATATATGATCAAATTCTAATAAGATCACTCGCCTATTCAACCACTTGCACAACATTACCTAAGATAATCAGGCAACAATCGAAGGGTGGAGTTCATCATCTAAAAATGGACCACACTTCTTCCTTCTACACAAAAGAATGTTTTTCTCTTCAATGGGGGCAGCAATCATATGAAAGTCTCACATAACCACCTAACTTCTAACTAACCCAACAAGGAACATTTAACAGATACCAAATGGAAAGTAATAAATGGTCCAATTTCAACAAATAAATGTACATTAATCAGAGTTGAAGATCATCTAATTAGTAATGACAAAGATGGAGTCAGGTGCCATACCAATACTCCATGTAACTGCATTCTATCAAAACCTAGTTTTATTTTATACGATGAGAGAGTACCACGGTACACATGCAACTAGAAATTCCACTCTCCACGTTCATGTAACTCAGATAAACTGTCCAAACCATGCACCCACTGCCGATAGGTGACAATATAAAATTCAGATTATTTGAGTAATTGAAACTGATTATTACTTCTTATTTTATTTTATTTTGTTGAATATGGATATTTTTTGTTAGGATTTCTTTGTAAAACTATCCTTTTTTTTAACCTAATTAGATAAGACCACCTTGAATAATTTTTTTGTAACGACTCGGAAAATTTCGTACCAAGAACCGAGTACCACCTCGATCAGAAATCATTTAGGATTAATTCTCTTAGAAATTGAACTTAAGTTACCTAGCACTAAGTTAGTCTGTCTGTGAAATTAGTGTTATTCGCTTTAAATACGTTCTGCAGGATCTAAAACTTGTAGAATTAATGACGCTATAATACTTTGAAATCTAGGATCCAACTCTAAACTCAGTTGTTCCGGAGAATGTTTAGTAACTTTGTATTGATTTTAAACCGCGCATTGAAAGTCCGATATCTATAATCTCAGACCATTATGACCGCTTAGTTGGACTTGACCATCCTTTCGAAAATCAAGCCTAACTGATGTCCTGACACCATTTTACTGAGTCCGGAGTGAAGAGAGTGAGAAAAGGAAAAATATTTAGAAAATTAATTATGTTTTTATGAAATCTGGCACGGTTCACTTGCGCGTTATTTTTAAGCGTTCTGACCGTTGGAATTCGACTAAATTTCACCCTCGGATCAGAAAAGTTGGCCCTTTCATGTCATAGAGCTTGTAGCCCTGATTTAGGTTCAGTGACCATTGAATTGAAACTGGTCCACCACGGACGATCTGGAAATCCGATCGGACTGAAAACTTAACTTACTAAAGATCCGATGCTAGTAAGCTTAAGTCCGACCGCATTTGATAAGAGGACCTCCAGAAGTGCTCTGTTGGATTGGAACAGACCCGATTTGGTTATAACATAAGTATACCTTGGCTATGGGTCTAATTTGATAAATTTTTAACCTATATAAGGACCTTATAACCTCTCTCTCATACACCGTACGAATTTTGAAACCCTAGCTAAGGAAGAGAAGAAAAGGAGAGAGAAAGTGAGAGAGAAGTGGGAGCTACTCCTGGGATTTGATTTCCGTTACTCCTTGTGCTTATACATCGTTACCGAATCACTATTCCGATGATTGCGCTTAGGTTATGATTTTTAGCACTTTCAATGATAGTTAATGATTTATTCATGTTGTGAATGCAATTACACATGCCAAATGTGCCATCTGTTTTGTCTTTCGTATACGTATACTTTATATTGTAAATACCGTATTTCATGTACATGTTAGAATACACATATGCGTATAAAATCTGTTGATATGTTTGCCATGATTAATGATCGTTGTTATATGCCTGATATGTGTACGGCAACTCCTAGGCGAAAGGTCTTGCCCTAATATGTGACGGTGTCAACATATGTGATGTATGTTGAATAGTGTAAGCCAAGTGTTTGTTTAAATGTTTAAATGAGATAGTAGTTAGTAGAATGTGATTGTTAAGGTGGTTGAGATATGGATTTCAACCATAAGGTCTGTGTATATGATTTTCTCTATGAATCATGTAACTTAGGTTATTCATGCTAAACGAGTGTATGCTTTCCTCCATGGATTATGTACTTAGTTGAATCATGTTAAATGAGTATATGAATTCTTGCATGCACTGTGTTTACATTCAAATTGTATTTCATGATTGTTCATATGAATGCAGGATATGAATCATATGCTTGTTATTAGCTTTGTTTGTAGATGGGGCTGTACTACAGTACAAGTAATCGAAAAACGTTCCGTAAATCGTGTTTGAGGTTGTTTTCGCCACACAAGATGAGTTTAGCGAATCTGAGTTGTGCTTGGGATGTTCAGCAGTGGTTAGGCCACACGGAGTGCTTATGCATTTCATGTCGTTCAACTCAACGTACGCTTGGCCTAGTTGAGCTTATCAACGAACCCGATTGACCAATAGTTGTTTACCATGTTTGGTCGCTACTGTTTGAATCTAAGACACTGAGCTTACGAGTGAAACTCTTGTAACCATGGTACCAAGATCCCCTAAGACTCATGAGCCGGACATGGTGGTATGGGACACCGTAGTCGTATTGTCGGCCTACGCTGGGGCCACAAACCTCCCCGTAGTGACCAGTGAGCACCCTACTCTAAGCAAATTATGGTGGTATGGGACACTATATTCTTGCTGTCGGCCTACACTGATTAGTGACGAGCCCTCTGTAGTGACCTTGAGTTTATCCTGACACCGCATGGGGGCGACGAGTCCTGATGCAGTCTTAAGGATATAAATAGGCCTGTATTGATAAGGTGATGAGGGAGAGGAGCAGCGATTGCGCGCAACAGCCCTGGCAGCCCTTGCAGCGACCTAGAACCATAACATCGTATGAGATTCCTAAGACTAACGACCCTAGAATGGATCGATGTTGGAAAATGATACAAGGGAGGTGTCTTAGCTTCCCAATCCTGCTGTATGAAAAGGACTAATAAGAATTTGGTAATCATATTCATAACACCGCATTGCATGTGCTAACGGTGTTGGTGATAGAGCACTGAGGAAGTGAGTCATGCCGCGATCGTTAAATGATGTCGCAGAGGGGATTGTGGTGAGGGCATACATCATTCTTCATATCATCCTTGCATTAACAAGAGATATAGGACCTGTGTGATTGTACTGCCTTATCATTACTGCTTGATTGGATTGATAATATGTTAACTTTTGCTATATAGTACCACTGAATTGATCACTCACTCCTACATTCTGGGACGGTGTTTAAACACCAACCAGACTCTGACTTAGCTGCAGGAGATGGCGATGCTTGCGAGGCAGAGCCAGACTTCGACGAGGACGAGGAGGCGTTCTCTTACATGCAGTTCTCAGGTAGGTTCATGTGAGCCTTGTCTTGACCAGTGGGAATCATTTTTTGGAATATGTATTGGATTAGTTTGAACAGTTCATATATATTTTGAGACACAAATGTATGTATATTGTCTTGGGCAGAGCACGCATCATTTGAAAATTTATTTTAAATAATATATGTATTTAAGTCTTCCGCTTGCATTTCCTTAATATCCCTGAATTGTGTCTGCTATCTGACTTGATTTATTTCATATTTTATACATTCTTATAGTAAACATACAATTATCATCAAATATGTTACATAAGTGATATTTTGAAACTCGGAAGCTGAGTTATAATCGAGCCCCGGATTTCAGGGCGTTACATTTTTCATTAATCTTTATTTTACCTATTTCAACCAATTCCAACATGTCAATCACCTTTTTCTTTTCTCTTTTTTAATTGGCTAAACTATACTAACATGCACGTGGTGATTAAGGGCATGACTATTCCCTGATGCGGATGGTACACTTTATGCGGATGAAATCCATCCCATCCATCAGGTTCACTGCCTTTTGTCGGCACTAGATCCCAAAAATCAGGCAATTTAAAGCCGAGGTGGCTGCATCAATGGGAATAATTGAGATGGGAAGTCCCACCGTTAATATCATCCAAATTGTACGTGGGGACTAGCGTATATATGCCATCCAATCTACTCCCTGACATGACAAACCAGAGTTGAATGGATTCTTCGAAAATCATGACGTTATTAGACTTATGTCACACCACGTCAACGTTGAGTTTTTAGGCATGATTTACACTATTCCATATGGTGTGGCCCACCTAAGTTTTTTATAAATTGATTTTTAGGATCCATGGTGAAAACATAGTGACGCACCTGATGGATGGGGTGGATCTGATTTGCATTCTCCCTCATGTGGTGTTGGGCTAGTTGTAGGCACGTAGCGGACACTTAAAACATACACGCTATGCCGGACCAGCATGTTTTGCATGAAAATCTACTCCGTCCATAGGTGAGAACCATTCTTTTAACCATATAAACATAAGATCAGCCAGAGAAAAACACAACAGGGCCAGAAAATGGGAACAATGTAAAAAGTGCTACTAAAACCTTTAACTATATAGGGGTGGCCCACCTGATATTTGTGTCAGGCTGATTTCTGTATTTTCACTTCATGCTGGTGAGTTACACCTGATTTATGGGTTTGATGAATGATACACCTAGAGGTGTACACGAACCGAGCTAGCTCAATTAGCTCGACTGGACTGACTCAATAAAGCACGATTGGACTCAGTTCGAAGCTGAGTTCGGGCTGAGTTTAGCCGATTTTTTGAGCTTGAAAATGAGTTTGAGCTGGCCTCAGATTGAACCCAACTCAAATTGAACTCAGATCAAACCAATTTGGCGACTCAGTTACTTTGATATTGATGTTGCTCACCAAGTGTTTGATGAAATGACTCAAAGAAGTGTGGCCAGTGGCAAAGAAGGTATGTATATGAAAGCAACACCATTTTTTTCTTGATTTTTATGTTGCTTAAAAGGTGTTTGATAAAATACCTGTAAAACCATTGTTGCTGTCTAAAATATAGTGAGATTTTAAAAGTACAATTCAGGTGTTTGTGTAAATACTACAGTGGCGAACTTGGCTCAATCTTGGCTTGAACTCAGCTCGAATTGGCCCGAGCTGCTGACCAAACCCATACGAGCTTGCCAGTCAGGCTTGAGGACCGAGCCGAGCCAAGTTCAAGCTGAGGTCAGCTAGTGGCCAAGCCGAGTCGAGCTGACCTCAGCTCGACTCGGTTTGACTAGATGTACACCCCTAGATACACCATAGTAGCCCAACACATAAACCTAGTGGTTGGCATCCCATCCCCATTGTTCCCTATGGTGTGGCCCACCCAATTGAACCGCACTAGAGTACCTTGCTCTAGGTGCCTACCAGGGTTATTTTCACAAACCAACAGCCACATGGGTGGCATTTCCATTAGATCCACCTCGTACTAAAGGTGGCTGCTGCATTTTAATCATTGAATGAGAAAAACTCCGGGAGCCCACCATTAGTGTTATGAAGGGCCCACCATGGTGTTTATATACCATCCAATCCATTAATCTAATGTGCCTCATCAAGATGAAAAATCATGGTAATCCAAAGCTCAGGAGAGTTACAACATAGGAAATAGTTGGGATAGAAGCCCTACCACTAGTTTTGTATACAGCCCACCATAGCGTTTACATGCCATTCAATCCATTCATCTGATATGACTCATCAGGATGAAAGAATTACCTAAAAATCATGGCTTTTCAAAACTTAGGTGGGCCATACCTGTACTAACATGGGTGTGTACTAACAAGCTAACCCAAAAACAAAAAAAAAAAAGGTGGGCCATACCTGACTGTTGAATCAGACTGACTTTTGGGATCAAGGATAAACAAGGGATTTTGCACTTGATGGACAATATTGATTTCATGCACCTTCAAGTAGTTTTCCCTGTTTTAGAAATGGTAGCTAGAGCGAGGTATACATTCTTTAAAATCTTTATTCACTCCCTTATTGGAGGGAGCAGTAGCACCATTAAAATGACTGGTGATCAGGTGAGAGGTGAGAGAGCAAAGCGAACGAATCAGTTTCAAAGACGGGGTTTTCCAATTGAATTTGATCATTGACCATAAAGTTTTTAACTGTACCTGAAAGCCACCAATTGGATGGTTATGATCATTTCATTAGTATAATTTTAGGCCATGCTCCATCCAAGCAAGCCCCTTAGTTTTAAAACCCTAACATTTTAATAGAAAATGAAAAGTTATAAATAAGAGAGAACTTCCAGGAAAATATTCAAGGGACCCAAAATCAAACAGAAGCTAGGAAGAGACTGGACATTGGACAAAAGATTGCCTATGGCAGCCCTGCTATTTCCACTTTTCTCCGTAGATGTGGAGTAGCAGCTTGAAGTTTCGGTAATCCAATAGCCTGCTCAAAGAATGGTAATTTTCATCATACAGCACCTGTGATGTGCCAACATGACGCCCCCAAGAGACTGGGGCAGTCAATTTTCAATCCAGGGCATATTAAGAGAGGGAACAACCTGCTGGACGATTTGGATCTTACACAAACTTTCATGATCACACATTTTGAATGTCTATATATAAATCGGCATATCATGCGGTTTATAAATAATCTGATGAAGGTCCTAAATGCAGACACCAGAAATAGTTCTGTTTGATGCAGCAGTGACTGAAAACTCTACAAGGTTGTGCTCATGGAACCACAGTTAAGGTGTGCCAACATCCATTCCCCTATAATTCTATAAGCTAACATAGTATTTAGGCCAACAGAATGTACAGCATTTGGACTTTCAGTTCAGACATTCAATAATCCAACAAACCTGGGTCTGACAGTGTATCATCTATCTAGTAAAAATATCCCAGAAATGTCCCAGATGGAAAAATCCTAACTTCCATTACATAGCTAAACAAAGGAACAGCTAAGAAAGAGAACCTGACCACCATCCACATTCAATCAAGAGGCGACCAAATATTTTAGATGATGATCACAGACGGACAGTTGCATGTGGCAACTGATTCTTTTATGCCTACGAAATTTTCATTTCCAATTGTGCCCTCCATGTCCATGTTTGTGGTGTAAACTGTCCAAATGATGACACATTGTATATTGATGACACACCCAAAATCGGATTAACAATCATGAACTTGCTCCACAAGCATGCATATCCATCAGATGGGACATCACGGACGTAGTTCCCATTGAGCAGATTCGGGGACGGGCTAGGTAGTGCATAATTGGATGATGGTTAGAAAATTGTCCAGTGTACCATATTCAACATAACTGTCGCCTGCGTGATGAGTGGACCAGTCTAAAACTGCGACACAGCATCTTCTAGGTGGACTGCACTTCGGCACACCAGTCCCAAAGTCATACATCCATCTTACTCAAGAGAGTTCACTTAGGCCTTTCCTCCAATGGGCCAACACTAAGGTGGATTTTAGTGGAACCTGACTATGAGAGAGCTCTCCCAGTACATGCCCGCAGTCTGGATGGTTCATCTTGCGGGACCTGCTGTGGACAGAAAATTTTCTGAGATCCACCGATTAGATGGTGTAGAAAACAACGGTTACATTAAGTGCACAAGAAGAAAAGAAATGGCTAGAATTTTCTGATGTCTGATTTTTGAAGCACAGCCCTTCTATAAAGGGCCTGCCACAGCCCAATTAGTGCATGCTGTCCTATGTAAAGGTCATCAAACTGGGGGTGGGCCGTCCATGGGCTGGAGCCTGGATTTGTTTGGGTCCAGATCTTGGACTGGTTGTACTGGACCTCCCGAACTGGCTCTATTCAAAAAATTTATTTTGCTTGGCTCAAACCTGGCCTCTGGATGCTCTAAAACTGCGGTTGCAATGGATCGGTAACTGAAAAACTACTGATATTTCATCTTTGTGAGATCATCAATATTGCACCAAAGGTGTATTAATAGCACTGAATCAGTATAGCTATCCCTCCTCGGACATGTATCTACAGTTTCCATTCCAAAGCCAGTAATGAGAAGCCCTTTACTTGAGGAATTCAAAAAGGTGATTCACAAGACGGTGCCAGCATGTCACACATATTGGGGTCTCGGTTCCTCATTGGATGGAGGCCATGTTGAACATGCCTGTGCCCAAAATGCATGAAAATTCGCCCAGCAAAAGGACCATGTGTACAAATACAAGCATCATAGATCCATGATGCAACACAACTATCAATGATGTGACCATCCGTTTCTTTCCAGCTCACTCTTTGTAACCCATAATAAAAATCATAATGGATGATACCAACCATCTATTTTTCAAGCAATAGATCAAATGATTCAGCATCTGACCAGAGTGATTCTTTACACTGTCATGGTCATAGCACTAGAATGTGGCAAAGAAGATGAATGACTGAAATTGATTAAAAGACCCATTTTTCTTTGAATAGTTTTCAACCTCCATTTTGCACACTGCCAATCACAAGCTTAGGAACATCCAATCAGCTGACTTTTGCATGATAGCCAGGGTGATCTAAATGGACAGTTCAAATCAATGATTTGAATTTTTTCTGTCCAGTGAAAATTGATGTACCATAGCCCTAGAATCAGGGTGAGAGTGGACCGGGCTTTATTTGGCCCCAGTTTAAAGAGTTTTGGGCTTTTGCCTGGGCATAAACTTTCAAGTCCAATAACTAATAGGACTGGCTAATAGTGAAGTGTGTGTGAACTGACAGTGGGGTGTACTAACAAGCTAACAAAAAAAAAAAAAAAAAAAACTAATAGGACTGGACACCGCTACATTATGCCTAGAGACCTGAGAGGATGCCTAGAGATCTATACATGTATGAAGGGAGATGCAATATTAACGCATTAGAAACCATTATAAACTACAATAACGAAGCAGCGGAGAAGGCTAGACAGGTTTTCAGTAGAAAAGAACAACGGCATTGAAAGTGCCGCAAATTTCATGAAACAAAGACTCACCGCATGAAGTAAACCTAAAGCGCCTCTTTAAGCTGAAAGGTCCTCAAGACTGCCCTGGCTTTGTCATATTCATTGAGCTCAACGAGCATCTTCTTCAAGCGCCGAGCAAGCCCACTTATCTCAGTATCACTATTCGCACCTGAAGCATGCCGCTTCTCCAAAGTCTTTCCTAATGTTGCTATGTGCTCCACCAGCAGTTGCAACTTCTGACTGCACGATACAAGAAAAGAGAGCTTTCAACATCACAGCATCAGTGATATCTCAGAATGGCACGTGCACCATCATCTAGTCTTATTCAATTAGTAAACCATGTCTGTGTACATCCAGTGATGAGATATAATAGTGACGAACACATGAAGGCCTGTACATGAACTTTCGGAAACAGCCCCGTCCATCCCGCCAACATGTCGTGTGTAAGATATGTTGTTTGTGCGAAAGATTGGGGTAAAGATCACCTTGCATGAACATCAGGCTGATCCACTCATTAGGTGGGACCAAGCCTATATGTTGAGTCAGACCATCATCTAACCATTGAATGTGACTGTGGAAGCCCACACGAGCATATCAGCCTGATTTTCAGCGCAGTTGATATTCACGTTATGGCCCACATGTGCAGGCTCAAATATCCTACATAAGTGAGACATCAGGAAAGACACAAAACACAGATGTATGTATTGACAGTTCACATACATTGAATTACAGATGCCACTGATGAAATACATGATAAGCTATTGTGAATGTTCACATCTGTTGCTTGATGAAATATATATCTCGAGACACAGGACCAGCCTGAGTATGTAACCAGGATTCCGGATTTGCTATGGAATGATATAACATTTCCTCATTCATTCCCATCAGAAGAAATTGTGGGCGATTCTTCCACACTGGAATCTGACAAGTGAGAAGTACATATATATCACCTATACGTGATTACTTCTCTATATAACACACAAAACGAAGCTTGCATGTATAAACATTAATGAGAAGGGTTGATGTCAGGTTAGCAGTCTTTCCCCGTGCAATCAGGAGAAATCCTGTTTCAAATGTGATTGGCAAAAATGGATTCTTGGAGCCAATCTCAAATAGTTGGGAAAAGCCTATGATGATGATGGTGATGATGTATGTAAACATGTATACAAGGGTGTGTCCCTGTAAATCACTCCATAATCATCATAGAACAAGATAGATATGGCAGTGTGCATTGTCAGTTTCCATGTTGGGGGTATTGATCAGGTGCATGCAGTGGTCGCTGCTGCCAAGTAGTAGTCAGCCCAAACTTACCAATTAACACCGTATGTCATCTAAGTTGTGTTCTAAGTGATTGCGTGCATCCACAGGGAATAGTCCCACCTTAAAGGGGGTGGGGACACCCTGTCATCATCCAAAAAAAAAAAAAAAAAGGTATCAGCCCCATAGTAGGCCATTATGGGTCAAATTTTCCATAACGGACGTTATGACCCCATAACACCTAACAGATGCCACTGATGCCGTTATGTAGCCTCCATCAAGGCACTGTGGTTCATAGTCAAATTAAGCCAGTCATTCATATTCGTTATTCTCAAAGGTTCTTTCTTCCTTATTTGTAATTTCTGCCAAAAAAGCCCATCAAGTATTTCATCTAAGTGGCATCTGTAATTTAATTGCTCCAAGCAAGTATTTTGTGGTTCAACGTTCAGTATTCTCCATTCTCTCCGTATCTTTCAATTTTTAGCCTTTCATGACTTCCAGAGGATTTCATCATACTATCTACAGTTTACCACACACATGGTATGGGCCTCCTAGTCAATTCTGTTGGCTGCTCGTAACTTACCAAGAATTGACAAAAATAATAATGGTGCACAGAATCACTACATAAACCTTCTAGAATCAGAACATTGTGAACATCTCGATTTTCTTGCAATTTTCTTTTACACAAGTAACAACGGCAAGTTCTCAGACCACTTAAAAATTGCTGCTTTCGATGACAATAATAACTTCGCAGGCTCTTAAACATGATATCATCAGCACCTCTAGAAAGTTCAATTTCCTAATGATACCAAGGATGAAACGGCTAGATTTCCATTCATCACCTTTAAATCAATAATACGTTGCATAGTCAATGACTGATCATTTGAGCAGTAATGCCTCATGAACATTACTAGACAGTGAGTGCTTAATGCCTCGTGAGTCGTGACCATGACCTAAAATATAATAACATTCTAAAAGATACCATATGAGCTAAGTGGCATACACACACGAACCCAGATATGTGCATATCCGCTCAGCTTATCAAGTCAGATATGACACCATACTTATACTGGTAGCAGGTACTTCTCAATGTCTTAAACACAATCCTATCATGATAAATTTGTTATTTTGAAATCCCAACAACTTTCTTATATTATTGTCATATTGTAAAAGGTCACTGTCAAAACTCCACAAATGTTTGTAGTTTTCACTTAATATGCTAGGAAAAAAAAAAACTAACCATTACCTCAGCTTAGAAATTTTAATAGAACAGTTAAATATGTCCCGAGTAGAAACTATACTTACGATTATGAATAGTATGTCAAAAATGGAATACTTAGATCCGTGTCCATGTCTAGGAATTTGAGAAGTGGAGAGTCTTATACCTTTAATGTCAGGAGAGACGAGAGTTTATCGAAGTCATGTTTAGATTTATTATTTTATTTTTTTTCCCCATACATGGTAAAATAAAAGGAGTACTATGAAACATGCGTGGTAGTTGGTACCTATTTATAAGAACAAAGGAGACATACACAGCTGCACTAACTATCGTGGCATTAAAATTATGAACCATACTATGAACTATGGGAAAGAGTGATTGAGCAAAGACTATGGCATGAGATGAATGTATAAGAAAATCAGTTTGGTTTCATGCCAGGGAGTTTTACGACTGAATCTATATTCTTATTTAGACAAATGAAGAAATATAGGGAGACGAGGAAGGATCTTCACATGGTCTTTACTAATTTAGAGAAGCTTACGATAGGGTCCCTAGAAAACTAATTTGGTGGGTGTTGGGAGAGAGGAGTTTCAAGATGATATATTGATATGATTAAGGATATGTATGAGGTAGCAATAACAAATGTGAGGACCCCTAGTGGAGATATAAGTGAGTTCTCAACTACTATAGGCTTGCACCAGGGGTCGGCATTGAACCTATAACTTTTCACATTGGTTATGGATGAGTTAACAAGGCATTTGCAGGAAGAGATCCCATGGCATATGTTATTTGCAAATGCAATAGTTTTGATTGACAAGATTAGGGATGGCGTAAGCACAAAGCTAGATTTATTGAGAGGTGCTTTAGAATCTAAAGGATTTAAAATTAGTAGGAGTAAAACAGATTATATGAAGTGCAATTTTAGTAACAATAGGAGTGAGCATGAGGAATTAGAAAGATTGTTGACCAAGAAGTTTCCCAAAACGACCGCTTTCAATATCTTGGGTCGATAATTCATGAGTGGAGAGATTAAGAAGGGTCTTTCCCATAGAATTCAACCAGGGTGGAAGAAACGGAGATGTACCTCTAGAGTTTTAATGAGATTGAAGTGTACCACTCAAACTGAAATGGAAATTTTCTACGATAGTTATACAACCAGCCATGCTTTATGGGACAAAATGTTGGGCGGTTAAGGAACAACATGTCCATAGGATGTGTAGCTGAAATGAGGATGTTGGGATAGATGAGTGGCAAGACAAGGATAGAATTAGAAATAAATGCATTTGAAGGAATTTAGGAGAAAATAGGCAAGAAGATGAGAGAAAGTAGACTTAGATGGTTTAGCCATGTGCAATGGAGACCAAGAATTGCACGAGTTACAAGGGGTTTGTTTTTACAAGTTGAAGGCCTTAAAAGGGGAAGGGGAAGGGGAAGGGGAAGGCCCAGAGGACAAGGTTGGAGGTAGGTAAAGACTTTATGACCTATGGTCAAATTGAAATTATGGCCCTAGATAAAGTGGAATGGCGGAGAAGGATTCATGTAGCTGTCCCAATTAGTTGGGAAAAGGCTTAGATGATGATGATGATGATTTTGTTTGTGATTCTAAAAAAAAAGTGAAGGTTTTGTTTGCGTACATGATACACCATCGAAGAGTTTAAGTTGTGTGCTAATTTGCATAGACATACAAGTTATGAAATTTTTATAAAGATCCCATGGCTTCACAATTTACGATTTCCACTCTCAATACCATTGACAGTTTTATGATCCAGTTAGACTTTCTGAACTTTGTAAACAATCATTTGTATATGATCCGGTTAGACTTTTTGAACTTATTCAATGTTGCATCAGACCATTGGCCATCCCACTGACTTCCAGGGTGTAGGCCACATGATGAGTAGAACATCCTGGTTGTCAGCCCAGGTGATCTTTATGGCACTGGACACCTGCACATTTTGGATGTTCTACAACATGGCACACTGGCAGGAAAGGTGTTGAATGTGAAGGATCACATACAACATGGTACGCAAACATTTCTCATCCCACAAAACCTTATCGGTTTTATACAATTTGAGTACAAATAAGAAAAGAATATAACATAATACAAGTACCCTTACCCCAAACAACTACTGTGATTACAAAAATAGGCCTATAGTACACAACACATCATCATCTAACAATCAAGAGGACCCAAAAAAAAAATCAAAGCTGTTGGTCTAGTGACATATTCCAATGAAGGTTCACTTCCAGAAATTCCTAGGCATCTATCAGTATCAGTTAACAGTAGAAGCTCCTAGTTTGGATACAGAAGGGTACAGTTACATAGAACAAGTAATAAAATTGTTTCCAGCTCAGATTATTCCTGCTTTTCTTGGACAAAAAAGAAAAGAAAAAAAGCTTAGGGCATGCTCTGGTTTTCCAAGTTCTCAAGACAAACCGGATGCACAGTCCCAAAACATGGATGAGATAAGAACAGGATTTTACCATGCTGATCTCAATCATGTCTAGGGGCAGAGGAAGTGGAAAACACAAACTAGCTTACTTCGACTCCATTTTTCCAAGTCACCCCAAAAGTTGAGCACATTAAGGTTGGGAAAATCCACCAACCACAATTTGGCAGTACAGCTAAATGCATCCATAAGCAAGGCAGTTTACATATTATCAACAGAAGCAATCAGGATAATGAGTAATCGCAAAACTTTTACAACATTAACATGCACCAGTCACCAGATGCCATCACTGTGACCCATTGCATTTTAGACAATAATGGGAAAACATATAATGCAATGACATCTCTGCAACACTTATCATCCGCCCATATTGTTTGTTAGTTGCCCAACACTCCCATTTTGTAACAACATTTGGTGATAAGATACAATGCTATGATGATGGTAGTTGTGTGGTGGTGATGACAATAATGAGCCAGTAGGGAAAAAAAGAGGTACCTGTGCCCCCCTGTGACACTAGGGCCAGACCAAACCCCTGATAATGATGCAATGACCCTCTCTGTCCTCGTAATTGCATCATGGATATTGGGTGTGACACTTCGAATGTGAGGCAGAACTTTTCCACTTAAAAGTTCATCAAGAGCAAGTTGCTCGAGAACTGGGAGTGAAAGGATATCTTTCCAATAGCAAATATTTTTCAACAAACGAACAGACATTCCAAAGCGATATGCAGCGGTCCGTGCTGCATTCGGCACAACCTTCATGACAAGACTGTTCCAAGTTGGGACCTAAAAATTGGAATGATATAGAAGAAAGCTAGATCAAAACAATTATCATAATATTCACATTCAGATACAACCAATTATTGTGCATGAAAATGGTAGGGCTGAACTGATTAGAGGACATACAGAAACGTTATCAACGGCATCAGCTAGACGGTTGCGGACAGCAGCCAACAATTCCTGTAGAGCTTCACTGGAAGCTGGAATGTAACTAATAACCAATTTCATAGCAGAAACTGCATTTTTTGTCCCTCTTGTACTGAGCATATCCCAGCAGTGAGCAATTTCGTGATGCAGAATGGGAAGAGCAACCTTTTCCACAAGTTCAGGAATAAGGTTAGCATCAGCATCATCTCGATTGAAGTCACTTCCATCTTCTGGTAAACCATAATTGAACAGTAGAGAATGCCTAAATGCATGACATCAACAAAAACAAAAACAAAAAAAAAAACAAAAAAACAAAAAAACAAAAAACAAAAAACAAAAAAAACCAAAAAAAACAAAAAAAAAGAATCAGAGCAAGAAAGGAAAGCAACGGAAAAAAGATATTGCCATCATAAAAAGGATAGAGCATGTAGGTAAAACATGCACTTAGTTACAAGAATATATACCATTGCATATCATTGAAATCGGCAGCTTCATAGAGTGGGTCCCATTTTAGAAGCTCCAATCTCACATAAGGGGAGAAGATAGCAGGTGCACTTAGAGACATATAAGCATCACGGTAGCTAGATGAATAATATTTCTTCCATTTCTCAAGCCTTTCTTTGACAATGGAAAGTTCAGAATACTCATCAGCTGCATCACTGAAAACTTGTTCAGCGGTTTGCAGCAGTACGTCACGGTTAGACTGGTAAGAGCTACTCTCACTTTCACTCTCATCAGTGCTGGACTCTCCTTCTACTCGATATGCACTGTCATCACCAGTAGATGACAGTCTCTTTGACTCAGATCGAGCCCTACGGCGTTTTCGCGCCTCAGACCTTCGGATCAAATCCATGCGTTTCTGCTGGTTCACATCTCTACCAAACTCATCTAATTGAACTGGTAAATTTGATTGTTCTCTTGCCGCCAAAGATGCAGCCTGTGCCGCCGTGGCGGCAGCAGCAACCGCTGTCGTACCACCACCTTTACTGAATATTGGCATTGCTGCATTCACAGCTGCTTCCACTTCTGTCATTTCATCAGCAATATCAGCAGCCCGTCTTTCTACAATAGCTGATGCACGTTCTTCATGAAGCTTCTGCATTTGCTCTTCAAGTTCTTCTATGTAAGGAGCTTTATCCTGAAATTAAAATGGTTCCAAAAATGTGGTTTAAGAACCATAGCAAGTTGAAATAGGCATACTCGAGAAAACGCAATATGGCTTGCAAAGAATATCATGCCAACAGAGAGGCATATAGAAGCTTAGCAAGTTGTGAACCACACAAGTTCTCTACCTCAAAACCAAAGAAAAATGTTAAGCATAGCAGCAGTAAAAAAATTGACTGAGGCTCTCAACAGTGTCATGGAGCACCACTCCACCTGGGAATCAAAACAAGCGTCTAAAAAGTTGGTTCTATAGTTGCACGAAGTGGGAAGGGAAGCAGCATTGGATTCAGTTGCAGGTGCAAAAAAGCAACTATTTCAAAATGTTTGCAAGCAGCTAGGAAGCAGGTGTAGGAGTGGGAGTCCGAAGCATGTTTGAAGCAGGAACAGCATCTAGCTAGAAGGTTTGGGAAACTTGGCTCCCTAGAGATATATCTGGATTCAATTAAATAGACAGCTCATGTTTTTGCTATTTTATCTTTCTTTTTCATAAATTATGATCAGGGTCATTATTGTTCAACTCGAACAAATTTTAGCATTAGGATCTCCACTATCATCATCATCTAAGCCTCATCCCAACTAATTGTGTTCCGCTACACTAATTCTGCCATTCCACTCTCTCAGGGACCATATCTTCACTCTTCAGCTAAACCACAGATAACCAAGTAATTTTTTACTACCTCTACCCACATCCTTTTGGACCTTCCCCTTGCCCTTTTAGAGACTTCGACTTGAACCAACTTACTCCTAATCAGTGCAAATCTTGGTCTCTGTTGCACGTGACCAAACCATCCAACTTTCCCTTAGGATCCACGGGGGGGGGGGGGGGGGGAGGTTGAAGTAGAAACCAAAAATATCATAACTGAAACAATAATCAGTGGAAAGGGCTAAAAGAAGGAAAGAAGAGAAGAAACATAAATCTACCAAACAAGAACAAATATATAAGATTCAAGTGGGCAGTATCCAGGTGATTCTCCCATTGTGCATGTGCACATGCACCATAGTAGGAACCCAAAACTTCATCCAGTCGAATGGACTTCATCAGAGTGTGATGTGACTTGAAATAATTGACTCAATGAGTTTGTCAGAAATCAGCATCTGGTTTAGTCAAAAACTTGACCAAGTCAAGCTAAGATGCAAGAACCATGAATTATGTTTCTTTTGTTTGTATCTTTTTTGTCTTTTTTACTGAAAAAGTAATTTAATCAACAAGGAGAACACAAGCCCTCACATCCACATTACATCAGAATTTCTTAAAAATTCCTAAAGGAGTCTTCTTTCCCATAATTGCAAAGTTTGTTTTAACTCTCACCCATCCGCTTAAGTAGCTACTTAGTTTCTTCTTCAAGCTGAATCACTTTTCTTGATAGAAGACCTAGCTCCTCTTATTCCAAACTGCCCAAAGGACAGCTAGAGAATATAGACTTCACAACACTCATATTGGCCACATCTCCATCACTGCAGCCATAGATCCAGGCATCAACCAAGCAACACCAAATCGGTTGCAACGGCACCGCCAAATCTTTCTAGAAAACAGACAATGACCAAATAAATGATACACACTTTCAGCATCCTTCTAACAAATGCAACAACCATTCACAGTTATTATTTTCCAGCTGTACAAATGATCAATATTGAGCACCCTTCTCCTGGCCCACCAAATACCCAAAAGCAGTAATCATAGGAGGGAAGCTCACATCCCACAACCACACCATTGAGGCATCCCCAATGCCTTCCTCCATCAACTTTCCATAAAGCGGCCGCATGGAAAATTTTCCAGACCTCTCCCATCTCCATAGTCTTGTATCTTGTCCCAACACAAGATCAAGAAATTCACATTTGTAGTAAGGACCATGATAGCTGAGGGTGCAACGTGCAGGTTGAATTGGGTTGAGGGTCAAACCAAGCCCGACCTGACCTCAAGAGGACCCAACCTCCAACCTGCAACCTGACCCGATCCAACCCAAAATACACGTGATTGTTCCCAACGTACCTACATGACCCAAATTTACTCTACCCGAACCCAACCTGTTTCAATCAGGTTGGTGTTGTCCAACCTTAACCCAACCCAACGACATTGACAACCCAAACTCGGGTTGGGTCATTTGGGTTTTGGGTTGACCAGAACCCCTAATAATAGCAATAGAGGGGAGCAGGATTTGATCTACAACTTCTTTATTTTCAACATGAACCAAGCATAAGCCAGATAACTCAGGCTGCTCAGGTAGCAACTAAGACCACTTTCAGAATGCATAGTATAATAGGGATATATGAGTGCACAAACAAATGCAAGAAGAGGTCTCTGAAGAATGATAAGATGTCGAACAGAATCCTTGAATCTTTTCACCCCTAATTTACCCAATGGAACACTGAACCCCAAGTGAAGTTTTCTAAGGGATGTACTAATTCAAGAGGGATACTATTGACTTAAGTAAACAACAAACACAGCAATAGACGCAAATACTTCAAATTAAAAGACCACATACGACTTCCAACATAAAATTCTAGGTACAATTGCCTTTCAAAAAAATATATATATAAGGTACAACATAATTGTGATAAGCATTCAAGGGGCAGGTGTTTTCCACCCATGTTATGAATGCACAACAGAAAATCCACAAAATTGTGTTCAACTATTATTCTGTTCAAGGGATGGATCAAGCATGGTGGAAGCTATAGAGAAGTACAAACACAGACAAAGAATCCAGACTGAAACTCCATACCTGTAAAAAGGCACATATAACAGAAACAAAGTCACGAAGCTTTTGCATGAAAATGAACTTCTCACCAGCAGCCGATAGAGACTTTTCAAGAGCAGTGATATTCAATAGTGATGCAGACAAACTCTCATCAGTTCTTGCAATTGAAGACATGGTTCTGGCATGAGTTTCCTAATAAAAAAACAAGTCAAGTTCAGAGTCAATTAGAACCCATGCCAAAATTCTTGACAACATTTCTCAATTATACAGAAAATATTGTAGTGAAAGGATTTGAGTGTACAATTTTTCAAGAATGATATTCAATTGATGCAGATAAATTTTCATTGGTAACAGCCATCTAAGAAATGGTTCTTCTGTGAGTTACTCCATAAAGAAAAGATAAGAGTGCAAGGTCAAATTAAAACTCGTTACTCATACCCAAATGTATCAATAGATGTCAAATTGAACTAAAATTGTGCATGCATGTGCATCAGAAGACAGCATTCCTAAATTATATAGAGTAGCTGGCGATGCGACTCGGTCAGATGCTTAGACAAGTCTCACCCAAAACTGATTCTTAATCCTTGCTCTCACCACTCCAAAAGTCACCTAACTAAATCCTAGAGAAAACAAGGGCAGCGAAATTCACATACTAAAACAAGCTAAAACTGCAACAAAAACAACAAACACAAACGGGAAAAACGAGAAATGAGGCCCAAAAAACAATAAAAATTGTGGCTATGGAGGCGCCGGTTAGTGCCCGATGCACGTCTCCAGTTTCTGAAGAACTCACTCAGGACTCCATGCAATTTGGGCCTTACTAGAGCCCAATCAACCATAGAAGCAGTTATTTTCCTTTTGAAGGTAATTTATTGAAACAGGTCATGGTAAAGAAATATGGACTAGACAAAGGGGGAAGATAGATTAGAGCGTCTTCTTCATATCAAGCATCGGGGGCTTGGAAAGCAATAGCAGGATTGAAAGGGAAGTTCGAGGTGGGTGTAGGCTTTTCTATTTGGCAGATGGAGGGAGTATACATTTGATGCAGGACAATTAACCATTTGCTCTAAAAGCTTGAACTGTTAGAGTATGGCGCATTAATCCATTTATCTCATAGCCCAGGCCCCACATCGCATAGGCTAGGACCTCGGCCAAACCCCCCTCGTGGGCCCCAAATCACATAGGCCACCCACCCCAAATGTATCCCCACATCCCATGGGCTACCTCACTTGGGCCTGGTGTGAAATGCGCATTAATCACCCCTGGTGAGGAGTCTCGAACACGAGACCTCCCCCGTGGGCCCCAAATGGGTCACCCACCCCGAGTGTGTCCCCGCATCCCATGAGCTACCCCACTCAAGCCCAATGTGAAAATGCCCCTGCATTAACATTCTTAGGAAGATGTTTGGATGGGAGATAAACCACTTCAAGAAGTTTCTCCCAGATTGGCTAAAATATCAATGAAGCCTAATATCATGGTTGCTCATTGTCACTCTTTCGAAGGGAATGAGATTATTTGGACCCCTTTATGCAGAATGAATCTGTTGGAAGATGAAGTTGAAGAGATTATTAAATTGTTGGAATTGCCTTGAAAAAGAATGCCATCGATGGGAGAGTAGGATTCTATGGTATGGATTAGGGAAAAATCTAACAAATTTTCGGTCAAATCATTTTATAATTTCATTTCTGGGTCTTCAACAGATAGGCAAATTAGCCATACAGCTTTTGTATAGCATTATAGAGCTCCTCCCAAAGAGGCAGCTTTGGCATGGCTTGTGGGAAGAAAGAAGTCGCTAATAGTCGATAATCTTGGACCTATCATGCCACATTTGTGGCATGTACGAGCTTCATTGGATACACATGGGCTTAGTATAGCTTGAAAAGGAGAGGAGAGCATTATTCTCCACTTTCTCTAAGAACGTAAAAGATGGTAGTGAGAGAGAGAGAGAGCCATTCTCTTCTTCATAGCCAATCTTTCAAAAAAAAAAAAAGACCTTTGAGTGAAACTCACTCACGCATAAGTGAAATGTCTCCCTTTTCAAATGTTTACAAATGGCGATTTTTCCCGTAAGTCGCTTGTAGCTAACACCTCATTTACAGCTGAAAATTCTCATCCAAACACAACCTGTGGATACAAGTGAGTTACATGTAAACCCTTTACAACTAACACAACTTACAGGCATCCAAACAACACCTAATGGAGTGTGATCTGAACTTGATCTTGAGAGGATGGATTGAACTGCATTGTGGTAGTGTGTCACCTATCCACTTGAAATGAGGAAGCAATCTAGCTTGAACATTACCAGATTTTGTTTTTTCACTTAGATTACTCGATCAAGGGTAAGGACCCCCACTCAAAGGAAGATCCATGTGATCATTAGCTGCCACGAGTTCTGCAAAACCTCTCATGCTGGTGTTTAATCTCCAACCCTCAACTTCTTATATAGGAAAAAGGGAACATATTGATCACCCACCCCAACAAAGACCAAGGTTTCACTTTCTATTTGCCCCATTTTATCCTTCCAAGAAATTACACAGCAGTAAAAGACCCATGAAAAATGCTCCCCAAACAAAATAGCATCAAAACAAGACTGAATATTCCCCTATAAGGCCATAGCTGACCCCGATTAGTTGGTATCGGGCTTAGATGATGATGGTCTTCTTCAACAACCACCGTGTCTTTGTTCCACGTTACAGTGACACCAGCTAATCCCATCACAAGAAGGAAATGGAAACCAATATTTGCAGCTCAGCAAATTTCTAAGATCAACTTACCACCAATAAATTCCATCCATGATTCTTGCATCACAACAACATCCACCTTTCTTATTAGAAGTTCCTTCAATGTCATCTGTTTATTGGGGTCCCCAAGGCCCCTGGCATGCAAAGATTATAAACATAATTTACCCACTTTATTTTTTTTATTGGTGATCAAGATTTTTATTGAAACCATGAGAAAGCAACTACAAGAGGGCCCAGAAAAAAGCCCAAATCAAAGAAAGAAAATAGAGCAGGAACACTAAACAAAAAAGAAATAACAGCAGCAAGAAGCTGCAGCAAATTGAAGAAAACAGGGCTACTTCATCTCTGATCTACCACAGAAAGGGAATCTTTACTAGCACCATTCTTAGCAAGGTAGTTAGCTTCCAAATTTGCTTCACGATGAACATGCAAGAAAGAGATGACTTGCCCATTACACAAATCCTGAACTTTCCTATCACGTCCGCTAATCTCAAAGGCATGAGCATGGTATGTGAAAACGGTGACATAATGGTGACAGCTGTAACTGCTACACGTTACAGGGCCGACACGTCCATTACAGAAAAAATGACCGGTTGTAATGGTCCTGAAACAGATTTTATTTTTTTTACAGGCCATAATGGCCTTGACAGCCTGTATCATAACAGTAACGGCGATGGCCATTACAATCACTGTTACTGTTATGGAACACCTTGGGCATGAGAGAACCACCAGCCACAAAGTAGCATTATTGGAGTCACCTTCAACAATGAGATGACAGGGCTGAAATTTCGCCACCAGTTTACATGATAGGAGAATGACTGTTGTCCCCGCAGAGCTAGAACCTTCAATTCCCACATGCCCAGAAATTTCTAGCAAGTTTGACCACTACTGTTCCCTAGTGATTCTGCCAATACCTGCCTGCCACAGATTACTGAAAGATCATCTACCACAATTTAATTTAACAATCCCAATAGGAGGGTAGTCAAAGCCACTGAAGGAGTATAATCTAGGGACCCACTACCACTAGACAAAATTTCAGCCTACCAGGATTGGAACAGCACCACAGCATTCCCCTAAAATTTTGATGAACCGCATCCAAGAGATAATCATAGACAAGATCTTCTTAGCTAGTAATGCAAACCCCAAAAGGGGATACAAATTGATCAAAGACAAGAAGAAAGAGATTGCAAGAAAGAACCTAACAATCATCTAGCCAAATGCTAGAGACCGCGAATAACCCCCTCTCCAAATCTCCTACAAGATAAAGAAGTAAAAAGGCAAAGAAGTTTTATTTAAATCAGCATAATAATGCATTACACTTCCATAACATAGTCTTATATAGGCTTCAAACCAAAAAGACAAGTCCTAATAGGAAATGACCAAACTGCCCCTAAGTCTCATCACTGCCATATGAGTCATATATAAATGGCCCAAAACTCATCTAGATGTTGTTAGAATTGCATGATCTTGGGCTTGTCTGGAAGTTAACTCAATGGGCTACCAAACGGGACCAATCCCGTATCATTCAGACATCAATTGGTGCCCCATAAGTGGCCCACTAAAAAATGATGAAAATAAGAAAAAGGCAAATTATTAAATACTTGATCAAACCCTAATAACTAACTAAAACAATAAGTCCTAAAAATATACTGACCATCTGATTGATCCTCTCAACCCCACAATGTAATCTAACCGTTGATCCCATCAGATTTATCATCAAACCATGGATTTGGTCTAGATCATCACTTAAGACAAGTTGAACAGGTGGATTCTTCAAATCTTAATCAATCAACTCATGTGGCCATTTGATTGCATCAATTCCCCCGGCTTAAAAAAAGAACCCATCCTCGAGTTTAAATTGGTGATCACAATCTCCTGGGAAGATCTTTGTTTGTAGCGCGTCTTTTCTTCAGTTTCGTTGGCAGTTGATGAAGGAGACCTATACACCTGGCGAGCAGCTTATGCATAATAAGGCGTTGAAATACTCGCCATCTTTTCTTTCGCTTCTTGGTGGTTCGCCTTATTCTAGATGTCGTTTGTGGGCCCTTCATCACAGCTAGCCTTGATTGACATTAATTAAGATGACACCATGCTGATCGTGAAATTAACCATCTCTTTGACCATTGAATCATCCATACTTGTTAATCCTTCAATCTCCTTTACTGTGTCACACGATGATTGTTCATCCATTTTCATTGGTGCTTCCTTCAATCGAGTTGTTAATCCATCAATAGGTGTATTCATGGATCCATCAAGCAAGCCAACGGTGAATTCCTCTTAAGTCGCCACGCTTGCTTCAGGGAAAAAAAAAAAAAAAAACATTCTTAGGAACTCCAGAGAAGATAGATTGAAGTCCATAACGTTTTTCTTGTTCAATCAAGAGCTCAAAGCAAGCTCTTATCGCCTCCTTAGATTCTTTCACAATATCAAACTTGAACGCTCTAATCTCTGAGTTCCCATAAATTCTCCGCATACATCTCTTGAACACCCTTAGCCATTGCTGACATTTGCGTGCAATAGGATGCTTTTGAATAACAAACATGTGGTTGTCGTCGTTCATAACATCTGGAGAGGAGTTGAAAGGAATCACCATAAGCCACATATGAAGATGGGTATGACTCGAGGTGATACAATGGACAATATCGACCATCAAAGTGACTCAAAAAGAATAACGCAATGGAAGTGGACAGGCATGGGTGTCCAAATAGAGATAATTGTATAAGGTATATGAACATCTTCCTATCTACAACATCTCTAAGAAAGAACATGAAAGAATATAGGTTAAACTTTAGTCTTGAGTTCTAGATCTAAGGGTTTTGGGGGTTTGGGATAGCCAAGGAAATTGATGGGTTTGATGGGTTGGAATAGGATTAGGATTTGGTAGTTGGAAATGGGTACGATCAGGGTTTGATTTATTTGATGGCATGTGCGCGCGCACACATATAGTACAGTTAGGGTTGGAAGAGTTTGGGGGAAGGGAGAAATGTATGGTCGAATCGGTTGGAACGGGATTAGGATTTGGTAGGTTGGAAAACAGGTACGATCAGGATTTGATGGTTTCGTGTGTGTGTGTGTGTGAGTCTGTGTGTGTGTACGCACGCATATATGTATGTGTGTGTGGACACACTTAGTACAGTTAGGATTCAACAAGTTCGGAAGAAAAGGGGGAAATGTACAGCTCAGGGTTTCGTGATTTGGGAACGGAATAGGGTAAAGGAAAAGAAAATGGAAGATGAAGAATTGAGGAAGGGGGGAATGATGAAGGGGAAGGATTGAGATGAAGAAATTACCATTTTTTAAAAGTTTCTGAATAGCAGAACTTGCTCTAATACCAAGTAATACAAACCCTAAAAGGGGATGCAAGATCAAAGAAAAGAAGAAAGAGATTGTGGGAAAGAACCCAACAATCCTCTACCTGAACGCTAGAGACCACGAAAAACCCCCTCTCCAAATCTTCTACCGAATAAACAAAAAATAAACCAAAGAAACTTTATTTAAATCATCACAACAATGCATTACGTCTACATAATATGGCCTTATATAGGCTTAAAAAGAAAAACAAAATTCTATTGAAAAACAAGCCAAAAGCCAAACAATACAAAAGAAACTTTAAAAAAAAAAACAAAAAAACAAAAAAAACAAAAAACAAAAAACAAAAAAGGCTACAACCTATAACTTGCAAAAGCTAAAAATTAAAATTAAAAATTAAAAAAATAATAAAAAATATAGCTACTTGCACCCATTCAATTACAATCCTTTTTTCCCTATTAAAAATTTCAAGAAAGTGGCCTCTTCAAATTTGGAAACAACAACTATTCCTCTAACCAAATGCTCCAAAGACCTGCTAATAAATATAAATGTCAAATTTGTTTCCCAATCTTGCTTTTACCCCCTCCATGCCAAGCTAAGAAGAACCGATCAATCGATCTTGGAATAACCCATGAAACTCTAAACATCTTTTGGAAAATGAACCATAACTTTGGTGCAAAAGGACAATAAATAAATAGGTGATCGATCGACTCATCATCACTATAACATAATAAACACACATTAGGAAGTATCATGTTGCGCCTTCATAGATTTTCAACTATAAGAACCTTTTAGCTCCCCTCCAATCATGCAAACACCGCCACCTTGAAAGTTAGTTAAACCATATTAACTAACTAAAACAAATAAATTCTAGAAATACAATGACCATCCGATCAATCCTATCAGCCTCACAATGGAATCTAACCGTTGATCCCATCATATTGATCATCAAACCACGGATTTAGTCCAGATCATCAATTAAGACAAGTTGAACAGGTGGATTCTTCAAATCTTAATCAATTGGCTTGTGTGGGCATTTGGTTGCATCAACCAGTTGCTCATGGATATTTATCATTGAAAAAATCAATAGAAGTATCGTAATCATAGGGACTCTCTTCAAGTCATCCACAATAATTTCCTACAAGAGGAGGAAATCAAATGGAAGTAATGATCATGCACCACCTTGCTCAAGGAATTAGATGACAACACCAATTTCTTCCATGGGGTCACTAGTGCTAGAGCACGCACCAATAGAATCAAAAGTGTGACAGTGAATGGGGTCTGTATAGAAGAGAAATCCAACATATGTGATGTCATTCTTCATTTCTATAAGGACTTACTTTTTTATCCTAACATATCCAAACCACAGCTAAACAATCTAGAATTTTAATCTCTTTTTTTCCAAACCAACCTACTGTCGCATTAGAAAAGGTTATATTGAAGTATGAGGTATGTAAGGTGGTTCAATAGTTGGGAGGGGACAAAACGTTAGATCCGGGGTATGTACGGTGGTTTAATAGTTGGGAGGGGACAAAACGTTAGGTCCGGATGACTTTCCGATTGCGTTCTTTTAGATATTATGGGGTTTGATTAAAAATGATTTTGTGAGATTTATTGAAGAGTTCTCAATGAATAGCAAGCTTGCTTTAGAGTTGGGTGCTACATTCATAGCATTGATTCTTAAGAAAGGTGCAAAATCCCTCAAAGATTTCCACCCTATCAGTTTAATCAAAGCTCTATACAAAATCCTAGCCAAAGTCCTAGCCTTGAGATTTTGCTCTTCTCTAGGGCATCTTATCTTAAAGTTCAAGAGGCTTTTGTGAAAGGTAGGCAGATTATGGATAGCTCGTTGATAGCAAATGAGGTTATCAATTCATGCGATAGGCAAAGGAAAAAGGATTTGGTTTGTAAATTGGACTTGGAGAAAGCTTACGATCATGTTGATTAGGAATTATTAGACTACTTGCTTCGGGGTATGGGGTGTGGTTGAAAGTGGAGAGGCTAGATTGCAGAATGTATGAGCTCGGCTCACTTTTCCATGCTTGTCAATGGATCTCCCAAAGGTTTCTTCAAATTGGGTAAGGGCCAAAGGCAAGGGGGATCTCCTTTCACCTTTCTGATTAGATGTACCATACACATTACAGTGGGCCCACATATCATAAGTGTATATCAACCATTGTATCCTACTATGTATAATGCCTTTTTAGCTGTAAAGACTTTACCTGTAATCTGAAACATGGCTTTTTGTCAGGTTTCAGGTAAAGTCTTTACTGGCAAATACAGGTATTCAAACAGCCCCTGTAATCTGATTAGCTGTAATCCCTTTACAACTTAAGTACCCCTAAAATATTTTCAAGAAGACCCTTATTAGTTTCCATGGAAGCAAAAGAGAATGCAACCCAGATTTCAACACTCAAAAACCAAATTTGGGAAAGAAGCCAAGTCACATACCTTGAGCCGCCTAACACTCTCTTGTAAAGCTCGTGTGGCGACCTCAGCCTGTTGAGATATGGACATGACCTCAGCACTCCTTGAGACGCCGACAGTCCCCGTACTTGAGACATGAGATGCCATCTGATACACATTCCCTGGGTAGACAACAGAAGGTTGGGGCTGGATAGGCTGGACGGCTGGGATGCTGTGACCCCCTCGGTTCGAACCATCATCCATTCTCTTTCCCAACCCCTTCCGAAACTGCTCCTCTTCCCAAATCTTATCCTCCTCGTCCTCCTCATCCTCATCATCCACCCTGGTCCTGACGTCAGCCACCGTCCTCCCGCTATCAAAGCTTTCAAATATACCCTTGGTCGCACCATCTGTCTTGTCCCCAAGCAATGCAATTCTACCTTCGAATTCAGGTTCATCATCGCTTAACCCTTGTTGGTTAGTGCCCCCATCCAAGGAGATGTAATCAGGCGCTCGTGACTGCCGGAGCCTTTCCCTCTTGGCCCGGATGGCATTGATGGTGGCCTGATCAGGTATCAGAGAATCCTTAGTAGATTTCCCGAGACCCATTGTAGCTAGCCGGGACTCTGCGTCATCCTTGTCTCTCTCCAAATTCCTTCTTCTGTGGTCTAATACTACCTCTTCAGATGCTGCTACTTCTTCATCTTCCAAGGCGAGTGGTGGCGTGGGAGGGGAGGTGGGCTTGAGGAGGCCCTTCAAGACAACAACCGGCTCGAGGGATTTGGTTGCGGAGGGCTTGGAGCTAGCAAGGGTGCGGGTGTTCTTCTGCAGCTCGCGGAGCTTCTCTGTGGTGTACTCACCGGCCTGGGGTTGAACGTTGGAGGGTGTGGAACCTGCGGTCGAGGAGAGGGGCCGGCGGTCCTTGGAGGAGGTGATCTTGTGTTGGTGGGAAGAGGAAGGAGGGAAGCCAGACGATGACGGCTTGCTCGGCCGAGAATGGGACCTGTCTCTGTCTCTGCGGCGATGGACTGTAGCGGTTGTAGGAGAATCATTTTCGTCTTCTTCTTCGTCTGCGGCAAAGCTGAGGAGCTTGGGGGCTTGATGATTGTGGCGGTTTCGTTGTGGTTGTTGTTGTGGAGGAGGAGGCTTCTTGGCCTTGGTGCCGTTAGGGTGGGATTGGGCGTTGGTGTCTTCTCCATTGATGTCTTCGTCTTCTTCGGCTCTGCGACGGAAGTTCTTCCCTTTGCTACTCATCTCCTTCTTTCCTTCCACACCTGATTTCTCTCCTTATCTTTTCTGTGGGGAATTAAATCAGGCGACGGTGATGAATGCCCAGCGGCTCTCCTTACACGGTCCGTCGGCCGCACACTTGAGTGAGATCCCTGCGGTACTACGCAAACGTAAAGGAAAACGCTCGCGTGATTACGCGTGGACTCGGATTTCCAAGAAAGCCTGAATTTCTTGAGCTGGGACGCTAGGTGGGGCCACGGTAATGTTTTTGAGAAATCCACTCCACCCATCAGTTTTGCAAGCTCATTTTAGGGCATTCTACGGAGAAAACGAGGTGAATAAAATATTAGAGTTAAGGCAGAATCATAAAAAATTAATCACCTCAAGGAGAAGCGGGTTGTGTACTGAGTAACTCAGCACGCGTAGCGTACTGAGTTAACCTTGTGGGCCTACTTCATTCATACATTTCATCCATTCCGTCCATCCATTTTACCGGATAGTTTTAGAGGTTCATCCCAAAAGTAGATGATATCAAAAACTCAAGCAGAACACACCACGTGAAATAGTGTGAATTGAACATCTACCGATGAAAAGTTCCTGGGGCTGCAGAAGTTTTAAATCAAGCTTGTATTTGTTTTTTCCCTTCATCCATATGTTTATATGATCTTATTAACTGGTTAGATGACAAATAAACACCATTGTAGGCCTTAGGAATGTTTCAATGGTGAAAATCAATACTTCCACTTTTTACTACTTAAGTTTTTGATATATTTAAATTTTGGTCTCAACCCTTAAAATGATCTGAAAAACAGATGGACGACATGGATAAACTATATTCATTCACAATGGGCCCAACAAAGTTTACTCAGTACGATAAGAGTGTACTGAGTAACTCGGTACGCAATCCGATTCCGACTTGAGGCGCGTTATGACGCCATTATCTTAAAGGTCATATCGCACTTACCGGTCATTAAACCAATTTGGTTACAATAAATCCGTCTTCACGATATAATAAACCTCTTCTCCAAGACCGAAGAAACATGGGTTACGGCCTGCAAGACTGAAAAACTGTACCCAAAGACACTTTTATAGCGTACACCCCTGACTTCTGTGCTGTTACAATTTACCCTTTGAAAACTGTTTACAATTCACCGCCTAAAAATTTATTTGCAGTTTAGCGCCTGAAAACTATAACCTTCCAAAAACCATCCAAAAACGAAAATGGAGAAAAAGAAGAAGATGGAAAGAAGATTATTGGAATTATGATTGTCAGATTGACCAAAATATGGGTTTATATAGAATCACAAAAGATGCTTTAAAACCTTTTTTTATAAAAAAACATCTTCTTCCATGATGTCTTTTTAACAATGGTAGTGTCTTTTCAACAATGGCATCCCTCCAACATCTCAAATTCAAATGATGTTCCCTTTACCAAGAGGCACCACTATTCACAAATGAATGGTCACCAATAATCACCAAAAGTCACAACCATTTTTTCAAAATTTCTTTATAAGTTAAAATCTTTTCCTTCTTATTTTGAAAAAAACTCAACAATCACGCACTATTTTTCAAAATATAGATGTTAGGGTATGTAAGGAAAATATGTGCATAGGAGAAGATGTCTTATGAACTTAAACCTTCACTTAGTGTAAATAAATCAAAGTTGAATTAGAATCCTCAGTGATTATGGTCTTAAACTAAGTATTTTATATGACACAACCAGACATGTCGCACACACATATTTCAATTTTCATGTGTTCTAAAATTATAACACATTAACGGTCTCGTGCTTTGTCCTGCATTCATGAGTTCATGAGACTAGCCAAAACTCTCGAACATCAGGAAGCGGCCCCACGTCCAGTACTCATATAAGTGAGTCCTTATGAATATCACTGTAACTATAGCACTCTTGAAAAGACTCATTAAGAGCAGCAGTTCATCCTTTTTTTTATCATTAGAAGTACCCAGCACTATACATATATCCAGCAATAAGACAGATAGAAAATGTACAGTGTTACTTCAGACATTTCTTGTGAGGTACTTTGCCCATTGAACCTATTAACTTAGGTTGGGTTTTCCTTGTATGGTGTCTGCGAAATTAGCTTAAATCTCATTCATTTTAATGTTTTACTAACAACATCCCTTGTTAGTCCCTTGATGAACGGGTCCGCTAGATTCTGGATATATCTCATTAAATAGTTACCACACAAAATTATGTCTTAGACTAATATATCTAGATTTTTCATTATAAGTCTTGTTATATGCCTTTGATAGTGTCGTTTTCCCATCATAGTAAATAGAGACCGGTGGTAAACGCCTTGTTAATAATAGTATTTCTAATAATAAGTTTTTTAACCATTCTAATTCTTTACTACTGGCCACCAAAGTTATGAATTCAAATTTCATAGTAGAGTGAGATATGCAAGTTTGCTTCTTAGATCCTCAAGAAATGGCAGCTCCTCTAAGTGTAAAAATCCATTCATTTGTGGACTTGGATTCATTATAATCAGTGACATAACTTGTATCATTATACCATTCAAGTATACTAGGGTAATCAGAAAAATGTAAACTATAGTTAATTATTCTTTTTAGGTATCTGAATACTATAGAGACAGCATTCTAATGATCTAAACTTCGATTACTTGTAAACCTATTCAATTTACCTACTGCAAAAGTAATATTAGGTTGAGTAGAAATTATAACATACATAAAACTGTCAGTCACCTTGGAATACTCTAACTGAGATACACTTTGGCTTTCATTTTTAATTACTTGATATTAGAATCAAAATGTATAGAAACTGAGTTATTGTCATAGTGATCAAACTTTTTAAATATCTTTTCAATATAATGTGATTGAGAAAAGGTAATACTATCATTGTTTCTTAATAACTTAATACCTAAAATCACATTAGTTTCTCCTATATTATTCATGTCAAAATTAAATGATAAGAATTTTTTAGTGTTATTTATAACTTTTAAACATGTACTAAATATTAACATACCATCTACGTAGAGGCATATAATTATTTCTTTATTATCAGAGAATTTCGAATATACACATTTATCAGATTTATTCATCTTAAAGCCATATAAGGTGATTACTTTATTAAATTTTTCATGACATTGCTTAGGTGATTGTTTAAGTCCGTATAGCACCTTGATCAATTTACACACTTTATTTTCCTATCCTGTACCTGTAAAACCTTTTGGTTGCTCCATATAAACATCTTCATCGCGGTCACCGTTTAGAAATGTTGTCTTTATATCCATCTGATGAATTTCTAACTTATAAATGAATGATAGAGTAACTAAGGCTCGGATAGTTGATATATTTGCTATTGGAGCATATGTATCGAAAAAATCAATATATTCTTTTTGTGCAAATCTTCTAGCCACTAATCTAGCCTCAAACCTCCGTAGTTTCATTTGGTCTTGGTTTTCTTTTAAAAATCTGTTTACAACTTATTGGTTTTGATCATGGGAGTAGATCAACAAGTTTCCATATTCTATTTTGCAATATAGAATCCATCTCATTATTTATACCTTCTTTCCAAAAAGAAGCATCGTGAGATCTAAGGGCACCATCTATTGTTACCGGATCATTTTTTATGTTACATACTAACATGGTTTCCTTTGTTATGTTATATTTATCTCCTTTTATTAATAGAAGGTAAAAATCGGGTCCGAAAGATGTACCTGTTTCTGATGCTCTTGGTCATTCTAGGTTCTATGTCCACTTTATTGAAACTGCTATGAGGTATTTGATAATTACTGTTTGTACTAGGATCTTAAGATCTTATCTCTTTTCTAATTATAAAAAAGAATGAGTTTTCATAAAATTTGGCATATATAGTTTCTATTATGGTATTTACTGGGATTGCATAATTAGATTCTACAACTAAAAACCTACAAGCCTTACTATTTTGTGCATATCCTATGAACATACATGTAAGTCGAACTAAAGTTCTACAACCCCATACCTTGAAATAGGAGATGTTAGGAATCATATTCTTCTATAGTTCATATGAAGTCTTACAAGTCTTAGAGTCAGGTATTATATTAAAGATATGATAGGCAATCAATTAAGCTTTTTCAAAAAATCCTTAACTTAAACCTGCATTATTTAACATATAGTTTACTATGTCTACGAGAGATCTATTTTTTCGTTCTGCTATCCCATTTTGTTGAGGTGAATAGGGAACCGTAATTTGGTGAATTATACTATGAGTTTTACAAAACTTCGAGAATTCTAAAAATAAATATTCTCATCCCCTGTCCGACCTTAGAATTTTAATTTTTCGGTTTAACTGATTTTCTACTTCTGCTTTATATATCTTGAATTTTTATAATACCTCATCTTTATTCTTCAATAGGTCTACTAGGGTATAACGGAAAAAATCATCTATAAAGGTTATGAAGTACATTTTTTCCCCTCTTATTATTAAACCGCTTATTTCACATAGGTCATTATGAACTAGGTCTAGGAGTTGTGATTCTCTTTTCACCATTGGAAACGGTTTTCTAATTATTTTGGATTGTACACA
The DNA here is from genome assembly GCA_037074715.1 of Magnolia kwangsiensis. Taxonomy (NCBI): domain Eukaryota; kingdom Viridiplantae; phylum Streptophyta; class Magnoliopsida; order Magnoliales; family Magnoliaceae; genus Magnolia; species Magnolia kwangsiensis. The sequence goes on along the minus strand of CM073571.1, from coordinate 59,197,814 downwards.
AATACTATATTTGTCATTAGGTTTTGTATACTTAGGAATTATATTAAAATTGGACATATTATTCATATTACGATAACTAATATATCTTAATCTAACATGTCAAACATCATGTGAATCAAGCATATAAACGAAAGAAAAATTTTCAATCATACGGTTCAACTTGAACATTCCATTGGATACGTAGCCTTTCTCTACATATATCTCATTTTTAGACACAACTAATTTATCGGATTCAAATAGGAGTATGAATACAAACTTGGTACGGGAGACTATTTAATATAAGATTCCTCCTAATATCTGGTACATGCAGTACATCATTCAGAGTAAGGACTTTTCCAGAAGTTAGATTAAGATGTACCTTCCATTTTCCTACAACCTTGAATGTGGAGGCATTCCCCATATATAGTTCTTGATTATCCCCTACTATTTCGTAGGAATTGAACATGTTATAATTTCTACAAATATTTCTAATAGCGCATATATTAACTTCAGAGACGACAGTTGCTAGATTCATGTCTTCCGCCATACTAACTTGCCGTTTATTTTCTTGTATTTTCTTTTTGTATCTTCAGTAGTCTTTCTTAAAGTGACCAGGAATTTTGCAAAAGAAGCATAGACTCTTCTTGGATGTGTTCTTTTTGAACCCTTGATTATTAGGTTTGAGCCTATCATCTTTATTGAAATGTGGCTTCTTTAATTCCTGACTCACACTATTCTCGACTATATTAATATTACTTAGGGCCTCCTGTTGTTCTTTATTTTTTGTCACGAAGCCTAGATTCTTCTTCTATTTGAAGAAACATTAGGAAGTCCTCTAAGGACATTTTTTTTTTCAATGATTTTCTAGTATCCTTTCATTTAGGTGGAAGTTTAACAATAATGGTGGATACTTGAAAGGATTCGTCGAGATTAGTGTCATCGGAAATAATCTGTTAAATGATGACCTGTAACTTATATACTTAATTAAAGACAGGTTTTTCTTCCAATATTTTGAATTATAAAAACTGACTTATAAGGAATGTTTTGTTGCTTTTGTCATCTGATGTGTATTTGGTGAGTAACGCCTTCCACAAATCCTTAGCGATCTTCTTTTAACGGTAAACAATGTACAACGAGTTAAAAAGAGCGTTGAAGATATGACCTTTGCATAGGTAGTTGTTACGCTTCCAATATTGTCTTTTTTAAATTTGTTCTGCCGTATCATTGTTAGATGATGGTGAATGAGGATTTTGAATGAGCGCGTGATCCAACTTGAATGATGTGAGGAAGAGATGTACCCTTGATTGTCATCGAAGAAAATTTGAGCTGTTGAATGGTATAATTCGAGCGAAGTAGGATGACCTATAGAAGAGACTATCGCATTAAAATTGTTATGATTGAGGCGAAAAAATAGAAAATGAACCACTTAAAAATAAGATTAAGGCGCGTTATAATGTCACTATCTTTAAGGCGATATTCACACATTACTGGTGATTAAACTAATTTGCAAGAGGATTACAACAAATCTGCTTCTAGGATTCAATAAGCTTCTTCTATAAGACTAGAGAAATGTGAGTTTTTGGCCTACAAAACTGAAAAATCGCACCCCGAACACACTTTTACAGCGTACACCCCTGACTTATATGTTGTTACAATTTACCCCCTAAAAACTGTTTGCAATTTACTGCCTGAAAAACTGTTTACAGTTTAGCACCTGAAAACTGTAACTTTTCAAAAACCATCCAAAAATGTAAATGGAAAAGAAGAAGAAGATGGAGAGGAGATTATTGAAATTGTGATTTTTTGATTGACCCAAAGATGAGTTTATATAGAATCACAAGAGATGCTTTAAGACCCTCTTCATGAAAAGACATCTTCTTCCATGGTGTTTTTTCAGCAATAGTGGTGTCTTTTCAATAATGGTATCCCTCCACCATTTCAAATTCAAATGATGGTCCATTTACTAAGAGGCACTACCATTCACAAATAAATGGTCACCAACAATCACCAAAAGCCACAACCCTTTTCCCAAATTTTTTTTATAAATTAAAATCTTTTCCTTCTTATTTTGAAAAAAAACCAATATAAAAAACTCAAGTGGGCCGTAGAGGTGGGCATGTTGGACCTGATCCGGTGGATCCGACCCAATCCGACCCGACTCGATACCGTTCCGAATAGAACCAACGACCTAGATCGGCCTTGATCGAGTCTGGCCATCCAGATCCGATCATTTTTCGGGTCGGGTTAGGATAGTGGTGTATCCGGACAGAACTGATTCGAAAACCCGGACTGAAAGGGTTCGAACCTACCAGAGTTGACCCGACCCGAGATGTAAATATCTCTCTAATTTGCAGTTTTACCGCCCACGCATCTTTTTGTTTAGCGCCAAAAAACCCCGCCCAATGTAAACATCTCTTTATTTTTGCAGCTTTCAAACTGCTTTGTTTCTGTGCAAGAGATGTGGTTTTAGGCGACACAGGCATCCCCACCACGCACGTTAACATGACCAAGACCAGAGCCACCATCACCGCCCTCCTTCTATCGTTAACTTGCGCGGCCATTCCAAATGATAAGAGAATCCAGCCAGCAGCTAAACGACCCTTTGGGATTAAAAATCCAGGCAGAAACTGCTCCGAGTGATGCAGGAGAAGGTCGTAGCAGTCGTGGTATGTATGACGGGACTTTTCTCTCTCTAACTGCCATTTGTATTTGACGGGACTTTTCTCTCTCTTCTCTCTCTGACTTTTTTTTCCCGTTTTACCCTTGAAGCAGGTCAAAAGGGCGGAGGAAAAGAGCAGTGAGAAATGTGTTGGTCGACCTTTCGCCAATTCCACTTATATCGTTTGGGCTGATAGAGGGTGTGGTTTATAAAGCTGGTGCTGCGACTGGTGTCTACATGAGGAAGAGAAGCTGGTGCTACGACCAGTGATTTGGACGGTTCGATTTGAGTTTTATATATATATATATATATATATATATATATAAAGGGTACAACTGCTAGGTGCATGTTTATAAAGCATTATAGTCTGCAAGAGTATCAAACCTTTCCCTTTTTGTTTTCGTCAGATGAATCATTGCTTGATAATGTAAGGGCCACATCTACCGTATGAAGCTTCCAAGTTTCTTGCAAATGGGGCCAACGTTAATATAATATACATCAACGATCGAAAGCAAAAGATAACGGTGAGGTTAGTCTCTTATAAATAATTTAGACTCCTCATTCGTGCATTTGGTGGGGCCCACTCACGATGTTGGTGGTTCCCATAATACATACAGATAATTATTTTAAATTTTTTATCGAGAAATGCTCCAGTACACGAGAAAGAGTAGGGTTTTTGAATTCCTACTCGAGATTGCTTAGTCCTTTCCAGAGAAATCACGGTCTGGAAACAAGGAGAAGAGAATCGCTAGTGCCACTTAAGAAAATGGCGGGTTGAAGAAGAACAACAAGGCCTTGGATCAGTGGGTCTCTCTATCTGTATCTCTCTATATTTGTCTCTCACTTTATGTTGAAGAAGAAGAAGGCAAGGGAAAAAGGTAGGGATGGTATTTGTATTGAAAGAATCGATCTGAACTTTACCCAATCCGATCCGACTTGGTCAACCGAGTCGGACTCGGATTGGCGCAGGACAACAAGGGTTCGGACCAGTCCGAGTCAAATGACCCGGACTCAGTCCTGGATCGGTCCAAGTTCGACTTTGCCCGTGTAGATTCCGAACCGAGTTGAGCTGGACCCAATTCAATCCGACTTGGTCTAATGCCCAGCTCTAGTGGGCCATATGAAAGAAAACAGTGGGGATTTAGTGACCATCGTTGAAACATTTTTGTGGTCACAAAAGTTTCGTATTAGGTTAATTTTTTTTGTCTTTTCACTTTATCCCAGTGGGAATGACCTTATAAATGATTTGGATGGCATATAAACATCAAGGTGGAACCCACGAAAGTTTCAATGTTAGGAAAATCTTTCCCAATTTTATCTCTTATATAGCCCACTTGAGTTTTGGATCCAACACATGTTTGTTCGTATGTCCTAAAATGAGCTCAAAAAATGGATGGACTGGGGTGGATTTCTCACAAGCATCATGGTGGGGCCCACCTAGCATCCCAGTTTAGGATCTTCCTCGAAAGGGAGTTGCAGGAGATCCGCGTCCATTACGTGTCAAATCTTCATGTTCATGAAATCTACACTGTCCACTGGGTGCGCTAGCTAATGTTTGGCCTGGATCCTGAACATTACACGGTGCAAAACTTACCATGGGTAGATGTGTAAAAGCATGCCTAAGACCTTGTGTGGCCCACCTGAGTTTCACAACAACTTAATTTTTGGAATGGCCTTTCGTCCTGGCGAATAGCATAAGATGAGTGGAATTGATGACATGTATAAACCACAATGGGCCCACAGTCGGCTCATGAGGGTCATCCATCTCAACTCTTGGCTACAGTGTGGCCTACTTATTTTTTTTACGAAAGCATATTGCATCCTGTCCCGGGACGTATTAAGTGGCATTAAAGGACACAGATTGCATCCTACCTTCGTCATCTCTGGCTGAGAATGGGCAGGAGCTTTGAGTGGCCACCATGATGTATTGGTCTTATCCACGTGGTCCATCCATTTTTTTCGTTTTCATTTTAGGATATAAAAATAAAAATGAGGCACATGCAATGCTCTAGTGGACAACACCACAACAAGCTGTGGTGATAATGATTCTCATCGTTAAACCTTTTCTAGGGCCCACTATGATGTTTATTTGTGATGTAGAACGTGTCATGGATACATTCCTAGCATGGTTGGGCCAAAAGAAGGTGTGTCACAGATACATTCCTGGCATGGTTGGGTCAAAAGAATGTGCACTGTAAATTGATTATAACTTTTGATCCGGGAATTGTTACAGGACGGACAACCTATCAATCTTTACTGAAACGGGTCATCCGAGGTGAACCAACCCACTAAATGGGTCGCATCTGTCTATTTAGTAAGAAAATGCGCTTTTTAACTCAAAAATGAATTTTTAATCATGATAGGACTCTTATAGAAAAGTTTACTTAGAATTTTTATTTTTAAAAATTTGGGCTTTATAAGAGTTTTATTAGAATTAGAATTTTTACCAGGGTTAGAATTTTACTATTTTTGATAATTACGAATTTTATTTTATTTTCTTTATTAAGGGTGTAGCAAGGACACATGGAGATTAGACAATTGTCAATCAATAAAAATTATTTCAAATATTTTAGAATTATTTATATTTTATTTTCTTCGTGGATTCGAGGTTTTTCTGTGAGGAGTCCAGAGAAGTTTCATGGATTCAGAACAGTTACCCCCTAAGGAGGACGGTGCTTGACCTCATGTCCTTACATGCATCAGTTTTGTATTAAAGCAAGTCCTTTCCTTGGATCTTTGTCTTCTAACAACGGGTCGGGCGATAATCTCATGGACAGTGCTCCATGGAATTATCTTTTAACCACAACAGCTTTCGAAGCGCAGCGAGAGAATCGTCAGGTCATGCAAGGGTTGTAGTGTCATCCCCAAACTCTAAAAACGGGCTCACAGAATTCTCAATTGCCGAATCCGATACCGACAGCCTCCACAGTACCCCATTCTCGGCTTCCAGCACTCATATGTCAAGTTCCGATCCTTAGATCCTACAAAGAGGATTTTCTGTGTGAATTTTTTTTGTAAATAAAGGAGCATAACCACAAGTGTACCCAAATCACAAAGGTAACATCATCATCACATATCCACTAATATAAACATTAGATTACAATACTGAAAGTAAAGTACATAACAAAATCTCCAAAGTGATCTGCCACAAACTCAGTTGCACGCTCCTACCTCAGCTCAGCTGCATCCTATCATCACCTGCATGCATCTATCGTGCAAAGCTTATAGAAATCTTAGAAGGTGGTGAACGTGTGTGTACAACGCAGGTGTCAAGTATTCAATACAATTCCATAAATCGTACAATGTCAGAAATACTGGCAAGTTCATGAATTATTCGATATCAGAGTAAATATAAATACTAACAAGTTCATGAGTCATACAATATCAGAGTACGCAAAGCAGATCAACTATGACATGTGAAGTCGTGGTAAACCAAATGCCATGTACTGGGGATGCAATGCAATATGCAGTACAAAAGAAATGACCAAGCTAAAGTGTGAAGTAGGGATGATAGTATGTAGTATCACAGGCTATAGGATCCACCACAAGGGACTTCTATCCAAACCAGTCTCATACTTAAATTTGGATAGCCAAACTCATTGTAGTAAACTCCTGATCTCAGGTTGGTCGCGTGCCCCAATCGAAGTCCTGGCCACAGCGAAGGTACACAATAATTTAGTTGCTCACCACCAGCCTGAGTAGATAGTGAATGAATAAATGAATGAGTAAAATGCTAAGTATGTAACTCCTGCTCAGTAAGTCCACATATCAGTACCGTACATCTCTGGAATCATCATTGGGGTCTAGTACACTCTACGCTAACTTTTCGCCCCTATCTGAGCGCGCGATTGGGTAAGTGTAAGAGACCTCACTATCCGCCTGCCAATATCGGGCCCGGCTCGTTAATAGCAGACCCATTCCTCAAGCTGGTCAAACTTAACCTAGACATTGCCCCCTCACTCAGGTGGGTAAGGTCATATCCCCTTCTAACCGACCACAATACATTGGGAGACGCGACATACTAGTAATCGGCACCCTGCGCTCATGTATCCACTCGATCTAGACGTTGGAGCATCCCTGGTACCAAAGGGTTTAGGGACTTTCACCCACGGATATATTGGATGATCATATGCTAGAACCAAACATTTCTGGTGTCCCAACTGACCATCCACGATATACCTGTGGAGGCCATGACCCTGATATCGCTAGGGCTACAATGGCCATAACACAAAATGTGAGATGCGTGAGTCATACCATCCAATCATGCATCGAACCTGTGCGTATGGTGTGCTCATGTGGGGCAACTCTACTTCTTAGGGAGTCCTATAAATAATCAGCCCAATGACACATGCTATGCTCAATCACTCTCATAACAAGCATGTGGATGATGCATGAGTATGTATCATGAAGTATACTAAGCATGATTATACATACATTATATTGGGCCTATATAAGGCAACTCATGGTCCGTGTAAATGAATGAGTGGTGTGCACATAATCACACACACACATGGTGGGCCTCACGTGTCATAATTGGGCCTCACACATACAATAGGCCTCACGCATATAATGGGTCTCACACAAGGGTATCATACATCACAATCGGCCTTATACAATGACAATGGGCCTCATATAATCACAATGGGCCTCGTACAATCCCAATGGACCTCATACAACCACAATGGGTCTCACATAATGTAACACCCCAGATTTTGGCCAATCTGGAATTTGACGTCCTTAGACAGTGGGTCAATTAAAACACCTGAAAAATCGCTTAGAACCCAATTCCATAGCCAAAGAAATCACTTAGGGTTAATTCCTTTAGAAACTAAGCATAAGTTAGCTAGTGCAACGCTGGAGTAGCTGGGAAACAGTCCCTGATCACTTTAAATACATTCTACAAGACCCAAATCGAGTAGAACGTATGACTCCATAATACTCTATAACCTCGGATCAAACTCTAAACGGGTTTGTTCTCTGGACCACTTTGAATTCTTGTATTGGATTTAGACCGCGCATCGAAAGTCCGATACTTCCTATCTTAGACCGTTAGAACAGCCCAGCTGGACTTGACAATCATTTCGAAAATCAAGTCAAACCGATAATCACAGACTATTTCATTGAGCCCGGACTGAAGAGACCGCGAATAGGGACAAAATTGAAATTTCAAATTCAAATCTGGCACACGACTTGACACGTCAGTATTGAGCGTTCTGACCATCAGAATTCATCCAGATTACACCCTCGGATCAGAAAAAATTTCTATTTATTATTATGAGACTTCCAGCCTTGATCTACGTGCGGTGACCGCTGAATTGAAACTGGTCTGCCACGTGCGATCTGCGAACCCTGCCGGACTGAAAACTTAATGCGTGCTAGATCTGGTACGCATGAGCTTAAGTCCGATCGCATTTGACCAGGGGACCACCAGAAAGCATCTTTTGGACCAAAACAGCCCCGATTTGGATATACCTCAAGTAACTTTGTTCCCAAGCCTGTTTTGGGCACATTTGAGCTTATAAAAGGGGTTGAAACCCTCACTTCTCTCACCCATCCGAATTTGCTAGAAACCCTAGCAAGAGTGAGAGAGAAAGTGAGAGTTTGTGAGAGAAGGTGGGAGAGCTTTTCCTGCTGCTGCTGCACGTGCTTAAGCGGCGTATTCCAATCACTTTGCCGGTGATTTCTCCGCATTTGCAGGTAAGAAAACGCCCAATAAAGTTGCTGATTTGATGCTTCTTTAGTTCCATAGTTTGTTAGTTGATAAATCTAGTAAATCAGGTTCCTTAGTCGTCGTAGACGAAGCGTATACGCTCCGTTCGAATCACTTCACCTATAAGGAAAAAGGTACGGATTTTAAACGCTTTGATTGACTGTTTCCAAAGCTTTCAATGACGTTTAATAGTAGATTATCGACGGCATCGCTGTTTGACATGTACAACATGCTATCCGTTTCCTGTTTCGTAAACTAGCGAAGAATATGAGATTTAGGGCATTTTAGTCATTTGTAGGAAGTATAGATTTCATTCATATTTTGCTGATGTGATTGACATGATATGTTGTCGCATTAGGATGTTAGCAATACGTGCATAATTAGTTTGGCGAAGAGATTCGCCTAAATGCGCACTTCGGGTCGACATACTATATGTAGACTTAAGTGTGTAGTGTATGTGTTTGTATAAATGCTTGTATTAGTATGTATTGAATTAAATGGTGTTATGAATTAGTTTGAGATTGATTTCTCAATTAATATGCTGGTGTGAATGGTTTCCTACATGTTAGCCATATGCATGATTTCATGATATGAATGAAATGCATGTGCTTGACGATTCGCTTAAGCTGTATGTTATAACATGTGCTTGGTGATTTCCTTATGAGTTACTTTGAGATTGAATTCTCAAGTAATATGTTGATGGAGAGGATTTCCTATATGTTGGCGACATGCTTAATTTCATTATATGTGTGAAAGACATGTGTACGATGATTTGCTTAAGTTGTATGTAATAACATGTGTTAACATGCTCTCATGGTTGTATTTCATTTCCATTACCCTTACACAACTGCTGATGTAATTTTATGATTGTTTGGGACTATGCCTAGTCCAGGCAGTCGGTAACCGAGCGAATTCGTGGTTAGCTTATCTTCGCCATGAATGATGCGTCGATGAACGCGAGTCGTGTTTGGAGTTGACGACAGTGGTTAGGCCACGCGAAGTGTTTTACGCACTTCATGTCGTTCGACTTGCGACGCGCTCGTGCTAGTCGAGCCCGTCAAGTAACCCGACTGGCCGTTGTATGTTTACCTTGTATGAGTCATAACTGCTTGAACCTAGGGTATTGAACTTACCATTATAAACCCTGTTAACCATGGTACCTTGATCCACGAAGACTCATGAGCCGGGCATGGTGGTGTGGGACACCGTGGTCGAGCTGTCGGCCTACGCTGGGGCCACAAACCTCCCTGTAGTGACCAGTGAGCACCTAGACTCGTGAGCAGATTATGGTGGTATGGGACACTATATTCTAGCTGTCGGCCTACACTGATTAGGCGACGAGTCCTTTGTAGTGACCGCGAGCGTATTCTGAGTCCACGGGAGGCGACGACCCTTCCGTTGCAGTAGAGTACAGTAGGCCTGTATTGATAAGGTGATGGGGGAGCGGTGCAACGAGTGCGTGCAACAGCCCTGGCAGCCCTTGCAGTGACCTACAAAATATACATCGTATGAGATTACTAGGAGTGACGACCCTAGACAAGATCTATGTTGGGATTGATATAAGGGAGGTACCTTAGTTTCCCAATCCTGCTGTTTGAATGGACTAATAACAACTCGGAAATCATATCACCATAGCATTGCATGTGCCTGGAAGATGTGGAGCACTCTAGGGAGTGTGGCATGCCGCGGTCGTAAGATGTTGCCGTATGAGGGAGATCGTCAGTGAGGGCATACATCACGTCATGTCATAATTGCATTAACAACAGTATTAGGAATGTTTGAATTACTGCTTTACTATTATCGCATGATTGATTTGATAACATGTTAATCTTTGCTCTATTATTCCACTGAGTTAGCTACTCACTCCCACGTTACGGGACGGTGTTTTCAGACACCCACCAGTCCCTATTGTGTTTGCAGATGATGGCGCGGCCTGCGAGGCGGAGCTGGACTTGATGATGAGGAGGAGGATTCCTCCTTTATGCGTGTTCTGATTGACGGGATTACAGGGAGGTTGATTAGATACTTTGACACTTGTCATTTTATATTTTTAGTGCACTCATGTATATTCGTTTTGTCTACTTTTGGAGTATACATGTATGTATATAACCTGGTAACATGTTCACACTCTGGAGACATACAACAGTTTATATATGTTATACATACTATCACAGTCTTCCGCTTGTTAATTTAACTGTCTCTGGAGTATGATATGCTGTTCTGGATTAATCTCACTCATGTTTAATACATTATCACAGACAACATTCAATCATACATATTTATGTTGCATAAATAACATTTTGGAACTCGGGAGTTGGATTTTTGCTCGACCTCCGATTTTCGGGATGTTACACATAATCAAAATGGGCTACATATAATCATAATGTTATGCTAATACATACTCAATGCGTATACTAACATAGTCGTAATCAATAATCGGCCTATATATATGACGGGGTCCATAGAAGGACCGCAGATCTAATTCATAACATGAGGATCGGTCCTTAACAGTGGACATACCAAATCTGATACCACCGATCCTTCCATCTACAGTGATGATGTACTCTCCTTATATCAAGGTTGGGCCTAGGTGGCCTTACTTATATACCTAAGGATCCGAAACTGGTCCCTTCTCCATACTATCATATAGCCCGCTAGATGCCCTAGGGGGCCTAAATAAGTCCTAAATGGACTCCAAGATTAAAGAAATAATCCTACTAACAACTAATGGGGGCCCAACATCTTGGGATAGCCCAATGTGAATAGATGAATCATGCAAATGGGGCCCAATGATTATGGTCAACTCACTTAGAGAAAGATGAGAATGGGCCTAACAAGGCCTAAGGGAAGGTCACAATGTGGACATTTAACCATCATTACTCATCAATGTGGACATTCAACCAACATTGCTCCCAAGGAGTGGCCCTCATAGGGCCAAACATATAGTAGGGCCCATGGCCTCACACAAGGGCCTAATATACATCACAATGGGCCTCACTCAAGGGCCACATATACATCACATCGGGCCTCACCATATGGGCCTCATATACATCACGTTGGGCCTTATTATATGGGTCTCATACACATCACATTGAGCCTCATTATAGGGGCCTCATATACATCACATCGAACCTCATCAAATGGGCCATAAAATACATCACATTAGGCCTCGGCAAATGGGCCACAAATACATCACATTGGGCCTTATGGGGCGGCCCATAATCCAACAAAATAGATGGGCCACATACACATCATACACCTCATGGTGGGCCTGAAAGATGGGCCCGAATACAATACACACCATGGTGGACCCCACGTCCCATGGACAGTGTAGATATATATTAAGGTAGGGTCCATGTCTAGCAACAGATGGACAGCTGGATATAGAATACATGCATCAAGAGGCCCATCGTCCCCAGCAAATGGATGATGCGGATATAGAATATATACATGAAGGTGGGCCCCACTCGTCCTAGCCTATGGACAGTGTGGATAAGACCCATACATACATCACAGTCAGCCCCACACGCCACGTCCATGCATGGACAATGTAGATACAGAATACATATGTCAATGTCGGCCCCACCCCCACACGTGCAGCACATGTGGGGTAGGCCCCACGTGACTGCCAAATGGAGGATGGTATGGATATACACATACCTCATGGTCAGACCCAGAACTTGCTAACATCAAGGCAATGGGACCCACCGTCCTCGCTCTGCTGGATGGACGACTTGAATATATAATACATATATCTGGTGGGGCCCCACCCTCACACGTGCCACAGTGTGGGGTGAGTCCCACGCCCTAAAAATGGACGGGCAGTGTGGAGGTAAACCACATACATCGTGGTGGGTCCACACATCCTTATGGATGGCTGGACGGTGTGGATGTACAGATACATCAGGGTGCGTCCAGCACCGTCCCACGCTGGACGGTGCACAATAGGTGGACCCCATTATTGCTAGGCAGCGTGGGTAAACAGATACATGGTGTGGCCCCACCAGCTAAAATGTCAATTGATATTTGAGTTTTTCCTGCATCCAGGCCTTTCCAAATGGACAGGCAGCAAGGTGGGGCCCAACACATGGACGGTCTAGATCAGGTGGGCCACATGATGGGAAAGAGAGAGAGAGAGAGAGAGAGAGAGAGAGAGAGAGAGAGAGAGAGAGAGACGTGAGGCGGGGGAGCTCCGCTACTATGAGTTCCCCTAAGTGGGCCATATACAACACATACAACAAGATGGGTCCCAAATCATGTGGGCCCTAAATCAAAATCACGATATAGTGCTATGAACACCCACCGATTTCACTTCTTCTTGGCTCATTGATCTCCCAAGCTCATAAACTTCCTCTTTGATGGAGGATGATGAGAATTGAAGGGTTGGATGGTGGGATCTTGGGGTAGGAAGTGGGCCACACTTAGCTCCTTGCTCTCCTTAGAGGTTGGACGGTCTTCTCTCTTGGAATGGGCAGAGAATGAGAGAGAGAATAGGATTTGTTGTAAGGGAGATGGGATGAGAGGAATGGGTGTTGTAAGGAGGGTATGGGCTTGGTTGACTTTGGGAATGGGAGAGAGATGGGAGTCATGCTTTGTTGGTAAGAGAGGTATGGGTTGTACTTGATTGATTGATGTGATGGATGGTAGAGATTCTTTCGAGATTCATAATGTGCGGAGTTTTTCTTGAAATAAACATAGGCCCACATATCTTAGCCTGGGTATCGCATTGGTGCGCAAGTCATGGTGTTGAAACCGTGGCGACAACGTGGTCACAATAGTACAAGTCTCAGGTCAAGTCGACTTGGGTTGACAGGGTGTGACTTAGGGTCACAAGCAAACGTTGTTTACAGACCGCAGGTTGCCAAAATTTGACTGGGAGAATCACGGGAGTCTAAGGAACGGTACAGACTAGGATACGGACCTTACATGCAGGCTACCATTGATCGCATAACGGAGGCATGAGGGTAGCTCCATGTTCTTGGCTGCAATCCATCACCAGCAATTGTTGAAACTTGTAATCAACCTGATCGCAAGATGGTGCCAGCAGTGAACCACATGATTACTCCTAAGAATGTGAGATATAACGACATGATTTCATAACATTATGGACAAGGCATTGATCAGATAGATTGAGAGTTCAAGCTGAGGGTCAGTCTTCCTAGCTTCAATGGCCAACTTCACACTAAGGATTTCCTTGATTGGCTTTATCAAGTTGAGCGATTCTTTAAATATATGGAAATCTCTTAAGCAAAGAAAGTCAAGCTCTCGGCCTTCAAGTTTAAGGGTGAAGCTTTAGCTTGGTGGGAATAACTTCAATTCAAGAGGACAAAACGAACGAAGGTGCAATCTGCAGGTGGTCGTGGATGAAGCAGCTGTTGCTCATGCGATTCCTTCCTAAAGATTACAACGGGTATTATTCCAATAAAACTAAAATTATTGGCAGGATAGCCAATCAGTAGAGAGTTTTGTAGATGAATCTCATTATATGTCGGCGAGAGGCGACCGTGTTGAAATGGAGTTGCGACGAGCTATAAGATTCATCAATGGTTGACATATGGCCCCTATGGGAAAGGAGGACCAACCCAAGACTTCTAAAGTGGAGGGATAGACTCTCATAACATAATGGGCTTTTATTAAACAATGTGGGGAAATAGGAGATATATATGCATTAGTTGAAAATGAAAATTATATGGAGCCTGTGAACATCTCAGAAAATTTGAAACCAGTGTTGTAGGAGTTTAAGGTGATTGTGCTCAATGAACTCCCTAATAAATCTTCTCTCATATGAGATATACAAAACGACATTGATCTTGTTACAGGGACAAGTCTGCCTAATTGCCCACATTATCAGAAAGAATGTGAAATCTCGGAGTTAAGGAGAGCATGATTACATGTATTGTATAAGCTCAAAAGCCCAATGTCAAGTACAAGAGAAGTACAAGAGAATGACTAATAAACATTGGCGTCAGAAGTTATATGAGAATCATGAGCCAAGTCCATTGAGTAACTCAAGGATGATTTTTTTTTCAAGTGGAGGGGTCTGATGTAGAACATGTCATAGATACATTCCTAGCATGGTTGGGCCAAAAGAATGTGTATCATAAATTGATCATAACTTTTTATCCGGGTATCGTTACGGGGCGCACAACCTATCAATCTTTATTGAAATAGGTCATCCGAGGTGAAGCAATAGTGGGTCGCATCTGTCTGTTTCATAAGAAAATGCACTCTTTTAGCTCAAAAATGAATTTTTAAAGAAAATTACTATTTTAGTAATTTCGATTATTAATATTTTTATTTTTTATTTTTGGAGTTTTAGATTTTCTTATTTTTTATAAATAACTTTAATCATGATAGGACTCTTCTAACAAAAGTTTATTTGGAAATTTTAGTTTTAGAAATTAGATTTTAGAAGAGTTTTATTAGAATTAGGATTTTTTTAGGGTTTGAATTTTACTATTTTTGGTAATTATATATATATATATATATATATATATATATATATATATATATATATATATATATATATATATATATTAATGGTGTAATAGGGACACATGGAGATCATGAAATTATCAATTAATAAAAATTATTTTGAATATTTTAGAATTATTTATATTTTCCTTTTCTTGTGGATTTGAGGTTTTTGTGTGAGGAGTCCAGAAAAGTTCTATGGATTCAGAACAGTTATTCCCCTAAGGAAGATGGTGCTCGACCTCACGGCATTCCTCGCGTCAATTTGCCATCCAACACATTCATAAAGTAAGTTAAATAGACTCGAATGAAGAGAAAACACAAATATTAGCTCCATAAAAAACTTATGTGGCCCCCGAGAAGTTTTCAACTGTAAGAGTTTAATCTCCATAGTGTAGTCCACATCTTTCTTGGATCTGCCTCATTTTTTGGTTTATATCCACAATTGATAAGAAAAAATGGATGGATAGTGTGGATAAGACCCATACATCATGGTGGCCACTCAAAGCTCATGTGATTCCCAGTTGGAGACAGGTCGGGTAGGATGTAATCCGCATCTGGCATTAAATGCTTAATCCATCTAAGTAGGGCTCCATGGGGCCCACCGTTACATATAATTTTTATCCACACCGTCCATCACATCAGTTGAAAAAGCTACTTATTGGGTCAAGCATGATGACTTGTTTACATGGACCAATGAGATACCACCATGTGTCGGCACTACATACGAATGATGGACAAAATCCTACTTTTGATCTAGGATATCTTTCACTCCATATATTTTGAAGACACGTCACCTGCCGAAAGTATAACAAGTCAGAGTCATATGCACATCCATGGATGAAACACTATGATGAACCATTTGTAGCCCTCACACAAGTAGCACGTGTGGTCAAGCAGCGTGCTCGACAAGCTTATAAAGCCTCATTGAGATTTGTCGAGATAGGAAATCAATCACAATCCGAATAGGCTTAGCAAGGATGTCTCACACAATACTACTAAAATGAAAAACTTCCCAGAGACAATTGGTTCTTTCATTATGACTATGATGGTTCAAGAAACGATTTTCTCTCAAATAAGAAGGAAATTGAAGGACACGATGAGGAATCTAAGTCCGACTAAGATACAGACTGATCACATGACCTTCAAGGATCTCACGTTAACAAAGAAACCTAATATAGTTGTCACCTCCTAATCTATATAAGAAGCACATGTGAAGAGCTTGAGGCAGCAACCAAGGATCTCACGCTAGCAAAGAAACCCAATATAGTTGCCACCTCATAATCTAAATGAGAAGCACATGCGAAGAGCTCGAGACATAAACTGGGCTATCACACACAACCTATCACAATGCAATGTTATCTTATCCAAGTTTTAGCTTAAATCATTTCACTTCCACCCAATCCCATTGCAGATCTTTTAAAGTTAAGAGCAGTTTTATAAAACCCGTATCCTAATTCGTACTGTTCCTTAGGCTTTTGCAGTCATTCCGATGGATTTCCAGCGACTCACGATCTGTAACCGGCGTTGTGCGCAATCCTGAGATGGATCCTGTCGGTCTGAGTCGGTTCGACCCGAGACTTGTACCAGTGCGACCGCGCTGTCGCCGCGGTTCCGATGCAGCGTCTCACGCGCCGAGGCGATACCCAGGCCAGGAGATGTGGGCCCGCGTTCAGTTCGAGAAAACACCGCGCGTTGCAAGTATCAAGGAAATCTTTACGAAACATCTCATCAATCGTATCAATCAAAGTACACATCACCAATTAATGCCAAGTACAACCACCCCTCCCCAAAAGTCAACATTTCTTACAACAAAGTACATGCTTACATCACTCACCATTATTTCTCTCCCATCACTCTCTCTCTCTCTCTCATTTCTCTCTCATTCTCCATGCAAGAATCGTCCAAGCCTCCATGAGAGGCCTTGTGTGGCCCACTTCCTAACTCCCATCTCCACCATCCATGATCCATCTCGACCGTTAAATCTCAACCATTGGAGCTTTAAAAGGCATTCATGGAAGAAGAAATTCAAGAAGATCAAAGGTGGGTGCTTCTTTCTCTCTTTCTCCCTTTTCTTTTTCCTTTGTTTTATGGGTGATTTTATTTGTTGATTTTAATGATTTGAGGGCCCACATATGATGGGACCCATCTTGATGTATGCATTGCTTAGGGAGGGCCCATCGTGGCCGGGTTCCTCCCCTTCTCATCAGTCTTTCCTTCTCTCTCTCTGTCTCTCTCCCCTTTGGTGTGTGGCCCACCATGATGAATGTATTTTATCCACACCGCTGTCCATCCGGGGGCCCACCTTGCTGCCCATTTTTGGGTGGGCCTGATCATGATGTATTTGTTTCATCCACACCATTTGCACAGTGCTGTGAGCCCTGACGTATGCAGCCCATCCATGTGGGGCCATGTGATGTGTGGGGTTCATCCCAACCGTCTGTCCAACAAACTGGGACGGTGGACTCCACTACCAATAACACCAGCAAGTTCTGACCCCATCACAAGATGTATGTTATATCCAAACGGTCCACCCATTTGGAGCCATGGCCCACCCTACACGTGGGGCACATGTGGGGCGGAACCCATCTTGATGCATGTATTATGTATCCGCATCGTCCGTCCATGGACGGTGCTGATGGACGCTCCATGATATTTTATCCAGGCCCTGGATGGCTTGGACAATGCTGCTGCTTTTTCAATGATAATAATACTTTATTATTATTATAACATATAAGATATATTATAATATATATATATATATATATATATATATATATATATATATATATATATATATATATATATATAACATATATATCTGGTGGGCCCACATGGGACCCACTGCTTGAGAAACGGATTGGCTAGTGTCAGCACACCGTCCAGATGGTTGGACGGTGGGCCACGTTGCTGCATGTGTTTAATCACCGTGCCGTCCATCCAGACCATCAAGCCTTGGACGGTTCAGGTGGACCACACGTGTGATGTATGTGTTGTATTGCCGTACCATCCATCCAGAACAGTCAGGCCCTGGACGGTCCAGATGGCCACACGCATGATGTGTGTTTTCTCCACACCGTCCATCCAAGGTGAGACACCACCTGATGTATGTATTTTGTACAAACACCGTCCATCTAGGTCTCCTAGGAAATGAAATAGATTCAAATCTCAGGAGCACTGTCCAGATCATGGGCCCCACCTGTTGGGCACGTGTGGAGCATACACACCACCCCAAAACTGAGGAAGATTCAACACTCTGGTGGGCCATGTATGTGGGGCCCACCTTGCTGTTTGAATTCTACATCCTACCCGTCCATCAGCTGGACCTACTGTGATATATATGCATTACATCCAAACTGTCCATGGAACCACTTGACGCATGAATTTTATATCCACACCATCCTTTTTGTGTGAGGCCCTGCACGTGTGGTGCATCCACACCGTCTAGACCTTGGATGGTGGGTCCCACCCTACACGTGGGGCCTACATTAATGTGGGAACGGATTGGCTGGTGTACATTTGCAATAGCTATTTAGCTGCTATATTGACGTCATCCAACCATATGGGATCCACCTTGATATATGTTGCATATTCCCACCGTCCATGGTCTAAAACAGTGGGTCTAATTGCGAAGTATATGCTATACCCTAATTGTCCATCCACTATAAGGGCCCACGTGATGTATTTGTTCCCTCCACACCGTCCAAATAGTGTTGGACGACGAGCAACAATGTTTGAATGGTGCTGATTTACCTAGGTAATGTTTGGACAGTGCTGATCATCATTAGTGGGCCATGTGCCCCATGGAGCAATTGTGTACAGTGGTACACATGTTACACCTTCAACTATTGAAATGATTTTTGGTGTGGTCCAAGTCCACTTGAGGCCCATTGGTGTGGCCCATCCATGAGGCCCATCATGATGTATTTGGCCCATGTGCGGGGCCCAACCTATTTGTATTGTTAGGTCTGTGAAGCATGGCCCATTAGATGCATATGAGGCCCAAGCAGTGCGACCCACTTATTGTCTATACGGCCCACGTATGAGGCCCATGGTGATTCATTTACGGCCCATTTGATGAAGCCCATTGCGATAGCTTAAAGGGCCATATGATAGGGCCCACCTATATGAATCTAAGGCTCATAGTGAGGCCCATTATGATGTACTCGAGGTCTATGTGATGCGGCCCATCATAATGCGTATTAGGCCCATGTGATGTGACCCACCGTGACGTACGTGTTTGATTGGAGTGGCCCATTAATACAACCCACTTGATGTTTATGAGGCCCATTGGTGTGACCCGTTGGTGTGGCCCATTGATATGGCTCACTTGATGTTTATGAGGCCCATTGATGTGGCCCGATTTCATATACATGAAGCTCATTGGTACGACCCGTCATGATGTATTTTGGCCCATGGGCGGGCCCGCCCGTTTGTATTGTTAAGACCATGTAATGAGGCCCACTCGATATATATGAGGCCTAGTATTGAGGCTCATATGATATATTTAAGGCCTAGGTGCAAGGCCCACCTGTTGTGTATTAGGCCCTCGCGTGAGGCTATGGGCTCGCTATATGTTTGGCTTTATATAGGCCACTGCTTGGGAGCAATGTAAGTTAAATGGCCATATTGATGGGCAATGACGGTTAGACGTCCTCATTGTGACCTTCCCTTAGGCCCTATTAGGCTCATTCTCTTCATAGGTTAACCCGAATAAGCGGGCCTCATTCGCGGTAGACGGATGACTCTGTGCTATCGGGTTTGATATAACCACGGCTGAGTGCCGATCTTTATATTATGGTTGATCGGCTGATTATTTATGGACCCCGCTCTGTTTATCTATTGATTATCAATTCTGATTGTCGATTGACGTGGTCGATTGACTGATTACCGATTGTCGAGGCCGATTATCGTGACCGATTACCGATGATGGCCGATTATTGATTGACGTGACCGATTGACTGATTATCGATTGTCAAGGCCGATTGTCGTGACCGATTACCGATCGTGGCTAATTTTTGATTGACGTGACTGATTGGCCGATTACCGATTGTCGAGGCCAATTATTGTGACTGATTACCGATCGTGGTCGATTGTCGATTGACATGGCCGATTGTCGATTCTGCTTGTCATGGCCGATTGACCGATTACCGATTGTCAAGGCCGATCATCGGGGCCGATTTCGATTCTGATTCTGATTATTGGGGCCGATTCTCATGGTCGATTGATGATTGACGTGGCCGATTGCCGATTCTCATGGTCGATTGTCGATTGACGTGGCCGATTGCCGACTCGGCTTATCGTGGCCGATTGACCGATTACCAATCGAGGCCGATTATTGTGACCGATTACCGATCGTGGCCGATTATCGATTGTCGTGGCTGATTGACCGATTACTGATTATCGTGGCCGATTGACCGATTACCGATTGTCGTGGCCGATTGACCGATTACCGATCGTGGCCGATTATCAATTGACGTGGCCGATTGTCTACTCTACTTGTCGTGGTCGATTGACTGATTATCGATTATCGTGGCCGATTGACCGATTACCAATCGTGGCTCATTGCCGACTCTGCTTGTCGTGACCGATTGACCGATTACCTATTTTGATTTGTTGTGGTCGACTACCGATTATCGATCGAGGCCGATTACCGATTCTGATTTGTCGAGGCTGATTGCCGATTATCGATCGAGGCTGATTATCGATCGAGGCCAATTACCTATTTCGATTTGTCGTGGCCGATTGTCGATTATCGATCGAGGCCGATTACCGATTCTGATTTGTCGAGGCCGATTGTCAATTTTCGATCGAGGCTGATTATCGATCAAGGCCGATTACCTATTTTAATTTGTCGTGGCCGATTATTTATTATCGATTGAGGCCGATTACCGATTTTGAATTGTCATTGCTAATTACCGATTCTGATTATCGAGGCCCAATGTAATGAACATGCGACTCGTATTTGAGGCCCGACGTGATGTGTATTCAGCCCGTGTCTAAGGCCCAATGTGATGTATATTGAGGCCTAGGCAATGAGGCCTATTGTGATTCATTTGAGGGTCGGGCAAAGGAGCCCATTATGATGTATGTTAGGCCCATGAGCAGGGCCCACCTTTTGTGTACATGTAACCCTTGAGTAAGGCCCATTGTGTTGTATATTAGGCCTTTGTGTGAGGCCGTGGGCCCATTATATATTTGGATCTGTGAGGGTCACTCCTTGGGGCAATGTTGGTTAGATGTTCACATTGTCGATGCCGATTATTGATGCTGGTTATTGATACCGATTATGAGTATGTGACTGCATAGCATCATGATCCATGCCCATATGCATCATCTGCATGTCTGTTATGAGATGTGATTGACCATTGTATATGTCATAATGCTGGTTGTTATGAGACTCCCTGATAGGCGGATATGGTCTCACATGAGTGCACGGTTTGCGCAGGATTGATGCATGACTGGATTGTATGACTCATGCATCCGCATTATGTATTGTGATTACTGTATGCCCTAGCGACATCAAGGTCGTAGCCTCCACAGGCATATCGTGGATGGCCAGATGGGACACCAGAAATCTGTTCTACATGGGGTGCTATAGATATCCTTGGGTGAAAGTTCCTAAACTCTCTTGGTTCCAGAGGTTGCTCCAACGTCTAGACCAAATAGGTAGATGAGTGCCGAGTGCCGATTACCAGATGCCTGCGCTCTCTACTGTGTCGTGATCGGTTGGAAGGGGGTGCGGCCTTACCTGCCCGAGAGGAGGGGGTAAAGCCAGGCTGAGTTTGACCAGCTCGAGGAATGGGTCCGCTATCGACTAGCCGGGCCCGATATTGGCAGGCGGATAGTGAGGTCTTTTCCACTCGTCTTGTTGCCCGCGATGGAGCGGCAATCTGGTTTGGAGTGTAATAGACCCCGGTGATTTTTCAGAGAGGAACCGTACTGATATGTGGACTTATTGAGTAGGAGATGCATGCTCATTCATTCATCCATTCACTATCCACTCGGGCTGGTGGTGCGCAACTAATTGTTGTGTACCTTCGTTATGGCATGAATTTCGGTTAGGCGCGCGACTAACCTAAGATCAGGAGTTTACCACGTTGAGTTTGACTATCCAAATTTAGGTATGGGACTGGTTTGGATAGAAGTCCCTTGTGGTGGACCCCAGAGCCTACGATACTACGTACTATCATCCCGACTTCACACTCCAGCATGGTCATTTCATTCGCATCGCATATTACATTGCATCCTCGGCATCTGATATTTGTCTCTTTATGACTCCTTATCGCATAGTTATTCCATATTGTATATTCTGATATTGATTGACTTATAGACTTGTCCATACTTCCGCTTACTCTGTTATCGTATGATTGATATCTTGTCAGTATTTCTGCTTACTCTGATTATTCTTGCTCTTGTCAGTGTTTCTGCTTATTCAGACATTGTATGATTATGACATTGTACTGAACCCTTGACACTTACCTTGTGCACACACTTACACCACCCTCTAAGCTTTCTATAAGCTTATGCACGATAGATGTGTGTAGGAGATGTTAGGTTGCAGCAGTGTTGAGCTTGAAGCGTGTAGTGGTCTTCTGGAGCTTGATTCTCTATTTATGTATTTCCCTTTCAGTATTGTATTCAGATGATTATATTAGTGGATATGTGATGACGATGTTGCCGTTGTGAATTGGGTAATCTTGTGGTTATGCTTATTACTAGTTAAATGTACATTTAAAAAAAAAAAATCCTCCTTGTAGGATCCTAGGATCGGAATCTGGCATATGAATGCTAGGAGCCGAGAATGGGATACTACGGAGGCTGTCGACACCGAATTCCGCTATCGGGATTCCTATGAATCCGATTTCTGGGTTTAGGGCGTGACAAGTTTAGATCACTGTTGTCCAACATCATCATTGCAGTACACTTGGGAGTAGTGTAAATATCCATAATCTACCATCGTAAGATCCTCGATCAACCAAGTACATGCTTGATCGTTTGTTCATACAAGCGATCACATGTATTTATCTTTTATTTTAGTTCTTTGCTTATTTTATAATCTCGCTAATTGTACTGACATTAACATATGAAGGTTGACCTTGCTATATATCTAGGGACTTTGCATGTCGTTATGACATTTTAAATCATGAATGGGCTACACCTTCATTCTCTTTACATGTAGTTTTTGTGTAGTTCGCACCTTTTATTGAGACACGGATTAGATACTACCTTCGTATGTCCCAAGCTTAGTATAAAATGAAGCTTTGAGGGGCCACCGTGATATACAGGTTATTCATGTCGTCCATCTATTTTTTCACATGTATTGTAGGGTGTAAGCCTAAAAATAAGGTAGATCCCACACCAAAGTGAACCACATATGGTGATTAAATGCCTATAGCTGAAAACTTCATGGGAGACAGAAGTTTTGGAGGAGGCCGATATTTTGTCCCCCCTCATCCAGGTATGAATAGGTTGGACAGAAAATAAACATCACGGTGGGCCCTAATGAGGTTTCAATGGCAAGGGTCATTATCACTACTATTTTTTTTTTTGGGTTGTGGTCCACTTGAGCCTCAGATCTGCCTCATTTTTGGGATTATATACTAAATGATATGAAAAAAATAGATGAACGGTGTGGATAAAACCCATACATCATGCTTAGCTCCTCAGAGGCCTGGCCCATGCAAAGCCTGTGATAGGTGAGGATAATACCCAATTTGCTCATTTTGTTGCTTCCTTTCTAATCTCTTTTACTCTCTCCAACTAGTGTACTCATCTCCCAACCATGGCCCAATTGGGAATTCCAATATTACACCGAGTTCAATAATACCTTAGGTATATGGGGCTTATATGAAGCCATTGGAGTATTCATGAGTTATTTTGGATTATTTTAGGATGAGCTCAAACTAGGCATATCTAAAACCCAAATGGCCCATCCACATGAAACACTTGAGATTGTATGTGTTGATATAGCAATCTGGTTAGCCCCTTTCTGGATCTGTTTACCTGCACAAGGAACGAACAAGGAAGACCCTGGCTAGAGCAGGGGACCCTCCGATGCCTAAGTCAGGGACAAGATTTGGGTCTAGTCAAATATTGAGGGTTTAGGGCTAAAGATAGTGCATACCTTTCACCATTAGAAGCCTCATTATTTATAGTTTAGGAGAGACAGTAACATGGAATAGATTTCCCTTTTTGGTCGCCAATATTGTAGGCAGAATCAAATCTTGGATCAATAGGAGTGAGCTGATTATTGGGAATTGGACTTCAGCTCAGCATGACCTAGCTCAGGTGTCACGCCCCAAACTCAGGAACCAGGCTCACAAAATTCTCAGCCGCCGAATCCGGTGCCGATAGCCTCCACAGTACCTCATTCTCAACTCTCAGCTCCCATACGCTAGGTTTCGATCCTGGGATCTTACAAGGAGATTTTCAGGGTGAATTTTTTTGTAAAGGAGCATAATCACAAGTGTACCCAAGTCACCAAAACATCATCACCACATATCCACTAATATAATATTTGAATACAGTGCTAAAATAAAAATACATCATATAAAAAATTCTAAAATATCGGGCACATGCTCTTGCCTCAATGTTGTTGCGATCTAGCAGCACGTGATGAACATGCATAAGCTTACTACGAAGCTTAGAGAGTGCGTGCGTTTATGCACAATGCATGTGTCAAGCATACAAATGTTAGAGTAAGCGAAAATGAAGGGAGGCTAAACTGGAAAGTCCATAAATGATGTTAGCCATATCAATGTTATACAACGTAAGGCCTACACGGCCAAATGTCATATGCTAGAGATGCAATGCAAGTATGCCAATCCTCAACTAGTCCACGTATTAGTACGATTCGTCACTGGAAACATCACCGGAGTCTAGTACACTCTAACACTGGTTGCTGTCTCATCACGCGTAACCAAGTGAGTGAAAGAGACTACACTATCCGCCTTGCTAATAGTATGCCAATGCTCACCCGGCTCGTCGATAGCAGACCCATTTACGAGCTGGTCAAACTCAACCTAACTTACAGCACCCTACCCTCGGGTAGATAAGGTCACACCTCTTTTCAACCGACCATGACACAATAGGAGACGTGGCCTATTAGTATTTGGCATTCAGACACTTATGTTATCCACTTGGTCTCAACGTTGAAGTATCCTACTGGTACCACAAGGGTTTAAAGACTTTCACCCAAGGACATCCATAGCGCCCTAATGATAGAATAGATATTTCTGGTATCCAATCTGACCATCCATGATATGCCTGTGAAGGCCATAACCCTGATGTCGTTAGGACGTAAAGTGATCATGACATACAAGATGTGAAATGCATGAGTCATACCATCCAAGTCTTGCATCAAACCTGCATGTACATCGCGATCATGTGGGGCAACCTTGTCTCATATGGAGTCCCCTAAGTGTCTCAGCCCAATGACATATGCTATGATCAATCACCACCCACAACATGCATATAAATGATGCGTATGAACATATGTTTAGACATGATGTCATTGTACTAAGCATGTTCTTAGTGTGTCCTACCAGGCCAAGTACACTAGCATATTATCAGACATATCAGATAATAATCAACCTTAATCGGAACTGAACGACATACCCCACTAAAAATATAGAAGTCTATGCGGTATGACCCATGTTAGACTAACATTAGCTTCTCATGTAGCCTGTAAGGCATGAATATAATATATATAACAAGGTAGGGTCTACTAGGAGTGACTCGGATGGACACCCACATGTACAACACGTGTGTCACTATGCTACCAATGCATTTAGGCACATGACCCACTAATGATGTCCCAAAATAATCAAATTATCAATGACATCACTATAATTACTTTAGTAGGATGATCTGCACCGTCTAATCATTGCTTATATAAATTGATGGTTACAGATCATTGGTTAGTCACTGGGATGTGATCGTATGCTCATGACCCATCTGAGTCTTGGGACTTCATCAGTTCAGGCAAAGTATATGACTAAATAAATTTTAATAAAAACATAGTTTCAACATTCACATGTCAACTAATTTAAGAATTTGAATTAAAAATGCCAAATATAACCAAAGACCTAAGGGATCTCGATTCCAGCATTTTTCAAGTCCAAAGGATCCCAAAACTAGGGATTTCAAAGTCCAAGGGATCCCAAAACTAAGAAATCCCAAAGTCCAAGAGGTTTTTAGCCCCACATTACCCTATGGTACGACCCACCTGAGATCTAGATCAACTTGAAATTTGGGCCTATGGCCTAACATGATATGATAAGGCAGATGAATATAGTGGATATGATACATACATCATGTAGGGTCCCATGTGTGGGGTGCAACCCAAGGAGGCTTCCTCCCTCACGTCACTAGAAAATAATGCCCCATTACACTTCTCTTTTTCTTTGTTTCTCCTTTTTTTATGCACTAGTGCGGGCCTCACATGGATTTTCTACTCCGTTCACCACGTAGTCTATCTTAAGCAGGTCTAATGGGATTTGATTTGGGTTAATTTGGATGAACAGGGACTCCACAGTGGGCCTTGAAAGATTTCAACAACAATGGTTTGTTTCCCTCATTACAGCCCACTTGAGACCCGAATCTGTCTCATCTTTTGGCCCATGGCCTAAAATGATCTTGCGAATACGGTGAATGGTGTGGATTCAATATAAACATCAGAACAAGGTCCCACTTGTGAGACCTAACGTTGGCCAAGAAGTGGTTAACTCCCCCTGCATGACATTCATGTATTTTTCATGTTATTAGTATTTTTGGCCTATACTATTAATGTGGGCCCTAAGTGGATGATCTAATCTGTTCACCGTCTTGGCTACCTCGAATGAGGTCAAGTAAACTCTGACTAGGACTGGTTTGGATGATCAGGGACTCCAAAGTAGGCCCTAGAGTGTTTCAACAGACAAACATTAATACCCTTAGTAAGGCTCACTCTAGACTCAGATTTGCCTCAAAATTTAGCACATGGCCTAAAATTATATGGAGAATATGGTGAACAGTGTGGATTAAACAAATTCATCATGGTGAGGTCCACCTGTGGGGGCAGCCCAATGAGGCTTCCACCCTCATCGTTGTCACTGGCAATAACGTCCAGTGTCATGCTTTTTTCTTTTTTCTTTTTTCTCTTCCTTCCTTTATTTTTATTTTATTCTACTATATGGGGTCCACTAGTGGATAATACATTCCATCCATTATATCGGCCAGCTCTCTATAGACTAAAGGAGTCTAATGATGGATAGGTCCACCACTTATACACATAACAGTAGGCCTTAGGAAATTCTAACAGTGGGACTTTGTTTCCCTCGATGCGGTCCACTAGGAACTCAAATTTATCTCATTTTTAGTCTCATAGCCTAAAATGACATGGGGAAAGTGGTGGATGGTGTGGATAAAATAAATACATCAAGGTGGGGTCCATGGTTAGGATGCCCACCCCACGTCCGCATGGTTGACGCGAGGGGTTGCTTCCACTACCACCATCGGTTGTGGTGTGATCCACCTGATGGTTGGATTGGGTAGATTTTTGGGCTCCATGGCTAAAATGAGTAAGCAGATGGATGGATGGTGTGGATCTAAGAAATACATCAATATGGGTCCCATGAGTGAAAACTCACTCCAAATTAACGTTCATGCAAAATAAGAAATGATGTGGGTAACCCAACCCCTTAGCATTTGTGGTATGACCCACTTGGGATTCAGATTATCTTCATTTTTGAACTCAATGCCTAAAATGAGAATGGAAATCGGATGGACGGTGTGAATGATATATATATATATATATATATATATATATATATATATATACACACACACACACACACATCATGATGGGCCCACGAGTGAAGTGTAATACCCGTATCTTGGTCCGTACCGTTTCATAGACTTCCGCGGTCTTACCGGTCGAATTCCGACAACCTTCGACCCTTAACCGATATTTACGCGCGACCCTGATTCGTATGCCGTCAACCCGAGCCGACTCAACCCAAGACCATTACCATAGCGACCGCGCCGTCGCTGCGGTTCTGATGCCGCGACTTGCACGCCGAGGCGATACCCTGGTCAAGAGATGTGGGCCAACGTTTGGTGCGAGGAAAACGCCGCGCGTTGCGAAACCTAAGAGAATCTTTACGATGTGTCACATCAATCCCACCAATCAATCAATCCATCAATCAACATGTCAAGTACATGTCAAATACACATCACCTTTCACCTTTTCCCAAATAAGCCATAAAAGTCAAAAAGGTCTTACACACCCATCACCACCACATCCATCACTCCATCACCCATCACTCTCTCTCCCTTACAACTCTCTCTTTCTCATTTCTCATCTCATTCTCCTCAAGCAACAAAAAATTCCATACGTAGGAGCACTCCAAGCTTTCCAAAAACTCTAAGGTGGCCCACTTTCCTACCCCATCATCTCTCATCCTAGCCATCCATTCCTCATCTCATCCATTGAAGTTAAAGCTAAGGAGCTAAGGAACCCATAGGAGCAAGAAGATCAAACGGTGGGTGCTTCTTTCGCTCTCTCTCTCACTCTCTCTTTCAATATGTTGGTGTGATGATGTGGTCGTGTGGCCCACCCAGATGTACCCCACCTTGATGTATGTGATGTTCAAATCATCCATCAAATGGACCCCACAGCCGTCTAAGCCTTGTGGGCCCTACTTAAGGGTGATGGAAAAATATAAATATCACTTGATCAAGTGAGCCATGTCCACGTGAGACCCACCAGCTGTGGTCCCCACACATGGGACCCACTTTGATAAATACGTCCCTGTCCAGCGTCCCTGGACGCTGGACGTTGTGAGCATGGACAGACAGTGGGTGTACTAACAAAAAAAAAAGTGCTTGGTCTATGCTTTTGGAAGGGCTGCTCATGTAGGCCCCACCTTGATGTATGGATTTAATCCACACTGTCCACCCTTTTTCCCATCTCATTTTAACTGTTGAACTAAAATGTGAAGCCGATCTGAACCTCTGGCAGGCCATAATGTAGGAAATAATGGTTTTAGGTGATTAAAACGGTTGAGGCTCGCTGTGATGTTTCTATACGCCAAAAATATTGCATATTGGACTTGTTAGTTCTGTTACGAGTCGGGAAGACCAATAGTCTATGTGGATTTTTCTAACGCGGGCCCCACATATAAGAATCCGTAGAAAATAAAAATAAAAGTAAAAATAAACAAAACACATGCATGGGATGTCCCTGTTGCTGTAAGTGTCCTTTGGATGCTGCAATATGCAGCGTCCTTGCTGCTGGTTTAAAGGTGGAATGGTGGACCCCACCTCA
This sequence comes from Magnolia kwangsiensis, assembly GCA_037074715.1. Lineage (NCBI taxonomy): Eukaryota > Viridiplantae > Streptophyta > Magnoliopsida > Magnoliales > Magnoliaceae > Magnolia > Magnolia kwangsiensis. The sequence continues at coordinate 59,168,681 of CM073571.1, read as the reverse complement.
GGCCCCACCATGGTGTGAGTTGAACATCAACACCGTGCATTTGATGGGTCCCCTTTAATTAGTGGGTTACCCTAAAAATCATCCGTTCACAGCACTTAGATGGCCCACACCATCATGAATCAGGTGATAACATGCTTAACCTATAACAACACTTGCAGTGAGGGACTCGAGAATATATGGGTCTTATCCTGACTGTCTAGCCTCCTCGACGTGGTCATGGGCCACCATTGATGCATGGGTTCATCTGTCCATCTATCTGGGTGGGACATACCTTCCACGTAGGGCCTATCTTGATGTGGGAAGGTAGATGGGATCAACGTACCTACAGCAGCTAAATAGCTGTTGTATTGACGTCATCAGGAGGGTGGGTCCTGTCATGTTGTATGTATTATATCCCTACCATCCATTTATACGGACCCACCATGATTTATGTGACGCATGTGAGGTGGCCACGTGTGTGGACCCCACCACGATGCATGTGTTATATCTATACCGTCCATCCAAGGTCCAGCGTCTGGACGCTGGACAGGTTGTGTAATAATAATAATAGTAATATAAATTATATACGGTGGGCCCTGCATGGGACCCATCTTGTTTAGAATGGATTGGCTAGTGGGCGTTGACAGCAGCTATACTGCTGCTGTCATGACGTCAGAAGTTCTGTGGGTCCCACTGATATTAGCGTCACCAGGTCCTGCAGGACCCACTTTGATGGATGAGTCCTAAATCCCCACCGTCCATCTATTTCATGATGGGCAGCAGCAGTTGCTGCACGTGCAGCACGTAGGGGCCACCATGAGGTATCTGTTGATCCTAGTCGTCCAGTAGGTAGGACGGTGGGACCCACCTGTAATATATATGTTTAATCCTTGCTGTGGGACCCATGTGAGGTAAGGGTTTTATCTAGCTGTCTGTCTAGATGGGCGTGGCCCACTATGATGTGGGCATCATCCACGTCGTGCATCCTTTGCTGCAGCAGCAGCAACTGCTGCTGATGTCAGTGAACAGGTGAGGCCATCTCCAATGATGTATGGGTTTTAACTTACACCGTTCGTCCATGTGGTGGACACCACCTTGATATATTTATATCCACCCCATCCATGTAGGGGACGTGGGGCCCACCTTTGTGACCTGCTGAGTGCAGCATGTGGACCCCATGACGTATTTGTTTCATCCACTCCATCCATCATCCTACTGGATGCATGGATCGTTCACAATCCCGCCAGGTGGACGGTGGCAATCCACCTTGATATATGCATTTCATCCCAGCCGTCCATCAAATTTCAGGACGGTGGGCCCACTGCAGCAACATCAGCAATTTCTGTAGATGTGGTCCACATGATGTATGATGTATATGTTTTAAATCTACACCGTCCAGCCACACCGTCCAGTAGCCTAGACGGTGGAACCCACCATTGATGTATTTATTCTATATCCACGTTGTCTATTAGGAGGACCACTGCATAAAATTGTGGAGATTGAACGCCTGCCATTAAACACCCCTTTTGGGGTTGCCGAAGTTTGGATCAATATGATATTTGTTTTCCTCTTTATGCAGGTCTTTGTGACCTTGTGAACAAATTGGATGGGAAATAAATGTTACGTGAGATCCACCTTGATGTATGTGTTATACATCCATGTTGTTCATCTAGTGGGCCCATTTGGGAGGTGCAGGCCCACCTACTGGTTGTACAAGGCCCACCCGTCGTGCGGCTCAGTGTGATGTATGTAAGGCCCATGTTCGTGGCCCATTAGATGTATATAAGACCCATGTGTTGGGCCCACATGCTGTGTGTTTAAGGCCCATGTGCAGGGCCCACCTATCGTGTACATGAGACCCATTAATGCAATCCACTTAATGTAAATTGAGACCCACGAATCGTAGCCCATTGTGATGTATTTGAGGCCTATGAACAATGCCCATTGTGATATATTTATGGCCTATGGGCAAGACCCATTGTGATATGTATTAGGCCCATGACATGTAGCCCATTTGATGCTTATGAGACCCATGTGTAGGGCCTACATGTTTCATACTGAGGCCCATGGGCCATGACCCATTGAGATGTATTTTTGGCCCATTGTGATGTATTGTTGACCCATTTGGCAAGGCCCATTATGAAGTATTCAAGGCCCAGTGTGATGCATATATGACTCATATGATGAGGCCCAATATGATGTAATTGCAGCCCGATTTGGTGTACATGAGGCCCATCAATGCGGCCTATTTGATGTACATAAAGCCCGTTGCACGGCTTATACAATGCGGCCCTGTGATGTGGCCCGTTTGACATAAGAGGCCCATTGAGATGTATTTGATGCCTAGGTACGAGGTCCACCTGTTGTGTATTCAAGGCTCGATGAGACGTATTTTGACCCAATATGACGAGGCCTATGTGACGTAAATAAGGCCCATCATGATTGTACTCGAGACCATGGGCCCATTATATGTTTGGCCCTATGTAGGCCACTCCTTGGGAGCAATGTTGGTTAAATGTCTACATTGATGGGCAATGACGGTTAAATGTCCTCATTGTGACCTTCCCTTAGACCTTGTTAGGCCCATTCTCTTCGTGGGTTGACCCAAATAAGTGAGCCCCAATCAACATAGACGGATGGCTCCGTGCTATTGGATTTAGTATAACCACGGCTGAGAGCCGATCTTTACATTGTGGTTGATTGTTATCCATCTATGGACCCCGCCATGTATATATGTGGGTTGTCGGTGCCAACTATCAATGTTGATTATCGGTGCTGATTATTGTGACCGATTATCGATCTAGACCGATTATCGTGGCCGATTACCGATTTTGATTGTCGTGGCCGATTGGCTGACTATCAATCGAGGCCAATCATCGTGGCCGATTGTGGATTCCGATTGTGATGCACATTCTGCCCGTGTTTGAGGCCCATTGTGATATATTTATGGCCTATGGGTAAGGCCCATTGTGATATGTATTAGGCCATGATGCATGGCCCATTTGATGTATTTTAGACCCATGTGTAGGGCCCATATGTCATGTATTCAGGGCCCACCTATTATGTATGTGACCCTCGAGTAAGGCCCACTGTGTTGTATATTAGGCCTTTGTGTGAGGCCGTGGGCCCATTATATGTTTAGCTATAGTGGGCCATCCTTTGGGGGCAATGTTGGCTAAATATCCACATTGTCGAAGCCGATTGTCGAGGCTGGTTATGGACACCGATTATGAGTATGTGACAGTATAGCGTCATGATACATGCCCATATGCATCATCTGCATGTTTGTTATGGGATGTGGTTGATCATTGCATGTCATTGAGTATGTTATTATGAGACTCCCTAATAGGCGGAGGTTACCTCACATGAGTGCACGGTATACGCAGGATTGATGCATGACTGGATTGTATGACTTATGCATCTTGCATTATCACCACTATACGCCCCAGCGACATCAGGGTCGTAGCCTCCACAGACATATCGTGGATGGCCAGATGGGACACCGAAAATCTGTTATACATGGGGTGCTATAGATATCCTTGGGTGAAAGTCCCAGAACCCTCTTGGTTCCAGAGGTTGCTCCAACGTTTAGACCGAGTGGGTAGATGAGCGCCGAGTGCCGATTACCAGATGACTGCGGTCTCCACCGTGTCGTGGTCGGTTGGAAGGGGGTGCCGCCTTACCTGCCCGAGAGGAGGGGACAATGCTAGGCTGAGTCTGACCAGCTCGAGGAATGGGTCCGCTATTGACGAGCCGGGCCCGATATTAACAGGCGGATAGTGAGGTCTCTTCCACTCACCTTGTTGCGTGCGATGGGACGGCAATCTGGTTTGGAGTGTAATAGACCCCGATGATTTCTCAAAGAGGAACCGTATTGATATGTAGACTTATCGAGTAGGAGTTGCATGCTCATTCATTCATTCATTCACTATCCACTCGGGCTGGTGGTGCGCAACTAACTATTGTGTACCTTCGTTATGGCAAGGATTCGGTTGGGCGCGCGACCAACCTGAGATCAGGAGTTTACCACGTTGAGTCTGACTATCCAAATTTAGGTATAGGACTGGTTTGCATAGAAGTCCATTGTGACGGACCCCGTAGCCTGCGATATTACGTACTATCATCCCGACTTCACACTCCAAGCATGGTCATTTCATTCGCACTACATGTTACATCACATCCACAGGCATATGGTATTTTGGGTTGCTAAGTTTCTGCACTTATATGGCCTAGACAGATTTAGCAGGATTTGTATATTGCATTACATCCTCGGCATCTGATATATGACTCCTTAGTGCATAGCTGTTTTATATTACGTATTCTGATATTGATTGACTTATGAACTTGTCCATACTTCCGCTTACTCTGTCACTGTATGATTTATGAGCTTGTCAGTATTTCTGCTTATTTCGATAATGTACGATTTATGAATTATCAGAAATTTCGGTATTGTATGATGATGGTATTGTATTGAATACTTGACACTTACTTTGTGCACACATTTACACCACCCTCTAAGCTTTCTATAAGCTTATGCACGATAGATGCGTGCAGGTGATGTTACGTTGCAGCCGTGTGATCTTGGAGCGTGCAGCGGTCTTCTGGAGCTTGATTTTCGATTTATGTATTTTCCCTTCAGCATTGTACTCAAATGATTATATTAGTGGATATGTGATTATGATGTTGCTTTTGTGATTTGGGTAATCTTGTGGTTATGCTTGTTACTAGTTAAATGTACACAAAAAAAAAAATCCTCCTTGTAGGATCCCAGGATCGGAATCTAGCGTGTGAACGCTAGGAGCCGAGAATGGGGTACTATGGAGGCTGTCGGCACCGGATTCGGCAACCAGGATTCCTGTGAATCCGATTTCCGGATTTGGGGCGTGACATGAAGTCCACTTGGTGGCTTTGGAAAGCAAATGTGCCAGAGACATTTTTTGTATAGGGACACGGTGCCAATACCCCTCTCCCTCTTTTGTGTTTTAAGGGTGAGGTAGGGCCCACTTAGGAAATCCACTCCATCCATTTGAATGTCCAACTCATGGTGGGGCCAAGAAGCTTTGGATCACATCAATTCGGTGTATTTTCACCATCCAAGTGTGCTTACACAATCAATTGGTTTAAAAAGAAAATCAATATCACAGTGGGCCACACAAGGTGGTCCACACTATGATAGCATGCGAGACACGTTCTCCAATAGCGTGGCCCACTTGTGGATCCCATAACACCATGAAAATAAGAAAAGAAAGGGAAAAGAAGGGAAATAAATCCGACCATCAGGGTGCCCCCCCCCCCCCCCTAAGTGGTCCACCACATATTCAATACCTTATCCAAGTGGGTCCCACCCTTATGGGCCCACCAAAATAGAGAAATCACAAAGAATGGGAGGGTTTTCACCCTCCCGTGCACTCACTTAGAAGGATGGACGGTTGGATCGTCTCGGATCAGTGATCGAATGGCCCAGTAAGCTCCTCTTCACCCCTAATCTTCTTTAATCTCACTTTTCTCTATTCTCTTAATCTTTCTCTCTTAATCTTTCCTAATACTCTTACAAGCTCTCTTTATTTTCTCTTAATCTTTACCTAATATTTCTTTCTTTTCTCTTTTTCTCTCTTAATTTCTCCCTAATATTTCTAATATTTCTCTCTCTCTCTCTCTCTCTCTCTCTCTCTCTCTCTCTCTCTCTCTCTCTCTCTCTTAATCCCTCTCTACTCTTGCTAGGAAATGGTAAAAATGAGAGGGAGTTAGGGAGTTATTGTGGTAGAGATTTTAGGATAAGGAAGGAATAAGGGGAAGATGGAGGGGGAAAACAGGGGAAAAAGGAATGAGAGAATGATGGCTATCATAGGTAGGGGTATGGGTTGTATGAGAATGACATGAGTTTGTTTGACTAATGGGGAAAGCGTGACATGAGTGATGGATGACTTGATTGATGGATTGATGGTTGATTGATTGATTTGACAACATGGAGATTTATGCAAGTGGGGCCCGCATGCATTGTGTGGCCCATCTCGGATTGTGTTAAAATTGTAACTTCTAATCTTGTAACACCCTGAAAATCGGGGGTCGTGTATAAACTCAACTCCCGAGTTCCAGACCGTCACTTATGCAACAAAAATGATTATGATTCAATGTTGTCTGATTTAAAGCATTCACATGAGTAAAAGTATACCAAAACTGCAATTCATACTTCAGATCCAGTGATAAAAGCAAGCGGAAGACTAAACAATATATAAATCACTGTATGGAAAAACAAAGTAGATCTCATCTGTCTCTAAAGTATGAATACATCTCTGAGTCTCATATACATATACATGAACAAAATCAAAATGTTCAAAATAGTCCACTGAAGTCCCATCAACCCAGGTCACCTACGCAAAGCCATCATGATACTGCATGTACGAGAACTCGTCCTGGTCCTCGTCGAAGTCTGGCTCTGCCTCCTGGATCTCAGCCTCACCTGCATCTACAATAGGGTCTGGTGGGTGTTGCAAACATCATCCCGTAACGTGGGAATGAGTGATCAACTCAGTGGAATCATAGAGCAAAGATTAGCATGTTCACAAATCAATCATGCGATAATAGTAAAGCAGTAAATCAGACAGTCCTAATACTGTTGTTAATGCAAGATGACATGACGTGATGTATGCCCTCACCGACGATCTTCCTCATACGGCAACATCTTACGACCGCGGCATGCCACACTCCCTAGAGTGCTCCACATCTTCCAGGCACATGCAATGCTATGGTGATATGATTTTCAAGTTATTATTAGTCCGTTCAAACAGCAGGATTGGGAAACTAAGGTACTTCCCTTGTATCAATCCCAACACAGATCCTGTCTAGGGTCGTCACTCCTAGTAATCTCATACGATGTATATTTTTTAGGTCGCTGCAAGGGCTGCCAGGGCTGTTGCTCGCACTCGTTGCACCGCTCCTCCATCACCTTATCAATACAGGCCTACTGTACTCTACTGCTACTGAAGGGTCGTCGCCTTTCGCAGACTCAGAATACGCTCGCGGTCACTACAAAGGACTCGTCGCCTGATCAGTGTAGGCCGACGGCTAGAATATAGTGTCTCATACCACCATAATCTGCTCACGAGACTAGGTGCTCACTGGTCACTACGGGGAGGTTTGTGGCCCCAGCGTAGGCCGACAGCTCGACCACGGTGTCCCATACCACCATGCCCGGCTCATGAGTCTTCGTGGATCAAGGTACCATGGTTAACAGGGTTTACAATGGTAAGTTCAGTACCCTAGGTTCAAGCAGTTATGACTCATACAGGGTGAACATACATCGGCTAGTCGGGTTACTTGACGGGCTCGACTAGTGCGATCGCATCTCAAGTCGAACGACATGAAGTGCGTAAAACACTTCGCGTGGCCTAACCACTGCCGCCAACTCCAAACACGACTCGCGTTCATCGACGCGTCGTTCGTGGCCAAGACCAGCCAGCCACGAATTCGCTCGGTTACCGACTGCCTGGACTAAGTCTAGTCCCAAACAATTATGGAATCACATCAGCAATTTATGTAGGAGTATTGGAATTGAAATACAATCATGTGAGCATGTTAACACATGTTATAACATTCGACTTAAGCAAATCTTCAAGCACATACATTTCATGCATGTAATGAAATCATGCATATAGTCAACATGTAGGAAATCATTTAAGTCAGCATATTTATTGAGAAATCCATCTCAAACTAATTCATATCATCATTTAATTCAATACATACTAATACAAACATTTATACAAACACATACACTACACACTTAGGTCTACATATAGTATGTCGACCCGAAGTGCACAATTAAGCGAATCTCTTCGCCAAACTAATTATGCACGTATTCCTAACTTCCTAATGCGACAACAAACCATGTCAATCACATCAGCAAAATATGAATGTAATCAGTACTTCCTACAAATGACTAAAATGCCCTAAATCTCATATTCTTCGTTGATTTACGAAATGGGAAACGGATAGCATATTGTACATGTCAAACGGCGATGCCGTCAATAATCTACTATTAAACGACATTGAAAGCGTTGGAAACTGTCAATCAAAGCGTCTAAAATCCTCACCTAGTGTCTTATAGACTCGTGATTTCGAACGGAGCGTATACGCTTCGTCAACGGCGATAAGAGAACCTGATTCACGAGTTACGTTAGCTAACACGCTATGAATCTAAGTAAACCTTAAATCAGCAACTCTTAGGGTTGTTTCACACCTGAAAACGTGGAGAAATCACCGGCCAGGTGATTGGGATGAGCTGCTGAAGCACGTGCAACAAGCGACACGAAGGCGGGAAAAATCCCTTCTACTCTCTCTCTCAAACTCTCACCTTTTCTCTCTCCCAAATCTAGGGTTTTTACAATTTCGTATGGGAGAGAGGAGTGAGGGTTTCAACCCCTTTTATAAGCTTAAAAACGTCGAAAACAGGCTCGGGAATGAAGTTTACTTAGTGCATATCCAATTCGGGGCTGTTTCGGTCCAAAAGATACTTTCTGGTGGTCCCCTGGTCGAATGCGATCGGACTTAAGCTCATGCGTACCAGATCTAGCACGTATTAAGTTTTTCAGTCCGGCAGGGTTCGCAGATCGCACGTGGCGGACCAGTTTCAGTTCAGCGGTCACCGCATGTAGATCAGGGCTGAAAGTCTCATGATATAAAATAGAAATTTCTCTTGATCCGAGGGTGTAATCTGGCTGAATTCTGACGGTCAGAACACCTAATACTGATGCATCAAGTTGTGTGCCAGATTTGAATTTGAAATTCCAATTGTCCCTATTCGCACTCTCTTCGGTCCGGGCTCAATGAAATAGCCTGTGATTATCGGTTTGATTTGATTTTCGAAATGAGTGTCAAGTCCAGCTAGGCGGTTCTAACGGTCTAAGATAGGAGGTATCGGACTTTCGACACGCGGTCTAGATCCAATACAAAGATTCAAAGTGGTCCAGAGAACAAACCTGCTTAGAGTTTGGTCCGAGGTTATAGAGTATTGTCGAGTCATTGGTTCTACTCGATTTGGGTCTTATAGAACATATTTAAAGTGATCAGGGACTATTTCCCAGCTACTCCAGCGTTGTGCTAGCTAACTTACGCTTAATTTCCATAGGAATTAATTCTACGCGATTTTCGGGTCGAGTTGGTACTCGAGCCCAAGTATGGATTTTTCACGGGCGTTACAAATCTAAAGGTCAAAATGGGGCATTCCGCGGGTGTTGGACTTGTAACACCCTCGCAATCACTGGGGTACAAGTCTCGGGGTCGCGGTACAAAAATATAGTAACGATCAAAACTCATTGATCTGGTCCGCCAGGAAGATGTCATTGTTTAAGTAGAAGTGTACGGAAGGTCTTGCGAGGTTACGGGTCTTACATCGGGATTCTCCAACTCGGCATGAGCCAGGTCGAGAACTTCTAACTCGGCATGACCCCGCTTGGAAGGAACCAACTCGATAATGAAATTAGCCACTACTTGGCCCTTGAGCGTTGTTCGGGGCTGATATTAAATGTTAAACTCACTGAGTTCGATCGCCCATTTCCTCAGTCTCCTCGATACTTCGGGCTTCTGTAACACTTGGCGATGATGTCGATTGGTCAGAATGACGATGGTATGGGCTTGGAAGTACAACTATAAATGTTGGCACAAAATGACAAGGGCCAGCGCCGATTTTTTATGCTGAGACCAGGGCTTTGCTGACGTAGTATACCGAGAGCTATTTTACTTCTTGTTCCCTAATTAGGTCTGAGTTGATTGCTGTTGTTGAAACTAGCATGTATAGCAGCAATGGTTCTCCTAATTCTGGCTTCGAGAGCAATGACGGTGACCCCAGGTATTGCTTGATTTGTTAGGAGGCGAGCTTGCACTCTTCCGTCCATTCTGTCTTCTGCTTCCCTTTCAATTGCTTGAAGAATGGAAGACATTTGTCTATAGCTCGAGATGTAACACCCCGAACATTTCAATACCCGAGTATTGAAAGTTCTCGAGTGTTACCATGGAAAGTCACATAATATGTACATGCGTACGACACCAATCTAACTATCCTAACGTTACATCTATTCCCTGACATGAATCTAACTATTGGGAATGATCTCCATTCATAGATCAAGTCATCTAACAGTTGATTTTAAGACAAAACCATCCATTGTATAATTTGACATAGGTACTTTTCCTTAAATGAAATTGGCAAATAACTTTTCGTACGTAATGATTTATATGCGAGTTCTTTTATAGGGATGGTTTAGAAAGGCGCATACAACCCTGTAGAATCATTACATTTCACAAAACTCTTATATCAGTAATAATTACGAAAATGCCATTAACCTAGGTTTTAAATTCTAAATCACATGGCTTTACCGAACCGTTTCATGCGAAACTTTATATCAGGCCCAATCATTATAAATTAACCGTACATATCAAATCTCAACCATTAGATTAGCAAGATCAATAGCCAAACAAAACATACACTCAAGATGGCCCACCTAAGACCAATGCTCACTTCCTACTCCTATGTGGACCCTAATATGAAGCTGACAAATGAGTGGACAGAGTAGATTTCTCAAAAACATCACCGTGGGCCCCACAACTGATCCTGAACCTGTGCAACACATGTGCATTGGCAGTGCACTGAACATAAAGTCGGGTCAAACGTGGTTTGACCCGATGAATCTTGCGAAAAGAAAAGGGAATAGGTTTCCTTCTGAAGTTAACAGTGGATGATCGTCTGTTGTGATGATACTGGGCCACCATCATCACCCGCATGGATGATCTGAGCCGTTCGACGTGTCTAGGTGATGAATTCTACCAAAACCATGTCGATCATGTGCACACGTGCCCGCAACAATAGTTGTAAGAGGTCTAGACGTCGTTTGCAAAAATAAACGGACATCGCACAATGGGAGTGGTTGTGGCCCACTTCCATGATCATCCGAGATGATTAACACCGTTCATCACGATCAGGGGGCAAAGCCGACCAAACCCTGATCCCTCTCACCCCAACTCAATCACGAACCCCAACTCAATCACGAAGCCACACACGATCCTCACCAAGATTCTTACAAGCCCTGATTTTTGCGCGCTTCGCTATTCGAACGGACACCATCTACCGATAATTAGTGTGACCCTCCATCACAATCCCCTCCATCACATCGAGATGGAGAATTCAACCAAAGCCTAGTCTTTTCCACTCCAAATCCGTACAAGACACCAAACAGACCACACTTCCAGATCTCTATGTGGTTAACTGTGTTCAGCTTCTCTTCAGGGCCACTTCTTGATCGGCCTGGCCATTAGAGACATGATCTCAAGCCTCCATCTATGGCCCATCCAGGGACGACTCAACGTCGTCCAGATCTGACTTGATCTGTGAAAGAATAGGAGTTTTGGAAGGAAAGATCGTTATAACAACGATCACACTGTTTCACAAAACAAGGACTGTGTCCGTTCTCTTTACTGCGAAACAAGACTACACAAAGAATTTTGCAGACACTTCCGCCTATAAAACCACTTGTTCAATGATGGGAAGAAACACCACAATAAGAAATGAAAGAAAAAGGAAAGGAAACAAAAGAAAAGAGAGGAAGAGAAAAATGAGAGAGAAAGAGGTTCGGTCGACCAGTAATAGCAAGGAGACATGCACAACAGATAAGAGAGGAATCAGCAATGCCGGATGCTCTACGGATCAACAACCCGCTAATTCATTGGGTCCAACTAAGGACGAGGTAGGTCCCATGTCCAATCCTCCCTTCCTTCTAGACTTTTTCTTTCCCTCTATTCCAAATAGCCTGATTTAAGATCAACTTGACCAAAAAACCTAGTTGTGGAACGTAACGTGAACCCAACAAAATCCTAGCCTGTATCATGACTTAAGAATGATCCTAATCATATTAACATGGGTAATACAATGGCCTAACTTAATACATTGTATTAAATATGCTAGAATTAGAACGTGACGACACAAAACTAACAACGTTAAAGAGATATCGAGATTGAAAGGTGAGGGTTTCATCCTTTAAGCTTACTTGATTTAGAGATGATATTATCTTGACATTTATATGCTTTCATGACACTGTGAATTTTCTTGTATTTATTTAATTTATCAACACCAAATATTTATCCTTTGGGAATACTGGTTAAGGTGTGATGTTAATCATTCATGGCCTTTTAAAATTTATGCAAGGGTCTTTCCTTTAAGCTTAACTTAATTTAAGTTGATATGAATTATTTTTCCTTGTACCTGTGCTCATGATTTTCTCTATACAATTATTTAATTTATCATCAACAATTACTGGTCCTTTTGGGATTATAGCATGATGTAAATTACCAGTGATCTTTATGAATTTGTGTGGGGCCATGGATACAAGCCCTGCCCTTGCATTTATCAATTTGTTGAGTTAGCCCTTGTTACTCTTCTCTTTATTGAGTTGGTCATTGCCACTGTTTTATTTGTTGAGTTAGCCATTGCTACTCACCTTTTATTGAGTTAACCATTGTCACTCTCCTCTATGTTGAGTTAGCCATTACTACTCTCATCCTTATTTTATTAGCCTTGTGCTATTTATCTTTAAGGCTTAGGTATGGGTCTTGATATTCTAAAACCCCCATAATTTAATTTATCCCTCTATAAGTGCAAGTGATATGTTAAGAGGTATCACAACTAGTGATTCAAATATTTTATCATGGATGTAATGCGCTCTAGGTACAGACCATCTTGGTCAATGCGTAATTCCATGAATTTTTAGGTAATGGTACACAAATCGATGTAAGTAATTCGTAATGCATGTTACATCACTTCCGGGATTAGATATCGCAAATAGTCGCTACATGAACAAATCATGTCACGTAATTCATCAGACTCATGTGTTGTACCGCCTTGAGGTGTTTACGTAAATCTACATTAGCATTGGCCATGTCGGCGAATATCAGTAGTTATGGGATGCAAGTCGAGTTTTCTACAAATTATATTCCACACTGTGATGATCACTATGTATGATGAGCTGCACACTTTGCTAGGCATGCATCTCATGTAAATTATTTGAGCATGATGATACCTTCGTAGTAGTGGAGTACGGGATGTATCAGAATCCTTACATTGCTTTCATGAATCTCTTGAATTAATATTAACCTCAAAGGATAACCATCACTATGAGTAAGGTGTTGAGCCTCTCTAACTACACAGATGATACAGGTGACGTACAGATTGAAGACCTAGAGGACAATCTCCCTATAGAAGACTATACTGAAAGAATACGAAGATAGTTTTATGATTTAGTTTTATACTTCCTCTGCAAGCACTATAAATGTACTAAGCTTTCATTGAGAAAGCATTTGATTTTTTACGGAATTTTGTTACTCTGATGAAATAATCAATACAATTGATTTTACTCTTGTGAAGGGTTACCATTTTGAATGTATCTGGATGTGATCTAAATGAAAAAAATAAAAATAAAAATAAGGTGCAATTTTTAAAGCATCCAACTCATTCAATTATTAACACCCGATTTTATCGGGCATTAGTATAAACTCTGGCCGTGAAAATTCGAGATGTTACACTAGATACGAAATGATTTGGCAGGACTACTCTTTATATGAGGCATTTGACTTATTTCGTCATCCTAGGCGAGCTCATGTTGAGCAGGGCTCGAGTTTTATCAAGGTTCACCTCGATTCTCTCTGGCTGACCAAGAATCCAAGGAAGTTACCAAAGTTGACGTCGAAGGTGGACTTGTTCGGATTTAGTTTCGGTTGGTATTCCCGAGGGATCAGGAACATCTCTTCGAGGTCAGATATGTGGTTCGTGACTTTGATGCTCTTGACGAGCATGTCGTCGACGTAAACTTCCATGGAGCGCTCAATCTGGTGAGTGAACATTTTGTTGAAGAGCATTTGATACATGGCTCTAGCTTTCTTCAATCCGAAAGGCATAACCTTGTAGCAATAGAGTCCTTTGTCAGTAACAAAGGTTGTCTTCTACTTATTGTATGGGTGCATTGCAATTTGGTTGTAACCTGAATAGGCATCCATGAAGCTCAACAGCACATGCCCAGCAGTTCTATCAACAAGCTAGTCAATCTTGGGTAAAGGGAAGCTATCTTTGGGGTAGGCTTTATTTAGGTTGGTGTAATTAACACATACCAGCCACTTCCCATTGAAATTTATAACCAAAACTATGTTGGCTATCCAGTCCAGATAGTAGATCTCTTTGATGAAGTTGACTTTGAGAAGTTTTTCGACTTCTTCCTTGATAATGGCATACCGTTCAGGTTCGAACGCTCTTCACTTATGTCAGATTAGTCGATGGTCGAGGTCGACATTCAACCTGTGGACCATGACTTTTGAGCTGATGCCGGGCATAACTTGGTGAGACCGTGCAATTACGTTCCATATCGGCGGAGGAGGCCCATGATTTTATCTCGTAACGGTGGCGTCAGGGACGACCCGATCTATACTATTCAGGTCAGATCTGAGCCATTGAGTGGGAGGGATACGAGGTCCTCCATAGGACATCCTCTCTTGGTTGAGTCTTCTCGGGGATTGAGGGAGGTGATCGCCATCGTTTATTGCTGGGTCCTTAACGCCATGATATAGTATTGTTGTGTTTCCTGTTGGTCTCCCCTGACCAGTCCAATACCGTGCTCAGTGGGGAATTTCATCACAAGATGATACGTCGACACAATGGCCCATAGAGCATTGAGCAAAGGTCGTCCAAGAAGAGCATTTTAGATGAACGGACAGTCTACTACTAGGAAATCAATCATGGTCGTTATCTAGTTCTGTCCGTCCCTAGCTATGACTGGGAGTTGGATTAATCCTTCTGGTGTGACCTTGTCACTTGTGAACCCGAGTAGAGGAGTTTTGATAGTTCGGAGTCGATGTCGTCCTACTTTCATCTTGTCAAACGCTTCGACGAAGAGGATATTGGCAGAGCTCCTGGTATCCACCAAAATTTGAAACACTTTTCGGTTAGCTTAGTTATAGTGACCACCAATGTTGTCAAATAGTATATGCGATCCTGTGCGATTGCATATGCGTGTGCACATATGCGATCGCACAATCGCATATGCGGTCACATTTTTTTCCGCATTTTTTCAAAAAATTAAAAAAATCAGAAAAAATTAAAAAAAATTAAAAAAAAATCAAAAAAATTAAAATAAATTATTATATGTCATTGAGACATGAAATACATTTAATTTAAGTAACAAAAAATAAAACCAACTAATTATATACATATGATAATGATACATCATACATTTACAATTTACAAATTACAATATAATTAACTTCTTAAATCTTAACAATTAACATTTTAGTTATATTTAACAATAACAAATATCAAATATCAAATATCCATATTCAACATTCAACACTACATGTACATGATACAATACATAATATATCAAGTTATCAACAATCAACAACATCAACATCAATACGTTTAGACTTATGAGACAAGCATTAAACAAAAGTAAGAAGTTATGTATTTATTATTTATCTAATCAATAATCATTAATCATATACATTGATCTAGCATCTATTGTGGCACATCACCATCAGGTCCACCACCACCACCACTATCATCATTATCATTCGAGTCATCTCCTTCTTCCACATACAGTTCTTCTTCTTCCATTTCTTCATAATCTGTACGTACTAATACTTCATCAACATCCAATGGTGGATGATTTTCAATTTGATCATCATTATCACCTTCTTCTTCTTTAATCTCCTCAATCTCATCAACAGGTTGAGGGCTACTACTCTCCCCCCGGCTCCCCCATCCTTCGCCTTTGAGTGGTACTACTACCTTCAGCATATGTCGATTCATATACGGCATCTTCAACTTGTGCCCATGTCAGATCCTCTCCAGCAAATACCAGGTCCTCCGTCTCTACAAGCCACTCGTTATCTACATCCAACTCATCTAAGCAGATAGGGTCAAAGAAGCCAGGCTTTTCTTTCCTACTTTGGAATCGTTCTTGTAATTTTTGATTGTATTGAACGAAAACCAAGTCATTGAGCTTTTTTTGCTCAAGGCAATTCCTTTTCTTGGTATGAATCTGAAAGAAAGGAAGCGCATTTAACATTATCTATTTAGGTAATTAATTTATCTTAGGCCATTAAAAAATTAAAGTTAACAAAAAAATAAAACAATTACAAGACAATCTAAACTTACCGTCTCGAACGTGCTCCAATTGCACTCGTAACCACTGGCAGAACACGTGAGTCCAAGAGTCTTCATAGCCAGCTTCTTTAGAGCTAGATTCTTCCTGTTCGGGTCCACTCCATAGGCAACTCACCAGTCAACTGAGAAAAACAGTTTAAGTATAGGTTGGAGTCTTAGTCTCTTAGAGACACTTTGTAAAAAAACTTTTTGTAAGATTTCAGTACATAGTTGATAGTACACTAATATTCATTCATAAAAGTACTTATTGAGTAATTTCATTGTCCGATGCTTATTACGATATCCCTTGAGAATATCCCTTCACTTTTTGTGTAAAAGTCCAACAAAGTTGAGATTTTGTCTTGTTCTCATCTATCTGGAATCATTCTTTCCAAGATATCAATAAATCCAACTATATGCATAGTTGGTACTTTTGCTAGATCAGCAAAAGCAAATAAACAAGTTAGGTTAAGGATGTAAGCAGCCAAATACAATGGGGCTGATATTTGACTGCCCTATCTTATATCTATAATATCTAAAATTGGTTTGTAATCACGGTCTCTATAATTAAAATGGTTCATGATCTTATTTTCGCCATCTCCATCGTATCATATATGTAGCCCATTGCGGGCTTCTTATCCCCGTCCACCAATCGTAACAGAGTGACTAAGGGCTTGAATGATTTTAACGCCTTTACCACTTGAGTCCAAAAACTTTGAGAAAGAATTGTTTGTTGAACCTGTTTCCCTTCAGCCTTCTTTGGCCAAGGCCCACTTGTAAAATCAGCCGACACTACAAAGCTTCTAAGTTCTGATTTCTTTGCATGTAGCGCTTGTAGTGTTAAAAAGGCTGTAGCAAAATGGGTAACTGCTGGACGTATCAAGTTACCCCCAATGTGTTTTCTCATTTGATTAAGAAGAAGGACGTGTACATAAAGACTGTAATTCTTCTAGCCCCTGCAATCACATTTATAAATAATCTATCTATATCTTCTAACATAAGATAAATACAATGGGCAGCACAGGGGGTCCAAAATAAATGTTGTCTTTTCTCCATAAGAAGACGACCGACCATTACATACGAGGCTGCGTTATCTATAATTACTTGTACAACGTAGTCCTCACATATTTCTTCAACTACATTATCTAGTAAGTTAAACAAATATTCTCTTGTATATGAATGACCTGACGCATCCATTGACTTAAAGAACATTATCTCAGCTGGACAATTTACCAAAAAGTTAATGAGAGATCGACCGGATCTATCGGTCCATCTATCGACCATTAGTGAACAACCATATATTTTTCATGATTCCCTATATTCAGCTATGAAGGATTGTATATATTCAACTTCAGTTTTTAGGCATGTCTCTCTCATTTCATGATATGAAGGAGGTTTAAGCCCAGGTCCAAATTGACATATAGCCTCAATCATTACTTTAAAGTTTTTCGATTTAACGGTGTTGAAAGCAATGCCGATTTGGTAAAACCACTTAGCAATATATTGAATTGTGGTTTTCCTATCTTTTTGTTTATACTGGTTCTCTAAAGTTGTTTGAGCCGACCCTTTTTCTCTACCCCTTTGGTCGACCACATCCTCGGGGTGTGGTTTACACCATCTATCTATGGGCCCATGCCCTCAGAGTCTTTTCGATGGTTGTACTTGTGGTCTATACCGACCTGTCAAAGTAGGAGGAGTGGGACTAGCTTCATCTATATTAAATACGTTTATATCTTTATATGCATCTTGTTCCATATATTCCTCCTGACGTAGGACACTGTCGCATTTCTTTCTTGATTATTTTTCCATATACTCCACGATCTTCCTTCGAATTTCTATAGTAATTTTTTCGCATGCTTTTACATTTGACCCTGGTAAATATGCAAGGTGTTGCTTGTGCCTTGCAATGCCACCGGAACTTACATACCCACATAACTCAAATACTATGTGAATCTTTTTGATAGCATTACGGTAGTCCCCATACTTCCAACTTGGGTCATTCAACTTGGGCTTCAAAGAGGAAGATTGGGAAGAAGACATTATGATGGTAGATGGTGGTGTGTGTATTAGCACTAAAAAGTAACTAACCAGCTACTAAATAGAAACTAGAAAGTAAACTACAAATAAAAAGAAAACTACAGTAAAGTAAGAGAGACTAAGAAGAAGAACTAAGAAGTAAGAAAGAAGTAGATCTAAGAGAGTAAGTAAGAGTAAAGAGTAAAGAGCCTAAAGAGATGGGACTTGGGGAGAGAGAGAGAGAGAGTTACACTTACACACTTACCCTTGTAGAAACTAGAAAGGGAGAAGAAGAGGGAGAGAGAGAGTTGAGTTACACACTTATACTTGTAGAAAGGGAGAAGAGAGGGAAAAGAAAATGAGAAAAAAAAAGAGTTGAGTTACACTTGTAGAAAGAGAAGGAGAGAGAGAAAGAGAGAGAGAGAGAGAGAGAGAGAGAGAGAGAGAGAGAGAGAGAGAGAGAGAGAGAGAGATTTACACACAAATAAAAGTAAAATTACAAATGTAACAAATCTTAAAGAGGTTCCCAACTTCCAACTTTCAACTTCCAAATTTGACTTTAAGTTGTCTACTTGTCTTCTCTTCACCTTTTCCCCTTTACTTGAGTATTGATCTTGAAATCTTATTATAACTTTTAACTTGTACTTGTAAGTTGTAACTTGTAAGATGTAACTTGTAAGTTGTAACTTGTCACTTGTGCGTTGTAACTTTAAACTTGTAAGTTGTAACAGCTAACAATTAATAAAGTAACAAATCAATTAACGAACAAAATATTAAAAAAAAAATGATAGAAAGAAGTTGTTATAAACTTAGAATTAGAAACTCAGAACTCAGAACTTAGAAAACTTAGTGGATGGAGATTGGAGAGGACTAGAGGAGTGAGGAGTCTCTTGACTATTGAATCTTGATTCTTAAATATGGATGGTATGATGTATAATGTATAATGTATCTTGGATTTTTTTATTTTTGATTCTTGTACCCTTCCTTGATTCTTAATTTTTGAAAGTTGAAAAAAAAAAGAAATATGGAAATAAAATATGGATGGAGAGGAGTGGATGTAGAATGTAGATTGTAAAGTGCTTATAAGTTAGAATTATAAATATGTAAGAGAAATAGAGAATAGAGAGAGAGTTTGAGCTTTTTTTGCATGTAGGAATGCTTAGAATGCATATTTATAAAGTAAAAATCCAGATTTTAAAAAAGGTCAAAAAATGGTCAGAAATCTTATCGCTGGCCATTATGCGATCGCATATGCCGTATGCAATCGCATACATCGCATATCGCATATGCCACTACCGCATATGCGATCAACCCACATATATGCGCATATGCGACCGCACATGACAACATTGGTGACCACAAGCGCATCGTCATGAGGATGATGGACTCCTTGGGTGTCCTCTTCAGTGAAGGTTAGATTACAAGATATTACCTTCTACTCTTTTGGGGGTCTACTGGTGACGATGACCTGATGCTTTGAGTTGGAGTGGCCAATATTTCTAGCATGGGCTCTCCGAGCTCAGTTTGAGTCACCTCCTCTGGCCGTCCTGCCGAAGATGGTGCGGATTTCTCCGGTCGGCTCGTTGTTGATGGGTTGCTCGTTCTTCTCTCCTGTTGACATATTCTCAGAGGTGCCCCTTATGGATGAGTGTCTCGATCTCTTCCTTAAGGTCAAAACAGTCATTGGTCAAGTGGCCATGGTCTCAGTGGAAATGACAGTATTTTCATTTGTCTCTCCTGTCACCATTGTGTTTCATCTTACCCGGCCACTTGAGGATCCGTTTATCTCAGACCTCCATGAGGACTTGCACGGGCGTCCTGTTGAGAGGGGTGTATGAGCTAAATCTGTTGTCAGGCTGCTTGCATGGGTGCTGGCTCCTTTGCGGCACGTCCTCTTTCCTCCTCTTGTCTTCATTGGCCGAGTTGGGTTCCTCCTTAGGCTATTTTTCCTTGGCCGAGCTCCCCTTGTGCAGAGCCTCTCTCCATAGGCTAGCGACTTCCTCCGCATTAGAGTATTTTTGCGCTCTGTTAAAGAGGTCAACCATCGTCGTGGGAGGGCTCTTGTTAAGTGAAAAGAGAAATCTCCCTTATCTCGGTCATCCCATCATGGCGGTCAGTGCAATATCTTTCGAATATACTTCCACTTGCATTTTTCCAAGTTGAATCACTTGATATAGTGTTTGAGCACGTTTTAGATAATGTGGAGGAGATGGGAAGTCGGTTTGAGGCTTTCTTTTCCCTCGATGAAGTTAGTGATGGAGGCTTTGCTGAGCCGCGTGAAAGAACTAATCGATTGTGGCTTTAGTTGTCGGAACCACTTTCGAGCTGCTCTTGTCAAGGTTAGTGAAAATGTGCGGCACATGATTGCAATCGACACACCATGTAATTCCATCAAAGCCCTGAAGGATTCCAAATGCTCGGGCGAATTGGTGGTTTTGGAATATTGGGCAATCTACGGCATACAGAATCTTGGTGGCAACTGCGCATGCATAATATTAGCGGTAAATGGAGACTCGATATCTTCTAGTATTGCCTCTACTAAGGTTGGATCGTTTACACGGTAGGCTTGCCGTATGTCACCAATCTGGCCCCACAGGTCGTTCAGCTCAGCTTCCCGAGGGTCGCCACTTTCGGCCATAGCTTCATCGGCTACCTTGGGAGCTTTGTCACGCTTCTTCCTATCCAACTCAAGACGGTGGTCGGAAGCTGCCAGTGTTGCGGTGCCAGAGATGTGAGAAGGCGTCAGTCTTGATGTTCCGAGTCGCTGACTTCTGCGAGAGGCAACGAGTGCGTCAAAAGGCTTGGGGGGCTCCTGGACCATTGGTCCCACTGCTTGCTCAACCCCTTGCGTGGGTCGGGGTTGTAGTTGTTCCAACAACTGCTTCATGGAGTTCATTTTATTGTTCAATGCTTCAACTTGTTGTTCAAGGTAAATCAACTATCCTTCTCGATTACGGGATCGCTGAACTAGCCTTGCAGGCGCGGAATCAGTCTGCAGCTAGGAAGTGGAGTCCCTATGGCTAGTAGACTGACAGAAGAGGCTTGTGCCTTCTTATTCCCTTTCACCATTGTTGAACATATGGTGAGATGAGAGCGGCTTTCAATGCCGGTTCCCACAGATGATGCCAAACTGTTGATGTAGAAATCTGGTTAGCCCTTTCTGAATTTGTTTACTTGTACAAGGAACGAACAAGGAAGACCCTGACTAGAGCAGAGGACCCTCCAATGCCTAAGTCAGGGACATGACTTGGGTTTAGTCGAATGTCGAGGGTTTAGGGCTAAAGATAGTGTGTACCTTTCACCATTAGAGGCCTCAATATTTATAGTTTAGGAGAGGCGGTAGCATGAAACAGATTTCCCTTTTTGGTGGGCAATATTGTAGGAAGAATCGGATCTCGAATCAGTAGGAGGATACTCCGAGATCCTTGATGAAGTTCCCATGATTCTAACCATCTCGAAGATATCCTTCGAGATCTTAGGAGAAGGGCTCAGACAGATCCCTCTTAAATGAGAATAGAAGGCTGAAGTAGTCTTGGCCGACTTGAGCATCCCTACTCAGATAATGCCGAGTTGGGTTGTGCAGACCTTAGCTAACTAACCTGGTGCCGACTTGGATTATGTTGGCTTGGGTTATACCGAGCTACCTTCCTAGTCAATTAGGAGAATATGGGCATGTTGCTTTGTTACGAACTGAGAATAGGGAGTGGGCCCTTGCAAGATTCGAGCTTCATGTCGGTCTTTCACAACGCTGACCTTACAAAGTTTAGACCCGGCCTTTCATTACATGTCAGTCCATTTTCCCCTTAATAGTATGCCCACCATCCAAACCTTCCATTTTCCGTCCAAACCTTCTTACACCTTAAAGTTTTGGATTCATCACGGTGGGAATCACCTTATGACCAGTTGGATGACATGTAATATCCCAGTGAGCGAGATAGGTCAATGAGGTGCAGGTTTTTTTTTTTTTTTAGGCGCACTCACAACATAGTGAAATTTCACCACAATGGGTACTCAACTCATGACCTTGCAGAGAGAGTGATATCACCTGCAGTGCGGTGGGCCGAATAGAGCTATAGGTTTGGACGTGTATTCCCTTCTGATGCTCTGTGGACCCACCATAGTGTATGCATTTTATCTATGCCTTCTCTCTATTTCTCCTAATCATTTTAGGGCAAGAACCAAGAAAATAAGGTAGATCTAAATCTCAAGTGGACCCACCACAAGAAAACAGTGCCGATTGAAAAATAAATGGACAACGTGGATAAAAATTTTACATTATGGTGGGACCCACATGATGAGTTTTTTTTTGACTCGTCGTCCTTTCGCAACTGGGATGCGCAAGTCCTTTCGCAACTAGGATGTGGAAAGAAGTTTCCTAAAACTATAAAAAGGGGTCCTTAGGATTTTTCTAAGGTATGTTGTGTGAAGAAAAAACACAAGAGGGTTTCCTAAAGGGTTTAGGGATATCAAAGGTGAGAGAGTGAGAGAAAAGAGAGAGAGGAAGCTTGTGGAAGGGGAGCCGTCGTCTCAGCGCTTCTACGTCCTCGTGATCAGTGAGATCTCTGTTTTCCCTTTATTCTCTTATTACTTATCCACTCCTGCGTGAGTGAAGAAGGCTGTATCTTTCTACTTCATAGTGGATTATTAATCTGGACGAAGTTCCGTGGTTTTTACATCTTTGAGGGTTTTTCATGTAAAAATTTCTTGTATGGTGTATAATTGTGCTTTGATTGATTTTCATTGCATTGTTATTCCATAATTCTGATTTATTCTGGAGGGCTAGATCCTGAGGTTTTGTGCAAGGCCCCCAACACCACGTAGCACCGTCCAACATCCAGTAGGTAATCCTCCTCCTTTAGATCTGGCGTCCGCATGTGAGGCTCCATTGAACGAGTGTCCAGGTCGAGGGACTCTGCAAAATTCCCACCGCTAAGAAGCTAAAACCTTCTTCTACGTTCGACTCAGGAAATCAGGATCGGGATTCCTTAATTAGACATGAGCGGGTGGAGGAAGAGACAGAAACCCTATCTCTCTCAGCAGAACCCCCTCCCAAAGCGCTTAAGGCGTGATGAGATTGCTGCCCCGGAAGAGCGAGGGAGAGAGGGAAAGGAGGAGAAGCCCTCCAAGCAATCCTCTGTCGTGATTGTCAGCGGCCTCGCCCCTGGCTGCAGCGTCCTCGAGCTCAAATCTCGCTTCGAGATGTTCGGCGCAGTCTCTCGTCTCCGCATCGACAACAGCCTCGGCTTCGCCTACGTTACCTTCCGCTCCAAGGACTCCGCTCAAGACGCCATCTCCGCTGCCCTTGATCCTTCCTCCGGTATCATCATTCAATCAGAGAAGGTACTTGCTCTTTTATCCATTTACTTCATTAGCTTCCTTCCGTTTTCACTGACATACAGAACACCGCCACCAATGGAAGCTTTAGGGGTCGTTTGGATAGTGGTAAATGGTTTAAGTTGTAAATGATTTACTAGTAAATCATTTACAACTTAATGTTTACAGTGTTTGGATAGCCTGTAAATGGTTTATATTCTGTAATTATGTATTCACACCTTAGATAATTTAGAGAAATGATTCATTAAAAATATTCAAATGGCAGATAAGAGTGGATTTTAAAGTGGATCATTAGGTTAAGCCCATCTCACTAAAGCTTAGGGTTGATCCTCACATAAAACCAAGCATTAGGTGAGCCATTGAAGTGGGGCCCACGAATTCTTGCTGGTAAATCATTTGCTACCAAATGAAATCCCAACTTTCTGCCAGCAAATGAAATGGGGGAAAAGGTGGTAAATCTTTTCACAACCAGTAAATGATTTACTAGCATTTTAGGGCATCCAAACGCAAGTTTTAAATGATTTACTAGTAAATTATTTACAACTTGCCTCATTTAGGGGTCGTTTGGATGCCCGTAAGTTTTTAAGTTGTAAGTGAAAGTCACTTACATGTTTCCTGCTTAGATTTAAGCTGTAAGTCACTTGTAAGTAAGTCGGCTTTTGTGTTTGCGTAAGCTGTGAGTCAGTTGCAGGTAAGTAGTTGTGTATCTACACCGAGTAGAGCCTGGAGTAGAGAACTTCTTGGCACAAAATATGCCATTCTGTTAAGCTCAACTTGATGAATATTTGAGCCTGGAGTAGAAATGTAAGTCAGTTGTAGGTAAGTAGTTGTGTATCTACATCAAGTAGAGCTTAGAGTAGAGAATGTTCTTGGCACAAAATATGCCATTTTGTTAACCTCAACTAGATGAATATTTGAGCTGATTCTTAAGGTGAAACCAATAATCAAGTTGGCCATAAAAGTGGGGCTCACAAATTCAAAATACATGTAATGTGGAGCAATAACTTTAAGCAACAAGGAAACTAAAAATATTGATAATAAATAAAAAAATAAAGTACATCAATAACATCCTCTTTAACTATACATGAAATATGAAAGTTGGGAAATTGGTGATTTGGTCACTAGGCAATCTACTTCCATGAAAGAGGTGCGTAGGATGACATAGTCTTTTAGGTGTCCTGGCATACACGTTTGAGATTTGAGCAGTTAATCCATCCATTGTGACCCATCGTATTTGTTCTCTGGCCCAAAATTGTAACCCATCGTATTTGTTCTATGGCCCAAAATTAGGCCAATCTATTCATCCGCTTGGCCTAACATAAGAAAGGTTGGACACCGTGATGATGGCTCTCTAGAGGCATTGTCTGAAAATCTCGACATCTATGGAACCCATCCATGTGTCCAAAAACAACATCACTACGTCCATTAAAATCTCAGACATGGGCATCTTGGTCTTTGCAAAAGCTTTACACGCATCCAAATGGCAGCTAATATAAACAGATTTTGAAAACCCACCTCATTTCTGCCCAAGGCCGAGTCAAGTTGAGAGTTTCTCACCTCTCTTCTAGCTTTCTCTCTTTGCATCGGTGAGAGCTTTTCGAGGTTAGGGTTCTTTCTCCTTCCAATATCATTCTCCTTTTTTGTGTGTCCAATCTTTTATTTCGCTCTTGAATCCTTGATTTTTACTCTTTATTGCTTCTTCCACATCGATCGGCTTCGAAAATTGGGGTCTTGACACTATTGTATTTTATTCTTGTTCTTCATGAATGGAGCTTACATGGATCTTTTTTCTTTGATCTAAGTGGTTTTATTATTTTCTATTCGATGCGACAGACTCTAGTGTTGTATTGTAATTTTGCTGGAGCCACTTCAGGTGTGTTTCCCCCCTCTTCACCTCTTTTTGAACAATCAGAATGTTGGTCTATACAGGGAAGTGACTTCTTACCCCCAGCTCCATGAAGTTTCCAGGCTGTTTTGCTTGCTGGTGACTTACAAGTTGTAAGTGACTTACATGTGATTTTCCTCTCCCAAACACCCCTAGTAAGTGAATTACCTGTAAATCACTTTCAACTACAAAACTTGGAGGCATTGAGATGACCACTTACTCTGTTTCACTGTCCCACGTCAAAACCATCTTTTCCATTCCATCTCTTTTTTTTTTATTTGGAAGTTACCTGTGGGAGGAATAGGGAAGATGAATTTCTATTCAGACTCTTGATTCTGTCTTAACAGTGGTGAATGTGCTCTTTCATTGCCACGTCATCATCTCATCATAATTATAGCCTTGTCTCAACCATTTAGGGCCAGCTTTATGAATTGAAAACACCTGCTTGTACAGATATGGTGGGCGTTACTTTTGATGACATGGATGAACAACTTCATGTGGATGAGATGTCCACCATCCATCAGGTTTCCCACCCTGATTTTGGACCGTGGCTCAAAAAATCAGATTGATTCAACACTCAAGTGGGCTATGCCATGGGGTAGAGTTGAGATGGGAAGTCTCACCATTAAAGTCATTGAAATTGCATGTGGGGTCTATCCTTGTGTGTATATTACATCTAATGTACCGCACCAGGATGTACGGATTCCCTGAAGATTGGGACATTCCAAGACTCATGTGGGCCACACCGCATAGATTTAGAGTTTTAGATTTGACCTGATGCATGTTTGCTCGCACAAGTCAGGCTAGCCAAGTCCTTAATGAATCCTGTTTCTTCAATTATTATCGTCTAAGATCCGATCCTCGATGGTTAAGTGTTTCATCATATCCCTACTTGCAATCTTGATCGAAGTCCTCTTAGATCCATGGTGAAAATGTAACGGTTCATCTGATGGATGGGAGTGGCTTGATGCATGTTTGCCCGCACAAGTCAAGCCCTCCACATGCAGATGTAAGTCAGGCTAACACAGTCCAAATACTGTTTCTTCAATTATTCTTGTCCAAGGTCCGATCCTTGATAGGTGAGTGTCTCATCATATCCCTTCTTGCAACCTTGACCGAAGTCCTTTCATGCTTTCCTCTCATAAACTCTTTAGGCCTTAGATCTCTTACCTTAATAAATGTTCCTCTCCTCACACGAGTTTTCTCCTATCTTTGTTGCAAATGACTAAACCATCTTGATATGCTTTCCATCGTTTCATATCTTATTGGGACTACTCACACGTGCTGCTTCAAATGACCCGTTTGTAATTCTTTCCTTCCCAATCTTCCGACACATCAATCTCAATATGCTTATCTTTGCAACGTTCATTCTTTGCTCATGTTACCTCTCAATTGGCCTAACTGGTCTAATAACAATCTTATAAAAGTTTCCATAAGTTTCAACAGCATATGGTCAAGGTATTTTGTATTCGGTATGATACGACTGTAAATGCCAATACGTATAGGTAACAACCGTAACCGTTATGCGATAGGGGGGGTGAAAAGGTGCAGTTGGTTTTTTGGGACCGCATCGGCTGTTACGGGGCATAACAACCGTTACCCTTGTAACGGTCGAAAAACGACTGTTACCCCCCTAAACGGTTAAAAAATGACCATTTTTTTTTCTATTTAAATTCTTTTTTCCTCCTCATTTTTTCACTTTTCTTATTCCAAAAACTTTCCTATATTATTTTACAACAAATTTCGAACACTTTTACTATATCTTTTAGGATTAAAATTGTAGGTTGTTGCAATTTGGGCGAATATAAACTTCAAGAGCCATTTTTTCAAAAAATAAAAAGTGGTATTTATGCCCCCCCCCCCTTTTTGCCCAAATTCTAGTTCTAATGCTCTATTGTGACGTGTAAATATTAGAGACATACGTATGTTTATAAATTCACTAGACAACCCAATACAACACTCTCACTAAAGAGCGGACTGTTACGTTACCATAAACATGTTAAAAAAACGAATACATATTTGGAATTTTTACATTATTCTGGATTTTCTAAATATTTTTTTCAAAACTTTTCAAACAAACATTTTTTTTCCAACCGTTACAGGGGTCGTAACGGTCGTTACATCACCGTATTGGCCGTTACGACTGATACCCATATCGATAATGATGGTGACCATTACGACCACTGTTACCGATACGAAATACCTTGCATATGGTAGTGATGCGGGACAATTAACCACTTGTTCTAAAAGCTCGAACTAATAGAGCATGACGAATATCTCATAGCCCAGGCCCCACATCCTTGGGTTGGGTCCTTGGCCAAACCCTCCTCGCGGGCCTCACACGAGCTACCCGTCTCACACGGGCCTCCCACCCCGAGTGTGCCCCCGCATCCCACAAGCCACCCCACTCGAGCCCGGTGTGAAAATGCCCTTGCGTTAGGTAGACACAATACTCAAAAGGTGCATCTTTGCTTTGTCCACACAACTCTTTCATTTAAAGTTTGTTGGAGTTGCTTGTCTTTCATTATTTTCCGACTTCTTTTTCTTTTTCTTTTGAAAGATAACAATAATAAGAGGCCCATTCGAAGATGAAGCAAAGGCAACGGGCAAAATTACAACCAATAGCGGAAAAAAGATCACAAACATCAATGGTCTTAGAATCGGATGCCTGCTCCACGACATCAATCTTGATCTTTCTTACCAAATCTAGCATTGTCCCACCACTTGTATTATGAAAGCATCGATTGTTCCTTTTGCTCCATATAGCCCATAAAGCTTCCATTAATGCAAGCTGCCAAACCATACCTCTCCTAACCTCATCCGCCATGCCAAGCTAAGAGGAGGTTTTCTAACTTCATGATACTTAGTTTTCTTAAAATTTCTTGCATTGCGAGAATGTTTAAGCTAATTTATTCGACATCCAAACACATGAATTTTGAGAGGCGGATAAAGTAAAATTGTGATGACGTGGCTAGTGGCCAAAGTAGGTGTTGTTCCTTCGTAATGTTTGCAATATCAATAGTATCGGCCGATATCATCGATATTGCACCTCAGTGATACGAACCTGTAGGAAGCTGCGGGACTTTTGTATATCAATGATATTATCGCAATGTATTGCTTTATATCGCAATGCATTGATCATGGTATCGTTGATATACTAACAACAACACTTGGATTTTTTGGAGAAAGTTTAAAAATTAAAAAGCTTACAAAATCCCATTTTTTGTCGAAATTTCCACTTCTAATCCATTTCTTAGATTTATGAATAATATTAATTGTTTTTTAATGTAGTTGCATCCAAGGTATTCCGTAACGGTCATGGTGGCCATAACGGCCACCACCATTACCTTTACGATACGGTGCATAATTGCTGTTACCTCTCTGTAACGACCATTACAGTTTCTCTTTTTTATTTTTTATTTATTGAAAAAACCCCCAAAAAACATGTATCCGCCCCGTAATGTTGATTAAAAAGTATGAAAAACCTATATATGTCTCATGATAGACCATTACGGGGCTATTATCGCCTTTATAGGGGATATAATGTGCTGTTAACGACAATTACGGGTCATTTTTTTCCACGGCTGTTACGACCGTTACGACCCCGTAACGTGTAACGGTTGCCACCATTACCTTTACGTAACGGCCTTTACGGCACACCATGGTTGCATCACTTATGTTAGACATGCATGGTTTAGGACCTTACACAGATGAAACGTATTTTGTGCACTTGTTTTTTATAATCTTTCGATTTCTAAGTGTGTAATGATGTCTTTTTGTAACATTCCTTAAGGCTTTTTTGTATTCTCTTTTTTTCTCTTCCTTTTTGTCTTATGCTTTTTGGCTTCTAATAAAATTTCCTTAATTCTCTCTCTCTCTTTCTCTCATATATATATAAACTCTTCATAGAAGCATGTGCTATCAACCATGCATCAATAATTATGTGGTATGGACTGCATGGTTAGCTGACTCTATGTGGTGCAAAGTGTTGTTTTTGTTGACATCTCTCTCTCTCTCTCTCTCAATATCTAGGCCTCCTCAAGTAAATTAGGCAACAACTTTGTTTTTGGAAATGTACAAGGTCGTATACGTAGCATGGAAGAACATTTTTAAAGTCTACCTCATGCAAGATCTCTATATAACCCTTGTGCATCTATAATCTCAATAAGAAAACATATAAGAGGTGTTGAGTTTGGAATAGGGTGAAATACTAGACAAGGCCTTTTGTGGTCTAGGGAGTTTGTAAGCCTAAATATGGTAGGTTGTGATGCAGGACCAATGCATGAACTAAGTAACATGTGAGATCAAATAGCCGAATTAAGATAATTAAAAAAAAAAACACAAACATCGCTATAATCATTACAAATATCATGAAAATCAAAATAAAATCATGCATAATCCTAGCCTAAACTACCAACATTGTAACTCAAGATCATTAAATAAAAAGAAACTAGGATCTATTGGATGTAGGGACATCCAATTAGCATAAGATATAGTCTATTTCAAAATATGAAATCTAATACAACCTTGGGTGAAAATTAAGGTTTGGGTAATTTGGGAAAGTAGGAAAATTGAGAATTTTAGGTTTGGGGTTAGGGTTTTGATTGTAGATGAGTATGAGAAAGTTGGGTTTTAGAGAAGACGAAGATTTGGGATGAGAGAATTAAGAATCTGAAGAAAATACCTAGATGAGGAAGAAAAGAGAAAACGGTGTGGGGATAGATGGAGATCTCGCACCTCTGTTGATGAAGATTAGCCTCATACCAATCTTCCTTCCAAATCGCACGTAAGTATCTTCAAATTGCATAAAGATGGAATAAGAAAGCAAGAGCTTTTCTCTCTCTCTCTCTCTCTCTCTCTCTCTCTCTCTCTCTCTCTCTCTCTCTTTTATATAAAAATAAATAAATAAAAAATCACGAAATTCAATGAGGGAGAGGTTACACGTCCTCCTCTTTTTATAGATCCAGAAAGTTTCAAAAATTACAAAAATTCCCATTTTGTGAACTTTAATGAAAATAGCTATAATATAAATGAAATCAACTAAAACACTCATAATGTGTCCAAATATAAAATAATAAAAAACTAAATTCTAAAATATGATGAAGTCTAAAACTGATGTGGACGATCAACGATCAATGGTCCGATCATGTGATCCATGTGATCCAATGACCCGATTGTCGCGTCCCTCTGATACAACGGTCCGGATCACTCCATAAAGCAGCCCATATGCATCTTCCTAGTGCGGGGGTCTTCCAGATGCTTGCACATGCACATGAGGTCTTCAGCACGATCACAGGTACTCACCTAGCCATACGGAAATCGGCGCGGCCCACCGCCTCCTCTGATACGTATATAAGGGTGTACGTGATGTGATGTCCTCATCAGGTTGCCTTTGAGTTAGGTAGATCAAAGTCCTCCGCAAAGGCCTTCTAGGGAAGTGGTAGAGAACGGTCGGTGAGTTCTACAACTTCTAGAAATTTTTGCCCCAATTGAAATGTGGTTATGTGGTTTATATTAGTAGGTTAGGGTGCTAGAAAAGAATGGCCTTTGGAATATGCTTGGTTAGTGGGAAGCTTTTGACTAGCTTATTAATAAGATTGGATTTATCATCTATGATAGTGATCACCTTGTTCTAGGATTCTACCTTGATGTTCCCTTTTCATTGAAAGGGAGCTTGTTTTTATTTACAAGTTTTCTGCTGTAGAGCTTAAACCATCATCATCATCCATGCCTTGTTCCGATTTATTGGGGTTTTGCCATTCCATTCTATCAAGGGCTAGACTGTAGGTCATCAAGTCTTTTCTTACTACCTCCATCCACATCCTTTTGGGCCTTCAACATGTACCAACTTAGTCCTTCTAACCTCCTTTTGAGCTTAAATCCTAATAATAATTATTGGATTAACAATCACTATGAAGATCAATTCATAAGGCAAAGTATCTCTAAAACATACAAGGCAACACAGACCTTCAAGGAGAACAACTTTGCTCCTAGGCGATTGTGTATGCTCCTAGTTAGCAATTAGGATCCTATATTGGTAATGACAACTGATCGGTCGGCACATAGGGTACATGCATGGCATAGAAGGTATTCACTAGTTATGACTAAACAATAAGAGAAAGTTTAGGGTATATTTTACTATACCCTAGATGGTGGATATGTCACAACAATAGTGCATTATCATTAATTTAGGTTGTGGTTTTTACTCTTCTTTAAGGTAACATCCACACCACTATGCCAGTTGCCAATTGCAACTTTAGAAGAGTTGTAGGAGCACACCAGAGTGCTTATCGTTCAATTATCCCAAATATGTTTAGGAATTAGTCAAAAAGAGGGATGATTAGAGAAATCAATGTTTTAGTTCTCCAAATCCACACGCTGATTCAATGTATTCACGAGAATAGTAGTATACAAGGATGAGATTTCACCTCTACTAGAAACAAAGAGTACCTTAGGAGGCGGTGGGAGAGGTTGGCATGGTGTGAGAGGGGCAAGCTTGGAGAGGGGCTGCTTGGTGGGGAGAAGGGTGAGCATTAAAAAGGTATTTGATGAAAATACCTGATGAATGAATTCTAAGAGGGGCTGCTTTGCTGTGAGAAATAGGTTGGACCAATTTTGTAAGGAGCAATTATGATGCAGGACGGTCTAACTAGAATGCATGTGTGAGCAAAACAATGATCCAGCGAAATAAAATAAGCAAATCAATTAAAATATTCACATTCCACATCATAGTAAAGATAATAATAAAGGGAACATGCAATGATTACAGACCATCATCACAATCCTGCAGAACTGTATTCAAATCATGCGTGGATTGGATCCGGCGATGGATGGGACCTTTCGATCTTGCATGGTTTTAATCCAACAATCAAGGCAACTTCTCTAGTCTAGGAAATCAAAGGATTTCTGGAATTAGGACGGCTGGAAAATCTAAGAGATTGTTGGGATTAATTCTCAGACTTTCAAGGTCAATAACAAAAAAAAAAAAAAAAGTACTAGGTGTGGAAAGAGAAGAAGAAGGTTGGAGGGTTAGAAATAGAAGTTAGAAGAAGAGAAGAGATTAGGGGAAGAGAAGAAACTACCACAAAGAGAAAGGGGAAGGAGGCACTAAACTTTAATTAAAAATATATATCATCTGGTTTAGGGTAGAAAGCACTCTATTTATAAACTTCGGATTTAAAAGGAAATGACTAAAATACCCCTATAACAAAAGTAAATAAAAACGTGCAAAACAAAGCCTTCTAAAAAATATATAAAAAAAATCATGCATAACAGATCAGTTGTCTAACTCATCCTACACGTGTGTCCAAGGACACGTGTAAGGTCTTCAAAATCATCCTTAAGTTGCGAATGTAATCAAATCTTCAAAATCATCATTTAGTTGTGAATGTAATTAAATCTTCAAAATCATCATTTAGTTGTGCATGTAACCATCGTCGAGCCATAAAGATGTATTCGTCAGCCGCCTTCGTCTTTGATAAACTTTGAAGGGTCCGATGTCCTCATCAACTCCCCTCGGGTGAGAAGGACTCGGCTCTGACGAGTTAAAACTTTTGTGCGTCTCGAGAAGGTCTGGATCAATCTGTCGCAGTTCTGCTTCTGTAAGCCATGTGGAATTGGATGGTGGCTTGTTCTTTCATTTGACGAGGTACCTTTGTTTCCACATAAGATGGGGGCTTCCAAAGGTACCTCGTCAACTCCCCTCGGGTGAGAAGAACTCGGCTCCGACAAGTTAAAACTTTCGTGGGTCTCGAGAAGGTTCGAATCAATCCGCCGCAGTTCTGCTTCTGTAAGCCACATGGAATCAGATGATGGCTTGTTCTTTCATTTGACGAGATACCTTTGGAAGCCCCCATCTTGTGTGGAAACAATCTCCTAATCCACTATCCCTTCAATCTCTTCCTTACGGTCAATTGATGGTGGAAGGGGTGGAGTAGGTCAAAAAGTAAAGTCGGAAAGTGGCCAAGGGTAGGAGGAAGAAACAATGGAAGGGTTAGGACAAAGGACTAGATCTTCCACATTGATCGTTGGATTTATTCCCATTTAAGGTGGAAGGTCTACTCTGTACGCATTAAACCCAATTTTACGTGATACTTTGAATGTTCCAGTACTGCGAGCTTGTAATTTTTTAGCTGAACCCGGAAGAAACCGCTCTGGTCTAATCCTAACGATTACATAATCTCCTTCATTAAATTCTATCCACCTATGATGTTAGTCAGCTGGACATTTATAATTATCATTACTCACATTTATTCGCTGTCTAACATGTGCATGCAAATCATGAATGTGTCGTGCAAATGCATCGGCTGACTTAGAAGATCTTTGGGTAACTGACATGGGTAACAAGTCTATGGGCATTCGAGGTTTGTACCCACTATCAATTTCAAATAGACTCAACCCTGTAGATGTATTGATTGAACTGTTGTAGGCGAACTCGGCTATAGGTAGAATAAAATCCCAAGTTTTCACATGTTCACCCACTAAGCATCGTAAGAGGTTTCTAAGGCTGCGATTAACCACCTCAGTTTGGCCATCAGTTTGGGGGTGGTATGCAGTAGAAAACTGCAAATGTGTTCCCATCATGTGTCATAATGTCTTTCAAAAATAGCTGGTAAATCTGACATCACGGTCATACACTCTGGTCTTGGGTAAACCATGGAGACGGACCACACCATCGAAAAAGGCCTTAACAATATTAGATGCATCCGAAGTTTTAGAACATGGGATGAAATGCGCCATCTTAGAGAAGCGGTCCACAACAACAAAAATGGAATCGTGCTTTTTAATCGTCTTGGGAAGCCTAAACACGAAATCCATTCTAATGTCTTGCCACAGAGTATGTGGCACAGATAATGGCGTATATAATCTAGAATTTTTCTTTTGCTGCTTCGCCATCCGACACATTCTACATTGCCCTAAAATTTTGACGACATCTCGCTTGAGACTTGGCCAGTAGAAACGATCATCTACGAGGGCAATAGTCTTATCCCGACCAAAGTGGCCAACTATCCCTCTCGAATGAAGCTCCCAGACGAGGAATTCACGGAGGGACGTACGAGAAATATATAAACGATTCCCTTTAAAAAGGAATCCATCTCTCAACACGAAATCCCCCGCACTTTGCTGATCACTCGAGAGTGACGTATTGGTACCCCTATTATTTGGACATGTGGGGTACTCGTCTCTCAGTTGCTCAAAGCCGACAACTCCTGCACTCAAAGAATTGAGTAACACCACTTTACGGCTAAGGGCATCGACTGGTTTATTCTCTACTCTGGCCTTGTGTTTCAAGACAAACGAATATTCTTGAAGGAAGGCAACCCACTTAGCGTGCCTTGGGTTAAGTTTCTTCTGGGAGTGAAGATAACGTAAGGCCTCATGATCAGAGAATAAGACATTCATGCGGTAGGAGGTAGTGGCGCCAATGTCTCAAAGACTGCACTACCGCATAGAATTCCTTATCATAGGTAGA
Organism: Magnolia kwangsiensis; assembly: GCA_037074715.1. Taxonomy (NCBI): domain Eukaryota; kingdom Viridiplantae; phylum Streptophyta; class Magnoliopsida; order Magnoliales; family Magnoliaceae; genus Magnolia; species Magnolia kwangsiensis. The sequence goes on along the minus strand of CM073571.1, from coordinate 59,133,824 downwards.
GTATTTTTGTTTTGCCTCATTCAGTTTCTCACTAAAATACGCAACAGGATAACCCTCTTGACTCAGGACTCCGCCTATACCAGCACCAGATGCATCACGCGCAACTTCAAAGACTTTAGAAAAGTCGGGAAGGCACATGACGGGAGCTTCATCCATCTTGCTCTTAATTTCTTTGAAAGCCTTAACTGTGGCTTTCGACCACATGAATTCTCCCTTCTTCATACACTCTGTAATGGGAGCCATAATCGTGCCAAGACTCCTAATGAATTGACGATAGAATGTGGCTAAGCCATGGAAGCTCCACACTTCATGGATGTTCCTCGATTCAGGCCAATTAACTATGGCCTTGACTTTCTCTGGGTCTACACGCATCCCTTCTGTTGACACTGTAAACCCTAAGAACACAACCTGACTGGATGTAAACGAACACTTCTTAAGGTTAGTGTATAATTTCTCCGCCCTAAGGACGCTACAGACCAACTTCAAATGTTCAAGGTGTGATTCTCTAGTGGTGCTATAGATTAGTATATTGTCGAAGTACACCACTAAGAATTTTCCCATGAACGGTCTCAGGACCTGGGTCATCACCTGCATGAAAGTGCTAGATGCGTTAGTTAAGCCAAAAGGCACAACCAACCACTCATATAGCCCATCCTTCATCTTGAAGGCTGCCTTCCATTCATCACTGGGGCGTATACGGATTTGGTGATACCCACTCTTTTTTTTTTAAAAAAGTTTTTTTTTCTTGTTACAAGATAGTTCATTATATCCGCATACTAAAGCAATTTGGAGATAGCAAATAATTGTTCATTAGGAAAAGTGTCCTTAGTGATACCCACTCTTGAGATCTATTTTGGAGAAAATGGTGGATTTAGCCATTATGTCCAATATGTCATCAAGCCTAAGTATGGGAAACCTATATTTGACAGTGATTTTGTTGATGGCTCTATTGTCCACGCATGTGCCAAGTGCCGTCTTTCTTAGGTGTTAGTAAAGCGGGTACGGCACATGGGCTTATGGTCTATTGGATGAAACCCTTTCGCAAGAGCTCATTTACCTGCTTCTTCAACTCTGCATGCTCTGTAGGGTTCATCCTATAGTAAGGAAAGTTTGGTAGAGTCGACCTAGGGACAAGATCAATCGCATGCTGGATGTCCCTCATGGGTAGCAACTCATCCGGCAAATCCTCAGGGAATACATCTCTGTATTCCTTTAAGACTGGAGCTACCTCGTGTGGTAACTCTACTAGTACTTTTGATGTAGCCTCTTTAGCCACTAAGGCATACACCGTCGAATCCTCAGTTTCTTTTTCAAACTCTTTAGTTGTGATGATGTGAAGAGACTTGGGTGTGGATTTCCTCACTTCTTTAGGCTCACTAGCCTTCTCACCTTTCTTATGTGCAGTGTTTTGTGGTGGCATATGATTAATTTTGATCATCTTGCCGTTATGCATGAAGGTACACGTATTAGAACGGCCACAGATCGTGACATCATTATCGAATAGCCACAGTTTGCCTAGGATGATGTGACTTATATCCATGGGCAACACATCACACCACAAGGACTCCGTATAAGACCCGAACTCGATGGGTACAAGACATTGATGGGTGACAGGAAGAGAAGTTTTGTCTATCCACGAGATTTTTACGGGTTAGGATGAGGGGTGGCCTCTAACTTTAGACGGCCCAAGATGCTAGTGGAAATTACATTTTGGCAACTCCCACTGTCCACCATCACCTTGCAATTTTTCTCGCCACACTTGGCGATCGTGTAGAAGATAGTGTTGCGACGCCAGTCAACACTACTAGTTTGGGCTAGCACACACCTGACAATAGCTAGTGTGGCATCATCACCCACTCCATCCTCATCACTCAATGATCCTACGGGCTAATATTCTTCGACTTCAGAGTCGCCCTGATCATACTCGCTATCCTGGGAATCACCTATGACTAAGGATTTTCCTTTGCTCTTAGTGGGACACCGAGTTGCAAAATGGCCAATATTCTCACATTCGTAGCATTGCACATTCTGTCCTCCACCTAGACCAGCACCAAGGGCGCCTTTTCCCTTGTTATCCCTAGGCCTAGGCAGAACATTTGCCTGCACCCTAGGTTGATTACCAATGTTGGGTCTAGTTCCTTAAGAATCAGTCTTAACATTAGTCTTGGGAATCGAACCGTCTTGTGACATGAGTCTTCAAATACTGCTTTAATTCCTGCACCGCTTGGTACATCTCGTCCATATCTGTCACGGGACGAGCCCAAAGCTCACGCTAAAGATCCGATCGAAGGCCCATCTTGAAACACATGAGCGTTACCAGAGGGTCTTACTCAATGTCACACCACATCATAAATTCTTCAAAATTTGCGATGTATTCTGTGAATGGCATGAATCCTTGGCGTAAAGATTGACATTATTCTAGGAGCTTCTGACGATAAGAGAGAGGGATGCACTTCTCTCTTAGCATAGTTTTCATCTCTCTCCATTGGGTAACGGGAGCTCCTCTCACCCGTTCAGTCTTACGCTCTTTATTGGCCCAATACATCTTCGCTTGCCCCACAAGTTTCATTTTGGCAAACCGTACTCGTCGGTTCTCTGACATCTCATGCCATTCAAAATAGTGGTCCATGTCAGCTAACTAATCAAGGAATGCCTTGGAGTCAAAGCAACCATCAAAACTTGGGGCATCAATCTTGACATTCTATATGGCCCTCTCGTCAGGATCAAAGCGGTCCTGATATGCTTGTTCTCTACCCACATGCCCGCCATTGCTGGAGATTTGTCTAGGGGTTGGCTCCTCACCAACACCACCTGCTTGCGACTGCACATCTCCCCCAACAGTGGTCAATTTTCGTTTGATATTTTTGTTGGATGTCTCTATGACAGTTATTTTTTGGTCTAATTGAGCGTCACTTAATTGCTCGTTACTCATGATGGGGTGTTGGCCAAAACCGTTACCACTTCTAGCGGGCATACACCAAAAACTTGAACTCGATTTTCCTAAACTCGACTCTTAAGGTTTGAATTGACCTCAATATGGATGTATGATCCTATTTCTATATGATGTATGAATGCTGGAGATTTTCAAATTTAACTAGAATGAAAACACAAATATGAAAATTCAGATTTATACCTCACAGGACTGTTAATTTGAAAAATTAGGTTCGCGATTTCTGTGGGATGTAGATTTGGAATTATCTAGACAATCCTAGATGAGAAAACAAATAATCCTGAGTTTAGTTAACTCGGATCTAATAAAAACCATGCAAAACCTAAGGCTTCGATACCAAATTTGATGCAGGACGGTCTAACTAGAATGCATGCGTGAGCACCAAAATGATCCAGCAAAATAAACTAAGCAAATCAATTAAAATATTCACATTCCACATCATAGTAAAGATAATAATAAAGGGAACATGCAATGGTTGCAGACCATCATCACAATCCTGCGGTACTATATTCAAATCATGCGTGGATTGGATCCGGCGAGGGATAGGACCTCCCAATCTTGCATGGTTTTAATCCAACAATCAAGGTAGCTTCTCTGGTCTAAGAAATCAAAAGATTTTTGGAATAAGGACGGCTGGAAAATCTGAGAAAGGGTTGGGATCAATTCTCGGGTCAATAGCAAAAAAAAAAAAAGTACTTGCCATGGAAAGAAAAGAAGAAGGTTGGAGGGCTAGAAATAGAAGTTAGAAGAAGAGAAGAGATTAGAGGAAGAGAAGAACTTACCACAGAGAGAAAGGGGAAGGAGACACCAAGCTTTCATTAAAAAAATATATCATCCGGTTTAGGGTAGAAAGTACCTTATTTATAAAATTCATATTTAAAAGGAAATGACTAAAGTGCTCCTATAACAAAAGTAAACAAAAACGTGCAAAACAAAGCCTTTTAAAAAAAATTAAAAAAAATTAAAAAAATTCAAGTGTAACAGATCAGTCTTCTTACTCATCCTACACATGTGTCTGAGGACGTGTAAGGTCTTTAAAATCATCCTTAAGTTGTGAATGTAATCAAATCTTCAAAATCATCATTTAGAATGTAATCAAATCTTCAAAATCATCATTTAGTTGTGCATGTAACCATTATCGAGCCATAAAGATGTATTCGTTGGCCGCCTTCGTCTTTGATAAACTTTGAAGGGTCTGATGTTGTTATCAAATTACCTTCTAATTTTGGGTTTAGGCTGTAAGTAATTCCAATGGGGCAAACATGCCCAAACACATCTCAAAATAAAACATGCTTGTATTGAGATAAAGCCATGGGTGATGTTCTAGCATAGTTACTAAATGCACCATTGGCAAGCCTTTTTTATTATTACATAGCACTATTGTTGCATACCACCATATGGAATATCATTCCTGTTACAATGGCTTCTTTGATGTTTTTCTAATCCTTGACCTGAGCTCTCTCACTCTCTAAAATTTCTCAACAAAAGAAGAAAGAAAAACCATCTAGGCTTCGAAACACTAAGTTATGGTGGCACCAGGACATTGGACAGTCTAATCAATTAATCTAGGCTGTCCATTAGTTCCAACCCACATTTCATGAGCCATCAGGAAGAATCACACTGATAGGAGGATCCTATTCATGTAAACATTCGCCTACTCTTATGGTTATTCCTTTTCCAAACCAAGAGTCAATTGGTTTGGGTGTCTGATCAATTTGATTCTTTACGACATTGGCAATCCTTCCCACAATGTGAATGGACCAAAATTATTGATGAGTCCTGTTTGTCATTGTACTATCTCGACCTTCCATTTTTATGGGTTATTAGTCAGATGGTTAGGGTCATCTGATTTCTGTGTTTTCTGCATTGTGGCTCATGAAGTGTGTGTAAGATCTCATGGATAATCCAGAATGTGCAGATCAGTTAACATGAAATTATCAAAATTGTTAGAGAAATCTGTTGAAATCACTAACTACTTTACGTGGGGGCTCAGTCATCCAAGTATTCAACTTTTGATTTCGATGAAGCTATTCAGAGTAACAACAGGTCTTTGATAATCTTGGGTTTAGAAGTTAGAATGCTTTCTTGTATCGATCTTGTAAATAAATTTCTCAAGTACAGCTGCACTAGCAAGCACAAACTTTATGAATTTCAATTCATGTTCGACACCATAAATTGCAGTTATCTTGACCATCCGGAGGCTAGTGAAAAAGTAGCACAAGTGGGCTTGTGCAGTTGTGCTTCATAGAAGTTCTGAGCATGTGGGGTGGTAACTATCAGTTCGAAATTGACCTTGAAAGGGAGAGCGTCATGGAGATTTGTCTCTTCTATTGGCTTTGTGGTTGATTTGGGTCTAGTGCAAATGAGAGACGCTTCCGTAACCATTAGTGGCTCGCTGACAAGATGTTCAAGAGGCGAAGTTGGATGTCATTGATCTCAAGCCTTTTCCTAATTGTTCAGTTCTCTTTTGATCCTTTTTGGTCTACCTTGTTGTATTTTTTGGGTAGATTCCTTATGAAACTCTGTAATCTTGAGTTCAGCATCAGTTCAATATCCTTCTCGAATAGTTAGAGGATGTGATCATTCAATTCTTTGTAAGCTGGGACTGCTGGTTCTTGGATTGAGACTGCTCTAGTATAAAAATTTCTCTTGATTTCAAAGACTGTTATCCAGATTCACTCCACAGTGGGGTTCTCCCACCTTATGCCTGTGTTTATCGATCATCTTTGTGAGATCAAAGCATCATGCATATGAGAGTTGACATAACAAATTGGCAAATCCATTTTCAACAAGCTGAAACTTCATTTTCTTCTTCTGATGGATGCTGAAAATTACCTTGAACAAAGATTGCTCTGCCATCTATCTGGCCCTTACTGTGGAAGAGTTGGTAGCTTTTGCTAAGATAATGTCATCGTTGAAGAAGTGCAGGAGAGGGCGATGGGTAAAATTCATCAAGATATGACTGAATAAGTGTTGACCTTTGACAAGAGAGGCAACTTGAAAGATGGCCTGTTGAACTCGTTGGTTATTGAGGTAGTAAGTAGTAACACTTCAAAAGACTTAGGCAACATGAAGGATGAAGAAGAGATTGAGACTGATGAAAGGAAGGAGGAGGAAAATTAGGGTTGAAAGAGGTTAGGAAGGGTGATTAATAAAGAGGGATGGCTGGGAAGTAAGAGATTTAATGTTGAGTGAGGAACAAAAGTGAAGTTTGGGAGAGAGGAAGTTGCAGAAATGAGTGAAAGGGGAGTAACAATCAACCCTCAGAGTTGACCAAAAAAAAAAAAGAGGCGAAGAGGAGTTATTGAAAAAGTTCAAATATATTTATATATTTTTGGATAGAGTCAAGTCTGGGTTTTCAAATGAAGTCAGGAACGGCCTCTCTGTAGGAGGGAGGGAGATTGCTGTGAATAGAAAGTACTTCAGGTCATGTCTTCGAATATATGAAATATGGGATAGTGTTCAATTGAATGAGAAGATGTGCCAGAAATAAGAGGGATTCAAAAGGGGAGATTTGGATGTTTAATGTTTAAGAGAATTTTGAAATTATAACAAAAAGTTGCCTACCAAGATATGTGATCATGTGAATTTAAGTGGTCAAGGTTTTCTTGTAGACTTACCTTCAAAAATAAAAATAAAAATTGTAGGCTTGTTTTTTTTTTTTTTTTCTGTTTTTTGTTTTCGAAGGATAATGAATTTATTCAAAGCTGCCGGGCAACAACCCAAAGCATAAAAAATACAGAAAGAAAGAAAGGCAAACATTATAGCCCCAATAATGATTGAGATAAGGTGATATCACAATGGTGAAAAGAACCTGCTCAATCAATTACATCCCTTTTAGACTTCCAATAGACTTCTTCCCAAGGCCCTGATCTATTCCGAAAACACCGCACGTTGTGTTCCCCCCAAATGTTCCAAAGAACCGCAAGCAAACACCAAGTACCATAAAACTTGGTGCTCCTTGGCCAGCTGCACCTTGTGCCAAGACTGGAGCAAAAGGTTGACTACGGGAGGCATCGCCCAAGCAAAACTGAAAGCCTCAAGAACCTGGTTCCACACTTGACCAACAAATGAGCAAATGAATAAATAAAAGATCAATTGATTCCTCATTGGCCATGCATAGGAGACAGATGTTGGGGAGAATCATCGCTCTCTTCTGAAGGTTGTCTATGGTTAGAACGCGTTTTCTTCCAACCAACCAGGCGAAGGAAGCAACCATAGGGGGATCACCATAGAACCAAAAAGCATGAAAGAAGTCTCCATTTAAATCATTCCCCACATTCCTAATTTTTTAGCAGAGATATTTAACCGAGAATTTTCCGGAAGGTGAGGCACTCCACACTAGAGAATCTGATGAAGATGGAGAAGGCCGGATATTTTGAAGCCTCTCCATCAATCTCACGAAGTCCTCCACCTCTTCCTCTAGTAAATCTCTTCGACATGGTGGGCACCAGACTCCACCTCCTTTTGTAAATCTTATAGACTTCAATAAATAGATAGAGAAAAGGTTGCTATGGACTGATGAAAAGAACGTGTGGTATTAAGAGGATGCAAAATGGAGTTATGGGATAAAAGCAATATAAAATAAAAATAAAGGTATATTGTAGTAGAAACACGAAATTGTAGATAAGATGGAATTGAGGAAAGACACTAAGGTTGCATTGGAGTGTAGAGTCAAGAATTAGCTGGAGGCCCTTTTTTTTTTTTTTTTACACACGCACACACTCACGCTACACACACATGCACAGCGTGGGATTTCACCACCATAGGTACTCGAACCCTTGACCCGGTGTTGAAACTCCAAGGAGTCTACCACCCGGGTAAGAGTAAGGACCCATTAGCTGGAGGCCCTTCTACAGCCTTACCAGCGGAATGATAGCCCAGAGAGCCAGATTGCACGTTTGCAATCGTACCAGTGGAAAAAATGGAAAAGTATTGTTCTCAAACCCTCCAATTAATCCAACTCCAATACCTAGCCCAAAATAAAGCCCAGAAACATGCAGGGAAAAAAAACACTCCCTACTCCCTACCCCCAGAAATGCTTGAGTCAGTCAACTTTGCAATTAACAATTCAAATGTCACATCTCCTTCATGTGAGTTCTCATCCGGTGCCAACACAGCCCATATAATCAACTCTGATACCCAAAATTTAAGTCTTTTCTATTTCCGAAACCCACTGTGTTTGGGTTGAACACCGTCGCCTGGAACAGCTACCTAGCTTTGTCTAGTCTGCTGGTATCCTACTTTGACATCAGTCCAGAACTTCACATTGGCAGAATATCAGTTGTACAGATAATAAGGGTTTGCAGATAATGAAGCCTTTTCGTTTGGGTTGGGTGCAATGTCTTTTACATGTAAATTGTTCGATATGCTCTGACTCACTATCATTGCTCAGCTGTTGCACTACAAAGGTATATCAGGTTAAGTCGGCTCATTAAAATGTAGGAAAAAAAAAGAAAAAAAATCACAGCTGCTGTAGTAAAACATGATTTGACCCCTCTGGTCCTCCCAAGTCCTCTTTTTTTTTTTTTTAATGGGCGTGCCAAGCCTTTCACCAATCTAGTTTTCTCATATTCATGACATCAATAGACTTTTTATTAGAAGAACCTTGTGCATGGACAAATGTGGCTGTGGATTATCCTTTTTTTTTTAAATTAAAAAAATTAAAAAAATTTCTATTCAAACTGAGGAAATGCAGGTACAAGTTTCTTGGGCAAGTGATCCCCTTCCTCAGTGGAAAGCAGGAGTGAGGGCTTCGTCTGGCCAGGATCATCGACCGTCGTCCAAGCTGCTGCGACCAGAAATACCCCTCAGCAGACATGGAAGAGATAATAGGAAGCTTAGTGCAGGTACAACGACGTCCCCCACCACAAACGGTCCAGATTTGCCTTTCAAAGGTCGTGAAATCATCGCTTACGATGATCTTCTTCCATTGTTACCAGTAGTTTTGAGGGGTTCTTCTGTTGTGACAACTGAGTTGTGATTAAAATAGACAGTAGCTGTGATATGTTGTGGTTCATAATTGCTTGAAGGCTGGAGCTGTGTCAAAACTACTGTCAGTCAGCTGCAACATCGGCTTCAGTTTGTTCATAAAGTCTCATTTAAGGGGTGATGCAATATTTTGTTGGTGGGATATCCCAAGGATTTGAGTTGTTCTATACTACAGTCTCTCTGTTTCCTTTTTCTTCTATATCTTCTAGCATGAAGCCCAGGCGCTTGATAGCTGATAGTTCCATACAATCGTTTATCTGTGTATTCCTTATGGTCTGTAATAATGTTACACTAGATCAAGGACTGGATGGTTCTATACAACTGTTTGTTTCTGTTTTGGTTCGGAAATCATCTGAGAAAGAGAGCACTTGTTATGCTTTTGCTATCAAGTTGGAACAAAAGTGTTTGTAAAAGTACCCTTGATAGAGTAGAATGACCGAAAATGATTCATGTAGCCGACCCCAATTAGTTGGGATAAGGCTTACATGATGATGACAGAACTGTTTGTAAAATTGCAGGTTTTTTTTTTTTCCCTTTTCTTTCTTGTTTCAAAAATATGTTAAAAATGAAATAAAATCTGGGCAGTGACCTAGGACTAGTGGTGACTTAGAAGATATAAGGTAAATCAGTTTGGAGCTGATGCTGTGCCGAAACAGATTTGGGGTGAACATTAGTTTGAGTGGTGAAACAACCTCCTCTTCTCGACCCAAAATCATGAGCAACAGAAAAAAGGGTGAAACAGGTGAGACCTGCTTTTCTGCCATCTTCTCCTTTCTTTTTTTTTTTTTTTTCCATCCATCCAAGATTTTGGGCACGTCTCCTTTCCCACTCATACTAAGGATCTGTTTGGCATGCCTCATAGTGCCCGTATAAATCTGTGTGGATTGCACCATCTGGTTTTTGGGTGACACAAAATTATCATGTCATGGTTGACACAAAATTATCATGTCGTATATTGATGCTAAAATATGAAAATTATGTTTTTTCAATTATTTGAACAAAAATTCATTATTAAAACCTTATTAATATATGTAATAATCCTAAGAAAAGTGAAAAAAAAAAACCTTGAATTTATGTTCAACATGAGCCAAACGTTCAGAGCAATGTTCACTTACCAAGCATTTAACCATCAAAGAACCAAATGTTTTATATATGTTCACCACCCAATGTTAATACCTAGCATCAGAAGTACTGTCCCTTCTAATTTTAAGTTGTCACATTGCCTTTGCAATCAAGGTGTTCTGTAACTGTAACAGTGGCTGTAACGGCCACCACAGTTACCGTTATGAGACGGCCGTAATGGCCTGTTTTTTATTTTTTGAAAAATATTCTTCTTGGATTGTTACGGGCTGTTACGGCACGGTTTTTCTGTAACGGCGTTTTGACCCCGTAACGCGTAACGGTTATGACTGTTACCGTTATGTAATGGCAGTTACGTAACCGATTTTGAATACATGTTTGCAATGAAGTCACGCGATTCTTGTATAGCTTCTTGTTTTATAGTTATGCAATATACCATGAACTGCCAATGACCCAACCTGTGGCTGGTTGTCCAATTCTTTAAATAACTCATATTTCTGTTGGTCTTTCTTAAAGTTTTATAGGACGCATGCTATCTATATGAACTTTACCTATTTCCAAAAGGGATAGGAAGGCATGTCATGTAGAACTTAGAATTGCTTCTTTTGTACTTCAATATACAATCAATGACATTTCTCAACTTCAATTGCGCAGATTGAAATCGATTAGTTTGATGAATGCCCAATTGTTATAAAAATATCATCATGCGTTCTTCAATTCTCCTATCAAGCAAAGTTTGAGTCGTTGTCGTGAGTAGTTTGAGTTGTTGTCGCGGGTTCCTTGAGTTCTTTGAGGTGAAAATGCACAATTTCACAAGGACAAGGCACAAAAACCCACTTGGCCTGTATAAGTGGTCTTTGTAATTCTCATTTGCTCACCCTCCTAATCTCCACTCAATGGAGGTTTCAATTGGTATTAGTTTGGGCTTTTGAGATTTTCAACCTAAGGGTCTTGATCGCCCAATCTATTTATACTTTAGGAATTTTTAATCCAAGGGACTCTATCACCCTATTTATTTTTTTAGTATTTCAATAATTTATAATTCCTATATTTTAATGTATGATTTAACTCGATCATCATTCTCAAACATCCCATTGTCAATTTCATTATGGTCTCCAAAACCGAAACTGGATCATAAGTCTAGAAAAATTATTTGGTTCTCATAATATGAGAAGTTACGGGTATGAAAGACTAAGTAACAATTTAGATAAAGATAGAACACTATACCAAAAATCCGAAACTTTCAAGCCATGCATACAAATCAACGGGTCTCGATCGTACTACTTTTGTGTACTAATGTATGGTCTGATTTACACAATTTTTGTGCAAGAGTTCTGAACTAGATTCAGACATTTTTGAGGTACAAGTGTATGGTCAGATTTACCTTCATTTGTGTAAAAAAATCTACAATCCAGTCTGTACACATCAATGGCCAGATTTTTTACACTAATGGTGTTCTGATTTGTACCTATTTTGGACCCAAATATGATAACCAGATTTGTACGGATTTCGTATATAAAGATGATCAGATTTATATGCAATGTGTATATGATCAACGGCCAGATCTTGAATGGTTTTGAACGCATATTCAATGGACAAATTCACATGTTTTTATGCATAGATTGCTGGATAGATTCGCCTAGATCTATATACGAAATTAAGGGACAGATTGACGCGGGGATGAACATGATGAGGTCGATCACCATCTACGTCAAGGATAACTACTCCAAATACATGGAGCTTCTCCGGACTCCTCACATATACTTCTCGAATTCATAAGTTAAAAAAATAAAAATAATTTTAAGATATATGAAAGAAACTTCTTGAATGATTGATAGATGAAATAAACAAGTCTACAACCCTTTAAACAGGGATGCCAAGACTAGGAAGAAGTTTAAGAATTAAACTATAACTAAAATCCATAACTTATTATAAATGGTAATTTTTCTAATTATAGTGTCCTATGTGGCTTAACCATATTATTCTCGTAATTTTTCTAAACACTTTTCATGTTAGGCGCGACTCCTAAAGCCCAATGGAATTCGGCCGTTGATATGATGGAATCTTGCAAATTCAGCATGGGCAACATGGCATAGCCGGGCTGGTTGGCTAAAGTAGCTTGTCCTACCCCAAAATCATACATGGTATGTCGAGTAACTCATTCCAGTTTGCGAGATATGCCTAGTTTAAGGTTCTGACGGTCTTGATGACTTCTGCCACTGATTGGGCCTTCTCTGATCCATCTTGGACATGAAAGTGTCTGCGACCCGCTCTACATCATAGATCTGCTCAGATTCGTATGTATGATCGATCAATGGACAAATTTGGGCAGATTTGTGTGCATGATCAATGGACAAATTTGGGCAGATCTGGACACTTTTTTTTTTTTTTTTGGGTTAGCTTGTTAGTACACACCCATGTCAGTACACATACTCCATGTTAGCAATCCCTCTAGGGATCTATACCAAGACCTCAATTGTTGAAACCAGGTATCTCCACTCAGTCTGCCAGTTGAGATAAATGGAGAAATTTGGGCAGATTTATACGCATGATCAATGGAGAGATTTAGGCAGATGTGTATACATAAGAAATGGATAGATTTAATGGTCTGATTTAGACAGTTTGGGATGCCCAATCAAAGTCAGAATAGGCAGAATTGGATGCCCAACCAATGGCTTGAATTGGGCAGAATTGGATGTCCAATCAAAGGTCAGAAATGGGCAGATTCAGACATCCAAACATTGGTTAGAATTGAGCAGATTTGGACACCCAACCTATGGTCCGAATTGGGCAGATTTGAACGCTCAAATCAGAGGTCTGATTCGGTCAAATTGGGACGCCCAATCAAGGGTCTGTTTTGGACAGATTTGAACGCCCATTCTATACAGTTTTCACCCAAATCACACGGTATGAGTCTGTCCAATTTTTCACACAATCATATGGTGCAAACTGTCCACATTTTTTTAGCATAACATCAGCCAAAACATTCCATCTTTAGGGTACAAAATGATAGCCCATTTAATCAGATTCGTGTGCCTCTCTCTCACACACACATGCACGGACACTATCTCTTGGATGTGGGGAGCTTACGGAGAGGTGGAGGCGTGGGGTTCCCTTTTTATAGTGGTGGGAGAGTGATCGGGGGTTCATTGGGATTGGGATTTGATTGGAGTTGATTGGGGTTGATTAGGATTTGATTAGAAGTCAAGGGGATAACATCTCCAAATCCTTGGATCTTCTCTGGACTTCCCACGGAGATACCTCGAATCCATCAGAAAAAAAGAGAAGAAAATAGAAATAAATTCTAAAAATTCGAAATTTGATTGACTGTGAGATATGTATGTATCCCTGTTACACTGTTAATATAAAATAAATAAATAAAAATCATAATTACTAAAAATAGAAAAATCATAATTCTAATAAAACTCCCAATTCTAATAAAACTCTTCTACAGCCTAATTTCTAAAAATAAAAATTTCAAATAAACTTTTGCTAGAAGAGTCCTAACATTATTACAAGTTATTTCTAACAAGGAAGAAAATCTAAAGCTATAAAAATAATTTTAAAAAAATTCGGAATGACAAAAAATAAATATTTTTTTCAAAATCTCGTTTTTGAGCTGAAAGAACTCATTTTCTGACGAAACGGACAGACGCGACATACTTTGTGGGTCAATTTACATCAAATGGCCCGTTACAGTAAAAATTGATAGGTTATGCGCCCCGTAACGATACCCAGATCAAAAGTTATGATCAATTTATGATCCACCTTCTTTTGGTCCAACCATGATAGGATTGTATTGGTGTCACGTCCTACATTAGACCCCTCCACTTGGAAAAACTCATCATCGAGTTATCTAAATGACTTTGCACATGATACTCAAATAATTCATGACATCGATGTTTATCAGCTTTTTTCTTATACTTCGCGTTAGGCTCTTGAGCTGAAAGAATACATGTACTCACACTCTCCTTGACTTGACTCATGCTCTCCTTGACTGGACTAGTATGGATCAATTCCTTCACTTGTGTTTGCAAGATCTCACATTCTTGCTGATAATGTGAGCAATTACGTAGACTTGTCCCTAAGACAAGATCAATGTGATTTTGTATATCCCGTATGGGAGGTAATTTTTCGTTAATAAATATAAATATGTTATCTCGACCTCTATGCGTAGCATCAATATTATTTTACCATGGTCGACTAAGTAATATATGATAAGCTTCCATGTCGACTATATCACAAAGTACTTGATCCTTATAATTTTTACCAATTGAAAATGAGACAGTGCATTGTTCGGTTACCTCTATTTTGTTGACCTCCTTCATCCATTCAATCGTGTACGGAGATGGATGCCTTTTTGTTTTCAGTTGCAACTTTTCCACCATTATTTTCGATGCTAGATTCTAACTGCTCCTGACATCGATGATCACATTACATACTTTTTGTTTTATAGTGCACCTTGTTTGAAAGATGTTATGTCGCTGTAAATCTATCTCTACCTTTGACATGTATAACAACTTCTTCACAATCAAAGTGGTGGCCTGCGATTCATCATCATTGGGTGGTACTCTATGAAAATCGGTTGGTGCTCTACAGAAATCGGGGTTATGTCGTATATCGACCACGTGCGGTTGAGCATCGCGTTCGGCTTAGGGAGGAATTAGCGCATCCGCAATACGGTTGAGGGTTGCCTGCAGCCCTTGCATGGTCAACTGATTCTCCTGATGGAAAGCTTTCATTCTTTTCAAAAGATAACGCATCCTTGGATCACCGTCTACGAGATTTTGATCCGTACCTTCGCTACTTGCTATCGGTCCTTGGGGAGTCCTCGCTATGATACCAATTGACGTAAGAATGAATGTGATGAGGTCGAGCACCGTCTTTCTCAGGGGGATAACTACTCCGAATCCATGGAGCTTCTTTGGACTCCTCACAGAGATACCTCGAATCGACAAGGAAAGAAAAAAGATAATAGAAATAAATTCTAAAAATTAAAAATTTGATTAATTGTTTGAACTGTATGTGTCCATGTTATACCATTAATATAGGAAAAAAATCAAAATTCGTAATTACTAAAAATAGCAAAATCTTAACTCTAATAAAACTCCTAATTCTAATAAAACTCTTCTAAAGCCTAATTTCTAAAAATAAAAATTTTCAATAAACTTTTACTAAAAGAGTCCTAATATGATTACAAGTTATTTGAAGGAAGAAAATCTAAAACTCTAAAAAATAAAAAAAATAAAAAATTTAGAATTACTAAAAATAATAATATTATTTTTTCAAAATCTTGTTTTTGAGTTGAAAGTGCTCATTTTTTGATGAAATGGACAGACGTGACCCACTTTTGTGGGTCAATTTACCTCAGATGACCCATTTCAATAAAGATTGATAGGTTATGCACCCCATAACGATACCCGGATCAAAAGTTATGATCAATTTACGGTCCACCTTCTTTTGGTCCAACCATGATAGGAATGTATTGGTGTCACATCCTACATCACACACGTGAGGCACATTTGTGGTGTGAGTGTATTGTTAAAATTGGATGCCTTTAATCTATGCTAATTTAGGTATGTCGATACGATCGAGAAAATCCTCCAAAATCCTGATATACTCGCTGGATAGTTTTTGGGTCATCTTTGATATTATCGATTGAGGACTTGATCCTATCGAAAGGCATAGATGGTTGTCGAACCCATCGAAGGTCCTATCAATGGAATTGTGTAATTTTTTCGTAAGTGCGGGTTTTGTTTCTAATGTTGTAATGGTGTTTATATAAAGTATGTACACGAATTAGGGTTATTCAAAGTGAGCTTAAATGTTTTCTAAAAAGGTTTTGAAAGGGGCTAGGGTTTTTTACTCTAGGATTTTACATGTAAGTTGATCTCATCTCTTGTAATTTTATTTTCATAGTGAATTACTTGTTGCTTTGTGCCATGATTTTTTTTATTGCAAGAGATTTTTCACGTAAATTGTTGTGTTCTTGTTACATGCTTGAATTTTCAATCTTTATGCTTGTTCGATTCACATTTGGGTCACCATTGGGTCATGTCTGGGTGATGTTTCCGTGCCCAACAAGTGGTATTAGAGCAATCGAGTTATTAAGTTGGGATTTCAGATTGAATATGAAGACCTGACATCGAAGAGGACGAATGTTAAGTTCGAGATAAAGAAGTTTATAGGAAAAAATAATTTTGAATTGTAAAGGGTGAAGATCAAAGCCCTTCTAATTCAACATGGGTTACTCTAAAAGAAAGCGAAGCATCTTAATACTATGAGCAATGAAGAGTGGGATGAACTAGATCAAAAAGTAACCAATGAGGTCCTCTATAGTGTTATCAGTGAGACAATTACTGCATGATTGTAGAGGAAGTTGAAGAGTATCTATATAGCGAGATCACTCTCCAATCGTCTATTTCTGAAGAAGCAGTTCTACATATCTCATTGAACACATCGGCAACTGTCACACCCCATATAAAGCATTAAGAACTATGGGTCCAATCCATCCATAACAACATGGGCCAAAGGGAGGGAATCAAGGCCCAAAGCCCAAGTTCCAATGGCAGTAGCCCATGGCATGGGCGTCCCAAGGGGTGGGAAGGTCTAAGGCCTGGACGGCCCAGCCAACCATATACAACAAGGTGGGCTCCACATGTCCCAAGTGGGCCCCACATGGGACGTCCACCTAGGGTGGACCCAACCTACATGGGCCCCACAAAAAAATTAGAGGGACGACGTAGATGAAAACATACATCATGGTGGGCCATCACGTCTAGACAGCCAGCCCTGTTAGACGTCCATCAGCTGGACATCCAGTAGGACTTGCTGGTCCAGCTGGTTAGCCCCACAAACATAGCCTCTAAGGGTCTCAATAACATCAGGGATGAGCCTTACAAGCATTCACCAAAATTCAATGGGCCGGGGCCCAATTACTGCTACAAACATGTAGAGGACAACAAGGTAAAAAAAAATTCTGCAATGTACATGTTGCTATCCTGAATTTGGGGACTCCAATGGAGTAGGTCCAGAGCCTTTAAAATTTTTGAAATTGAGGGCCAAGATCCCTTATCATGTATACAACAAGGTGGGACCCAGAAAGGTAGCCTACCATCAGAGAAAATATTTTTAAATTATGGTTTTATGAGACAATGTTGTTGGACTGTACAACAGAAATTTTTGGTAGTCCACCATGTTGGCCCACCCTTTTGGAGGCTCAAATGGGGTCAGTTGGGGCTGAAATTTGGCATGCTTATATGTGCGATATACACCGTCAAGAATCATATATTACATGGTACCAATCTCCCTACCAAATGCCCAAAAATCAGGCCCGAAGATGGCTCAAAAATCTGTCCAGACAGTTCTGGACAACAACATATATCTAAAATAAATAAATTATAAGCATTATTTAAAAGGAGATTTAATCCCAGAAAATCATGGTGTGGTCCACCCTAGTGGGCCCCACAAACATCCAAACCATCCACACCTTCCAAACACCTT
Source organism: Magnolia kwangsiensis (assembly GCA_037074715.1). NCBI lineage: Eukaryota > Viridiplantae > Streptophyta > Magnoliopsida > Magnoliales > Magnoliaceae > Magnolia > Magnolia kwangsiensis. The sequence continues at coordinate 59,116,300 of CM073571.1, read as the reverse complement.
TGCATGCACCCTATTTAGGTTCATTTTGGGGGTCACACGTCTAAGGGATGGGTTGTCAAAAACGTTCTCCCACTTGGGACAGTTTGGTTCTTATTGGTCCATAAGGTGGGTCACACACAATGATCAGAAGTATAATAACAAGAAAAGAAGGAAGACCGGCCACAAGGGAAGGGTCTCCGCCTCATTGAGGCCCTTCCCCTCATCACACATACACATTCCATTATCACAATACACATAAGATCTACAAGATCAAAGGACTATCTACTTGAGATCTATGGTGGAGATCCAATCTTCACCAAGGATCAAGGGTCTAAATGACCCAAAGATCCCCGATCAAAGAAAGAAAAAACATGAAGGGGTCCATGAAAAATGGTCTCTTGCATGCAACATGCATGCAATGTAAGATGGGCTATAAGCTACATCCATGAAAACTTGGGGCCATCATCATTACTTGATGGGTCCCACAAGCTCCATCATGAGAAGAAGAATGAAGAATAAGAAAGGAACCAAAGAAATCTGAATTTTTTTACAAATGCTAGCACACCCACCTATGAATCAAGCTTAAAAGTTACACCATCTTCATCTAAAAGCTCCAAGGATCATGAATCTAAGGTTGAGATGAGTTAAGAAGGGATGGATTGAGAAGTATTTGGGGGTAGCGAGGGCTGAAAAATAGAAGGGAGGTGGGACGTTTAGAGAGTTGCTAGGGAGAGAAGAGAGGAAGGAGCTAGAGAGAAATGAGAAGAAATGAGGGTTGCTCTGGAGGTGTAGAGAAATAATCATTACTTTCTCTACCTAGGTTAGAGAAAACACTCACTAGGCTATGGTGATTTAAACAAGGTTGCTAGGGAGGTAGGCTTATAGGGTAATAGGGTAGTAGGTTTTCTAAAAATTCTACATTAGGCATGACATCATCATCCATATGCTCATGGGAAAATGTGTGGGGTGGGGTCCACCATCCACACATTAAGAGTCCAAATCAAACAATTTTCACAACTTGAGATGTACACGTCGGATTCACACACAGGACGCGGCGTTGGAACCGCGACGCTGATGCGGACGCAATGGTATAGGTTTCGGGTCGATCCGAGTTGGGTTGATGTGATCGAACTTGAGAGTGATGCAAACACTATCCGTAGGTTTCGGGTCGCCGGGATTCGATCGGTAGGACCGTGTGACCTAAAGAAATGGCGTGCATACTTGGGTTAGGGTCTTACAGTAGCTTTAATAAAGTACTTTATAAATTGATGAGTTTGGAGATGAAGATCTACCAGGAAGATCAAGCCCTAATCTTGTTAAATTCTCTTCTAGAGTCCTATAAGAATCTCGTAGATACTTTGTGCTACAACAAGGAGACAATTGATGTCGAAAACGTTATCTCATCCCTTCATTTAAAGCAATTGAGACAGAAGAACGATGACGAGAGTTCTTATACAGATGCATTAATTGTTAAAAGATGAACTTCTGAGTAGGAGAAGGAAAATTTACGATCGAGATTCAAGTCTAAGGGTAAGGTGTTGAGTGTAAAATATTACATATTTCTCTCTATTTATACCTTGGTTTTATAAACATGATAGTGCTTAATCGATTTAATTATGCATGTTTTCATGTGCGAGGTGATTTCGAGAGTTTAAGGTGAAATTGATGCCAAAAAGAAGATTTATACTCAAAATATTACTAAATGAAAATTTAGAGATTTAGAAGTCATTAATGAAGAATTCACATGCCAAAGATCTAAGAAAATTAAGTGAGGAATGAAGAGAATCAAAGATTTGAAGTGAAGAAAAAGAATCCTGAAATTGTCCTAAAAACAAACATATTTCTGAAATTGTCCTGAAAAAGCATATTCTGAAACTCGGAGTCTATTTTAGCTATGCAGAGTGAAGTTTAATTTAGCAAATTGCGGAGAGTGCGTAAATTTGAGGCGGTTTCTAGATTTTTCCAACTAGGTGTGGAAGTTAGAGTTCCACATGCTCCAAAGCATCTTCTAGGTTTTGGAAAGGTCTCAATGAGCATAATAAAGGGGTGGAGCAGCCTCTAAAAAGTTTTTCTTCTTTCCTAGTTTATTTTTCAAACTTTGTTTAAGATATTTAGTTTTAATCATGCCTATGGTTAGCTAAACCTCTTAGTTAAGGCTAAGAGGTGAAGCTTGTAGCATGTTGAGATGTATATTTTTCTTTGATTCTTGTTCTTATTAAACTTTATTGATTTTTAGTTTGATATTAAAGGAATATTTTCAGTTTTCTATGATTTATTATGACTTAAATTACAATAGATGTTGTGATACCTTTAGATATCTTCTTTTTCTATTTTGAGATAATGAGTTTGGTAAATCTCATTAGTCACCACCGTCTCCTGGGCATGGTAGGGTGATGGAATCCCTACCAATCTTTACGATTCTCCTCTTTTGAGAATTAGGTCAATGAAAAGTTTAGATTTGATTTAAATTTCTTTATCTTCCAATTGGATAGGATAGAAATCCAATTCCAATTATGTTTATTGAATCAAGTAAGGTAGCATCTTAATAGCTACAAGTGGATCCTTGGCACTCTAGTTCCCACCTTTAATTGATAGTTTAAACATTATTCACAATTATTTTATTTTATTTCAGAATTCAGATTTAGATCTTCTTCTAGTTTTAGTTCTAGTTTTTTTCAGAATACGTATAAGTTTAGTCCCTGTGGATTCGACATTGTTTTCACGAGTTATTACTACATCGCGACCCTACACTTGGGGCTGTGAACAAGTTTTTGGCGCCGTTTTCAGGAACTACGGCTACATTTTTCTGGAATTAATTGGTATTAGAATTAGGTTAAGATTATGGTTAAGTTTCTAGTTTGATTTTTAGTTAAGATTATTTTTCTTTGAAATTATTTTTAGAAACTAACATTGTTTTCTGTTTTGTAGGAACCTAACATACCAACTCCAATCCAATAACCTCTTTTCAATTTTCTCTTTCTTTTCTTTTTTAGATCTCTTATTTGTTTTAGTTTTTCTAATTTTCTTTTTAGGTTTAATTGTTTAGTTACTTGAGGGTTGTGTGTGTTTCATACCCAAGTGGGTTTGTGAGAACACTCAACGTCTCTTGAGTGAAGGAGGATTAGTCGAAGGGTTGCCTATCTATCAAAAGATTAGACACCACTTGAGATCCTCTCAATTAATTGAAGTGATGGATACAAATCAACCTCAACCTCAACCCCAACCACCAGTTGATGAAGTTCAAGATAAAAACGAGGTGCATAATGCATCCCCACCTCGTACTCTACGTAATTATTTACAATTGGCGGGGGTGAGTACACCTTCCTCCATGATCTTTCTACTTAATGCAGGAAACGTGGATATCAAACTTGGAGTGATATAAATCCTTCCTAAGTTTCATGGACTAGATTCTAAAAGTCCATATTTGCACATCAAGGAGTTTAATGAGATAGTTACTACATTACATTTTCTGAACGTGTCTGAGGACAAAGTGCGACTTAAATTGTTTATTTTTTCATTGAAAGAAATGGCTAAGACATGGATGTACTCCTTAAAGCTAAGATCCATCGACACATGGGCTGAAATTACCCGAGAATTTCTCAAAAAGTTTTTTCCGTTTTATAAAACCAACACTTCAAGGAAGGCAATCATGAACTTTACCCAAAAAGAGGAAGAGACCTTCTTCTAATGTTGGGAAAGGTTTAAAGATTTCATGAATTCCTGTCAATATCATGGCTACGAAGTATGGCGAACAATAAGTTTTTTCTATAACGGATTGACTTCACCAATATGCTAGTTCATAGAGATGATGTGTAATGGTGAAATCATGAACAAAGAGGCTGATGATGCGTGGGATTACCTTAATCAATTGGCAGAAAACGCACAATCATGGGACACCTCTCTAAGACTCACCACTTCTAAGCCTACTTAATCAAAGAAAATGGGAAGAATTTATGTTTTAAAAGAGGAAGATGATATGAGTGCAAGAGTGGCCAATCTTATAAGAAAAGTCGAAGCCATGGAACTTAAGAAGGTAGAATCTATCAAATCTGATAAGGCTGTGGAAGTTGTTTGTGGTATTTATGCTTGTAACATATATACATACAACTGAGAATTGCCCAACAATTTCTGCCTTTCAGGAGATATTGAATGAGCAATTGAATGCCGTGAACAACCATCAAAGACCTTTCAGTGGACCCACTTCAAATACATACAATTCTAGCTGGAGAAACCATCCAAATTTCAGTTAGAGGAATGGACAAACGGCTAACCCACAAGAAGCTCTTAATCAATTTTTAAATTAGAGGAGGTCTCAAGAGGATACGGTTCAAAAATTCATGGAAAACCAAGAACTATTCAACCAGAATACAGTACAAGAATTTCAGGATATCAAAACAACAATGACAATATTTGCATCGTCCATTCAAAGGATTGAGTCACACTTAGCGAGTGAGGAGAAATGGATGCTTCCATCCCAACCTCTCCCCAATCCAAAGTCACAATGTGAAATTAGTGACCTAAGCTCTTCAAATCAAATGGAGCAAGCCAAGTCCAACACCACTCTTAGGAGTGGAAAGACAATTGACAAATCTATTTCGATAAGAGTTGAAAAGCCTAAGGACCTCGAAGAAGATAAGAATGATAGACCTAGCATTACTCCACATAAGTTAGAACCGAAACCTCAAAGTAAGTCGATTGTATTATTCCCTCAATGGTTGATTACACCAAAACCTCTATCTAATTCTCAGGATATTTTAGAGGTGCTTAAACAAGTGAAGGTCAACATCCCTCTATTGGATGCCATTAAACAAATCTTTTCATATATCAAATTTCTGAAAGATCTATGCACTACTAAAAGATAGTAAAACAAACAAAAGAAAATCTTTTTAACAGAAAAAGTGAGTGTCATCCTCAAGCAAGATGTGCTACAAAAATACAAAGATCCCGGTAGCCCAACCATCATTTGTGTAATTGGAAATTACCGAATTGAGCATGCACTTCTTGACTTGGGAGCGAGTGTAAATTTAATTCCTTACTCGATCTACGAACAACTGAGTCTTGGTGAATTAAAACTCACCCGGACCACGTTACAACTTGCTGATCGATCAGTTCGTGTACTGAGAGGCATGATCGAGGATGCGTTGGTTCAAGTTGATAAGTTCTGCTATCAAGTAGATTTTATTGTTTTGGATACTTAACCCATCGTGAATGTGAGCACTCAGATACTTGTCATTCTTGATTGCCCATTCCTTGCTACATCAAATTTTATCATTAATTATAGGAATTAGATTATAAATCTATCTTTCAGAAATATGAGATTGGAGCTCAACATCTTTTTTAATATGAGCAAATAGTCATAAGATGATGACGATACCCATGACATTAACATGATCGATTCTTTCATGGAAGATAGAGTACTTTTGACTCTATACTCTGACACTCTAGAGACGTGCTTGGCCCACTTTCCTGATTTAGATGATGACACGATTAGGGAGATGAATGTCATACTTGATGTTACGTTAGTACTTGAAGTTAATCGGTGGAGGCCACAATTTGAAGAATTATCCCAAACTAATGTAGTGCCTTTACCGTTTAGCCGCAAAGCGCCAAAGCTTAACCTAAAACCTTTGCCCTCTGATCTTAAATATGTCTATTTAGGTCAAGACAAGACATACCTAGTGATGATTTCTTTTCACCTTGAGCAATAATAAGAAAGTATGCTTATATATATTCTCATTGAGTATAAAGGAGCCCTTGGATGGTTGATTGTGGATCTCAAGGGAATTGACCATTTGATTTGTACTCACCGCATTCATCTTGAGGATAATGCGAAAACCTCCTGATAACCACAACACCAATTAAATCAAAATATGAAGGAAGTGGTTAAGGTCGAGGCATTTAAGTTATTGGATGTGGGTATTATATACCCCATATTTGATAGCCAATGGGTGAGTCCAACTCAGGTGGTTCCTAAGAAGTTCAGAATCACCATCGTAGCCAATGCCGACAATGAACTCGTGCCAACTAGAGTTACTACTGGTTGGAGAATATGCATTGACTGTAGAAAGTTGAATACTGTCACGAGGAAGGACCACTTTCCTTTGCCCTTCATTAAACAAATCTTAGAAAGGCTAGCTTGTCACTCTTACTATTGCTTCCTTGACAGATATTCGGTATACAATCAGATAAAGATAGCCCTTGAAGATCAAGAAAATACCATATTCACATGCTCCTTTGGCACCTTTACTTACCGAAAGATGTCATTCGGACTGTGTAATGCCCGCCACTTTTCAGCGATGCATGTTAAGTATATTTTCTGACATGGTGGGGCAATATTTAGAAGTCTTCATGGACGACTTCTCTGTTTTTGGTCCATCCTTTAGCGAGTGTTTGAAAAATCTGAAAAATGTACTAAAGCGATGTGAGGAAAAAAATTTGGTACTAAATTGGGAGAAGTGTCATTTCATGGTTTGTAAGGGAATGTTCCTGGACATATATCATCTCGTCTAAGGGAATTGAGGTAGATAAGGCTAAAATTGATCTTATCTTTAACTTACCTCCATCCAAGAGTATACAAGACGTGCGATCCTTCTTAGGACACACCGAATTTTACAGACGATTCATAAAAGAATTTAGTCACCTCTCTCGTTCTTTATGCAATCTACTTCAAAAGGATATACCATAAGAGTGGACTAAACAATGCCAGTAAGCTTTCACTAAGCTTAAGGGCATGTTTAATACATCACCTATCATGCAACCACCCGATTGGAGCATTCTTTTTAAGATTATGTGTGATGCATTTGACTATGCTATTGGGGCGGTGTTAGGCGAGAGAAGAAAAGAAGCCCTATGTTATTCACTATACAAGTAAAACTTTAAATCCTACCCAAGTGAACTACTCTACTACAGAGAAGGAACATTTAGTCGTAGTGTTCGCTTTGAACAAATTTAGGTCCTACCTGATTGGATCCAAGATTATCATCTACACTGATCATGCGGTGTTGAAGTACCTTCTCTCTAAGAATGATGTTAAGCCCTACTTAATAAGATGGATCCTCCTACTTCAGGAATTTGATTTGGAAATACGGGACAAAAGGGGAGTAAAGAATGTAGTGGCTGACCATTTTTCGAGACTTGATCTCCCTGATTCCTTTGAAATGTCACCTATAAATGATATGTTCCTTGACGAATAATTGTTTAAACTCTCCCAATTACCTTAGTTTTCTAACATTGCTAATTATCTTTCCATGGTTTTCACGCCGATCCATTGGAATGCATAAGATAAGAAAAAATTCTTCGTCAAGTTTCGTAAGTTTTTCTGGGATGACCCATATTTATTCAAATATTGCCTAAACGAAATTCTAAGGAGATGTGTGCCAGGTAATGAACACTAAAGTGTCATCTCCTTCTGTCATTCGTAGGTCTGTGGTGGTCACTTTTTTGCTAAAAAGATCATGACCAAAAATCTGCAGTGTGACTTTTACTGGCCCACTATGTTCAAGGACACTCATGAGTTTTGCAAAGCTTGTGAGCGTTGTCAGAAATTGAATGCATTGTCCCGTCAATATGATGCCTCTGAACCTCATTTTTATTATTGAAGCATTTGATTGCTGGGGCATTGATTTCATGGGGCCATTCCCCCAATCCTTGGGAATTTGTACATTTTGTTAGCAGTATACTATGTCACTAAGTAGGTCGAAGCGATCCTGTGCCGGAATAATGACCCATCGTATGATCATTCAATTTTTAAAAGAAAATATCCTTTCCCGGTTCAGAACGCCTCGGACCATCATTATTGATGGAGGTTCACACTTCTGTAATAGGCCATTTGAAAATTTAATGAAGAAATATGGTATCTCTCATAAGGTGAATACTCCATACTACCCGCAGACAAGTGGGCAAGCTGAAATTTCTAACAGGAAAATTAAAACATTTTGGAGAAAACGGTTAACCCTGACCATAAGGATTTGTTAATCCATTTGATCGATGCTTTATGGGCATATCGTATAGCTTTTAAGACCCCCATTAAAATGTCTCCCTTTAGACTCGTCTATGGGTAAACTTCTTACTTGCCTGAAGAGTTGGAATATAGAGCTTACTGGGCTATCAAAAATCTGAACTTTAATTTGGAGAACGTTGGTTCACTACGCAAACTATAATTGAATGATCTTGAGGAAATCCGGAACGACGTATAGGAGAACTCGAGAATTTACAAGGACATGATGAAGGTGTTCCACGACAGGAACATCCCTCAGAAATCATTCATAATCGGTCAAAAAGTTCTTTTATACAATTCTCGGTTACACTTTTTTTCGGGTAAAATCTGATCTCGATGAACCGACCCTTTCACTGTTACTAATGTTTATCCACATGGGGCCGTTGAGATAAAGAATCTAACGAATGACCATGTTTTTAAAGTGAACGAACATCGTTTAAAGACATTTGTTGAGAAATTTGACTCAGAGGACATGTCCATACCTTTGATTGATCCTATGTAACAAGATTGATCTCCTAATTTGATGGAGGTGTAGTTAGGTTAAGATAGTTTGCTTTCAGTTTGTTTGAGTCTTTGTGCTAACCCATCTTCACATTGAGAACCTTAGAAAAGATTCAATTTCCTTTCTTCAGGTACTACATTTCCATCACTTCTCATTTCTTTTCATTGTCTCATATGCATTGCATGCTTATATATATATATATATTTTACATTGAGGACACTGTAGACTTTAGGTTGGGGGTGTGGATTAGCTAAACTAATCAGTGTTTTCTTAGTTCTGAGTATTTTTTTTTTTTTAAATTTTCAATGTTTCAAGTAAAGAATGTTGGAGTAAAGAATGTAAAGAATGTTTTGATTATGATGATAAGATTGAGATTGAATTTTGAGTTATTGGAGTTTGATCAACTAAGTAATCTATCACCTACAGTTCTTGCATTTAATTGATTAAGAGGAAGTTTAAATATCATGTTAATCTAAGTCACAAGACAAGTTCAAGTTGCTTTCTGTGAATTATACTGGAATTTTTTATTGTTAATATATGAAGCATTGATAGATGATTGTGAATTAAGTTTGGAAAATTTTATCCACCTTAAAAGATGAAAAGAACCAGTTAAAAAAATAGTGAGATCGACAAAACGGTTATATATGATAAAAAGACTATAAAAGAATAAAAAAAATAAAAAGTCTGAAAAGAATGAAAAAATAAAAAGAGACCGTCAATATAAAACAAAAACTGAAAAAAGAAAGAAAATGTGATAAGTTCAGAATCAATACTTGATTATTCAATTAATCTTGAGGTGATGATCATGGCTAATAATATGTAATGATAGTATACTTTTATGGAAAGTAAATTGAAATTCACTAAGCACATTAGGAAAACTTGATATATGAACTTATGCTCTAGATTGATTGATGAAGAATCTATTTGATTGATTGCTCATTTGATTCGGCTCTAGGTTTATAAATTTCACTCTCGCTTATTTGGATTATACTCATTCATACTTGTTTACACAAATGGTTATTTTTTTGAAGAACTTTGAACATTGAGAATTGAAGATCACTTCACGCATGTTTTGCTCGGGACTAGCAAAATGCTGGTTGGGGGGTGTGTTAAGTGTGAAGTATTACATATTTCTCCCTATTTATACCTTCGTTTTATAAACATGGTAGTGTTTAATCAATTTAATTATGCATGTTTTCATGTGCGGGGTGATTTCGAGAGCTTTAGGTGAAATTGATGCTAAAAGGAAGATTTATACTCAAAAGATTACTAAATGAAGATTTAGAGATTTTGAAGTCATTAATGAAGAATTCACATACCAAAGATCCAAGAAAATTAAGTGAGAAATGAAGAGAATCAAAGATTTGAAGTGAAGAAAAAGAATTCTGAAATTGTTTTGAAAATAAACATATTCCTCAAATTATCCTCAAAAAGCATATTCCGAAACTCAAAGTCAATTTTAGCTGTGTAGAGTGAAGTATATTTTGAAAAACTTCGTAGAGTGAAGTTTACTTTAACAAATTGTAGAAAGTGCGTAAATTTAAGGCGGTTTTTAGATTTTTCCAACTAGGTGTGAAAGTTAGAGTTCTACAGCTATAAATAAGACTCCTTATAATGGTCCAGAGCATCTTTTATGGTTTGAAAAGGTCTCAAGGAGCATAACAAAGGGGTGGAGGAGCCGCCAAAGAGTTTTTTTCTTCCCTGATTTAATTTTCATACTTTGTTTAAGAGATTTGGTTTTAATCATGTCTATGGTTGGCTAAACCTCTTAGCTATGGCTAAAAGGTGAAGCTTGTAGCGTATTGGGATGTTTATTTTACTTTGATTCTTGTTCTTATTGAACTTCTTTGATTTTTAGTTTGATATTAAAGGAATATTTTCATTTTTCTATGATTTGTTATGACTCAAATTACAATAAATGCTGTGATAGCTTTAGATATCTTCTTTTCATGTTTTGAGATAATGAGATTGGTAAATCTCATTGTTCACCATCGTCTCCTGGGCATAGTAGGGTGATGGAATCCCTTCCAATCTTCACAAATCTCCCCCATTGAGAATTAGGTCAATGAAAAGTTCAGATTTGATTTAAATTGCTTTATCTTCCAATCGGATAGGATAGAACTCCAATTCCAATTGCGTTTATTGAATCAAGTAAGGTAGTATCTTAATAGCTATAAGTGGATCCTTGACACCCTAGTTTCCACCTTTAATTGATACTTTAAACATTATTTATAATTGCTCTCTTTTATTCCAAAATTCAGATTTAGATCTTCTTCTAGTTATAGTTCTTTTCAGAATACGTACAAGTTTAGTCCCTGTGAATTCGACCTTGTTCTTACGAGTTATTACTACATCGTGACCCTACACTTGGGATTGTAAACATAAGGGTAAGATGAAGTGCTGGAATTGTGGGAAGACCGGACATATGAAGAAGGATTGTCGGTCCCCTGAAACCTAGAAGGATGAAAATTCAGATAATTCTACAAGAGAGTTCATTTCAGCAGAATCCCATGAAGGTTCAGATGATTGCGATGTATTATCAATGTCCAAAATGAGTTACTTCTATTAGGAATGGATTTTGGATATGGGAGCTTCATACCACATGATCCCTCATGGGAGTTGGTTCACCAAATACAATGAGTATGATGGTGGCCTGGTTCTTATGAGCAATGATCTTGCCTATAAGATTATTAGAATTGGATCCGTTCGCATTAAAATGTTTAATTAGGTGAGCGTACTCTGATCGATGTTAGGCACACTCTAAATTTGAAGAAAAATCCGATTTCTCTATGTTCTAGATGCACTAGGATGCAAGTTCACTGGCTATGATGGTGTCATGAAAGTTTCAAAAGGAGGATTCACCATTATGAAAGAATAAAGGAGTGATGATATTTATAAGTTGATTAGGAATAGTGTGTCGGGTGGAGTTATAACATCTGTAGCAAAATCTACGTTAACATACATGTGGTATGCACGCCTAGGCCACATGAGCTAGCACGGTATGAAGGTAATCCTCAATCATGGTTTAATTCTCATTTTTAAAATTTTTGATTTAAATGTATGTGAGCATTGCATATATGGTAAATAGTCAAAATTATAATTTAAAATCGTAAAACATTGTGGTAAGGCATCATTAGATTATATGCACTCTGACATGTGGGGGTCATCGCTTGTAGTTTCTAGAGGAAGGTTGTCATTCTTTGTAACATTTATTGACGACTTCTCTAGAAAGGTGTATGTTTATTTCATGAAAACTAAATTTAATGTGTTTGACACTTTTAAGTCTTGGAAGGCCATGATTAAAAAATAGTCATGGCGAGAGTTGAAAGTGTTGAGAACGGATAATGGTGGAGAAATTACTTCAAAGGAATTTAATCAGTTTTGTAAGGATAATGAGAATATGAGGCACAACATAGTTAGGCACACCAGAGCAGAATAGTGTAGTGGAACGTATGAATCAGACTCTTTTAGGGAGAGCCTGAAGTATGTTGAGTAATGCTACATTAGAGAAGGACCAATGAGCTGAGACTATTAACAGGGCTTGTTATTTGATGAATCGGTCCCTATTTACGGTTATTAATCGTAAGATTCCTTAAGAAGTTTGGAGGGGTCAGGAAGTAGACTACTCAGGGTTATGTATATTTGGTTGTGATACTTACTTTCATATACTGTCTATTGAGAGATATAAGCTAAACTAAAGAGCGCAGAAGCATACATTTGTCGGCTACAGTGACGGAGTGAAGGGATACAGGCTGTATGACCAGACCACAGAGAAAATCACAATGAGTCGAGATGCCAACTTTGATGAGAATTCTTATTCCGTAAGGATGAACACAAGAAAATAACGAAATAAGTGGTGATTGATGTTGAGATCGAAGAGGGCGAGACACTTAAAGAAGCCGAGCCGCAAAAGGAGGTACGTGAGCAGGTGGAGCTGTCACCTGTCAGGAAAAATCCATAACAAGATCGCATGTTACCATTGAGGTATAGAGATGACTCTAACATTGTATTCGCCCTTATTACGGATGAAGGGGACTCATCTACTTTTCAGGAGACTCTTGATGATGTAGATGTAGAAAAGTGGATGGCTGCATACAGGATAAGATGAATTCTTTATATAAGAATGAGACGTGGGAGTTGGTGGAGCTTTTCATTAAACATAAAGTGATAGGAAGCAATTGGGTTTATTAGAAGAAATATGATAGGTACAAGGCTAGACTAGTAGTGGAGGGTTATGCGTAGAAGGAGGGTGTCAACTTCAGCGAAATCTTTGCATATGTGGTCAAGCAAGTATCTATTAGATTTTTGTTGGCATTAGTTACCCAATACAATATTGAACTGGAACAGTTGAATGGAAAAACTGCTTTCCTACACGGGAAATTGAAAAAACAGATTTACATGAAACAACTAAAAGGATTCAGGGTACATGACTTAGAGAATAAAGTTCGTAGGTTGAGGAAGTCATTGTATAACTTGAAATAGTTGCCTAGGCATTGTACAAAAAGTTTATTTTTTTCATGTTGAGCCAACGGTTTACTAGAAGTGAATTCGATCACTGTGTTTACTTTAGAGCAATGAGTGATGGAGAATTTATTATCCTGGTATTATATGTTGATAATATGTATATCGTCAGCAATACCATATTTGAGATCAAGTTATTGAAAGCTCAAGTATCTAGGATATTCGAAATGAAAGATCTGGGGACTACAAAGAGGATTCTTGACATCAACCTATATAGGGATAGGTAAATGAGCAGTCTATGGTTGTCTTAAGATGAGTATCTTGAGAGGGTCCTACTTAAGTTTGGGATGGATAAGGAAAAACTAGTTAGCACTCCCACACTGCTCACTTTTGACTTTTTCAGAATAGTTTCCTGCATCAGATCAAAAAAAAAAAAAAAAAAAAGGCAGTATATACCTCGTGTGCTCTACTCAATCGCAGTTGGTAATTTGATGTATGCTATGACTTATACGAGACCGGATATTTTACTAACAATAGGCCTTGTAAGAAGATACATGTCTAACCTCGGCAAGCAACACTATGAAATAGTGAAATGGCTAATTCGTTACATACGAGGTATGAAGAACTACATCTTGATATTTGAAAAATCAGAGGAGAAACTAATAGGCTATGCGGATCTGATTACGCAGAGAATGTACACAATAGAAGGTTGACTTCCAGTTACTCGAATGTGCATAATAAAATGTCGACTTTCAGTTACTCGTTTGCATTTATGGGTGGAGAGATTAGTTAGATGTCAAAGTTTCAATCTATGCTTGTCCAAAATTGAAGCTGAGTATATGGTCGTGATGGAAGCATTTAAATGTGTTTGGTTAAAATGAATAATGAATGAGTTCGGGCTTTAGCAGGAAGTCGTGCCTATGCATTATGATAGTACTATCAATTTAGTAAAGAATTCGATATACCATTCATGTGCTAAACATATTGATATTCGTCATCATTTTATTAGACAGGTGCTCGAGGAAGGCGGTGTTACTCCTAAGAAGATCCGCACGAGCATGAATCCAACGAATATACTTATAAAAGTTGTTCTTGTAAAGAAGTACAGATTTTGTGTGACTTTTCTAAGCTTGACAAAGGTTTGATGAAGATGGAGTGTGCACAAGAAGCGATGCTGAAGTTACGATGAAGATATATAGAGATGGAGGATGGAGTTTAAACCAGTTGAGCATGAAGATTAAAGTCACAGTGGAGATTGTTAAAATTGGGTGTCTTTAATATATGATGAATCGTACGATTGAGAAAATCCTCAAAATCCTGATTTACTTACTAGATAGTTTTTTGGTCATCTTTGATCCTATCAATGTATGTACCGATCCTATCGAAAGGCATCGATGGCCGTTAATCCTTTTGAAGGTCCTATCCATGGAATTGCACATTTTTTCATACGTGCAGGTTTTGTTTCTAATTCTGTAACAATGTTTATATAAACTATGTTTTTGCGAATTAAGGTTATTTTAAGAGACTTTAAACATTTTCTAAGGAAGTTTTGAATGAGGCTAGGGTCTTCTACTCTAGGGTTTTGCGTGTAAGTTGATCTCATCTCTTATAATTTCATTTTCATGGTGGATTACTTGTCGCTTTGTGCCATAGGTTTTTTCATGTAAATCGTTGTGTTATCTATGCATGCTTGAATTTTCTATACATGTGCTTGTTTGATTCATATTTAAATGATGTTTGAGTGACACTTCCACGGCCAACATGTATCACATGTGTGTGTGTGAGTATATGTGAATGTACTTTCGCATGAAATGGATGGACGGATGGATGGATGGATGAACGGGAGAAGAGCTTTAAGAGGTTTGTTTGCCTACTAAGCTATTTTGATGGGAGTAAATGGAGGTAAATGGGAGGAATTAGGAGTAAATTGAGGTAAATGGCCTTTACACACAGACTTGTAATAAGGTTGCATAGCTAGTTGTTTTTTCTTGCATCAGACTTGTAATAAGGTTGCATAGCTGGTTGTTTTTTCTTGCATTCATTAGAAAGGAGGAAGAGCTTTAAGAGGTTTGTTTGCCTACTAAGCTGTTCAGATGAGAGTAAATGAAGACAAATGGAAGGAATTAGGAGTAAATTGAGATAAATGACCTTTGAGGCGTGTTTGGATGGGAGTAAATGCATGAAAATAAAATGAAATGGAGTAAATAGGCCTGTAAATAAAATCATCTCTCAAAGGAAAGATTTGGAAGTAAATGAGGTGCGATCAACAATATATTGTGATATTTTGTGCTATCTAGGCAAATTTAATAACTCTTCTTGTATGTTGCATCGGCCACGCGATATCAATAGTATCTGCTGATATTTCGGCTGATGCTATTGATACTTAAATCATTGCCTGAATTATGGATCAAATTATCCTTAAGATAGTAAATGTCCCTAAGGTTAGTTAAACACCTTAATAGAATGACTCAAAAAATAGAAAGAATATAGAATATTTGAGAAGTTGCTGAAGAGGCACTTGACTGTTGGCAGGAGTCACTTGGGTATTTTTTTCAATTTGAGTTAGGAGTATTTTGGTAATTAACCATTGTTGGTTAGCATAATGTCTAACAGCTTAACTGCTAACTAAGAACCGCCATGTAACCTAATAGCATATAACCAACACTTGGGTGCCATGTCACGTGACAGTCAAACAACCAACCTGTCTACCAATGCACCACATTTGAGTTGCTGGTTTAGACCCATGGTTCTCGCCATGACTTAGTCTGCATTTTGTCTGAGTTGGGAAAAGTTGTTGAAGAGGTACTTGTCTGTTGGCAAGAGTTACTTTGATATATTTTCAGTTTTGTTAGGAATAATACCATGTCCCTATGTCTAACAGCTTTCAACTCATGACTAAGAACACCCATATAACCCAATCTCACCTATTACGAAGCCAAATGGTGCGAATACTCGCATTGATATTCAAAAGCCTCTCCCCTACCCACTATTATTCCCTTTGTATATTTCTTGAAAGCAAAAGATCTCTTTCAAAGGTTTTGAGAATTAGATGGAATATTTTGAATCAACCCACAAAATCTTTTCAAATTTGAAATTTCAATATTCATCGCAAGGATTTTTTATGGGTGTGCTGAAGGAAATCTCATTCTAAAGTTATTATTCTTAGGGATATTTTCTAGGTGCCTCAAGGATGACCTACGGTTGAATATGTGATGTTTTAGGATGCAATGAGGTTAGGAGTCGATTATTCCACACTCTTCGCAAGGCCTCCCCTCTCGGTTAGAGCCTTCTATGATACTCCAAACAAATGATTTTAGTCAAGCTTACCGTCTCCATGTCCTTTTTGAAGCATTGGATGTTTAATCCGCCGTTAATTTCCTATCAGGGAGACGATAGCTATATGAGGTTGACGTTGTCCCTCTGGCCTTTCACCAACAGATACTAGAGCCTGTTGTTGCTACTAGCATCAAGCGACCTGCACCCACAACAACAATGCGGGTCGTTTTCAGCCACAAAAATTCACTGGGGGAGGGATTTTTATTCTTTGGTGGCTGAAAACGACCAGCACAGTTGTTGTGGTGTGTGCAGGTGGCTTGCAGGTATCATTTTTCACAGTTTCCTTTTCCTGTTTTTATATATATATATATATATATATATATATATATATATATATATATATATATATATGGTATCATTTTCCAATGAAAAGTATGAGCCCTTATGACGTTGGCGCCGCCCGCTTTTCATAGCAGGCCAAGAAAAAGGAAGAGAGGGCAAGGAAGATTGAAGAAAGGTGGGGTGGAGTTCCATCAGCAACCACCACAGCCCACTGGTCAAGGGGGTGAAGAGGCTCCAGCCCCTAAAGGAGTGGTTGATTTGAGTGGGCCAAAGTATTCTTGTGTTCAGTTTAGCAATTCAGTCCTCTGATTACATGAGGAAGTTCCTGCCGACAGGTCCATCAAGGGAGTGAAGAGGCTCATCCCCTGACTGAGTGATTGGTTCGAGCAGGCCAGGTGCGATCCTTGAGTTCTAGCTCCCCAATTCAATCCTTATGGTGCAAGTGGTGCATCCTCCATTGGTATCGCAGACACTTTTGATTGGAGTTTTCATTGTTAGACCAGTTCCGGCACCATCGCTGTCATTTTTTCAGTCCAGCATCATTGCTAGACCAGTTTTGTTCTCCAACCCTGTTCTGGATGCAGCCTACATCCAGGATTCGGACGCACTCAAATGAACACAGGCTGTTGACTATCGAGCAAGTCCGAAAATGGAAGAATTTTCCATTACTCCCCGCTAGCAGGATTTTGTACATTTGCCTGTTCAGCAAGGAGCACAACCAAGATGATCCAGACAATCCATCCCCATACAGATCGTGGTGATAATGCTGGGTTTTCCATTCAATACTGTCTTTTTTACTTGTCGGGAAGACAAGTGCACAGCTGGAATTTCTACAAGGACATGCTGTGATTTTCAATGTGCAAATAGATATATATGGATTGACGCATTGTCTGCAGAAAATGGTGTTACCCAAAACAAGATGTTTGATCAATGGATTTCCTTAGCAGTCAGAATGAGAGTCATAGAATTCACTGAGGCAGGGTGAAATGACCTCTTCTAGCAACTGCAAGATCCTGTTCATTGAGGGGCGATTGTCCGGATTTGCATCTGTGCACCTTGCAGCTACATCGAGAACTGCTTCGACTGTCTCTGCATCTACATCTTTGCACCTCTTATCCACTATAACCTGCAGCCTGTTTTCCCTCGTCTGTGTATTCATCTGCAATAATTTTGGACACATACATGTACGTGTTATTGTGATGATGGCCCGGAGAATTTAAGGAATAAACAGTAAGGAGGATCGATCACATACAAACAACTGTATGCAGTCCCATATTTCTTGCCAACGTGTCACTTGTGCAGGACACGTGAGCCATGCAGAAGATGAGCCCAGTTGACTCATCAGCTGGGACAGAACCGTTATCAAAAAACCAATGGATGACCGCCTGCCTGACTCAATGTACTGGTGACCCCCTAATGAATGGATTGACCTGATTTCCACAACATGTGATGATGGTGGGGCCCACCATTCGTATAGGTGATATGTCCTACAAACGTGATACATTGGATGGAAGATGGGGGTGCATACAGTGGGCTGTAGGTGATCATCTGTCCAAGATCAAAGAAATAAGATGACATGTTTACTCTTACCCAGCCTACAACATTCAAGCCCCGCTTGACAAACAATGGATCTGTTGGCCTCTTGCCAGTTACTAGTTCTAATAAGAGTACTCCAAAGCTATAGACATCTGACTTCTCAGTGGCTTGACCACTGTGCAAGTACTCTGCAATCAGATGGTGGGAAAAGGAAAAAGAGAGAAAGAAAAGTGAATGCTTTATTTTACAATGAACTGGAATTGATAGTACAGAGAGA
Source organism: Magnolia kwangsiensis (assembly GCA_037074715.1). NCBI lineage: Eukaryota > Viridiplantae > Streptophyta > Magnoliopsida > Magnoliales > Magnoliaceae > Magnolia > Magnolia kwangsiensis. Next base: position 59,097,931 of record CM073571.1, on the reverse strand, counting down.
ACATGAATGCCAGAATTAGAGTAGATCCTATCCAGTGATTGTGTCAATAGGAAAGGGAAAATAGAGAAACTACATTGCCTGCTTCTGTCGGTAACTTCCAAACTGGCAAGAACAGAACATCCATCTTATATCAAATCTAAACAGTCACATGTGTGTGGAACCAGCATGTGTGAGAGAAGATTCGTTAAGCAGACCCCAAATAGATCGGCAGGGCTATGATGATGATGATGCTTTAAAGAAAAGGTTATGATGATGATGAAACATGCATGCATCCACATGCACTTTTTTTTTGGGTTGATAACTGCACACTTATTGAGGAACTACAGGGCCCTCATTAGTATATGTAAGTTTGCTGGCATGAGCTAAATGATAATGATGAAAACATGCATGCATGGTGTGCACTAAATTATGATGATGAAACATGCATGGATCTATGTGCATGTGCTTTTTTCTTTTGGTTGATGTATGAACACACTTACTGAGGAATTATAGGGCACTACTCGTTAGTAAATGTAGTCTGCTAGAACACAGTACATGTGGGGTCCATGGTTTTGTGATAAATGCATCTGATTTACTACAACTACACCCCATTATGTACAGCTGGTACCCCATAAATCTCTTGGATAAAAAAAAATAAATCCTAATCATTCGATATTTGACCTTTTTTGTATTGACTGTGAATTGCTCTTTTGTTTCTACTCTTAATCTTCTTTATTAGGCTACCAATGAAATGGGAGATTTCTGGGGTATTCCCCATCAATGTTACATGTGGGGGCAGGATAAATTGGGAAAGGTATTTTCTCCCTCCATGATGACCTCCAACTGCTGGCAATCTTTCATCACCAAAGACCATTTTGATTATAGCAGGTAAGGGCATAAAATAAAGGCCATCTCAATTTCTCTGTTTCTGTCATTGTGATTTTGGGATTTCATGGTTCAGTCAGAATGCTTGAGAAAATTAGGGTAAAATTACAGACCATTCGGTATAGAAAGGCACTGAAGTTCTTTTAAATCTTTCATTAACGAAATGCTGTTAAAAAGACACAACTTTTCTTTACATAAAGGATGCTTGATAGGGACATCGCTGCTTCAATGTTGTTAAAAGACCTTTCTGTCAAGAAAAGTAATCCTCCCCCCCCCCCACCAAAAAAAAAAAAAAAAAAAACCCTTTGGTTTCAGCAACTTTAAGAAAACATAAAGGTTGAGGGGTAAACTTGTCATTTCACCCCCAACATAAAGTGCCACAGACATTTGGATAATGAATCCCATAGGCACTTTTTGTAAAATCCCATTTTTTTGGGGTGGAAATCTCTAGGAATAAAAGGCACAAGATTAGTTTGGAATCTTGCTTTTTCATTCATCTTAGAATGAATATTGACGAATCTGGCAAACGTAGAAAATAATTGCTGTTAGGGACTCCAGGCACTATCATTCTTGTCTTCAATTCTTAGTTGGGAGAATATCCAATGAACAACTGTGCTAGAAGCATGATCCTCCGAAGCTATGTAGAGAAGAGAAAACAACCTAGTCTCCTTCTTACTGAAACTGTGAAAGCTCAAGCAACTCCAAGTCCCTTAGAAAAGGAAACTCTCTCGTACTTTCATTTTCCACCAAGGATGCTAGATCAATCTCCATCACTTCTTGATATGACTGGAAACTCTCATGCCTTCCTCTTTTATCAAGTATGCCCTAGATCAATCCCCATCCCTTCTCAACAGGACTGGATGTCCTTGTTGAAATTCTCATATGGGCAGAATTTCAATTTCTCATCCTATGAGAAATTAACAGTGATGCTATATTTTTCCATTTTCCTAGACTTAGAAAAATCTATTGGACTTCAATTTTGTATATCATATAATTTCTCCTTCGTAAAATCCATAAATTCATTAAAATAATTGAGATAATCTAACGATGTCCTTGTTGAAATTCTCATATGGGCAGAATTTCAATTTCTCATCCTATGAGAAATTAACAGTGATGCTATATTTTTCCATTTTCCTAGACTTAGAAAAATCTATTGGACTTCAATTTTGTATATCATATAATTTCTCCTTCGTAAAATCCATAAATTCATTAAAATAATTGAGATAATCTAACGATGTCCTTGTTGAAATTCTCATATGGGCAGAATTTCAATTTCTCATCCTATGAGAAATTAACAGTGATGCTATATTTTTCCATTTTCCTAGACTTAGAAAAATCTATTGGACTTCAATTTTGTATATCATATAATTTCTCCTTCGTAAAATCCATAATTTCATTAAAATAATTGAGATAATCTAACGATGTCCTTGTTGAAATTCTCATATGGGCAGAATTTCAATTTCTCATCCTATGAGAAATTAACAGTGATGCTATATTTTTCCATTTTCCTAGACTTAGAAAAATCTATTGGACTTCAATTTTGTATATCATATAATTTCTCCTTCGTAAAATCCATAAATTCATTAAAATAATTGAGATAATCTAACGATGTCCTTGTTGAAATTCTCATATGGGCAGAATTTCAATTTCTCATCCTATGAGAAATTAACAGTGATGCTATATTTTTCCATTTTCCTAGACTTAGAAAAATCTATTGCACTTCAATTTTGTATATCATATAATTTCTCCTTCGTAAAATCCATAAATTCATTAAAATAATTGAGATAATCTAACGATGTCCTTGTTGAAATTCTCATATGGGCAGAATTTCAATTTCTCATCCTATGAGAAATTAACAGTGATGCTATATTTTTCCATTTTCCTAGACTTAGAAAAATCTATTGGACTTCAATTTTGTATATCATATAATTTCTCCTTCGTAAAATCCATAAATTCATTAAAATAATTGAGATAATCTAACGATGTCCTTGTTGAAATTCTCATATGGGCAGAATTTCAATTTCTCATCCTATGAGAAATTAACAGTGATGCTATATTTTTCCATTTTCCTAGACTTAGAAAAATCTATTGGACTTCAATTTTGTATATCATATAATTTCTCCTTCGTAAAATCCATAAATTCATTAAAATAATTGAGATAATCTAACATCTGATTACCATCAACATCCATGTGATCTATTCAATTGTTAGACCTGGAAAACTGAATCCATCCCATGGATCTGATTACCAGAAAGGGCAAATGATACATATGATCTGATTACGTGACAGATCCTCCTTATCTGCAAGATCTACTGCTCGTCTAGTAAAATAACAAGATTCACTATTAGACGTAGTGATATATTGAGCTGAATCAAAGTACTGAATGCCTTATGATCAGTTAATCTTTAAGTAAATGGGCGATGTAAATATGAAGGTCAAATGCATGCCCAGTGCACAATCTCAAACCAACAGATAAATGTTGTATGCACTCAAAGAACAAAACAGCATCCAATGTGGCAATCACAATAAGATGTCCCACCTCCTCATCCAAACCCAAGCTATAAGGCTGATAAGCCTAGGGAACCATGCCATAGCCAAAGCGACAGATGTAACATCACTCAGATACATGTCTTCTCATGACAACCCAATGATCGACCACAACAACATGCTTATATAAATAAGAATCATGACTTAATGAGCTCATCAGCATATATCAGTATTGGAATGGATGTCCGCAAAATCAACACATGCATCTGTTGCCTAAATAATGCCAAAATATGATCAAATATATAACAATTGGATCAATGGTTTGGATTACTGAACTATGGGCTCCATTTGTACAGATTTCTGTGCATGAAGACCCCATAATACCTCGTAAACATTTTGCAAAATCTCATGCATGAATTGTTATGAAGTAATATTTTCTGAAAGATGTTGTTTTGACTTATCGTCATCATCTAGGCCTTATCCCAGTTAATTGGGGTTGGCTACAGGAATCTTGATCCACATGTTGCTTTCACTTGAACAATGTAAATGTCCCTTTGTATTCCTTAAGGGCCTGTTTGGTGTTGCTTCTAGCAACTGCAGAATTGATCCTCAAGAAACAATTGTCTGAATTTGTTTCTTGAGAATTGATTATGTGAAAAAGTACATGTTTACTAAACATGCACAAGAAAAACAATTTCCCCACGAAGGTGTCAATGGTCAGCATTGAATCCCGCTGTTTCCTGTGGTGTTGCACACTAAGTCTTGGACCTACCTCAATTTTGGAGTTACATCCTAACCCGATATGGAAAAACGGATGGACAGAGTGGCTGTTGCACAGTCATTGCGGTGGACCTCACAACACTGTAGGCAGGGGGTTATAGGAAAGCCACGTCCATTTAGTTTCTCTTGAGATGAGATTTGCTAAGCCCACGTGCATGTGCAATACAAATCATGTACATGCCACCCATTTGCCATCATGGCACATAGGTCCTAGATCCATCCATTAGAAAGCCACCACTATATTGATGCCCTAGCCCAAGAATTAGGTTAAACTACTGGTAGGGTCCTTGCTCTTACCCGGGTGGTAGACTCCTTGGAGTTTCAACACCGGGTCAAGGGTTCGAGTACCCATGGTGGTGAAATCCCACGGTGTGTGTGCTTATGGCGTGAGTGTGTAGGGGTGTGTGTGAGTGTGTAAAAAATAATAATAATAAAAAAAAGGTTAATCCACTGGTCAGGAGAGCCATAGTTTGCAAAACAAATGTTCGGCTCTAAAACACTTGGCTGAAGTTTTCTAACCCATCCACCTGTTTCCAATATTGGGGCCACCTTCTGAGTAAACCGGATTAGTTTTAAAGAAAGCAACGGACCAACCAGATGATAGATTTGATCTCGGACCTACGTGCTATGATGGCACATGTGTGGTGTATGGCTCTACACTCTGTGTGCAATTAACAAACCTTCCTACGCACTATGGAAAAAAAACCGTAATTTTAGAAAGTTATTTTCCAAAAAATTGATTAATTAAGTGGCTAACCAAACACTGTTAAAGTCTAAAGAAGTGATTTTCGGAATCAAAATCACAGAAAGAAATTTCTAGCAAATCCTAACATGCCCTAAGAATTTTAAATATACCAACTAAATTTCAAAAGGTTCAAATCGGCATTAATTCATACTTACTGCCCAAACCAGCAATCTTACATGATACATACATACTACCCAAACTAGCAACTTTAACAAGAATGGAAGAAGTCATGTTTGCCAATACCTCAATGCATGTAAGTAAATAAGAATATAAAACAGCATACCTGGTGCCAAATAACCAAAAGTACCCGCAACCACAGTAGTAACATGGGCATCGTCATCAACGAGAAGCTTGGCAAGACCAAAATCAGACACATGAGGCTCCATGTTTGCATCCAGGAGTATGTTGCTGGATTTTATGTCCCTGTGCACAATACGTGGACAGCAATCATGGTGTAAATATGCCAGCCCTCGGGCAGAACCAAGAGCTATTCTTAAACGTGCATTCCAGTTCAGTGGCCGCTCTTCTTGCCAATGTTCTGAAGATAACATGGAGAGAGGAAAATTAGTAAGAGCATACAATTCCGAGATAGTAAACTGCAGTTTTTAAGTCATTATCCTTTGGAAGGTTAAATACCATGTAGAAAATGATCTAAGCTACCCAAGGCCAAATAATCGTATATGAGAAGCTTTGAATAGGGAAGCCTGCAATAGCCTCTCAGATTGACAAGGTTTATGTGCTTGATGCTACCCAAGATCTCAAGCTCTCTCTCAAAGATCTGATCAGACCCTTCACGACTCCTATCGATCCTCTTAACAGCAAATATGCTCGAATCATCCATCACCATCTTGTACACAGTCCCGAATCCTCCTGACCCCACAACATCCTCTTCATCAAGTAACTCCAGCTTTTTTATGATCTCATGGGAAGAATATGGAAGATCACCATGAAACGTCACAAGCTTGGTGCCTAGCAGTAGAAGATATATTTAAAAAACATGAGAGAGAGAGAGAGAGAAATGGAAATCAAAGTAAACAACAAGATGAGATGATCTTCCAAATAACCTGTATCATGGTCGAGCTGCTTATCAACTTTTGTGTATTTTTTGCCTATTTTTCCTTTCTTTGATAGTAAACAGATCCAAAGGAATGCAAGGAGCACAACAAGGGCAAGACCCATCGTGGACATGGCACCAATCAGGACTCCATTGAGATAATGTGACAATCTTTTTGGAGGAACTGCTGGAGGAACTCCTGAAGACATACAAATGAAAGGGAAAAAAAAAGGCATCAGTTTTTTGACAAGTTCTTTATTCCATTTTCGAGATTGAGAGAGAGACAGAGAGAGAGATTCCTACAACACTTGCCTGTGGAAGCATCGCTACCCGAGTGTGGTAACACCACAGGGAAGCCCAGAGAACTCCGACATAACTTCTGAACTTGCAAACCGCACAGGTCTAAATTGCCAGTAAACCTGCACAAATTAAAATTAATTGAGGCCTTCACTACAATTCGAAAGAGACACCACCCAATCTTTGCCATGGAAACACATGGAAGAAACCAGCTTTGGAAACACATGAGTGACCCCATTATAGCCCTGACAATGTTCCTAACTAAAAAATTAGATCAAACCATATCTGCGAAATACCACTGGTTAAGGTCGGATATCGCTCAGATTTTCTTATGGGTTGTCCATGATAAGATCAAAGATCATATTGTAACAAATGTCTCGCTATCTGTTGATCCCTCGAGCATATATATTTGCAAAAACCCACTACATATGAGTCCAAAATAAGCGTCTTGAAAAGCATGGTGCGACTTACGAGCCGTTTTTGAAACTGCCAAGAACTCCATTATTTGGGATTTCGCCAGAGAAGAAGTTTGTGGATAAGTTCCTGAGATGATTAACAACAGAAAATGACCAAAAACATACTGAGGAATTGAGAATGAAAGGTTTAAAAAAAGGGTCCATAATCTGATTCTAATGCGTGCTAGAACGTCCAATCAGAAGGTCAACTACAATAGGAGCAAATTGCATGCAATATCCAGCTTACAGAAATCGCAAATGACTGAGGTGGCCAATAGACGCAGGTATGGATCCTCTTAGTGAATTGCTTGACAAATCCCTACAATGTACGAGGAAAGATTCAAATGAAGTAATAAAAAGGAAAGCAGGAAACTCAGCACTAGTAAGAATGATGAATTACATGACCCTTGACCTGAAGATATACATACACTGTTTTCCGTTTTTCAGATAGTGCAAGTGGCTGCCCATGGTTAATTGATTAACCCTCAGTCTGTTGGTTCCCACAAATGATGGGCAAACCCCAAAATTTTTCTAGATTGAAAGAAATCTAGCCACCAATACTATGCCTTTTCTTCTCTCATTTGATCGTGGCTGTCTGTTTGCAGGCCAAAAGCTGAAAGGTTAGGATTGTCATATCACTCAAAACTTCAGCCCATGTTTGGATATCATGTTTCCATGGAAAAAGGAAATTAGTTTTCTTTGATATAACAGGCCATAACGTTCAGATATGATGAAAACGAGAAGATTTCATAGAGCAATAATTATGATTTTGATGCATGACAATTAACCACTTGCTCTAAAAGTTCAAACTAATAGAGCATGTCGAATCAATCCCTGCATTAATCACCCTTCCTGAGGAGTCTCGAACACAAGACTTCCTGCTCCGATACTACTTTGATATAGGACAATTAACCACTTGCTCTAAAAGCTCGAACGGATAGAACATGGCGAATAAATCCCTTTATCTCATAGCCCAGGCCCCACATCTCATGGGGTTAGAACCTTAGCCAAACCCTCCTCGTGGACTCCACTTCACACGAACAACCCACCTCACACAGGCCGCCCACTCCGAGTGTGCCCTTGCATCTCACAAGCCACCCCACTTGAGCCTGATGTGAAAATGCCCCTGCATTAGATTCTCACTTGCCATCCAAACAATACCCCTAAAGTTGGAATCCACTTGTAATAGTGATCATTGAAATAATTATTTGGTAACAATGAACTTTTCCATTCGACCTGAAATCCAAAACATTCCCTTAGAATGGTCCATTCATGGTGAGGCCTGATGGATCCATAGGCCCTGCTTGTAAAAAGTGAAAAACCCAGTACACAGTGTATCTCATCTGCGCGAGAATCATACAATTCCTCCACAATAAATGCAAAATAACAGCACTAAATTATTTATTTTTTTACTATAACCAAAATGGAACAAAGGGTCACAAAATTCTGGGGAGTAAAATGTTGGACATAGGCCAGTGGGGCCCACTGGTGGGCAATCACTAGTGGGTGGGTCTCATGTGTTTAGGCCTCTTCCGTTAGAAGATGATTTTCAAATATAAATTTGAATGAGGATGAGGAGATGAGGATGAGGAGATGAGGATGAGGAGATAGGGATAAGACCGGATAACTTCTGGTCTCATCCTTTCCTAGAAATAGGATGAGGCTCTCTCGGGGAAAAATTATCAAGAAATACCGGGAGTAAAAAGAGGAATAGTGGTTGGTATATAGAAATTTGTCCTTTTAGCTTGTCCTTGGGACGATCTAAGTCATAGATCGTAATCCAGGGCCATCTATACCATTGAATCAGAGGGGTGATTAGACCCATCTGCTCCAGTAGTGAATAGGCGGGCTGCTGGATCTGGACCGTTCATCTTCGGCTTCGTGAAGGTTTAATATCGTGTAGACCGTCAGATCTTGAAGGCTAGGCTCACACTTCCGCACTTCCTAACATAAAAGAAGAAGAAGAACAGCAAGTCGGCAATTCGAAACATAAATCTTACAGGATAACAAGATTCAAAAGATTTCCAAGCTCCGGCGGAATGCTACCTTGCAGATAATTAGCCCTCAAATACCTGCAGAAAACATTATTCATGTCTATAGAACAGTGCAAAAAACAATAATAAAATAAAGAAGGGAAGGAATTCCTTCTCTCAGCTGACTCACAGTGCTCTAAGATCTTTGCATTGTGTAATTTCAGCAGGAATGTATCCACGTAAGCTGTTCTGATGAAGTGCCCTGACACGCTCAAAATTATTATTATTTAAAAAAAAAAAAATCAGTTAAAAAAAAATCAGTAAAAAAAAAAGAAAAAAGAAACAGATTTTATTTTTATTTTTATTTTTTTTTCATTATTTATATTTTATGAATAGAAATCTCACAGTCTGTGTAATCGACTGAGTTTCCCGACTTCTGGAGAGATGATGCCGCCGAGCTGCATGTAGGGTAGGTTTCTAGGCAGCGGAAAAGAAGGGAAAATACAAAGTCATAAAAGAGATGAATGCAAATAGAAGAAAATGGAATGGGTAGATATGAATGGGAAAAAAAAAATGCAGGAAGGAGAAAGTACATAGAACGGACGGTTTGGTCATTGAGATGACAAGTAATGCCAGTCCAGTTGCAGGGATTGGGATCTGAAGCTTTCCAGTTTTTCAGCACATGCCGAGTGTCGTTCCAACCCCCTTTTATTATCAGCAATGTCTTGCCTGCACACAACAGATAGATAGATAGATAGAGAGAGAGAGAGAGAGAGAGAGAGAGAGAGAGAGAGAGAGAGAGAGAGAGAGAAGAAGAAGAAGAAGAAGAAGAAGGAGGAGGAGGAGGAGGAGGAGGGAATGATGGGTTTTCGTTGCATACCATCTTGGGTGAGAGCGAAGGAGGAAGTGTTGAAGAGTAAAGATGCTGCTGTAAAAACCCAAAACCATAACAACTTCATTTCTTCAGTCTTCTCTGAGCTATGTGTGTGTATGTGCGTGAGATGAGAGAGAGAGAGAGAGAGAGAGAGTGAAGAAGAAAAGGGGTGGAAATGGTAATTATGGTGAACTCCACAGCAGGAAGCACTGTAATTATGAGGAGCGAACAAAAGACGGAAGAGATGAGAAAGTGGGGTTATTTGATACTCCGGCGAAGTGCGAATGTTGATACTCCGGCATCCCGAATTCCTAAATCTGGAGCCAACAAATTCTTTTAATTTGTAAGTAATTTGCTTGTGAGTTGCTTACAGATGAAACTTACTTACTGGTAACCAGTTTGGATGTAAGTGTAAGCCACTTACAAGTAAGTTTTTCTATTTGAATAATATATAAGTTACTTATAAGTAGAAAGTTGTATATTCACAACCAACAAAGCTTAGATTGCAGAATCATTTTAAAATGTTATAATTATATATATAAAAAAATATGGGATCAGATATGTTATTTTGTTAAGCCCATCAAGATGAATATTTAAAATAAATATTAAGTTAAACTAATCATAAGTGGGCTATAAAAGTAAGCCCACAAATTCAAAATATCTATAATATGGAGTAATAACTCAATTTAAATGTTGACAATAAACTTAAAAATATTAATAGAAAATCTAATAATTAAATTACTTGCATTCCAACTGTGCAATCTGATGTAATTTCCAAGGGCCAGCGTATCATCAATCTCACTCTATCATCAAAGTTTTTCTCATTCTCTAACGAGGAGTTGGATGCTCAGGATCCAAACAAGCCCTTAGGTACTACAAGCATCCAAACAAGCCCTTAGGTACTACCCCTGCCTGTTCCGAGCTCGGGACAGGCAGAGGCTCCGAGGGCCACTAAAGGGCAACTGTAAATTATGAGTTTTATCCACACCGTCCATCCATATTTACATATCATTTTAGATGGCTATAGCAAAAATAAAGAAGATCTAAAGCTCAAGTGGACCACACCACAGGAAGCAGTCATAGTAACGACGCCCACCATTGAAACCTTCTTTGGATCCACTATGTCAATTATTTTCCATCGAACCTATTGATATGGTCATATGCAATTGGATGAAGCGAAAAAATAAATATTATCTTGATCCAAAACTTTTATGGTCCCAACAAAATTTTCAACAGTAAGAATTTAATTCCTACTGTGTGATTCATTTGGGCATTGTACATTCATTATTTTTGGCTTCATAAACTAAAATAATATGTAAAAACGGATGATCAATGTGGATAAATTTCATACAACACATATGCCCCTTGGTTGCCTTAAGGATCCTATCTCGAGCTTGGAACAAGCAGGGTTAGTACCTAATGGGCGTGTTTTATTCATCATTTTGTAACTTTTTTTTAGGGCATTGGCTTAGAATGAGTGATCAAGATCTCTAATAGACCCACCGAAGAAAAAAATAGATGAAGTGGTAATTTAATACCCACCATTAAAAACTTTTTGGAAGCCAATCAAACTGGCATTTGTAGGGTTTAGTAATAAAATAGATCTCATGAATGCCATGACTATATAATTAGGCATGCTTTTGAAAATAAAATAAAATTAGACCTCTAGTGCTGCATAAAGTTTTTTGGGATAAAAATGTCTTTACATTTTGTTCTTCTTTTTCTTTTTCCTTATTTTGTGAAAAAAAAAAAGACAAAAATTGAATGTAAAAAATTACTTAATACTTTATTTTCTTCTTTCTATTTTGAAAAAAAAAAGTCAGAAAATATTGAAGGTGCATGTTTCCTAATATATTTATCTTTTTTTTATAAGAAAAAAAATAAAATAAAAGAAGAAAGAAGAAGAGCAAGGAGGAGGCATTTAAAAAAGAAAAAGAAAAAAGAAAAAGGAAAATCAATAAGAATGAAAAGAAAAATTAAAAGAAGAGAAGAAATCATTAAAGAAAATTTTAATTTTTTTTTTAAATTTTAAAAAATAAGGAAAAAGAATTAAGGGCCTATTTGGGAGAATGGATCTGGAACCCTTGGATTCGAAATCCTCAATTGTGTTTGGCGCCCTTGATTCAAAATCAACTTTAATGCAAAAGTAACTATGCATGGTATATTTATAAAGGTTTGAATTTAATTACTAAATTAATGTTAATATCTTAAATTAATATATGTATGTAATATTTGACATAGTGGTTATAATAAGCTTGCTGAAATATATACTTTACTCGAAAATGATGAATTTTTCAAGTCTCGAATAGGCCACAAGCATAAGATCACATAACCAATGACTTTTAATCCTTGATTTATATAGATAATGATGTATTTATAATGATGTAATTGATAATTTAATTATTTTGGTATACCATTAGTGGGACATGTCTCTAATAGATTAATAGTTTAGTGACACACATGTAACTTTTGAAAAATTTTTACATGTAATCTAAGCTTTCATTATGAATTTCAAATCCCCACCCCCCCAAATCTTTGACGGGATTTGAAATCTCCTCGAATCCTCTTAATTCTATGGTGCCAAATGACCTTTAAAAGTAGATATTTTTTCATTAAAGAAAATTTTCAATACACCCATATTTATGTTTTCCCTTTATTTAACTCCATGCGAGTTATTTAACCAGTTAGATTGCTGATAAACATTAGGAGATACTTAAGAAATTTTTAATGATCACCACCAAAATGATTATCTCATTTTTGGCTCGCACTCTAAGGTAAGTTGAAAAAATAAATAGACAACATGGATTAAACACATACATCATGGTAGGGCTCACAACACCAATTCCCATGCCTAAGGGTTACTATCGAATATGAGTCCCGAACCCCGGGCACTTGGTTTCTCTAAATTGGACCATTGTTTACTTTTAATTTTACTCGTCCAAAAACTGTCCAGTAATTTGTCGGTCGGATGATCAATTTTGCCTAGGTTTTTTATTCAAGATACATGTAAAGTGAGAAACATATTTTTACAGTTTAATTTGACTTAATTATATGCCACTCGTATGCATTTTCTAAGTACCTGTATATAGCTAATTACATTCATCCAGAGTACTTTTTCTCCGCGGAGGAAGATGGGAAGGCTTTGGTACTCTGCCAGCTCAGGCTCCACACAGTTAAAACGGTGACTCTTCAACCACAGGCATGTATCAACTGTACGGAAATCTACACTGTCCAAATCGCTGAGCGTGTTGACCATGAGAATACATCGAAATTGACAATGAAAAGATGGTATTAACCATTCGATGTTGACCTCTCAATTCTGATGATTCCTTATTTATTTTGACCATCCATCTTATATCCATTTGCTGGACGGTTAAAATTGCTTTATAAGTGTACTTTCAGAGATATGCACCATACACAACGTGCCTCAAAATTCGAATGGTCTGGATAGCCTTGATAGCCTTATAGCCGTACAGAGTACCACGTGAGGAGATGAGTCACATCATCCTGAAAATAGTGGTCTACTTATCTCAGGGGTCTAGTTCATACTTCATGCGCGTGCATTCAAGAAATGTACACGTGGAACGCGTATAAGTCAGATTAAACCATCCAAATTGTGGGCCTCACTTATATATTGGTCAGGAAGTAAAAACTTTCACTGATATGATAACTTACCTCGAGATCGTAGGGAATCAGATCGACGATCCAGATGAAAAATGATTTAATGGTCATGTAATCTAAATACAGAATGGTCCAATAAATTTGAGTTGGTGGTTTAAATATCTAACATATTCCCTCGTGTTGGAAGGTTTTGATTTTAGTAAAGTGCCTCAATGATGCAATTTTTGAGTGCATGTGTGTGAAGAAAATAGCTCCTGCAGAGGAAGAAAAACATGGATACTCTCGCATCGCATGGCGTGAGCATATTGAGTGATTATGTAATCCTCTCCATGGACAGTTTTTAAATTTTCCTCTGCTTTCATCAGCTGTTCATTTAATTTTCATAAGATCCACAGTCATAGCCACGTTTTATACTGTTCGGATTGAGATATGCTGTGTTATATTTACAGAATCTACATGCGTGTTTATAGATATTCAGACTCCCGCAATGTAGCAATAACTCGTCGAGGGAGATAATTTAAATGTCGGAAACTGTGCAGCAGAGCGAAATAGCCGTTAGTGGGATTTCAAATACTCGATTTTGACGCACTGACACGCAAAGGCGCATTTCGGAAAAAGGACAGGTATGGTAGACCGCGGGAGCAAGGCATGTGGACGAGTTCTCAAGGCCGTTCAAACTCTAGTATCAGTGGGCCCGAGCTGAATTCAGATCCATTCGATCACTTGCCATATTGTGTCGTTTGTATGGAGATGTACTTTACCGTTTGCTCATCTATGGTGGGTCAAGCAGTTGAACGATTGTGATCACTCATTGATATGCCTAACCACTGGAAGACTGTGCTCTCGCGGTGCACTGATCACTTATTTTTACTTTTTTGAGAAATTTCCAACCGTACGACCCATATTTGGCCCACCAGCCTTTTAAAGCCCACTGCGTTTTAAGCTTCAAAAACAAGTCTCTGCTGTACGGACGCCTCTGAACATGACGAAAATGCCCTTACTCTAAAAATATGACTGCATGTACTCCCTTGCACGCAAATACACGTCCGAACCCTCCCCCGCCATCCCTAATCTCTATTTTTACCCGTTTTCTTCGTGAAGTCTCCATGGAATCTCCATAGAATCCCCCATCCGACCATCACATTACATCTTCTATCATCCATGACTCAAGGTGAACGGTTTTCTTTTTCTCAGAGGACGTGGATGCATCGGTAAATTTGAGATCTCGTAGACTTGTCTCCAAAGAACGTGTTTCACACCAAGGTGCTCTTATTATTATTATTCTCGAATAAGATTTTACTGATACGGTAGTGGCACGAGGTAAGTACGTTTAAATTCTTAACAAATTATCTAGAAATTTGTGGTCATTTTTCATCTAATCTATTCATTTGCTACTATCAGACAACTAGCTACGGACAATAACCATAGCCATAAATAAAATAATCCGTAGCAATAAGGTGCATTCGGGGTGGGCACGCCGAACTAGCGGGCCCCCCACGCCACTATCTGGACGGTCCAGCGCGACCACGCCAATCTAGCGCGCCTCCGCCCATAGTGTGGTTCCTATGGCTATAGATAATAACCGTACCTATAATCCGTAACAATAGGTTTTTTTTTTTTTTTTTTTTTTTGTACATGAAGAACTTCATTCTACCTATAATTTTCTCTAACACATATTTATATAAATATGTATATATAAGCATATAAAATTTTTTCTCTTTTTTTCCATTTCTTTCTTTATTCATTTAACAAGAATATCTTCTAAACTAAAATTAGTTACTTGATGCACCCTATATGATTTTGGGATAGGAGAAGCTACTTTAACCAACCAATCTAGTTATTTTCCAAGATTTCATCAGCTCGATGTTCGAAAATCCATTTCATTCACTTAGTGGTCAATTTCGTTCATTTCATTTGCATGCATTTCACGGTCATTTTGTTTCAATTCATGATCACTTCTATGCATTTCACGGTCATCCGAAACATTTTCGTGTTGATTCACGGTCATTTTGAGGAATTTTGTGGTCAATTCCCTTCACTTCACAGTCATTTGCATGCATTTCGCGGTCAATTCGCTTCAAACCATAATCATTTCCATGCATTTCACGGTCGTCCGAAACAATTCCGTGTTGATTCACGGTCATTTCGAGGCATTTCACAGTCAAACTCCTTCACTTCACGGTCATTTGCATGCATTTCACGGTCAATTCGCTTCAAACCATGATCATTCTCATGCATTTCACGGTCGTCCGAAACAATTCCGTGTTGATTCACGGTCATTTTGAGGCATTTCACAGTCAATCTCCTTCACTTCACGGTCATTTGCATGCATTTCGCGGTCAATTCGCTTCAAACCATAATCATTCTCATGCATTTCACGGTCGTCAGAAACAATTCCGTGTTAATTCACGGTCATTTCGAGGCATTTCACAGTCAAACTCCTTCACTTCACGGTCATTTGCATGCATTTCGCGGTCAATTCGCTTCAAACCATGATCATTCTCATGCATTTCACAGTCGTACGAAACAATTCCGTGTTGATTCACGGTCATTTCGAGGCAATTCACAGTCAAACTCCTTCACTTCACGGTCATTTGCATGCATTTCGCGGTCAATTCGCTTCAAACCATGATCATGCCCATGCATTTCACGGTCGTCCGAAACAATTCCGTGTTGATTCATGGTCATTTGGAGGCATTTCACAGTCAAACTCCTTCACTTCACGGTCATTTGCATGCATTTCGCGGTCAATTCGCTTCAAACCATGATCATTCCCATGCATTTCACGGTCGTCCGAAACAATTCCGTGTTGATTCACGGTCATTTCGAGGCATTTCATTGTCAAACTCCTTCACTTCACGGTCATTTGCATGCATTTTGTAGTCAATTCGCTTCAAACCATGATTATTCCCATGCATTTCATGGTCGTCCCAAAAAATTTTGTGTTGATTCACGGTCATTTCAAGGCATTTCACAGTCAAACTCCTTCACTTCACGGTCATTTGCATGCATTTCGCGGTCAATCGCTTCAAACCATGATCATTCCCATGCATTTCACGGTCGTCCGAAACAAGTCTGTGTTGATTCACGGTCATTTCGAGGCATTTCACAGTCAAACTCCTTCACTTCACGGTCATTTGCATGCACTTTGCGATCAATTCGCTTCAAACCATGATCATTCCCATGCATTTCACGGTCGTCCGAAACAATTTCGTGTTGATTCACAGTCATTTCGAGGCATTTCACAATCAAACTCCTTCACTTCACGGTAATTTGCATGCATTTCGTGGTCAATTCGCTTCAAACCATGATCATTCCCATGCATTTCACGGTCGTCCGAAACAATTTCGTGTTAATTCACGGTCATTTCGAGGCATTTCACAGTCAAACTCCTTCACTTCACGGTCATTTGCATGCATTTCGCGGTCAATTCGGTTCAAACCATGATCATTCCCATGTTTTTCATGGTCGTCCGAAACAATTCCGTGTTGATTCACGGTCATTTCGAGGCATTTCACAGTCAAACTCCTTCACTTCACGGTCATTTGCATGCACTTCATGGTCAATTCGCTTCAAACCATGATCATTCCCATGCATTTCACGGTCGTCCGAAACAATTCCGTGTTGATTCATGGTCATTTCGAGGTATTTCACAGTCAAACTCCTTCACTTCACGATCATTTGCATGCATTTCGCCATCATCCAAAAAGGAAGATTCGAAGTTATTATATCTAGAGTTTATTATATCAAGTGCATTGCATAGAGAACTACCAATACCATTTGTTTTATTTTATGACGAAATGACCAAATATATCACATGTAGCGGACAACACTAATGGTCTTTGATATCGTGTCATAACCATGGACTTTATTTTCCTTTTCCATGTGCAATTTCCCAAAGGCATATTCACGTGAATAGACATTGCTTATTCAGAAGATTGTTTGTGAGCATAATGGATTTGACTTTGTTTTTGTGGAAGATGCTGAGGCTAAAAAGGAACTGTGGAAGGTAGAATGGTTTAAACCTATTGTTAGACTCTTTTTTTTTGGAAGGATTTACTTTAGATTTTTGTTTTAATCAAAGGAAAATTTGAAAGCATAAGTTCCCTTTTTGTTCCATTCTCATGTTATAGTTTAGTTTAGCTTCTAAGAATTTAACCACACAGTTGTAATAAAGCTTTTGTCTACAATATATTCTCTTATGGAGTGGAAGTGTAGCTCATTCCTTCTTCTTTTAATACTAAGCAGAAAAGAAAACAAACAAATGCTAAATTTGTTGCAAAAGAAGGAGTTTCTGTACCAATATAAAACTGCTCCAAGTATCCTCCTTTGCAATAGATTCTACTGCTTCTTTACTACCATAGTTCAGTGAAGTATATGATCATTTCCTCTTCAACTAGGGTGAATATTGCAAATGGTAATTATTTTAGATAGCCTTTGCTGGAACTGACAGACCGTGGCATAGTTACCGGCTTGCAGTTTGGTTCCAGCTTGGCTTGCAATTCATGATTCATAGTGTGCCTAGTGAATCCAATTCACCAGGTTTGGTTATCAGCTGCTATGAATTTTGTCACAGTTTTGCAAGTTTGTGATCTTGATTTGGTCACTTTGCGAATCTGGGTTGTGTTAAGAAAACAACTAATCTTGTTAGATTTCATCCATCCAATTCTTCTGAAGCCTAATTCATCATTTGTCTCATGAGTTCTGCAACCTCTGAATTGTGAACTTTTGTCAAATTCAAGCGTTGGAGCTCCCAATCAATAATTTTGAACCTAGTAGTTGGAACTTGCCTATTCAATTTATTTTGATGAAAATGCCAAACTGAGAAATCAATTTTGTTTCACTTAATTCTGAGTACTTAAATGTTATTTATGAAAAAGGACAACTATGGACCGTCCATGTTTTGAGTTTCCCTTTTAGAAAATTCGATTGTTGCCATAGGTTTTATAAATTATAACTGCTTTGGTGGTGCTAAATAACAAGCCTTTTTATGTACCAAGGGATATATTTTCTCATGTTGTTTTCCTTGTGTAATGGGTCAAATAATGAGTTCTAAATTTTCAGTACTTTAATAATAGGCACAACAAAGTTTATGTGCTTCATAACTAGTTGCTTTCAGACCAAAGTAAACTGAAATGGGTATGGTTTGATTTTGTTAGCAACCAAACTTGGTTGGCAACTGGATTTAGCTTGTGTCATCTAAGGTTCACATCTTGGCTTCTCGGAATCTGTATTTTACTGCCCAATGGAGCACATGTCAAACTGGACTTAGGAAGAGTATTTGGTGGTCTGATGCATGTAATCATTTGTTGAAGCACAATGTCTCCATTTAAAATCTGGTTAGATATATTTAAAATAAAGTGTTAATAGCATACGTCCTTCTGAGAGCCATTTGCTTCAGATTAAAGCTTCTTGATGTTGCTCTCATTGCGCATGAATGATTTTACCATCTTTAGCACTGTAGTATTCAAGTTACTGTTTTCATGCTGGTGGAATACAAATTGCAGTTGATACTTATATCTAACTACTATAGGCTTATGTAAATTGTCCTATCCACCTTTAGCATCATGGTATTTAGCTCCTCAATATATGCTTCAGGTGCCATTCAAGTAGCAATGGAAGACCATCTCCTTGTTCACTGTGCATTTGCATGTTGGTCTGGGACTTGCTGTCAATTGTTTGGCACTGCATCATTTTTTCATGCAAGGATTGGAGACATTTGGATTTTGATTGATCTGCCCCTTATAATTTCTTGATATGGAAGTAATGTCTTACAATTCATTGGGGTCTTTGGAGGGATTGGAATAAAAAATCTTAAGAGGTGTAGAGAAGAACTTCTGGGTGGTTGATCAATTTGATTAAAATGCTGATTATTTCTTGGAACCTTGCAAATTGAGGTGAGGTGGTATGGTTAAGAAGATGGTTGAATATTATTATAACTTGCAAATTGCACTGTATAGTATTTGCAGCATGAAGTAAATAAATTAACCAGAGTAGAGAACCAAACGAATCAACGAATTCCACAACCAATTGGGATCATTTCACAAGTGATGAAATACAGAATGCAAATCCTAACATGTATGAAGCCCTGCCCTGAGTAAATATTGGTACAACATGCATCCTCTGTTTCATAACCCTGACTCATTCATTGAAAAACATTAGTTTGCTATGAAGATGCATCATTGGATCCTCTTAATTAGGTTTGAACTGATTTTGGATGCTTTAACTCTCAAGTCAGGGTTTCAAAAACTTTTCCTTTCCCAAGATTCAGTTTGTTGCGGAAAATGTTGCCCATTTCTTGGATACCAATAAAATCCTGTGTTGCTTGGACATCTAAATAAATCTTGCAGACTGACTTTAGTACTCAACACTAAGATTGCAGAGAGAACTTATTTTCCTGTTATTTATTTGTGTCAGTATTTCAAAAAGATGTGCATCATAATTTTATACTGTGACCTTTAGTATAGAAGTCATACTTTGATCATATCTTCTTTCTGTTTCTGGGTATCATGGGCTGTAATAGAAAGTCAACACTAAGTCATACTCTGATCACTTTAATATGATGGGACTAACTGTGGTTGGACCATGTTCCAACAATCCCCAGATTGGAAGATCCTAGCTAGAGAATATTTGGTCTGTTGCTGGTTGAATGGGAACCATTGTTGTTTTTCTTAATGTTTATTTATTTATTTATTTGTTGGTAACCATGGTTTGAAAAGCCAAGTCCTCAATGTTGAACAGTGGGCTGTCTTTCGTTTGGGACTCTAACCTTACTGTTTCTTTATTAGAAACATTCTGAGAGATTTAGGTTTTCCATCTGGAGAATGTTGGTGTGGGTGATCACAGTGGCCGTGTCAGACCATTGTTTCATTTTTTTCCTTAACCGTTTATTTATAGGTATGGTTAGGATCTTCTGGCCTCGGAGAATTTTGGGACATCCCCCATTCATGATGGAGCTTTTCCTACCAATAGTTTGGATCATGTATAGATTGGGATCATCAGGAGAATTGCATCCTAATGTAGTGGGAATCTGTAATTCATCTTGAGAGGAAATGCTTGTTTTGTTATCATTATTATATTTTGGATTTTGTGGGGTGGTATCAATCTGCATTGAGAGCTTTATGATAGTAAATTTGGTATGTGAGCATGTCATTCCCTGTTTTAAATTTCTTCAATCTAATTTAGAGTTCCTTCTGCATGCAGATTAGGACGGAGGCACTTTGGGCTTGTTTCGCTATGAAACCTAATTCTGAAGCGATGATTTCAGTCAGTTTTCTAGTGGATCACATTTTCTATTGAATTTATTGTTCTCTGGTTGAAATTTTATTTTTGGCTGCAACGATGTTTTCTGAAATGACATAAATCTTCTATTAAATATGCTTATTTAGAAAGACAAAAGTTGGGTATACCATTCACATGAATGAGTTATACGAACACAAAGCAATTTGTATGAAATCTATTGATACTTTCATCAAGAGCCATAGGTTCAATCAAGAAATCCAATTTGACCAATTAAGAAACTATCATTTATCTAAGCTTCATTATCGTTTTCCCATATATTGTGGCAAGTGGAATGCTACAATTAACTTTTCATTCCTCTTTTTTGACGATGGCGAAGATTCGAAGTAATTTAAGTTAAGGTTTTGGTTTAGGTTTAGGTTATAGGTTTTAAGATTTGATAATGGGTTCGGGATTAGGTTATAGGTTTTGGTTTCGGTTTTAAGTTATAGGTTTTGAAATTTGATAATGGGTTAGGGTTTAGGTTATAGGTTTTGGTTTCGGTTTAGGTTATAGGTTTTGCAATTTGATAATGGGTTCGGGTTTGGGTTTAGGTTAAGGTTTAGGTTTAGGTTATAGGTTTTTGGATTTGAGAATGGGTTCGGGTTTAGGCTATAAGTTTTGGTTTTAGTTTAGGTTATAGGTTTTGGTTTAGGTTATAGGTTTTGGGATTTGAGAATGGGTTCGGGTTTAGGTAATAGGTTTTGGTTTTGAGAATGGGTTCGGGTTTAGGCTATAGGTTTTGGTTTTAGTTTAGGTTATAGGTTATAGGTTTAGGTTAAGGTTTTGGTTTAGGTTTAGGTTATAGGTTTTAAAATTTGATAATAGGTTCGGGTTTAGGTTATAGGTTTTGGTTTTGGTTTTGGTTTAGGTTAAAGGTTTTGGTTTAGGTTACGGTTTAAGTTTAGGTTGTAGGTGTTGGTTTAGGTTATAGGTTATAGGTTTAGGTTAAGGTTTTGGTTTAGGTTTAGGTTATAGGTTTTGGGATTTGAGAATGGGTTCGGGTTTAGGTTATAGGTTTTGGGATTTAATAATGGGTTCGGGTTTAGGCTATAGGTTTTGGTTTTAGTTTAGGTTATAGGTTTTGGTTTAGGTTATAGGTTTTGAGATTTGAGAATGGGTTCGGGTTTAGGTTATAGGTTTTGGTTTAGGTTATAGGTTATAGGTTTAAGTTAAGATTTTGGTTTAGGTTTAGGTTATAGGTTTTGAGATTTGATAATGGGTTCGGGTTTAGGTTATAGGTTTTGGTTTCGGTTTAGGTTATAGGTTTTGTGATTTGATAATGGGTTCGGGTTTAGGTTATAGGTTTTGGTTTCGGATCAGGTTATAGCTTTTGGGATTTGATAATGGGTTCGGGTTCAGGTTATAGGTTTTGGTTGCGGTTTAGGTTATAGGTTTTGGGATTTGATGATGGGTTCGGGTTTAGGTTATAGGTTTTGGTTGCGGTTTAGGTTATAGGTTTTGGAATTTGAGAATAGGTTCGGGTTTAGGTTATAGGTTTTGGTTTTGAGAATGGGTCCGGGTTTAGGCTATAGGTTTTGGTTTTAGTTTAGGTTATAGGTTTTGGTTTTGGTTATAGGTTTTGGGATTTGAGAATGGGTTCGGGTTTAGGTTATAGGTTTTAGTTTAAGTTATAGGTTATAGGTTTAAGTTAAGGTTTTGGTTTAGGTTTAGGTTATAGGTT
This sequence comes from Magnolia kwangsiensis, assembly GCA_037074715.1. Taxonomy (NCBI): domain Eukaryota; kingdom Viridiplantae; phylum Streptophyta; class Magnoliopsida; order Magnoliales; family Magnoliaceae; genus Magnolia; species Magnolia kwangsiensis. The sequence goes on along the minus strand of CM073571.1, from coordinate 59,075,819 downwards.
TTGGTTTCGGTTTAGGTTATAGGTTTTGGTTTCGGTTTAGGTTATAGGTTTTGGGATTTGATAATGGGTTCGGGTTTAGGTTATAAGTTTTGGTTTCAGTTTAGGTTATAGGTTTTGGGATTTGATAATGGGTTCGGGTTTAGGTTATAGGTTTTGGTTTCGGTTTAGGTTATAGGTTTTGGTTTCGGTTTAGGCTATAGGTTTTGGTTTAGGTTATAGGTTTTGGTTTTGGTTTAGGTTATAGGTTTTGGGATTTGAGAATAGGTTCGGGTTTAGGTTATAGGTTTTGGTTTTGAGAATGGGTTCGGGTTTAGGCTATAGGTTTTGGTTTTAGTTTAGGTTATAGGTTATAGGTTTAGGTTAAGGTTTTGGTTTAAGTTTAGGTTATAGGTTTTGAGATTTGATAATGAGTTCGGTGTTGAGGGTAAAATATTGCATATCAGACCCCATTTATTACCTGGATTTACGAACATAATGCCGTTTAACGCCCGGTTTTAATCGTGTTTCGTTGCAGGGTGTGATTAGGAGAGTTGACTGAAAAAGAGTATTAAAAGTACCGATTTGATGCTCCAGAGGCACCAAGGCAAGGGACGGACCCCAGGGGACCAAGATCGACGGAATTACATGCCAGAGATTCGAGAAAATTGAGAAACTGAGGCTCAAGTGGCCCGAAATTGTCTCAGAATACAAGATCACAAGGTTCTCACCATCCGATCAGCTTGAAACTTCATACATGGCCTGAGGACCATAAATGAACCGTACATGTAAAATTTCAGCTATTGAAGATCTCTGAAAGTGTGCCAATGGACTGATCAGCCCCTTAATTCATTAAGTGGGGCCCACTTGATATTTGGAACTGTCTCAAAATTCTTATCAACGGTCAACATAATATGACAAACAGGATGAACGGAGCAGATTGCATACATATATCATAATTGACCCCATATGGGGCTGTGAGCCGTGCATTGCAAAAGCTTCAGTCGGTTAGCGTTGAGCTGACCGACGATGTCACTCTCCATCTTTGTTTCAAACAGCGGACGCACCAGCGTCCACCGTTTTCATGTAGTGGGGCCCACACATCTCGAAGTTCAGAAATTGGGATCGTCTATTGCATCCATAGGGGGGGTGTAACCCTCACCTAGGTGTCTTTTTGATACCATGCAAGCTTTTGCCAAACCTTAACCATTAAATGTATGATGAACGGCAGAGAAAAATATACAATGGGCCACACTTAAAATGATCTAAAATCGCACATCTCTGGATGGTTTCTCGTCCCAGAACATGGACGGAGTGGATTGTTCATTTGGCTTCAATACGTGAGCCAGCGAAACCGTCAGAGACGTTTGCGGAAGCTCTGTTTCGCACAGAACTTGCGGACGAAGCTCCGTGGCCCACCACCGTTGATCTGATGGTCCATTTGGACCATTCACAGGCTCCACGGGATGAGGATGACCCCAGATAAGATTCCCTTTTGCTCCAATACATGCCCACACGAGCAAATCTCATGTAAACGCAGGAATAGACGGTACAGTCAAAATCCTAATTGGTTGCACCAAACTCGAGCAAAAATACATGTTCTTGATGGGTTTTTCGAGGCAAATACAATGAACGGATTGGATTTGTCAGACGTCAACTTAATGGGCCTCGCCAGACCAAAACGCAAGCTGGCTTGCGATTTCTTGTGCACGCAGCGATGTTACATAAAGAAGATTTCTTTCCGCACCGACTCCAGGAATTTGGCACTCCAGCAAACCGACCGACTTCCTGGAGCTATAAAAGGAGATCTCATCTTGAACGTGGAAGGAGGCCATCAGCTGGAACGTGAAGAGCAGGTCGGTCTTGGGCTTCAACGTGGAACGTGAGAGAGAGGAAGAAGTATTGTTTTCTTTTCTTTTTCTTTTTATGTTCGTATTTGTTTAAGATCTAGTCCGTCCATGTCGGGCTAAAACCTCTTAGCTAGGGCTAAGAGGTGAAGCTTGTAGTGTGATGGGGGTCTTGTTGCTTGTTCCTTTTGTTTAAGAATGAACTGATGGTTGATTTTAGTTTTATGGAATGTTTTTAGTCTTTAATGGTCTGTTGTGAATGAAATTACAGTGGGTCTGCGATGACTTTGAATATTTTCTGTTCCTTTTTATGTTTATGATGTCAAGAAGCCCTGTTGTTCACCATCGTCTTCTGGGCATAGTCGGATGACGGTACCCTTCCTAACTTTCATAGCATGTTGATTGGTTGGTAATTAGTTTAATTATGTTGTTTACCATAGTCTCCTGGGCATGGTTTGGTGATGGAATCCATTTTAATTCATATACCTTTCATCTCTTGAAAACTAGATCAATGACAGTTCAGTAAATTCCATGATTCATGAAACAGGCATAAGATCTCCCTAATCTCTACAAGTGGATCCTCTGAATCCCTAGTTACCCTCTCTGATATCTCCTAAGTTTTAGATTAATTAACCTACAATTATTTCACAATTGCTACTTAATTTAGAATTCATCTTAATCTAGTTCTAGTTCTAGTTAGTTTTAGAGAACGTACAAGTTTCAGTCCCTTGGGATTCGACCTCGGTCTTACTGAGTTTATTACTACATCACAACCCTGCAGTTGGGGAGTGAACATTCGGGTTTAGGTTATAGGTTTTCTCTTGATCATGAATTGAAGCGAATTGACCGTCAAATGCATGCAAATGGCCGCGAAGTGAAGGGAATTGACCGTGAAGTGAAGGAGTTTGACTGTGAAATGCCTCGAAATGACCGTGAATCAACACAGAATTGTTTCAGACGACCTTGAAATGCATGGGAATGATCATGGTTTGAAGCGAAATGACCGCGAAGTGCATGCAAATGACTATGAAGTGAAGGAGTTTGACTGTGAAATGCCTCGAAATGACCGTGAATCAACACGAAATTATTTCGAACGACTGTGAAATGCATGAGAATGATCATGGTTTGAAGCGAATTGACCGCGAAGTGCATGCAAATGACCGTGAAGTGAAGGAGTTTGACTGTGAAATTCCTAAAAATGACCGTGAATTAATACGAAATTATTTCGGACGACGGCGAAATGCATGGGAATGATCATGGTTTGAAGCGAATTGACCGCGAAATGCATGCAAATGATCGTGAAGTGAAGGAGTTTGACTGTGAAATGCCATGAAATGACCGTGAATCAACACAAAATTGTTTTGAACGACCGTGAAATGCATGGGAATGATCATAGTTTGAAGCGAATTGACCACGAAGTGCATGCAAATGACCGTGAAGTGAAGGGAATTGATCACGAAATGCCTCGAAATGACTGTGAATCAACACGAAATTGTTTCAGATGACCGTGAAATGCATAGAAGTGATCATGAATTGAAGCAAAATGACCGTGAAATGCATGCAAATGAAATGAACGAAATTGACCGCTAAGTGAATGAAATGGATTTTCGATCATCGAGCTGATGAAATCTTGGAAAATAACCAGATTGGTTGGTTAAAGTAGCTTCTCCTACCCCAAAATCATATAGGGTGCATCAAGTAACTAATTTTAATTTAGAAGATATTCTTGTTAAATGAATAAAGAAAGAAATGGAAAAAAAGAGATTTTTTTTATATGCTTATATATACATATTTATATAAACTCGAGAGAAAAAAGAGAAATTTCCATCTATACAACCAGTATATGGCCCATTCCCGAGACGAAGCCCACCCCATTTTACTTTCCAAGAATACTCCCCAGGTGTATGGACGCCTTCCCAAAGGTCGAAAATGCCCCTACTTTTTCCTTCAAGTGGATTGGCTGCTGTTCGAAGACAAGCGCTGACGCTCCTCGAACTCCGAGTTATTCGAATGCTTCAAAAGAGATCAACATTACATGGGCTCCACAGTTATGTATTTATTATATCCACAACGTTCATCCATATTTTGAGATCATTTCGGAGCATTATCACAAAAAAAAAAAAATTCATATCCAAAGATCAACTGGACCACACCACAAAGAGTAGTAGAAAATTGATTTTCACTATTGAAACTTTTGTAGGGCCCACCATAACATTTATTTTCCATCCAATCTATTCATGAGGTCATAAAGACCTGGATGAATAGGAAAAACAAATTGACTAATGATCCAAAACTTCTGTGACCCTTGAAAGGATTTCAACGGTAGACGTTCAAAGCAGAATGACAAAGTCATTTGCTACGGTCAGACATGTAGCTACGGGTAATAACCATAGCCATAGATAGAATAATCCGTAGCAATAAGGTGCATCCGGGGTGGGCGCGCCAAACTAGCAGCCCCCCCGCGCCACTCTCTGGACTGTTCGGCGCAGCCATGCCCATCTGGCCCGCCCCCGCCCATAGTGTGGTTCCTATGGCTATGGATAATAACCGTAGCTAGAATCCGTAGCAATAGATTTTTTTTTTTTTGTTTTTTTTATTTTTTTTTTCTTTTGTACATGGAGAACTTCATTCTACCTATAATTTTCTCTAACACATATTTATATAAATATGTATATATAAGCATATAAAATTTTTTTCTCTTTTTTTCCATTTCTTTCTTTATTCATTTAATAAGAATATCTTCTAAACTAAAATTAGTTACTTGATTTACCCTATATGATTTTGGGGTAGGAGAAGCTACTTTAACCAACCAATCTAGTTATTTTCTAAGATTTCATCAGCTCGATGATCGAAAATCCATTTCATTCACTTAGCAATCAATTTTGTTCATTTCATTAGCATGCATTTCACGGTCATTTTGCTTCAATTCATGATCACTTCCATGCATTTCACCGTCCGAAACAATTCCTTGTTGATTCACGGTCATTTCGAGGCATTTCACAGTCAAACTCCTTCACTTCACGGCCATTTTCATGCATTTCGCGGTCAATTCGCTTCAAACCATGATCATTCCCATGCATTTCAGGGTCGTCCGAAACATTTTCGTGTTGATTCACGGTCATTTCGAGGCATTTCACAGTCAAACTCCTTCACTTCACTGTCATTTACATGCACTTCGCGATCAATTCGGTTCAAACCATGATCATTCCCATGCATTTCACCGTCGTCCGAAATAATTCCTTGTTGATTCATGGTCATTTCGAGGCGTTTCACAGTCAAACTCCTTCACTTCACGGCCATTTGCATGCATTTCGTTTCAAACCATGATCATTCCCATGCATTTCACAGTCATTCGAAACATTTTCGTGTTGATTCACGGTCATTTTGAGGCATTTCATAGTCAAACTCCTTCACTTCACGGTCATTTGCATGCATTTCGTGGTCAATTCGCTTCAATTCATGATCATTTCCATGCATTTCACGGTCATCCGAATCAATTCCGTGTTGATTCACAGTCAAACTCCATCACTTCGCGGTCATTTGCATAAATTTCACAGTCATTTCACTTCAATTCATGATCACTTCCATGCAAGTTGAAGTATTGCATTGTGTGTTGGATTAATTATGTCCTCATCATAATCGCACCAAAAGTACAGCTTCTTACAAGTTCTTCACTTTTCTATCTGATTTTTATTTGCATTTGTATGAATATTTTTCATCAATAAATCAATCTACCTTTTGCACAAAAATCATTCTGTTGTTATTTGTGATTTGTTTATGCTATATAGATATGTTATGTGTAATACAGACATGAACTTGGATTTCTCTACATGAAAGCAAGGAATCTCCTATTGGGGGAGATTTATATCTGTTTAGGTTTAGATTTCTTTTGAATTATTCTTCTAAATCGGGGAAAGATTTTATTTTTTCCCTTCTTTTGTGGGTGATCTATATTTGAACTTAAATATCTCTTCATGAAAGGAAAGAATTTCCTTTTGGGGATATTTCTATGTGCTGGGTTGTGAAACTGCAGGAAATTGCTATTGGGTGGCTGTAATTTAGAATAAGGAAGTCTCCTTTCAGGGATTTATATCTGAACTTGTTCTTGATTACATGTGCTCGTGAGGAGGACTAGAAACACTGCTTCCTTTTAGTGTATTCAGGTCTGTTGGGTTGTGAAATTCGGCGGGCTGTTATACTTGATTCCTGTTTCTAAGTTGGGTTTTTCAGGTTCTTTATTTTTTGCAAAATACACTAATTTTTACTTCTTTATTCACACCTATATCTGTTATTTTTCAGTGTCCACAATGCAATAAGAAGTCTAAGTTATCGGAGATCAGAAATCTTTATGTTCCGCGTGTAGTCATTGTTGATGAAGATCTACAGAAGGACTTGAGTTCCTCTTCCATTCCCTCCATCTATCTTTTACAACTGGCTTCACTCTAGTCCTAAAACAAGCTGACTTGATTGCTTTCTAAGCTTTGATATTGTCTCATCCCTATGGGTCTGTTTGGTAATAGTATACAAAATATCTTTTGGAGGGACATCTACTGAAAAATGCAACAACTGCATCTTTGTACAGTTTGTTTGGCTTCTAACAATAACACCTTAGCATTAAGATGAGTAGCAGGGTATTGTTGTAAGAGCAAAAGCAACTTGTGTAAGATGAGTTCCTTGTAGGAGTGCATTTTCATCCAGGTGTAGTATTAAGAAAATGCCTCGAAAGCTTTGATTATAATTGAGTTGATTGCAAGTGTTTAGCAATAAGTTTCTTGGGGTATGTTGTTTGCAGTTACGAGGTTCTGGTTTACTAGACTAGAGAGGGTAAGAATGCTAAATTGAAGGCCCTAGAATCTAGAGTTTTAAAAATGAGAACCAAGTGAAGAGTATTTGGTGCAAGTTCATTACGAATATTATAGAGACAAGACTTTGGTTAGAATTGGACATGAAATTCCTCATTTCGAGGCATCTTTTATTGGAAGGATGGACTGATCATGAGAGCGTCTCAAAGGGCATTAGAGCCGGGTGAATGAAAGAGCTCAATGAATAAGTAAGGATATGCTTTTGAGTGTATGCCAATGAAGTTCAAGCGAAATTTCATTAGACTGCTATTCGATAAGCTATACTATGTGGGGTAGACATTGGTTCAAGGCAACATGAGTAGATGACCATTTCATAGTGAAATTTGTATTTCACATTCATCCAGGTCCTTATGACCTTATGAATATGTTGGATGTAAAATAAATACATTTTAATTGCCCTCTAAGGGCCTGTTTAGTATGTTATGGTTTGAAGCGAATATAACCTAAACCAAAACCAAAACCAAAACCTTAACCTAAACCTATAACCTATAACCTAAACCAAAACCAAAGCCTATAACCTAAACTCGAACCCATTCTCAAATCCCAAAACCTATAACCTAAACTTAAACCTTAACCTAAACCAAAACCTTTAACCTAAACCAGAACCAAAATCTATAATCTAAACCCGAACCCATTCTCAAATCCCAAAACCTATAACCAAAACCAAAACCAAAACCTTAATCTAAACCTATAACCTATAACCTAAACCAACACCTATAACCTAAACTTAAACCTTAACTTAAGCCAAAACCTATAACCTAAACCCAAACCCATTCTCAAATCCCAAAACCTATAACTTAAACTAAAACCAAAACCTATAGCCTAAACCCGAACCCATTCTTAAATCCCAAAACCTATAACCTAAACAAAAACCAAAACCTATAGCGTAAACCCGAACACATTCTCAAATCCCAAAACCTATAACCTAAACTAAAACCAAAGCCTATAGCCTAAACCCGAACCCATTCTCAAAACCAAAACCTATAACCTAAATCCGAACCTATTCTCAAATCCCAAAACCTATAACCTAAACCAAAACCTATAACCTAAACTAAAACCAAAACCTATAGCCTAAACCTGAACCCATTCTCAAATCCCAAAACCTATAACCTAAACCTAAACCAAAACCAAAACCTATAACTTAAACCCGAACCCATTCTCAAATCCCAAAACCCTAAACCTAAACCTTAACCTAAACCTATAACCTATAACCTAAACCAAAACATATAACCTAAACCCGAACCCATTCTCAAATCCCAAAACCTATAACCTAAACTAAAACCAAAACCTATAGCCTAAACCCGAACCCATTCTCAAAACCAAAACCTATAACCTAAACCCGAACCTATTCTCAAATCCCAAAACCTATAACCTAAACCAAAACCTATAACTTAAACTTAAACCTTAACCTAAACCAAAACCTTTAACCTAGACCAGAACCAAAACCTATAACCTAAACCCGAACCCATTCTCAAATCCCAAAACCTTTAACCTAAACCTAAACCAAAATCTTAACTTAAACCTATAACCTATAACCTAAACCAAAACCAAAACATATAACTTAAACCTGAACCCATTCTCAAATCCCAAAACCCTAAACCTAAACCTTAACCTAAACCTATAACCTATAACCTAAACTAAAACCTATAACCTAAACCCGAACCCATTATCAAATCCCAAAACCTATAACCTAAACCGTGAAGTGAAGGAGTTTGACTATGAAATGCCTTGAAATGGCTGTGAATCAACACGAAATTGTTTTGGACGATGGTGAAATGCATGAGAATGATCATGGTTTGAAGCGAATTGACCGCGAAATGCATGCAAATGACCGTGAAGTGAAGGAGTTTGACTGTGAAATGCCTCGAAATGACCGTGAATCAACACGGAATTATTTCGGACAACCGTGAAATGCATGAGAATGATCATGGTTTGAAGCGAATTGACTGCGAAATGCATGCAAATGACCGTGAAGTGAAGGAGTTTGACTGTGAAATGCCTCGAAATGACCGTGAATTCACACGGAATTGTTTCGGACGACCGTGAAATGCATGGGAATGATCATGGTTTGAAGCGAACTGAACGCGAAATGCATGCAAATGACCTTGAAGTGAAGGAGTTTAACTGTGAAATGCCTCGAAATGACCGTGGATCAACATGAAATTGTTTCGGACGACGGTGAAATGCATGGGAATGATCATGGTTTGAAGCGAATTGACCGCAAAATGCATGCAAATGACCGTGAAGTGAAGAAGTTTGACTGTGAAATGCCTCAAAATGACCGTGAATCAACACAAAATTGTTTCGGACGACCGTGAAATGCATGAGAATGATCATGGTTTGAAGCGAATTGATCGCGAAATGCATGCAAATGACTGTGAAGTGAAGGAGTTTGACTGTGAAATGCCTCGAAATGACCGTGAATCAACACAAAATTATTTCGGACGACGGTGAAATGCATGAGAATGATCATGGTTTGAAGCGAATTGACCGCGAAATGCTTGCAAATGACCTTGAAGTGAAGGGAATTGACCGCGAAATGCTTGCAAATGACTGTGAAGTGAAGGGAATTGACCGCGAAATGCCTCAAAATGACCGTGAATCAACACAAAAATGTTTCGGATGACCGTGAAATGCATGGAAGTGATCATGAATTGAAGCGAAATGACCGTGAAATGCATGTAAATGAAATGAACAAAATTGACCGCTAAGTGAATGAAATGGATTTTCGATCATCGAGCTGATGAAATCTTGAAAAATAACCAGATTGGTTGGTTAAAGTAGCTTCTCCTACCCCAAAATCATATAGGGTAGATCAAGTAACTAATTTTAGTTTAGAAGATATTCTTATTAAATGAATAAAGAAAGAAATGGAAAAAAAGAGAAAAAAATTTTATATGCTTATATATACATATTTATTTGTGTTAGAGAAAATTATAGATAGAAAAAAGCTCTCCATATATATATATATATATATATATATATATATATATATATATATATAAAGCTACAAAAAAAAACCTATTGCTACTGATATTAGCTACGGTTAATATCCGTAGCCATAGGGACCACCCTATGGGCGCGGCCCTGCCAGATTGGCATGGCCGCACCGGACAGGCCAGCAAGTGGCGCGGGGGGGAGGGAGGGCAGTTTGGCACACCCACCCCGGGTGGAATTTTTTGCTACAGATTATTGTATCTATGGCTACGGTTATAATCCGTAGCTATATGTCTGACCGTAGCAAATGTCATTATCATTCTGCTTTGAACGTCTACCGTTAAAATCCTTTTAGAGGTCACGGAAGTTTTGGATCATCACGAAATTTGTTTTTCCTATTCATCCAGGTCTTTGTGACCTCATGAATAGATTGGATGGATAATAAATGTTATGGTGGGCCCTACAAAAGTTTCAATAGTGAAAATCAATTTTCTGCTGCTCTTTGTGGTGTGGTCCAGTTGATCTTTGGATATGATTTTTTTTTTTTTTTTGGGATAATGCTCCGAAATGATCTCGAAATATGGATGAACGTTGTGGATAGAATAAATACATAACTGTAGGGCCCATGTAACGTTGATCTCTTTTGAACCGTTCATATAACTCGGAGTTCGATGAGCGTCAGCGCTCGTCTTCGAGCAGCGACGGATCCGCTTGAAGGAAAAAGCAGGGGCATTTTCGACCTTTGGGAAGGCATCCGTACACCTGGGGAGTATTTGTGGAAAGTAAAATGGGGTGGGCTTCGTCACGGAAATGGGCCATATACTGGTCGTACAGTTGGAAATTTCTCTACTTTTTTAGATGTCGAGTGGCCCACCCATGGACACATTTGTAGTTCCTTTCAAAATCAAAATCGCTTTCCAATTATGGAGGGAGCATAGCCCCAAGATAACGCCGTTAGAAATCAACGGCCATCCAGCCCATGGCCGTGTGTTGGACCATTAAAATGCGCGCCGGAACAATCAACAACACCTGCGTAAAAGACCCAGGACATGTGGGGGCCAGCATTGTGTATTTGTAAATCCACACCGTCCATCAGGTGAAAACCTTTATTTCAACCGCACGAAAAAATATCAGCATAATGGACGTGGATTGCGTCCTTCCCCCGCCCGTCTCGAGCTGGGGGCGGGTAGGAGCTTTGGGTGGCCACTGTGTTGTATGTGTCTTATCCACACCATCCATTTATCTTCTTTTGTATAATTTTAAGGTATATGTCAAAAATATAGGCAGATACCAGGATCACACAGGTCCATGTAACTTTATGAATAGGTTTTATGAGTAGGGTTTTTTTTATTTTTTCACACACGCACACCGTGGGATTTCACCACCATGGTACTCGAACCCTTGACCCCGTGTTGTAACTCCAAGGAGTCTACCACCCGGGTAAGCTTACCCGGGTGGGCCCTAGAAAAGTTTATGAATAGGTTGGACAATTAAACACCTCGGTGGGCCTTAGAAAAGTTTTAACGATGAGAACTCACCGCTGCTTCACGTGGTGTAGTCCACTTGAACCTGGATTTGTCCCATTTTTGGGCTTACACCGTGTGGATAAGACGGGCACGGATTTCCTGTGAAAGCTTTTAGTAGGGAGTTCCTACGCGAGAATTTTGTGTGGGGCCTACCATCATGTTTTTGAGAAATGTATTCCGTTCATCTGTTTGGTGAGCTCATTTTAGAAAAATCGATCAAAAACGAGGTGGATCCAAAACTAAAGTGGGCCACACAAGAAGGAAAATTGGAGAAAGAAATGCCTACCGTTGAAACCTTCTTAGGCACCACCTTGATGCTTATATGTAATCCAAACCGTTTATAAGGTTATTAACACAGGGATTAAGTGAAAATATAAAAAATTTAGCCTGAAACAAAGCTTTTATGGTGATAAGAATGTTTCAACGGTTCTAAATGAATTCCTACTGTTTTCTCTCATGTGGCTCACTTGAGTCTTGGATCCACCTCGTTTTTTATAGCTTGTCCTATAATTATCTTACAAAACGGATAAACATAATATATTTTTCAAAAACATAATGGTGAGCCCCACAAAGCATCCTTGCGTAGAAACTTCCTGCGAAGGATTTCGAGGGACACGAATTTCCTGCGAAATTTCGTAGGAAGTTCCTCCGCAAGATTCCACATGGGGCCTATTACAATGTTTGTGAGAAAGCCATTCCATCTATCCATTTTTCGAGTTCATTTCATGACATACGGCTAAAAATGAGGATAATTAAAAACTCAATTGAGCCACATGAGAGGAAATAGTAGAGATTTAGTGACCACCGTTGAAATATTTATATGGCTACAAAAGTTTTATACCAGTTTAATTTCTTGACTTTTTCGCTTCATATCCGTGAAAATGACTTTATAAACGGTTTGGATGGAATATAAACTTCAAGGTGGATCATGGGAAGGTTTCAACGGTAGGAATTCCTTTCCCCCCTGTTTCACCTGGTATGGCCCACTTGAGTTTTGGATCCTAATCATTTTTGGTGTAATGTTCTAAAATGATCTAAAAAAATGGAAGGACGGGTTGGATTTCTAACAAACATCACAATGGGCCCCGTCAAGAATCCTTGCGCAGTAAATTCGTGCGAAAGGCTTTCACAGGAAATCCGCGTCCGGATAAGACCCATATCACCGCGGTCACTGAAAGCTCCTGCCCGTTCCCATCTGGAGACGGGTGGGGTAGGACACAATCCACGTCCCAACATAATTAAAAACGCCCTGACGTGTTACACTGCAAATAAATATCACTGTCGGCTTTTTAAAGGCGTTAGGGCTGTTGATTTTATAAAGCCGTTGCAAATATCCACTAAATGGGTAAATATTACTGTTCACCGCGTTTCAGAATTTTTGGAAACCAGTTAAAAATAGTTAATTTTAATTTTTATACCATGGAGATTTATATGATATATCCGTTCCATTTATCCGTATTATCACAATATTTTGAAATATGAGCCGAAAATGGAGGTAGATCCAACACTCAAGTGACCCACAAAAAAAAAACGTGGCCCAAGAAGTTTTTAAGATTCCCCTTTTCCCATGGCTTGGTCCACTTGAGCTTTGGATATGTCTTGGTTTTTGGCTCATGCCATAAATTCAGCCGGTATAAGGGATGAACGGTGTGGATAAGCGACATGCATCATGGTGAGACCCACAAATATTTTTCAACTTTCTTGATTTTTCGGACCAAAAAGTAGGACATCAAATCAACCACAGGGATAGTGCTGGAAATACATAAGGAAATAATTATTACCAATTAACGTGGCATTTACCAACCAATGAAAATCAAACACCCCAGTAACAATGTGGGATTTATCGTCTCCGTGGGTTTGTGCAATGCTAGAAGTGTACACAAGTTGAACCGAGTCAAGCTTAGCACAACTCAGCTCGACTCGGCCAGTAACTAACCCTAGATCGAACTCATCTCGCCTTGACTCATTCCTTGAGCCTGATTGGCTAGCTCGGCTCAATTCGATCAATAGCTTGGGCAAATTCGATCCTAAGCGACATTTTATCAAACACACAGAGCACACTTTCAATTTTTCACAAAACGCAAAACAATAACAATAATATACATGTATTTCATCAAACACTGGCTGGGCAATATCAAAATCATGATTTAAGGCAGTTTTATAATGTGAAGTTTTGCTTTTTAGTGATTTGTTTTGTATCCATTCCTTCCACACAACTAGTCGATCTTGTCGAGAATGTATGCACCCGAAAGTGCACTTCATTGAGTCATTTCATCAAACATTTGGCGAGCAACATGAATATTAAAATAACCAAGTCACCGAGCCGATTCAATTCGAGTTGAGGTTCGATCCGAGTTGAGTCGAGCTTGGGCAAGCTCGAACTCGGCTCGATTCGAGCTAAAAAAATTTAGCTCGGCTCGGCTCGAACTCAATTTCTAACCGAGTCGAATCGAGCTTTTTCGAGTCTAGTTGAGCGAGTTAATTGAGCTAACTCGGTTCGTGTACAACTCTATGTAGGGCTATCAATCGACCAGGCCTAATAGGTCTTAGCTTGAATTTTGAACTATTTTGGCCAGGCTGTCTGGCCAGCTTATTTAAAATCCTAAATTTTTAGGCCCGAGCTCAGCCCATTGACACCCTTCCATGGTGTAGCTCACATCACTTTTGTTGTTAGGGTTTTAAACTAATCTCACAAAATGGATGGATAATGTCATGCCCTGGAATCGAGATTACTAAATTTTTGGCCGCTGAATTTAATGTTGACAACCTTTATAGTACCCCATTCTCAGTACCTAGCTCTTATATGGCAGGTTCCAATTCAAGGTCCTACAAGGAGAATTTTTAGGATTATTTTTTTAAGGAGCATAACCATGAGTTTACCAAAGTGACAAAACATCATTACATATCCACTAATATAATATTTGAATACAGTACTAGAAAGGAAAAATACAAAAATGTAACTAAAAGTCCAAAAGCTCAAGCTCATGATCCGGGCTTAATGTTGCTGATACGCCACAATATCACTTGCAGCGTAAACAAACATGCGTAAGCTTCCTATGAAACTCAGTAAAGTGTGCGTGCACGTGCGCAATGCATATGACAAGAATACAAATATCAGAGTAAGTGAAAAATGATGGAGTGCTAAGCTGTCAAGTCTATGAATGTTGTTAGCTATACCAAGGCTATGCAATGCAAGGCATACGTGGCCGAGTGTCATATGTTAGAGATATAATGCAAACATGCCAATCCCCAACCAGTCCACATATCAGAACTGTTCATACTGGAAACATCGTTAGGGTCTAGTACACTCCGACACTAGCTGCCGCCCATAGTTAGAGCTGTACACGAGTTGAGCTAGCTCGATAAACTTGCTCGAATCAACTCGTTTAAGCTCGTTTCGACTCGACTCGTAAAAGGTTTGGATAAGGCCGAGCGCAAGTAATCGTAGCTCGAATAAAATTGAGTTGAGTTCGAGCTTGGGGCTCGGCTCAGCTCGATTCAACTCGAAACAGAGCTCAAACTTGACTCGCTCGAAATATATTAATATTATATATATATATATATATAAAATTTATAATATATATAAGTTAAAAAAAACTTTAAACCTTATTAAATCCTTCACTTTCCCCTCTCGTCTTTTCCTTTTGCTACCCTACCCGAGTCGAGTGACTATGCGAGCAAGCTATTCGACTTTCGAGCAGAAATCCGGTAGCGCCACTCGACTGATGAGCCGAGTGTTTGACTTTCGAGCAGAAATTCGGTAGGCGCCACCTAACCTCCGAGCGTCTGCAGACCCCACCCACCTCTCTTTTTCTCTCAGTCTCTCTACTCTCTACTCTCCTTCAGGTCAATATTTTTTTAAGGCAATCGATTTGGGTCAGGGTTGTATCAGGTTGGGTCAGCGTCGGGTTAGGTTAGGGTTTAGATCGAGTTGCGTCGAGTTGGGTTAGGGTGTGGGTTTAGTTGGGTTGGGTCAGGGTTGGGTCAGAGTCAGGTTGGGTCATGGTTAGGTTAGCGTCGTGTTGGGTCAAGGTGTGGGTTGGGTCAGCGTCGTGTTGGGTTGCGTTGCGTTGGATTTATTGTAACATCCCGAAAATCGGGGGGTCGAGCAAAAACCCAACTCCCGAGTTCCAAAATGTTATTTATGCAACATAGATATGTATGATTGAATGTTGTCTGTGATAATGTATTAAACATGAGTGAGATTAAGCCAGAACAACATATCATACTCCAGAGACAGTTAAATTCGCAAGCGGAAGACTGTGATAGTATGTATAACATATATAAACTGTTGCGTGTCTCTTGAGTGTGAACATGTTACCAGGTTAAACATATACATATATACCTCAAAATATAAAGAAAGTATATACATGAGTGCTCTGAAAATATAAAATGACAAGTGTCAAGACATCTAATCAACCTCCCTGTAATCCCGTCAACCAGAACACGCGTATAGGAGAAATCCTCCTCATCATCATCAAATCCAGCTCCGCCTCACAGGCCGCGCCATCATCTGTAATCACAAAAAGGTCTGGTGGGTGTCCAGGAACACCATCCCGTAACGTGGGAGTGAGTAGCTAACTCAGTGGAATAATAGAGCAAGGATTAACATGTTCTCAAATCAATCATGCGATAATAGTAAAGCAATAAATCAAACAATCCTAATACTGTTGTTAATGCAATTATAACATGACGTGATGTATGCCCTCACCGACGATCTCCCTCATACGGCAACATCTTACGACCGCTGCATGCCACACTCCCTAAAATGCTCCACATCTTCCAGGCACATGCAATGCTATGGTGATATGATTTTCGAGTTGTTATTAGTCCATTCAAACAGCAGGATTGGAAAACTAAGGTACTTCCCTTGTATCAATCCCAACACAGATCCTGTCTAGGGTCGTCACTCCTAGTAATCTCATACGATGTATATTTGTAGGTCGCTGCAAGGGCTGTTGCTCGCACTCGTTGCACCGCTCCCCCATCACCTTATCAATACAGGCCTACCGTACTCTACTGCAACGGAGGGGTCGTCGCCTCCCGTGGACTCAGAATATGCTCGCGGTCACTACAAATGACTCGTCGCCTGATCAGTGTAGGCCGACAGCTAGAATATAGTGTCCCATACCGCCATAATCTGCTCACGAGTCTAAGTGCTCACTGGTCACCATGGGGAGGTTTATGGCCCCAGCGTAGGCCGACAGCTCGACCACGGTGTCCCATACCACCATGCCCGGCTCATGAGTCTTTATGGATCAAGGTACCATGGTTAATAGGGTTTACAATGGTAAATTCAGTACCCTAGGTTCAAGCAATTATGACTCATGCAGGGTGAACATACAATGGCCAGTCGGGTTACTTGACGGGCTCGACTAGCACGATCGCATCTCAAGTTGAACGACATGAAGTGCGTAAAACACTTCGTGTGGCCTAACCACTGCCGCCAACTCCAGAACACGGCTCGCGTTCATCGACGCGTCGTTCGTGGCGAAGATAAGCTAACCACGAATTCGCTCGGTTACCGACTGCCTGGACTAGGCATAGTCCCAAACACATGCAATCACATCAGCAAATCAAGTGAGAGTATTGGAAATGAAATACAACCACGTGAGCATGTTAACACATGTTATAACATACAACCAGAGTAAATCATCTTACACATGTCTATCACGCATATAATGAAATTATACATAGCACCAACATATAGAACATCATCTCCATCAGCATATTAATTGAGAATTCGATCTCAACTAGATCATAAGGAAATCATCAAGCACATGTTATAACATACCACTCAAGTGAAACATCAAGCATATGCATTTCATACCAATAATGAAATCGTACATATAACCAACTTGTAGGAAATCATTTACATTAGCAATTTAATTGAGAAATCAATCTCAAATTAATTCATAACACTATTTAATTCAATACATATTAATACGAGCATTTATACAAACACTTACACTACACACTTAAGTCTACATATAGTATGTCGACCCGAAGTGCGCATTTAGGCGAATCTCTTCGCCAAACTAATTATGTACGCATTCCTAACATTCTAATGCGACAATAAACCATGTCAATCACATCAGCAAAATGTGCATGAAAACAGTACTTCCTACAAATGACTAAAATGCCCTAAATCTCATATTCTTCGTTAGTTTACGAAACAGGAAACAGACAGCATGTTGTACATGTCAAACGGCGTTGCCGTCAAGAATTTACTATTAAACGACATTGAAAGCTTTGGAAACAGTCAATCAAAGCGTCTAATATCCGCACCTTTTCCCTTTTTGGGGTGTGAGTTCGAACGGAGCGTATACGCTTCGTCTACAGCGATTAGAGAACCTAATACACAAGTTCTATTAGTTACTTCGCTAGAAAATGAAAGGAACCTCAAATCAGCAACTTTTAGGGTATTTTCTTACTTGAGAAAGCAGAGGAGTCGCCGAGAAAGCGATAGAGGTGCATTGCTTTAGCACGTGCAACACGTAGCACAAGTGGCAGGAAGAACTCTCCCACCTTCTCTCACAAACTCTCACCTTTTCTCTCTCCCAATCTAGGGATTTTACAAATTCGGATGGGAGAGAGGAGTGAGGGTTTCAACCCCTTTTATAAGCTCAAAAATGCCAAAAATAGGCTCAGGAACAAAGTTCACTTGAGGGGTAATCAAATCGGGGCTGTTTCGGTCCAAAAGAGCATTTCTGGGGGTCCCCTGGCCAGATGCGGTCGGACTTAAGCTCATGCATACTGGATCTAGCACGCATCAAGTTTTCAGACCGGTAGGGTTCCCAGATCGCACGTGGCGGTCCAATTTCAGTTCAACGGTCATCGCACCTAGATCAGGTCTACAAATCTCGTGATATGAAATAGAAATTTTTCCTGATCCGAGGGTATAATTTGGCTGAATTCTG
Source organism: Magnolia kwangsiensis (assembly GCA_037074715.1). Classification (NCBI taxonomy): domain Eukaryota; kingdom Viridiplantae; phylum Streptophyta; class Magnoliopsida; order Magnoliales; family Magnoliaceae; genus Magnolia; species Magnolia kwangsiensis. The sequence goes on along the minus strand of CM073571.1, from coordinate 59,057,751 downwards.
ACGGTCAGAACGCTCAATACTGATGCGTCAAGTTGTGTGCCAGATTTGAATTTCAAAATTACAACTCTATCCTATTCTCACTGTCTTCACTCCAGGCTCAATGAAATAGCCTCAGAATGTCAGTTGGACTTGATTTTCGAAACGATTGCCAAGCCCAGCTAAGTGGTCATAACGGTCTAAGATGGTAGGTATCGGACTTTCGACGCGCGGTCTAGATCCAATACAAAGTTTCAAAGAGGTCCCGAGAACAAACCGGTTTAGAGTTTGATCCGAGGCTTTAGAGCATCATAGCACCATTGGTTCCACTCGCTTTGGGCCTTGTAGAACGTATTTAAAGTGATCAGGGACCATTTCCCAGCTATTCTAACGTCGTGCTAGCTAACTTACACTTATTTTCTAAAGGAATTAATCCTAAGTGATTTCTTTGGCTATGGAATTGGGTTCTAAGCGAATTTTCAGGTGTTTTAATCGACCCATAGCCTAGGGACGTTTAATCCCAGGTTGGCCAAAATCCGGGGTGTTACATTTATGTTTTATTAAAGTAATTTACTTGGATTAGATACAATTTTTAATTACTTGAATAGTTGAATTTGAGATTATTTGAGAAATTCTAAACTTGTGTATACTTGTATTGGATCCAAAGTGGACCCCACACACATCGGCGAGGCCTTGCCGCCCGGATGGTCCAGGCCTATTGTGCCGCAGCGGGCCAGCGTTGGGCCGACCCCCCAACATGTATGAGGCCCACAAAAGGGTGTGGAAACCCTATATCATCCCCTTTTGACTTCATTTCCTCCATTCTCACCTCTCCAAGCTTTTTAAAGTTCAAAACTTCATTTTTCCTCTCTCAAATCCTTCCTTTATTCTCATATCTTCTTCATTTCCTTTATTCCATACACGCCTCCACCATCTTCATCAAAACTCATCTTTTATTTCCTTCATTTCCTCCCCTTGAGTGCACAAAACCATATTTGTGCCTTATACATCTCCAAATTCAACAACCCATCCTACCCCTCTATTTTGTTTCACTTAAATGGCTCTTTTTGAGCTCGTGACGGTAATTTTTTTCATTTCCATGCTTCTTTCTCTCATGGGGAAGAAGAGGGCTTCCTCGGATGAAGCCGGGCCTAGCCGCCCTACTAGTTCAAGGGGGAGACAGGTGCCGCCGCAAGTGTGAGCATCGATTGGGAGATTAGAACAAAGCGGGATCTCGATCCCCAGGCTCCCCTCGAAAGAGCTCTACTGACGGATTTGTCCCATGAAATATTTGAGGGCTGTAGGGTCCTTTTTAAAGCACACATGGACGAGAGGCTCTTTGGGCAATATTTGGTGATGGACTGCCTGGTGGATGCCGAATGGGATCCCATATTTGAGGGTAAGTCACGTGCAAATGAGAGCACTGCCCGAGCCTTCTACGCCCATATACGGGAGCCAACACTAGATCCTTTGCAGTTCAAATTTCCCGTGGGAAGGTAAGAGGCCACAGTTGATGTTGGCTTAATAGCCCGAATCATGAGAATGCTGCTTGGTGAGGTCCATGCTAGTGAGAAGTCTTAGGAGCGCGCGTGAAAGAGATCGTCGCACGCGATTCCTTTGTGACCGTCTGGCCCACTGGAATCCAAACAACAGCCTCCTAGCGTCCAACATGACCGACGACTTTCACTTGCTCCACTACATCTTCATGTACAATATGTACCCCAAGTGGAGCAATCACAGTGAGTGCACGTGTTTGATGGTAGACTTTTTGTACCGAGCTGGGAAGGGAGACAAACTATACCTGCTCACATATGTACTACTACAGATAGTTCAGACCGCACACTCTACTTGGGTGACCATTTCACTCTCAATCGGCTGACTTATATGCAAGCTTACACGTGAATTTGGCTACAGACTTGGCACAAAAATTCTTATGCCGATCCGTTTCATCAAAGACACTACTCTCAACAATATGGAGATTGGGCCACAACAGCGTCAAGCTCGACTCGACGAGAGTGAGGGTGAAATGGATAGTGAAGAGGAAGAGAGTGATGAAGAAGGTGACAATGAGATAGAAGAAGAGCAGGAAGATGAGGAAGATGAGGCCCAAGACACTGATAAGGGCTTTCCTCCAGCTGCACATGGGTACGATAGTGATCGGGCTGCTATAAAAGCCCGTTTGGCTCAACTTGAGGAGGGCTAAGTCACCCTAAGACAGGAGATCACAGAGACCTGAGCCAGGGTTAAAGAGACTCAGGCCTTTATGAAGCGAAAATTTAACAAAGTATCTCACATTTTGAGGGCTATCATATGCTGTGTACAAGACAAGGGTGCACCTCTACCATCGTCAGATTCTGACGACTAGTCATATGTTCACTCCCCAAGTGCAGGGTTGTGATGTAGTAATAACTCGGTAAGACCGAGGTCGAATCCCAAGGGATTGAAACTTGTACGTTATCTAAAATTATCTAGAACTAGAACTAGGCTAAGATGAATTCTAAATCAATTAGCAATGGTGGAATACTTGTAGAATAATTAATCTAAAACTTAGGAAACAAATCAGAGATAGGAAACTAGGGATTCAGAGGATCCACTTGTAGAGATCAGGGAGAACTTATGCTTGCATAAAAAATTATGGAAATTACTGAACTGCCGTTGGTCTAGTTTTCAAAGATATGAAAGGTGTATGAATTAGAATGGATTCCATCACCAAACCATGCCCAAAGACTATGGCAAACAATAGAATCAAACTAATTACCACCCAATCACATGTATGCAAGTTAGGAAGGGTACCGACATCCAACCATGCCCAGGAGACTATGGTGAACAACAGGGCTTCCTGACATCATAAACATTAAAAAGAACGAAAATATTCAAAGCCCTTGCAGACCCATTGTAATTTCAGTCACAACAGACCATTAAAAACCTAAAACATTCCCATAATAATTAACTAAAATCAGCGTCAATTCATGCATTAAAATAAAATCAAATCTCCCATCTCACTACAAGCTTCACCTCTTAGCCCTAGCTAAGAGGTTTAGCCAGACATGGATGGCTAAATCTCCACAATTGAAATAAACTAAAAAAATAAAAAGAAAATACTCTTTTTTTCTTCTGCTTCACGTCCCTGCCCGAGCCTCCACGTCTCTCTTTTTCTTCCTTCCTAGACCTGAATGAATGCTCCCCACGTCCAAAAACCTCCTTTTATAGCTGCTGGAAGGCTGGAGTCAGTGACAGAGTTGTAGCAGGACACGGAGTGCAATTTTCGCAGCCAAGTTCGGTACCTCGAAACACGCCACTTTCCTCGCTCAAATTCCAAAAAACACCATCTCTTAGTACTTTCTTGGGTCCTCTACATGATAGACGGTTCAGATCTGCCATATGATCAAAGATGGTGGGCCAAAATCGCCTGAAAAAGTCAGTTTTCACGGATGTGCGAAACCTTTCGCACCATTTCGCTGTTGTGATCGGTGGGCCCCACAGAAGCATTTTCTGAAAAATCCACCCCGTCCATTAGATTCAGAACGAAATTTCAGTCAAGAATGAGTGGTTTTGAACGTCCATTGACGTGACCCAGAGAAGAAATCACAAAAGAATCAGTTTTGAACGCTACCGAGTAACCCTTTTGTGGCCTCTGTATCTCACACGTGTGCACGCATGGGTGAAAAGTGATAACATGGTTTTGTAGTGCTCGCGGCTGTCTACACGGTGGACAGTTTGGATTGAGCTTATGGGGCACATGTGGGGCCCACAGTCGATTGCAAAAACGGCCAGCGGCCGTGCATTACGCGGTGCGTAAGCGGAAGTTTCTTCCGCTGTGATGATCGGTGGGGTCCACTGAGCTTTCTTTTTGAAAATCTACACCGTCCATTGGCTTCAGGATGAAAAACCGTCCAGGAAGGCGAAGTCCAGTTTGATTTCAATGTGGCCCACAAAATCTGTAACCCAGCCGTCCATCCTGCATTTTCTATCCATCTACGTCCGTACCTGTGCATGGGATCAAAAGGACAGCTAGGTGAGGGTTACGCCTACTCTAGAGATGCAATGGACGGTCAGGATCATTCGTTTGAATGATGGTTGGGGCCCACAAGCATGGAACGATGGCCGGACGTCAAGACGCTGTTGCGTCTTGAAATTTTTTTATTTTTTTTATTTTTAAAGAAATCCTCGGTCAGCGTGGCTGACCGAGTTCTTGAAAACTGGTGCACGGCTAGAGCATCCTCGCCGTACACGTGCAATGCACAGGTGGGTCCAACAGTGATGTATATGAGAAATCTGCTCCGTCCATCTCTTTTCTCATCTCATTTAAGTCGTCCAGACCGATTTTAAAGCATATTCGAACAGTAGGTGGGCCCCAAAATTGAGAATTTATGGGCTGATTTGACTGTTGGGCAACTTCTAGAGAGATCTAACGGCTGAAATTTGACGTGTACGGTTAATTTATGGTCCTCAGGCGACGTATGAAGTTTCGAGCCGAACGGATGGTGGAAACCTCGTGATCTTGCATTCTGGATGTCCTTCAGGCTACTTGAGCTTCAATTTCTTACTTTTCTCAAATTTCTGACCGTGTATATTTGTCAATCTTGGTCCCTTGGAGTGTGTCCCTTGCCTTTGGCGTCATCAGATCGTTAAATCTCAACTTTTAACGTCCTTTTTCCATCCATGCTCATAAAATCACCTTGCAACACAAGAATGAGAAAACAAGCCATTAGATAGCATTATATTCGTAAATTCAGATAATATCTGGGGTCTAATATGCAATATTTGACCCTCAACACAACCCCCAACCAGCATTTTGCTAGTCCCGAGCAAAATATGCGAAAAATAAGTTGAGAATTATAGGAGAACTTTCTATGAAATCGAGTGAAATTTTGAACAAAATACGAGAAATTTAATATCCATGAATGTTAGAAATTATTTTCTCCTGAGCTCAAGTGCACGGTAGACTTCATAATCAAGTGTAAAGTATTAATCCATCAATTAGAAAAATTTTAAACATTGAGATCCATGGATGTATAGTCTAATCTCGGCTTATCATCATTAAGAGATCCAATCGTCAATTTCATGATATCATTGGTAACCAACAAGAAAATTCATGACAACCAAAGCCTAATTCAAAACTTACCTCATAGATTAACCTATTAACTTGTGATTTTTCTATTCAAAGTAATGCCAAGGAAGGGGAATCAAATCCTTACCTATAGGGAGCAAACCTATGGTGAAGATCGTACACCTGACTCTTTTTCACATATCATTCATGGGGAATTAACTCTGCACCTATAGGGAGCAAACCTATGGTGAAGATTAATTATCCAACCTTTTCAATTTTTATACCATGATGGCAAGATATTTCAGACTGGTTCCTTTCGTGCTTAGTGATTACCAAGTTAATCCTTCGATATGGAACTGAAAACTTAATGTGTAAGCAAGACGTGTCCTGAAATCATGATTCAATCAATGTTTACAACTTCTAATCATGGATTAATAATTCACTTAACTATGAAATTAACAGATACGGAATCTAAGAGTCATAAATCCACCATTATGTACTTTGAAAATCTAAATTAGGGATATCTGTCAAAATCGCTTCGAATTTGTAGAAATTTTCAGAAATTTTTTTTTAAAAAATTTCACAATTTTTGCTTAAGACCAAGAAAATACTGATTAGGAAACCTAATCTCCCACCCCCAACCTAAAATCTACATTGTCCTCAATGTAAAAGATATGAGCATGCAATGCACATGGGACAATGAAAGTAAATGAGAAGTGATGGGAAGATAGTACCTGAATAACGAATCAAGAGAGTTTCCAATAGATCACGGCATGGAAGCTTGTCAGCAAGAGAGAGAAAGCAGAACAAAAATAACGAAAATAAAATCCTACCTATACCACTTTTGCAGGTGCTATGCAATAAGCCTTTAAACCCCTAGGTTACCCCTAGTGGACGAGTTGTAGTCTCGTGAGGGTTTGCAGTAATGTTACCCACAAACATTGAACTAACCTATGAAAGCGACTATCCTAAACCTATGAAAGCGATAAACCTACTTATACCTCCATCAGACTAGGAGATCAGTCCTGATAAACAGGAGCAATCAGAGGCATGGACATGTCCTCTGAATCAAATGTCTCAACAAATGGCTTTAATCGATGTCCATTTACTTTAAACTCCTTGCCATTGTCGGGATCTCTTATCTCGACGGCCCCATGAGGATAAGCAGTAACAACAATGTAAGGGCCGGTCCAACGAGATCGAAGCTTACCCGGAAAGAGATGTAGTCGAGAGTCATACAAGAGGACTTTCTGACCGGGCGTGAATGATTTCCGTAGAATATGTTGATCATGAAACGCCTTCATCCTGTCCTTATAAATTCTTGAGTTTTCATATGCATCGTTCCGGATTTCTTCCAGTTCATTTAATTGAAGTTTGCGTAGCGAACCAGCATTGTCCAGATTGAAATTTATATTTTTGATCGCCCAGTATGCTTTATGTTCCAATTCCACAGGCAAATGACAAGCCTTTCCGTAGACAAGTCTAAAGGGAGATGTTCCAATAGGAGTTTTAAAAGCAGTACGGTACGCCCATAAGGCATCGGTCAATCGAATTGACCAGTCCTTACGATCAGGGTTAACCGTTTTCTCTAGGATATGTTTGATCTCCCTATTGAAAATCTTAGCTTGTCCACTTGTCTGTGAATGGTATGGGGTGCTCACCTTATGAGAGATACCGTATTTCTTCATTAAACTCTCGAATGGTCTATTGGAGAAGTGTGAGCCCCCGTCACTAATGATGGCTCGAGGCGTTCTGAATCGCAACAGGATATTTTCTTTCAAAAATTTGATGACCGTGCGATGGTCATTTTTACGGCACGGAATTGCTTCGACCCATTTAGTGACATAGTCTATGGCGAGCAAAATATACAAATTTTCAAATGATTGGGGGAATGGTTCCATGAAATCGATGCCCCAACAATCAAATGCTTCTATAATAAGGATGGGATTCAAGGGCATCATATTTCGACGGGACAATGCTCCCAATTTCTGACAACGCTCACAAGCCTTACAAAACTCATGAGTGTCCCTGAACATAGTGGGCCAGTAAAAGCCACACTGTAAAATCTTGGCCGTGGTCTTTTTAGCAGAAAAGTGACCACCACAGGCCTGTGAGTGAGAAAAGGAGATGACACTCTGATGCTCATCGTCTGGTACGCATCTCCTTAAGAGTTGGTTTGGACAATATTTAAACAAATATGGATCGTCCCAGAAAAAGTTACGTACCTTGGTAAAGAATTTCTTTTTATCTTGTGACGTCCAGTGTGTCGTTATGGCACCTGTAGCAAGATAATTAGCAATATCAGCGAACCAAGGTGAATGGGAGACTTTAAACGGTTGTTCATCAGGGAACATGTCATTGATATGGTCGCCTCAAGGGAATCAGAGGTATTAAGGCGAGAAAGATGATCGGCCACTACGTTCTCTACTCCCTTTTTGTCTTTAATTTCCAAATCGAATTCTTGGAGTAGAAGGATCCATCGTATCAGGCGGGGCTTAGAATCATTCTTAGAAAGAAGATACTTAAGTGCCGCATGATCTGTGTAGATGATGATCTTGGATCCGACTAGGTAGGACCTAAATTTGTCCAAGGCGAACACTACGGCTAAGAGTTCCTTTTCCGTAGTCGAGTAGTTCACTTGGGCAGGATTTAGAGTCCTACTTGCGTAGTGAATAACGTAAGGCCGCTTATCTTTTCTCTGGCCTAAAACCGCTCCAAGAGCATAATCAGAGGCGTCGCACATAAGTTCAAAAGAAAGACTCCAGTCGGGTGGCTGCATGATAGGTGCAGTGGTTAACATGCCCTTAAGCTTAGTGAAAGCTTCTTGGCACTGCTCAGTCCACTCGTATGGTGTATCCTTTTGAAGAAGATTACATACAGGACGAGAGAGGAGACTAAAGTCCTTTATGAATCATCTGTAAAAGCCTGCGTGTCCTAAGAAAGATCGCACATCTCTGTTGTTCTTGGGTGGAGGTAGGTTAGAGATAAGATCGATTTTTGCCTTATCTACCTCGATTCCTTTGGACGAGATGATATGCCCAAGGACAATTCCCTTTTGAACCATAAAATGGCACTTCTCCCAGTTAAGTACCAAATTCTTTTCTTCACATCTTTTCAGCACACATTTAAGACTTGCTAAGCATTCGCTGAAAGATGAACCAAAAATAGAGAAATCGTCCATGAAGACCTCTAGATATTTCCCCACCATGTCAGAAAAGATACTCGTCATGCATCGTTGAAAGGTGGCAGGGGCATTACATAACCCGAATGACATCCTTCTGTAAGCAAATGTGCCATAGGGACATGTAAATGTGGTCTTTTCCTGATCCTCAGGGGCGATTTCAATATGATTATAACCTGAATACCCGTCAAGGAAACAATAATAGGAATGACCAGCTAGCCTTTCCAGGATTTGATCAATGAAGGGCAAAGGAAAGTGGTCTTTCCTTGTGATGGTATTCAGCTTTCTGTAGTCAATGCACATTCTCCAACCAGTAGTAACTCTGGTCGGCACGAGTTCATTATTGGCATTGGCTACGATGGTGATCCCGGACTTCTTAGGAACCACCTGAGTTGGACTCACCCATTGACTATCGGATATGGGGTAAATGATCCCCACTTCCAATAGTTTGAGAACCTCGGCCTTAACCACTTCCTTCATGTTTGGATTTAGTCTACGTTGTGATTGTCGAACAGCCTTTGCATTGTCCTCAAGGTATATACGGTGAGTACAAATCGATGGGTTAATTCCCTTGAGGTCTGCTATCGTCCATCCAAGAGCTCCCTTATGCTCAATGAGAGTAGATATCAGCATACTCTCCTGTTCTTTCTCCAGGTGGGCAGAGATCACCACCGGGTATGTCTCATCTTGACCTAAATAGACATATTTTAAATCAGAGGGCAAAGGTTTTAGGTCAAGCTTCGGTGGCTTGAGGTTAGACGTCAGAGGCACTACATAAGTTTGGGGTAATTCTTCAATGTGTGGCCTCCACCGCTTAACTTCAAGTACAGGTGCAGTATCAAGCATGGCACACGTCTCCCTAATTATATCATCATCAAGATCATGGGAGTGGGCCAGACACGTCTCTAGAAGATCAGAGGATTAGGTGAGAGGCGTTCTATCTTCCACAAAAGAATCAATCATGTTAACATCGTGGAAATCGTCATCATCCTCTGAGTTGCTGCCGTTATTGAAAAAGATATTCGATTCCAATGTCAAATTTTGAAAGGACATAGTCATGACACCATTCCTGCAATTGATAATTGCATTTGAAGTGGACAGGAATGGGCGACCAAGAATGACGGGAATCTGAGTGCTCGTGTCATTGATGGGTTCAGTGTTCAAGATGATAAAATCAACAGGGTAGTAGAATCTATCCACCTGGACCAACACATCCTCGATGATCCCTCTTGGTATACGAACAGAACGATCAGCAAGTTGTAGTGTGGTTCGAGTGGATTTTAATTCACCCAAACCTAACTGTTGGTATACCGAATAGGGAATCAGATTGACGCTCGCTCCTAAGTCAAGAAGTGCGTGATCAATTCGATAGTTTCCGATTACACATGATATGGTTGGGCAACCGGGATCTTTGAATTTTTACGGCACATCTTGTTTTAGGATGACACTCACTTTCTCAGTCAAGGAGATCTTCTTTTGAACATTTTTCCGTCGTTTGGTAGTGCATAAATCCTTTAGAAATTTAGCATATGAAGGAATCTGTTTTACAACGTCAAGCAGAGGAATGTTGACTTTCACTTGTTTCAACACCTCTAGGATATCCTGAGAGTTAGATAGACGTTTTGGTTCAACCAACTATTGGGAAAACGGAGCAACTGGCTTTTCTAGAGGTTCCGGTTCAAATTTTTGTGGGGCGCCACTAGATCCTTCATTGTTGTCCTCTTCTGGTTCTTGAGGTTTTTCGGGCCTAACCGGAATGGTTTTATCAATAACCTTCCCACTCCTAAGAGTGGTGATGGATTTAGCGTGCCCCATTTGATTTGAAGAGCTCGGATCACCTGTCTCATATTGCGGTTTCGGATTAGGGAGTGATTGTGCAGGGAGCATCCTTTTTTCCACAGCCGTCATACGTGAATCTATTTTTTGTATAAAATCTGAAATTCCTTGCATTGTACGAGCCAGCTCTTGTATGGAAATTTGAACCGATTCTTCTTGAAGTTTCCCCTGATTTGGATTTTGATTGAAAAAACCTTAAGGGGTAGCAGTTTGTCCATTCCTCCAACTAAAATTCGGATGATTTTTCCAGCCAGGATTGTACGTATTAGAGGGTGGTCCATTGAAAGGTCTTTGATAGTTATTTACGGCATTAGATTGTTCATTCAATACTTCTCGAAAGGCAGGTATTGAAGGACAATTTTCAGTAGTATGAATGTTGCAATCACAGATGCCGCAAACACTTTCATTAACCTTTTCCTTCCTTCCTTCTATGGCCTCAAATTTTCTGGTGAGATTGGCCACCTTAGCGTTAAGATCATTATCCTCTTTCAGGAGATATATTCCTCCTTTTTCCCTTGAATGAGTCGGCCTAGACGTACTGTTCGTCCTTGGGTAATAGTCCCATGATTGTGTTTTTTCAGCGAGACTATCGAGGTAATCCCATACCTCGTCGACATTTTTATTGATGAATTCTCCGTTACACATTGTCTCGACCATTTGGCGCATGGAAGATGTTAGCCCATCATAGAAAAAATTTGTAATGCGCCATATTTCAAAGCCATGTTGTGGGCATGCATTAACCAGATCTTTGAACCTTTCCCAACATTGGAAGAATGTTTCATCTTCCTTTTGGGCAAAGTTCATGATTGCTCTCCTGAGGGTAATTGTCTTATGATGTGGGGAAAATTTCTTTATAAATTCCCTCTGCAAATCATTCCATGTGCCAATGGATCTAGGACGAAGTGAATGTAACCACGTCTTGGCTTTTTCTTTCAAGGAAAATGGAAAGAGTTTCAGCCTAATAGTATCCTCAGATACATTAGGAAAGTATAAGGTGCCTATGATTTCATCGAATTCTTTCAGATGCAAGTATGGTTCTTCAGATTTAAGCGCATGGAACTTAGGAAGGAGTTGGATAATCCCTAGCTTGATGTCCATATGTCCTGTATTCTCAGGAAAAATTATGCATGAGGGCGTACTCACCCCTGCCGGTTGTAAATAATCTCGTAAAGTACGAGGCGGGGGTGCCTGATGCACCTCATTCTCATCATGTACTTCCTCAACCCTTGGTTGGGGTAGTGCTTGAGGTTGATTTTCAGCCATAACGTCTTCTAACTCAGGAGAATTCAAGTGGTGTCTAGTCCTGCGATGGACAGTCAACCCCTCAACTAATCCTCCTTCAGTCACGAGACGTCGAGTGTTGTCGCATGCCCAATGGGGCATAAAACACACTCAGCCCTCAAATTCTAACTTAAACCTAAAAAAAAGGAAGAAAAAATCTAGAAAATAAAGGGGAAAGATGTAAAGAGGTTACCAAAGTTGGAGTCCTAGGTTAAGAATCTGCAAAACAAAACAAAATAAGTTAGTTTCTAAGAATAGAAAGTTCTAATTAAAAGTAAACTAATTTCTAGAGAAAAGAAAAAAAATTAGAAAGAGCTTACTAAATTAGAAGTTTCCTACAAAACAGAAAAATTAAGTTAGTTCTAAAAATCAGATAGAAGGAAGAATAGCAAATTTCTTAAGTTAGGAAAAAGTTCTAATAAGGAAAATAATCAAGCTTCTAAACCTAGAATTAAAAATTTCTAAAAAGAAAATCTAATCCTAAAACTAATTAATTTTAGAAAAATGTAGTCGACAGTCTCCGGAAACGGCGCCAAAAACTTGTTCACTCCCCAAGTGCAGGGTTGTGATGTAGTAATAACTCGGTAAGACCGAGGTCGAATCCCAAGGGACTGAAACTTGTACGTTATCTAAAATTATCTAGAACTAGAACTAGGCTAAGATGAATTCTAAATCAATTAGCAATGGTGGAATACTTGTAGAATAATTAATCTAAAACTTAGGAAACAAATCAGAGATAGGAAACTAGGGATTCAGAGGATCCACTTGTAGAGATCAGGGAGAACTTATGCTTGCATAAAAAATTATGGAAATTACTGAACTGCCGTTGGTCTAGTTTTCAAAGATATGAAAGGTGTATGAATTAGAATGGATTCCATCACCAAACCATGCCCAAAGACTATGGCAAACAATAGAATCAAACTAATTACCACCCAATCACATGTATGCAAGTTAGGAAGGGTACCGACATCCAACCATGCCCAGGAGACTATGGTGAACAACAGGGCTTCCTGACATCATAAACATTAAAAAGAACGAAAATATTCAAAGCCCTTGCAGACCCATTATAATTTCAGTCACAACAGACCATTAAAAACCTAAAACATTCCCATAATAATTAACTAAAATCAGCGTCAATTCATGCATTAAAATAAAATCAAATCTCCCATCTCACTACAAGCTTCACCTCTTAGCCCTAGCTAAGAGGTTTAGCCAGACATGGATGGCTAAATCTCCACAATTGAAATAAACTAAAAAAATAAAAAGAAAATACTCTTTTTTTCTTCTGCTTCACATCCCTGCCCGAGCCTCCACGTCTCTCTTTTTCTTCCTTCCTAGACCTGAATGAATGCTCCCCACGTCTAAAAACCTCCTTTTATAGCTGCTGGAAGGCTGGAGTCAGTGACAGAGTTGTAGCAGGACACGGAGTGCAATTTTTACAGCCAAGTTCGGTACCTCGAAACACGCCACTTTCCTCGCTCAAATTCTAAAAAAACACCATCTCTTAGTACTTTCTTGGGTCCTCTACATGATAGACGGTTCAGATCTGCCATATGATCAAAGATGGTGGGCCAAAACCGCCTGAAAAAGTCAGTTTTCGCGGATGTGCAAAACCTTTCGCACCATTTCGCTGTTGTGATCGGTGGGCCCTACAGAAGCATTTTCTGAAAAATCCACCCCGTCCATTAGATTCAGAACGAAATTTCAGTCAAGAATGGGTGGTTTTGAACGTCCATTGACGTGACCCAGAGAAGAAATCACAAAAGAATCAGTTTTGAACGCTACCGAGCAACCCTTTTGTGGCCTCTGTATCTCACACGTGTGCACACATGGGTGAAAAGTGATAACATGGTTTTGTAGTGCTCGCGGCTGTCTACACGGTGGACGGTTTGGATTGAGCTTATGGGGCACGTGTGGGGCCCACAGTCGATCGCAAAAACGGCCAGCGGCCGTGCATTACGCGGTGCGTAAGCAGAAGTTTCTTCCGCTGTGATGATCGGTGGGGTCCACCGAGCTTTCTTTTTAAAAATCTACATCGTCCATTGGCTTCAGGATGAAAAACCGTCCAGGAAGGCGAAGTCCAGTTTGATTTCAATGTGGCCCACAAAATCTGTAACCCAGCCGTCCATCCTGCATTTTCTATCCATCTACGTCCGTACCTGTGCATGGGATCAAAAGGACAGCTAGGTGAGGGTTACGCCTACTCTAGAGATGCAATGGACGGTCAGGATCATCCGTTTGAATGATGGTTGGGGCCCACAAGCATGGAACGATGGCCGGACGTCAAGACGCTGTTGCGTCTTGAAATTTTTTTTTTTTTTTTAAGAAATCCTCGGTCAGCCACGGTGACCGAGTTCTTGAAAACTGGTGCACGGCTAGAGCATCCTCGCTGTACACGTGCAATGCACAGGTGGGTCCAACAGTGATGTATATGAGAAATCTGCTCCGTCCATCTCTCTTCTCATCTCATTTAAGTCGTCCAGACCGATTTTAAAGCATATCCGAACAGCAGGTGGGCCCCAAAATTGAGAATTTATGGGCTGATTTGACTGTTGGGCAACTTCTAGAGAGATATAACGGCTGAAATTTGACGTGTATGGTTAATTTATGGTCCTCAGGCGACGTATGAAGTTTCGAGCCGAACGGATGGTGGGAACCTCGTGATCTTGCATTCTGGACGTCCTTCAGGCCACTTGAGCTTCAATTTCTTACTTTTCTCGAATTTCTGACCATGTATATTTGTCAATCTTGGTCCCCTGGAGTGTGTCCCTTGCCTTTGGCGTCATCAGATCGTTAAATCTCAACTTTTAACATCCTTTTTCCATCCATGCTCATAAAATCACCTTGCAACATAAGAATGAGAAAACAAGCCATTAGATAGCATTATATTCGTAAATCCAGATAATATCTGGGGTCTAATATGCAATATTTGACCCTCAACATCGTACATGTAGTCGTCTTTTAGTTTGTCTTATTGCTTGTTTCTTTTCTTATTTCTATGTATAACCTTGATAGGCTTAGTAATGTGGTAGAGTGGTTAGTATGTTTTAGTGTTTGAAACCTTGCTTAGGTCGGCTCACATGCGTATCCTGTCATGATTTATGTAAGATTATATCTCATGTATTGTGACAAATTTTGTTAAATGAAATGCATGCAGTGCCTTTTGCTATGAAGTATGTAGGGTGCTTGATGAATTGAGTATCTTATTCTAAACCTCACGGGTTACACCCTATGTTGTATATAGTTAATGCTACCTAAGGCCACACGGAGCATGACACGTCTCACACTTGGAGACTTAATTGACAGGGCTCCTCCCCTAAGCAATAGCCACATGGACCCCAGTTCAGGTCCGATTCACGAGACTATGCCGGATTCTCAGCCAGTCACTGGCCCCACTAATGGGTCGACACCTGTTGCACCACCGATTCCTGAGCAGAACCGCGCGTCTACCTCGACGTCGAACGTGCCTCAGTCGGCTCCGCCTACTGATAGGTCAGAGCAGATGATGCTCTTGATGTAGTAACAGCAACAACAACAACAACAATTTTTGGCCACCATCACAGGGGCCCTTGCCCAGAGCATGGGTGTGATTCCACCTGCACCACTCGTGCACCCTTTTAGCAATGTGGGTGCTAGCGGCCTTTTTGAGTGATTCCAGCGCTTCCGACCTCCTACCTTTGTGGGTACTCACAAACTCGAAGAGGCCGAGTATTGGCTTGACTGCATCTCTAAGATGCTGACGCTACTGCACTACACTGAGGTAGAGCAGGTGGAGTTAGTCACCTATATGTTCGAGAAGGAGGCCAGCCTCTAGAGGGACAGCGTCCTCCAGACTATTACTATCGGATATGTATGGACGTGGGCAGCTTTTGAAACCCGCTTCCATGAGAAGTACTTTCCTATCACGTATCAACATGAGAAGGAGAGTGAATTTCTTTGCCTCCATCAGGGAGGGATGACAGTGGCATAGTATAAGAATAGGTTCACGGAGCTGGCCAGATATACTCCCCTAATATTGGCAGACTAGCCGATGCAGATGCGACAGTTTTCTGAGGGCCTGCGACTCGAGATACGCTCAAAGATGTGTTGCGCTAGCATATTCACCTATGCTGAGCTAGTGGGCATGTTTCTGCGAGCTGAGCAAGATGGAAACAGGCTGTCCTGTACTCGTGTGACTATGGTTCCTAGGATGTGACTAGATTTGCCGAGCACGCTGTTCCTCGACAAGAGGCCCCACGCTGACTCGCCTCCCAGACTTGCAGCTCCACCAGCCCCAATGAGGTGGGCAGACTTATGGTGCACTTACTGTAAAAAGGCGGGCCACACGGATACGTATTGTTTCACTAGGATGAGGGACAACGGCTTCTCACCTCCTCAGAGGATCAACCGCCAGCTTCCTCAGGCTATTGCAGCTCCACCTCTACAGTCAGCACCAGCACACCCATCCTTTCAGCCACCTGCACCTCGATTTAGGCCGCCTCTACCGCCCATGGTACCGCAACCGAACCGTTCACAGTAGGCTTGTGTGCACTCACTTTCAGTTGAGGCATCCGAGACGACAGTTACTGCACCACTGACTTTCGAAGTCATAGCGCATATGCAAGGTATATCAGTCTTCTTATTGGTGGACACCGGGTCCACTATCTCTATAGTATCATGCGCAGCAGTCAAGTGACTCGGGTTGGAAACTAGTCCTACGAAGGGAGTGAGAATCCTTACCGGCATAAGGACCTTTTTAGACATTACCAAGATGTGTAAGGATTGCTCGATAGACTTAAGAAGTAAGACAGTTCTCGTTGACATGATCGTTGCCCCACTATAGCATTACGATGTTATCCTCAGTATGGATTGGCTCACCGAGATGAAGGATGAGATTGATTACGATACCAGAGTGGTGATAGCCCATGCACCTGAGGGCATAGCCTTTGCTTTTGCAGTTTAAGTCAGTTTGCCCTGCCACTTGCGTTGTTACGCTTCCTTGTTGAAGAATGTTGATGGTTGGACACTTAGGAACACGCCAGTAGTTCAGGAATTCATGGACATGTTTAGGAAGATACCTGGATTGCCTTCTCAGTGCGAGATCGATTTTAGTATTAATCTAGTGCCTGGTGCGACACCCATTTCGTTACCAACTTATAGTATGCCTCTTATGAGATGGAGGAATTGAGGAAACAGATCGATGATCTATTGGATGCTGGATTCATAGGGCCTAGTGTGTCCCCGTGGAGAGCACCTATGCTGTTTGTGAAGAAGGATGGATCTTTGCGATTGTGTATTGATTACCGCAGATTGAACCAAGTGATGGTGAAGAACAAGTACCCTTTGCCTAGGATAGATGATCTGTTTGATCAGTTGAAGGGGGCGCAGTATTTCACGAAGATCGACTTACAGTCAAGGTATCACCAGTTGTGTGTCAGGGATGAGGACATGCAGAAGACAGCTTTTAGGACTAGTTTTGGGCATTACGAGTTCTTGGTGATGTCGTTTGGACTCACAAACGCTTTGGCCATGTTCATGGACTTGATGAACTGGGTGTTTTGGCTGTATCTATTCCGATTTGTCATTGTGTTTATAGATGACATCGTGATATACTCCAACAGTCGGGAGGAGTACGATGAACACCTGCGAGCAGTATTTGATACTATCAGGGAGAACCAATTGTTTGCACAGTACAAGAAGTGCGACTTCTAGAAGGAAGAAGTCAAGTTCCTGGGATATGTGGTGTCCAAGGAAGGGATAACTATGGAGCTTCCTAAGGTAGCCGCAGTTCAGGACTGGAAGCAACCCGGTTCGGTTACTGAAGTGAAGAGTTTTCTTGACCCGACAGGCTACTATCGTCGGTTCATTAGGAATTTTTTCAAGATAGCCAGACCGTTGTCTCAGTTGACTCGGAAGGATCTTAAATTTTTCTGGAATGAGAAGGCTGAAGCAGCTTTTCAAGAGCTAAAGGACAAGCTGACGTCCGCCCTTGTGTTAGTATTGCCAGAGCAAGGGGTCAAGTATATGATATACATCGACGCTTCTCGTGTTGGTTTAGGTTGTGTTCTAATGTGGAAAGACAGGGCTATTGCCTATGCATCCCGACAGTTGAGGAAACATGAGGAAAACTACCCTACGTACGATCTGGAGTTAACGGCCGTGATATTTGCATTGAAGCTCTGAAGACATTACCTTTATGGAGAGGAGTTCGAGCTCTTTTGTGATCATAAGAGCCTCAGGTACATATTCACACAAAGAGACTTGAATATGAGGCAGCGACAATAGATGAAAACCCTGAAGGACTTCAAGTTCGAGGTCTCCTACCATCCTGGCAAGGCTAACCTTGTGGTAGACGCGTTGAGCCACAAGAAGACGATAACATTTGCGGCTCCGCTTATAACGCCCTAAAAATTGAGGGTCGAGCAGAAGCTCAACTCCCGAGTTCCAACGTATCACTTATGCAACATAGATAATGATGTTTATATGTTGTCCATATTAGTGCATTAAACATGAGTGAGATTATACTAAAACAACACATCATACTCTAGAGTTAATGTAATTTAGCAAACGAAAGATTAAAATATATGCATTTAATTATGAAAACGTTTCATAAATTTCAGAGTATGGGTATGAAACCGGGCTAAATATATACATGTGTTGTTTCTAACCATATAAAATGTGAAAAATAAATGTGTTCAACTAAACAAGTATCCCAGTAATCCTTGCGCATCGTTATGAGATCTACATAAATCCGCTCAATAGATGAACGTAGGAGAACTCTTCCTCCTCGCCTACAAAATCCAACACTGCAGTATAGACCTTACCATTACCTGTATATACAATAAAGTTTGGGTGGTGTTTTAAAAAATACTGCCACAGGTGGGAACGAGTAGCAAATTCAATGGAACTATAAAGTAAAGGTTAACATGTTATCAATTCAGTCAAGAAGTAATGGTAAAGCAGTACAACAATCAGGTCCTAATTACTCTTGTTAATGAAAGAATGATATGCGATAATGATGCATGCCCTCGCCTATACTCCCTCAGCAACTTCATCTCACGTTTATGCATGACATCCTCTTGAAACGTGCGCTTCCTTGCTAAAGCACATGTAGTGCGGTGCATGATCGTGTTAGCCAATACTTAATTAGGTTTATTCATACAATAGGTTCAAGAACCTAAAGTACCTCTCTTATATCATTTCCCAAATAATGATCCATCTAGGGTCTTCAATCTTAGTTAGTCTCATACGATAGGCAGCTCCAGGTCGTTACAGAGAGGCTTGTCACCACAACGCAGACCTAGTTTATACTCGAGAATTTTACGGAAAGGCTCGTCACCTTAATGTAGACCAAGTGTATGCTCGAGGTCACTACGAATGGCTCGTCACCTAATCGTAAGCCGACAACTCGAATACAATGTCCCATACTACCGTATCCGGCTCATGAATTTGGATTGCTCATTGGACACTGCGGGGAGGCTCGTCGCCCCAGCGTAGGCCGACAGTATGACCATGGTGTCCCATACCACCATGTCTGGCTCATGAGTCTTAGCAGATCGAGGTACCAAGGTTAAACGGGATTTTCACAGGTAAGTACCTTAGATTCAAGCAGTTGTGTCCATTCATGGTAAACATATAATGGGCAGATCGGGTTGCTTGACAAGCTCGATTGGTATGAGCGTATGTTGAGTTGGTCGACACAGCGCATAAGCACTCCGCGTAGCCCAACCACTGCCGGCAATCTCCGTACGGTTCAGATTCCTCGAACATATCTGTGGTAGCGAAATTAACTCTTCCACTTGATCGAGAGTTATTACCGATAGCCTGGACTATGTAGCAGTCCCAAACATACTTAAACATAATAGGAAAGTATATGTGATATGCATATCAACAATAAACAATTAATTCAAACAAAGGAACCAATTGAGCATTTTTATGAAGTACAAGTAAACATGCTTTCACACCTATACATTTCATATGTAAATCATATCAAATAATCTAAGCTACATGAATGGATTTATACACATAGCTAAGGTAGTTAAGAATCTTATCTCAATACCCATATAAAATACAATTTACTAAATATTTACTCATTCAGACATTTCTACAAATACTTAGACTACACACTTCAACATACATGCCGTATATTGGTCATAACATGTATTAGGGAAAATCCTTTCACCAAGGAGTTGTAACATATACAAAATCATATATCCACGACGGATAATTATGGCAAGCACGAATCCAAATTCCATACCCATTCAAACATTTTTACAAACACATGAATTACACTATATTTAACATAGTTCATATATATCTGTAAAGCGAGGGAAACATCGTATCTAGCATGAGAAATGACAATTAAGTCAGTTATAAATCATTAACCAACATTGATGGCCTTGAAAATCATAACCTAAACGTTTATAGTCTACACCTTTTGCCAGTAAACCTGTACCGAGCTCAGTTTGAACACTACGTCTTTATCTACGGCACAACGACTACCTGAATCATGAAATAGGTTAGCTATTTCATCGATTCATTTATTTAGATATCTATATCAGATTAGGATTAGGATTTCTTACCTAACAATAGGATCGGAATCGCCTGTATAGCGATATGGAAGCGGTGATTCAGCCTGTGGAGTGGTGGGATCGAATCCTAGCAGTTATCTCTCACTCTCTCTTACTTCTCCTTACTTTTTCCTTCTGTTTTCTCTCTTCTCTCTCCTAGGGTTATGAATTCATATGGAATAGAAATGGGGTGAGTTTAGACCCTTATATAGGCCCAGAACTGATGGAAATAGCCCTAGGGCCATGGTATACTTATGTTATAGCTAAAAGTCGGTTGTTTCGATCCAACGGAGCACATCTGGAGGCCTCTTTTCTACATGCGGTCGAATTTAAGCTCCCTGACATTGGATCTAGGTCAGGCTAAGTTTTCGGTCTGATCGGGTTTGAGGATCCACTACAGAGGCCTGTTTCAGTTCAACGGTCACTGGTACTCGATCAGGGCCACAAGTATACTAACATGTGTTGGAAATTTTTCCTGATCCGAGGGTGTAATTAGGTTAGATTCTGACGGTGTGAATCATTAAATTTGGCCTGCAAGCGAACGACTCAATTCACTTAAGTTTTAGTTCGTTTCTCACACACTTCGCTTCGGGCTCAAGTTATGCGTTTCTGGGCACTATCTGGATTTGATTTCTAAGATAGTAGTTAAGCCCAGAAAGACGGTCATAAGTGTATAGTTTCGTAGTAATCGGACTTTCGACGCGCAGTTCAGGTCCGATATGGAGTTTCAAGATGCTCCTGAGAGCAACTGGGTTTTGAGATCGATCATAGATTTTTAGGTAATGTAGCGTTAGCAATTCTAATGGTTTTGGGTCTTGCAGTTCGTATAGAGAGTGATTCAAGCTAATTCTATTGATTGTTCAGTTTAGTACTTAACTAAATCGTGCCCTAATTACGACAGAACAGGGTCCTAAGGTAGTTCTACGTTTAAGGACGTCCATCGCCAAGTTGGGAAAAATTTGGGATGTTACACCACTGATGATAGCAGAGTGGGATATGGTAGAGTTTATGCGAGACTTTGAGCAGAAACTTACAGTAGAGGAGCCGTTTGAGAGCGTCGCACATATTCGGGTGCAACCACTCGTTGATGACAGGATTATCACGACTCAGAGAGACGATGAACTATTGGAGAAGATGAGAGAGCAGGTTAGTGACAATGAAAACTCAGAATGGAGAGTTGGTACAGATGGGGGTTTATGTTATCATGGCTGCCTATGCGTTCCAAACCTTCATGACTTGAGAAGGAAAGTTCTCGAGGTTGCTCACAATTCGAAGATGGCGATGCATCCTGGAAGTACGAAGATGTACTGAGACATGAAGCGCTCGTACTGGTGGGATAACATGAAGGCCCACATAGTAGATTATGTGTCTGATTATCTCACGAGCCAGCAGGTCAAGGCAGAGCATCGTCGACCTCATGGACTGCTTCAGCCCATGCCCATAGCTGAATGGAAATGGGATTTCATCTCTATGGATTTTTTTCAGGGATACCGAAGACGAGGAAGGGGCATGACTCCATATGGGTGATCGTAGACCGGTTGACGAAATCGGCTCACTTCCTCCCAGCTAGAGTCTTAAACTCCGCAGACGAGTTGGTCAGGTTGTACATCAAGGAGATTGTGCGTATGCATGGAGTTCCTATGGAGATTGTGTTGGACCGAGACACACGATTCACATCTATCTTCTGGACTTGTATCCAGGAAGCAATGGGTGTAAAACTGAAGTTCAGTACCACATTCCACACACAGACTGACGGGCAGACGGAATGAGTAAATCAGGTGTTGGAAGATATCCCGCGAGCTTGTGTGCTTGATTTCAAGGACAGTTGGGATGACTGTCTTTCTTATGTAGAGTTCACTTATAACAACAGTTTCCAGGTGAGTATTGACATGACTCCCTATGAGGCCTTGTATGGGCGCCCCTGTCGGGCACTGCATTGCTGGGTAGAAGTTGGCAAGAAGAGTCTGATTGGCCCAAAGTTAGTTCAGGCAATTTTAGAGAAGATCGACATTATCAGGCGTCGACTTTTAGTAGCACATAGCAGACAGAAGAGCTACGCCAACGTGAAGCGGCAACAGCTAGAGTTTGAAGTTCAGGACCACATATTTTTGAAAGTTTCTCCAATGAAGGGAGTTCTTTGGTTTGGCAAGAAAGGAAAACTTACACTGAGATTCATTGGCCCATTCCAGATATTAGATCGAGTGGGTGTGGGTGCGTACCGCCTTGCCTTGCCCACACCACTTGTAGGCGTGCACAACGTATTTCATGTGTCGATTTGAAGAAGTACGTTCCTGATCCTTCCCCACATCATCAGATGGGAGCAGGTACAGTTGAGTGAAGATGTTACTTATATACTACGACCGACACGTATTCTAGATAGGAAGGAGTAGGTATTGCTCAGTAAGGTGATTCTACTTGTGAAGGTACTGTGGATGCACCACACTAAGGAAGAGACTATTTAGGAAACAAAAGCTGAGGTCTGAAAGACCTATCCTCAAATTCTTGAGGAGTATGAAAAGGTACTAATTTCGAGGACAAAATTTTTTTTTAAGGGGGGTAGATTGTAATGACTCGAAAAAATCTGTATAAAGACCCGAGTACCACCTCAGGTAGAAATCAATAAGGACCAAATCCTTTATAAATTAGATAAGAATTAACTAAGTACTAAATTAGATTATATGTAAAATTAGCTCTAACCGCTTTAAATACGAACTGCAAGACCTAAAACTAGTAGAATCGTTGACGCTACATCGCCTAAAAACCTTGGATCCATCTCAAAACCCAGTTGCTCTTGGGAGC
Organism: Magnolia kwangsiensis; assembly: GCA_037074715.1. Classification (NCBI taxonomy): domain Eukaryota; kingdom Viridiplantae; phylum Streptophyta; class Magnoliopsida; order Magnoliales; family Magnoliaceae; genus Magnolia; species Magnolia kwangsiensis. The sequence goes on along the minus strand of CM073571.1, from coordinate 59,035,079 downwards.
ATAATGAAACTCCGTATCCGACCTGGACCATACGTCGAAAGTTTGATTACCTCAAAACTATACGGTTATGACTGTCTTGCTAAACTTGACAACCATCTCAGAAATCAAGTCCTAAAGGTATCCAAAAATGCACAACTTGAGCCAGGAGCAAAGTGTGTGAGAAACGTGAATATCTTTAGGAAATGAATTGAAACTTAAGTGAATTGAGTCGTTCGCTTGCAGGATAAATCTAAGGATTCAGACCATCAAAATCTGACCCAATTACACCCTCGAATTAAGAAAAATTTCAAACACAGGTTAGTGCACTTGTGGCCCTGATCAAGTACCGGTGACCATTGAACTGAAACTGGTCCCCCGCGGTTGATCTACTGATTCGATCGGACCGAGATCTTAACTTGGCAAAGATTCATCATCAGGGAGCTTACTCTCGACTATATGCAGAAAAGGGGCCTCCAGATGTGCTCCGTTGGATCGAAACAGGTGACTTTTGGCTATAACCTAAGTATACCATGGCCTTGGGACCATTGAGATCAGTTTTGGGCCTATATAAGACTCTTAAACCCTCTCTCTCCCATTCCATACGAATTTGCAAAACCCTAAGAGAAGGAGAGAGAAAAGAATAGAAGAAGGTGAGGAGAAGAGAGAGAGAGAGTTAACGATTGTTTATGGGATTCAATCCTACCACTCCACGTGCTTAACCACCGCTTCCGTGTCGCTTCACCGACGATTCTGATTCCATTTTCGGATAAAAAATCCTAACCCTAACCTGATTTAGGGATTCAAATAAAGTAAATGGTGAAATAACTAATCCATTTCATACTGTAAGTTGCCGTTGTGCCGTAGACGAAGAGTTAGTGTTCGAACTGAATTTGTTACGAGTCTATCGGTGAAAGATGCAGACTATAAATATTTAGGTTATGGTTTTCAAGGCCTTCAATGTCAGTAATAATTTATGACTGACTTGATTACTGCCACATGTACTTAGATACGATGTTTTCCATATATTACATCTATATATAGCCTAGGTTGAATTTAATGCATTCCAGGTGTTCGTTGAAATGTTCGAATGAATATGGAATTATGATTTGTGCTTGCCATGATTATTGTTTGCAGATACATGATTGTTGTACGTGTGGCAACTCCCTTTTGAGAGGATTTTCTATAATATATGTTTTAACTAAATTATTACATGTATGTGATATGTGTAGTCTAAGTGTTTGATAAAATGCCCGAATGAGAAATTGCTTATTGTAATGTATTTAATGAGGGTGTTGGGATAAGATTCTCAATTCTCTTATCCATAGTTACAGTTTCCTTTATAAAACATATCTTCCTATTATGTGACTTATGGGTGAAATGCCTATGTAAGATACCATGTGTAATACGTGTTTTGTTGAAATGCTTAAATGAGATTGATGTTGAAATTGGTTTTCAAATGCCATTGACTATTACATATGAATGTTTATTGTATGTAAGTGTGATTGAGACTACTACGTAATCCAGGCAATCGATAATGGTTCCCGATTAAGTAGTGGAACTACTTTCACCACATCAAATATGTTCGGAGAATCCGAGTCGTACGAAGATTACCGACAGTGGTTAGGCCACGTGGAGTGCTTTCATGCTTTATGTCGACCAAGTCAATGTACGCTCGTTCTAACTAAGTCTGTTAAGTAATCCGATTGGCCTAAATGTGTATTTACCATGTATGGACGCAACCGCTTAAATCTAAGGTACCACTTACCAATGAAACCCGTTTAACCTTAGTATCTCGATCCGCTAAGACTCATGAGCTAGGCATGGTGGTATGGGACACTGGTCGCGCTGTCGGCCTACGCTAGGGCGACGAGCCTTCCCGTAGTGACCAGTGAGCAATCCAAACTTGTGAGCCGAATAAGGCAGTATGAGACACCGTATTCGAGCTGTTGGCCTATGCTAAGGTGACAAGCATTTCCTGTAGTGACCTCGAGCATATACTTAGTCTACGTTAAGGTGACGAGCCTTTCTGTAGTAACCTAGAGTATAAACCAGGCCTGCGCTGAGGTGACGAGTCTCTCTGTAGCAACCTGGAACTATCTATCAGATGTGAATAGCTAGGATTGACAACCCTAGATGGATCATTATTTAGGTAAGTGATATAAATGGAGGTGCCTTAGCTTCCCGAACATGCTGTTTGAATAAACCTAATCAAGAACTTGGTTAACATGATCATGCACCGCATTGCATATGCTTTGGTGAGGAAGCGCATGTTTAGGGAGTTTACTATGCATGATCGTGAGATGATATCGCTGAGGGAGTGCACGCGAGGGCATACATCATTACAGCATACCATTCTTGCATTAGCAAGAGTACTTAGGATATGAGTATTGTACTGCTTTATCATTACTGGTTGACTGAATTGATAACATGCTAACCTTTACCTTATAACTCCACTAAGTTGATCACTCACTCCCACTCTGGGATGGTATTTTAAAACACCAACCAGACTCTGTTGTAATTGTAGGTGATGTCGTGGCTTACGAGATGGAGCCCAACTTTTATGATGATGAGGAGTTCTATTACATGCAACTCTCTGGCGGGTCTATGTAGACCTGAAGTTGCGCATCGAGGCTACAGGGATATGGATAGATGATATCATATTTTATAATTTTGTTATTTCAGGAATTATACATGTAATTATTTGACCTAGTGACATGTTCATATTCTGGGGACTCACAACTATTTATATGCTTTATATAACTATCACAGTCTTCCACTTGCGTAATTTAACTGTCTCTCGAGTATGATATGCTGATTTGGTATAATCTCACTCATGTTTAATGCACTAATATGGATAATATTTAATCATCATTATCTATATTGCATAAGTGATGTGTTGGAACTCAGGAATTGGGCTCTTGCTCGACCCTCGATTTTCAGGGCGTTATAACTATACACTCCCGCTAACTCCAAATAAGCAGATCTTATCTAAGGGAGATCCTTCCAAAATCTTCTTCAAAGATCTAGGAGGACATCCGTAACAAGATCGAAATCCTGAGATCATCATTAAGGATCTCAGGAGATCCCCCACGTGTTCTGGACATGAATCCTACAATGACACGTCCCTACTAAACAGAGAGATCTCCTCCACGCCATCGCCTCTCCTCACCTATAAAGGGGAGCACTTCTAATGGTGAAAGGTATGCACAATCTTTACTAAGCAGGGATTGTGCTTAGTAGAGAGATCTGACGCAGGGATGAACATGATGAGGTCAATCACCGTCTTCCTCCAGGATAACTACTCCGAATCCACGGAGGTTCTCTGGAGTCCTCACAGAGACTTCTTGAATCCACGAGGAAAGAAACAAGAGAATCGAAATAAATTTTAATAAAATTTGAAATTGATTAAGGAATGAATAAAATTGAGTTCACAACCCTTTAAATAAGGGTACTAAGCAATAGGAAAGAAATCAGAATCAAACTACAACTAAAACTCCTAGAATCCGCGACTTACTATAAATAGTAAACTTACTATTTATAGACGGCCGTGATGTCTACTAGTGCACAAGGTTTTCGGCCAAAAATAGTAAGTGTCCTATTTGGCTTCACCAAATCGTTCTCCTAATTATCCTAAGCACTTTTCATGTTGGACACAACTCCTAAAGCCCAACGGATGAAGAGTTATAATAAAACTAAAACTTACTATTTATAGTAAAAACGAAAATAAAATAGGAAAATGACCGTCGATTAGGGGGTTTCTCGCAAATCCAGGCTGCGCAACCTGGGGTTGGTTGGCTAAAGTAGCTCGTTTTACCCCAAAATTAAATATTTTACTTCAGATAACTCATTCTGGATTGCGAGATACGCCCGATCTAAGGTCCAATGGTCCGGATCACTTCTGTCGTCGACCGAGACTTTTCTGATCCATGTCCGCGCGATCCGCTCTACATCAAGATCTCCTCTACGCCATCACCTCTCCTCACCTATAAAGGGAAGCACCTCTAATGGTGAAAAATATGCACAATCTCTACCCAAAAAACCCTATTTACGACCAGACCTAGATTCTCTACCTGACTTAGGCAATGGAGGGTTCCCTGTACTAGCCAGGGTCTCCTTTGTCAGTTCCTTGTGCATGTATACGAAGGTCCAGAGAAGGCTAACCAGATTTCTACGTAAAAAAGTAGCTAGTTTGAGAGGATGATCAACTACAATAGAGCAGAGACACGTGCCAAAATCTTATTAGAAACATCAATGGAGAATTTTCCACAATAGACGAAAGCCTAATGGAGTAATGCCGCATAGAGGTAGAAGGTCCTCTATTGGTCTTGAACTTTTTTTTTCCTGAGAATAAGCAATAACAGCTTCTGAGGAATAAGCATGGGCAAACTCTATGCCAGTAGCCCAGTAAGATAATAGGATGCAATCATTATTGTGCCTAAAATAAACTATCCATTGGTAGCTTTTCAAGCCCGCCGTCGAATCCCAAGGCTAAATCATGGACAAGCGGTGAAAACTAGAGGTGGGCACCAGACTGAGTTGGATTGGATTGGGGCTAACCCGTTCCAATCCGAAATCTACCTGGATGGACCCGAATCCGATCCGATCTAGGGTCGAGTCTGGACCCTGGGACTCGAACAGACCTGACAGACTGTTAGCCTGATCTGAACCGAGTCCGACTCGGTCAAAAAAACTGAGTCGGATCAGGTTGGGTGCAATTCGGTTGTCCCATTGCTATTTTCGATGTGGTCCATTTGAGCTTTAAATATGATTTTTTCTTTTTTCAAATGATATAAAATTATCATTAAAAATGGATAAATGGTATGGATATAATAAATACATCATTGTGGGGCCCATATAAGGTTGATATATTTGAGCCGTTCGTACAACTCGGAGGTTGAGCCACTGCAGCGTGCTGTGCATGGCAGCTGCCAGCTGCCTCATGCCGTGTTGCACACGAAAGGTCACGCCGTCCTCTTTTCAAACGCGTCCTCTCTCCTTTTCACTCTCCCAGTATCCTACTCAATTCTATGATCCTCATTGACAACTACAGCTAATACTACTATAACAACACCGACAACAATAATAACAACAACAAAAGAACAAGAAGAGAATTGTGATGCGGTCTTCCTGAATAGGAGGATCAAGAGATAGATAGATAGATGGATAGGTAGAGGGAAGAGGGAGTGAGGGACACTGAAAGGATATTATCGATCTTCCGACAAGGAAGGCTTCTTTCGGTTTCTTTCGCGATGGCAACAATTGGTATTATCTTTTTTCCAGTTCTCTGTATTTCTCTCTCTCTCTCTCTCTCTCTCTCTCGCTTGACTATGCTCGGAATCCTGTATGTGATTACACCAATTTGTTGGGAAAGACGTGGAAAGCAGATTCCGCCGTTCCGCTGTTGAACTCACCCAAAATCGTTAATTCAAAGTGCTGCTATTGTTATTTTATTTGTTTATTTATTGATTTTTTTTGTTCTTTTGTGGAAATGGAGTCTGCCATTCCACTGCTTCTATATGCCAAAGCAGCATTAGCATTCGTTTTTGCAAATCCTTTTAGTGGTTGAACCCAAAATCGGTGCATATTCAAAGCTCAGGGAAAAGTAAAAGGGGTCGAAAGAGCTACTTCGGATCGGGTAGGATTGGATAGGTCTGGATCCATTCGGATCGAATTTTTGGGCAGGTCAGATCGGATCAGGAACAACCCAAATTCGACCCGAAAAGATTTCGGATCTGGATGGAGCTACCCAATCCGCATCGATCTAGCCCGTCGGATCGGTTCTGATCGGGTCGGATTGGGTCTGATCGGGTCGGATCCACCGGATCGGGTCTATTTTACCTAGCTCTAGTGAAAACTACGACACTGGAGTACGTAGGGTTAGAGGAAATTTTCGGTGGAATTTGAGAAAATTTCCTAATGATCATCTAGAATTTTCAAACCATCTAATTTGAAAGGCTCTTCTTAGTTGAGTATAGCATGAAAGTTAATAGGCCATTTTTTATTTTTTTTTTGTTTTTTTGTTTTTATTTTTCAAAAGTCATGTTAATAATCATGGGCTAACGGTCTTATTTGATGGTTAGATGCTTGATATATTTTAGTTAACTAGTTGAAGGTGATAACCCAAATTGGGTTGAATTTTCATTCACTTCGAATGGGCTTTTGTTGGATCCGAGGTTGGGTTGGACTCCACCCAACAGGCCTGAGTTGTAGGGCTACGTATTGCCTGCGAAAGGCTCCCTGCGGTGGAAGCTAAGTGGGGCACATCCATGGTGGGTCAAGCTAGAAGGTCCAACATCGAGAAGATAGGATGGTTTTATCTAGGAGATATTTCATTGATGCTGAATTCATGATGTGTCCAAATAGACCAACGGTCCAGATTAGAAAATCATGGGGCCCAGTTATACAAACCGAAAATCCCTGGTCGAAGACCATATAACTACTAGTGGCCACGGCCCACTGGTAAAGAAAATCATAATTAGTATGATGTTACAGGCCTTCCATGTATTTCACTCCAATCAAACTGACACCAAGTTCATGTGGTACAGCTCGCTTGGGTATATGGGGCCATCCTATTTCTCTTCTCCTGACTCATCACACAAACATACACAGAGATAAACGTGATGAGGTCTATCCTAGTCTTCCTCAAGGATAACTACTTTGAATTCAAAGAAGTTTCTCTAAACTCTGTAAAAAGACTTCTCGAATCTACAAGGAAAGAGCAAGAAGATAGAAATAATAGTCTATAAAATCCATAAATTGATTGATGATTAAATAAACGAGTTTTTGCCCCTTTAAATAGGCATACTAAGCCATGGAAGAAGTTTCAGAATTAAACTGTAACTAAAATACCTAGAAACCGTGACTTGTTATAAAAAGTAAACTAACTATTTATAGTGATTCTCACTTGTGTGCATGGTTTTCAGTCAAAAAAAAAAGTGTCGTATTTGGCTGAACGATAATGTTCCCCTAACTATTCTAAGCACTTTTCATATTCGGCGTCCATCCGAGGGTATTTCACAAATTAGGCATGGGCAACCCAGTGTAGCAAGGTTGGGTGGCTAAAGTAACTCGTCCTGCTCATTCAGATTTGTGAGATACTTCCATTTTAAATTCTGACAGTCTGGATCACTTCTATCATCGACCGGGCCTTTTCTGATCCATCTTGGCCATGAAACTGTCCATGACCCGCTCTACATCACAAACCTACACTTGGCATTCCATCCCATTTGTTCCCTGCCGTGTGTAGCCCACCTAAGTTGTGGATTGCTTGTCTTTTACTCCAATTCGTAGGATCAAGGACAGAACCTGATGGACGGATTTGATTTTACACATACAACTGGTGGACCCCACAAAGGCTGGGTGTTTTTCGCACTGTGTAAAACAAGTGGTGTAGACGATTACGGTCCTGCAAATGGGAAGACATTTCTATCAGAGGGTTTGTTCGGTCATGAAATTGAAAGGCTTTCAACGGGCGGTTCCAGGTCTGCCAAGGTCTGTCCAAGCATGGCTCGCATAGTAAATCCAGGGTCTAAGTCCAACTCAGATCCTTAATGCCCTGATCATCATAATTATGCATGGCCCAAGCCTGACTCTGGCCACCACCTTTGTGCTAGATCTGGACAGTTCATTGTGTGGTGTACCGTTATGTGATCTATGACAAAAATGCCGTTGAGACCATAATTATGCTGCCGACGGCTCTTAGACAGCATGAGCCCAGGTCAACTAATGACCGGACTTTAATTTAGGCATGGGCCTGGCCTTTAGGCCTAATAACTAGCTGAAGTCCAACCCAAAATGGGCTAGGTTGAAACGCTTGACAGGCCAGAATAGCCCATTAAAAGCCCCAAGTATAATCCATCTCAATTGGCTCACCTAGTAATAAACTTGGTGAAAAATCCTAATAGAGAGGCTTAGAGGTGTACACAGCTCGACTCCGCTCGGCCACTAGCTGACCCTAGCTCAAACTCAGCTCGGCTTGGTTAGCAGCTCGGGCCAATTCGAGCCAAGATCGAGCTGAGATCGCCTATGCAACATTTTCACAAACACATGAACTGTAATTTCAAATTCTCGCTGTATGCAAAACAACAACAACAATTTTACAGGTATTTCATCAAATTCTTTATAGGCAACATCAAAATAAAGAAAAAAAAAGGGTATTTGTTTTATATACATACCTTCCTTACCACCAGCCGACACTTCATTTTATTAAACACTTGGTAAGCAACATCGATATCAAAATAATCGAGTCACCAAACTGGTTGGATTCGAGTTCAATTTGAGTTGGGGTTCGATCCGAGTCGAGTCGAGCTTGAGCAAGCTCGAACTTGGTTAGAAATTTTTTTGAGCTAAAAAATCAGCTCGAACTCAATTTCGAACCGAGCCGAATCGAGCTTTTTCGAGTTAAGTCGAGCGAGCTAACCGAGCTAACTCAGTTCGTGTATAGCCCTAGAGAGGCTCATGCTGTTGCACTAGCAGTGCTATTTGGGTTGGGCTGACTTGAGCTCGATTGGCCCAACCCAAACTTTATGTGAGGTTAGATTGGACTTTTGGGGTGAAGATCATCAATTAAAACCCAGGTTGAATTGGGTTTGGTCTGATGCATCAAGCAACCCAACCCAACTCAACTCAATTCAACCTAACCCAAACCCTACCTTGTATGAATATATATGCGATACGAGTCATGCTTATTATATACTATATAAATGTTTAAGTCATGGTTGGGTCCTTGCTCTTGCTCGGGTGGTAGACTCTCAGGAGTTTCAACTCCTGGTCAAGGTTTCGAGTACCGATAGGTGGTGAAATTCGACTAGTGTGAGTGTGTGTGGTGTGTGCGCGTGTGTAAAAAAATAATAAAAAATGTTTAGTCATGGCTTGCATAGAACATAAGATTTATGCTAGGAACTGACATAAGCCACATGCTGCAATAACAAAATAATAATAAACAAATGATATTGACAATGGCATCTTTAGAAGACTTTGAAAATAATAAAGAAAATTTTGAATGGCTTATATTGATCAACTCTAAATAATCAATGGCTAGGGTCATCAATGAATTATAATTACAAAGAATAGGTTATTTATAGTGGATATAAGATGTTCTATGGTTTCTTGTGAGATTTAGATGCAGAATAGTTGTAGGATCTCCCTTGTATTGAATATGAAGGTCCTACGAAGAAGATGGCTTACCTGTTGCCATTGCTGTGAAATTGGAGCTTTGGGATCTTCCTTCCCTTACACCCTTTTGAGAAGAAGTGATGGGCTAAGAACTTCTCACAGTTGGTGTTGGATTGGGGACCCGGCCTCTTCTTATAGCTATAGGAGGCATCAAAACTCCTCTCCCAGGTAGGCTCCACACGAATTGAAAATCCTAGTTCCTTTACAACACTTTGTGCATATCACGGTAGTGGCACACCACCCCTTATATGAAATTCTGGATGCATCACAACTTAGCAAGGTACATTGGTGCACCCGATCACATTATCCGACCCTTAGGACAATCCAAACTGTTGATCAATAAGGCCCGCCCTATATAGTTCTTACATTCTTAAGGTAGAAGATCCCAACCATCCAATTTAAAAGGCTCTTCTTAGTTGAATTTGGCATGATTTTTGTAGGCTTTTTTTTTCTCTCTCTAAAATTGTGTTATAAGGTATGGGTGTTACTTTAATAATGCTAGTTAATGGTTAGATATTTGACTTTATGTTAGTTAATTAGTTGAAGGTATTAACCCAACCTAACCCAATTAATCCAACCCTGCTTGAATCATGTTATACTGAGTATTCCATCATTTTGATTGGGCTTTTGGTTGGCTCCAAGGTCGGGTAGGACCTTGGGTCGACTCATCTTGAGGTTGGGTTGGGACCCAACAGGCCTAATTTGAACCCCTAGTTTCTCCAGGGGATTGTTGCTGGGAACTTGGATCATACATACCCAACTCTCCACCTTTAACTTGGCATAAATCTACTTGAATCCAAACCTTCCAAGACTTGGATTTCATTGTAGATAGTTATAGACCAAGTACCATAGTAACTGGATGATCTTGACCCCACTTGAGGGTGTGAATGTGCACAGTGTGCATGGTCCAGGCGAGCACTAGAATTCACAAAATCGGTCAGCGTGTGCTGACCGATGTTTTTTTTATAAAAATTTTAAAACCCAACAGAGGCTGCACGTCCGACCTCTGAGATATGTAGTGGGCCACTAATATCCATCTTGTGATCAATCTGAACCATACATTGAGTCTATAGGGAGGGAATAACCCTCATCTAGGTAGAAGTTTGGCCGCATGCACGTGTACGCACGAAATTAAAGTCCAAACTCAAGATGAACGGTGTAACGCCAAGTCTTGTGGGCCACACCAAAATCAAACCGTTCTCTCTCTTTCCCAACGGTTTTTTGTCCTGAATTCAATATACGGGGTGGATTTTATCAAAAAACATCGATGTGGGGTCCACCAAACGTCGCAGTGCCGACGCAGAAGCTTTGTTTCGCAACAGAGCTCTGCACATGATCTCTGTGGGCCACCATCATGGTCCATATGATGCATCTGGACTGTCCATCAGAATCCCATAGCCCATGTTATCATTTCCTAGGTGACGAAATTTAAAGAGGACAGTTTGATCGATTTCCAACGGTTCAAACAAAAGATGAACGATGTAATGAAAGACTCTGTGGTCCCCACGTAATCTGAGTTAAACCATGCCATTCTCAACTGGTTTTTCGAGACGCATCTAATGGACGGTGTGGATTTCTCGAAAGAAGGACGAAGTGGGCCCCACAACACTCACCACAACCTGCTTTAAACAGGGAGTGCGCTTCCGATATTTCTGATGAATAGAGTACTTGCGACCGAGATCACAGCCCCAATCTGGACCGTCCAAACATCATAAACAGGATATCCGCACCTCTCTTTGGAGGCAAAACAGATCAGGGTTTGATTTGTGAGTTTTCACGTTGGTCCGATCTTTGACGCCAAGCAGACAACCGCGGCTGCGTAATGCCTCTCTGTGTACAGAAAGAAATCCTTACGCATGGGAGAGAAAAACTCCAGCCGACTTCTCCAAATCGACAGCATCCACCATGATTCACAGCTATAAAAGGGAAAGAGAAAGAGAGAGAAAAGGGGGGGAATTTGCACGGCTTGGACGTTGAAGAGAGAGAGACGGTTCAAGGCTTCAAAGTTTTTTTTTTCTCTAATTCTTTTCTTTCTTTCTTCCCTCATGCTGTCTTTTTCTTTGAAAGATTTTTGCTTCACCATGTGCATGTGTGGCTAAACCCCTTAGCTAGGGCTAAGAGGTGAAGCTTGTAGTGTGATGGGAGAGATTTTATGGCTTTGATTTATAATTTATGAATCACTTTAATTATAGTTTAATTAAAGGGGATGTTTTTAGTTTTTAATGGTCTATTGTGACTGAAATTACAATGGGTCTGCAATGACTTTGAGCATGTTCCTTTTTTTTAAAAAAAATGTTTATGACGTCAGGAAGCCCTGTTGTTCACCCTCGTCTCCTGGGATGGTCAGATGACGGTACCCTTCCTAACCTTTATAGTATGTTGATTGGTTGGTAATTAGTTTAATTCTGTTATTTACTTTGTCTCCTGGGCATGGTTTGATGATGGAATCCATTCTAATTCATATACCTTTCATCTCTTGAAAACTATATCAAAGGAAGTTCAGTCTTGATTTCCATGGTTACACCTTCAACTAGATGAAGATGGACTCTAAGTCCAGTTGAGTTTCTGATGCAAGTATAAAATCTCCCTGATCTCTATAAGTAAATTCTCTAAATCCCTAGTTTCCCTTCTCTAAATTCTTTAAGTTTTAGATTAATAGTTCACAATTATTCCTCAAATTACAACTCAATTTAGATTTCATCTCATTCTAGTTCTATTTCTAGTTAGTTTCAGATAACGTATAGGTATCAGTCCTTTGGGATTCGACCTCGGTCTTACCGAGTTTATTACTACATCACAACCCTTCACTTGGGGAGTGAACAGACATGAGAGGATTTTATTGATCGATTTGAGCAACAGTACTTCCTCGACCACATTCGTCGTCAGAGAGCGTTATATTTCGAGACTTTGGTGCAGTGGAACATGTTCGTGGCGTAATATGCGGCCCGTTTTGTGGCACTATCGAGGTTTGCGCTGTATTTGGTTGATGATGAGGGGAAAAAGGCCCGCTATTTCGAGAACGGCTTGTGTTACGGTCTTTGAGGCCGTGTTATTGGGCATGAGCTCCTGACCTTTCAGGCGGTAGTACAGAGGGCTTAGATTTACGAGACTGAGTGGACTAGTACACAGAGCGATCTAGATAAGATGAGAGGTCAGAAGAGGCAAGCCCCCTCCAGTTGCTCCCAACAGCATCGACGGCCACAGAGGCATAGGATCCACCCATCTACCAAAGCACCAGCAGCACCAGCGCCACCTCTCGTGCTACCCCATTAGCCGTTTACAAGGACTTGTTATGGATGTGGTGGGATAGGGCACCGCGTGTATGAGTGCCCCCGCCCTCATCTACAACAGCCGAGAGGGCCACAACAGCCTCCAGCGCAACAACGACCAGTAGCACCGACCCCGTCAGCAGCGACCGCGACCACAACCACCTCAGCCGCCGAGGCCCCACAAGCAGCAAAGGCAGCAGTACAGGGCACCGTAGAGGCAACAACAACACCAAGGACCTCAGAGGGGATAGACACCTCTCTAGTCAGTTCAGGCTAGGTTTTACGCGGCTCAGTAGGACTCGCAGACCTCTGGAGGAGTCATTGAGGGTATACTTCCAGTCTATGCATGCATCGCTCGAGTTTTATTTGATTCGAGTGTTTCACACTCATTTATGTCTGAGGGATTCTGCCGTTCGACTGGATTGCCGACAGAGTCTGCTCGAGAGAGGTTGACCGTATCGACGCCCTTAGGGAAGACTACAGTGTTAGGCCGCTTCTGTTCATCTTACCCCATGTTAGTGGGAGAGATTTTCTTACCTGCCGATTTATACATGTTACCGATGTCAGATTTTGACGTTATCTTGGGCATGGATTGGCTTGCCAAGTACCACGCCATCTAGGACTGTTCTGCAAGACAGTCACATTCTGCATACCCGGCTTGCTACAGTTTCAGTTTATTGCTGAGCCCAAATGAGAGCCGTTGTCTTGCTTGATGTCCTGCGTAGTTGAGGAGCACGTTGCCTTATGTATTGATTAGTCGATTGTTTGTGATTTCTCCGATGTGTTTCAGGAGATTCCGGGGTTGCCGCCTTGTCGGCATATTGAGTTCAGATCGATCTTGTGCCTGGTACCCCGCCTAATTTGAAGGCCCCGTACCGTATGATAATGATGGAGTTGCGAGAGTTGCAGTGACAGTTAGACGAGTTGCGGGAGTTAGGATTCATCCGTCCGAGCAGTTCTTCAAGTGGAGCGCTGATACTCTTCGTCAGGAAGAAGGATGACTCGTTGAGGTTATTTGTGGATTATCGCGAGCTCAACCGGGTCACGATTAAGAACAAGTACCCACTTTCGAGGATAGATGATTTGTTTGTTCAGCTGTAGGGTGCACAGTTCTTTTCAAAGATTGACTTGTGTTCTAGTTATCATCAGATTCGGGTCCGAGAGGAGGACATCCCGAAGACAGCTTTCAGGATGCGATATGGTCATTTTGAGTTTCAGGTCATGTCTTTCGGACTGACCAATGCACCCGCGGTCTTCATACAGTTGATGAATGAAGTCTTCCATCCATATCTCAATTAGTTTGTTGTGGTCTTCATCGACGACATTCTGATATATTCTAGGACCCGTGAGGACCATATACAGCATTTGAAGATCGTATTGCAGACCCTCTGTACCCACTAGCTATATGCAAAGCTGGAGAAGTGTGAGTTTTGACAGGAGGAGGTGAAATTCCTCAGTCCTGTGATGAAGATGGATGGTGTTGCAGTGGATCCCTCGAAGGTTGAGGCAGTGGTCAATGGAACCAACCCATGACTGTAAGACCCGTATCTTGGTCCATACCTTTCCGTAGACTTCCGCGGTCTTACTGGTCGAATTCCGGCAACCTTCGACCCTTAACCGATATCGACGCGCGACCCTGATTCATATGCCGACAACCCGAGTCGACTCAACCCGAGACCAATACCATAGCGACCGCGCCGTCGTCGCGGTTTGGATACCGCGACTCACATGCCGAGGCGATATCCTGGTCAAGAGATATGGGCCAACGTTCGGTGCGAGAAAACGCCGTGCGTTGCGAAAACCAAGGGAATCTCTACGATGTGTCACATTAATCACATCAATCCCATCAATCAATCACCCATCAATCCATCACATGTCAAGTACACATCACTTCCATCCCTTTTCCCAAGCAACCACAAAAGTCTTTCAAAATCATACCTCTCTTACACAAAAAGCCACAAAAGTCAAGCTTTTCTTACACCACTCATACCTCTCTTACACAAAAGCCTCAAAAGTTAAGCCTTTCCTTACACAACCATCATTCATCCATCCATCCATCTCTCTCTACATCACTCTCTCTCTTTCTCTCTTTTTCTCATTTCAAAAATCCCAAGCAACAAAGAGTCCCACGTATGAAATTTTGTAAAATCCCTAAACTCCAAGTGGCCCACCTCTTCATCCCAAGATCTCCCATCTCAACCCTCCATTCCTCATCTTAACGGTTGAAAACTAAGCTAAGGTGCCAAGGAACTCCTAGGAGCAAGAAGATCGGACGGTGGGTGCTAGATCCTTTTAGTTTTTCTTGTTTTTATGGTGGACCAAGTGAGGCCCACCGATCAATGGTGTGGATCTCACTTGGGACCCTAAGATAAGGCCGATGGTCTACTTGGATCATCATGATCATTCCATGATGGGGCCATTCTCCATGGACCCCATCATGATGTTTATTTTCTTTAGAAAGGTCATCTAGACCATCCATATTGGTGGGGAAAGGATCCCCACCGTTGATCTTCAGTTTTGGTGGTCACATGTGCAAAATGACCCACTTGATGTATGATTTCATGTAAGGGAGGGCCCATAATGACGGGATCCCTCCATCACAAGCCGTGTCCCACTCTCCATGTCTCTCTCTCTCTCTCCTTCATTTTATTTTATTTTATTTTATTTTTATGCAAGAAGATTGTGTGCCTCACTTGAATGGATCCCACCTTGGGAGTTAGTTTGTGCAAGTTTTTATTCAAGTGGGGCCCACCATATGCATTGTGCACACATCACCCATCCATGGTGGCCCACTTCATCAGGGCCCACCACTAATGATTTTTTTTTTGAGAGCAAACCGTCCAGCGTCTGGGACGCTGGATGTTTCAAAAAAAAAAAAGAAAGAAAGAAGAAGAGTAAAGCATTTGGGTGGCCCACTCGCTTAGGCCCCACCTTGATGTATATATTCGATCCAAGCCGTCCATCCTCTTACCCACATATTTTTAACCGTCAAATAAAAGAATGGGACTGATCCGAATATCGTGTGGGCCATAGCAAGGGAAACACTGGCGGTTACCATTGAACAATTTTCTGGTGTTTCTATGCACCCAAAAAAAAATGAACTTCGGACTCATTTCGATTGTTACGGGCCACTGATCGCAATGGCCGGGGCGGATTTCATTCTTGCGGGCCCCACGTGCGAAAAACCATCGAAAATCTAATTTTTCCCATTTTTATGAAAGAGGCAGAGCCTCTGCATTGGTGTCAGCGGGTGGCAGCGCTGCACGCTGCTACGTGCAGCCGTCCAGGCAGGCGGGTGGCATCCAGCTAGGGACCCACGGCTCCAGCCGTGGGCCCCACAGTAATGTTTATTTGCCATCCAACCGGTTCACTAGGTGGGCCACCCCAGTGGTGGGGCCCCCTCTAAAAATGAGATCAATCCAAAACTCAGGTGGTCCACACCACGTGAAACAGTGGACTTGGATGTCTACCATTGGAATCCTCTTTGGGGCCCACGTAAGTATTGGATCAAGCTGAAATTTATGTTTTCCCTTCATCCAGGTCAGAGTGACCTTATGAACGGGTTGGATTTCAAATAAACATCACGGTGGGCCACATACGTGAAACCCACAGTGATTTATGTATTTTATTCACACCGGTGACGCCCACTATGATTTGTGTTGTATCCAGACCATCCCCACTGGACGGTGAGGCCCACCCCAGCCGCATGTGTGTGTACATATATATCCATATATATATATTATTATATTATATATATATTACATATAATATTGTATATATTACATATATTATATTATATGTAGTTTATATATTATATAATATACACAATTGTACGCCTTCATGTGGGCCCCACCATTGTCACAGGCGATGCATCCAGACCGTCCATCCACTTGAAAAGATCATTTTAGGCCTATGGGTTAGGCCCATTTGAATTATAAAAGGCCTATGGGCTAGGCCCATTTGATTTATGAAATGCTTATGGGCTGGGCCCATTTGATTCATTTAAGGACTAAGAATTTGGGCCCACTTGATATGTAAAGCCTATGGGCTTAGGCTCACTTGATATTTAAGGCCTATGGGCTAGGCCCATTTGAATTTTAAAAGGGCATGGGCTAGGCCCATTTGATTTATAAAATGCTTATGGGCTAGGCCCATTTGATTCATTTAAGGCCTAAGAACTTAGGCCCATTTGATGTGTTGCAAGTCCATGGGACTAGGCCCATTTGATGTACTTCAAGGCCCATGTAATTGGACCCTTTTTGTTGAAATTTAAAGCCCATGGAGGTAGGCCATTTGATATATGTAAGGCCTAGGGGTTTAGGCCCACTTTGATATGCATACAAGGCCTACGGGTTTAGACCCATTTAATGTACGATAAGGCCTAGGGGTTTAGGCCCATTGAACTCATGTTAGGTCTATGGGCTGAGGCCCACTTGGTCTACATGTGAGACCCAATTGGTGTGACCCATTGGTCACATATTAGACTCATGAGACTAAGCTCATTCGATGCAATCCTAGGCCCACGGGTTTTGACCCATTGCAATGCACACAAGACCTATTGGTGTGGCCCATTTATATGGCCCATCTGATGAATAAAAGGCCCATAAGATGTGGCCCATTTGATACATATGTAAGGCCCAATGGGATGAACCTAAGGTTCATTGCAATGTGTAATCCCAATACAGGTTATGTAGCGACGTTTAAGAAGATCGTGCCTGGGGAACAATGTTGGTTTGACGTCCACATTGCGAGTGTAATGTTGGTTGGATGTCCACATTACAACTCTCCTTAGGGTCTATTGCTAGGCCGTACTTATTGTGTATAGGCCGTCCAGCCCATCTGCATTGTAAGAATGGTTCATCACTCATGTACATGTTTAGTATAGTTTTATGACTCATGATCATACGCATCATATGCATGCTTGATATGAGGATTGACTGATCATAGCATATGCCTTCGGGCAGGTTGTTTATGGGCTCCTGGTTAGGCAATGTTGCCCTATATGAGCGCACGATATGCGCAGGATTTGTTGCATGACTGGATAGCGTGAATCATGCATTTCACATTTGTGTGTCATGGTTATTGTACGCCCTAGCGACATCAGGGCCGTAGCCTCCATGGATGTATCGTGGTTGGTAGGATTGAATACCGAAAATCTTATTCTACATAGGGTACTATAGATATCCCTGGGTGAAAGTCCCTAAACCCTTATGGTACCAAGAGGTTGCTCCAACGTCTAGACCGAGTGGGTAGATGAGCGTTGAGTGCCGATTACCAGACGGTTACGCTCTCCCCTGTGTCATGGTCGGTTGGAAGGGGGTGCGGCTTACCCGCCCGAGAGTAGGGGACAATGCTAGGCTGAGTTTGACCAGCTTGAGGAATAGGTCTGCTATCGACGAGTCACGCCCGATATTGGCAGACGGATAGTGAGGTCTCTTCCGCTTACCTTATTGCGCGCGATGTGGTGGCAATCTGGTTTAGAGTGTACTAGACCCCGGTGATATTCCATATTTGAGCTGTATTGATGTATGGACATAGATGAGGATCTGTATGCTTGAGTTGCATTGCACATCGCATGGCCTTGGGGTGGCTGATACCATTCATGTCTTGCATCGCATAAGCCTTGGTACGGCTCATCATATTATGGATCCATCTGCATATTCCGCATTGCTCTGACATTGCATGTTCATATTACTACCTTGCGCACACACTTTCACCACCCTCTAAGCTTTCTGTAAGCTTATGCACGACCGTTGTGTGCAGGTGACGTTGGATCGCAGCAGCGCTGAGGCAGGAGCACGTTGCAGAGCGTTTGGAGTTTTTGGTTCTTTATCATTGTATTTCCCTTTATGCTCATTGTACTTGTAAAGTTTTTGATCATAGTGAAAATGTAATGGAGTTCTTGGTTGTTGTTTGTGGATTATGCCTTTGGTTATGCTTATTACGAATCAAACTGATATTTAAAATCCTCCTCGTAGCATCCTAGGATAGGAACCTGGCGAATGGGAGCTAGGAGCCGAGAATGGGGTTCTACGGAGGCTGTCGGCGTCGGATTCGGCGATCGAGAATTTTGTGAGCCCAGTTTCTGAGTTTGGGGCGTGACAGAAGTTGGTATCAGAGCATAACTTGGGAATAACCGAGAACAACATTACATGTCCGCTATGAGTGAAGAATGGCTAAGTCCCGAAGTTCGGATAGCTTCGCGACCTTCCAATACAGACCATTAACGTGCGCACCTTCGAGAGTTTTGAAGTTGATAGGCACCTTCGCTCTTTCCTGTAGGACATGACACCTGGGAGAGTTACCCGATCGACTCCCGCACCACCACCTGAGGATTCTGCTTCACCATCGGAGGCTCTAGCTTTACCACCTGCGTCTCCTGTTCCACCCTTAGAGATCCCTGCTTCCTTCCCTGAGGATGACATTCTCCACCTGAGGCCGATGAGGAGCCGACTGTGACTGTGAGTACTTCTCAGTTGCAGCAGATGTTATAGGCTGTGACAGTCGCACTCCAGGGACAGGGTAGGCGCC
The DNA here is from genome assembly GCA_037074715.1 of Magnolia kwangsiensis. Classification (NCBI taxonomy): domain Eukaryota; kingdom Viridiplantae; phylum Streptophyta; class Magnoliopsida; order Magnoliales; family Magnoliaceae; genus Magnolia; species Magnolia kwangsiensis. Next base: position 59,016,126 of record CM073571.1, on the reverse strand, counting down.
CAGTTGTTTCACCAGCTCAGGCAGAGCAGGAGCGCACGAGCGCCTTACTTCGTGAGTTCAGACGGCTTGAACCCCCATGTTTCCAGAGCGAGCCAGATCCGACTGTAGCAGAGAGATGGCGCTCCGATGTGGAGAAGATCTTTGATACCATGTCATGTACGACCAATCAGCGCTTCCGGCTAGCTGTATTTCTCTTCCAGGGTGAGGCTGAGCATTGGTGGACCTCTGTTACCCGTGTTGCCGGACCTGAGTATATCTGGACATGGGAGGACTTTGTTGATCGATTCGAGGAGCAGTATTTCCCCGACCATATCCGCCATCAGCGAGCTTTAAAGTTCGAGACTCTAGTACAGGGAGACATGACTGTGGCGCAGTACGCGGCCCGTTTCGTTGCACTCTCGAGATTTGCACCATATATGGTTGATGAAGAGGGGCAGAAGGCCCGCCGTTTCGAGCACGGCTTACGTTACGGCCTTCGAGGTCGTGTTATTGGGCATGAGCTTCCTACTTTCCAGGCTGTAGTGCGGAGAGCTCAGATTTATGAGATTGAGTGGGCCGGTTCTCAGTCTGAGCGTGGTCAGAGGAGAGATCGGAAGAGGCAGGCTTCTTCCAGTCCTTCCCAGCAGCGTCGACCACAGCAGTAAGGCGCACAGGTCACCCAGCATTTCGAGCACCATCAGCACCAGCAGCACCTCCACCACCACCTCAGAGGCAGTTCACCGGCACTTGCTTCAGGTGCAGTGCGACGGGACACCGTTCATGGGAGTGTCCCAGCTCCCAGCAGCAACAGAGAGGTCCACAGCAGCAGAGACCTCCACCGCAGCAGTAGAGACCCCCACAGCAGCAGCGACAGCAGCCTCCACCACCGAGGCCACCTCAGCAGCAGCATCAGCATCATCACCAGCCTCAGAGGCCACAGAAGCAGAGGCAGCAGTTTAGGCCGCCTCAGCGACCCCAGCAGCAGCAGCAGCATGCTCAGAGGGGATAGGCACCTCCCCAGCCGGCTCAGGCAAGGTTTTATGCAGCTCAGTAGGACCCTCAGTCTTCTGGAGGAGTCATTGAGGGTATACTGTCAGTTTCTGCATGCATTTCACGTGTACTGTTTGATTCTGGTGTATCACATTCTTTTGTGGCCGAGAGCTTCTGTAGATCGGCTGGCTTACCGTTGGAGTCTGCTGATGAGAGCCTATCAGTATCGACTCCCTTGGAAAAGACTGGAGCGTTGGGACGATTTTATTCTTCTTGCCCCGTTTTAGTTGGGGATACCTTTCTGCCTGCCGATCTGTTCATTTTACCGATGTCCGAGTTCGACGTCATCCTAGGCATGGATTAGCTCGCTGAGTATTATGCCATTTTGGACTGCACCGCGAGGACCGTCACTTTTTGTATACCCGGCGTGCCACAGTTCGAGTTCGTTGCAGAGGCCAGAGGAGAGCGGTTGTCTTGTTTGATGTCTTGCGCCATAGAGGAGCCTGTTGCCGTTTGCATCGACCGTATGCCCGCGGTTTACGATTTTCCCGATGTGTTTCAGGAGATTCATGGATTACCACCTCGTCGACTTACCGAGTTTCAGATCGATCTCGTGCCCGGTACCGCGCCTATTTCGAAGGTCCCGTACGTATGGCACCGTTAGAGTTACGGGAACTGCAGAAGAAGTTGGACGAGTTGCGTGAGTTGGGCTTTATCCGTCTGAGCAGTTCTCCGTGGGGAGCGCCGGTACTCTTCGTGAAGAAGAAGGATGGCTCGTTGAGGCTCTGCGTTGACTATCGCGAGCTCAACAAAGTCACGATCAAGAATAAGTACCCGCTCCCTAGGATTGATGATTTGTTTGACCAGCTACAGGGTGCACAGTTCTTTTCGAAGATTGACCTGCGTTCCGGTTATCATCAGATTCGGATCCGAGATGAGGACATTCCGAAGACGGCATTCAGGACGCGTTACGGTCATTTTGAGTTTCAGGTCATGTCCTTCGGACTGACCAATGCACCCGCGGTCTTCATGCAGCTGATGAACGAGGTCTTCCGCCCATATCTGGATCAATTTGTTGTAGTCTTCATCGATGACATTCTGATCTACTCGAGGATCCGTGAGGAGAATGAGCAGCACTTGGAGATTACCTTGCAGACCCTCCGCGCACACCAGCTTTATGCGAAGCTGGAGAAGTGTGAGTTCTGGCAGGAGGAGGTGAAGTTCCTCGGTTACGTGGTGACAAGGGAGGGTGTCGCAGTGGACCCCTCGAAGGTCGAGGCAGTGCGTCAGTGGGGCTAGCCCACGACTGCGACAGAGATCCGCAGTTTTCTTGGCTTGGCGAGCTATTATCGACGTTTCATTGAGGGCTTCTCTCGTATTGCAGCCCCGCTGACCAGGTTGACTCGGAAGGGCGCAGAGTTTATTTGGAGTGACGCCTGCGAGTGAGTATTTATGGAGTTGAAGGACCGTCTGACGTTCGCTCCTGTCCTCACTCTTCCCTCTGGGAGTGACGGCTTTATTGTATTCACTGATGCCTCGCATATCGATTTGGGTGCTGTCCTGATACAGCATGGGAGACCAGTGGCCTTTGCGTCTCGTCAGCTCAAGGTCCATGAGCTGAACTATCCTACACATGATCTGGAGCTGGCTGCAGTTGTCTTCGCACTGAAGGTGTGGAGGCACTATCTTTATGGGGTTAGGTTCGAGCTCTTCTCTGATCACAAGAGCTTGAAGTACCTCTTCTCGCAGTCTGAGTTGAATATGAGACAGAGGCGCTGGATGGAGCTCTTGAAAGACTATGATTTTGACCTCCAGTACCACCCGGGCAAGGCGAACGTGGTGGCAGATGCCCTCAGCCGTCAGCCACGAGGCCTAGTGGCGCATATGATGATTCAGGACTGGCGGATGCTTGAGGATATCGCAGCGTATGATTTTGAGTTTGGCCTGCAGTCTTCCATTGTACAGTTATCGAGCTTGTCGATTCAACCCTCTCTTGTTGCTAGGGTGATCGAGGCTCAGCAGGCTGATCAGTCGTTACAGAGTTATATGGCTGAGGCGGCATCTGAGGGTTAGGCTGATTGGCAGATCGGTACAGATGGTGGACTTCGCTTCAGAGGCCGATTGTGTGTCCCGGATATTCTAGAGTTGCGTAGAGATCTTATGACCGAGGCACATCGATCACGATTTTTTATCCACCCGGGCTCGACGAAGATGTACCGTGACATGAGGCGACAGTATTTTTGGGCGGGGATGAAGAGCCAGATCGCCAGTTTTGTGGCCGAGTGTGACATGTGCCAGCGTGTCAAGGCCGATCATCAGAGACCTCCAGGTCTATTGCAGCCGTTGAGCGTCCCGATGTGGAAGTGGGAGCACGTGTCGACTGATTTCATTATGGGTTTGCCGAGGACTCAGCGCGGTCATGACGCCATTTGAGTTTTTGTGGATCGTCTGACGAAGTCGGCACATTTCCTTGCGATGCGTGTGACTTGGTTTATGGATCGGCTTGCGAGATTATTCATCGAGGAGATTGTGAGACTGCATGGCGTTCCAGTCTCGATCGTTTCTGACCGAGACTCGAGGTTCTCGTCTCAGTTTTGGGGGAGCTTCCAGCGTGCGATGGGGACTGATTTGCAGCTCAGCACCGCGTACCATCCACAGACCGATGGCCAGACCGAGAGGGTCAATCAGATACTTGAGGATATGCTTCGGGCCTGCGCGATTGACTTCGGGGGTAGCTGGGATGAGCATCTGCGATTGGCTGAGTTCGCATATAATAACAGCTATCAGGCGACCATCGGCATGGCTCCTTTTGAGGCACTATATGGCAGACTATGCAGATCACCGAGTTGTTGGACCGAGGTTGGAGAGCGTCGTCTCCTAGGTCCCGAGCTTGTGCAGGAGACTTCAGAGGCTATTGACATCATCAGGTAGAGGATGCGCACAGCTCAGAGCCGACAGAAGAGTTCTGCTGATCGTCGGCGTCGTCCCTTGGAGTTTGATGTAGGGGACCATGTGTATCTCAAGGTCTAGCCCATGAAGGGCGTAGTTCGATTTGGAGCGAAGGGCAAGCTTGCCCCGAGATTCATAGGACCTTTTGAGATCACTGGGCCCGTTGGCGCCGTGGCCTATCGGCTTGCCTTGCCATCACAGTTGTCTGGCGTTCACGATGTTTTTCACGTCTCCATGTTGAGGAAGGGTGAGTCAGACATAGTTTCCGTTATTGATTGACAGCCGTTGGAGGTTCGTGAGGACGCTTCTTACATTGAGCAGCCAGTCCGTATCCTTGATCGGAAGGAGCAGGTCCTCAGAACCAAGGTCATTCCGTTGGTGAAGGTGCAGTGGGGTCACCATTCTGTAGAGGAGGCTTCGTGGGAGCGTAAGGCTGAGATTCAAGAGCGTTATCCTCATCTCTTTGATGGTTGACCATATGTTGTATTTTGCAATTTACCTTTGATATTATATGATGATGTTATGTCTCTTCCTCCTGAGTTATGTCTAGTTGTGATGATTGAATAAATTTCGATGACGAAATTTTTTTAAGGAGGGGAGAGCTGTAAGACCCGTATCTTAGTCCGTACATTTCCGTAGACTTCCGCGGTCTTACCGGTCGAATTCCGGCAACCTTCGATCCTTAACCGATACCGTCGCGCGATCCTGATTCATATGCCGATAACCCGAGTCGACTCAACCCGAGACCAACACCATAGCGACCGCGCCATCGCCGCAGTTCCGATACCGCGACTCGCGCGCCGAGGCGATACCCTGGTCAAGAGATATGGGCCAACGTTCGGTGCGAGAAAATGCCGTGCGTTGCGAAAACTAAGGGAATCTCTACGATGTGTCACATCAATCACATCAATCCCATCAATCCATCACATGTCAAGTACACATCACTTCCATTCCTTTTCCCAAGCAACCACAAAAGTCTCTCAAAACCATACCTCTCTAACACAAAAAGCCACAAAAGTCAAGCTTTTCTTACACCACCCATACCTCTCTTACACAAAAGCCTCAAAAGTCAAGCCTTTCCTTACACAACCATCATTCATCCATCCATCCATCTCTCTCTACATCACTCTCTCTCTTTCTCTCTTTTTCTCATTTCAAAAATCCCAAGCAACAAAGAGTCCCACGTATGAAATTTTGCAAAATCCCTAAACTCCAAGTGGCCCACCTCTTCATCCCAAGATCTCCCATCTCAACCCTCTATTCCTCATCTTAACGGTTGAAAACCAAGCTAAGGTGCCAAGGAACTTCTAGGAGCAAGAAGATCGGATGGTGGGTGATAGATCCTTTTAGTTTTTCTTATTTTTATGGTGGACCAAGTGAGGCCCATCGATCAATGGTGTGGATCTCACTTGGGACCCTAAGATAAGGCCGATGGTCTACTTGGATCATCATGATCATTCCATGATGGGGCCATCCATGGACCCCATCATGGTGTTTATTTTCTTTAGAAAGGTCATCTAGACCATCCATATTGGTGGGGAAAGGATCCCCACCGTTGATCTTCAGTTTTGGTGGTCACATGTGCAAAATGACCCACTTGATGTATGATTTCATGTAAGGGAGGGCCCATAATGACGGGGTCCCTCCATCACAAGCCGTGTCCCACTCTCCATGTCTCTCTCTCTCTCCTTCATTTTATTTTATTTTATTTTATTTTATTTTATTTTTATGCAAGAAGATTGTGTGGCCCACTTGAATGGATCCCACCTTGGGAGTTAGTTTGTGCAAGTTTTTATTCAAGTGGGGCCCACCATATGCGTTGTGCACACATCACCCATCCGTGGTGGCCCACTTCATCAGGGCCCACCACTAATGATTTTTTTTTTTGAGAGCAAACCGTCCAGCATCTGGGACGCTGGACGTTTTAAAAAAAAGAAAAAAAAAGAAAGAAGAAGAGTAAAGCATTTGGGTGGCCCACTCGTTTAGGCCCCACCTTGATGTATATATTCGATCCAAGCCGTCCATCCTCTTGCCCACATAGTTTTAACCGTCAAATAAAAGAATGGGACTGATCCGAATATCGTGTGGGCCATAGCAAGGGAAACACTGGCTGTTACCATTGAACAATTTTCTGATGTTTCTATGCACCCAAAAAAAAATGAACTTCGGACTCATTTCGATTGTTACGGGCCACTGATCGCAATGGCCGGGGCGGATTTCATTCTTGCAGGCCCCACGTGCGAAAAACCATCGAAAATCTGATTTTTCCCATTTTTATGAAAGAGGCAGAGCCTCTGCATTGGTGTCAGCGGGTGGCAGCGCTGCACGCTGCTGCTTGCAGCCGTCCAGGCGGGCGGGTGGCGTCCAGCTAGGGACCCACGTCTCCAGCCGTGGGCCCCACAGTAATGTTTGTTTGCCATCCAACCGGTTCACTAGGTGGGCCACCCCAGTGGTGGGGCCCCCTCCAAAAATGAGATCGATCCAAAACTCAGGTGGCCCACACCACGTGAAACAGTGGACTTGGATATCTACCATTGGAATCCTCTTTGGGGCCCACATAAGTATTGGATCAAGCTGAAATTTATGTTTTCCCTTCATCCAGGTCAGAGTGACCTTATGAACGGGTTGGATTTCAAATAAACATCACGGTGGGCTGCATACGTGAAACCCACAGTGATTTATGCATTTTATTCACACCGTGACGCCCACTGTGATTTGTGTTGTATCCAGACCGTTCCCACTGGACGGTGGGGCCCACCCCAGCCGCATGTGTGTGTACATATATATCCATATATATATTATTATTATTATTATTATTATTATATTATATATATATTACATATAATATTGTATATATTACATATATTATATTATATGTAGTTTATATATTATATAATATACACGATTGTACGCCTTCATGTGGGCCCCACCATTGTCACAGGCGATGCATCCAGACCGTCCATCCACTTGAAAAGATCATTTTAGGCCTATGGGTTAGGCCCATTTGAATTATAAAAGGCCTATGGGCTAGGCCCATTTGATTTATGAAATGTTTATGGGCTGGGCCCATTTGATTCATTTAAGGCCTAAGAATTTGGGCCCACTTGATATGTAAAGCCTATGAGCTTAGGCTCACTTGATATTTAAGGCTTATGGGCTAGGCCCATTTGAATTTTAAAAGGGCATGGGCTAGGCCCATTTGATTTATAAAATGCTTATGGGCTAGGCTCATTTGATTCATTTAAGGCCTAAGAACTTAGGCCCATTTGATGTGTTGTAAGTCCATGGGACTAGGCCCATTTGATGTACTTCAAGGCCCATGTAATTGGACCCTTTTTGTTGAAATTTAAAGCCCATGGAGGTAGGCCATTTGATATATATAAGGCCTAGGGGTTTAGGCCCACTTTGATATGCATACAAGGCCTACGGGTTTAGACCCATTTAATGTACGATAAGGCCTAGGGGTTTAGGCCCATTGAACTCATGTTAGGTCTATGGGCTGAGGCCCACTTGGTCTACATGTGGGACCCAATTGGTGTGACCCATTGGTCACATATTAGACTCATGAGACTAAGCTCATTCGATGTAATCCTAGGCCCACGGGTTTTGACCCATTGCAATGCACACAAGACCCATTGGTGTGGCCCATTTATATGGCCTATCTGATGAATAAAAGGCCCATAAGATATGGCCCATTTGATACATATCTAAGGCCCAATGAGATGAACCTAAGGTCCATTGCAATGTGTAATCCCAATACAGGTTATGTAGCGACGTTTAAGAAGATCGTGCCTGGGGAACAATGTTGGTTTGACGTCCACATTGCGAGTGTAATGTTGGTTAGATGTCCACATTACAACTCTCCTTAGGGCCTATTGCTAGGCCGTACTTATTATGTATAGGCCGTCTAGGCCCATCTGCGTTGTAAGAATGGTTCATCACTCATGTACATGTTTAGTATAGTTTCATGACTCATGATCATACGCATCATATGCATGCTTGATATGAGGATTGACTGATCATAGCATATGCCTTCGGACAGGTTGTTTATGGGCTCCTGGTTAGGCAGTGTTGCCCTATATGAGCGCACGATATGCACAGGATTTATTGCATGACTGGATAGCGTGAATCATTCATTTCACATTTGTGTGTCATGGTTATCGTACGCCCTAGCGACATCAGGGCCGTAGCCTCCACAGATGTATCGTGGTTGACAGGATTAGATACCGAAAATCTTGTTTTACATGGGGTACTATAGATATCCCTGGGTGAAAGTTCCTAAACCCTTATGGTACTAAGAGGTTGCTCCAACGTCTACACCGAGTGGGTAAATGAGCGTTGAGTACCGATTACCAGACGGTTACGCTCTCCACTGTGTCGTGGTCGGTTGGAAGGGGGTGCGGCCTTACCCGCCCGAGAGTAGGGGGCAATGCTAGGCTGAGTTTGACCAGCTAGAGGAATGGGTCCGCTATCGACGAGTCGCGCCCGATATTGGCAGACGGATAGTGAGGTCTCTTCAACTTACCTTATTGCGCGCGATGTGGCAGAAATCTGGTTTAGAGTGTACTAGACCCCGGTGATATCCCATATTTGAGCTGTATTGATGTATGGACATAGATGAGGATCTGTATGCTTGAGTTGCATTGCACATCGCATGACCTTGGTGTGGCCGATACCATTCATGTCTTGCATCGCATAAGCCTTGGTACAGCTCATCATATTATGGATCCATCTGCATATTCCGCATTGCTCTGACATTGCATGTTCATATTACTACCTTGCGCACACACTTTCACCACCCTCTAAGCTTTCTGTAAGCTTATGCACGACCGTTGCGTGCAGGTGACGTTGGATCGCAGCAGCGCTGAGGCAGGAGCACGTTGTAGAGCGTTTGGAGTTTTTGGTTCTTTATCATTGTATTTCCCTTTATGCTCATTGTACTTGTAAAGTTTTTGATCATAGTGGAAATGTAATGGAGTTCTTGGTTGTTGTTTGTGGGTTATGCCTTTGGTTATGCTTATTACGAATCAAACTGATATTTAAAATCCTCCTCGTAGCATCCTAGGATCGGAACCTGGCGAATGGGAGCTAGGAGCCGAGAATGAGGTTCTACAGAGGCTGTCGGCGCCGGATTCGGTGATCGAGAATTTTGTGAGCCCGATTTCTGAGTTTGGGGCGTGACAATGACTGCGTTCGAGATCCGCAGTTTCCTTGGTTTAACGGGATATTATCGATATTTCATTGAAGGCTTCTCCCGTATTGTAGTCCCATTGACTAGGTTGACTTGGAAGGGCACAAACTTTATTTGGACTGACGCATGCTCCTGTCCTCACTCCTCCCTCAGGAAGTGATAGATTTATTGCATTTACCGATGCCTCATATATTAGTTTAGGTCCTGATGCAGCACGGGAGACCAGTGGCCTTCGCGTCTCGCTAGCTCAAGGTCCATGATCTGATCTACGCCACGCATGATTTAGAGTTGGCAACAGTCATCTTCACATTGAAGGTATGAAGGCACTACCTTTATGAGGTTAGATTCGATCTCTTCTTTGACCACAAGAGCTTGAAGTAATTATTCTCTCAGTTTGAGCTGAACATGAGGCAGATGCGTTGGATAGAGTTCCTGAAGGATTATGATTTTGACCTCCAGTACCACCTAGGCAAGGCAAACATGGTGACGGATGCCCTCAGCCGTCAGCCACAGGGCCTGGTGGCACACATGATGATTCATGAGTGGAGGATGCTCGAGGATATAGAAGAGTACAACTTCGAGTTTGGTCTGCAGTCTTCTATCGTTCAGCTATCGAGCCTATCGATTCAACCCTCTCTTGTCGCAAGGGTGATCGAGACTCAACAGACAGACGAGTCATTACAGGATTACAGAGCAGAGGGAGCATCTGAGAGTTAGACAAATTGATAGATTAGTTTTGATGGTGGACTTCGCTCCGGAGGCCGATTGTGTGTCCTGGATATTCCTGAGTTGCGCAGAGATCTTATGACTGAGGCACATCGATCGCGATTTTCTATCCACCGTGACTCGACGAAGATGTATCGTGATTTGAGGAGATAATATTTTTAGTTGGGGATAAAGCGTTAAATCGCCAGTTTTGTGGTTGAGTGTCGCACATGCCAGCGTGTCAAGGCCGATCATTAGAAACTCCCTGATCCATTGCAGCCGTTGAGCATCCCGATGTGGAAGTGGGAGCATGCACGTATCTATCGATTTTATCATGGGTTTGTCAAAGACTCAGCGCGGTCATGACGCCATCTGGGTTATCATGGACCATCTGACGAAGTAGGCATATTTTCTTGCGATTCGTGAAACTTAGCATGCGGACCTACTCGCCAAGCTGTTTGTTGATGAGATCATGAGACTACACAGTGTTCCTATCTCTATCATTTCAGACTGAGACCCAAAGTTCACGTCTTAGTTTTGGGAGAGCTTTTAGAGAGCGATGGGCACTGATTTGCAGCTCAGCACTGCATATCATCCGTATACCGATGGGCAGACCGTAAGGGTTAACCAGATCTTTGAGGATATGCTTAGAGCATGTGCGATCGACTTTTCAGGTAGCTGGGATGAGTATCTATGCTTGGCTGAGTTCGCATATAACAATAACTATTAGGCGATCATTAGCATGACTCCTTTTGAAGCATTATACGACAGACCGTGCAGATCTCCGAGTTGTTAGAACGAGGTCGGAGAGCGGAGTATCCTAGGTCATGAGCTTGTGCAGCAGACATCAGAGGCTATTGATATCATCAGGCAGAGGGTGCGCACAGCTCAGAGTTGGCAAAATATTTTTGCTAATCGTCGGCATTGTCCCTTGGAGTTTGTAGTTGGGAACAGAGTGTATCTTAAGGTCTCGCCTATGAAGGGCGTAGTTCGATTTGGAGCTAAGGGAAAGCTTGCCCTGAGATTCATATGACCTTTTGAGATCACTGGGTGTGTTGGCCTGTGGCCTATCGACTTGCCTTGCCATCTCAGTTGTCGGGCGTCCACAACATTTTTCATGTCTCCATGCTGAGAAAGTGTGGATTAGACATCGTTCCTGTTATTGATTGGCAGCCGCTGGAGGTTCGCGAAGACGCTTCTTATATTGAGCAGTCAGTTCGTATCCTTAATCGGAAGGAGTAGGGCCTCCGGACCAAGGTCATCCCCTTGGTAAAGGTTCAGTGGGGTCACCTTTTTGTTGATGAGGCATCTTGGGAGCACGAAGTTGAGATTCGAGAGTGTTATCTCCATTTCTTTGATGATTAATTATATGTTGTATCTTGTATGCTATCTCTGATTTTATATGATAATGTTATGTTTCCTCTTTCTTTATGAGTTATGTCTAGTTGCAATGATTATGTAAATTTTGAGAACAAAATTTTTTATTTGGAGGGGAGAGCTGTAAGACCCGTATCCTATACCGTATCGTTCCATAGGCTTCCACGGTCCTCTTGGTCGAATTTCGGCAACTCTTGATCTGTATCTGACGTTTGTGCGCGATCCTAAGATGAATCCTGCATACCAAAGTCGACTCGACCCGAAAATTGTACCCTAACGACCGCGTCGTCGCCGCGGCTCCAACGCCATAACTCGTGCACCAATCCGATACCCGGGTTAGGAGATGTGGGCCCGCGTTCATTTCGAAGAAACGCAGTGCTTTGTGAATTCTGAGAGAATCTATACAACCCGTCACATCAATCAAGTCAAGTACATCACCCATACCCCATGCACCTCACCCTATCCCATGTATAAACACCCACTTCCTCTTTTCCACAAGTCAACTCTCTCTCTCCTTACCCATTCATCTTTTACCAAAATTTCAAACAAACCTATACCTCTTCATCCCCTTCCTTACAACACCCATTCTACCCATCCTATATCAATCCATCACCTCTCTTTCTCTCTTATTCTCTAAGCAATCTCATAACTCCCATGAGAGCTTCCAATGTCCAAGCTCTCTCTCAAAAAAAAAACAAGTGTAGCCCACTTTCCCACCCTCTCATCTCCCATCTTAACCATTCATTCTCCATCAACCTCCATTAAAATAGTAGGCAAGGAGCATACGAGTCCAATGAGCTAAAGAAGAAAGCCGATGGGTGGATGATCCACCGTTGATTTAAATTTTGGAGCCCACTTGATATGGGACCCTCATAATGTAGGCATTGTATAAGGGTGGGCCCATTAGTGGCAGGGTCCCTCCCCTTTCACATTCTTCTCTCTCGCCTTTTCTCCTCTATTTTTTTTTTTTTTTTATTATGTGATAATGATGTATATGGCCCACCTAATCTGGGCCGTCCATGTATTGGGCCTCACCTCACTACCTGTCCAATGGACAAGCATGGACTGAATGGAATAAAAACACAAATATTTGCCGATCCAAAGCTTTGGTGGGCCACCACGTGGGCCCCATTAGTTGTATGTGTGCAACCGTCCATTCATGTGGGGCCTACCATGATGGATGTGTACTATATCTAGACCGTCCATTCATATGGAACCTACCATAATGAATGTGTTTCATCTGGCTGACCGCCTAGCGTCTCTGGACGCTGGACTCTGGCACCCCACACTCACACACACATGTATATGCATAATATATATATATATATATATATATATATATATATATATATATATATATATATTATTATATAAATATATATGGTGGGCCACACCACGTGGACCCACCCCGTTATACCCAACCGCCCATCCAGCATCCAGACTCTCTAGACGCTGGACCAAACCTGTTGTATATAATATAGATAATATATATATATATATATATATATATATATATATATATATATATATATATATATATATATAAATAAAAGGTACAATGAGTTCGAGCGTACGCCCGCTCCTGTGAGGTCGAGACGTGGTGCGTCGGGAGCTGTCCGATCAAGCGGATAAACGTGCGGTGGATATCCTACTTATTAGAGCTGGGGATGTACACGACCTAATATAAGGTTAAAAATAGTATTTTTTGGAAAACACACCCCGGTCCCTCTTCTCTCCCTCGTGAGAAAACCGATTTCTAGTCCTAACTCCCTGTCTCAGCCCCTCTATCTTCTTGCTGCACTCAAGTGCCCTTCTTTCTCCCGCCTGAAAAAATCCATTTCCAACCCCATCTCCCTGCTGCTTTCTCCCTGTCTTAGCCCCTCCATCTCTCTCCCTCTCTCTCAAGTGGCAACAGCAAACCCCCTCTCCCTTCCAATGTCTCTTTCCAACACAAGTGGCCATGAAAGCAACAGACCGCAAGCACGCACGGTACCCTCGGGTATATATATATATATATATATATATATATATATATATATATATCATCTTTTGATGGGTTGCAAATGTCTTTCTCAATGTTTTAGAAAATTTTCTTCCTTATGCTAACCATTAAAGGTAAAAAAAATTTTAATTAAAAATTTTGAATTCATTTTAAAATCCATTTTCTGATCATTGCTCTAAATCTTTCATCTTCCTGATTTATTTATTTATTATTATTATTTAATGTTTAAATCTTTGTTTAAAGGTTTGGTTTCTAATATTCTAAGGGTTGTTTTCCTCTCATGCAGGTATGAAGAGAAATTTCGATTGGCTATTCATGTACTCCACCATGAAACTATCCTTCTTCAGTATCTTTTTCCGATTCTATTGTTTTTTCAATGCATAAATCAATGTACATACAGTGAATTTTCATCAAGGTATTTTGACATTTCATTTCTGCAAAAAATTATTTTTTCATGTTCTGTATGAACAAGGAACTAGCCTATTTGGTAGCTGTTCTGTACATTTGTGAAGTGTTTTTTGTTTATCCCATCCATTGATCCAAGGGCCCTACCTTGGATAAATCATGTCCGAAATATCTCTCAAATTGGAAGATTCTAATCATTAAATATTGTTTTTTCTCTGTTGAATGTGGACCGTTGGTGCATTTCTTCTTAATCATGTATTTGCATACCCAAAATGAAAAAGGTTAGAGTTTATCAAATGAAGATATTTTTGGGGCACAGTTCATCGAAGATGGGCCATTAGAGCAATGGATGGGTTGAACCAAGCATTGGCTCCACACCTATGAAAGGCATAACCACACATTGCAAATCTAAAACAAATATGCATGTGCCCAGTATATAAGATGGAATTTTTATGAGTACCAATGGTTGGCTCTTACACTATTAAAGAAGTTAATAACTTCTTTATACTAAATTATTATCTTCCACAGCCAACCATCACAAACAAACTGCATTGTAAAGGCAGAAAATAGAATCGGCAACTATAACAAAGTAATACAAAAATTCTCCCAAACACCAACTACAACGATGGGGTCATGCTGTCCAGTTTTGGACGCAATTTTGGTTGGTCGAAGTGTTGTAACCTTTGATTGGTTGGTCGTGCTGTCCATTTTTTGATGCAGTTTTTTTGGTTGCAGTTTGGATGCAGATTGATTGGCTGGTATCTATTGTTTGGCTACTGGTATCCTTTTGGGTTTTCTTCTTTTCCAAGATTTTCAACATTCCTAAACAAAAGTCAAACACAATCCCATCCTAAGGTCGGTTTTGGGCGAGCTTTGAGCATTGCATATTCGAAATAGCTTTGCCACCTGCTAGTATGAAGGCTTGCTCATTTCTGATTAAACAACATGCTACATTTGGGCTGAGGATCACAACTTTGATCCATGGCTAACTACTAGTAGTGAGATTTTGTCAAAGAATGATCAATTAGGTCGACCAAACATGTAGGAGAAATGTTTGACTTAGCCATGCTGAGAATAAACAAGCCTGCCAGTACACAATACGATCCACAAGAGACCCCTCATGGTTCACATCTTTGAAATGTGCTCTGATTCTGCTCAACCTTACTTGGCTAGAACATTTGAGTTGAGCTTTTGAGTTCTTGAACCAGATTGAAAGGAGCATAGGTGGCAAAGCTATTTCATATGTGCAATGCTCAAATGTTGAAAACTCTTTAACAGTGCAGTAGAGGTGCAATGTAGTAGGTTATGACAGCTGATAGTTGGCTTGTTCCTTTTGGATGGGAAGCCTTGCTGTAAAAATCAGGCTGCTAGCCTAGCGGATTTGGCAGCCGGGCTGCAGTTTTCATTGCAGTGCAGCTTCGCTTCTAGGCTCATGTTTGGGTTGCTTGATTATCGAGGTTCCTAGCGTGGCTATCTAATCTGCTGCTTGGAGGATCAAAGTATGGTCTCTCTGCCTGGTGCCTTTTGGATTGGGCTGAGAAATGGCTGATTGAGTGGGTTGTTTTGTGTTCCAATGGTAAGATTGCAAGTATGAAGACTTTAGATTCTGGGTCTCTTCGATCTTGACTCCTGGAGCTGTTGTTTCCAAGAGGAGTGGCACTTTTTTTTTTGTTAGCGTGGCTGAAGTTTGCAATCCAGCCCGATGAAGGAATAGAGGTTGTTGCTGTGGTCAGCAGGAGAGGCCGACAGGAGCTCTTCAGGGAGAAGTTTGCTCTTTCGAGCCCTCTCTCCAGCTTTCTGCTTTGCTTGTTATATGTTCGGTGAGGCCCGACTTGTGGAGCCCTCCTGGAATCTTTACTTTGTATAGCCTCTGTTCATATATATATATATATATATATATATATATATATATATAAAAGTTTTTCTTCTTTAAAAAAAAAAGTAATACAAAAATTCGCCTTCGTGCATCTTGAGGACTCGTACATGTGAGCCCCACCTCTGATGTGGGTTGTTTATCATTCGAGGCAACCTCAACGTGGATCATCCATCATGTGGGCCCTGCTTCAATGTCGATTGGCCATCATGCGGAGCCCACCTTTTGATGTGAACAGTCCATCATGTGGGCCCCACCTTTAATGTAGACTGTCCATCATGTGGGCCCCACCTTTAAAAAGTAACTTATTTGGTGGTATCCAAACGGGCACTTAGTACCACCAGATTGTTGTTATTTTTGCACTGTGGTGGATGAAGAATGGACTGAACCAAGTGAATGGTCCAGATAAGTGATGCGAATGTCAATTGAGTTCAAATGCAACCAGTTGCATGGAAGGTTTCCATATTCAGCCACTTATCACTTATATTCATTTCTTGGGTTGACGTAGGAGCCGGCCATAACTTAAAAAATAAAAATAACCAAAACCTTGATTTGGATACACCCACCCAGCTGGGTAATGTTTAGGATTATATTATGATTTGGTGTTGGTTATCTTAGTAACCAAAACAAACAGCCCTCGCCTATCATCTATTTCTACATTATTGGGCCTTGCCTAAAATTTAGAACAAAGCCAATCGACAGTCAAACTACACCTGCAGAAGCTCGTTACCAAGCTAAAAGACCGTAGCATCAATAGTAGCGCCAGCAGATGCCTTTGACACAGCCCAATAAATAATAATTCCAGCAAAATCCTTACACATTCAACCCATTTACATAAATAATCCACATTAAAAAAATTCACATCTATTCCAAATTCGACCCATACGAAAAAAAAAAAAATTTTAAAAAAGAAAAAGAAGAAGAAGAAGAAGAAATTCACATTCTTCCAAATTTAATCAATATCATGAATAATTCACATTCTTCCACATCCACATTTAATCCATATCATAAACAATCCAACGTCCTTCCATATTTAATCCATGTCATAAACAAACCACATTCTTCCACATTTAATCCATATCATAAACCGTCCATATTCAATCCATATATACGTGCAAAATTCATATCCATTCCAGATTCGACCTATATGAACAAAATGTAATAAAAAGAAAAGAAAACTATGCTTGGGACCACAAAAACTATGCCAAAAATCTGTACAATGATTCGGGTGGGAACCACAAAAAAGAAATGAGCCTCACCTCTCGTATAATATAACCTTTTCTCTTTTATAAAACTATGCTTGGACCGCAAACTCTCTCTTCCCCAAATGCAGAATAAAAAATTCTGCAAAATTACATGATAGGAAACAATGAGTATATCAGGTACAACTTATGGATAACAAAAAAATACATATGGATCACCAAAAAAATAAAATAAAAAAAAATCAGAATTCAACCCCATACAAACATGCCATAATACTGCATTTTCACAACAAGACATGTATGAGCTTAGTTATTGTTCTTGATAAAGGAGCTTTTGAACAAGTTGTACAAATACAGAGAAAAGTTCATAAGTAGAAAAATAGAATAGGAGATGCCACATAAATTTGGAAGTATAGAGAAAAAAAGAAAAGAAAAGAAAAGAATATGGACAACTATTCTTACATGTTTTTTTTTTTTTTTTTTGTTGACAATCATCTGCATCAAGGATTTCCACATTTCTCAAAATACCTTAATTCAAAATTAAAGGCCAAAATGGTCTCAAGTTATTCCTGTAAACAAAACTGAGAAAAAATATTTAGTTACCCATTCATCGAAACTTGAAATCGAAAATATATAAAAATGCATTTTTTTTATGAGAAGACCATGTAATATAAGTGAAAACAGTTCCAATTTTAATAATTGGTTTATTTTTCACTTACATTTGTTTTTTTTAACAGCACACCATGGCCCCGCCCCTTAGCATTTCCTCTTGGCCTACCAGCTCATTTTCCCTTTCCTCTTTTAGTAATAGCGTCGATACTATAAAAATAATAAATATAGCTTAGAAGAATTTAATGTAAGAAACAATTAAATGCAAAATATATGAAATATTATACATACCTAGCTTCTTCAAATGCATTATCAACTTGCTTATATAAAGGGCAATTTCGTTTATCATGCCCAATAACCCACTTGTTACACCCACGACATAACTTGCTATTCTCTTCCCTACCAGATTTAAATCTTTTATTTGTGCGGTCTTTAGTACTTACAACCATTGGATCAAATACTACAAAGGGGTTTATATAATGCGAATTGACAAGTGAGTTTCTTTCACCTCCCTCAACATTATGACGAATACTGACATCTTTTTCAACTCCACTTTGTTGACGAACATTTGTAACCAAATTTCGCAAACATGACAAAATAGGTTGCATGATTTCAAGAGCCCTCGTCCCTTCATTTATTAAATAGTTCATCATACAAAATATTTCATTATGTTCCAAGATGGTTGACTCATCAATATTTTCAGATGGAGGACTTGGGTCACTTTTATATTTTTCCTTTGCATTATGTGTCCACCTTGTAAGTATATATTGAGATGGCATTTTTATGACAGATTCCTCCTTGAACACAACTAATAAATGCCTACAAACAATTCCACGAAATTCAAAGCTTCGACAAGTATAAGAACCGAATTGTTCATCACCATTCCAAATAACCGTATATATTTTATCATTCCTTCTATAGTCAAATATATTATATGTACTCAATGGTCCATTCTTCTCTACCAACTTACAAAGAAGTGAAACAATTTCTTTTACCTCAACTTGAAATTCATAAAACACTTCTCTTGTATAAAATGCGTTCATGCCCTCACTTCGTTGTGTTGTCGACATCTCTACATAAAATGTCTTCTTAACGTAAGATGGAACCTACATCTTATGTATCGCGTACAGATCCTGCAACCATTTATTTCCTTCAAGATTATTATCTGCAATCATCTTCGACCACAATGTCTCGAATTCATCTTCCTCATCGCACTTATACACACAGTTTTTCCAATCAATGTTGAAGGATGAATTTTCGTTAATAACTTGACCCAACTTCTTTGAAAGCTTTTGAACAATATGCCACATGCACAATCTGTGCTCTGTATTTGGAAATACATTTGCAATTGCAGCAGCAATGGCAGGATCTTGATCTGTGATTATGGCCTTTAGATGCTTCCCTCCCATAGCTTGTAGCCATGCTCGAAATAACCATTCAAAATCTGCAATAGTTTAACCAAATAAAAGCCCCGCACCAAATAATATAGATTGCTTATGGTGGTTGACTCCGACAAATGGACTAAAAGGCATGTCAAATTCATTTGTCTTGTATGTCGTATCAAAACATACAACATCACAAAAGCTTGATAATCTAATTTTAAAATATTATCTGTCCAAAAATAAGATGCTAATTTACATTCATTATCAATCTGGATCAAATAAGTAAACTTATCATCATTCGCGTGCTTATTTTGAATGTAAAGAAGTAACTCTTGAGCACTCTTTCTATGCTTATCACGCCTTTGAATTTTAAGAGCATTCCTAACATCGTCATCAATAAAATCCATTTTATTATGTCCACCGGCTTCATTTGTAAAAAAATTTAATACTTTAGAGAGACCAATACCTACTTTTCTCATATTTTTCATGATATCCTTACAAGAATCTGTAAAATGCCGATGTGATCGTAGACAATGAACCTTATTTGGACTCATTAAAGTATGATTATGTTCTTCCACAAATGTCTCCACTTCCCATATATCTTGTCTCTTCTTGTGAACTACAATCTTTGTCTTGCAATCACACCTACTCATACCGCTCAGTCTTCTCTTATGATCTACTGCTTCTGTATACTTACTATCTCGATGTCCTTCTTTGGAACATGTGAAACTCTTCATTATTATTTCACCTATTTTCATATTGTTCTATGTAGAACCTTTTCGTATACTAAATCCACACCATCTTGCATAAACATTATAAAAATTGTATGTATCATCTAGAGAAGTAAACACCTTACCAACCACTGGTTTCACTTCTTCAGACGCTTTTGGAATGAATTCATATGGATTTGTGGCTATTCCTTTTTCATGTTATATTCCATGTTCCTCTGAAATGTGATTACCAACTGTTGTGTCGATAATGCTATGTGAAGTAATAGGCCGTCCATCTTGATTCTCTACACCCACATTTGCCGGTGACCCCATTTCCTCAGCCATAATTTTGAAGTAAACCCTGGTGATTATTCAAAGCAATGAAAAATATAAGGGCATAAATGAAGAAAAAAAAGTACTAAAATAATTACAATAACAAATGACAACCTTTAACCTAAAATAGATAGATCATATTAGATAAACCTAATAAACAAAGCTTTTAACATTGATATATCACAACCATATAATCTTTAGCCATTTCATTTCAATCCAACTTGGGGTTGTGCTTAAAAAATTAGCAATGCTTGCTATTTGGACATATGTAGTATTCCACAATATTGGTTCGTATCCGAGGTCCAACTGATAAATGCGACGGATGACTATGATGGGCCCTACTAATTAATAGAACAAATGACTATGATGGGCCTCTGTAAAATAAAAAAACCCCGTAAGTATATCCCATATATACATAAATTGAATCAATGAACTGATTACCAGGTCTTATAAATTAAAAAGAATAAAAACGGTAGATCTGAGAGTATCATTGAGAGTTTCAAATCAGGCTGTATAGTAATGAACTAGTTTAATAAAGGCACTCATGCAATTTTTTTCTACATTTTATATATCACACATATGGCCTACATGACCCGTGGCCCGGATGTCCCACATGTGCTATGTTGTTGTATGTACAATGAATTATACATTGAAAAAATAATAAAATCGTAAAAAAAAAAAGAGAAATTATTGGTTCCAATTTCATGGTGCACTTGCGGTCGAAGTGTCTTATTTATTCCATATCATAAACAATCCACATTTCTCAAAACCCTATTTTCCCAACTTTTCCAAATTCCCCAATTCTAAATCCTAAAATTCCCTTAACATTATGACCAAAACTAACATCTCTTTCAAAATCCCTAAAATTTCCAAACCCTATAATCCAATTTTTCAAAATCCCCAAATCCTCTAACCTAAATTTTCCATTTCTCCCAAAATCCTCAATTCAACTTTAGTATCTTGTGTGGCACCAACGAACATTCATATTGCTTCAAGAAGTCCAATGTGGTGAGCTTAATACACTATTAGAAGAAAGAAATCAAGAAGAAAAAGAAATGAGAAAAGTTGTTAGAAGTTGGAGGAAGAATATCTCAAGCATTAATCTCAAAGGAAATTTTATTTTTTTTATACACACGCACACACAATCACGCCCTTTCTTATAAAATACAAAAAATAAACTGCAAACAATAATGGAAATCGAAGAGGGTTCGAATCAACATCAAATAGAAAAAATTTCAAATGATTGAGAGAGAGAGAGAGAGAGACCTAAGGGAGGGGACGTGTGATTGTGGTCTGCTGCTTGTGTCGTCGCTTGAGATGGAGATAGATGCAGGAACGGAGAGAGAGGAGTTGCCATTGCCACTTGAGAGAGAGGGAGAGAGATGGAGGGGCTGAGACAGGGAGAGAGCAGCAGGGAGACGGGGTTGGAAATGGGTTTTTTCAAGAGGGAGAGAGAAGGGCACTTGAGAGCAACAGGAAGATGGAGGGACTGAGACAGGGAGTTGGGGCTGGAAATTGATTTTCTCACGAGGGAGAGAGAAGGGAACGGGGTGTGTTTTGCAAAAAATACTATTTTTTTAACCTTATATAAGGTCGTGTACATCCACGACCCTAATAAGTAGGATATCCACCGCACATTTATCCGCTTGATTGGACGGCTCCCGTCGCACCATGTCTAGACCTCACAGGAGCGGGCGTACTCTCGAACTCATTGTGTGTGTATATATATATATATATATATATATATATATATATATATATATATATATATATATATATATATATATATATATTATAATAACTATATGGTGGGCCCCACGTGTGGACCCACCCATTTTGAGGACTGTTAGGTGGACCCCTTATATGAACCATCCATCCAATCTAGACCATTCAACGGTTTGGATGTGGATCCATTCTACTCCATCCATCCAATTTCGTGGGGACCACCATGATGTATGGGTCTTAGCCACACCACCAGATGGTTAGACGGTGGGTCCTACCCACTGATGTATGTTTTACATCTCGACCGTCCATCCATTTGACAGCTCGTCTAAGGCATGAGACTAAAAATAAGACAGATCTTGTATCAAGTGGACCACACTGCCAAAACAGTGGGATTGAACGTCTACCATTGAAACCCTTTGGGTTTCAGAAGTATTGGACCAATGTGATATTTGTTTCCTCTCAGCTCAGGTCCTTGTGACCTTATGAACAGACTGGATGGAAAATGAACGTTATGGCGGGCCAATTGAGGTTTTAATTGAGGAAAAGCATTATCTCCACCATTATTATGGTATGGTCCAGATGATCCATTTGATATGATTCATTATATATATATATATATATATATATATATATATATATATATATATATATATATATATATATATATATATATATATATATATATATAATGCTTTAAAATGCTTTCTGAAATGGATGAAAGGTGTGGTTGGTACAGCCCATTGGGATGGCCCAATTAATGTATTAGGGGCCCACATGATGAGGCCCAATTTAATGTATTTGGAGCCCACTTGATGAGGCCCGATTTGACGTATTTTGGGGCCCATTTGATCCGGCCTATTTGATTCGGCCCATTTGATCTGGCTCATTTGATTCGGCCCATTTGAATCGATCCATTTGATTCAACCCATTTAAATTGATCCATTTGAATCAGCCTATTTGATTCGGCCCATTTAATTCGGCCAATTGATTCGACCCATTTGATTTGACCAATCTGATATGGCCCGATGTTATATATATATATATATATATATATATATATATATATATATATATATATTGGCCCTTGTATGAGGCCGTGGATCCATTATACGATTGGCCCTATGAGTGTCATTCCTTAGGAGCAATGTTAGTTAAAGCTCTACATTGTGACCTTCCCTTAGGCCTTGTTAGGCCATTCATCATCATTCTCTTGTAGATTAACCTAAACACTTGGGCTCCATTGATTTTAATTTGTCCATCATCGACCGTCCATCTATAGACCCCGCCTTGCGCCGAGGTTGATTATCAATGTTGATTATTGGTGCCGATTGCCGATACTGGCTACCGTTGCCGATTATGAGTTTGTGACAGTATAACATTATGATACATGCTCATACACATCATCTGTATGTTTGTCATGTGATGTAGTTGGTCATTGCATATGCCATAGTGTAAGTAGTTTTTAAGACTCCCTGATAGGTAGAGTTTCCTCACCTGAGCGCATGGTATGAACAAGATTGATGCATGATTGGACTGCGTGACTCATGCACATTTGCATTTGTGTGATTGTGATTACTGTGCACCCTAGCGACATCAGAGATGTTGCCTCCACAGACACATCGTGGGTGACCGGATTGGATACCAGAAATATTATTTCTAACATTGGGGCGCCATAGATATCCCTGGGTAAAAATTTCTAAACCCGATGGTACCAGAGGATGACTCCAACCTCAAGACCGAGTGGATACATGAGCGTACGAGAGTCGAATACCAGGGGGTTGCGTCTCCCACTATGTCATGGTCAGTTGGAAAGGGGTGTGGCCTTACCCGCTAGAGCGTAGGGGCATTGCTAAGCTGAGTTTGACTAGCTCGTGAATGGGCCTGCTATCGACATGTCAGATAGGTATTGACAGATTATTGGCTAGGCGGATAGTGAGGTTTTATGCTCACTTATTCGTGGGTTATGCTTATAGTTATGCTCAATATAAATTAAAATCATCTTAGAAATCCTCTTTGTAGAATTCCAAGATCGGAACCTGGTGTATATGTGCCGAGAGTCGAGAATGGGGTACTACAGAGGCTGTCGGCACCAGGTTCAGTGATCGAAAATTTTGTGAGCCCAGTTTTTGAGTTTGGGGCATGACAATGTATATTTACTAATAAAAGTATATAGGGACTGTATGCTTAAATAACTTTTTATTAATTGTGCATGTGGATTTGATAGCTTATGTAACTTAATATTAATGGAATCACTGAGTTGATCACTCCTACTCTGGGATGGTGTTTTAAGACACCAACTAGGCGATATTATCGATGCAGGTACTATCAAGATTTCAGACAGATAGGATTAGAGTGGCTTGCACCACCGACATTGTGTTTTAGAGGATTGGACCAAACCGAAAGCTTGCACTTTAATTATTTTTTGTATGTTTATTATGTCTTGTATAATCTTCATTTGGGTGAACATCATATTTTAATTGTATTGTTACTGTTAGCCTCATATTTATTTATCTTCGTTATTTCTACCTCGCTTTGAGTTCGCTAATTTAATTACGTTACTCTGATTTCTCGTGTGAAAAATGAGTGTGAATATGAACAAGGTTACACATGCATTTCTTTGGTTAACACCCGAAAACTCGGGATCGAGGTCTTTGTACTCGGGTGCCGATTTTCGGGTTGTTACATTAGGTCAGAACTTCGTGCACTCCGCCAGATTGGATAACGACAGACATGACTAAAAATCCTCCCCTTGACCCCAGATCGAGCGGAAAATGAGGTCGACTTCGATCTCTCGTCAGCAGGTTGGAAGATCCACTGATCTACCCAATGCCAAAAGAAGCTTGACTACTTACCGAAAGAGTCAGGTCGATGTAACTCTAGGTCAGTATATTATTTGTAGGTTAGGTCGACATAATCTCACCTCGAACTTCTACTACACACCCCCACTAACTCCAAATAATCAAATCTTATCTAAGAAAAATCCTTCCAAAATCTTCTCCAATGATCTAGGAGGACATCCGCAACAAGATCGAGATCCCGAGATCTTCGCCAAGGATCTTAGGAGATCCCCCACGCATTTTGGACGTGAATCTTACCACGACACGTCCCTATTAAATAGAGAGATCTCCTCTACGCCGTCGCCTCTCCTCACCTATAAAAGGGAGCACCTCTAATGGCGAAAGGTATGCGCAATCTCTACTAAGCAAGGATTATTCTTAGTAGAGAGATCTCCTCTACGCCATCGCTTCTCCTCACCTATAAAGGGGAGCACCTCTAATAGTGAAAGGTATGCACAATTTCTAGCCAAAAACTCTGTTTACGACCAGACCTAAATTCTCTACTTAAATTAGGCATTGGAGGGTTCCCTGTACTAGCCAGGGTCTCATTTTTCAGTTCCTTGTGCATATACATGAAGGTCCAGAGAAGGCTAAACAGATTTCTACATAAAAAAGTAGTTAGTTCGAGAGGATGATCAACTACACTAGAGCAGAGACACTTGCCGGAATCCTATGAGAAACATCAATGGAGAATTTTTCGCAATAGACGGGAGCATGATGGAGTAATGCCGTGTAGAGGTAGAAGGTCGTCTATTGGTCTTGGACTTTTTTTTTTCCTGAGAAAAAGCAATAACAGCTTCTTCTTCTGATGAATAAGCATGGGCTAACTCTATGCTAGTAGCCGCAGTAAGTTAATAGGATGCAATCATTATTGTGCGTCCATTGGTGGCTTTTCAAGCTCACTGTCGAATCCTAAGGCTAAATCATGGACAGGCGGTGAAAACTACGACACTGGAGGACGTAGGGGTGGAGAAAATTTCTGGTGGAATTTGAGGAAATTTCCTAATTTTTTTCTTGTTTTTTTTCAATAGTCATGTTAATAATCATGGGCTAACGGTCTTATTTGATGGTTAGATGCTTGATTTATGTTAGTTAACTAGTTGAAGGTGATAATCCAAATTGGGTTGAATTTTCATTCACTTCGATTGGGCTTTTGTTGGATTCGAGGTTGGGTTGGACTCCACCCAACAGGCCTGAGTTGCAGGGCTGCGTATTGCCTGCGAAAGGCTTTCTGCGGCGGAAGCTAGGTGGGGTACATCCATGGTGGGTCAAGCTAGAAGGTCCAACATCGAGAAGATAGGATGGTTTTATCTAGGAGATATTTCATTGATGCTGTATTCATGATGGGTCCATATAGACCAACGGTCCAGATTAGAAAATAATGGGGCCCAGTTTTACAAACTGAAAATACCCGGTCGAAGACCATAAAACTACTAGTGGCCACGGCCGACTCGTAAAGAAAATCATAATTAGTACGATGTTACAGGCCTTCCATGTTTTTCACTCCAATCAAACTGACACTAAGTTCACGTGGTATAGCTCGATTGGGTATATGGGGCCATCTTATTTCTCTTCACTTCTGACTCATCACACAAACATACACAGGGATAAACGTGATGAGGTCTATCGTCTTAATAACTACTTTGTATTCACGAAGTTTCTCTAAACTCTGTACAGAGACGTCTCAAACCTACGAGAAAGGGCAAGAAAATGAAAATGATATTCTAAAAAATTCATAAATTAATTGATGATTGAATAAACGGGTTTACGCCCCCTTTAAATAGGCATACTAAGCATGGAAGAAGTCTCGGAATTAAATTATAACTAAAATACCTAAAAACTGTGACTTATTATAAATAGTAAACTTACTATTCATAGACGGTAGTGATTCTCACTTGTGTGCATGGTTTTGGGTCAAAAAATAGTGTCCTATTTGGCTGAACCATGGTGTTCTCCTAACTATTCTAAGAACTTTTCATATTTGGCTGTCCTCTGATGGTATTTCACAAATTAGGCGTGGGCAACCTGGTGTAGCAAGGTTAGGCGGCTAAAGTAACGCGTCCTACCCCAAAATCATATATGGAAAGTTTGATAGCTCATTCCAATTTACGAGATACGTCCATTTTAAGTTTTGATGGTCCGGATTACTTTTGTCGTCGACTGGGCCTTTTCTGATCCATCCTGGCCATGAAACTGTCCGTGACCCGCTCAACATTGCAAACCTATGCTTGGCATTCCATCCCATTTGTTCCCACCTAAGTTGCGGATCTGCCTGTCTTTTACCCCAATTCGTAGGATCAAGGAAAGAATGTAACGCCCGTGAAAAATCCGTACTTGGGCTCGAGTACCAACTCGACCCGAAATCGCGTAGAAATAATTTCCATGGAAATTAAGCGTAAGTTAGCTAGCGCAACGCTAGAGTAGCTGGGAAATAGTCCCTGATCACTTTAAATACGTTCTACAAGACCCAAATCGAGTAGAACAGACAACTCTACAATACTCTATAACCTTGGATCAAACTCTAAGCAGGTTTGTCCTCTAGACCACATTGAACTTTTGTATTGGATTTAGACCGCGCGTCGAAGGTCCGATACCTCCTATCTTAGACCGTTAGAACCGCCCAGCTGGACTTGACAATCATCTCGAAAATCAAGTCAATCCGATAATCACAGACTGTTTCGTTGAACCCGGACTGAAGCGACCGCGAATAGGGACGAATTTGGAATTTCAAATTCAAATCTGGCACACGACTTGACGCGTCAGTATTAAGCGTTCTGACCGTCAGAATTCATCCAGATTACACCCTCGGATCAGGAAAAATTTCTATTTATTATCATGAGACTTTCAGCCCTGATCTATTTGCGGTGACCGCTGAACTGAAAATGGTCCGCCACGTGCGATCTGCGAACCCTGCCAGACTGAAAACTTAATACGAGCTACATCTGGTACACATGAGCTTAAGTCCGACCGCAATCGACCAGGGGACCACCAGAAAGCAGTTTTTGGACCGAAACAGCCCCGAAATGGATAGGCACCAAGTAAACTTCGTCCCGGAGCCTATTTCCGGTGATTTTAAGCTTATAAAAGGGGTTGAAACCCTCATTTCTCCCTTCCATCCGAAAATTGCAACCCTAGGAGAAAAAGAGAGAGAGTTTGAGAGAAAAAGAAGAAGAGAATTTTCCCGCTTCCGAGCCCCTGACAGTTGCTGCTTCAGCACTTCTTTCCAATCACCTGGCTGGTGATTTCTCCACTTTTTCAGGTATAAAATAATCCCAGAAACTTGCTGATTTAAGGTTTACTTAGATGCATAACATGTTAGCTAACGTATTCCATAAATCAGGCTCTCCTACTGCCGTAGACGAAGCGTACACGCTCCGTTCAAAATCCCGCAACCGTAAGAGACTAGGTGAGGATTTTAGACGCTTTGATTGACGGTTTACAACGCTTTCAATGTCGTTTAATAGTAGATTATCGACGGCATCGCCGTTTGACATGTACAACATGCTCTCCGTTTCCTGTTTCGTAAATTAACGAAGAATATGAGATTTAGGGCATTTTAGTCATTTGTAGGAAGTACGGTCTACATGCATATTTTGCTGACGTGATTGACATGGTTTGTCGCCGCATTAGGGAGTTAGGAATTCTTGCATAATCAGTTTGGCGAAGAGATTCGTCAAGTTGCGCACTTTGGGTCGACATACTATATGTGGACTTAAGTGTGTAGTGTATGTGTTTGTATAAATGCTTGTATTAGTATGTATTGAATTAAATGATGTTATGTAGTAGTTTGAGATTGATTTCTTGATTAATATGCTGATCTAAATGATTTCCTACATGTTGACCTTATGCATGATTGCATTACATGCATGGAATGTATGTGGTTGAAGATTTGCTTAAGCTGAATATTATAACATGTGTTAACATGCTCGCATGATCCTGTTTCAATTCCAATACCTTTGCATATGTTGCTAATGTGATTCCATAGATGTGTGGGACTAGACTTAGTCCAGGCAGTCGGTAACCGAGCGCATTCGTGGCTGACTGGTCATAGCCACGAACGACGCGTCGATGAACGTGATTCGTGTTTAGAGTTGGCGGCAGTGGTTAGGCCACGCGAAGTGTTTTACGCGCTTCATGTCGTTCGACTTGAGATGCGATCGCGCTAGTCGAGCCCGTCAAGTAACCCGACTGGCCGATGTATGTTCACCTTGTATGAGTCATAACTGTTTGAACATAGGGTACTGAACTTACCACTGAAAACCCTGTTAACCGTGGTACCTTGATCCACGAAGACTCATGAGCCGGGCATGGTGGTATGGGACACCGTGGTCGAGCTGTCGGCATACGTTGGGGCCACAAACCTCCCCGTAGTGACCAGTGAGCACCTTGACTTGTGAGCAGATTATGGTGGTATGGGACACTATATTCTAGCTGTCGGCCTACACTGATCAGGCGACGAGCCCTTTGTAGTGACCACGAGCGTATTCTGAGTCCACGGGAGGCGACGACCCTTCCGTTGCAGTAGAGTACGGTAGGCCTGTATTGATAAGGTGATGGGGGAGCGGTGCAACGAGTGCGAGCAACAGCCCTGGCAGCCCTTGCAGTGACCTACGAAATATACATCGTATGAGATTACTAGGAGTGACGACCCTAGACAGGATCTGTGTTGGGATTGATACAAGGGAAGTACCTTAGTTTCCCAATCCTGCTGTTTGAACGGACTAATAACAACTTGGAAATCATATCACCATAGCATTGCATGCGCCTGGAAGATGTGGAGCACTCTAGGGAGTGTGGCATGCCGCGGTCGTAAGATGTTGCCGCATGAGGTGATCGTCGGTGAGTGCATACATCACGTAATATCATCTTGCATTAATAACAGTATTAGGATTGTCTGCTTTACTGCTTTACTATTATCGCGTGATTGAATTGTGAACATGCTAATCTTTGCTCTATGATTCCACTGAGTTGATCACTCATTCCCACGTTACGGGATGGTGTTTGCAACACCCACCAGACCCTGTTGTAGCTGCAGGTGAGGATGAGATCCAGGAGGTGGAGCCAGAGATCGACGAGGAACAGGATGAGTTCTCGTATATGCAGTATCATGACGGCTTCCCGTAGGCGACCTGGATCGAGGGGACATCAGTGGGACTTTATTTTGAACATTATTTTTGTTTATGCACATGTATATGAGACTCAGAGATGTAGTCATACTTTGGAGACAGATGAGATTTACTTGTTTTTCCATACAGTGATATATACATTGTTTAGTCTTCCGCTTGCTTTTATCACTGGATCTGAAGTATGAATTGCAGTTTTGGTATACTTTTACTCATGTGAATGCTTTAAATCAGACAACATTGAATCATAACCATTTTTGTTACATAAGTGACGGTCTGGAACTCGGGAGTTGAGTTTATACACGACCCCCGATTTTCAGGGTGTTACAAAGAACCTGATGGACGGATTGGATTTTACACATACAACTGGTGGATTCCACAAAGGCTAGGTGTTTTCCGCAGTGTGTAAAACAGGTACTGTAGACGATTACGGTCCTGCAAATGCTAAGATATTTTTATCAGAGGGATTGTCCGGTCATGAAAGGCTTTCAACGGGCGGTTCCAGGTCTGTCCAAGCGTGGCTCGAGTCCAACTCAGATCCTTGAGGGGCCAATACACATAGGCCCAAGCCCTGATCATTATAATTATGCAAGGCCCAAGCCTGACTCTGGCCACCACCTTTGTGCTAGATCTGGACTGTTCCTTGTGTGGTGCACCGTTATGTGATCTATGACAAAAATGCCTCTGAGACCATAATTATGCTGCCGACGACTCTTAGACAGCATGAGCCCAGGTCAACTAATGACCGGACTTTAATTTAGGCATGCGCCTGGCCTTTAGGCCTAATAACTAGCTGAAGTCCAACCCAAATTGGGCTAGGTTGAAAAGCTTGACTGGCCGGACCAGCCCATTAAAAGCCCCAGGCATAATCCATCTCAATTGGCCCACCTAGTAATAAACCAGGGGAAAAATCCTAATAGAAAGGCTTAGAGGTGTAGAGGAGTTGAAATGAGTCGAGCTTGGCACGGCTTGACTCGGCTCGGCTCGGCCACTAGCTGACCCCAACTAAAACTCGGCTTGGCTCGGTCAGCAACTCAGGCCAATTTGAGCCAAGATCGAGCTGAGATCGCCTGTGCAACATTTTCACAAACGTATGAATTGTACTTTTAAATTCTTGCTGTATGTAAAACAACAACAACAATTTTACAAGTGTTTCATCAAACTCCTTATAGGCAACATCAAAATGAAGAAAAAAAAAGGGTATTTATTTTATATACATACCTTCCTTGCCACCAGCCGACACTTCATTTCATTAAGCACTTGGTGAGCAATAGCAATATCAAAATAATCGAGTCACCGAATTGGTTCGATCCGAGTTCAATTCGAGTTGGGGTTCGATCCGAGTCGAGTTGAGCTTGCGCAAGCTCAAACTTGGTTAGAAATTTTTTCAAGCTAAAAAACTCAGCTCGAACTCAGTTTCAAATCGAGTCGAATTGAGCTTCTTCGAATTGAGTCGAGCAAGCTAACCAAGCTAACTTAGTTCGCGTATAGCCCTAGAGAGGCTCATGCTATTGCACTAGCAGTGCAATTTGGGTTGGGCTGACTTGAGCTTGATTGGCCCAACCCAAATTTTATGTGAGGTTGGATTGGGCTTTTGGGGTGAAGATCATCAATTAAAATCCAAGTTGAATTGGGTTTGGCCTGAGGCATCAAGCAACCCAACAAAACTCAACTCAATTCAACCTAACCCAAACCCCACCTTGTATGAATATATATGAGATACAAGTCATGCTTATTATATACTATATAAATGTTTAGTCATGGTTGGGTCTCCGCTCTTGCTCAGGTGGTAGACTCTCATAAGTTTCAACTCCTGGTCAATGGTTTGAGAACCCATAGGTGGTGAAATTCCACTAGCGTGAGTGTGTGCGTGTAAAAAAAATAAATGATCAGTCATGGCTTGCATAGAAAATAGGATTTATGCTAGGAACTGACATAAGCCACATGCTGCAATAACAAAATAATACTAAACAAATGATCTTGACAATGGCATCTTTAGAAGACTTTTGAAAATCATAAAGAAAATTTTGAATGGCTTATATTCAACTCTAAATAATCAATGGCTAGGGTCATCAATGAATTATAATTACAAAGAATCTTTAAAAGACTTTTGAAAATCATAAAGAAAATTTTGAATAGCTTATATTCAACTCTAAATAATCAATGGCTAGGGTCATCAATGAATTATAATTACAAAGAATAGCTTATTTATAGTGGATACAAGATGTTCTATGGTTTCTTGTGAGATTTAGATGAAGAATAGCCGTAGGATCTACCTTGTATTGGATATGAAGGACCTACGAAGAAGATGGCTTACCTGTTGCCACTGCTGTGAAATCGGAGCTTTGGGCCTTCCCTTACATCCTTTTGAGAAGAAGTGATGGGCTTTAAACTTCTCACGGTTGGTGTTGGATTGGGACCCGGCCTCTTCTATAGGAGGCATCAGAACTCCTCTACCTAGAAGGCTCCACACGAATTGAAAATTTTAGTTCCTTTACAACACTTTGTGCATATCACGGCAGTGGCACACCACCCCTTATATGAAATTTTGGATGCATCACAACTTGTCAGGGTACATTGGTGCACCCGATCACATTATCCAACCCTTAGGACAATCGAAACTGTTGATCAATAAAGCCCACCCTATATAGTTCTTACATTCTTAAGGTAGAAGATCCCAACCATCCAATTTAAAAGGCTCTCTTCTTAGTTGAATTTGGCATGATTTTTGTAGGCTTTTTTTCTCTCTCTCTAAAATTGTGTTATAAGGTATGGGTGTTACTTTAATAATGTTAGTTAATGGTTAGATATTTGATTTTATGTTAGTTAATTAGTTGAAGGTATTAACCCAACCTAACCCAATTAATCCAACCCTGCTTGAATCATGTTAAACCGAGTATTCCTTCATTTTGATTGGGCTTTTGGTTGGCTCCAAGGTCGGGTAGGACCTTGGGTCGACTCATCTTGAGGTTGGGTTGGGGACCCAACAGGCCTGATTTGAACCCCTAGTTTCTCCAGGGGATTTTTGCTGGGAACTTGGATCATACATACCCAACCCTCCACCTTTCACTTGGCGTAAATCTACTTGAATCCAAACCTTCCAAGACATGGATTTCATTGTAGATAGTCATAGACCAAGTACCATAGTAACTGGATGATCTTGACCATCCAATTGGTGGCATGAAATGGGTGGACAACATAAAATTAATCAATCCTCAAATTCACTAATCAAATGACAATTGCTTAGAGGTTACATCACTCTAACCTTGGGTCCGTTCTCATATACAATGTCTTACATACATACTTTGAGTGGTTTGGTAATGAGGTATATGCATTTCAGCCTTGAAAGATGGTTACACATGACTTGAAAGCTGAGGAGGATCATCTCCAAAAAATAAAAACTATATTATGGATAATTTACAGACAAGGCTTAATAGAGCGTTTTAATAAAATAACTACTCTATACAATATATAGGACCAATTTGTGGGTCCGATCTAGTTGTGGTCCCGATCATAAACTTTCACGGTCAAAGACGACTATTCACACTAGATTCAAAAAATGTTCGCAATAAGATCTAATTGTCCATTCGATCTGATGACTTTGATTCATCTCTTACACATCATCGCCACCTTGTGATCATCTACAATCTTCCTCTAATTCTTAGGTGTGACCTGATCTTGATTGGATTGTTTTTTAAATCCAGCTAGGGATTGTAAAGTAACAAGGACAAAATTGTCTTTGGGACTAGTATACTCACACTACAACTTTGATTGAAATTGGTTCTTCGCTTGTAGATTTTTAATCTCACAGTACGTGTGGATCAATTCACACATCGTGAATAATCAAGCATTATATCATCATCTCATCATCAAGCATCCAATTCTATCTCCATTACAAAGCATGGGTTTGACCAACATAGAACCGATTATATTGATCTACTTGAGATTTCATCTTAATCATCTCATAAATAAGAAAAATGGTGCATCTAATATATCTAATATGTATATATATCTTAATATGCATCACTCTTATTATGCATACAAGTAAATAATATATATATATATATATATATATATATATATATATATATATATATATATATAATGCAAGAAGCATACCAAGCCATTTAATCAACGATTGTTGGTCACACCTTATATATATATATATATATATATATATATATATATATATATATATATATATATATATATATATATATATATATATAATGCAAGAAGCATACCAAGCCATTTAATCAACGATTGTTGGTCACACCTTATTGTAAGGGCCATTAGGAATATTTATATATGAATTATAATGGAACAATCGTATTCACACATACATAGCGTGAATATTGAAAAATCTTAATATAATACAATGAATAAAGATATGCGCATGTCAATATTGATACAATGGGCCACACAAAGTTAGATGCCATTTTGCTAAAGAAGCCATTTTTTTTTCTCCTAAAGAATACTTTGCCAAACAAAATGAAAATAGAAGACAACTATTTTGAACATAAACACATATATGAAAACAAACTAGGGTCACTTTTAAAGAGTTAGTACCTTTATTGAATTGCATTTTCGTGGGAATATTGAATTTTGACTGCTTGTCGTCCGTGGAAATGTCTCATTTCCATGAAAGGGCATCTTAATTTGTCCCGATTTTTTATGTTACATGGCAATAAAAATATCCCAGACATCCAACTTTCATTTCTAAAAAAAAGAAAGAAAGAAGTAATCAATTCTCTTACTCTAAAAAAATTATGTTCATTTCCATACTATTCCATTATTATGTGATTCTATTTGATTTCCTTTTTGCTTCCTTTTTCTGTTCCCAACGGGGCTTTAAAAAGAAAAAGAATTAAAATCCAGCAAGCTAAATCTATAAAAGAAAGAAAAGAATACTTGCCTTTGAATGAATTTCTATTGAATTAAGAGACGTAGCTTTATACAAGAAATTTCTTACAATCATGTTGATCTATTATAGGTAGTGTAAGCATAATAAGCAACTAAACAACTAATACAATATTTTTACAACCAATGCAATATTTTGTAAATGAATGACTAGATATTTTGTCAATGAATGGCAAGATAACATTGACCTTCTCAACACTCCCCCTCAAGTTGGAGTGTAAATGTCAAGAACTCTCAACTTGTGCATCATAGTTGAGAAAGCTTCCTTTCCCAATGGCTTGGTGAACACATCTGTAAACTGATTTGTTGAAGAAACATGTTTGATTACAATTGAGCCATCTTGTATTTTATCACGAATAAAATGATAATCCATCTCTATATGTCTGGTTCTTTCATGAAAAATGGGATTGGTTGGTATATGTAAGGTGGCTATGTTGTCACAATATAACAATGCTGGGTTCGGATGAAATATTCTCAAATCTGTCAATAATGAGCGCAGCCAGGATAATTCACAGCATGTACTTGTCATGGCTCTATATTTGGCTTCTGGTAAAGAGAGAGATACGATTTTCTACTTCTTTGTCTGACAGGAAATAAGAGAAGATCCCAGAAAAACATAGTAACCCATAGTGGATCTATGAGATATTGGACAACTAGCCCAATCTAAATCAGAAAAAGCTTGCAAAGATAAATCAATTTGAGAAGGGAAAAATAAACCTTGTCCTGGACTGCTTTTCAAATAACGCAACACATGCAAGGCGGCTTCCATGTGTGGTTTGCATGATGCATACATGAATCTACTTAACACATGGACCGAATATGTGATATCCAGCCGGTAATAGTCAAATAAATTAGGCATCCAACAAGTTGCCTATACTGAGATAGATCTTTAAGCAATTCTCCTGAATTCGAAAGCTTTATGTTTTGCTCCATGGGAAAGTTCACCGGTTTAGCATCTAAAAATCCACTATCTTTTAGAATTTTCAAAGTATATTTTCGTTGCGAGATGAAATTACCTTTATTCGACCGAGAAACTTTGATGCCCAAAAAATACTTCGAATCACCCAAATCTTTAATCTGAAAATGACTATGCAGAAATTGCTTGAGAGCTAATATGACATTGATATCATTACCCGTAATAAGAATGTCATCAACATACATCAACAAAGCTGTAAAAGATTTTCCTTTCCGACATGTGAATAACGAGTAATATGCTTTGGATTGAACAAATCCAGCGGATTATAGGATCCTAGTTCATCCCATAATTTTTTCAGCCTTGTGTAATAAGCCGCAACAGTCATCTGATCTTGAGCAAGACAAGCAATGTCCCTCTTAATCTGAAAAATACGAGGGGCATTGCTTTGAGAAAAACGATCTCAAAGGTTTTCCCATACCTCTTGGGTGTTGGGGATTTTGACCTGCAGAATCACACAGATCCAGATCTAGGATAGCAATCCAATGGCACCAAGCACACAAGAGAACACAGAGAATACCCATATTTAAAGTGAAAAATCCTTGCAGGAAAAAACCACGGCATAAAGTGACAGATCTCCACTATGAAAACAGAAATTACAAAGAGAGAGGACTTACCCGATTCAAACAACCTCGAATCTCACCCTTGCTACACCCTTTAATTTTTCTGGAACCCTTTTAGAAAGTTTTTCCATACCCTAGAAAAGCCCTAGGAACACCTATTTATAGTTTAGGCAACTTCCTTTCGCATCCCAGTTGCGAAAGGACACAAAATTCACAATCCGCACAAAATCAAGGAACGAATCTGCGTAACCTACGACCGGTCAAGTGGACTGCACGACCAGTCGAGCGTCACTCACGACTGGTCGAGCATGGCCCACGATCGGTCGAGAACCTTGTTTCGAACAAGAAACAAATGCATCTCATTTCGGGGAGATTACTTTATTCAAATATAACATAGAGATTTCATACAACAATTATGACACTTATTAGTTATAAGTTTATATACATCCCTTTCAAATCCCTTGATTCTAAGATAGAATATTTAAAAATGAACAAATATTGTAATCGATAAAGCTTGTATGTCAAATCTTGAATTCGATAGCATTTCGACAGCAGCTTTGATCATATCCCAAGACTTAGGAGGAATATTGAAGTTATTCAAACCATCTCTTTTTGAACTCGTTCATCATGTAAAGGAGAGAGTTTTGAAGTAGTGAAGATTGCACTTCCGTGATTCCGGAAGCATTTCAGCCCCCTTTTGCCTTGGTCACATGATGACCTAGTTGCACGACCCGCGCGACTAGAATACATTTTTGCGTTGTCGGCGCAACGAATTGCATGAAGATAAGAACCGCGCAACCTGCTAAGAGGTCGGTGCAACCAAGTGCCTTCCATAAGCGACCAACGCAACTTATTATGAGATCAGCGCAACCAAGAATATTGGTTGTGCAACTCGCGTAACGAATTTGTCCACGCACTTTCAATTTATCTTCAGAGCTCCGCCTTCCTCTAGAGAACCTTCCATCCTAAATGAAGAGGGGAGTGGGGTATTTATAGGTTTTCGCACGTGTGGCACCTTGATTTTTTTTCCATGAGCCCCACTTTACATTAATCTCCACCATTCCTTTTAACCTGTCTATTCCTTTGGTTGCGCTACTCGCGCAACGATAGTCTTACCCGCGTAACTATACACTTACCTCTCCGACCAGCGCACCCAGTTACGCGGCCCGTTTGCAACAAAATAGTCTTTGCTGATCGCGCAACACGCTACGTGAGTCAGAGTCAAACATACTTCCTGCGCACACCTCTGCGTTACTCAGATCATGTAACTGCTCTTTCTCCAGTGCAACTATGTGCGTGACCCAAGCAACCGGGTACGTGCCCGATACGTGCAACTTGGTGCACGATCCTCGCAACTGTATCCTTTCATCCTTTTAGTTCTTCCCAACTTCTGAATCCTTCTTCATGGTTCATAATTTTTCATACACCAACAAATGCCCCTTTGATCCGTTGCTTTGTTTCCCTGAATCAAAATATAAGGATCAATCCTTCAACCGTAATTAGTTAT
This sequence comes from Magnolia kwangsiensis, assembly GCA_037074715.1. Taxonomy (NCBI): domain Eukaryota; kingdom Viridiplantae; phylum Streptophyta; class Magnoliopsida; order Magnoliales; family Magnoliaceae; genus Magnolia; species Magnolia kwangsiensis. Next base: position 58,978,771 of record CM073571.1, on the reverse strand, counting down.
CATTCATAGCCGTTGTGCAATCCGCGCAACAGAAACCCGTGTACGGTACTTGAGCCATGCCTCTATAAATAGCCCAACATTGGTCATTTCTTCATTTTCCACTTTCCAGAGCCAGACTTCTTTTTCAAATTTTTTCGTATCCGCGCAACTGTGATTGGTTGCGCGACCGCGCAACGATTTTTCATCGCACAAGTCCTTTAGTTGTTGCACTGTCCGCGCAAGAACTTTCTGTTGTGCGACCCACGCAACTAATTTCTTTCTGACTTGACTTTTTTCAACTTCACTGAACCATGACTCGTACAAAAAGAACCTTTGTTGCCATAGACCCTTCTTCTGAGCAACCTTCTCATCAAGAACTCCCAAATACCGAAGCCTATTATTCGGTAGCCCCTCAAGCAACCGAATCACCGTCTTCTCCTGCTCAACCCTCTCGTAAATGGTTCAAAACCACACCTAGGCATCGCTCCTACATAAAAGAGCCCATTCTTCCTACCTTTAATTTCTCTTCCCGCATCGAATCGCTTCCATCTCCCATTCGTCAAGCTATAATCATGGGCGATCTCGAGAGGCCTCCCAAGCATGGCTGTGAATATGACTGAGAGAAATGGCTAAAAACAATAGCTCACTATCGTACGAGCAGCGAGAGGCCACCTGCTCGAGAGGATACTCCTCCCCCTTCTAGACCCATAAAGCACCGCCGCAATAAGGCCCAAGAATTTCAGGAGAAAATAAAGGAGCACAACAGAAAGAGACTTGACAACTCCTGAGAATCTGTCCGTGAAATTCAGGGTTCCATCAGATTTGACAATCCCTATAGACAGGGCATCGTCTCAATCCCAATCGGCATTCATCGCTACCATTCTATGCTAGTCTGCGAGCCCAAAGACCACCTTACCGCAGAAAGGCTAGCGTATTCAGAATCCTGGTCTTTCAAAGAGCCAAGATTACTGGAGGGCATTTTGCAGCCTCCTAAGTCAAGGCAGAAAGTAGGAGACATCCACCCTATGACCTTTCTCGTTCCGACCTATGACGTCCACAGCTTATACCCCACCTGTTTCTATGAGACGCTTAAACAGCGTTTCAACCACTGTACACTTATATGGAGTCCAGAAGAGTTCAAAACGAGAGGTCTCCTTACTCTACGCAACTATTACTCCGAGTGGGCCACCGTAATACTGACAAAGTATGCTGGAGCTTTGTCAAGGATCCACATCTTCCATGCCATTGAAGCTACATTATCCCCTTTCTGTAAAGAGGCTTCTATCCTGAAGGCGTTCCTTAACTACTGGTGTCTCTCCACCAATTCCTTCCATCTCTTAGAAGGGGAAATGAGTATTACCCTCTGGGATATCTATAGGATCACTGGATTGCCAATAACAGAAAAATATTTTGATGAATTCGTTCCTACCAACGAGGAATTTACCTTCGTGTCCTCACCCGATTGAGTCCCCTCCATTTCTGAGTCAACCACAGAGCTGTTTAGGGAAATGTCTAAGTTCCCAAACATTCACAAAATCCATCCCATGTTATGGCTAGCTCATTTCAGTCGAGCTTTCAAGTGAGAATCCTCTCCCTACATCTTTTCTTTTCGCAGCTCTATATGTATATAACCCACCCTTTAACTGTTCATCTTTCAGGTTTAACGGTGATCGTTCGTGGGAAATTGAACGTCTTCGCAAGAACATAAAAGGTCGCGCTGACTATTCAGATTACGGGGAACTTGCGGCGTTCATCACTTATTGGTTGAGTGTAGTAGTCTTCCCTAGTTCTAAATCCGCGGATGCCATCCGCCCATCTCTGTTCGTTGTCGCAGGCGCTATGGCTGAAGGAACCAAATTCTCTCTCGCTCCTGCAATACTCTGTTCGATCTACAGAGGATTTGGAGAGATCGCATGCCACATAAAAAGTCCATCCATCGGTTCTTCCTCAACATATATGCCATGACACTATTTTCTTGGTTGGCTTGGCATTTACTTCCCTTGGACCTTTGAAGCACCTGAGAAGGCTTACGTCCACCGTTCCCGAGTTCCTCTTTATTTCTTCCAAAAAAGGTCTATGGCGAAAAGATCCTATGACTGGGCGAAAGATGTTATTGCCTCAAACGATAAAATCAACTATTTCCATTTCAGCCTACGTCACTGCACCGTGGATACGGAGAAAACAGATAAGGACTCGCTTTCAGTAGAGGAAAGGATTTTCTTTATAGCGATTAAATCATGCAGCCTCCCGTTAAGAGAGGGGACTGAATTCTGGCGTGAGCCATACTATCTAAGCCGTTTTGCCCACCAGTTTGGTTTTGATCAAGGAGTGCCAGAAGATTGTGGACTCGTAACCAAAAGGATACGAAGCTATGGCACTGGCCCTTTTAATTGGGTAATGATCTGGAAACAGCTACTGAGTCGAGCCAATTCTTCTTTCATCATTTCAGGTTGCGATCGTACCCCCAGGGCATCATATAATCATTTGAGATGGTGGGTACACCAATCCCATTTAGTCAGGAAGAGTCAACCAGTGAATAAGCCTGTATGGCTTCCTCCTCCTTCAATCAAGGGTCATACTATTGAATCAGGGGTCGATTTCATTATTGAGACAAGTCATGCGCCCTCAGCTGGGCATCTGTGCGTATACATCTCTAAAGATGAGCCTATTCACGAAATAAAACCTGACAACACCCTCGAGGGCTAGACAGCGTACGACGACACCCACGAATTCGAACAAATCCCTCTCCAATGCCCACGGAGGGAAATTGTGGAAGAGGTCGCCCCTGAGCCAGAGAATGTTGACAATCCTCCTGACCAGCCTTCTTCTTCTACTCATCCTCAACAACAGTCAATGCCTTCGCCTGTTTCTAGGACCCACTTGTCTCTGCAGTAGCCGGCTTCCTCCTCAATGACTAGATTTAGGGCCCACGCCCAATCTTCTCCACAAGCAGGGATTACAGCTCAAGTCTCTCCAGTTGTAACCGTTCCAGAGATCGTACCGGAAGGCCAGCAATCTCTTTCTTCTAAAGGGAAACAAGTTATTATTGAAGAATCAAGTGAAAAAGATTCCAGCTGTAAGAGTTCATCTTCTTCATCCGAAGGTACAGCCTCAGATGAAAGTGTAACGGAAGAAGAAGATGAAGATGACGATTATGAAGAAGGAGAAGTTGATATTGGCGGTAATGATGATACAACCGCAAGGGAGGCTCCAGCTGATGAGGAGCATATACCCTCGACTTCTGAAGCCGCACCTATGAGAATTTTGTCTATCGCAGAGGAGGAAGAAGGTGAACTCCTCGATTACAGAAGATATGGGGACTCACCGTGTAAGAAAATTTTATTTTCATCGTTTGCCTTCATCCTTTCTTTCTTTCTTCTTTATCTCACGCATTTTGTCTTAGGTAATCAAGCCACAGATACACGAGTAAGTAACGCCTCTCCTTCGAACTTGTCATCTGTCATGCCAAGAGCTTCACCAAGGTTTTCAATTCCTCCATTATCAGTGATACACGGGATGACTTTCCCAACGGAGCCTGCTAATCTACCCACTCCGGTCAAGGTTTCTTCAAGTAAGGAGGGCGAAATGGCTTCTCCAGTGGAGCCACTTGTGCCACATATTTCCACTGCTGTTGTTTCAAGTACAGAAGTTATGGCCCCTTCTTTTGCTGAAATGATGGGTCCTAGGTCTCCTTTGACTAGAGAGACTGAAACGCTTGCTATTCCTATATCAGCAAGATGTACTTCTTTCGCCCATCTTCATTCCTTTATATTGCCTGCACATGAAATTTTATTGTAATTTCGTATTTTTTTATGTCTTGACAGAGAATATACCTCAAGGTGGTGCAGCAAGTTCTGGTTCCATAGGAACTTCGGCAAATGCGTTGTCTTTTGAGAAAGTTTCCTCATATAAATTGGCATTGATCAAGAATTTCGTGCTAGCGATTGTCGAAATGTTTAAAGATCCCGATCAATGGCCTGATTTAATTGCTGCTTTGGAAGTGCTGGATAGCGCCACACGAATGGTCAAAGTCGACATTTCTATTGTGCGTAATGCCCTCTTAAGGTTTCATAATTCAATAACCGCTTTGTCTTCAACTGAGACTATGACTACCCTGCCTGAAACCTTGAAGTATAAGAAGCAACTTGCATACTCTAAAGAGAAGGTCTCTCAGCTTGCTCCAATTGTGTCTTGCCACGATCAAGAACAATCATCTTTGCGAGAACAACTGAAGACTTTTACTAATAACGAAGCAAACATCCAGAATCGTATTTCTCTTTTGAAGCAAGAGATTGCGCAGCTGGAAAGGTAAAGTTCAGAGGAGAGACTAAATATCGAGAGGATACAAGAAAAGATAGACTGCAGTCTTCATTTCGTAAACTTTGAAAGGTCTGAATTGATAAAGAATGAAGAACTCATAGTCTCATTGGAAGAGAAATTGGCTGGCCTTCCTGATCCTGCACGAATGATCTCAACTGCTCGTTTGGAACACGTTGCTGCCTAAGTTAATTTCCAAGAAAATTTACAACAATACTTGGCAGCATTATGCATCATAGGAGAATTGTAACATGGTTTTATTTTGTTTTGCCATTGTAATTGCTTTCAAAACTACAAATGATACGAGTTTTGTCATGCTATTTTGATAATGATATAATGATGCTTTTACTTTATTTACACAATACATGCTTTGATTATTCGTTATTTTATTAATGCATCATATATACTTTTATATCCTTTTTATGCTTTGTTAGCGAGGGATTTCCTAGATGATCCTTGTCCTAGTTGGCGGTACTAAATTTCAATTTAGTTAATCACACACAGTTTAAGCTCTTGAGTAGTGGAGCAAACTTATTAGACTCTTGCGAGAGTCGGGTCTTATGTGATGGTCTCTGTAACTCTCTTGAGTTCACTGGACTCCTCACTGCCTAGGGAGTTCACAAACCGCGATCCATCAGAGGAGCTCAGTGAAGCTACCGGGGCCGTGAATTCAGGTAGGATTTACACACAGGGTTGGCCGCGGTAACTCTCTAGAGTTCACAGAGCTCACAAGGCGACCTTTAGGGTACCAAATTCAGGGCCATCATTTCATCAACGAGTAGGTTTAAGCTCTTCCTCATGAGTTACTACTAGAATCGATTCCCTAAATCTGGAGGGTCTTACGCATGGTTGGTCTATTTATGGACATGGTCCAAAGAGCGCACACTGCGGCCCGCTTTTTCTTCGTCTGCAAGGTCCAGCCCATTCATGGGAGGGCATTGACCTCCGTTTCCCATGACGCTACCAGAAAGCTATACAAACGGCATTGGACTTACACGCGTGACTAGCCTTCATGGACTTTTGGCGTCCTTGGCTTCATTAGTTACCCGCATGAGTATGCATACGATGGCCTTCACGGGCTTTTTAGGGCCACTGGCTTCTCGCCGCTGCCCGAATGGCGAAAATGATATGTCTCGTGCATAGTTGGTGTTCACTCCCCAAGTGCAGGGTTGTGATGTAGTAATAACTTGGTAAGACCGAGGTCGAATCCCAAGGGACTGGAACTTGTACGTTATCTAAAATTAACTGGAAATAGAACTAGAATGAGATGAAATCTAAATTGAATTATAAATTGAGGAATAATTGTAAACTATTAATCTAAAACTTATAGGAGAAATCAGAGGTAAAGAAACTAGGGATTCAGAGGATCCACTTGTAGAGATCAGGGAGAACTTATGCTTGCATCAAAAATTATGAAAATTACTGAACTGCCGTTGATCTGGTTTTCAAAGAGATGAAAGGTGTATGAATTAGAATGGATTCCATCACCAAACCATGCCCAAAGACTATGGAAAATAACATAATTAAACTAATTACCACCCAATCACATGTATGAAAGTTAGGAAGGGTACCGTCATCCAACCATGCCCAGGAGACTATGATGAACAACAGTACGTCATGACGTCATAAACATGAAAAGGAAATAGAAATATTCAAAGCATCGCAGACCCATTGTAATTTCAGTCACAACAGACCATTAAGAACTAAAAATATTCCCATAATAATCAACTAAAATCAACGTCGATTCATGAATTAAAATTAAAATAAAATAAAATCTTTCATCTCACTACAAGCTTCACCTCTTAGCCCTAGCTAAGAGGTTTATCCAGACATGGATGGCTAAATCTCCACAATTGAAATAAACAAAAAAATAAAAAGAAAATACTCTTCTTCTTCTTCTTTTTTCTGCTTCACGTCCCTACCCGAGCCTCCACGTCACTCTTTTTCTTCCTTCCTAGACCTGAATGAATGCTCCCCATGTCCAAAAACCTCCTTTTATAGCTGCTAGAAGGCTGGAGTCAGTGACAGAGTTGTAGCAGGACACGGAGTGTAATTTTCGTAACCAAGTTTGGTGCCACGAAACACGCCACTTTCCTCGCTCAAATTCCAAGGAAACACCGTCCCTTAGTACTTTCTTGGGTTCTCTACATGATAGACGGTTCAGATCTGCCATATGATCAAAGATGGTGGGCCAAAACTGCCTGAAAAAGTCAGTTTTCACGGATGTGCGAAACTTTTCGCACCATTTCGCTGTTGTGATCGGTGGGCCCCACAGAAGCATTTTCTGGAAAATCCCCCGTCCATTAGATTCAGAACGAAATTTCAGTCAAGAATAGGTGGTTTTGAATTTCCATTGGCGTGTCCCAGAGAAGAAATAACTAAAAGATCAAATTTGAACGCTACCGGGCAGCCCTTTTGTGACCTCTATATCTCCCACGTGTGCACGCATGGGTGAAAAGTGTCAACATGTTTTTGTAGTATACGAGCCCCTCTACATGGTGAACGGGTCAGATTTTCCGTACGGTCAATGGGCAGGGCCCACAACCGTCCACAAAAACGGCCAGAGGCCGTGCGTTACGCGGTGCGTAAAATTTTTTATTTTATTATTTTTTTTTTTTAAGAAGAAAGTCGGTCAGCGTCTTGCTAACCAACTTGACTCGTTTGGTGCACGACGAGTGCACATGTGCATTGTACACATGCTACACTAGATGGGCTCTATTATGATGTTTATGAGCAATCCAGTCCATCTATCTCGTAAATCAAATCTTTTTAACAGTTGGGACAAATTTTGAGGCATATACGGATAGTAGGTGGGCTCCAGATCGAGATTTAAGGGGCTGATCTACTCGTTAGGCTACTTCCACAATGATCCAATGGATGATTTCTGACGTGTACGGTTAATTTATGGTCCTCAGGCCACGTATGAAGTTTCGAGCCGAACGGATGGTGGAAAACTTGTGATCTTACATTTTGGATGAGTTTTAAGCCTCTTGAATTTCAGTTTCTTAATTTTTTCAAATTTCTGACCGTGTATATCTGTCAATCTTGGTCGCCTAGAGTGTGTCCCATGCTTTGGTGAATTTGGAGCGTTAAATCCATGCATTTAGTATCCTATTTCGATCCAAGCTTGTAAAATCAACCTGCAACATCCACATGATTAAATCAGCCGTTAAACACTATTATGCTCATAAATTCGGACAATATTTGGGGTCTAATATGCACTATTTGACCCTCAACACAACCCCCAACCAGCATTTTGCTAGTCCCGAGCAAAGTATGCGAAAAATAAGTTGAGAATTATAGGAGAACTTTCTATGAAATCGAGTGAGATTTTGAACAAAATATGAGAAATTTAATATCCATGAATGTTAGAAATTGTTTTCTCCTGAGCTCAAGCGCACGGTAGACTTCATAATCAAGTGTAAAGCATTAATCCATCAATTAGAAAAATTTTAAACTATGAGATCCATGGATGTATAGTCTAACCTCGGCTTATCATCATTAAGAGATCCAATCGTCAATTTCATGATATCATTGGTAACCAACAAGAAAATTTATGATAACCAAAACCTAATCCAAAACTTGCCTCATAGATTAGCCTATTAACTTGTGATTTTTCTATTCAAAGTAATGCCAAGGAAGGGGAATCAAATCCTCACCTATAGGGAGCAAACCTATGGTGAAGATCGTACTCCTGACTCTTTTTAGATATCATTCATGGGGAATTAACTCCACACCTACAGGGAGCAAACCTATGGTGAAGATTAATTATCCAACCTTTCCAATTTTTATACCATGATGGCAAGATATTTCAGGCTGGTTCCTTTCGTGCTTAGTGATTACCAAGTTAATCCTTCGATATGGAACTGAAATCTTAATGTGTAAGCAAGACGTGTCCTAAAATCATGATTCAATCAATGTTTAAAATCTCTAATCATGGATTGATAATTCAAACTCAACTTTGGAATCTATCAAGTAGCTAAATCCAAGAGTCATAAATGACCAATATCACGTATCTCATAATTCTAAATCAAGGATATTCGTCAAAATCACTTCGAATTCATAAAAATTTTCAGAAAAATTTAAAAAAATTTCACAATTGTTGCTCAAGACCAAGAAAATACTGATTAGGTTACCTAATCCCCCACCCCCAACCTAAAATCTACATTGTCTTCAATGTAAAAGATATGAGCATGCAATGCTCATGGGACAACGAAAGTAAATGAGAAGTGATGGGAAGATAGTACCTGAATAACGATTCAGGAGAGTTTCCAATAGATCACGGCATGGAAGCTTGCCAGCATGAGAGAGAAAGCAGAACAAAAATAACAAAAATAAAATCCTACCTATACCACTTTTGCAGGTGCTCTCGATTGCATTTAGCGTATGCAACAAGCCTTTAAACCCCTAGGATTTGATCAATGAAGGGCAAAGGAAAGTGGTCTTTCCTTGTGACGGTATTCAGCTTTCTGTAGTCAATGCACATTCTCCAACCAGTAGTAACTCTGGTCGGCACGAGTTCATTATTGACATTGGCTACGATGGTGATCCCGGACTTCTTAGGGACCACCTGAGTTGGACTCACCCATTGACTATCGGATATGGGGTAAATGATCCCCACTTCCAATAGTTTGAGAATCTCGGCCTTAACCACTTCCCTCATGTTTGGATTTAGTCTACGTTGTGATTGCCGAACAGCCTTTACATTGTCCTCAAGATATATACGGTGAGTACAAATCGATGGGTTAATTCCCTTGAGGTCCGCTATCGTCCATCCAAGAGCTCCCTTATGCTCAATGAGAGTAAATATCAGCATACTCTCCTGTTCTTTCTCCAGGTGGGCAGAGATCACCACCGGGTATGTCTCATCTTGACTTAAATAGACATATTTTAAATCAGAGGGCAAAGGTTTTAGGTCAAGCTTCGGTGGCTTAAGGTTAGACGGTAGAGGCACTACATCAGTTTGGGAAAATTCTTCAATTTGTGGCCTCCACCGGTTAACTTCAAGTACCGGTGCAGTATCCAGCACGACACACGTCTCCCTAATTATATCATCATCAAGATCATGGGAGTGGGCCAGGCACGTCTCTAGAGGATCAGAGGATAAGGTGAGAGGTGTTCTATCTTCCACAAAAGAATCAATCATGTTAACATCGTGGAAATCGTCATCATCCTCTGAGTTGCTGCAGTTATTGAAAAAGATATTCGATTACAATATCAAATTTTCAAAAGACATAGTCATGACACCATTCCTGCAGTTGATAATTGCATTTGAAGTGGACAAGAATGGGCGATCAAGAATGACAGGAATCTGAGTGCTCGTGTCATTAATGGGTTCGGTGTCTAAGATGATAAAATCAACAAGGTAGTAGAATCTATCCACCTGGACCAACACATCCTCGATGATCCCTCTTGGTATATGAACAGAACGATCAGCAAGTTGTAGTGTGGTTCGAGTGGGTTTTAATTCACCCAAACCTAACTGTTGGTATACCAAGTAGGGATTCAGATTGACGCTTGCTCCTAAGTTAAGAAGTGCGTGGTCAATTCGATAGTTCCCGATTACACATGATATGGTTGGGCAACCGGGATCTTTGAATTTTTGCGGCACATCTTGTTTCAGGATGGCACTCACTTTCTCAGTCAAGGAGATCTTCTTTTGAATACTTTTCCGTCGTTTGGTAGTGCATAAGTCCTTTAGAAATTTAGCATATGAAGGTATCTGTTTTACAACATCAATCAGAGGAATGTTGACTTTCACTTGTTTCAACACCTCTAGGATATCCTGAGAGTTAGATAGACGTTTTGGTTCAACCAACCATTGGAGAAATGGAGCAACTGGCTTTTCTAGAGGTTCCGGTACAAATTTTTATGGGGTGCCACTAAATCTATCATTGTTGTCCTCTTCTGGTTCTTGAGGCTTTTCGGGCCTAACCGGAAGGGTTTTATCAATAACCTTCCCACTCCTAAGAGTGGTGATGGATTTAGCGTGCCCCATTTGATTTGAAGAGCTGGGATCACTTGTCTCGTATTGCCGTTTCGGATTAGGGAGTGATTGTGCAGGGAGCATCCTTTTTTCCATAGCCGTCATACGTGAATCTATTTTTTGCATAAAATCTGAAATTCCTTGCATTGTCCGAGCCAGTTCTTGTATGAAAATTTGAACCGATTCTTCTTGAGGTTTCCACTGATTTGGATTTTGATTAAAGAAACCTTGAGGGGTAGCAGTTTGTCCGTTCCTCCAACTAAAATTTGGATGATTTTTCTAGTCAGGATTGTACGTATTAGAGGGTGGTCCATTGAAAGGTCTTTGATAGTTATTTACGGCATTAGATTGTTCATTCAATACTTCTCGAAAGACGGGTATTGAAGGACAATTTTCAGTAGTATGAATGTTGCAATCACAGATGCCGCAAACACTTTCATTAACCTTTTCCTTTCTTCCTTCCATGGCTTCAAATTTTCTGGTGAGATTGGCCACCTTAGCGTTAAGATCATTATCCTCTTTCAGGAGATATATTCTTCCTTTTTCCCTTGAATGAGTCGGCCTAGACGTAGTATTCGTCCTTGGGTAATAGTCCTATGATTGTGTTTTTTCGACGAGACTATCGAGGTAATCTCATACCTGGTCGACATTTTTATTAATAAAATCTCCGTTACACATTGTCTCGACCATTTGGCGTATGGAAGATGTTAGCCCATCATAGAAAAAATTTGTAATGCGCCATATTTCAAAGCCATGTTGTGGGCATGCATTAACCAGATCCTTGAACCTTTCCCAACATTGGAAGAATGTTTCATCTTCCATTTGAGCAAAGTTCATGATTGCTCTCCTGAGGGTAATTGTCTTATGATGTGAGAAAATTTTCTTTATAAATTTCCTCTGCAAATCATTCCATGTGCCAATGGATCTAGGACGCAGTGAATGTAACCACGTCTTGGCTTTTTCTTTCAAGAAAAATGGAAAGAGTTTCAGCCTAATAGTATCCTCAGATACATTAGGAAAGTATAAGGTACCTATGATTTCATCAAACTCTTTCAGATGCAAGTATGGTTCTTCAGACTCAAGCCCATGGAACTTAGGAAGGAGTTGGATAACCCCTGGCTTGATGTCCATATGTCCTGTATTCTCAGAAAAAATCATGCATGAGGGCGTACTCACCCCTGCCGGTTGTAAATAATCTCGTAAAGTACGAGGCGAGGGTGCTTGATGCACCTCATTCTCATCATGTACTTCCTCAACCCTTGGTTGGGATAGTGCTTGAGGTTGATTTTCAGCCATAACGTCTTCTAACTCAGGAGAATTCAAGTGGTGTCTAGTCCTGCGATGGACAGTCAACCCCTCAACTAATCCTCCTTCAGTCACGAGACGTCGAGTGTTGTCGCGTGCCCAATGGGGCATAAAACACACTCAGCCCTCAAATTCTAACTTAAATCTAAAAAAGAAAATAAAAATCTAGGAAAAGGGAGGGTTGGAGAGAAGTTACCAAATCGGAGTTCCTAAGTTAAAAACCTGCAAAACAAACCAAAATAAGTTAGTTTTTAAGAGTAGAAAGTCCTAATTAAAAATAAACTAATTTCTAGGGAAAAGAAGAAATTCCAAAGAAAGAAGAATTAGAAAGAGCTTACTAAATTAGAAGCTTCCTACAAAACAGAAAAATTGAGTTAGTTCTAAAAATCAGATAGAAGGAAGAATAGAAAGTTTCTAAAGTTAGGAAAAATTTCTAATAAGGAAAATATCTAAGCTTCTAAACGTAGAATTAAAAATTTCTAAAAAGAAAATCTAATCCTAAAACTAATTAATTTTAGAAAAACGTAGCCGACAGTCCCCGGCAACGGTGCCAAAAACTTGTTCACTCCCCAAGTGCAGGGTTGGGATGTAGTAATAACTCGGTAAGACCGAGGTCGAATCCCAAGGGACTGAAACTTGTACATTATCTAAAACTAACCAGAACTAGAACTAGATTAAGATGAAATCTAAACTGAATGTAATTTGAGAAATAATGGTGAAATAATTATCTAAACTTGAGAGAAATCAAGAAAAGGGAACTAGGGATTCAGAGGATCCACTTGTAGAGATCAGGGAGATCTTATGCATGTTTCATGGAAATTAACTGAACTGACATTGATCTAGTTTTCAAAGAGATGAAAGGTGTATGAATTAAAATGGATTCCATCACCAAACCATGCCCAAAAGACTATGGCAAACAACAGAATTAAACTAATTACCACCCAATCACATGTATGAAAGTTAGGAAGGGTACCGTCATCCAACCATGCCCAGGAGACTATGGTGAACAACAGGACGTCCTGACGTCATAAACATGAAAAGAAAATAGAAATATTCAAAGCATCACAGATCCATTGTAATTTCAGTCACAACAGACCATTAAGAACTAAAAATATTCCCATAATAATCAACTAAAATCAACGTCGATTCATTAATTAAAATTAAAATAAAATAAAATCTTCCATCTCACTACAAGCTTCACCTCTTAGCCCTAGCTAAGAGGTTTAGCCAGACATGGATGGGTAAATCTCCACAATTGAAATAAACAAAAAAATAAAAAGAAAATACTCTTTTTTTTTTTCTTCTGCTTCACGTCCCTGCCCGAGCCTCTACGTCTCTCTTTTTCTTCCTTCCTAGACCTGAATGAATGCTCCCCATGTCCAAAAACCTCCTTTTATAGCTGCTGGAAGGCTGGAGTCAGTGACAGAGTTGTAACAGGACACGGAGTGTAATTTTCACAGCCAAGTTCGGTGCCACAAAATACGCCACTTTCCTCGCTCAAATTCCAAGGAAACATCGTCCCTTAGTACTTTCTTGTGTTCTCTGCATGATAGACGGTTCAGATCTGCCATATGATCAAAGATGGTGGGCCAAAATTGCCTGAAAAAGTCAGTTTTCGCGGATGTGCGAAACTTTTTGCACCATTTCGCTGTTGTGATCGGTGGGCCCCACAGAAGCATTTTTTGGAAAATCCACCCCATCCATTGGATTCAGAACAAAATTTCAGTCAAGAATAGGTGGTTTTGAATATCCATTGGCGTGTCCCAGAGAAGAAATAACTAAAAGATCAGATTTGAACGCTACCGGGCAGCCCTTTTGTGGCCTCTGTATCTCCCACGTGTGCACGCATGGGTGAAAAGTGTCAACATGTTTTTGTAGTATTCGAGCCCCTCTACACGGTGAATGGGTCAGATTTTTCGTACGGTCAATGGGTAGGGCCCACAACCGTCCGCAAAAATGGCCAGCGGCCGTGCGTTACGCGGTGCGTAAATTTTTTTTTAAGAAGAAAGTCGGTCAGCGTCTTGCTGATCGACTTGACTCGTTTGGTGCACGACGAGTGCACATGTGCACTGTACACATGCTACACTAGATGGGCTCTATTATGATGTTTATGAGCAATCCAGTCCATCCATCTCGTAAATCAGATCTTTTTAACAGTTGGGACAAATTTTGAGGCATATACGGATAGTAGGTGGGCTCCAGATCGAGATTTAAGGGGCTGATCTACTCGTTAGGCCACTTCCACAATGATCCAATGGATGATTTCTGACGTGTACGGTTAATTTATGGTCCTCAGGCCACGTATGAAGTTTCGAGCCGAACGGATGGTGGGAAACATATGATCTTACATTTTGGATGAGTTTTGAGCCACTTGAACTTCAGTTTCTTAATTTTCTCGGATATCTGACCGTGTATATCTGTCAATCTTGGTCCCCTGGAGTGTGTCCCATGCTTTGGTGAATTTGGAGCGTTAAATCCATGCATTTAGTATCCTATTTCGATCCAAGCTTGTAAAATCAACTTGCAACATCCACACGATTAAATCAGCTGTTAAACACTATTATGCTCGTAAATCCGGACAATATTTGGGGTCTAATATGCACTATTTGACCCTCAATAGCTGATCCCCTTTTAAGATTTGGTCCTTTTAAGACTTGGCCTTTTTGGGTCTTGGAGGCTTGGTCCTTTTTGGACTTGGCCTTCTTAGGACTTGGCTAAACTGCCTTAAATGATTATAAAGACAACAATAAGTATGATCATTGTCGTTGCTCTCTGATTGAGAATGATCATCGTTACTGTACTGCGAGAATGATAAACTTCTCTGCCTGAGGTTGATATATCACCACTTTCACTAATATTTTCAGAAAAACCTATCTATGCTGCTTGTAATATATCAGTATAGTGACGATACCAAATTCGACAGGATTTTTTCAGAGCTCGATTGATAATAACGATGGTCACTTTCTTTTCTTATCCTTTTCTTTTCATACTGTCTATTTGATATCTAGTCTTGATATGCTTGCAAACTTCTTCTTTATTAATTCTTTGGATACATATAGACATAGCCTTGCTCATTCTTGCCCCCTTTTGATTCAGAATTATCATACTGGTGATGTTCTAAGTCAAAACTAGTAACATCTTCAGGGATGGTATCTCTTTATGAAGCGAACGTTGACCGGTATACTGATGCCCTGTTCACTTTGATCTACAACTCTGTATGCCCCATTGGAGTATACCTCTTTTATTACATACGGTCCATCCCATTTGGGCTCGAACTTGCCCCCTGTCGACGGGTGACCACTATAGGCCTTTTAAGCATCATTACCATATCACCTTTCTTGAAGGAACAGTACTTAATATGTTTATCGAAGGCTGCCGATAGTCTGGCCTGATATGATTGCAATCGCTATTGGGCTGCCAGCTGTTTTTCATCAAGCAAATCCAATTCTTTCAGCCGCATCTTCGCATTGGCATCATCTGTTATGGACTGGTGTACCTCCACTCTAAGCGATGCTACTTGTATTTCAATTGGGATTACCACTTCTACGCCATATACCAGGGAATACGGCGTTGTATTCGTCGATGTCCGGTGAGTAGTTCGATATGTCTACAAAGCCTCCTGTAATTTATCGTCCCAGTAACGTTTATTCTCGATCACCGTTTTCTTCAATATCGTGACTATCATTTTATTAAACGCCTTTGCTAATCCATTAGCCGGTAGATAGTAAGGTGTTGAAAATGAATGATGAATACTATATTTCTGACAGAGTTTTTCGATAGCCCTATTCTTAAAAGGGGTGTCATTATCTGTAACAATCTTCTTCGGGATACCATGGCAGTATATGATCGCGTGACAGATGAATTAACGACATCCCCTTCTTTAACATTGCGTAAAGAAATTGCTTCTATCCATTTGGAGAAATAATCCATTACTGCCAATATATATTGCTTTCCTTTGGACGAGGGCGGATTTATAGGACCAATAATGTCTAGTCCCCAAGCCGAGAAGGGCCAAGAGGTGACCGATTGATGCAGATCTTTTGGAGGAACATGTATGACATCCCCATGAATCTGGCATTTATGACACCGCTTTGCATAATCAATCACGTCTTTAAACATGGAAGGCCAATAATATCTCATTCGATGTATTCTATGGAACAGATTTCAACCTGCTTGATGTGCCCCACATTCCCCTGAATGCGCTTCTCGTAATATTTGATTCACCTCCTGCTCAGATAAGCAACGCGGTATCATCCCATTGTACGATCTTCTGTATAATACTTCACAGCATATAAGGAACCTCTTTGACCATTGCTTGATTTGTTGTTTCTCTGCTAAATCTTCTGGCAAGATGTCATATTTGAGAGAATCGATGAAAGCTTGGCACCAATCATCTGTCGTTATCTCTAAACATGATACGGGAAGCGTCGCAGTGGCTTCTCCGATGATTTCTTCAGATGGTAAAAACCTTCTCTCTTCAATTGTTATTTGAAGGGGATTTCGATTTGAGCAGGTTAGGGTTGCGGTTAGGCTAGCTAGAGCATTTGCCTTCGCGTTTTTAGACCGTGGTACATGTTTAATCTCGACGTGACAGAACTGATCTAATAACTGCTGCACCTTTCGACAGTATTGCAAAAGCTCTTGTTTTTGCACTTCGAATTCAGTTGTTAGTTGATTTATAATCAACTTGGAATCTTCGAAGATATGCAGCATTTTTATCTTCATTTCTCGGGCCATTTCCATCCCAATGATGAGAGCTTTATACTCTGTTTCATTATTCGTGCATGTAGTACCCAACGTAAAGGAGTAAGGTAACAAGTCACCTTGAGGAGTAATGAATATCACTCCTGCCCCTGCTCCTGATGTTCGGGTGGCGCCATCAAAATACATCTGCCACGGACTTTGCGGCTCAGCCAACATTATCTATTCATCTGGGAATTCCTCATTTATAGCTTCGTATCCTGCCACAGGATGTGCTGCGAGGAAATCTGCCACTGATTGACCTTTTACTGCCTTCGCCGGTTTATAAGTAATAGTATATTCTGAAAGAAACAACATCCATTTAGCCAATCTTCCACTTAGCATTGGCCTTATCATCAAAAATTTTATGGGATCTGCCCTCGACATCAAAGTTATAGGGTGAGAGAGACAATAGTGTCTACACTTCTGAACTGCGAATATCAACGCTAGACACTCTTTCTCAATCAGCATATAATTATGTTCTGCCCCCATCAGGGTTTTGCTTAGATAATAAAGAGCGGTCTCTTTTCTTGCTTCGTTCACTTGAGCCAGCAGTGCTCCTAAAGAACTTTCAGCTGCGGATGTGTACAGAATTAATGGTTTTCCTTTTATTGGAGAAGCCAGTACTGGCGGCCGTTTCAGCAAATCTTTGATTGAGTTAAACGCATTTTGGCAGGGTTAGTCCCACACGAATTCTATATCTTTCTTCATCAGGTAGGAAAACAGTTGACATCTCTCTGCCAAGTTCGAAATGAAACGGCGTATATAGGCTAATTTTCCCTGCAGACTCTTTAATTCTTTTAATGTCTTCGGTGGCGGCATATTCTGGATAGCTTGGATCTTACCTGGATCAATCTCGATGCCTCTATGCCGGACAACAAAACTGAGGAACTTGCCCGAAGATACTCCGAATGCACATTTGGCTGGGTTCATTTTTAACTGCTTCCGTCTAAGCCGCCAAAAAACAGATGCTAAATGTTCATGGTGCTCCTGATGATTTCCTGACCTGACCACCGAGTCATCAACATAACATTCAACATGCTTGTGTATCATGTCTTGAAAGATGTTTTGCATTGCTCTCTGATATGTCGCTCCAGCATTTTGGAGATCGAACGACATAACTTTGTAACAATAGATTCCCAATGATGTTCTGAATGCTGTCGCTTCTTCGTCTTCAAGCGTCATTCTAATTGATTATACCCTGCGTAACCTTCCATGAAAGACATGATAGTATACTGAGTGGTGCTATCAATCAGTAGCTCCATTATTGGAAGGGGAAAATCATCTTTTGGACAGGCCTCGTTTAGGTCTCTAAAGTCCACACAAACTCTTACTTGCCCGTTTTTCTTTTTCACCGGGACGATGTTCGATATCCATTTAGGATATTTGACTTCCCTGATAAACCCGACTTTTATCAACTTGTTCACTTCTTCTTCTATCAAGGGAACCAGGACTGGATGAAACCGTCTCTATGCTTGTTTAACTGGCTTCTTCTCTTTCGATATATTTAACCGGTGTATTGCTACAGAGGGTTCCAAGCCTGGCATCTCTGCATACGTCCATGCAAAGACATCTTTATTTTC
The DNA here is from genome assembly GCA_037074715.1 of Magnolia kwangsiensis. Taxonomy (NCBI): domain Eukaryota; kingdom Viridiplantae; phylum Streptophyta; class Magnoliopsida; order Magnoliales; family Magnoliaceae; genus Magnolia; species Magnolia kwangsiensis. The sequence continues at coordinate 58,960,861 of CM073571.1, read as the reverse complement.
CTTGAGCAACTGGACATACTCCTCTGACTCTTGTTTGGAAAGACCGGCACTGATGAATATATTTCTTGGCTCTTCTTCCATACCCAGATTTACCTCCTGCAAACTATCTACCGTCGGCTGCCCCCATCATCTATCTGTTTCGATGCCATTTCAGGCTGTTCTATCATCTTGAGACTCTCTTCTAACGACTTTCCCACTGTAATTGTATTTACTGTTCCCAATCCTTGGAACTTTCTCCGCTTTTCTTGACCAACGCCGTGTCACGCCCCAAACTCGGGAACCGGGCTCACAAAATTTTCAATCGCCGAATCTAGCGCCGACAGCCTCCGTAGAACCCCATTCTTGGCTCCCATCTCCCATTCATCAGGTTCCGATCCTGGGATGCTACGAGGAGGATTTTCAAGGTCAGTTTGAATCGTGATAAGCATAACCAAAGGCATAACCCACAAACAACAACCAAGAACTCCATTACACTTCCACTATGATCAAAAACTTTACAAGTACAATGAGCATGAAGGGGAAATACAATGGAAAAGAACAAAAACTCTAAAACGATCTGCAAAGTGTTCCTGCCTCAGCGCTGCTGCGATCCAACGTCACCTGCACGCAACGGTCGTGCATAAGCTTATAGAAAGCTTAGAGGGTAGTGAAAGTGTGTGTGCAAGGTAGTAATATGATTATGCAATATCAGAGTAATGCGGAATATGCAGATGGATCCATAAATATCATGAGCCGTACCAAGGCTATGCGATACAAGATGCAAGTCAAGCATACAATCCTCATTTAAGTCCACATGTAAATACAACTCAACTCTGGGATATCACCGAGGTCTAATACACTCTAAACCAGATCACCGCCACAATGCGCACAATAAGGTAAGTGAAAGAGACCTCACTATCCATCTGCCAATATCGGACACGACTCGTCGATAGCGGACCCATTCCTCGAGCTGGTCAAACTCAGCCTAGCATTGTCCTCTGCACTCGAGCGGATAAGGCCGCACCCCCTTCCAACCGACTACGATAAAGTGTAAAGCGCAGCCATCTGGTAATCGGCACTCAACGCTTATCTACCCACTCGGTCTAGACGTTGGAGCAACCTCTTGGTACCATAAGGGTTTAGGGACTTTCACCCAGGGATATCTATAGCACCCCATGTAGAATAAAATTTTTGGTATCCAATCATGCCAACCACGATGCATCTGTGGAGGCTACGACCCCGATGTCGCTAGGGCGTATAATAACCATAACACACAATGTGAAATGCACGAATCACACTGCCCAATCATGCAACAAATCTTGCGTGAATCATTCGCTCATGTAGGGCAACACCGCCTAATCAGGATCCCATAAATAACCTGCCCGAAGGCATATGCTATGATCAGTCACTTCTCATATCAAGCATACATATGATGCGTATGATCATGAGTCATGGAACTATACTAAACATGTTATAATGAAATGAACTATCCTTACAATGCAGATGGGCCTGGATGGCCTATACACAACAAGTACGGGCTTAACAATGGGCCCTAGGGAGAGTCGTAATGTGGACATCCAACCAACATTACACTCGCAAATGTGGACGCCAAACTAACATTGCTTCCAAGGCACGATCATCGTGAACATCGTTACAAAATCCGCGTTGGGATCACACATTGCAATGGACTTTAGGTACATCCCATTGGGCTTTAAATGCATTAAATGGGCCATATCATATGGGCCTTTTACTCATCAAATGGGCCACATGAATGGGCCGCACCAATGGGCCTTATGTGCATTGCAATGGGTCATAACCCGTGGGCCTTGGATTACATCAAATGGGCCTAATCTCACGGGTCTTATATATAACAAATGGGCCACACCAATTGGGCCCCATATGTGCATCAAATGGGCCTAAACCGACCCATAGGCCTTATACGAATCAAATAGGCCTAAACCCATAGGCCTTGGAATATATCAAATGTTCAACCCAGGGGCTTTATAATACGCTAAGATGGGGTCCACACGGACTATGGATATGGCCCATTCATAAACTCATTTCACAAAATGAGCTGTTAAAATAGATGGGCAGATTGGATGCAGCACCCGCATCAAGGGTGGGGGCCCACATGAAGGCCCACCATCACGAATATTATATATTGTATAATATATAAACAACATATAATATAAATAATATATATAATATTATATATAATACAATATAATATATATATATATATTACAATATAATATATATATATATAATGTAATATAATATATATAAATATGTATATATATAAACACACACACGCTGCACACACACGCTGCAACCCCACGCGCACGCACACACACGCCCATTGAGGGCCCCAGCGTCATGCTGACAGTGGGAAATGAAACACATGCATCACTGTGGGTCCCATGTGAGGCCCACCTCAATGCTTACATGCCATCCAATCCGTTCATACGGTCACTCAAACCTGGATGAAGTGAAAACACAAATTTCATCTTGATCTAAAACTTCTATGGGCCCAAAACAGATCTCAATGGTAGATGCTCAAACAACACCGTTTCCAATGATGTGGGCCACATGAGTCTTGGGTGTGGCTGAAACTTGGTGGGGGCCCACCTGAGGAGGGGGCCTACCTCATGAACGGTGTGGATCTTCACGTACACATCATGGTGGGGCCCACGGCAGCAGCCGTGGGACCGCTCGCTCGCCCGCCTGCGCCCGCTCGCTGCACAAAGCATTGCAATGGGTGAAGAGAGGTATGGGCTTGTAAGAGATTCTTGACTTTTGTGGTTGCTTGGGAATGGGTGAAAGGTGATGTGTACTTGACATGTGATGGATTGATGGATTGATGGATTGATGTGACACCTCGTAGAGATTCTCTTGAGTTTCGCAACGCACTGCGTTTTCTTCGCACCGGACGTTGGCCCACATCTCTTGACCAGGGTATCGCCTCGGCGCATGAGTCGAGGCATCGGAACCACAGCGACGGCGCAGTCGCTATGGTAATGGTCTTGGGTTGAGTCGACTCGGGTTGACAGCGTACGAATCAGGGTCGCGCGCAAATATCGATTAAGGGTTGAAGTTTGCCGAAATTCTACTGGTAAGACCGCGGAGGTCTACGGAACGGTACGGACTAAGGTACGAGTCTTACAACTCTCCCCTCCTAATAAAAATTTAGTCCTCAAAATTTACACAATCATTGCAATTAGGCATAACTTATGATGAAGAAGAGACATAACATCATCATATAGAATCAGGGACAGCATACAAAATACAATACATGATCAACCATCAAAGAGATGAGGATAGCGCTCTCGAATCTCAGCCTCACGCTCCCAAGAAGCCTCCTCTACAAAATGGTGATCCCATTGAATCTTCACCAACGGAATGACCTTGGTTCTGAGGACCTGCTCCTTCCGATCAAGGATACAGACTGGCTGCTCAATGTAAGAAGCGTCCTCACGAACCTCCAACTGCTGCCAATCAATAACAGGAACTATGTCTGACCCACACTTTCTCAACATGGAGACATGAAAAACATTGTGGACGCTAGACAACTGAGATGGCAAGGCAAGCCGATAGGCCACGACGCCAACGCGCCTAGTGATCTTAAAAGGTCCTATGAATCTCGGGGCAAGCTTGCCCTTCGCTCCAAATCGAACTATGCCCTTCATGGGCGAGACCTTGAGAAACACATGGTCCCCTACATCAAACTCCAAGGGATGACGCCGACGATCAGCAAAACTCTTCTGTCGGCTCTGAGCTGTGCGCATCCTCTGCCTGATGATATCTATAGCCCCTAACGTCTCCTGCACAAGCTCGGGACCTAGGAGACGACGCTCTCCAACCTCGGTCCAACAACTCGGTGATCTGTATGGTCTGCCATATAGTACCTCAAAAGGAGTCATGTTAATGGTCGCCTGATAGCTGTTATTGTATGCGAACTCAGCCAATCGCAGATGCTCATCCCAGCTACCCCCGAAATCAATCGCACAAGCCCGAAGCATATCCTCAAGGATCTGTTTGACCCTCTCGGTCTGGCCATCGGTCTGCGGATGGTACGCGTTGCTGAGCTACAAATCAGTCTCCATCGCTCGCTGGAAGCTCCCCCAAAACTGAGATGTGAACCTCGAGTTTCGGTCAGAAACTATCGAGACTGGAATGCCATGCAGTCTCACAATCTCCTCAATGAATAATCTCGCAAGCCAGTCCATAGACCAAGTTGTACGCATCGCAAGAAAATGTGCCGACTTCGTCAGATGATCCACAACAACCCAAATGGCGTCATGACCGCGTTGAGTCCTCGGCAAACCCATAATGAAATCAATCGACACGTGCTCCCACTTCCACATCGGGACGCTCAACGGCTGCAATAGACTAGGAGGTCTTTGATGATCGGCCTTGATACGCTGGCACGTGTCACACTCGGCCACAAAACTGGTGATCTGACCCTTCATCTCTACCCAAAATTACTGTCGCCTCATGTCACGGTACATCTTCGTCGAGCCCGGGTGAATAGAAAACCGCGATCGATGTGCCTCGGTCATAAGATCTTTGCGCAACTCTAGAATATCCAGGACACAAAATCGGCCTCCGAAGCGAAGTCCACCATCTGTACCAATCTGCCAATCTGTCTGACTCTCAGATGCCGCCTCAGCCATATAACTCTGCAACGACTCATCAGCCTGCTGAGCCTCGATCACCCTAGCGACAAGAGAGGGTTGAATCGACAGGCTCGATAACTGTACGATGGAAGACTGGAGGCCGAACTCAAAATCATACGCTGCGATATCCTCAAGCATCAGCCACTCTGAATCATCATATGTGCCACTAGGCCTCATGGCTGGCGGTTGAGGGCATCTGCCACCACGTTCGTCTTACCCGGGTGGTACTGGAGATCAAAGTCGTAGTTCTTCAGAAGTTCCATCCAACGCCTTTGTCTCAGGTTCAACTCAGACTGCGAGAAGAGGTACTTCAAGCTCTTGTGATCAGAGAAAAGCTCGAACCTGACCCCATAAAGATAGTGCCTCCACACCTTCAGTGCGAAGACAACTGTGGCCAGCTTTAAGTCATGCGTAGGATAGTTTAACTCATGGACCTTGAGCTGACGAGATGCGAAGGCCATTGGTCTCCCGTGCTACATCAGGACAACACCCAAACTGATATGCGAGGCATCAGTGAATACAATAAAACCGTCACTCCCAGAGGGAAGAGTGAGGACAGGAGCGGACGTCAGATGGTCTTTCAACTCCGTAAATGCTCACTCGCAGGCGTCACTCCAAACAAACTCTGCACCCTTCCGAGTCAACCTGGTCAGTGGGGCTGCAATACGAGAAAAGCCCTCAATGAAACGTCGATAATAGCCCGCCAAACCAAGGAAACTACGGATCTCTGTCGCAGTCTTGGGCTGGCCCCACTAACGCACTACCTCGACCTTCGAGGGGTCCACTGCGACACCCTCCCTCGTCACCATGTGACCGAGGAACTTCACCTCCTCCTGTCAGAACTCGCACTTCTCCAGCTTCGCATATAGCTGGTGTGCGCGGAGGGTCTACAAAGTAATCTCCAAGTACTGCTCGTGCTCCTCACGGGTCCTCGAATAGATCAGAATATCGTCGATGAAGACTACAACAAACTGATCGAGATAAGGGCGGAAGACCTCGTTCATCAACTGTATGAAGACCGCGGGTGCATTGGTCAGTCCGAAGGACATGACCTGAAACTCAAAATGACCGTAACGCATCCTGAATGTCGTCTTTCGAATGTCTTCATTTTGGACCCGAATCTGATGATAATCGGAACGCAGGTCGATCTTTGAAAAGAACTGTGCACCCTGCAGCTGATCGAACAAATCATCAATCCTAGGGAGCGGGTATCTGTTCTTGATCGTGACTTTGTTGAGCTCGCGGTAGTCAATGCAGAGCCTCAATGAACCATCCTTCTTCTTCACGAAGAGTACCGGTGCTCTCCACGGTGAACTGCTCGAACGGATAAAACCCAACTCTCGCAACTCGTCCAACTGCTTCTGCAGTTTCCGCAACTCCAGCGGTGCCATGCGATACGGGGCCTTCGAAATAGGCGCGGTACCGGGCACAAGATCAATCTGAAACTTGGTGAGTCGACAAGGCGGTAATCCCGAAATCTCCTGAAACACATCAGGAAAATCGCATACTATAGAAAAATGGTCGATGCAAGCGGCAACAGGCTCCTCTATGACACATGACATCAAATAAGACAACCGTTCTCCTCTGGCCTCTGCAACGAATTGGAACTGCGGCACACCGGGTATACAAAACGTGACTGTCCTAGCGGCGCAGTCCAATATGGCATAATACTCGGTGAGCCAATCTATGCCCAGGATGTCGTCGAACTCAGACATCGACAATGCAAATAGATCGGCAGGCAGAAAGGTATCCCCAACTAGAAAGGGACAAGATGAACAAAATCAGCCCAACACTACAGTCCTCCCCAAGGGAGTCGATACTGATAGAATCTCACAAGAAGACTCCAACGGTAAGCCAGTCGATCGGCAGAAGCTCTCGGCCACAAAAAAATGCAATGCACCGAAATCAAACAACACACGTGCAATGCATGCAGAAACTGGAAGTATACCCTCAACGACTCCTCCAGATGACCGCGGATCCTACTGAGCCGTATAAAACCTAGTCTGAGCCAGCTAGGGAGGTGTCTTTCCCCTCTGAGCGTGCTGCTGCTGCTGCTGGGGTTGCTGAGGCGGTCGAAACTGCTGCCTCTATTGCTGTGGCCTTTGATGCTGATGCTGATGCTGCTGCTGAGGTGGTCTCGGTGGTGGGGGCTGCTGTTGCTGCTACTGTGGGGGTCTATGCTGCGGCTGTGGTGGAAGCTGCTATGGTCCTCTCTGCTGCTGTGGACCTCTCTACTGCTGCTGGGGGCTAGGACATTCCCACGAACGGTGTCCCATTACACCGCACCTAAAACAAGTGCCGGTGAACTGTCTCGAAGGTGGTGCTGGAGGTGCTGCTGGTGCTCGAAAGGCTGGGTGACCTGTGCGCCTCTGCTGTTGTGGTCGACGCTGTTGGGAATCACTGGAAGGAGCCCTCCTCTGACCGCGATCAGACTGAGAATCGGCCCACTCTGTCTTAAAAATCTCTGCCTTCCGTACCACCTCCTCAAAAGTTGGGAGCTCGTGTCCAATAACACGGCGGAGAAGACTGTAACACAAGCCATCCTCGAATCGATGGGCTCTCCGCTCCTCATCATCGACTAAATATGGCGCAAATCTAGACAGTGTTACAAAACGAGCCGCGTACTGGGCCACTGTCATATCGCCCTGCACCAGGGCCTCAAACTCCAACGCTCGCTGTTGTCGGATGTGATCAGGGAAGTACTGTCGGTCAAACCGATCCATAAAATCCTCCCATGTCCATACAAAATAGGCGCCTGCTGCTCGAGAGACTGATGTCCACCAATGCTCAGCCTCACTATGGAGAAGAAATACGGCTATTCGAACTCGCCGCTCAGTCGTACATCCCATCGTCTCAAATATCTTCTCCACATCGGCGCTCCATCTCTCAGCTACTGTCGGGTTCGGTTCACCCTGGAAACACGGTCGAAACTCTCGAAGAAGGGCGCTCGCGCGATCCTGCTCTGCCTGTGCTAGTGAAACAACTGGCTACTTTCCCTGCCCCTGAAGTGCAGCCGTCACAGCCTGTAACATCTGCTGCAACTGAGAGGCACTCATGGATACGGTCGGCTCCGCACCGATCTCTGGTGGAGGAGTAGCATACTCAGGATGGGCAGTAGGAATCTCTGGTGGTGGAACGGGCATCGTAGGTGGTAATGCGGGAGCCACAGGTGGTGGAGCGGGATCCTCAGGTGGTGGTGCGGGAGTCGATCGGGTAACTCTCTCACGCACCATGTCCTATAGTAAAGAGCGAAGGTGCCTATCAACTTCAAAACTCTCGAAGGCACGCACGTTAAGGGTCTGTAACGGAAGATCGCTAAACTATCCAAACTTCAGAACTTAGCCATTCTAAACTCATAGCAGACATGTAATGTTATTCTCAATTATTCCCAAGTTATGCTCTGATACCAACTTCTGTCACGCCCCAAACTCGGGAACCGGGCTCACAAAAATTTTTAATCATCGAAACCGGCGTCGACAGCCTCCGTAAAACCCCATTCTCTGCTCTCAGCTCCCATTCACTAGGTTCCGATCCTGGGATGCTACGAGGAGGATTTTCAAGGTCAGTTTGAATCGTGATAAGCATAACAAAAGGCATAACCCACAAACAACAACCAAGAACTCCATTACATTTCCACTATGATCAAAAACTTTACAAGTACAATGAGCATGAAGGGAAAGTATAATGGTAAAGAACAAAAACTCTAAAATGATTTGTAAAGTGCTCCTGCCTCAGCGCTGCTGCGATCCAACGTCACCTGCACGCAACGGTCATGCATAAGCTTATAGAAAGCTTAGAGGGTGGTGAAAGTGTGTGCTCAAGGTAGTAATATGATTATGCAATATCAGAGTAATATGGAATATGCAGATGGATCCATAAATATCATGAGCTGTACCATGGCTATGCGATGTAAGATGCAAGTCAAGCATACAATCCTCATCTAAGTCCACATGTCAATACAGCTCAACTCTGGGATATCACCAGGGTCTAGTACACTTTAAACCAGATCGCCGCCACATTGCGCGCAATAAGGTAAGTGAAAGAGACCTCACTATCCGTCTGCCAATATCGGGCACGACTCGTCGATAGCGGACCCATTCCTTTAGCTGGTCAAACTCAGCCTAGCATTACCCCCTACACTCAGACGGGTAAGGCCGCACCCCCTTCCAACCGACCACGACACAGTGGAGAGAACAACCATCTAGTAATCGGCACTCAACGCTCATCTATCCACTCGGTCTAGACGTTGGAGCAACCTTTTGGTACCATAAGGGTTTAAGGACTTTCATCCAGAGATATCTATAGCACCCCATGTAGAATAAAATTTTCGGTATCCAATCATGCCAACCATGATGTGTTTGTGGAGGATACGACCCTGATGTCGCTAGGGCGTATAATAACCATAACACACAATGCGAAATGCATGAATCACACTGCCCAATCATGCAGCAAATCTTGCGCGTATCGTGCGCTCATGTAGGGCAACACTGCCTAATCGAGGTCCCATAAACAACCTGCCCGAAGGCATATGCTATGATCAGTCACTTCTCATATCAAGCATACATATGATGCGTATGATCATGAGTCATGGAACTATACTAAACATGTTATAATGAAATGAACTATCCTTACAATGCAAATGGGCCTGGATGGCCTATACACAACAAATACGGGCCTAACAATGGGCCCTAGGGAGAGTCGTATTGTGGACATCCAACCAACATTACACTCGCAAATGTGGACGTCAAACCAACATTGCTTCCAAGGCACAATCGTCGTGAACATCATTACAAAATCCGCGTTGGGATCACACATTGCAATGGACTTTAGGTACATCCCATTGGGCTTTAAATGCACTAAATGGGTCATATCATATGGGCCTTTTACTCATCAAATGGGCCACATAAATGGGCCGCACCAATGGGCCTTATGTGCATTGTAATGGGTCATAACCCGTGGGCCTTGGATTACATCAAATGGGCCTAATCTCACGGGTCTTATATATAACAAATGGGCCACACCAATTGGGCCCCATATGTGCATTAAATGGGCCTAAACCGACCCATAGGCCTTATATGAATCAAATAGGCCTAAACCCATAGGCCTTGGAATATATCAAATGTCCAACCCAGGGGCCTTATAATACGCTAAGATGGGGTCCACACGAACTATGGATCTGGCCCATTCATAAACTCATTTCACAAAATGAGCTGTTAAAATAGATGGGAAGATTGGATGTAGCACCCGCATCAAGAGTGGGGGCCCACATGAAGGCCCACCATCGCGAATATTATATATTGTATAATATATAAACAACATATAATATAAATAATACATACAATATTATATATATAATACAATATAATATATATATATATATTACAATATAATATATATATATATATATAATACAATATAATATATATAAATATGTATATATATAAACACACACACGCTGCACACACGCACACACGCTGCACACACACGCTGCACCCCCACGCGCACGCACACACACGCCCACTGAGGGCCCCAGCGTCACGCTGACGGTGGGAAATGAAACACATGCATCACTGTGGGTCCCATGTGGGGCCCACCTCAATGCTTTCATGCCATCCAATCCGTTCATAAGGTCACTCAGACCTGGATGAAGTGAAAACACAAATTTCATCTTGATCTGAAACTTCTATGGGCCTAAAACAGATCTCAATGGTAGATGCTCAAACAACACTGTTTCCAATGATGTGGGCCACATGAGTCTTGGGTGTGGCTGAAACTTGGTGGGGGCCCACCTGAGGAGGGGGCCTACCTCATGAACAGCGTGGATCTTCACGTACACATCATGGTGGGGCCCACGGCAGCAGCCGTGGGACCGCTCGCTCGCTCGCCCGCCCGCGCCCGCTCGCTGCACAAAGCAGCGTGCTGCTGCAGCACGTCAAAGGCAGAGGCTTTGCCTCTTGCTTTTCTTTTTAAAAAAATTCGAAAACCCATTTTTTCGGGGTTTTTCGCGTTTGGGACCCGCATTTCATAGATCCACTCCACCCATTGTGTTCAGTGGCTCGAGGCCGTCCCAATGAGTCTAAAGTTTGAAATTTCTTGGTGCATAATAACTTCAGGTTATGCTTCAACGGTAACCACCGCAATCTTCAATGTTATGGCCCACCAGCTGTTCAAATCAGCCCCATCCTTCTACTCAATGGCTAAAATGATGTTGGTAAGAGGATGGATGGCTTGGATTGTACCCATACATCAAGGTGGGGCCTATGTGAATGTACCTACCCAAAAAGCTTGAAAAATAACCTTATATTTGTGTTTTTCCTTATACAGAGACCTCCAGCGTCCCAGACGCTGGACGGTTGGGCCTTAAAATATGCATTGAGGTGGGCCCTGATTAGGTGGGCCACCTCATGGAGAGTAGGGTGGTTACAATGCATTTAAGGTGGGCCCCACTTGAGGATAACTTGGATAAAGTAAATACTTCAAGGTGGGGTCCAATCAGTGGGCCACACAAACACATCATGATCTATAACAAAAATGAAATAGAGGGAGAGAGAGAGAGAGGGTGGGATACGCTTGCGATTGAGGGCTCCACCACTATGAGCCCTCCCTAAAAAAATCATACAATCCAAGGGATCCCTTTACACATGGGACCATAAAATTTGAAAATCAACGGTGTGGATCCTTTTCCCACCAATATGGATGGTGTAGATGACCTTCCTAATGCAATGAAATCATCATGATGGGGTCCATGGAGAATGGCCCCATCATGGAGTGATCATGATGATCCTAGTGGGCCATCGGCCACATCTTAGGGTCCCAAATGAGATCCAAACCATTGATCAGTTGGCCTCACTTGGCCCATCTCAAAATTATGAAAAATTAACATTATCAAGCACCCACCGTTCAATCTTCTTGCTCCTATGGGTTCCTTAGCACCTTAGCTTTGATTTCAATGGAGGAGATGAGGAATGGATGGTTAGGATTGAAGATCTTGGGATGGAGAGGTGGGACACACTTGGCATTTTGAAAGGGAGGGAGAGGCTCATACGTATGGATTTTGGTTGCTTGAGAAAATGAGATGAGAAATGAGAAAGAGAGAGAGTTGTAAGGGAGAGAGAGATGGGTGATGGATGGATGTGGTGAGTGATGGGTGTGTAAGAAAACTTTGACTTTTGTGGCCATTTGTGTAAGAAAAGCATGGAAGGTGTAAGAACTTTTTGACTTTGAGGGCTTTTGGTGTAAGAGAGGTATGAGCTTATAAGAGATTCTTGACTTTTGTGGTTGCTTGAGAATGGGTGAAAGGTGATGTGTACTTGACATATACTTGACATGTGATGGATTGATGGATTGATGTGACACCTCGTAAAGATTCTCTTGGGTTTTGCAACGCGCGGTATTTTCTTCGCATCGGACGTTGGCCCACATCTCTTAACCAGGGTATCGCCTCAGGGCGTGAGTCGCGGCATCGGAACCACAGCGACGGCGCGGTCGCTATGGTAATGGTCTTGGGTTGAGTCGACTCGGGTTGATGGCGTACGAATCAGGGTCGCGCGTAAATATCGATTAAGGGTCGAAGTTTGCTGGAATTCTACCGGTAAGACCGTGGAGGTCTACGGAACGGTACGGACAAAGGTACGGGTCTTACACGCCGATAGGAATTTGGATCCCTCCCATGATTCAAACTAGTGGGCTCTTCACAGTCGAAACCCATGTTTCTCATCATTTTTCTGCTCTCCGGACTATATTTTTTGAGATCCTGTGGTGTTAATTTGCCGTGATACACATTTTCTTCTTTCTCTTCTTCGGCCTTTGATTTTGCCGCAGCGTAAAATTCTATCGGTTCTTGATGTTTTGCGCTGGTTTTGACCTGAAATCTCCCTGGGGCTGTCGGGAATGGCTTATTCTTTTCGACATGCGGTAATGGCATCGTATAATTAGATCGTAAAATTTTCAATTGCTCGGGTGACACCAGGGTTAGTGGAAATTGTCCTGGTTGTCTTATATGCTTCGGCACAAATTAAAATTTCTTCTTTGTTTCAGCAGTTCCGGCCAATCTTGCTTCATCTGTTTTTTCCTTTACTGCATTGATCTGGATATTGTTTGGGGCTCCACTTTCATCGGTCTCTTTTTCTTCTTTAGCGAACCCTTTATAATAGCTGGCGTCTGCGAAGAAGGATTCGGCTTCTGTATATGGCATTGCGTCAGCCATTACTTTGCACTGTATCCCGCCTTTATAGTATTTAAAACACTGGTGTAGTGTGGAGGGCATGATTTCATGCTGATGTATCCATGGCCTCTCCAAGAGAAGATTATACGTCGTTGTGACATTTATAACATGGCACACGACGTCGGCAATTAGCTCTCCTACTTCTAGCGTCACTGTAATCTCACCGAGCACGCATTGCCCATCTTGATTGAAGCCTTGTATCATCATTCCGCTAAGGCACAAATCTGTCCATCGGTAACCTAGCTTACTCAACATCAACACTGGCAGGAGATTAACTGCGGATTCATTATCGATCATAATCCGTTTAATCTTCCTCCCACAGATGTGACCTTCTATCATCAGTGGTCTATTATGCTCTGCTTCGCAGATCAAGTCGTCATCTGAGAAAGAAATGACTGGTAAACAATCTCCTCGATCATTGTCCTCGGCGTGTTCCATCTCTACTAGCAAAGTCTTACAGTCAGACAATGCCTGGACCAGGCTTTGTTGAAATTCCTTTGATAATATAAGCGCATTGTAAATGCTTAATCGGGCCTAGATGCCTTTTAAATGACTCACCACGTCATAAGTCACATTCATCCTTTCATTCTCTTTTTCATTGTGATCATCATCGCGCTGTCTTTCAGTGGCTTCTTTTCTTATGCCCCCTGCTTTCTGTTTTACGGGATTCATTACCTTCTTTCCTGACCTCAGTGTGATCGTCACTACCCTCTTTATGGCCTTGTGATCCTTTTTTTCTTTTTCATCTTGAGACCTTTCTCGTATTGTGAGCATATTCACAGTGGCCATAGAACCCTTTTCTTTTCCTTCACCAATCATTATATCACCTTTGTTTATCATTCGCTGTATTATACACTTTAGTGCGTAGCAATTCTCCGTCGGGTGTCCTACCAGACGATGATAACGACAGAAATCCCTTTCTCTGGTTCTTGTCACGTCTTCAGGATGTTTGGGTTTTGGTAATGATATTGTGTCGGCTTTCAGCAACTGATTCATCATAGGAATGACATCTTCTTTGTCAAAATCGAACCCTTCGTGAGAGTTAAGCACTCTAACTCTTTTTCTGTCATATCTATTTCTTGGCTGTTGCCTTTCTTCTCTACGATCTTGTCTCCTCTCCCTTGGATCCTTTGCATCCTTCCTTCTTTTATCATGCTCGACAGTATTAGCAGCCATCTTACTGGGTATTCTTCTGCTCGCTTCATGGTGAAAGGCTAGCATCTTACAGGTCATTAATTCCAAGGCGTGAGCTTTGGTGGCCAAGTCACGGAAGTTTGGATGTCAGCGCTGGTAAGCCCGAATGTGATGCCCATTTCCATAGAATTCAAGCACATTTTAACTTGTTCCTTCTCTTCTGATAATTATCTACATGAAGCCCCTAGTGTCTTCCACCTGTTTATAAATTTTCCAACTGATTCTCCTTCCTTTTGAAGGACGGAAGCCAATTCCGTGATGCTAGCGTCGCGTTCTGAAGAAAATAAATTTAACAAGAAAATGTCTTGCATCTCTTCCCATGTACGTATAGACCCTGGAGCTAAACTGGAATACCATCGGAATGCCTTGCTTGTCAGTGATGAGCCGAATAACCGTAAACAATACTGAGGTATTGTAGAAAAATTTCTCATGCTGGTGATGAAATGCATTAAGTGCTCTTCTGGTGACCCCTCTCCGTTAAACTTCCGAAAATCCGGATGCTTGAAGTTGACTGGAAAGGGAATGTCTTCTACTTCCCTTGGGTATGGCGTACGGTACCTGAAATGGCCAGTACTTGCACGCTCTCTTTCTATTCTGACGACTTCTTCGACGACTTGTCTTACATCATCCTATGTTATGGTTCTCGCAACTGGGATGGATCCTCTTGATCCTGCTCCTTGTTGATAGGAGCGTTCAGGACAGTTTTCATGTCCATTTGTTGTATCAGTCATTGGTGGGGCTGCAATCTGGGCCACATTATGCGCGAGAGTCGCTAGTGCTTCCCTGATGTTTCTGCATTCATCCATCAGTGCCCTTTGTGCTTCTGCCATCTCATTAATACGATCTTCAGCGAATGGCGCATTCTCCTGGTTCATTTCAGCCATATGTACTGCGGCTTCTCTACTTTTTGATGAAGCCGTGCCTTTCGATGAAGTTGTAGCTGGAATAGAGCACGAATGTGTTGATTGCTACGGGCTCGTGAAGGGAGGAGAAGGTGGGGTATAGTTCGACTCTTGCGTATTCTCTGTGCAATCGGTCGATTGAGGTGATACGGTGATCGATGATCTTGCCTGCGGGGACACGGACATTGGTGAACCCTTCAGTATTGCTTTACCTTTCTGTTCCTTTGTCCATCGAGCCTTCGGGGCGATTAGAGCTAGAAAGTCACGCACTGTTAACTATGGAACTGTTTGTTTAGGGTAAATCGCAGGGGGAGCAAGTTCAGGATTTCTTCTAACGGCATTGCGCGTCACAGGGCCTCTAACCCTTGACGAAGGCGAGTTCATTCGAGGGTTCCTCGCACTTCGTGCTCTCATCCAACGGGTCATCATTAGGGTCCATCCCTTATCTCTTTCTGACAGCAGAGGCGAAGCAGATATAACCCCGGCTATAACTTGAGTCTGACATTCTTGCTTGTAGACTGTTGAGTCACATGTTCTTGAGGTAAATCCGGCATGTATTCTATTGTGAACCCTGTAGGAGTGAAACAGAACTTCACTTTTCTTATAGGAGGCACCATTGTTCGCGATTAGCAGTAGGATTCGAAAGCTTCAATAATAAAGCATGTTTGTAGTTAGTATTTATAGAGTAAATAATCTATCTTGGAGATGAAAGGGGGGATGATCCCACTAAGATTCACCATTTTGGCTCCAAAAGACGTCAAAAAAAAAATGTCATGAGAATTCTATGATACTCTCAATGTTATTATTAAAAAATAAAGTAATATGATTCCCCAGCAGAGTCGCCATTTTGTTTCGAACTAGAAACAAATGCATCTCGTTTCGAGGAGATTACTTTATTCAAATATAACATAGAGATTTCATATAACAATCATGACACTTATTAGTTCTAAGTTTATATACATCCCTTTCAAATCCCTTGATTCTAAGATAGAATATTTAAAAATGAACAAATATTGTAATCAATAAAGCTTGTATGTCAAATCTTGAATTCGACAGCATTTCGACAGCAGCTTTAATCATCTCCCAAGACTTAGGAGGAATATTGAAGTTATTCAACCCATCTCTCTTTAAACTCGTTCATCATGTAAAGGAGAGAGTTTTGAAGTAGTGAAGATTGCACTTTCATGATTGCGGCAGCATTTCGGCCCCTTTTTACCTTGGTCACATGATGACCTAGTTGCGCGACCCACGCGACTGGAATACATGTTGCGCGGTCGGCGTAAGGAATTGCATGAAGATGAGAACCGCGCAACCTGCTACGAGGTCGGTGCAACCAAGTGCCTTCCATACGTGACCAGGGCAACCTATTACGAGATCAGCGCAACCAAGAATATTGGTTGCGCGAATCACGTAATGAATTTGTCCATGCACCTTCAATTTATCTTCAGAGCTCCGCCTTCCTCTAGAGAATCTTCCATCCCAAATGAAGAGGAGAGTGGGATATTTATAGGCTTTCGCACGCATGACACCTCGATTTTTGTGCCATGGGTCCCACTTTACATCAATCTCCACCGTTCTTTTTAACCTGTCTATGCCTTTGGTTGCACTACTCGCACAACGATAGTCTTACCCGCACAACTATAGACTTACCTCTCCGACCAGCGCACGCAGTTACGCGGCCCGTCTGCAACAAAATAGTCTTCGCTGATCGCGTAACACGCTGCGTGAGTCAGAGTCAAACATACTTCCTGTGTACACCTCTGCGCTACTCAGATCATGTAACTGCTCTTTCTCCAGCGCAACTATGTGCGCGACCCATGCAACGAGGTACGTGCGTGATACGCGTAACTTGGTGCGCGATCCGCGCAACTGTATCCTTTCATCCTTTTAGTTCTTCCCAACTTCAGAATCCTTCTTTATGGTTCATGATTTTTCATGCACCAACAAACCTCGAACCACAAATCTTTATACTCACTGGACTTTGAGTCGAGCAGGCTACGACTAGTCGAGCCGCTCCCACGACCGGTCGAGCACACTAAAGAATTTTTAGATTTAAGACATCTCTCAACAATCTCCATCATGTCTTTAATCTTCAATCATGTAGCTCATTGACCTCTTCTCTTATTTTTGTATTACATCATAGCTTCTCATGCACACTCCGTCTTCCTTTTACGCCATCGCCAAGCCCAGAGAAGTTACACATAACTTAAACTTC
This sequence comes from Magnolia kwangsiensis, assembly GCA_037074715.1. NCBI lineage: Eukaryota > Viridiplantae > Streptophyta > Magnoliopsida > Magnoliales > Magnoliaceae > Magnolia > Magnolia kwangsiensis. The sequence goes on along the minus strand of CM073571.1, from coordinate 58,943,671 downwards.
TCTGCAGAACGACCTAGGTGAGCATGTTTGCCGAATCAAAATTCACGTGCTCAACCACCTTTGCTCCTGTCTTCTCAAAAAGAAAAAAGTAGTCTTCTTATCATCTCACCGCTACCCAATATTGCTTGTCGGGGTACTTACTCACAACACTGATAGCCTATGAAATAACCGGTTTAATCCAGACCATGGCATACACTGCCCAGCGCATTCGAATAAGGCTCATGAGATATCCTGTTTTTCCTCATCTGTTTTGGGACAAATCCTGAGGAAAACTTGAGGAGAGAAAGGTAAGGAACGCTCTCCAGCTTTATATGGTCCATCACATCCTAGATCAATACCTACACACAAGGTATTCCTCCTGTGATTACCAAAGCCTACTCCTTCAGTCTCAACGTTGAGAACCATCTTTGCAACCTCCTGATCCTTCATTCTCAATGTTCCAATTGACCAAGTCTTCAGTATGTTGATTTCAGACATGTCACAATTGGCGATCCACACGTCATCAACATACAATACCTGACCCACCATGAAGGAATCAAACCACTGCCTAGGCGACAGGCCGAAAACGGCCTCCTGCAAAGTCTTTTCTCAGCCCCTTTCACTTCGAACCACCCTAGTTGCTTCATATAGATCTGCTCTTCACTTTCCCTTACAGAAGTGCAGACTCCACATCCTTCCTTCCAGCTCAAGATCACATTGGCCAACCAACGCCAATTACTGATCTAATAGACACCTGCTATACTGTAGGCGCGAATATCTCTGAGAAGTCAATCCCTTCTCCCTGAGCATAAACTATCGCCACCAACCTCGCTCTGTATCTATGTTGTATCCTCCTGAAGATCCACCTGCATCCAACCATTTTTTGGCCCACTGGAAGCTCCACCCGCTCCCATATGTTGGTCTGGTACAACGAATCCATCACATAGCCCATAGTCACCTTCCACTTCTAAGCACCAGGCTCACCTAGAGCCATCTGAATAGAAGATGAATACTCCTGCGATATTGGAGTCGTCCATGTACCTCGCTGATATCCCACGATCATGCCGTGTGTTTCTTCTCACAGGTGGCTGCTCCACCTGCTCTGTATCCCTTTCAGCGCGTCTTAACCTTCCTGCCCTGCTCGCTCATGTAGCCATGCCTAACATGCCACACACGTGCAGAGGTGGAATCCGCTATATCCACCGTAGCTCCACCTTTTGAAGTGCTCTCGATCAACTTGTACAAGTTACCGAGTCATTGCGCTTTCATGATTACCCGTGCCCCCTTGAGTACATTAAGAGCACCATCGATGCATGTGTACTTGCATCCTTTTACCTCAAACACACCAAGAGAAATCAGATTCCACTTCAAATCAGGAACGTGCCTCACATCTGTCAAGGTACGCTCCACCCCATCAAATATCCTGATGCGCATAGAACCAATAGCCACAACATTACAGGCAATGTCATTACCCATAAATACATGTCCACCATCGCACTCCCTGTAGCTGGTGAACCAACTCCGATGAGAAGTCATGTGAAAAGATGCCCCTATGTCTAGCATTCACTCGTCCTTACAATCATCGTATGACCGTCTGAGTGAAAACACAAATAAAACATCACCATCACTTCCATCTGACGTGGCAACGTTGGCCTCCCTGCATGAAGCCTCAGAATCTACCCTCTTCGATTTAGGATTTTCACAATCCCTCTTCACATGTCCTTCTTTTCCACAATTCCAGCACTTTACCTTTCCTTTGCCCTTGCCCTTGGATTTGAATCTAGAACTAGAAGAACCTGTACCTTGTCCAGAATTTCTACCCACTGTAAACAGTGCATTAGAAGATGTCCCCATGTCGCTGTGTAGCTGTCTCATAGCCTTCCCTTGAAGGGCTGAGATAACGGTGTCGACACTCAGGATTTTATTCATGCTGCACATAGTGTCCTTGAATGACTCATAAGTCGTCGGAAGAGAATTCAGCAACATACATGCTTGTTCTTCATCTTTCATCACTTCCTCCATATCTAGCAATTTGTAAACTAATTTATTAAAGTTGTTGATGTGAGCCTCCAGATCTCCACCCTCTGCCATCTTAAAGTTATACCACTGCCGCTTCAAGTGTATGCGATTTTCAGAGAATTTTTTCGTATAAACATCCTCTAACTTCACCCATAACTTAGCCGCAATTTTCTCCCTCATGACGTTATAGAGAACCTCATCCGTGAGATATAAACGGATCGATGATAAAGCTTTCTTATCAAGAGTATTTCAATCAACATCAGTCATAGTAGACTTTCGCTCCTCAAGAGTACCATCTTCGCTTTGCTTGGTTAACAGGCTAATCATCTTAACCTTCCATAACTCAAAATTATTTTTCCCCGAGTACTTCTCAAACTCATACCTGGTGCTCGCCATTATTACTAATCCCTCAGATTCAGATCTGTGCCCCAACGATCGCTCTGATACCACTTGTTGGGGATTTTGACCTGCGGAATCACACAGATCTAGATCTAGGATAACAATCCAATGGCACCAAGCACACAAGAGAACATAGAGAACACCCAGATTTAACATGAAAAAACCTTGTGGGAAAAAACCACAGCACAAAGCTACAGATCTCCACTATGAAAACAGAAATTACAAAGAGAGAGGATTACCTGATTCGAACAACCTCCTTTGCTACACCCTTTAATTTTCCTGGAACCCCTTTAGAAAGCTTTCCCATACCTTAGAAAAGCCCTAGGAACACCTATTTATAGTTTATGCAACTTCCTTCCGCATCCCAGTTGCGAAAGGACTCAAAATTCGCAATCCGCATAAAATCACGGAACGAATCTGCGTAACCTACAACCGGTCGAATGGACTGCACGACCGGTCGAGCGTCACCCACGACCGGTCGAGCATGGCCCACGACCGGTCGAGAACCTCCAACCACAAATCTTTATGCTCGCTGGACTTTGAGTCGAGCAGGCTACGACTAGTCGAGCCACTCCCACGACCGGTCGAACCATGCTCACGACCGATCGAGCACACTAAAGAATTTTCAGATTTAAGACATCTCTCAACATTGGGCAGTGGTCGAAAAAATGACGCTGTCGGCAAGATCCTGTGTGAATGAATTGAGAATCCAAGAGAGGATCATATCGTTGCATTTTTTTTCTTCGCAACATAGTTGTCTGGTTTGGCTGTGGCAGATGGCATTGTGGTGGTCCCGTCTATGAAACTTAACTTGGATTTGGCGTTCAAAGAAATCGTCATGGCTCTACACCATGTCAAATAATTATCCCCATTGAGTGGCTTGGAAACAAGCACCATTCCTGGATGATTGGAATGGTGAAGAAAATATGGATTGGCAGCATTAGGCTTGCCTCCATTACCATGATAATGGCAAACAACGATAAAAGAACGGAAAAAAAAAGGAGGGCAGAGAACTAGGGTATCGTTCCTAGCTTTGATACCATTGAAAAGAAAGAAAAGAATACTTGCCTTTGAATGAATTTCTATTGAATTAAGAGACGTAGCTTTAAACAAGAAATTTCCTACAATCATGTTGATCTATTCTAGATAGTGTAAGCATAATAAGCAACTAAACAAATAATATAATATTTTTACAACCAATATAATATTTTGTCAAAGAATGACCGGATATTTTGTCAATGAATGACAAGATATCATTGACCTTCTCAACAAAATCACGTATGGATTGTTAGATGTGGGGCTGGCATGTGGCTCATTGTTGGTCAACTATTAATGGAATGTAGACCTTACATAAGGGAGGACGTGTTGAGGTCGAGCACCATCTTCCTCAAGGGACAACTGTTCCGAATCCACGGAACTTCTCTGGACTCCTCACAAAGATATCTCGAATCCACGAGGAAAAGAAGAAAATAAAAATAATTTTTAGACATTTATAAATTGATTGATGATCCAAATAAACCAATTTACAACCTTTAGAACCTAAAACTCCTAGAAATCATGACTTACTATAAATAGTAAACTTACTATTTATAGACAGTTGTGATTCCTACTAGTGCGCATGGTTTTCGGCCAAAAATAGTGTGTCCTATTTGGTCGAACCATGATGTTATCTTAATTTTTCTAAGCAATTTTGGTGTTGGACACGACTCAAGCCCAACGTACGACGAGTTATAATCAAACTAAAACTTACTAAAAATAGTAAAAATGAAAATAAACGAGGATTTCAACCGTCGATCTGATGGAATAACACAAATTCGACGTGGGTAACCCTGCATAGTAGGGTTGGGTGGCTAAAGTAGCTCGTCCTACCCCCAAATCATATATGGTACGTCCCATAACTCATTTCGGTTTGTGAGCTACGTCCATTTTAAGTTCTAACAGTCTGGATCATCTCCATCTCTGATCGGGCCTTTTCTGGTCCATCTTGGGCATGAAATTATCCGCGACACACTATACATCACGACCCTATACCTGATGGTTTATTTATTTGAATATCAAATGGGGTTGTCATTTTTGTTAGTGTGGATATTTCCACCCAACACTTACTAGTGCACCATGATACATCCTCTCCTTATCTCTCAACTGGTGTATTAATCCTCCTTAATCAAGGGATTTTTACCCATTAAGAGACATGATATACGTGCTCTATAAAAACATCCCTTGTTGTAAAGATCCTATGCATATTGGCTTTGAAAATGAAAAAGTTGAGACAACCATTAAAAAAAAACCATTCATCTAGTGAGTGACCCAATTGTTATTGTATAAATCATTTGATCATCTTAGTCTTAGAGCCCATCCATGTAATTGAATTGTAGGGGTGGGCTTTTTTTGTTTTTCTCTAGTGGTTGGTATAACAGGCCACCCACGTTGTTAGCATATGCCCTTGAAATCCAACTTGATTTTATTGATGATTAGATCTTGGTCATGAATGACTCTTTATGATGAATGGAACTTGTTCATTAGTAATCTTTTTGCTTACAATTTTCTTTTACTTAAGATATAATTATACTGTAGTTGATCTTCTTAGATTAATGTGCCATTTGATAAATTGAAAAACAAACTCTAAAAATTAATTTAAGTGCCAAGAACTTAAAGCGCTAAATTGTAATTTTAAAATAATTTTAGAGATAATATATTCAAAAGTGAAACATAAATAAATTTAATGCACCACCACTTTTAGCATTCAACCTTCGGAATAAAGTGAAGATAGAAGAGTTGAAAAAAGACCCACATTTTCAATGAAAATTAATTTAAGCATTTAATAAGTTTATAGATTTGTCAAATTATTTGAATAAGTGAAAATCATTGAAAATATTAAATTTTAGTAATAAGTGCTGAAAGTTTTATCAACCAGCCTCCAACTTGCTTCCATCCAATCAGTAAAAGTATGTTGAAAACCCAGTCTTCCACCTGCACGCGTGCATGTGATAGTGTGTTTTATGTTTGTGGGGCCCATTCTTGATGGATCAGCCCAAGACTAGGTTCTGCCTTTTATAGAAAATCTATCAGATGAAGAAAATAAATACGAGAACTAATGGACAGATTGGACCCTCTAAATTTATTAAATACATACCTTTGTAGGTTATACGAATCAGTGAGGGCTTGATGGGCTGAGCTAGTAAGGGCCATGTGGGCCAAATTTAAAGTCCGTGAGATGAGGATAATGATGCCACAAATCCAGATAATTTTTGGGCTGTACCAACTGTAGTGTATGTGCCGAATCATACCAAGAACCATAAGCTAAAACCATTGTAATCAAATGGACCAATCAAATACGGACCATTTGGCGTTTTTCTAAAAACAATTTTGGGTTATTATAAATATTAATATCACTTCTTTTTACCTGTCAATTGTTAATGGGCCACTTTTAAAATAAAAACATTGAGTTACATAAATGGATTTGGAATATTCAACTTAGCTCAGTCATAGTTCAAACCTCGTGGACCAATCTAGAAATATGCCTAGAACAGAAGCCTAATGGAATGTATTCAACACAAAACATATACTAATTAGTGAGTAAACTTGGTTAGAACTAAAGACAGTATTTAGTCAACCATTTCCTAATTGATATTAGGCCTAACAAAAAGAGATTATTTTAACATAATCTTTATAGTGATGTGGCCCATTTAATTTAATGGTGGCCTGGTTGATGTATAATGATGAAAATTAACCATTATCGCCCACTATGATGCATTTCTAATGATCATACGTACTCTTATAAATTGAATTAAAACATTTACTAGACATGTGATTGAGGGTTACTTTATTATCAAACCAGCAAAAACCAAATATTTAAAGTGGCAATTGTGGGTCTTGCCTTTTCAAAGCCGTTGATGTGTCCTTTTTGGGTCTTATTAAAACCAAAATGGCCCTTGATTTATGTTAGAAAATAGTTACTTTTATGATATTATGTATTGATTATAGCATGTGTTGTATATCGGTGTATATACGATGGAGTTCATAGTGACATTTACTAAAGGAGTTTAGTAATCAAGAAGGTGGGATGAGCTTGAAATTAATTAAAGGTCTATACATCATTTAAGTGGGTCACACCATTAATGTTGCAATATACTTTTTTCGGTCCCACTCGAATGATGACTATTAATTGTTCATATGCAGTAGTGATAATGTTTTTAATGGATGTACATGTCTTTATGAATTCATTGGACAAATAATTGCTATTGATAAGATAGACCCATAAATTAATATATTTAATCATAGAACCCACAAGCAGATAATGCCACAATTGTGACTTGCAATTACAAGCCCATTGCTTCTTATTTCCTTGATCAGCATACAGATGATTTCTATTTGTTTTACTTCTTTACTTTGCTTATCATGGATGTGTTTGATTGATTATTTTACTGCATTGCATTCATTTTATTGTGATTAATGAGTATACAACTATTATATGCTAGGACAGCCATATCATTTGTATTATTTGTGATCACAACTGAGGTGGCCCACTTTTTCTCTGCAGGCTGTGACCCATTCACATGGGATAGAAAAACCTAGACATATGAGGTTAGGTGTGTATGAGGAGAAGTTTACACAACAACTTCCCTTAATGATAGATAGAGGATGAGGATATCTTGAGTTTAACTAAAGATGAGATGTGTATGATTCACATAACATGAATATCAGTAATGAGTAAAACACATGCTCATTAGGATCATTGGCTGTAGTTGTGTGATTCAATTTGATTAGCGCACGTTATAGGCCATGACTCCAGTGCTTTTAGTTGTCTAAGGATGAAATTGAGTTCCCCTATTTAAGTTTTTAGGAAGTAACTTAGTTGATTTTAAATTCAGCTGTGATCATCTGGGTTGAAGACAGAAATTAATTCATTGCCGTCACTTCTCATCGGTCCATGTCATTGAGGATGAGGTCACGAAACCGCATATTTTCCCCCAAATAGATTCCCTACTACACAACCCAAGTTTTTAACGTGTGGAGCTTCTCTAGCCCCACCATGATTTATATGTTAAATCCACACCGGCCATCAATTTTTAAAGATCATTCTGGAGTAAGAGGCCAAAAATGAGGCACATTCAAAGCTCAAGCAAACCATAACACATAAAGTAGCTGGGATTGAATGACTACCATTGAAACTTTCCTAGGATCTTTTGGGAGCTCTACTTTCCATCTAACCTCTTCATAAGCTTAGATATACTTCGATGAAGAGAGAGCACAAATATCAGCTAGTTTGATCAGAGCCTTCTGTGGCCCTAAGAAGTTTTTAACAATGGACATCCAATTCCTAATATTTCCTTTATTTTGGCCCATCTGAGCCTTGAATCTGTCTCGTTTTTGATATCATGCCCTGAAATGTCATGAACAATTGGATGGACATTGTGGATTTTATGCATACATCGTGATGGGGCTATGGTAGTTCCACATGTCAAAACTTCACGTTTCCTTTACTCTCGCTGCAATGTGTTGTACCACACGGCAAGCGAAGGAATTTTTTGGCATGTGAAATGTACGTGGCCCCTATGATAATTTATTTCGTAGATCCACACCGTGGATCCATTTTTTAAGATCATCCTACCATATAAGCACACAAACAAGGTAGATCCAAAACTAAAGTGGAAAATAGCAGAGTAGAAAGCTACTGTGGAAAACTTCCAGGGCCACATAAGGCTCACGGTTGGTCCTATGAGGGTTTGTTAAATCCCCATTATTTTTTATGTTGTGGTCCGCTTGAGTGTTGGATGCATCTCATTTTTTGTCTAATGCCTTAGAATTATTTGGAAAAATTGATGGATGGTATGGATCTAACAAAAAAAGTTATAGAGGGATCCAGAAAAGTCCTATGCTTTAAAAGTTGTGCAGTGTAGCATGCAATCTATGTGGGAGAGAAATTTGGCATATTTTGTGAGTTGGAGCTGACGTATACCAATGAGAAGCGATGGCACCATAAGTTCCTTTTAGATTATATTGCTTGGGAATCTTCCTCGACAATACACCATGTTTTTAGGAATATTCACTAGTGAAGCTAGCTTATCCACCTTAGGTTTTTGCATGTGAAAACTTTTTTTTTTTTTAACACAACCAATATTAACTTGATAAGTATGTTTTTGTTGAGAATTTGATAATCTCAAATTACATATTTATAATTACTATAAAATAGAAGGAAATAGGAAATTGAAAATTATAATATTAAGGACTAACTGAAGCGTGTGTGATCACACTGTCCTTAAAGTATTATTTACCCCTTCTCAAAATAATTGAAACTTCTGACAAGCTACAGGAAAATAACTTCCAAGATACACGGTGTAAACACAACCTTTTCGGTAGATGAAAAAAATAATAATAATTTACAAATGGAAAGAAAGATGGAAAGTAGAAGATTGAGTTTGTTGGATTAGACTACTACATTGGTCTAGTTTTTCTAAACTTCCTGGATTAAACCGCTACACTAGTTTGATTCTTGTGGACTTGTTGACTCAGGTTCGTATTGAACCTACTGGCATGATTAGAGAACACTTGGAACTTATTGGGTCATATGAGAGAATGAGTCGAATGGTTTATGATGTTGAAATGAACCAGCTAAGTTCAGTTTATATAGGCAAGCGTGGCTGGATGTTTTGGTTCAGGATCATTATTGCAATGTACTGTTTCTAATTGTTGGTGAGAAACTACCTGTTATTTAGCAATTTCTAATTGTTTTACATGTGGAAGACTAGTTGGATACTAGCCGGTTAGACATAGTGGCTAGATGTTTATGACTATTGGGCTAGTCACATGCATAAGTTTCTACATGGTCTAGTTAATTACTGCATGAGCAGTTATACTAGGCGTCTTAAATGGCTAGTTTAGCTCCTATATTAGGCAGTGAGGTCTCTCTCAGACCTCTTACCCACAACACTTCGAGCCCAGCTACCTAACCCATCTCTCTTAGCTATTATCGCACTGCAACTCGCACCTGCCTCACGCTGGTTCGCATAAGGTCACGAGAGAGCTAGTGACCCATCTGTGGCATGATGTGTATGTGTGAAGTGTGTCGCTAGCGCCTTTGCACCCACACTGCCTCACATGCCCACGCTCTCACACTGAGTCTGAAACCGTGTTCGAGCACGTGTGTTCCAATACGAAGTCTCGGTACTCTATCTCACCAAACAAATATTAAGGTACTCAACACCTTTCTTATTAAGATGATTAATTTTTCTTTTATCCTATCCGATATAGAACTATTCCCAAAGGTGAAAAATTAATTTTTTTCACAAATTATATATATATATATATATATATATAATTTTTATATACATTTTAAAAACAAAAATCATTTTCCATAGCAATATGTTAGTTGAATGACTCCAAATGACCATGAGTTTAGTCCATCGAATGTGGTCGTGCAAGCTATGGCAAACAAGGAAGGACTTGGGTTGGTGCATGTGAGCCCATAGATGGTAACTTGGCGCACAATCACCTATATAGACATAATGAAATCAGGGTGGTCCCATGCATTTAATTCGTGCATGACTAGATTAGCTACTTTACAAACGACATGGATGTAACAACATACATGAATAGTTAAGGTAGACCTGTCATGACTGCATGGTTGAGTAAGAGATGCTCGAGGCGGGTCTCATGATGCCCACTGGTGGTCAACCACTTATGACACTACAAGAAATCCTACCTTTACTGACAAAAATTTTCGTCGCTAAAAGCCAAATTTTCATAGCTAAAAGTTTTAACGACGACAATTTTCGTCGCTAAAAGACAGATGCAAAAGGTTTTTATCGACAAAAAATTTTAATCGTTGGCAAAGGCAAGCTTTTTTGCGACGAATTTTTTCAAAATTCGTCGCTAAAAAAAACTTGTACCGACAAATTATTTCATCGCTAAAAAACTTTTACAAAACTTTTAGCGACGAATATTTTCGTTGCTAAAAAATAAATGTCAAACTTTTAGCGACGATAATTTTCGTCACTAAAAATAATTACAAAACTTTTAGCGAGGAATATTTTCGTCGCTAAACAATAAATGTTAAACTTTTAGCGACAATATAGTTTTTGTCGCTAAAAATAATTACAAAACTTTTACCGACGAAACTTTTCGTAGGTAAAAATATTTACAAAACTTTTACCTGCGAAAATTTTCGTAGGTAAAAGTCTCTTTAAAAAAAAAAAAAAAAAATCCAGCGTAAAATTCCTAATATACACTTGTTACAATATATTTCATCATATTCATCATGATATACACCTGTTATATAATATATTTCATCATATTCACATTCACATCCATCTAAACCCAAACTAGTTAATCCATCCAAACATAAACTACATTCATCCAAACACAAAGTATCTTATCCACATCACATTTATTCACGCATAAATACATATAAGCTTAACATCATAAATAAAAATAAAAAAAAAATCACAAAGTAAAGGCGGAGGTTTAAGTTTAGGTTATAAGTATAGGTTTTAGGATTTGAGAATAAGTTTAGGTTAAAGTTATAAGTATAGGTTTTGGGATTTAAGAATAGGTTTAGGTTACGGTTATAAGTATAGGTTTAGGTTATAAGTATAGGTTTTGGGATTTGAGAATAGATTTATGTTTAGGTTATAAGTATATTTTTTGGGATTTGAGAATAGGTTTAGATTAAGGTTATATGTTTAGGGATTTGAGAATACATCTAGGTTATAGGTTTAGGTTTAGGTTATATGTTATAGCTTTAGGGAATTGAGAATAGGTTAAGGTTTAGGTTTAGGAAATTGGGTTCAGGTTCGGGATCAGGTTTAGGTTTTAGGTTATAGGTTAAGGTTTGGGTTATAGGTAAAGGTTCAGGTTTAGGTTTATGTTATAGGTTATAAGTTATAAGTTATAAGTTTAGGTTTAGGTTTGAGTTGAGGTTTAGGTTCAAGTTATTAGTATAGGTTTTGAGAATTCAGAATAGATTTAGGTTAAGGTTATAAGTTTAAGTTAAGGTTATAAGTATAGGTTTTAGTTATAGGTTAAGGTTTAGGTTTAGGTTATAAGTATAGGTTTTGGGATTTAAGAATAGATTTTGGTTAAGGTTATAAGTTTAGGTTAAGGTTATGGGTTAAGGTTTAGGTTTAGGTTATAAGTATAGATTTTGGAATTTGAGAATAGATTTAGGTTAAGGTTATAAGTTTAAGTTAAGGTTGTAAGTATAGGTTATAGGTTTGGGTTAAGGTTTAAGTTAAGGTTATAAGTATAGGTTTTGGAATTTGAGAATAGGTTTAGGTTAAGGTTATAAGTTTAGGTTAAGGTTATAAGTATGAGTTTAGGTTATAGGTTAAGGTTTAGGTTTAGGTTATAAGTATATTTTTTGAAATTTGAGAATAGGTTTAGGTTTAGGTTAAGGTTATAGGTTTAAGGATTTGAGAATACATTTAGGTTTTAGGTTTAGGTTTTAAGTTTAGATTTAGGTTATACATTTAGGTTTAAGTTATAAGTATTGTAAGACCTGTATCCTAGTCCGTACTGTTCCGTCGACTACCGCGATCCTTCCCGTCGAATTCTGACAATCCGCGACCAGTAATCGATGTTTATGCGTGACCCTAAGTCGTATCCTGTAGATTTGAGTCGGCTTAATCCGAGACTTGTACCATTGCGACCGCACAGTCGCCGCGGTTCCAATGTCACGACTCGTGCACAGATCTGATACCTAGACGAGGAGATGTGGGCCCGCGTTCAGTTCGAGAAAAAACACCGCGTATTTTGTAATCCCAAGAGAATCTTTACAACATGTCAAATCAATCTCATCAATCACCTCACATGTCAAGTACAAAGCATTCATGCTTCCTTTCTCCACAAGTTAAGTAACACCAAGTCAACTCATCTCTCACCTCACCCATCACTCACCTCACATCCATCACCTCACCCATCACTCACATCCATCACTCTCTCTCCTTACATCACATCTCTCTCTCTCTTTCTCTACACCATTTTTTAAGCAACAAAGGAGAAAAAGAGAGGTGGACGTCCAAGCATTCCATGTGAGGGAGAAAAGTGATTTTGGTGGCCCACTTTCCCATCCCAAACCCATCATCCTAACCATTCAAACCTCATCTTCCACCATCAAAGTGAAGCACAAGGAGATAGGGTTTCCAACGGATCGAGAAGATCGATAGGTAGGTGCTTCTATAGGCTAGTTTTTCTAGTTTTATGATGGGTCAAGTGAGGCCTACCGATCAATGGTTTGGATCTCACTTTGGACCCTAGGTGTGGCCGATGGCCCACCTTGATCCTCATGAGCGTTCCATGATGGGGCCATCCTCCATGAACCCCATCATGATGTTTATTTTTTCTTGCATACATAGGGTCATCTAGACCTTTCATTTTGGTGGAGAAAAGATCTCCACCGTTAATTTTGAATTGATGGGCCCACATACAATGGGATCTACATGATGTATGTTGTTCATGGAAGAGAGGGCCCATAGTGTCGGGGTCCCTCCATCACCCGCGTGTCCCACATTTTTCCTCTCTCTCTCTCTCTTTCTCTCTCCTTTTATTTCAATCTTTTTATGTGGTGGTAATTTAGTTGTGTGGTCCACCCGAATGGACCCCACCATGAAGCATGGATTAGACCCAATCCATTTATGGGTGAGGCCCACCTTACATGTGTATATGATCCACACCACCCCACCATGTGATGGCCCACCTAAGTAGGGCCAACCTCAATGCATGTGTTATGTTAAGACCGTCCGGCGTCCAGGGACGCTGGACGTAAATGAAAACACAAATATTAGCCCGGTTAAAGGCATTTGAGGTGGACCTTTGGTGTAGGCCTCACCTTGATGTATATATTCAATCCACGCTGTCTATCCTGTTTACTAACTCATTTTAGGCATTGAGCCGAAAAACGAGGATAATCTAACTCTCAAGCGGGCCATAGCATAGCTAACAGTGTGTTTGCCATTGAAATCTACCCTGACAATTTGATGCGCCAAAAAAATATGCAATATCGGACTCGTTTGGCTTGTCTTGAGTCATAGAGGCCATTGGGCGGGGTGGATCCATCACAGGCGGGCCCCACATGTGAAAAACCGTGAAAAAACTGCTTTTCAAAAAAAAAATACAAAAGAAGCAGCAGACGCTGCTGCTGCTGCGCTCGGACGGCGGGCGTGAGACAGCGACCCACGGCTCCAGCCGTGGGCCCCACCTTGATGTGTGTATGTCATCCAATCTGTTCATTATGTGGGCCTCTTCCTGGAGTAGGCCCCACCTAAAAATCAGCCACATCCAAAGCATAGGTGGCCCACATCAGAGGAAACAGTAGGGATTGAATGTCTGTTATTGAAACCCTGGGTCCAGAAGTTTTGAATCAATGCGAAATTTGTTTTTCCTCTGCATATGGGTCCACGTGACCTTATCAACGGTTGGATGCCAAATAAACATTATGGTGGGCCCCACGTGGGACCCATAATGATATATGTGTTTTATTACCACCATCCAGGCGGACGGTGGAGCCCACAGAGATGTATGTGTATATTCACACCGTCCACTGACGGTGGACGGTGGATCCCCATGATTTATGTGTTCTATCCACACCATCCCCCTTGGACGGTGTGTGTGGAGCGTGTGTGGGTGTGTGTGTGTATATATATATATATATATATATATATATATATATATATATATATATATATATATATATATATATAAAATATTGTATATATATACTTTATAAAATTTTACATTATATTATATATAATTTACATGATGCTGGGCCTTCATGTGGACCCCACCATGATGCATGGGTTGCATCCAAACCATCCACCATTTAGCATGCTTGTATTAAAGGCTTGAGACCAAAAAAATTAGACAAATCTATAGTTCAAGTGGACCCTACCTTGGTTTATGCATGGGGCCCAATTGGTGTGGCCCATTTGATACATATGAGGCCCTTTTTGAAATATTTCGAGGCCCATTGTAGTGTATTTAGGGCCCATGGATTGAGGCCCATCTTGATTTAATTGTGGCCGTCCATTGAGGCCCACCTTGGTATGTGCATAGGGCCCATGTTGATTTATTTGTTGTCATTCATTGAGGCCCACCTTGGTGTAAATACAAGGCCCATGGGATTAGGCCCATTTGACATATATAGGGCCCATGGGATTAGTCTCATTTGACATATATAAGGCCCATGGGATTGGCCCATTTGACATATATAGGGCCCATGGAATTAGGCCCAGTTGACATATATAGGGCCCATGGGATTAGGCCCATTTGACATATATAGGGTCCATGGGATTAAGCCCATTTGACATATATAAGGCCCATGGGATTAGCCCATTTGACATATATAGGGCTCATGGGTTGAGGCCCATTGTAATGTATTTAGGGCCCATGGGTTACGGCTCATTGTGATGTATTTAGGGCCCATGGGTTGAGGCCCATTATAATGTATTTAAGGCCCATGGGTTAAGGCCCCTTGTGATGTATTTAGGGTCATGGGTTAAGGCCCATTGTGACATATTAGGGCCATGGGTTGAGGCCCATTGTGATGTATTTGGAGGTCATGGGTAAAGGCCCATCATGATATACTTCCGGCCCATTTGGCAAGGCCATTGTGATGTATTATAAGGCTCATGGGATGTGGCCCATTGTAATGTACATAAGACCCATTGGTGCGGCCCATAGATGTGGCCCACTTGATGAATATAGGGCCCATGTGATATGGTCCATTTGATGTATTTAAGGCCCAACAGGATGTACCTAAGGTCTATTGTAATGTGCGATTCCTCAATGGTTTGTATAATGATGTTTATAGCGGCCGTGCCTTGGGAGCAATGTTGATTTGACGTCCACATTGTAAGAATAATATTGGTTAAATGTCCGCATTATAACTTTCCCTAGGGCCCACTGATAGGCTCGTACTTATTTTGTGTAAGCCGTCTAAGCCCATCTGCGTTATAAGAATAGTTCATTACTTTATAACAAGCCTAGTATAACTCCATAATTCATGACCATACGCATCATATGTGTGCCTGATATGAGGAATGTTTGATCATAGCATACGCCTTTGGGCAGACCATTTACGGGACTCCTTATGAGACGGAGTGCCCACATTATCGCGCCGTACGTGCAGGATTGCTGCATGACTGGATAGTGTGACTCATGCATCTCGCATATATGTGACTTGATCAGTGTACGCCCTAGCGACATCAGGGTCGTGGCCTCCACAGGCACATCATGGATGGCCAGATGGGACACCGAAAATGCTTGGTTCTAACACTATGGGCACGTAGGATGCCCTTGCGTGAAAATTTCAGAACCTCCTTGGTACCAGGAGATGCTCCAACGTCTATACCGAGTGAAATATGAGCATTGGTGCCTATACCATGAGGACGTATCTCGCACTGTGTCGTGGTCGGTTGGAAGGGGGTGTGGCCTTATTCGCCCAAGTGAGGAGGCTATAAGCTAGGCTGAGTATGACTAGCTCGTAAATGGGTCCGCTATCGACGTGCCGGATAGGTATTAGCAAACTATTGGCCAGGCGGATAGTGAGGTCTCTTACGCTCGCTGGGCTGTGCAGCTAGGGAGGAGGTAGTCGAAGTGGAGTGTAATAGACCCCGGTGATTTTTCATAAAAGAACCGTACTGATATGCGTACTGACATGATATTATGACACCCCGTCACTGTTGTACATGTGGGCGGGCGCACATGGGCGGACGCTGATGTGGGCGGATGTGAGGCCTGGGCGAGCTACCAGCGGTTGGCAGGCTACTGTGCTCATAGGCTACTGAGTAGGAGTTGCATACTCATTCATTCATCCATTCACTATCCACTCGGGCTGGCGGTGCGCAACTATTTGTTACGTGTACTTTCGCAATGGCCAAGATTTCAGTTGGGGCACGCGACTAACCTGAGATCAAGAGTTACCACATTGTGTTTGACTATCCAAATTTAGGTATGGGACTAGTTTGGATAGAATTCCCTCGTGATGGACCCCGTAGCCTGCGATACTACGTACTATCATCTCGACTGCACTCCAGCTTGGTCATTTCATTCGCATCACATATTGCATTTCATCCATGGCATATGACATTTTGGATTACTACGTTTCTGCACTTATATGGCTTAGAAGGACTTGACAGGATCTGCATATTACATCGCATCTACAATATAAAATATTTGGCTCATTATGATCTGCATTGCGTACTCTGATATTATGTGACTCATGGACTTACTAGTATATTTCTGCTTACTCTAATATCGTATGATTCATGACCTTGTCATTTTTCTGCTTATCTCGATGATGTATAATTTATGGAATCTATTATATACTCGGCACTTACCTTACACACACTTACACCACCCTCTAAGCTTTTGTAAGTTTATGCACGATAGGTGACGTTAGGTTGCAGCAGCGTTGAGCTTGGAGCGTGCAGCGGTTTTCAGGAGCTCTGATTTTGATATATGTATTTTCCTTTCAGCATTGTATTCAAGTGATTATATTAGTAGATATGTGATGATGATGTTGCCCTTATGATTTGGGTAAACTTGTGGTTATGCTTATTACAAGACAAATGTACGTTGAAAAATCCTCCTTGTAGGATCCCAGGATCGAAATCTGGCGTATGTTGCGCTGGGAGCCGAGAATGGGGTACTACGGAAACTGTCGGTACCGGATTCGACGATCGAAATTTCTGTGAATCTGATTTTCAGGTTTGGGACGTAACAAGTGTAGGTTATAGGTTTACGTTTAAGTTATAGGTTTTGGGATTCGAGAATAGGTTTAGGTTAATGTTGTAGGTTATAAGTTATGTTAATGTTGTAGGTTATAGGTTTAGGTTATATGTTCAGGTTTAGGAATTGGAGAATACATTTAGGTTATAAGTTTAGGTTAATGTTGTAGGTTATAAGTTATGTTAATGTTGTAGGTTATAGGTTTAGGTTATATGTTTAGGTTTAGAGATTTGAGAATACATTTAGATTTTAGGTTTAGGTTTTACGTTTAGGTTAAGGTTATAGGTTTAGGTTATAAGTATAGGTTATAGGTTTAGGTTTAGGTTAGGTTATATGTTAAGGTTTAGGGAATTGAGAATAGGTTAAGGTTTAGGTTTAGGAAATCAGGTTCGAATTTAGGTTTGGGTTTTCAAGTTTAGGTTTAGGTTAAGGAGTTGAGATTAGGATTAGGTGTAGGTTTAGGTTTAAGTATTTGAGAATACATTTAGGTTTTAGGTTTAGGTTTAGGTTTAGATTTAGGTTATAGCTTAAGGAAATTGAGAATAGGTTAAGGTTTAGGTTTAGGAAATCGGGTTCGGGTTCGAGATCGAGTTTAGGTTTAGGTTTGGGCTTTCAAGTTTAGGTTTAGGTTAAGGAGTTGAGATTAGGATTAGGTGTAGGTTTAAGTTTAAGGATTTGAGAATACATTTAGGTTTTAGGTTTTGGTTTAGGTCGTAAGTGTAGGTTATAAGTTTAGGTTTAGGTTAGGTTATAGGTTAAGGTTTAGGGAATTGAGCATAGGTTAAGGTTTAGGTTTAAGAAATCAAGTTCGGGTTCGGATTTAGGTTTGGGTTTTCAAGTTTAAGTTTAGGTTTAGGTTAATGAGTTGAGATTAGGATTAGGTGTAGGTTTAGGTTTAGGGATTTGAGAATACATTTAGGTTTTAGTTTTAGGTTTAGGTTTTAAGTTTACGTTTAGGTTTATGTTTAGGTTATAAGTTATAGGTTATAAGTTATAGCTTTAGGGAATTGAGAATAGGTTAAGTTTTAGGTTTAGGAAATCGAGTTCGGGTTCGAGATTGGGTTTAGGTTTGGGTTTTCAAGTTTAGGTTTAAGTTTAGGTTAGGGAGTTGAGATTAAGATTACGTGTAGGTTTAGGTTTAGGGATTTGAGAATACATTTAGGTTTTAGGTTTAGGTTTAGGTTTTGGTTATAGGTTTAGGTTATAGGTTATAGGTTTAGGTTATAAGTGTAGGTTATAGGTTTAGGTTTAGGTTAGGTTATAAGTTAAGGTTTAGGGAATTGAGAATAGGTTAAGGTTTAGGTTTAGGAAATCGGGTTTGGGTTCGGGTTTAGGTTTGAGTTTTCAAGTTTAGGTTTAGGTTAAGGTTAAGGAGTTGAGATTAGGATTAGGTGTAGGTTTAGGTTTTAGGATTTGAGAATACATTTAGGTTTTAGGTTTATGTTTAGGTTTAGGTTTTAGGTTTAGGTTAAGGTTATAGATTTAGGTTTAGGTTATAGGTTATAGCTTTAGGAAATTGAGAATAGGTTAAGGTTTAGGTTATAGGTTATAGCTTTAGGAAATTGAGAATAGGTTAAGGTTTAGGTTTAGGTTTAGGAAATCGGGTTCGGGTTCGAGATCGAGTTTAGGTTTGGGTTTTCAAGTGTAAGTTTAGGTTAAGAAGTTGAAATTAGGATTAGGTGTAGGTTTAAGTTTAAGGATTTAAGAATACATTTAGGTTTTAGGTTATAAGTGCAGGATATAGGTTTAGATTTAAGTTAGGTTATAGGTTAAGGTTTAGAGAATTGAGAATAGGTTAAGGTTTAGGTTTAGAAAATCAAGTTTGGGTTCGGGTTTAGGTTTGGGTTTTCAAGTTTTGGTTTTAGGTTATAAGTGCAGGATATAGGTTTAGATTTAGGTTAGGTTATAGGTTAAGGTTTAGAGAATTGAGAATATGTTAAGTTTTACGTTTAGAAAATCAAGTTTGGGTTCGGTTTCGGGTTTAGGTTTGGGTTTTCAAGTTTTGGTTTAGGTTAAGGAGTTGAGATTAGGATTAAGTGCAGGTTTAGGTTTAGGGATTTAAGAATACATTTAGGTTTTAGGTTTAGGTTTAGATTTTAGGTTTAGGTTAAGGTTATAAATTTAGGTTTAGGTTATAGGTTATAACTTTAGGAAATTGAGAATAGGTTAAGGTTTAGATTTGAAAAATCGGGTTCGGGTTCAAGATCGGGTTTAGATTTATGTTTTCAAGTTTTGGTTTAGGTTAAGGAGTTGAGATTAGGATTAGGTGTAAATTTAGGTTTAAAGATTTGAGAATACATTTAGGTTTTAGGTTTAGGTTTAGGTTATAAGTGCAGGATATAGGTTTAGGTTTAGGTTAGGTTATAGGTTAAGGTTTAGAGAATTGAGAATAGGTTAAGGTTTAGGTTTAGGAAATCAAGTTCGAGTTCGGGTTCGGGTTTAAGTTTGGGTTTTCAAGTTTAGGTTTAGGTTAAAGAGTTGAGATTAGGATTAGGTGTAGGTTTAGGTTTAGGGATTTGAAAATACATTTAGATTTTAAGTTTAAGTTTAGGTTTTAGATTAAGGTTAAGGTTATAGGTTTAGGTTTAGGTTTATGTTTAGGTTATAGGTTATAGCTTTAGGGAATTGAGAATAGGTTAAGTTTTAGGTTTAGGAATTCGGGTTCGGGTTCGGGATTAGGTTTAGGTTTGAGTTTTCAAGTTTAGGTTTAAGTTTAGGTTAGGGAGTTGAGATTAGGATTACGTGTAGGTTTAGGTTTAGGGATTTGAGAATACATTTAGGTTTTAGGTTTAGGTTTTAAGTTTTAGGTTTATGTTATAAGTGTAGGCTATAGGTTTAGGTTTAGGTTAGGTTATAGGTTAAGGTGTAGGAAATTAAGAATAAGTTAAGGTTTAGGTTTAGGAAATTAGGTTCGGGTTTGGGTTTTCAAGTTTAAGTTTAGGTTAAGGAGTTGAGATTAGGATAAGGTATAGTTTTAGGTTTAGGGATTTGAGAATACATTTAGGTTTTAGGTTTAAGTTTAGGTTTTAGGTTTAGGTTAAGGCTATAGGTTTAGGTTATAGATTTAGGTTTAGGTTTATGTTTAGGTTATAGGTTATAGCTTTAGGGAATTGAGAATAGGTTAACGTTTAAATTTAGGAAATCGGGTTCGGGTTCGAAATCGGGTTTAGGTTTGAGTTTTCAAGTTTAGGTTTAAGTTTTGTTTAGGGAGTTGAGATTAGGATTACGTGTAGATTTAGGTTGAGGGATTTGAGAATATATTTAGGTTTTAGGTTTAGGTTTAGGTTTTAGGTTTAGGTTATAAGTGTAGGTTATAGGTTTAGGTTTAGGTTTTAGGTTTAGGTTATAAGTGTAGGTTATAGGTTTAGGTTTTGGTTAGGTTATAGGTTAAGGTTTAGGGAATTGAGAATAGGTTAAGGTTTAGGTTTAGGAAATCAAGTTCGTGTTCGGGTTCGAGTTTAGGTTTGGGTTTTTAAGTTTAGGTTTAAGTTAAGGAGTTGAGATTAGGATTAGGTGTAGGTTTAGGTTTAGGGATTTTAGAATACATTTAGGTTTTAGGTTTAGGTTTAGGTTTAAGTTTAGGTTATATCTTTGGGAAATTGAGAATAAGTTAAGGTTTAGGTTTAGGAAATCGGCTTCGGGTTCGAGATTGGGTTTAGGTTTGAGTTTTCAAGTTCAGGTTTAGGTTAAGGAGTTGAGATTAGGATTAGGTATAGGTTTAAGTTTAAGGATTTGAGAATACATTTAGGTTTTAGGTTTAGGTTTAGGTTGTAAGTGTAGGTTATAGGTTTAGGTTGTAAGTGTAGGTTATAGGTTTAGGTTTAGGTTAGGTTATAGGTTAAGGTTTAGGGAATTGAGAATAGGTTAAGGTTTAGGTTTAAGAAATCAGGTTCGGGTTCGAGATCAGGTTTAGGTTTGGGTTTTCAAGTTTAGGTTTTGGTTATAGGTTTGGATTATAGGTTTTACGTTTAGGTTAAGGTTACAGGTTTAGATTTAGGTTACAAGTGTAGGTTATAGGTTTAGGTTTAGATTAGGTTATAGGTTAATGTTTAGGGAATTGAGTTTAGGTTATAGGTTATAGGTTAAGGTTTAGGTTATAGGTTAAGGCTTAGGTTTAGGTTTACGTTTAGGTTATAGGTTTAAGTTTGGGTTTAGATTATAGGTTATAGGTTTAGGGATTTGAGAATACATTTAGGTTTTAGGTTTTAGGTTTAGGTTTAGGTTTTAGGTTTAGGTTAAGGTTAAGGTTAAGGTTATAGGTTTAGGTTTAGGGAATTGAGAATAGGTTAAGGTTTAGGTTTAGGAAATCGGATTCGGGATTGGGTTTAGGTTTGGGTTTAGCTTTTAGGTTATAGGTTAAGGTTTAGGTTATAGGTTAAGGTTTAGGTTTAGGTTATGAGTTATAGGTTATAGGTTATAAGTCATAGGTTTAGGTTTAGGCTCTAGGTTTAGGTTTAGGTTTAGGTCATAGGTTTAGGTTTAGGTCATAGGTTTAGGTTATAGGTTTAGGTCATATGTTTAGGTATAGGTTATATAGGTTTAGGTTTAGGTTATAGGTTTAAGTTTAGGTTTAGGGAATCAGGTTCGGTTTTGGATTCGGATCGGGTTTAGAAATTCTCTAGTATTATCTACTATTGAACTTAGTATTATCTACTACATGCTCGTAACATACAACCAATATTGGGGCACCATACCATAAGCTATAAGAATTTCATGTCCTCCTAAACAAGGTATCCTCCATATATATATACATACATATATATATATACATATATATATACATATATATATATATATATATATATTATAAGTTCTTTATTTTCATTTACATTCACAAATACAATCATCATCCATCCAAGAAAATGGACACAGGTGGAAACGGTTCCGTATTTCAGAGGCACTAGCCCATCTCTCCAGTTTAACTTTTCCATCAGATTACCAATTGCTACCGAAGTGTCATAAGCAAAGGTTCATGTGTATTTGAAAAAGAAAATCAGAACATGAATATTATTTGACTGATTCATGTGTTGTTTGGATGGATAATTCATGCCTACAGTTCAGATTGAGTACTTACTCCATTCTTGCTATTTTGATATTTGAAATCTTATGATTTGTACCATTTCATGTCCCTATTAGAAACTTGTTACATATCTGAGTATGAACTCATGACTCCATTAAGTGGAGTCCTGCAAACCAAGAACCATGGACAAAATTGATTGTCAGCATTTAATCAAGTTGGATGAGATATAAAATACAAAACTAATAAAATATGTCAACAACACAACTAATAATCATTACCATGACAACCTAAAGAATAGAAAGCATTCCTAGATAGGTCATCCTACAAATGCCTCTTTAACAAGAGGTGAGCTATACTCGCGTAAGCATGCATGCACAGGTGCACCAAGGCAATTATGTTGTTGGTCACCATTAAGGTATTTGTACAGAAAACTTTTAGAATGTTGTTGGCAACCATGAGAGTCCATTCATGCTTTAGATAACGTTGCACAGGTGCACTAAGGCCATTATTTGTATACAAAAAAAATTGATACTCTGCTTGAGTGGAATGGTTGATGCATAGGCATTATTAAAATCTTTACTGTCCATATTGAAGGCTACTGAAGATGTTTAACATTGTCATGTGATGTTTGCATGGTAGCCTATGATATGTTAAATGTGCTTTGGATCTGATGAAAGTCTAGATTAATGGATTGGACTGTTTAAAATTAAATGTCTAAATGCAACTAGAAGCATTATGACTTACGTGTGTTCTAAGGGCACTTGAGCATTGCTGAACTAAAGACTACAGAAACCAGTGAGGAAAGGATTAAAAAAAAAAAATGCTAAAGAATGCCATCAAACTACCTGAAAATCAAAGGCAATGAAATTGTGTGACAGTTGAGAATGTGAATTTTGACTAGAAGACCAATCACCAATACACTCAATGAAGATCATGATATGATATTTTTCATTCCTCACCACACGTAACCTGCCCAATAGTTCGTAGTTTCTAAATAAAAAGATGCCCCCCATACCAATGTAAAAATATCATATTTGACAGAAAAGCATACAAGAAATTTATAAATATTCAATCAAATAGCATGTCAAATAGTATGCATTGAAGGAAAATAAGGGCAATGTCATCATTTCTAAGAGAATAAACTCAGACTATCCTTAAATAGAGTTCCACACTTAAAAAGACATTTCAAAAAAAAGCATCCATCTTAATGCACAAACACCAAACATAAGCTTGTCCTCATGGGGGGGGCATTGGTAGAAGATTTACCAGGGACTGCAATCCTCTCAACAAATCCTGTATGAAAGCCCACTGAAGAACCCAAAGATTTGTCTGTGAGGCGTTTCTGTTTAGCCTCATTTTCTATTCGAATTTGATACTCAAGCTTTTCCACAAGCTTTATTTCATCTGCTTCAAGCTCCTCTTCTAGGTGTATAGCCCAAATTGTGATACTAATGGAAAGGATTTTAAAATGAACACACTAAATTGTAATTAATGCTTGCTGGACAAGTTTCACAATTTAATATTTCGAGCATCCGCCCCAATCCTGTAATTGTAAATACCTAATTAGGATGTCAACATATAAACATTTTAGATCAAATTATAAAAGAGGAAGAGGAGTTCTAAGACAACAATCCATGCAAGGGATTGAAAAGGCACTTTGCAGGCAATGTGCTAAGATGCACATGAGTGCGGAATAAGGGGCATTCACTAGGTGGGTCCCACAGTGAACATGCACTAGCCCAAAAATTATGATGACCCATTCATCAAGAGGGACCATAAATGTACAAGAAAGTGGATGGATAGAAAATAATAATTACAAAAAGATGACCAATAGTCTACGTTCAGTATACTTATTGTCCACATGAAAGGTGGACCATCTAGGTCTCTAGTCCAGGGAACGTCCACCGTGATCATGACATGACGGTGGCCCAAATATCACGTGTGCCACAAATTCTCTTAGCATTGTTCATCAGGAAATGACCTCCAGAAACCATGAAATGATTTTTGAGATGTACATTTATCATTGTGGGGATCACCTGACCAAAGAGGAAAGGGATTGGCTTAGTACAAGAAATTTATTCAAGTTTTGCTTACTTGGGGGGAAATGAGAATACTTGAAAGAGATTGCCCATATGTGTCATGGAAATGTACAACAAGCTTCTCAATAGGGACAACAGCCATCACAGCTTCAAGCATTGGAACAATCATGCCTACAACATAAGAAAGAAGCATGTAAAAATTAAAAAATTAAAAAAAAATACCAGAATAGTATCTGGTTAGGCATGCTAAGATCTTAGTTATCATGCATTCAATCTCAGTCAACAAAGCATTTCCGGACCTTCCATTGTTGGGCCCTATAACATATGGGGCACAGCCCAAAAATCACACTGGTTGGGTGATCCAAGCCACTGATTCTATGCTTTTGATAATTACACCTCCAGCCAAATGTCAACATTAGATAGGAATTAATCATCTTAGCTTGGAGAATTCGAGCATGCACTCAGCAAGCACAAGGAATAAAGGAGACTAGCCCCTGACTTTAATCCAATACTAATTACTTCAACTAGAAAACTCTATAACAACAAATAAAATCAATTTTTAAGATGTGTTTGGATGCACTAGTGGATTGAATTGCAAGCATTCAATTTAATCAAGAGGAAAATGACAATAAGTAATGATTTTTGCTATTATTGATCATAGATGAGGGATCACCTACCACCACCTGCAAGTTCAATCAACCTACCACCCATTTTTACAATCATTTTCTATTGAATATATGGTATTTTCAACAGAAAAAATGGATGCAAGAAATTTTCTAACTGTGTAAGAGATTGGTTGTATTGTACTTCCAGCCTCCATCAGGTGATACAACCCTTTTCTCTAAACATCCTAATTGACATTCCTAATGCTATCTCCAGTATATTATGACGGTCATCCAAAGGCATAGATCCATTTGATTGCAGGGATGGTGGACTCCTTACATGACTATATAGGACACTAATATCTTGCATAGGATCAGACAGATAAGAAGAGTTGCTGCTATCCAAAACGTCATCAAACTCACCTGTGTATGCAAAAGGAATAGAATTTGCAGAATTTTCCAAGGGGAAATGGCATGCTCAGATCTGAAATGGTTATAATTGCATCTCCCAAAGGATTCAAGCAATAGGAGTTGTATGATCATCAACCTGAGCCATTCATATGATCTCCGGATTTTCAGTTTGTATGAGATACATGGTTTAGTGATCTAGACTGTTGATTTATTTCTTTTCTTAACTGCCTATTTTCAGCAGGCCAATGGAAGGGTTATGATTATGCCATCAAGGATCATTTTTTTGGGTCATGGTCCATCCATAGTGGGGCCAGATCAACAATCTAGATCACCAATAAGGATTTTTTTACATATCCCAGTTATTGATTCAACAAATAACTATTTAATCATGTCCACAGATAAACGAACATGAGGCACATTAGAAGTTTCTTAAAAAAAATAAAATAAACTTTACCTAATTTGTTGATGACAGTGGAGAAAGCACTGATTGCCTAAAACTGATACACAATGAGAGAAAAGTCACCAAGGATGTGATTGAAGGCAGAAACAAATTGGTTGATCACTCCAAACTCAATTTTGCCTGACAAACACATCGGACCAACAACGACAGTAGGAAGATTCTGAATGTGGTAGCGATAACCATTGGTGAAAAACTCCATATTTCAGGAAGAAATCAATAGTTGTTGCAAAACAAACATCAGAAACCAAATTCATATCATAATAACACAATGGTTTCTCTAATTCCTGAAAAAATCCACATGACAATTGGCAGTAACAGAACATAGGAAAAATTGACACATGACAATTAAGACGGCCAATCCCCTTGATGTTTATATGCCATCAAAACTGTTTATAAGGTTTTTACCACTTGGATGAAGTAAAAACACACACAAAAAAAAGTCCTGATACGAGACTTATGTGGCCATACAAATGTTTAAACGGCGGTCACTGAATCTACACTGCTTCCTCTCGTGTGGCCCACTTGAGAGTTGGATCCACCTGATTTTTGTTCTCCTATCCTAAAAGGATCTGAATCAATCCCAATATGGTGGGCCGGTAGTAGAGCAACTGAGAAACTCAAGACAACCGATCATGATAGAATAGCTAAGAAGAATGATAGAACCAAGACGTTAAGTGGACCACAAAGTGGGGATTGAACGTCCACCATTAAAAATTCTTGGGAGCCGCAGAAGCTTGCAGATCAAGCTTATATTTGTATTTTCACTTCATCCAGGTCTACATGACATTATGAATAGGTTGGATGGTAAAAACACATCACGCTAGCCCTTATAAAGGTTTCAATGGTGGGTACCATTATCACTGCAGCTTCCTTTGGTGTGGTCCACTGGAGCTATGGACCTGCCTCCTTTTTAGTATCATGCCCCACGATGGGCCCCACAGATCCATGCCCGGACGGATTACCGTCCGTCCGAGCGGGGGTAGGAAGAAATCCGCTTCCTTTTTAATCCTTCCTAAATGGAACTAGAAGGGCAATCAATGCCATTCCACATTGCCAAATCTTGACATTGTTACAATCAATGTCAACCAGAACCATGGCCCAATGAGAAGAAAAGAGAAAGCAATGACAGATAGAATGGATTTTAGAATTAAAACAGGGATTTCGAGAGAAGCTCACCCACGGCAGGAGAGATATGCCTAAAATTCTTCAAAGATTCGGAGCTCACCCACAAGCGGAAGAAGAAAATGAGAAACCAGGCAGAGGGAGAGGCAGAGGGCGTCGTTCCGAAGAGGGATTTGTAAAGGGAAAGGCCGTCATTCGGAAGAAGAAATCCCTCCACTGAAATGGGACGTTACTTTCAAATCCACAAACTATGAGTTTTCCACATTTTAACATATCAACTACATTAACAATCATACATTTAAGGGACCATTTACTGAATGATTAAGATAATTTTATATATTAAAAATTATAAATATTAAACAATAACAACTAGACCCATTATTTAGATGGTCTGGATAACTCTATATCATTTCCACTGTTATTATGAGTCACCACTATTTTACGTAAAATACAAAACTCACAAACTGTATCTGTACAATATATAACGTCACTTGCTCTTCAGATCTGATAGGGCTCAATGGGCCCCACAATGATGTATATCTTTCAATCCCTCTTGTCCATCCATTTCTCAATATCATTTTAGGATCGATCCCAAAAAATGAGATTTATATAAATCTCGAGTGGACCACACCACGGGGAAAACAATAAAGATTGAACGTCTACCATTAAAACATTCATAATTATTTTTTGGGTCATAAAGATGTGGTTTACAAATCCAGCCCATCCATGATGTGTGTGCCACTTGGATGAGGGGTCATGCCAAGTTTCAGATGCATCCAAATTTCAAGTGGGGCCCCACCAAGTGCTTTTATATGTTTTAGCCATGTCTTCACATGATTTTAGATAGTATGGCCCACTGGAGTTCCATATACAGCTGATTTTTGGGATATCCCATAATTTAAAGGGACCCATCAAATGCACGGTGTTGATATTTGACATATGTCATGGTGGGGCCCACACAGCTCAACCTCACCAGGAGTTCCCGTGAGCTTGACGTATAAAACCTTTTCCATATATATATATATATATATATATATATATATATATATATATATATATATATATATATATATATATATATATATATTGTAACACCCTGAAAATCGGGGGTCGTGTATAAACTCGACTCCCGAGTTCCAGACCGTCACTTATGCAACAAAAATGGTTATGATTCAATGTTGTCTGATTTAAAGCATTCACATGAGTAAAAGTATACCAAAACTGCAATTCATACTTCAGATCCAGTGATAAAAGCAAGCGGAAGACTAAACAACATATATATCACTGTATGGAAAAACAAAGTAAATCTCATCTGTCTCCAAAGTATGACTACATCTCTGAGTCTCATATAAATATACATAAACAAAAATACTGTTCAAAATAGTCCCACTGATGTCCCCTCGATCCAGGTCGCCTACGGGAAGCCGTCGTGATACTGCATATACGAGAACTCGTCCTGGTCCTCGTCGATCTCTGGCTCCACCTCCTGGATCTCGGCCTCACCTGCATCTACAACAGGGTCTGGTGGGTGTTGCAAACACCATCCCGTAACGTGGGAGTGAGTGATCAACTCAGTGGAATCATAGAGCAAAGATTAACATGTTCACAATTCAATCACGCGATAATAGTAAAGCAGTAAATCAGACAATCCTAATACTGTTGTTAATGCAAGATGACATGACGTGATGTATGCCCTCACCGACGATCACCCTCATGCGGCAACATCTTACGACCGCGGCATGCCACACTCCCTAGAGTGCTCCACATCTTCCAGGCACATGCAATGCTATGGTGATATGATTTCCAAGTTATTATTAGTCCATTCAAACAGCAGGATTGGGAAACTAAGGTACTTCCCTTGTATCAATCCCAACACAGATCCTGTCTAGGGTCGTCACTCCTAGTAATCTCATACGATGTATATTTCGTAGGTCACTGCAAGGGCTGTCAGGGCTGTTGCTCGCACTCGTTGCACCGCTCCCCCATCACCTTATCAATACAGGCCTACCGTACTCTACTGCAACGGAAGGGTCGTCGCCTCCCGTGGACTCAGAATACGCTCGCGGTCACTACAAAGGGCTCGTCGCCTGATCAGTGTAGGCCGACAGCTAGAATATAATGTCCCATACCACCATAATCTGCTCACGAGTCTAGGTGCTCACTGGTCACTACGGGGAGGTTTGTGGCCCCAGCGTAGGCCGACAGCTCGACCACGGTGTCCCATACCACCATGCCCGGCTCATGAGTCTTCGTGGATCAAGGTACCATGGTTAACAGGGTTTACAATGGTAAGTTCAGTATCCTAGGTTCAAGCAGTTATGACTCATACAAGGTGAACATACATCGGCCAGTCGGGTTGCTTGACGGGCTCGACTAGCGCGATCGCATCTCAAGTCGAACGACATGAAGTGCGTATAACACTTCGCGTGGCCTAACCACTGCCGCCAACTCTAAACACGAATCACGTTCATCGACGCGTCGTTCGTGGCTATGACCAGTCAGCCACGAATTCGCTCGGTTACCGACTGCCTGGACTAAGTCTAGTCCCAAACATTTATGGAATCACATCAGCAATCTAAGTGAGAGTATTGAAATTGAAATACAATCATGTGAGCATGTTAACACATGTTATAACATTCAACTTAAGCAAATCTTCCAACACACATATTCCATGCATGTAATGAAATCATGCATATAATCAACATGTAGAAAATCATTTAGGTCAGCATATTAATTGAAGAATCAATCAAAAACTATCTCATAACATCATTCAATTCAAT
Source organism: Magnolia kwangsiensis (assembly GCA_037074715.1). Lineage (NCBI taxonomy): Eukaryota > Viridiplantae > Streptophyta > Magnoliopsida > Magnoliales > Magnoliaceae > Magnolia > Magnolia kwangsiensis. Next base: position 58,914,116 of record CM073571.1, on the reverse strand, counting down.
ACATACTAATACAAACATTTATACAAACACATACACTACACACTTAAGTCTACATATAGTATGTCGACCCAAAGTGCGCAACTAGGCGAATCTCTTCGCCAAACTAATTATGCAAACATTCCTAACTCCCTAATGCGATAACAAACCATGTCAATCACGTCAGCAAAATACGAATGTAAACCGTACTTCCTACAAATGACTAAAATGCCCTAAATCTCATATTCTTCGTTAATTTACGAAACAGGAAACGGAGAGCATGTTGTACATGTCAAACGGCGATGCCGTCAATAATCTACTATTAAACGACATTGAAAGCGTTGTAAACCGTCAATCAAAGCGTCTAAAATCCTCACCTAGTCTCGTACGGGTGCGGGATTTTGAACGGAGCGTGTACGCTTCGTCTACGGCAGTAGGAGAACCTGATTTACGAAATACGTTAGCTAACACGCCCTAAATCTGGATAAACCCTAAATCAGCAAGTTCTAGGGTTGTTTTGTACCTGAAAGAACGGAGAAATCACCAGCCAGGTGATTGGGAAGAGTTGCTGAAGCAGCAGCAATCGGTGGCTCGGAAGCGGAAAAAATCCCTTCCAATCTCTCTCTCAAACTCTCTCTCCTTTTCTCTAGGGTTTGCAATTTTCGGATGGGAGAGAGAAATGAGGGTTTCAACCCCTTTTATAAGCTTAAAAACGCCGGAAACAGGCTCCGGAACGAAGTTTACTTGGTGCCTATCCATTTCGGGGCTGTTTCGGTCCAAAAGCTGCTTTCTGGTGGTCCCCTGGTCGATTGCGATCGGACTTAAGCTCATGCGTACCAGATGTAGCACGTATTAAGTTTTCAGTCTGGCAGGGTTCGCAGATCGCACGTGGCGGACCAGTTTCAGTTCAGCGGTCACCGCACATAGATCAGGGCTGAAAGTCTCATGATAATAAATAGAAATTTTTCCTGATCCGAGGGTGTAATCTGGATGAATTCTGAAGGTCAGAACGCTTAATACTAACGCGTCAAGTCGTGTGGCAGATTTGAATTTGAAATTCCAAATCTGTCCCTATTCGCAGTCTCTTCAGTCCGGGTTCAACGAAATAGTCTGTGATTATCGGTTTGACTTGATTTTCGAAATGATTGTCAAGTCCAGCTGGGCGGTTCTAACGGTCTAAGATAGGAGGTATCGGACCTTCGACGCGCGGTCTAAATCCAATACAAATATTCAATGTGGTCCAGAGAACAGACCTACTTAGAGTTTGATCCGAAGTTATAGAGTATTGTAGAGTTGTTTGTTCTACTCGATTTGGGTCTTGTAGAACGTATTTAAAGTGATCAGGGACTATTTCCCAGCTACTCTAGCGTTGTGCTAGGTAACTTACGCTTAATTTCCATGGAAATTAATTCTACGCGATTTCGGGTCGAGTTGGTACTCGAGCCCAAGTACGGATTTTTCACGGGCGTTACAATCTACCCCCCTTAACAAATAATTTTGTCCTCGAAATTTGTACCTGTTCGTACTCCTCGAGAAGCTGTGGGTAGTTCTTTCTGATCTCGGCTTCTGTCTCCCAAGTAGCCTCCTCCTCAGAATGATGCGTCCATAGTACCTTCACAAGGGGAATCACCTTGCTACGCAGTATCTGCTCCTTCATGTCTAAGATGCGTGTCGGTCGCAGGATATAAGTAACATCCTCTCCTAACTGCACCTGCTCCCATCTGATGATATGGGAAGGATCAACAACGTACTTCTTCAGCATAGAAACATGAAATACGTTGTGGACGCTCGCGAGGGGCATGGGTAAAGCCAATCGGTAAGCCACTGCTCCCACACGATCGAGGATCTGGAATGGACCAATGAATCACGGTGCCAGCTTCCCCTTCTTCCCGAACCGAAGGACTCCCTTCATAGGGGAAACTCGCAAAAACACGTGATCCCCGACTGTGAACTCTAGTGACTATCGTCTCGTATCGGCGTAGCTTTTCTGTCTGCTCTGCGCTGTAAGAAGCCGACGTCGAATAATATCAATCTTCTCTGACGTCGCCTGCACCAACTCTGGGCCAATCAAGCTACGCTCACCGACCTCTAACCAGCAATGCGGTGAGCAACAAGGTCGCCCATACAGCGCCTCATAAGGTGCCATACCGATACTCGCCTGGAAGCTATTGTTGTATGCAAACTCCGCATATGCAAGACAGTCATCCCAACTGTCCTTGAAGTCCAATGCGCAAGCTCGCAACATGTCCTCCAGGATCTAGTTCACTCGCTCTGTCTGTCCGTCCGTCTGTGGGTGGAAGGCAGTACTGAACTTCAACTTCACACCCATAGCCTCCTGAATGCGAGTCCAGAAAATAGAAGTGAACCGCGTGTCTCTGTCCGACACGATCTCCAACGGAACTCCATGCAGACGCACAATCTCTCGGATGTACAATCTAGCCAGCTCGTCTGCAGAGTTCGTAACTCTGATCGGTAGGAAGTGCGCCGACTTCGTCAATCGGTCGACGATCACCCAAATGGAATCATGCCCCTTCCTCGTCTTCGACAACCCAGAAATGAAGTCCATGGAAATGAAATCCCACTTCCACTCTGCAATCGGCATAGGCTGCAAAAGTCCAGGTGGTCGGCGATGCTCTGCCTTCACCTGCTGACAAGTGAGACAACGAGACACGAACTCAGCTATGTGGGTCTTCATACCTTCCCACCAATACGTCCTCTTCACGTCACGATACATCTTTGTACGGCCTAGATGCATCGCGAGTCTAGTAGAATGCGCAGCCTCGAGAATCTCTCGTCTCAAGTCAGGGACATCTGGGACGCATAGGCAGCCACGGTAACGTAAGCCCCCATCCATACCAACTCGCCAGTCGGCGTCAACATCATCACTGGCCTGCTCTCGAAGCTCAGTAAGATGCGCATCGTCCCTCTGCGCCTCGATGACTCGGTCATCGATCTGAGATCGCACCTGCACGTGTGCGATGAACTCAAATGGCTCCTCTACGGTGAGTTTCTGCTCAAAGTCTCGCAAAAACTCAACCATATCCCACTCGGCAACCATCAGCGGAGCCGCAAACTCTATCGCCTTCTTGCGGCTCAACGCATCAGCCACAAGATTCGCCTTCCCAGGATGGTAAGAGACTTCAAACTTGAAGTCCTTCAACGTCTCCATCCATCGCTGCTGCCTCATATTCAAGTCTCGCTGTGTGAATATGTACTTGAGGCTCTTGTGGTCGCAAAAGAGCTCGAACTCCTCTCCGTAGAGGTAATGTCTCCAGAGTTTCAATGCGAATATAACGGCTGCCAACTCTAGGTCATGTGTAGGGTAATTCTCCTCGTGCTTCCTTAATTGTCTCGAGGCATACGAAATTACCCTATCCCTCTGCATAAGGACACAACCCAAACCAACGCTAGACGCGTCAGTGTATATAGTGTATCTAACCCCTTGCTCTGGCAATACTAGCATAGGGGCGGACGTAAGTCTGTCCTTCAGCTCCTGAAAAGCTGACTCCGCCTTATCATTCCAGGCAAACTTCACGTCCTTCCTTGTCAACTGAGATAAGGGTCTCGCGATCTTCGAGAAGTCCTGAATGAAGCGCCGATAGTAGCCAGCGAGACCCAAGAAGCTTCTCACCTCAGTGACAGAACCAGGCTGCTCCCAGTCCTGCACCGCAGCTACCTTAGACAGGTCAACTGTCATGCCATCCTTGGACACCACGTGTCCCAGAAACTTCACCTCCTGCTTCCAGAAGTCGCACTTCTTGTACTGTGCGAACAACTGATGCCGTCTGAGCGTATCAAGGACCAAACGCAATTGCTCCTCATGCTCCTCTCGACTCCTAGAGTACACCAAAATGTCGTCAATGAAGACAACGACGAATCGATAGAGGAAAGGCCGAAATATCCAGTTCATCAGATCCATGAACACGGCCGGTGCGTTCGTGAGACCGAACGACATCACGAGGAACTCGTAGTGGCCAAAATTGGTCCTGAATGCTGTCTTCTGCACGTCCTCATCCCTGACGCGCAGCTGATGATAACCTGACTGAAGATCAATCTTCGAGAAGTACTGAGCTCCTCTCAGCTGATCGAACAAGTCATCGATCCTGGGCAAAGGGTACTTGTTCTTCATGTGAGCTGGTTCAGCCTGCGATAATCAATACACAATCACATCGAACCATCCTTCTTCCTCACGAACAAGACCGGTGCTCCCCAAGGAGACACGCTAGGCCGTATAAGGCCAAGCTCTAGCAGACCATCAATCTGCGTCCTCAACTCTTCCATCTCACATGGTGCCATGCGATACATCGGCAGTGAGACGGGTGTAGAACCAGGAATCAGATCGATAGTGAAATCGATCTCACGTCGGGGCGGCAAACCAAGGATCTTCCTGAACAGATCCCCGAACTTGGAAACAACTGGCGTCTGCTCAAGTACCTGGGCATCAGCGTCGCGCAATAGAGTGGCGTAGCTAAGTATGCGGAAAGGAAGATTTACCCGCACTGGAAATGTGAAGGATGCACCCTCAGGCTCGTACGCTGTGACTATACGAGTCTCGCAGTCAATCTCGGCTCTCGCTGCAGTCAACCAGTCCATGCCAAGAATGACGTCGAGATAATAAAGAGCAGGGTCGACGACGAGATCTAGAACCATCGTCTTGCCCCCCAGATCCACCAAACAACCCTCACACATCTGGGTGGCATCTGTAAAGGACTCATGAGCTGTATAAACCCGCACTCCATCCATAGTAATGGTGTGTAAGCCAAGACATCTGACAATAGCACGCGATATCAAAGAAATCGTGGATCCAGTGTCCACCATCACGAGAATAGGAGTACCTCCAATATGGGCGGTGACCTCGAAGGCTGAATGCTGAGAAGTACCCATCGCGGCTGCCTCAGCTGTCAATGCATGAACTCGAGCCTGCTGTGGCCGGTTCGGCCGCTGTGTCAAGGGTCGTGGAGGCTGTCGGATCTGCGATACCGTAGGTCTGAAAGAAGGATGCGCAGGAGCTGACCGTATAGGCGGTGCTGATATCGCCTGTGGACGTACACGGTAAATCTTCTGCGGCGGCGAGAACCTACTGTCCCGCATCCTCGAAAAGCAGCTCTGCGCCAAGTGGCCCGTCCTCCCACAGTATGTACATGTCAAATCAGGGCGCCGAAACGGTGGTACAGGCGTCGTAGTCCTAGTAGGAGGATCAATGCGAGGCCTCTTGCCCGCGAAGGGCCTGTCTGGCAAGTCTGGTCGTGGCCTAGAAGCAGCCGGGCCTCGAGATCGCGCAAGTCGATCCACGTCCTGCTCTGCCCGCATGGACATGTGAATCAACTCCGCATAGGAGGGAATGCTAACACAGCACATCTTCGACCGAATATCCGGTCGCAAACCCTCCAAAAAGCGCCGTATGCGCATCTGCTCATCAGCTAGGATCGTCGGGACGTACCTGCCCAACTCCGTGAACCGATGCTCATACTCGGTAACTGTCATCGCTGCCTGTCTGAGACGGAGAAAATCATTCTCCCTGTCGTGCCTGTAGGTCTGGGGATAATACTTCTCATGGAAGCGGAACTCAAATGCTGCCCACGTCCATACAAAGTCTGCGGCAACGGTCCGCAGTACGCTATCCCACCACATGCTGGCCTCTCTCTCAAACAGGAAGGTAGCCAGCTCTACTTGCTCGGCCTCGGTGCAATGCAACATCCGTAAGATCTTCGACACCCGGTCGAGCCAGTACTCAGCCTCCTCGGGTCTGTGAGAACCCGTGAAAGTAGGAGGCCGCAAGCGCTGAAATCGCTCCAATAGGCCCCGTGTGTCGGCAGGATTCCCCGCAGGGAAAGCAGGCGGCGCAGGATGAGCCATGCCCTCATCCTGGGCGTATGTATAGGCATCCTCAGCTGGATGCGTAGGTGGTGCAGGTGGAGTAGATGTAGTCGCACCCCCACCCTGGGCTAATGTCCCCACTATGGTGGTCAGAAGCTACTGCTGCTGCAGCATCATAGCCATCATCTGCTCGAATCTGTCAGGGGGTGGAGCAGGCTGTAGCGGATGCTGTGTGAAAGTAGATGCGAGATGTGGCTCTCTGACTGATGGCGTAAATGGCGGTGGTCCATCTGTAGGACCAGCGGCAGGCTGAGACGATCGAACCACCTCAGGAATCGGGCCCACAGCAGGGTCCGAATGGGTGCCAGACTGAGAGGGAGTCTGATCCATATACTCAGTCAGTGCAAGACGAGTCGTGCTCCGCGTAGTCTTAGGTGGCATTCCCTATATTCAAAATAGGGCGCAACCTTGTCAGTCTCAATTGCACAATTACACCACAATCATTCATATAATGAGTCAAAAGTATTCCATGCATTTCAATTAACCAAAATTGTCACAATACAAGGGATATATCCTTATAAGCATCATGACGAGAAATACATGGGAATTAAAACAGTTAAGCAACAGCAACATAAGCAAAGCAGTAGCCCTAACAGGCTTACACACATAAAACAGGAAATGACTAACTACTGATAATAACATCAAAGATCGCATCGCTAGTCGGAGTCTGGTGATGGAGGAGGAGCACCCTTATCCTGTAAGCAACACAGGATCGCCTTCAAGGTACGAGTCACCTTGCCAAATTTCTTCTTTGTAATGGTCTTGGCATCAGCGACTTCTGCGCGAAGTTCTTGGACTTCCCTTCGCAAAGCGGTCTGACTCTCCTCCATCCGAGCAATGCGATCGTCGATAGTAGCCTGCGCAGAAGGAGGAGGGCTCTCATCAGTATCCTGAGCCTCCTCTTCTGCTTCTTCTTGAGCTTCTTCCTGAACCTCTGCTCTAGGTTCTTCTTCGCTTTGATCTTTCTCATCATCAAAGTCATCCCCACTATCCCTTTCAAGTTGATTTTCACGGTATTGTGACCCAATCTTCATTTTGACCATTGTCGACTCATCGATGGTGTGAATCGATACCGGCAATTCCGGCCCAAGTCTATAGGCAAACTCAAGCGCAATCTTGCAAATAAGTCGGCCAAAGGGAAGCGATTCGGATGTTCTTCTTGACCTGGCTATGAGAACTATCTGCCGTAAGATGAAAGTGACCATACATACGTTCTCTCCCTGGGCCACCAGATATAAGAAATCGACCATAAGACGTGTGCATTCAATGCGGTTCGTCGACCTGGGATAAACATTAAACGTGCAGATATGGTGCAGCAGGCGTAAATCCTCAGACATATACGTCGCCTTGAGGCTATTATTAGGCTGCCATGGAACCAACTTACCACACAGAAACCTGGTGCGGCGATCTCGTTCACGTCTAGTCCTCAGATTCTTCTCACTAGGATGCACATCACCTAGAGGCACGTTGAGAAGTCGCGCAATCAACCGAACGTCGATCGTAGCCATCCGATCTCTACCAAAAGAAATTTTGAACTGCAAAGGCTCCAAGTTAGGATTCTGGATACTAGCATAGAAGGCACGAACGGTGCTCACATTAGCACGAGCGCGAGCTTCAAAGATCGGACCCCAATGCGCAACTTCAATGCGTTCGAACAACAGATACTCGCCGAACAATCGTCCATCTACGTCCGCCTCAAATAACACTTTGCGATCAGTGTATTGGCCATGAGGCATCTCCGATAGAATTGTTCGCCCAAGGTGTGCATGGGGATCCAAATCTCGCTTTGTACGGTACTCCAGGACTGCAGCTGGACCAGCGGCGGCGCTTGAACTTGTGGCACCACCCCGCGGTCTTCTCGATCGAGCAGGGCGGCTCGGCCCAGCCTCATCTGTTGCGGTTTTCCTCTTACCCATCAAAGATATGATGGATGAGAGTGATAAAAGGCCCAAAATGGCTTCCACGAAAGCCATGAAAAATGACAAAAATGCGGAGAAGTGGCTGCCCAATCTGGAAAAAGGAAATCTAGGCGTCGTAGAGGGATGCTTCAAGCTTCCCAAGGCTATAATTTCAAGGAGAAATACAAACAAAAAAGTAGAATGGAGCACCTCACGATTTTAGCTCTATTTGGGAATTTTTTGGAGCTCCAAATGGTGAGATCTTCAAGAGGAGGGGCTGCCAACTCCCAATAAGTGATGGGTGGTGGTCGATTTTGGCCAAGGAGGGGCTTAGGAGTGATTTGGGACGCCGGAGTTTGGAGGTGGTTGCCGAAAATCGAAAATAGGGCTAAGGGGAGGGCTGTTTGTGAAGGAGGGGTGTGTTTTAGGGGTTTTCGTGGGATGGGAGGTATATGGGGAGGATGTACACCCCATTTAAGGGCGTGCGCTCAAAAATCAGCACCAATGGACCCCACCGGTCGGCGATGCCCGGCCAACCTCCAAGTTGGCCAGTGGGACCACATGGATCTGGTCTCCCATGATCCAAGGAGTCCAAAAATATATGGCCCACCCCCTGGTTCATTGTATTTTGATCTGTATGAGCCCAAATATGTGTTCGGGGCTTTTCGGGACCACATTGCAATCCCGAATACCAAACCCTATGATGCAGCATATGAATTTGGGGTAGAAGGAGCCAGTACATCTATCTAGATCCTTAGTTGCTAAAGAAAGTGAAGTTAGAATGGCCTTATGACTATTTTTCATGAAATTTTACTATTCACTGTAAAATTTTGTGAAAGTACTAATTTGTGTTATTTTTACATTAAGTTTGATGCCTAATATGAAATGGATAAGAAAGAAATGAAGGTCGGAGTGTTTAGAGGAGAAATTTTGAAGATTTTTGGCGAAACGGGGTTTTTAAGCCCTGGCGATTGATTACAGGAGTCGTGGTCATCCCACGGCCCAAGGATTTACTTTTACGGTTTAAAACCGCTCGTAGGACGTCTCAACCCGACTTCCTACAGCTTAGAAGCGATTCAGGTTGCCTTACGCGACCCGAGATGCGTTACAGACTCGATCTTGCGATCGATTCTAATAGACTTCGCCTATCGGCGAATCTGCGATCCTAAAAGTGTTTCTAGACCCTTCTCGCACCCACCTAAGTCAAAGGAAGTGACAGCGTACGTCGCGAGACCATAACCCAGGCCCAGTATACTCTTATTCATGCTCTGATACCAACTTGTAACACCCTGAAAATCGGAGGTCGTGTATAAACTCGACTCCCGAGTTCCAGACCGTCACTTATGCAACAAAAATGGTTATGATTCAATGTTGTCTGATTTAAAGCATTCACATGAGTAAAAGTATACCAAAACTGTAATTCATACTTCAGATCCAGTGATAAAAGCAAGCGGAAGACTAAACAACATATATATCACTGTATGGAAAAACAAAGTAAATCTCATCTGTCTCCAAAGTATGACTACATCTCTGAGTCTCATATAAATATACATAAATAAAAATAATGTTCAAAATAGTCCCACTGATGTCCCCTCGATCCAGGTCGCCTACGGGAAGCCGTCGTGATACTGCATATACGAGAACTCGTCCTGGTCCTCGTCGATCTCTGGCTCCACCTCCTGGATCTCGGCCTCACCTGCATCTACAACAGGGTCTGGTGGGTGTTGCAAACACCATCCCGTAACGTGGGAGTGAGTGATCAACTCAGTGGAATCATAGAGCAAAGATTAGCATGTTCACAATTCAATCACGCGATAATAATAAAGCAGTAAATCAGACAATCCTAATACTGTTGTTAATGCAAGATGACATGACGTGATGTATGCCCTCACCGACGATCACCCTCATGCGACAACATCTTACGACCGCGACATGCCACACTCCCTAGAGTGCTCCACATCTTCCAGGCACATGCAATGCTATGGTGATATGATTTTCAAGTTATTATTAGTCCATTCAAACAGCAGGATTGGGAAACTAAGGTACTTCCCTTGTATCAATCCCAACACAGATCCTGTCTAGGGTCGTCACTCCTAGTAATCTCATACAATGTATATTTCGTAGGTCACTGCAAGGGCTGTCAGGGCTGTTGCTCGCACTCGTTGCACCGCTCCCCCATCACCTTATCAATACAGGCCTACCGTACTCTACTGCAACGGAAGGGTCGTCGCCTCCCGTGGACTCAGAATACGCTCGCGGTCACTACAAAGGGCTCGTCGCCTGATCAGTGTAGGCCGACAGCTAGAATATAGTGTCCCATACCACCATAATCTGCTCACGAGTTTAGGTGCTCACTGGTCACTACGGGGAGGTTTGTGGCCCCAGCGTAGGCCGACATCTCGACCACGGTGTCCCATACCACCATGCCCGGCTCATGAGTCTTCGTGGATCAAGGTACCATGGTTAACAGGGTTTACAATGGTAAGTTCAGTATCCTAGGTTCAAGCAGTTATGACTCATACAAGGTGAACATACATCGGCCAGTCGGGTTGCTTGACGGGCTCGACTAGCGCGATCGCATCTCAAGTCGAACGACATGAAGTGCGTATAACACTTCGCGTGGCCTAACCACTGCCGCCAACTCTAAACACGAATCACGTTCATCGACGCGTCGTTCGTGGCTATGACCAGTCAGCCACGAATTCGCTCGGTTACCGACTGCCTGGACTAAGTCTAGTCCCAAACATTTATGGAATCACATCAGCAATCTAAGTGAGAGTATTGAAATTGAAATACAATCATGTGAGCATGTTAACACATGTTATAACATTCAACTTAAGCAAATCTTCCAACACACATATTCCATGCATGTAATGAAATCATGCATATAATCAACATGTAGAAAATCATTTAGGTCAGCATATTAATTGAAGAATCAATCAAAAACTATCTCATAACATCATTCAATTCAATACATACTAATACAAACATTTATACAAACACATACACTACACACTTAAGTCTACATATAGTATGTCGACCCAAAGTGCGCAACTAGGCGAATCTCTTCGCCAAACTAATTATGCAAACATTCCTAACTCCCTAATGCGATAACAAACCATGTCAATCACGTCAGCAAAATACGAATGTAAACCGTACTTCCTACAAATGACTAAAATGCCCTAAATCTCATATTCTTCGTTAATTTACGAAACAGGAAACGGAGAGCATGTTGTACATGTCAAACGGCGATGCCGTCAATAATCTACTATTAAACGACATTGAAAGCGTTGTAAACCGTCAATCAAAGCGTCTAAAATCCTCACCTAGTCTCGTACGGGTGCGGGATTTTGAACGGAGCGTGTACGCTTCGTCTACGGCAGTAGGAGAACCTGATTTACGAAATACGTTAGCTAACACGCCCTAAATCTGGATAAACCCTAAATCAGCAAGTTCTAGGGTTGTTTTGTACCTGAAAGAACGGAGAAATCACCAGCCAGGTGATTGGGAAGAGTTGCTGAAGCAGCAGCAATCGGTGGCTCGGAAGCGGAAAAAATCCCTTCCAATCTCTCTCTCAAACTCTCTCTCCTTTTCTCTAGGGTTTGCAATTTTCGGATGGGAGAGAGAAATGAGGGTTTCAACCCCTTTTATAAGCTTAAAAATGCCGGAAACAGGCTCCGGAACGAAGTTTACTTGGTGTCTATCCATTTCGGGGCTGTTTCGGTCCAAAAGCTGCTTTCTGGTGGTCCCCTGGTCGATTGCGATCGGACTTAAGCTCATGCGTACCAGATGTAGCACGTATTAAGTTTTCAGTCTGGCAGGGTTCGCAGATCGCACGTGGCGGACCAGTTTCAGTTCAGCGGTCACCGCACATAGATCAGGGCTGAAAGTCTCATGATAATAAATAGAAATTTTTCCTGATCCGAGGGTGTAATCTGGATGAATTCTGAAGGTCAGAATGCTTAATACTGACGCGTCAAGTCGTGTGCCAGATTTGAATTTGAAATTCCAAATCTGTCCCTATTCGCGGTCTCTTCAGTCCGGGTTCAACGAAATAGTCTGTGATTATCGGTTTGACTTGATTTTCGAAATGATTGTCAAGTCCAGCTGGGCGGTTCTAACGGTCTAAGATAGGAGGTATCGGACCTTCGAGACGCGGTCTAAATCCAATACAAATATTCAATGTGGTCCAGAGAACAGACCTGCTTAGAGTTTGATCCGAGGTTATAGAGTATTGTAGAGTTGTTTGTTCTACTCGATTTGGTTCTTGTAGAACGTATTTAAAGTGATCAGGGACTATTTCCCAGCTACTCTAGCGTTGCGCTAGCTAACTTACTCTTAATTTCCATAGAAATTAATTCTACGCGATTTCGGGTCGAGTTGGTACTCGAGCCCAAGTACGGATTTTTCACGGGCGTTATATATATATATATATATATATATATATAATATTTAAAAATATATATAAAAACCTATGATGTATTTGTTATCTCCACATCGTCCATCCATTCTGAGATATCATTTTAAGTCATTAGCCAAAGAATGAGACAAATAAAAATCTATAGTGGACCTGCCACAGAAAACAACAAGGAGGGTGATTTCCACCGTTGAAACCATCCTAAGGTCTATTATAATGTTTATTTGAAATCCGACTGGTTCAAAAGTTATAAGGGAAAAAAAAAACATGAAATAAGGGAATACACACATATCAGCTTGATCGAAAACTTTTGTGGCCTTTAGAAGTTTTTAATGGTGGCCATTACTGTCCCACTGTTTCCTGTGCTAGGGTCCACTGAAACTTTGGATTTAACTCATTCTTTGGACATTGCCCTAAAATGATCTCTCCAAATGGATGGAAGGTGTGGATACAAAACATACATCATGGTGGGGCCCAAAAATGGGAGGTATATAAATCTCAGGTGGACCACACCACATGAAAACAATAGTGATTGGATTTCCATCATTAAAATCCTCCTAAGGCCCACTGTATTGCTTATTTGACATCCAATCTGTTTATTAGGTCATACAGGCTCCAACAAAGCTCTTTGTTGCCTAGCTCTTTTGGCCTGACCTCAGCCAACCCGATGCCAGACTTGACCTTGGCCCTACTTTGATTTATATATTGTATATTCATATGGTCCATTTGTTTTGCCAACTCATTGGAGGATATGAGCCCAAAAATGAATCATATTCAAATCTTAAGTAGACTACAACATAAAAAAAAAACAATGGTAATTGAACACCCACCATTAAAAACTTTATGGGCCCACCTTAGTGCCCATTATAATATTTATTTTTATTCGACCTGCTGATTAGGTCAGACATAAAGGAAAATAAAAAATAATAATAATTAAAAAAGAAAAAACAAATCTCAGCTTCATCCAAAATGTGGTGTGGTCCTAAATTGAGAGGTAAATAAAGATCATTTTATGACTTGATTCCAAAATTGAGAAGTATATAAATCGATATCTCAGGTGCACCACGCCACATGAAAACAATAGTGATTGGATATCCATCATTAAAATCATCCTAAGGCCCACTGTACTGTTTATTTGACATCCAATATGTTGATTAGGTCATACATGGCCAGATGAAAGGGAAAAACAAAAATCAGCTTGATCAAAAACTTTTATGGCCGCCCCAAAATGTTTTTTAATGGTTAACGCTATTTCAACATTGTTTCTTGGAATGTGATCCACTTACGATTTGGATATATCTCATTTTTAGTCACATACCATAAGATGATCTTTAAAAATAGATAGACGACATGGATTAAACACATACACCATGGTAGGGCTCACATAGCACCAACCACCAGCCAATGGATGGTGTCAGGGAGAGTAGTTAATCCGTTCCCCTTATTTTCATTCAATAACCATTCATCTATACCCACTCACTTGGGATCTTATTTAATTCAAACAACCAATGTACAGTCAAAGAGTTATAACTTCATGTCCACAATAATCAAACCCACAAATAAAAATCATGTTTCTATAAATCAAATGAATAACGAGATCATCAATCGAGCACAGCTAACTCCTCTTTCGTAAGATAGGGCCGTGTGTCCCTTAGGTCGTTTACTGGCTCGGCCGCACCTTCGTGCTCTCACGCCAACGGTTCAGGCTCCATTACATTTGTTTCTTTTTCTTTTTTCTTTCTTCTTTTATATATATATATATATATATATATATATATATATATATATATATATATATATATATATATAGGGTGAGCTGTCTAAGCCCAATGAGAATTCCCACCAAGGTTCATTAACAAGGAAACCAAGATAGAGCAAAGAAATACGAAGAACATTCAATTTTCATTAATCTTGTTAAATGCATGAGTATGTCGGGTACCAATTTCATCCACCTACATGAGTTGGACCCACATCCTCTGCTAGAAAAGGCATCCTCCATATGGTAGGCGTGGGCAAGGCGTACATCTGAAAGCAAGGCTACCAAGATCGACTATTCATATGAGAGGTCCCCATGATTGAACATGTATAGGTCATGCAGAATGTTTAGGTTTTGACCTTCATTTAAGGATTTACAATTACAACAAGTTGCTAAAACACATGCACAACAACCAACTTAATATGCTAAAGTTTATCTAACCTCAATACACATGACCAAATATTAACTGGAAAGTAAATATTTCTACATTAGCTTAATTGAAACAATTAATAGCACAAAATTGTTACAACAAAGTGAATCACCTGAAACGATAAAATAGAATATTAATAGCAAAGTAATAAACCGAAGATTAACACCTAACAATAAAATAGAATACAAATACCAAAATACTAAAACAAAATATTAATGCCAAATACGAAAACGGAATATTAAGACAGTAATATTGTATCAGATTCATCATGCACTAATAAATAAATCTATCTCTGTTAAAATAGAAATGAAATGAGTTGGGATCCCTCACCAAACGATTTAGTGAGGAAAGTTATAGAGAAATTTGATAAAGAAAATCAGGGAATACTTAAAATCCACGTACGGTGTGCTACAAAATAAAAAACGATTGTATGACAAGAGATCAAGTTCATAAAATCCTTAATTTATTTTGACCACCGTGACCATGAATTAGCGTGATTCTAGGCACCAAGGTATCTACTTAAAGGGACTCGCCTACTTGATGGCTGATATATTTCACATGTGTTACAGGAGAGCACAACACATGAGGCACACTATCATGAGGATTGGTTGACTGTACTATGCGAGCTAGATGTAGCCTGGTTACCTAAAGAACTACATGATTCTCATACTAGCATGCTCGTTGACATGTGTGGGTGTCCCATCCAAACTTTTTCCAAAGTTGGTCAATATGAGCTCTAGATGGGCATGATTCTTAAGTTCTAGGAGGCAACGTACCTAATGAATAGGGTAGACTTGTCATATATATCCCAACCAATAAAAAATCGGCCTAGACATCTTGTAAGGTGATCCACCCCATGAATGTCTTCGATCTTGTAACAACATACTATTACGTCATTTGTTGTTGTATGTAGATGTGATGCCCTGAGCACACCTTTAGGCTTGGATAAATTTGGCACACATCTACCGCCTCTTTTATAATAAATGTGATACATGTGGTACAAATATATATATATATATATATATATATATATATATATATATATATATATATATATATGCCCTGAACATTTCATTTTTTATGATGGGTTTATGGGTCCCACTTGATGTGTCATTTTCTAATCAAATCTTATAATGTGGTTAGACTCCTCTTTTCATTTTCTAATCAAATCTCTCATCATCCATAGAGTTTGAATGCACTGTCTGATTAGAGCGAAATTTCACCATGATCCATCATTTTTTTGCACTCTTTCTATGGATTAAATTTGGACCTTGATCTCTCAATAGTTACTCAAGATACATATTTATGGACTATAGACTTTATGGTCTAAAACAATGTTTTTACAACCCTAATGGAAAAGTCACTTGTTAATTTAGAAGTACATCCTACTAGCTTCGAAATGATCTAGTTTACTTTTGAGTTTTGGATGATCCATTTGTTAAATACAATTTTGACGGACAGTCATATGATGGTCTAAAATTAAAATAATTAGATGGTTAGGAATTTAATCATATATACAGATTATTATATGGTGGTTTCATAAACAGATAAGTACAAAATGGGTTTTTGTAGTGATCCAGGGGCATGAATGTACACCGTTATATTCAAGTGATTTGGTCACGTATGTGAGTTCTTCGTATTGTCATTTTGAAAAAAGGTTAAGCATATTCAGAGGTAATGAACAAGATGAACGGATTAAAAGTTTAATTCAATATATACACGAGCGGATATGGAGATCTTGTAGTTAGCTTACCATGATTAGGTCTTCCAAAATCAAAATGGATTATTATATATCTTTATCTAGTGGTGAATAATTAATTGAACGGTTAGATTAATGAATTACTAAGTATCTTATGATATATGAAGGTCTGGAGTTCAATGCGATGTATATGTGCATACATGTGTGTGTTTGTGAGTCCAAGGGTATAGTACAAATATGTACTCTATTTAAAATAATTTAAATGTAGGTAATGTGTGTTCCCATATACATATGTATACTAACTTAGATTCTTATGGTAAAACTTGAGGACTTTCAATACTCATGTATTGAAAAGTTCGAAATATTATATGTGAGATCTAAGCCATGCATTTGATCTGGCTAGTTGCGAACCTACCCTAGTCCTGGCACACATTTATGTCAAACATGGACCGTTACTTCATATATTTTATAAATGTGTCACGAGTGGATAGGAATTGTCTAGAGCACCTCACAATGGAACAATGTAAAATTGTGCCTAAAACCTCTAAGCTCACACCCTTGTGTCCTACTTGAGTTTTGGATAAAGTTGCTTTATACATACATACATACATACATACATACACACACAAATATGGGAAATGGCTTATAAGGTTGACCTCATGGGAACTTCTTATGAGGTCAAGTTGTGTAAGCCTCACCGTGGTGTGTGTTGAACATCTATATTGTGCATTTGATGAGTCCCCTTTAGGTTATAGGATAATAAAAAAATCAGCTGCATATGGAACTCAGGTAGGCTATACCATTTAAAATCTTGTGAAGACATTCCTAAAATATATAAAAGCACTTGGTGAGGCCTACCTAAATTTTGGATGTAGCTAAAACTTGCTCTAACCCCTCATCTAAGTGGGACACACACAATGGATGGGTTGGATTTGTGAACAACATCTCAGTTCACCCAATAAATGATTATCAATGTTTTAATGAGAGGGTAACCCCTCTCAACTATTGTATATGGTGTGGCTCACCCAAGTCAAGGATTGACTTGATTTTCAAGCCCGTGGCCCACCATGGGATGATGCATCTGACTGATGGGGTAGATGTTCAACACACATCATGGTGGGGCCCACATAGCTTGACCTCATGGGAAGCTCCCATGAGGTGACTTCATAGAACCATTTTCCATACACGCGCGGGGGGGGGGGGGGGGGGGGGGAGAATGATCACCTGCGCACCTTCTTATGTGAGCACCCGTGTCATGGGCACAGAATCTGAACAGTCTATGTGATGGATATCCTTTAAAACTTTATGGGCCCAATTTTTAGCCTGATCCAAAACTCTAATGGCCCATAGAAAAAAAATATATGAATCAAGGGAGGAAATTGTTTCCTTTTGCCATGACCCACCAGAGTTTTGTATTAGGCTTAAAGTTGGGCTTATGAGGTTTAAAGGGGTGCCACATCAGGTTGACCGTTCAGATTTTGTTCCTAAGACCCATGTGCAAAGGTGCTCATGGGTGTTCACGTATGCAATTTCCTATATATATATATATATATATAGAGAGAGAGAGAGAGAGAGAGAGAGAGAGAGAGAGAGAGAGAGAGTAATGCTCAAACACAACTAGTTGGACCATTCAAATTGGTTCAACTAGCTGTGCATTAAATGAAAAGAATGTGTTTTTTATCTGCATGTAATGTCCATTTATTGGAGTTTATGTGACACCCAGTTTTATGTCCATATGATAAAAATACATATCATAGATCTAGTTGGTTTATCAAATTAGGCTTACTAACATAATTTTATCTATCAAAAATTAGTAAGTGATCTTTATTATTAGAGACACATGTACAAGCTGAATCTAACTTGTTGGAATAGATTTCTAACGGCCCACTTTTTTTGTAAAAGAATAGTTAGCTATTAATTAATTAATTTTATATATATATATATTATCCTTCGCATGCTTATAAGGAACTGTACCTAATTAATGGACTGAATTTGTTACATATGCTGTGTATCTCATGAATGCATCACACACGTACAACTTCTCCAATTATACCATTTTCTTTCGAAGCAATCCTCTTCTTCCTACTTTCTCTCATTGTGATATGCACTCTCTTTTATTATCAGGCTCTCTCTTCCTCTACCGTGTGATTGGAAACCAAATGGGCAATGTCTACAAAAGCTTAACACCGATAGACGACTAACCCCGCTCATCCACAGCTACGAATGTGCAGGGGCTCAGAGGGGTCGTCGTGGTGTATGAGTTTTATCCACACTGTTTATTTATTTTTTCATATTATTTTAGGGTGCAAGCCCAAAAATTGAGAAAATACAAGGCTTAAGTGGACCACATCACAGGAAGCAGAGATGATAATGACACATGCTAGTGAAACTCTTATGGACCACTCTAAGATTTTTCTCTACTTAATTTTTGGATTCATGCCCCAACGTATCAGTTAAAATGATGGACAACATAGATATACAATACATGCATCCAGGTGGTCCCCACTGTCAAGGACTCACCATGTTGGGTGAGGTCTCAAAGACACTTAATCTGACTATCAAAATAATAAGAAATTTCCAACTGTACGACCAGTATATGGCCCATTCCCGAGATGAGGCCCACCCAATTTTACTTCCCAAGAATACTCCCCAGGTGTATGGATGCTTTCCCAAAGGTCGAAAATGCCTCTACTTTCCCCTTCAAGCGGATCGGCCGCTGGGCGAAGACTCTGCGAACTCCGAGTTATACGAACGGTTCAAAAGAGATCAACGTTACATGTGCCCCACAGTTATGTATTTATTATATCCACAACGTTCATCCAAATTTTCATATCATTTCGGAGCATTATCTCAAAAAAAAAAAATCATATCCAAAGATCAACTAGACCACACCACAAAGAGCAGCAGAAAATTGATTTTCACCGTTGAAACTTTTGTAGGGCCCACCATAACATTTATCTTCCATCTAATCCATTCATGAGGTCACAAAGACCTGGATGAATAGGAAAAAAAAATCGTAATGATCTAAAACTTCCTTGACCCCTGAAAGGGTTTCAACGGTAGACGTTCAAAACAGAATGGCACTACCATTTGCTACAGTCAGATCTATGGCTACGGATTATAACCGTAGCCATAGATACCATAATCCATAGCAATAAGGTCCGTCCGGGGTGAGTGCGCCGAACCAGCGGCCTCCCTCGCCACTTGCTGGCTTGTCCGACGCGGCCACGCCGATCTGGCGAGGTCGCACCCATAGGGTGGGCCCTATAGCTACGGATAATAACTGTAGCTAAAGTCTGTAGCAGTATGTATTTTTTAGTTTTTTTGTGTTTTTTTTTTTTAATGGAGAACTTTATTCTACCTATAATTTTCTCTAATACATATCTATATAAATATGTATATATAAGCATATAAAAAATTTTTTCTCTTTTTTTCCATTTATTTCTTTATTCATTTAACAAGAATATCTTCTAAACTAAAATTAGTTACTTGATGTACTGTATATGATTTTGGGGTAGGAGAAGCTACTTTAACCAACCAACTTGGTTATTTTCCAAGATTTCATCAGCTCGATGATCAAAAATCCATTTCATTCACTTAGCGGTCAATTTCGTTCATTTCATTTGCATGCATTTCACGGTCATTTCGCTTCAATTCATCATCACTTCCATGCATTTCACGATCATCCGAAACAATTCTGTGTTGATTCATGGTCATTTCGAGGCATTTCACGGTCAAACTCCTTCACTTCACGGTCATTTGCATGCATTTCACGGTCATTTCGCTTCAATTCATCATCACTTCCATGCATTTCACGATCATCCGAAACAATTCTGTGTTGATTCATGGTCATTTCGAGGCATTTCACGGTCAAACTCCTTCACTTCACGGTCATTTGCATGCATTTCACGGTCATTTCGCTTCAATTCATCATCACTTCCATGCATTTCACGGTCATCCGAAACAGTTCCGTGTTGATTCACGGTCATTTCGAGGCATTTCACGGTCAAACTCCTTCACTTCACGGTCATTTGCATGCATTTCACGGTCATTTCGCTTCAATTCATCATCACTTCCATGCATTTCACGGTCATCCGAAACAATTCCGTGTTGATTCATGGTCATTTCGAGGCATTTCACGGTCAAACTCCTTCACTTCATGGTCATTTACATGCATTTCATGGTCATTTCGCTTCAATTCATCATCACTTCCATGCATTTCACGGTCATCCGAAACAGTTCCGTGTTGATTCACGGTCATTTCGAGGCATTTCACGGTCAAACTCCTTCACTTCACGGTCATTTGCATGCATTTCACTGTCATTTCGCTTCAATTCATCATCACTTCCATGCATTTCACGGTCATCCGAAACAATTCCGTGTTGATTCACGATCATTTCGAGGCATTTCACGGTCAAACTCCTTCACTTCACGGTCATTTGCATGCATTTCACGATCATTTCGCTTCAATTCATGATCACTTCTATGCATTTCACGGTCGTCCGAAACAATTCCGTGTTGATTCACGGTCATTTCGAGGCATTTCATGATCAAACTCCTTCAATTCACAGTCATTTGCATGCATTTCACGGTCGTCCGAAACAATTCCGTGTTGATTCACGGTCATTTCGAGGCATTTCACGGTCAAACTCCTTCACTTCACGGTCATTTGCATGCATTTCACGGTCATTTCGCTTTAATTCATGATCACTTCCATGCATTTCACGGTCATCCGAAACAATTCTGTGTTGATTCACAGTCATTTCGAGGCATTTCACGGTCAAACTCCTTCACTTCACGGTCATTTGCATGCATTTCATGGTCATTTCGCTTCAATTCATCATCACTTCCATGCATTTCACGGTCATCCGAAACAATTCTATGTTGATTCACGGTCATTTCGAGGCATTTCACGGTCATCCGAAACAATTCCGTGTTGATTCACGGTCATTTCGAGGCATTTCACGGTCAAACTCCTTCACTTCACGGTCATTTGCATGCATTTCATGGTCATTTCGCTTCAATTCATCATCACTTCCATGCATTTCACGGTCATCCGAAATAGTTCCGTGTTGATGCACGGTCATTTCGAGGCATTTCACGGTCAAACTCCTTCACTTCACGGTCATTTGCATGCATTTCACGGTCATTTCAATTCATCATCACTTCCATGCATTTCACGGTCATCCAAAACAATTCCGTGTTGATTCACAGTCATTTCGAGGCATTTCACAGTCAAACTCCTTCAATTCACAGTCATTTGCATGCATTTCACAGTCATTTCGCTTCAATTCATGATCACTTCCATGCATTTCACGGTTGTCCGAAACAATTCCGTGTTGATTCACGGTCATTTCGAGGCATTTCACGATCAAACTCCTTCACTTCACGGTCATTTGCATGCATTTCATGGTCATTTCCACGCATTTCGCGGTCCAATCGCTTCACTTCACGGTCATTTCCTTGCATTTCACGATCATTCCTGGCAATTTTGTGTTGATTCATGGTCATTTCCCTAAACATTAACCTATACCCTAACCTAAACCTATACTTATAACCTAAACCTATTCTCAAATCCCAAAACCTATAACTTAAACCTAAACCTAAACCTTAACGTAAACCTTTAACCTATAGCAAATGACCTTAACCTACACTCTAACCTTAACCTATAACCTATAACCTAAACCTATTCTCAAATCCCAAAGGTTATAGGTTTTGGTTTAGGTTATAGGTTATAGGTTTAGGTTAAGGTTTAGGTTTAGGTTTTGGGATTTGAGAATGGGTTCGGGTTTAGGTTATAAGTTTTGGTTTCGGTTTAGGTTATAGGTTAACGGTTTAGGTTAAGGTTTAGGTTTAGGTTATAGGTTTTTGGATTTGAGAATGGGTTCGGGTTTAGGCTATAGGTTTTGGTTTTAGTTTAGGTTATAGGTTTTGGTTTAGGTTATAGGTTTTGGGATTTGAGAATGGGTTCGGATTTAAGCTATAGGTTTTGGTTTTGGTTTAGGTTATAGGTTTTGGTTTAGGTTATAGCTTTTGGGATTTGGGAATGGGTTCGGGTTTAGGATATAGGTTTTGGTTTTGGTTTAGGTTATAGGTTATAGGTTTATGTTAAGGTTTAGGTTTAGGTTTTGGGATTTGAGAATGGGTTCAGGTTTAGGTTATAGGTTTTGATTTTGGTTTTGGTTATAGGTTATAGGTTGAGGTTAAGGTTTTGGTTTAGGTTTAGGTTATAGGTTTTGAGATTTGAGAATGGGTTCGGGTTAGGTTATAAGTTTTGGTTTTGGTTTAGGTTAAGGTTAGAGGTTTTGGGATTTGAGAATGGGTTCGGGTTTAGGTTATAGGTTTTGGTTTTGGTTTTGGTTATAGGTTATAGGTTTAGGTTAAGGTTTTGGTTTAGGTTTAGGTTATAGGTTTTGAGATTTGAGAATGGGTTCGGGTTAGGTTATAGGTTTTGGTTTTGGTTTAGGTTAAGGTTAGAGGTTTTGGGATTTGAGAATGGGTTCGAGTTTAGGTTATAGGTTTTGGTTTTGCTTTAGGTTATAGGTTTTAGGATTTGATAATGGGTTCGGGTTTAGGTTATAGGTTTTGGTTTTGGTTTAGGTTTAGGTTATAGGTTTTCGAATTTAAGAATGGGTTATGGTTTAGGTTAAAGGTTATGGTTTTGGTTTAGGTTATAGGTTTTGGTTTAGGTTATAGGTTATAGGTTTAGGTTAAGGTTTTGGTTTAGGTTTAGGTTATAGGTTTTGGGATTTGAGAATGGGTTCGGGTTAGGTTATAGGTTTTGGTTTTGGTTTAGGTTATAGGTTTTGGTTTAGGTTAAGGTTTAGGTTTAGGTTAGAGGTTTTGAGATTTGAGAATGGGTTCGGGTTTAGGTTATAGGTTTTGGTTTAGGTTTAAGTTATAGGTTTTGGGATTTGAGAATGGGTTTGGGTTTTGGTTTAGGTTTAGGTTTAAGTTATAGGTTTTGGGATTTAAGACCAAAACCAATAAATCCAAAACCTAAACCTATAATCTATAACCTAAACCAAAACCTATAACCTAAACCAAAACAAAAACCTATAACCTAAACCTGAACCCATTCTCAAATCCCAAAACCCATAACCTAAACTAAAACCAAAACCTATAGCCTAAACCCGAACCCATTCTCAAAACCAAAACCTATAACCTAAACCCGAAACCATTCTCAAATCCCAAATCCTATAACCAAAACCAAAACCTATAACCTAAACCAAAACCAAAACCTATAACCTAAACCCAAACCCATTCTCAAATCCCAAAACCTATAACCTAAACCAAAACCTATAACCTAAACTAAAACCAAAACCTATACCCTAAACCCGAACCCATTCTCAAATCCAAAAACTTATAACCTAAATGTAACACCCCGAATTTTTGTCAACCTGGGGTTAGACGTCCTTGGGCAATGGGTTAACCATAACACCTTGGTAACCTCTCATAACCCAACTCCAAAGCCAAAGAAATCATTTAGAACCTAATTCTTTAGAAATTTAACGTGAATTAGCCAGCGCTACACTAGACTTCCTGCAAAATTAGCACTAACCACTTTAAATACGATCTGTAAGGCCCAAAATCTATAGAATCATTGACGCTATCTTACCCTAAAATTCAGGATTAAACTCTAAACCCGTTTGCCCTCAGGAACTCTTTGAAACTTTGTATTGGATCTATACCGCGCGTCGAAAGTTCGATTGTCTCGAACTTAGACAATCCTGACCGCCTAGTTGGACTTGACAATCATCTCAAAAATCAAGTCCATACGATGTCCTGAGACCATTTCCTTGCGTCCAGAGTGAAGAGTGTGAGAAAAGGAAATTTATTTAGAAATTAAATACAATTTAAATAAATCTGGCACATGTCGCTTGCGCAACATTTTTTAAGCATTCAGACCGTCAGAATCTGACCCAAATACACCATCGAATCAGGGAACATTTCTCACTCAGGTCAGTGTACTTGGAATCCCTGATCGAATCTCCGTGACCGCTGAATTGAAACTGGTCCACCACGTGCGATCTGGGAACACTACCGGACTGAAAAGTTAATGTGATCAGGATCCAATACTCATGAGCTTAAGTCCGACCGCATTTGGCCAGGGGACCTCCAGAAATGCTCTTTTGGATGGGAAAAGACCCGATTTGGTTATAACCCAAGTATACCTTGGTTTAGAGTCTATGTAGGTGAGGTTTTAGCCTATATAAGGGCTTTAAACCCTCTCATATCTCTCACCTACGAATTTGTAAGAAACCCTAGAAAGAGAAGAGAGAGAAGAGAGAGATTGTGAGGAAAGTTTCCTGCCACTTGATCCTGCTTTTGCACGTACCGAATCACCGTATTCTAATCACTCTTTCGGTGATTCCGACTCATTTCTAGGTAAGAAAACCCTAACCTCTACTTGTTTTAGGGATTCCATAGATACAAGTAGCAAAGTAGCTGATTCATCTTGTGATATAGGCCATCATATCGCCGTTGACGAAGCGTAGACTTTCTATTCGAATCAATACGCGTCTACGGAGAAAGGTGAGGATTGTAGATGCTTAGATTGACTGTTTTCAAAGCTTTCAATGTCGTTTAATAGTAGATTATCGATAAGAGCGTTGTTTGACATGTAGAACATGCTGTATGTTTTCCATTTCGACTGCATACGGTGAATATGAGATTTAGGGTATTTTAGACATTTATATAAAATACTGTATACGTCTGTATTTTGCTGAAATGATTGCCATGTGTATTTGTCATGTTATGATATTAGTTAGGCATGCATGATCTATTTGGCGAAGAGATTCGCCCTAATGCACACTTTGGGTCGACATACGCTATGTGGATAAATGTGTGTAGCCTAAGTGTTTGTATAAATGTTTGTATTAGTATGTATTGAGCAAATGTTGTTGTAGATTAGTTTTGAGATTGAATTCTTAATTAATATGATGGTGTATATGATTTTCACCATGTTGGCTTTATGAATGGATTTCCTTATATATATGAAATGCTTGTGTTTGTTTGATTTGCTTATGTTGTATGTTATAACATGTTATTATTATGCTTGGATTAATTGTGTTTCATTTCTGTCATTCTCACATGATCACTGATTTAGATTACAAGTGCTTGGGGCTATACTCTAGTCCAGGCAGTCAGTAATAGATTTTGAGTTCGTGGTTGGCTTCTATTTGCCACGAAAGACGCGTCGATGAACACGAGTCGTGCTTTGGGTTGACGGAAGTGGTTAGGCCACACGAGGTGTTTTATGCACTTCATGTCGTTCAGCTTGAGGTGCGCTCGTACTAGTCGAGCTCGTCAAGTAACCCAACTGACCATTGTATGTTCACCTTATATGAGTCATAACTGCTTGAGCCTAGGGTACTGAACTTACCAGTGAAAGCCCTGTTAACCATGGTACCTTGATCTATAAAGACTCATGAGCCGGGCATGATGGTATGGGACACCGTGGTCCAGCTGTCGGCCTACGTTGGGGCCACAAACCTCCCCGTAGTGACCAGTGAGCACCTTAAACTCGTGAACTGATTGTTGTGGTATGGGACACTACATTCGAGCTGTCGGCCTACACTGATTGGTGATGAGCCCTTTGTAGTGACCTCGAGCGTATTTTGAGTCTACGGGAGGCAATGACCCTTCCGTAGCAACAAGAGTACACTAGGCCTGTATTGATAAGGTGATGGGGGAGCGGTGCAACAAGTACGAGCAACAGCCCTTTCAGCCCTTGCAGCGACCTATAAATATAACATCGCATGAGAATACTAGGAGTGACGACCCAAGACAAGATCTGTGTTGGGATTGATATAAGGAAGGTACCTTAGTTTCCCAATACTGCTGTATGAAAGGACTAATAACAACTCGGTAATCATTTTCACATCGCACTGTATGTGCCTGGAAGATGTGGAGCACTGAGGGAAGACAGCATGCCGCGGACGTAAGATGGTGTCGCATGAGGGAGTATGTCGGTGAGGGCATCCATCATGTCATTTCATGCTTGTATTAACAACAGTATCTAGGAACGTCTGATTGATTGCTTTACTATTATCGCGTGATTGATTTGATAACATGCTAATCTTTGCTTTATGATTCCACTGAGTTGATCACTCACTCCCACGTTACGGGACGGTGTTGCGCACACCAACTAGTCCCTATTTTAGTTTCAGATGATGACGATGCTTACAAAGCAGAGCCGAACTTGATGATGATGAGGAGGATCCCTCCTATATGCAGGTTCTGATCGACGGGTTTACAGGGTTACTGATTAGATGCCAATGCACTTGGTATTTTGCTTCTTGTTTAAACACCCATGTATATTCTTTTCTTTTCATTTTGGAGTATACATGTATTTTGTTAACCTTGTAATATGTTCACACTCTGGAGACTTACAATCAATTATATATTTTATGTATTTATCACAGTCTTCCGCTTGTAAAATTTAACTGTCTCTGGAGTATGATATGCTGTTTTGGTCTAATCTCACTCATGTTCTCTGCACTAATATGAACAACATTCATCCATCATTGAAAATGTTGCATAAGTGATGTTCTGGAACTCGGGAGTGAAGTTTATCCTCGACCTCCAATTTTTGGGATGTTACACTAAACCTAAACCAAAACCTATAGCCTAAACCCGAACCCACTCTCAAATCCCAAAACCTATAACCTAAACCAAAACCTATAACCTAAACTAAAACCAAAACCTATAGCCTAAACCAGAACCCATTCTTAAATCTAAAAACCTATAACCTAAACCTAAACCTTAACCTTAACCGTTAACCTATAACCTAAACCGAAACCAAGACTTATAACCTAAACCCGAACCCATTCTCAAATCCTAAAACCTAAACCTAAACCTTAACCTAAACATATAACTTATAACCTAAACTAAAACCAAAACCTATAACCTAAACCCAAACCCATTCTCAAATCCCAAAACCTATAACCTAAACCAAAACCAAAACCTATAACCTAAACCCGAACCCATTCTCAAATCCAAAAACCTATAACCTAAACCTAAACCTTAACCTAAACCGTTAACCTATAACCTAAACTGAAACTAAAACCTATAACCTAAACCCGAACCCATTCTCAAATCCCAAAACCTAAACCGTGAAATGAATACGGAATCGCTAGGAATGACCGTGAAATGCATGGAAATGACGGTGAAGTGAAGTGAAATGACCACGAAGTGCATGAAAATGGTAATGAAGTGAAGTGAATTGACCGTGAAGTGCGCCAAATTGATCATGAATGAACACGGAATCGCAGGGAATGACCGTGAAATGCATAAAAATGATGGTGAAGTTAAGTGAATTGACCGTGAAGTGCTTGAAAATGGTCATGAAGTGAAGTGAATTGACCGTGAAGTGCGTCAAAATGATCATGAATGAACACGAAATCGCCGGGAATGACCGTGAAATGCATGGAAATGACGGTGAAGTGAAGTGAAATGACCGCGAAGTGCGTGGAAATGGCCGTGAAGTGAAGTGAAGTGAATTGACCGTGAAGTGCGTCGAATTGACCGTGAATGAACACGGAATCACTAGGAATGACCATGAAATGCATGAAAATGATGGTGAAATAAAGTGAATTGACCGTGAAGTGCGTGGAAATGGGCGTGAAGTGAAGTGAATTGACCGTGAAGTGCGTCGAATTGACCGTGAATGAACACGGAATCGCTAAGAATGACCATAAAATGCATGGAAATGACGGTGAAGTGAAGTGAAATGACCACGAAGTGTATGGAAATGGCCGTGAAGAAAAGTGAATTGACCGTGAAGTGCGTCGAATTGACCGTGAATGAACACGGAATCGCTAGGAATGACCGTGAAATGCATGAAAATGATGGTGAAGTGAAGTGAAATGACCGCGA
The DNA here is from genome assembly GCA_037074715.1 of Magnolia kwangsiensis. Classification (NCBI taxonomy): domain Eukaryota; kingdom Viridiplantae; phylum Streptophyta; class Magnoliopsida; order Magnoliales; family Magnoliaceae; genus Magnolia; species Magnolia kwangsiensis. Next base: position 58,886,183 of record CM073571.1, on the reverse strand, counting down.
AGTGCGTGGAAATGGCTGTGAAGTGAAGTGAATTGACCGTTAAGTGCGTCAAATTGACAGTGAATGAACACGGAATCGCTAGGAATGACCGTGAAATGCATGGAAATGACGGTGAAGTGAAGTGAAATGACCGCGAAGTGCGTGGAAATGGCCGTGAAGTGAAGTGAATTGACCGTGAAGTGCGTCGAATTGACCGTGAATGAACACGGACTCGCTAGGAATGACCGTGAAATGCATGGAAATGACGGTGAAGTGAAGTGAAATTACCGCGAAGTGCATGGAAATGGTTGTGAAGTGAAGTGAATTGACCGTGAAGTGTGTCGAATGGACCGTGAATGAACACAGAGTCGCTAGGAATGACCGTGAAATGCATGGAAATGACAGTGAAGTGAAGTGAAATGACCGTGAAGTGCGTGGAAATGGCTATGAAGTGAAGTGAATTGACCGTGAAGTGCGTCGAATTGACCGTGAATGAACACGGAATCGCTAAGAATGACCGTGAAATGCATGAAAATGACTGTGAAGTGAAGTGAATTAACCGCGAAGTGCATGGAAATGGCCGTGAGGTGAAGTGAATTGACTGTGAAGTGCGTCGAATTGACCATGAATGAAAACGGAATCGCTAGGAATGACCGTGAAATGCATGAAAATGACGGTGAAGTGAAGTGAAATGACCGCGAAGTGCGTGGAAATGGCCGTGAAGTGAAGTGAATTGACCGTGAAGTACCGTGAATCAACATGTAATTGCTGGGAATGACCGTGAAATGCATGGAAATGATGGTGAAGTGAAGTGAATGACTGTGAAGTGCGTGAAAATGGCCATGAAGTGAAGTGAATTGACCCTGAAGTGTATTTTTAACCATCGATCTGATGGAATCTCAAAAAATTACTATGTTATTTGGCTAAATTATCTTCTCCTACCCCAAAATCATATATGGTACGTTATGTAACTCATTCTAGTTTAGGAGATATGCTTGTTAAATAAATAGACAAGGAAATGAATTAAGAGATAGAAAAATATTTTTATATACTTATATATAGATATTTATATAATTATGTATTTGAGAAAAATGTAAGGGAGAAAAAGTTCTCTCCATTAAATAAATAAATAATAATAATAATAAAAGCACAAAGAGCCTATTGCTACGGATTTTAGGTATGGTTATTATCCGTATCCATAGGGCCGACCCTATGGGCGCGGCCCCGCCAGATCGGCGTGGCCGCACCGGACAGGCCAGCAAGTGGCACGGGGGGCTGCTAGTTTGGCGCGCCCACCTCGGACGGATCATATTGGTATCTATGGCTACGGTTATAATCCATAGCCATAGGTCTGACCGTAGCAAATGGTAACGCCATTCTTCTTTGAACGTCTACCGTTGAAACCCTTTCAGGGGTCACGGAAGTTTTGGATCATTACGAAATTTATTTTTCCTATTCATCCAGGTCTTTGTGACCTTATGAATAGATTGGATGGAAAATAAATGTTATGGTGGGCCCTATAAAAGTTTCAACAGTGAAAATCAATTTTCTACTGCTCTTTGTTGTGTGGTCCAGTTGATCTTTGGATATGTTTTTTTTTTTTTTTTGATAATGCTCCGAAATGATCTCAAAATATGGATGAACATTGTGGATATAATAAATACATAACTGATGGGCCTATGTAATGTTGATCTCCTTTGAACCGTTCGTACAACTGGGAGTTTGACGAGCGTCAACGCTTGAAAGAAAAAGCAGGGGCATTTTTGACCTTTTGCAGGGCGTTCGTACACCCGGGGAGTATTATTGGAAAGTAAAATGGGGTGGGCTTCATCTCAGGAATGGGCCATATAGTGGTCGTACAGTTGGAAATTTCTCCAAAATAATTCATAAAGTGTCTCTGGTGTTGATCAAGTTCGCAGTGCATTGACGTTGCAAAAATTTTGCAAGCCCCACGATGATCTCATGTACAAACTGTCCATCCATTTTTTTTTATATTATTATTTTTTTAGATCATTTTAAGTATAAGCCCAAAAATGAGGCCGTAGAAGTATTGGATCAAGCTGATATTTGGGGCGCCGATCCTTATTCTTGCTCGCGTGGTAAACTCTCAGGAGTGTCAACACTCGGTCAAGGGTTCGAGCATCCATAGGTGGTGAAATTCCACTCGTGTGAGTGTGTGAGGTGCCTGTGCATGTGTTAAAAAGAAAAAAAGAAGAAGCTGATATTTGGGGGAGAAATTTCCGATTGTACCACCCATTTATGGCCCATTTTCGAGACAAAGCCCACCTCATTTTACCTTCCAAGAATAAGCCCCAGCCGTACAGATGACTTGGCAAAGGTCGAAAATGCCCCTGCTTTTCCACTTCAAGCGGATCGGTTGGTGCTTAAGCTACGGTCCTATGGCTACGGATTAAAACCGTAGTTATAACCAAAGCCATTGAAAAAAAAATCCGAACGGCAATACCGCCGATCCGATGGTACTACCGCCGACCTCTAGATGTCTGTGCGGTAGTGTCGTCTGGGTGCAATACTGTCGCCCAGTTTTTTTTAAAAAAATTGGGTGGGTCCCATTGTGGGCCCCACACTCAGGGCCCGTTTGGCCGGGTGGATTGGAAGGGATTGAATGTTATTAGGGTGGATGGCATGGATTTCTAGGTGATGATGGTGTTGTTAGTGGATTGTCTTGTTGTTAGTGGATTGTCTTAAGATCCATGGGATTGCTATATGCCTGTATTGCTATATCCAGTTCGTTTGGCACGCCCGACCAATCAGGAGATTAAACCTTCCCATCCCTTCCAATCCCACCAACCAAACACGTCCCAGGCAAATTTGAATGGATTAGGGTGGATTGAATGGGATTTAAAGGTAATGATGGTGTTGTCAGTGGATTGTCTGAAGATCCATGGGATTGGGATCAGATCACCGATTCTGTTTGGCAGGCCCAGCCATTCCCGGGATTTAACTTCCAATCCCTTCCACTACCATCCAATCCTTTCCAATCCGACCGGCCAAATGGGCCCTCAGTGTTTATGATTTTGGTGGGCCCCACATCCACTTGTGTACTTATTTTTCCATGGATAAGTTTATTATACATACATTTTTCTGTGAAGCGAATTGACCGTGAAATGGATGGAAATGAGCATGAAGTGAAGCGAATTGACCGTAAAATGCATGGAAATGACTGTGAAGTGAAGGGAATTGGTCGTGAAATGCATGGAAATGACCATGAATCAACACGGAATCGCTGAAAATGACCGTGAAATGCATGGAAATGACCGTGAAGTGAGGCGAATTGACCGTGAAATGCGTGTAAATGACCGTGAAGTGAAGGGAATTGACCGTGAAGTGCATCGAAATGATCGTTAATCTAAATGGAATCGCTGGAAATGACCGTGAAATGCATGAAAATGACGGTGAAGTGAAGCGAATTGACTGTGAAATGCGTGGATATGACCATGAAGTGAAGGGAATTGACCATGAAAAATGCATGAAAATGACCGTGAAGTGGAGCGAATTGACTGTGAAATGTGTGGAAATGATCGCGAAGTGAAGGGAATTGACCACTTAGAAATGACCGTGAATCAACACGAAATCGCTGGAAACCGTGAAATGCATGGAAATGACCTTGAAGTGGATCGAATTGACCGTGAAATGCGTGGAAATGACCATGAAGTGAAGGGAATTGACCATGAAATGCATGGAAATGACCGTGAATAAACATACAATCGCCAGGAATGACTGTGAAATGCACGAAAATGACCATGAAGCGAAGCGAATTGACCGTGAAATGTGTCGACATGACGGTGAAGTGAAGCGAATTGACCATGAAATGCGTGGAAATGATCGTGAAGTGAAGGGAATTGATCATAAAATGCATGGAAATGACCGTTAATCAACACAGAATCGCTGAGAATGACAGTGAAATGCATGAAAATGATGGTGAAGTGAAGCAAATTGACCATGAAATGCGTGGAAACGACCGTGAAGTGAAGGGAATTGACCGTGAAATGCTTGGATATGACCGTGAATCAACACGGAATCGTCGGGAATGACCGTGAAATGCATGAAAATGACTGTGTAGTGAAGCGAATTGATCGTGAAATGCGTGGAAATGACCATGAAGTGAAGGGAATTGACCATAAAATACATGAAAATCACTGTGAATCAACACGGAATCACCAGGAATGACCATGAAATGCACGAAAATGACTGTGAAGTGAAGCAAAATGACTGTGAAATGCGTGAAAATGACCATGAAGTGAAGCGAATTGACTGTGAAATACATGGAAATGACCGTGAAGTGAAGGGAATTGACCATGAAATGCTTGGAAATGACGGTGAAGTGAAGTGAAATGCTTGAAAATGATGGTGAAGTGAAGTGAATTGACCGTGAATGTAACATCTTGAATTTTCATTATTTTGGATTTTTAAAAATTTTTAAATTTTTTTGTAAAATTAACTTATATTATCACTTACTGACCATTAGCACTCAACGTTGGCTTATACATGAGTGGTCCAGTCTGATCACAATCAGACCGTGTGCAGGCCATCAAGTCAGATGATCGGTTTGTACTCGACGACAGCTTGTGTAGGCCGTGTAGCGGCCGAGGAAGGTCAGAAAATTATAAAACTTTAGAGAACCGTAGATCTCACTGGGCTTGTGGTCCATCGTGAACCACAGACTCATTAGAGACCCAGAAGTTAATTATCTGAGCCGTTCCAACAGCACTTGTTAACCCACTCAAGGCCGGAGTTGAAATCTGGTGCTTGTAAATGAAATTGAGATTCCGGGCTTTTCAACCGTCAGATTTCTTCTAAATTTACGGTGAAGGTCTAATGTATTGTTCTACGCCCGTCCACAAAATCTGGGACCCAATCATGGCACAGTAACCATTGATCACAAATCGGACCTGTCGACTAAACCCCATATCCGATCGTTTTCAAATTTTGCATGACTTTTCATCGGGCCATGGAGCACCTATCACATAAGTTTAATGGCCAGGAGGCCATCAGAAATATCTCAAATTTCCAAACAAGCTTTAGACCGCTCGTTGGCGGGCCACTAGTTTCAAAATTATAGAGAAATGTCCGTTTTACTGAGCTTGACGTCCGTCGCGGGAGTTGGAACTAGGTACTGTTCAGAACCACTTAACTTGAGCCAAAGGATAAGTGTATGAGAAGCACAAATACCCTAAAGAAAGGAGCTGGAACTTAAGTGAATTGAGTCGTCCACTCTTATGCAAAGTTGAGGATTTCGGACCGTCGGTTTATGAACAAACTTCTCACGTAGAGTAAGGATATTTCCCTACTCATATCTGTATATCTGCGGCCCCGATCGACTATCGGTGATCATTAAACAAACTTCTAATCATATCTGTCGATCGATGCATCCAAATGGCGGGCCGATCATGTCTATACGTAGATCATCATTAGAGCTAACTATCTTATGATGTATATCGACTTGTACACCCCCTAGTGGGCCCTATAGCTTAGAAAGACCCTCTCATAGGTCTAGTATAGTGAAAACCTAGCCCTTAAGGCCATTTACACCAAATCTAACATTATAAAAGGGCCTCATTTGGGCACCCTCTCTCCCCATACGATTTTGCCTTAAAGAAAAGAAAGAGGGAAAGAGAGAAAGAGAGAAAAGAGAAAAGAGAGAAAGAAGAAGGAAGAAGAAAGGAAGGGAGAGTGAAGAAGGGAGAGAAAGTGAGCCGAAGGTGGGGCCAAGAGAAGTCGATCCTTACAATTCCTTCTTTCTTCCTCAAGAGATCCCACACCCATCACTCAAAAATTCGAATTTCAACCGATTGGAGAGGTAAGCACCCATCTCCTTGAGATCCCTTATGTTGAGCTAGATGTTGCATGTAATCCTAACATGTAAAGTTCACTTGACTCAGGATCTCTATGAATCCACCGCAAGTTTGGCAATCCTAAATCAAGGTGGGGCCCAAGGGAATCAACCCTTCCAACTCTCTATCCTTTCTCCAAAGGAAAGTCTCCACCACAACCTCAACAATCGTCTATGGGATGTCTTGGTAAGATCTTTCACCTCTTTTTCTTGAAACCCATATATTGAGAAAGGATTGGCATGAATTTCTCACATGCAAGAACTCGTTTTAGGGATTTCAACCGTTTGACCCGAAGCCCTCATTCCTAAGTCAATTTTCGAGTCTCCAACGACCCATAGGTGCGGACTATTACTCTTAGGTGGCCTAACACCAATTCTATTATGAGTTTAATGATTTTGCTTGCTTGAATGCTATATTTTAAAAATCTAGAGAAACCTAGAAGTGGTATGTTTGTTGGAATTGTATGGGTTGCATGCTTAGTTCTCAAATTGGTGTTGATCTTGCTCTTACATGATATTATGTATAGATGATAGTTTACTCATGGTTGCTTGATTCTCTTCCCTTATATGTGGTACTTCATTCTGTGTATGATTTATTACCTTTGTGCTTATAATTTCTTAAGATGGAGTAAGTGCTTAGCTTCCTCACACACCCACACACTCACACGCACCTTATTTCTTGATAATGCTTGCTTTCTTGGTAGGAGTATCTGTTTTGTATAGTTGAGATGCATGAGAACATGATATTGTTTGGTTAAGTTGATAACATGAATAGTTGGCATGTTATGGATCACCCTTACCCTCTTGGGTTGGTCAGGAACATAAGGAGAGACGGTAGTCCCATCGGTAGGACTATGCTAGGGCTAGACCTGTGGGTTTGGGCTGGTGTGTTCGGGTGGCTGTAGTTCGGCTACATGGGTTCCTTATGCATGATGTCACTCGTCTCACGCTCGCCTGATTTGTGCAGTCTAGCCCCCTATCTGACCAACCTTGATTGTTAACTCTATTTGCTCACACATGTATGAAACCCGAAACACCCTGCAACCGTAGTGGCCCACCAATAATCGATTTCAACTGGTCCACAGCCTCATGAGTCAGGCATGGTGGAATGGGACACTATGTCCGAGCTGTCGGCCTACATTGGGGTGTCGCGCCTCCCTGTAGTGACCGCAATCTATCCCTTTTTCTCGACACTCCTCATGTACTCAAAGTCGGAGATGAGGAACCCGACGGGATCACGGACTGTGGGGTCTCGGCCTCACGTGTTAGGGGGCCTTGGCCTCGCAACCAGTTTAGGGCATTGATACGTATGGTGTATCAGATTTCTTAACCTGCTAGATGAATGAACTTAACTAATAACTCGGCTAACACGATCGCATTGCATCGCACTAGTTAGGGTGGCGACTCGGAAGTTGAGGTCGCTCTGAGAGAGTGCTGACATACGTGATCATTAGATGGAGTCACTCGAGGGAGCGTTGTGGCGAGGGCATGTATCATATCTTCTGCATGCATGCATTTTAATAAGAGTTGCTAGGTGTTGATGATTGGTTGCATTTCATTAAATTCATATTATAATTGATGCATGTTATAACTTAAGATTAATAACATCCACTGAGTTGATCACTCACTCCCACTCTGGGACAATGTTTTAAAACACCAACCAGACTCTCTCGTAGCTGCAGGTGACGAGGAGTATGAGGGCCCTGGTGATGCGAGTCTCGAGGAGGAGGATGAGTTCTCCTATTTCCAGTTGATGGGCGTTCGCTGTAGAGTTCACGAGTGGACTTGGATCGCTGAGTGTTGGACTCAGCTAATCATTCCTTTTGGATATATTTTTGTGATTTTGTTGGGCAACGCCTTGTGTGACCCATTTATATTAATTTAAACTTTTATATATTTAGACTCCATCTCAATAGACGAGTTGTGAATTGTGATTCATGTTTCCAATAATTCTCAGTTGCGCATTAAACCTTATTTATCATAAAACTATAAAAAATTGGGTATAGGTGACACCCGGGAACTTGAGAGTCGAGCATACGCACGACCCCCAATTTCCAGGGCGTTACAGTGAAGTGCGGTGAATTGACCTTGAATTAACACAGAATCGTCGGGAATGACCATAAAATGCATGGAATTGACGGTGAAGTGAAGTGAATTGACCGTGAAGTGCGTCGAATTGACCGTGAATTAACACAGAATCGCCGAGAATGAACATGAAATGCATGGAAATGACGGTGAAGTTAAATGAATTGACCGCGAAGTGTGTGAAAATGACTGTGAAGTAAAGTGAATTGACCGTGAATCAACATGAAATTGCCGGGAATGACCGTGAAATGCATGGAAATGGGCATGACGCGAAGTGAATTGACCGCGAAGTGCATGGAAATGGCCGTGAAGTGAAGTGAATTGACCGCAAAGTGCGTCGAATTGACCGCGAATCACCACGGAATCGCCGAGAATGACTGTGAAATGCATGGAAATGACGGTGAAGTGAAGTGAAATGACTGCGAAGTGCATGGAAATGGCCGTGAAGTGAAGTGAATTGACCATGAAGTGAGTCAAATTGACCGTTAATGAACACGAAATCGCCAGGAATTACCGTGAAATGCATGGAAATGAGGGTGAAGTGAAGTGAATTGACCGCGAAGTGCGTGGAAATGGCCGTGAAGTGAAGTGAGTTGACCGTGAAGTGCATCGAATTGACCGTGAATGAACATGAAATCACCGGGAATGACCGTGAAATGCATGGAAATGATGGTGAAGTGAAGTGAAGTGAATTGATTGCGAAGTGAGTGGAAATGGCCGTGAAGTGAAGTGAATTGACTGTGAAGCGTGTCGAATTGACCGTGAATGAACACGGAATCACCGGGAATAACCATGAAATACATGGAAATGACGTTGAAATGACTGCGAAGTGTGTGGAAATGGCCGTGAAGTGAAGTGAATTGACCGTGAAGTGCGTCGAATTGACCGTGAATGAACACGGAATCGCTGGGAATGACCGTGAAATGCATGGAAATGACCGTGAAGTGAAGTGAATTGACCACGAAGTGCGTGGAAATGGTCGTGAAGTGAATTGACCGTGAATCAACACAGAATCGCCAGGAATGACCATGAAATGCATGGAAATGACGATGAAGTGAAGTGAAATGACTGCGAAGTGCATGGAAATGGCCGTGAAGTGAAGTGAATTGACCGTGAAGTGCATCGAATTGACCGTGAATAAACATGGAATCGCCGGGAATGACCGTGGAATGCATGGAAATGATGGTTAAGTGAAGTGAATTGACCGCGAAGTGCATGGAAATGGCCGTGAAATGAAGTGAATTGACCGCGAAGTGCGTCGAATTGATGGTGAATGAACACGGAATCGCCGGGAATGACCGTGAAATGCATGAAAATGATTGTGAAGTGAATTGACCACGAAATGTGTGGAAATGGCTATGAAGTGAAGTGAATTGACCGTGAAGTGCGTCGAATTGACCATGAATGAACACAAAATCGCCAGGAATAACTGTGAAATGCATGAAAATGACAGAGAAGTGAAGTGAAATGACTGCGAAGTGTGTGGAAATGGTCGTGAAGTGAAGTGAATTGACTGTGAAGTGCATCGAATTGACCATGAATCAACACGGAATCACCGGGAATGACCGTGAAATGCATGGAAATGACCGTGAAGTGAAGTGAATTGACCACGAAGTGCGTGGAAATAGCCGTGAAGTGAAGTGAATTGACTGTGAAGTGCGTCAAATTGACCGTGAATCAACACAGAATTGCTGGGAATGACCATGAAATGCATAGAAATGACGGTGAAGTGAAGTGAAATGATCGCGAAGTGCGTGGAAATGGTCGTGAAGTGAAGTGAATTGACCGTGAAGTGCGTCGAATTGACCATGAATCAACACGAAATCGCTGGGAATGACTGTGAAATGTATGAAAATGATGGTGAAGTTAAGTGAATTGACCATGAAGTGTGTGGAAATGGCCGTGAAGTGAAGTGAATTGACCGTGAAGTGCGTCGAATTGATCGTGAATTAACACGGAATCGCTAGGAATGACCGTGAAATGCATGGAAATGATGGTGAAGTGAAGTGAATTGACCACGAAGTGCATGAAAATGGCCGTGAAGTGAAGTGAATTGACCGTGAAGTGCTTCGAATTGACCATGAATCAACACGGAATCGCCGGGAATGATCGTGAAATGCATGGAAATGACAGTGAAGTGAAGTGAAATGACTGCGAAGTGCGTGGAAGTGGCCATGAAGTGAAGTGAATTGACCATGAAGTGCGTCGAATTGACCATGAATGAACACGGAATCACCGGGAATGATGGTGAAATGCATGGAAATGACTGTGAAGTGAAGTGAATTGACCGCGAAGTGCGTGGAAATGGCCGTGAAGTGAAGTGAATTGACCGTAAGTGCGTTGAATTGACCGTGAATCAACACGGAATTGACGGGAATGACGGCGAAATGCATGGAAATGACGGTGAAGTGAATTGAAATGACCGCGAAGTGAGTGGAAATGGCTGTGAAGTGAAGTGAATTGACCATGAAGTGCGTCGAATTGACCGTGAATCAACACGCAATTGGCAGGAATGACTATGAAATGCATGGAAATGATGGTGAAGTGAAGTGAATTGACCGTGAAGTGCATGGAAATGGCCGTGAAGTGAAGTGCATTGACCGTGAAGTGCGTCGAATTGACCATGAATGAACACGGAATCGCCAGGAATGACCATGAAATGCATGGAAATGATGGTGAAATGAAGTGAAATGACCGCGAAGTGCATGAAAATGGCCGTGAAGTGAAGTGAATTGACCGTGAAGTGCGTCGAATTGACCGTGAATCAACACGGAATCGCCGGGAATGACCATGAAATGCATGGAAATGACAGTGAAGTGAAGTGAATTGACCACGAAGTGCGTGGAAATGGCCGTGAAGTGAAGTGAATTAACCGTGAAGTGCGTTGAATTGACAGTGAATCAACACAGAATCGCCGAAATGACTATGAAATGCATGAAAATGATGGTGAAGTGAAGTCAATTGACTGCGAAGTGCATGAAAATGGCCGTGAAGTGAAGTGAATTGACCATGAAATGCGTCGAATTGACCGTGAATCAACACAGAATCGCCAGGAATGATGTGAAATGCATGGAAATGACGGTGAAGTGTAGTGAAATAACCGCGAAGTACGTGAAAATGGTGGTGAAATCCCACGGTGTGCGTATGTGTGTGGCGTGAGTGTGTGGGGGTGTGTGCGTGTGGTAAAAAAAAATGCGAAGTACGTGAAAATGGCCGTGAAGTGGATTTCTAACCATCGACCGGATGGAATCTTGGAAAATTACTATGCTGCTTGGTTAAATTAGCTTCTCCTACCATAAAATCATATAGTTTTGGAGATATGCTTGTTAAATAAATAGGCAAATAAATGAATTAAGAGATAGAAAAATATTTTTATATACTTATATATACATATTTACATAATTATATTTATGTATTGGAGAAAAATGTAAGGGAGGAAAAGTTCTCCCCATAAATTTTTTTTTATTAAAAAATCTAATATGCTAGATTGCCGCGGCACTGCTGCCGAATCTAATTTGCCACAAAAAATCTAATCGGAAAAAAATAAAAAAATAAAAAATCTAATTTGCCACAAAAAATCTAATAGGCAGTGGTGCCGCGGCAGTCTGTGATATTTTTTTGTGGGTCTCATCATGAGGTCTATGTTATATCTGGCGAGCTCATATTAAGGCTTGAGATGAAAAATAAAATAGATCTAACTATCAAGTGGACCACACTGTAAAAGGTAGTGGGGAATTTGAATGTATACTGTTGAAACTCTTTTAAGGGTCACGGAAGTTTTGGATCATTATGAAATTTGTTTTTTCTCTTCATCTCGCTCTTTGTGACCTTATGAATAGATTGGATGGAAAATAAATGTTATGGTGGGCCCTACAAAAGTTTCAACGGTGAAAATCAATTTTCTACTACTCTTTGTGGTGTGGTCCAGTTGATTTTTGGATATGATTTTTTTTTTTTTTTTTTTTGAGATAATGCTCCGAAATGATCTCAAAATATGGATGAACGTTGTGATATAATAAATACATAACAGTTGGGCCCATGTAACGTTGATCACCATTGAACCATTTGTACAGCTCGGAGTTCGAGGCGCGTCAGCGCTCGTCCTCGAGCACCAGCCGATCATCTTGAAGGAAAAAGTAGTATTTTTTTGACCTTTGGGAAGACGTCCGTACATCTGGGGCTTCTTCTTGAAAAGTTAAATGACGTGGGCTTCGTCTCAGGAAATGGGCCATAAATGAGTCGTCCGGTCGGAAATTTCTCTATCTGGGGCGTGGAGATTAGCTACCGACAGGTTGAGTAGCGAGAGAGGCTACTGAAATGAAGTCTCTGGCCTCACCCTGATGTATGTTTTGTATCCACACCTTCCATCGATCTAGAGAGGTCATTTTAAGTCAATATCCAAAGAATGAGTTAAATCCAAAGCTCCACTGGACCCCAGTACAAAAAACAGTGGGACAGCGACTCCCTCCGTTAAAAACTTCTAAAGGCCACAAATGTATTAGATCAAGCTGATATTTGTTTTTTTATTTTCCTTATTTCATGTCTTTTTTGACTTTTGAACAGGTTAGATTTCAAATAGACATTATAGTGGGCCTTAGGATAGTTTCAACCGTGGGAATCACTCTCCCCACTGTTTTCTGTGGTGGGGTCCACTACATATTTTTATCTATCTTATTCTTTGGCTTATGCTCTAAAATGATATTTCAAAATGGATGGACAGTGTGGATACAACACATACATTATAGTGGGGCCCAAAGAACTTGGTGATGTCACTACAGTAGCCGACCGGCTACTTAACCTGCCAGTATCTAATCCGCGTCCTGATATTTGTGCTTTCCCTTCACCCATTCGGGTCCATGTCACCTTTTGGACAGGTTGGATGGTAAATAAACATCATGGTGGGCCTTCGGAATATTTTAATGGTGGGTGTTCAATGTTTACTATTTTTTTGTGGCGTGGTCCACTTGAGATTTAAATCTGCCTCATTTTTATGATCTCGCACTAAAATGATCTTTAAAAACTGAGGGACGGCACAGATATGTGACACATACATCATGGTGCACCTACGTTTATGTAAACGTACACTTGCCCATAGGTGTTACCACCTAATTCACTTTCTGTTAACATGGGAAACGTAAGATTTTTCTCGGAAGCAATAATAGTCTGAGATACGTCCAACCTTCAAATTTTGAGGGCCCCACCGTGATATTTTTTAGAAATCCTCCTGGATCATTGGCTATGTAATCCATGTTAGGCTAGGACAAAAAAAAAAATCAGGCAAATCAATGATTTAAGTAGGCCATACCAATTGAAACAATTGAGAAAGACTTTCACCCTTGATTTTTACAAGCCCTATTATGATGAGACACTACAAGAAATGGTACAAGAAATGGCGCTTTTACCGTTGAAATTTTTGTCGGAAAAAAAAATTGCGACGGTAAAACGTTAAGTACATTTTTACCGATGAAAATTTTATTTGTAGGTAAAAATTTTTTTGTCGGGAATAATGGTTTTTCATCGGTAAATGTACTTTAATTTTTCAGACAATTTTCGTGCTATTTTAAAAATTTCGCGGTAAGACTTTTATCGTCGAAAATTATCGTCGGTAAAGAAGCACAAAACCACTTTTACTGGCAAAAATTTTCTTCAATAAAAGTGTTATTTTTTTAACTTGAAAATTTTCGCCCTGAGTTTTACCGAAGAACTAAAATTGTCAGGAATAATGGTTTTATCGATGAAAATTTCGTCGGTAAAAGTATTTTAATTTTTAAGATGAAAATTTTCGCACTATTTTAAAAATTTCGCGGTAAGACTTTTACCAACAAAAATTTTTGTCAGTAAAAAGCACAGAACCACTTTTACTAACGAACGCGGAACCACTTTTACTAACGGAAATATTCGTCGGAAAAAGTGTTAACTTAGAAATTGTCACCTTGAGTTTTACCGACGAACTAAAACCGTCGGGAATAAGGTTTTACCAATGAAAATTTTTGTCGGTATAAGTGTTTTGTTTTTTTCTCACAAACTTTTCGCCCTGAGTTTTACGGACGAACCAAAACTGTCGGGAATAATGTTTTTACCAACAACAATTTTCGTCGATAAAAATATTTTAATTTTTAAGATTAAAATTTTCACGCTTGTTTAAAAATTGGTTTGTCGGGAATAATGGTTTTACCAACAAACATTTTCGTCAGTAAAAGTATTTTAATTTTTAAGATGAAAATTTTCAAGCTTGTTTAAAAATTTCGCAGTAAGACTTCTATCGACGAAAATTCTCATCGGTAAAATGCACAAAACAACTTTTACCGATGAACATTTTCGTCGGTAGAAGTGTTATGTTTTTCCCTTATATATTTTCTCCCTGAGTTTTACCGACGAACAAAAACCGTTGGGAATAATGGTTTTACCGACGATACATTTCGTCGATAAAAGTGTTATGTTTTTAACTGGGAAAATTTTTGCCCCGAGTTTTTACCGACGAACTAAAACCGTCGGGAATAATGTTTTTACCAACGGAAAGTTTCATTGGTAAAAGTATTTTAATTTTTAATATCAAAATTTTCACGCTAATTTAAAAATTTCGCAGTAAGACTTTTACCAACAAAAATTTTCGTCGGTACAAAGCACAGAACCACTTTTACCGACGAAAATGTTCGTCGAAAAAAGTGTTAACTTAAAAATTTTCACCCTGAGTTTTACCGACGAACTAAAACCATAGGGAATAATAGTTTTATCAGTGAAAATTTTCATCGGTAAAAGTGTTAGGTTTTGCCTTGAGTTTTTCCGACGAACTAAAACCATTAAGAATAATGTTTTTACCAACAAAAATTTTCGTCAGTAAAAGTATTTTAATTTTTAAGATGAAAATTTTCATGCTTTTTTAAAAATTTCACGGTAAGACTTTTATCGACAAAAATTCTCATCGGTAAAAAGCACAAAACGACTTTCACCAACGAAAATATTCGTCGGTAGAAGTGTTATGTTTTTTCGCCTTGAGTTTTACCGACGAACTAAAACCATCCGGAATAATGGTTTTACCGACGAAAAGTTTCGTTGGTAGCTTAGAAGATTTTTGCCCTGAGTTTTACAGACAAACTAAATCGTCGGAAATAATATTTTTAGTGACGAAAATTTTCATTGCTATAAGTATTTTAATTTTTAAAATGAAAATTTTTGCGCTATTTTAAAATTTTCGCAGTAAGACTTTTACCGACAAAAATTGTCGTCGGTAAAAAGCACAAAATGCGATAAAAATGTTATGTTTTTAACTTGGAAATTTTTGCTCTAAGTTTTACCGACGAACTAAAACCGTCGGGAATAATGGTTTTACCGACAAGAAGTTTCGTCAATAAAAGTGTTTTGTTTTTCAGTAAAAAAAAATTCGCCCTAAGTTTTACCGACGAACTAAAACCGTCGGGAATAATGTTTTTACCGATGAAAATTTTCATCGGTAAAAGTATTATCTTTTTCATTTAGAAAATTTTGACGCTATTTTGAAAATTTTCGTCGGTAGAAGTGTTATATTTTTGTCCTAGGCCTCTTTTTTGAACGGTTCATATCTTTTTCACCACTGATTAAACAGTAAGATTTGTTTCATGCCTTTTTTTTTACTATGATCGATTTAGATCTTTTTTCACCATTGATTAGATGGTGAGATTTGTTTCAGAGCTTTGATTAGACGGTTGAGATTGTCCAATTACCTGCCCAAGCTCACCGCAGGTTGTAAAAAATTTTCCTACCAAAGGAGAGAATTTTTATTTTTATTTTCCATCCGGAAAGGCATTAGCTAGTGACCACACCACTACCCATGATTTATTATTACATCCATTTCGTCCATATATTTTTCCATATGATTAACGATATTTGTCCAAAAAATGAGGTAGATTTAAATCTCAAGTGGACCACATACAAAGTTGATTGAACACTTATCATTAAAAGCTTACTGGGGCCATAAAAGTTTTAATCAAGCTAATATTTGTGTGTTTTTTTTTTTTTGGTAATTTGCCTTCATCGAGGTCTGTATGACTGAAGGATGTCAAATAAACATTACAGTGGGCCCTGAGAGGGTTTTAACGGTGGAGATTCAATCACTACTATTTTCCCATGGTGTGGTCCACCTAATATTTAGATTTGCCTCATTTTTAGGAACAACTCCTAAAGTGATCTGTAAAAATAAATGGACGGCGTGGATATCAAATAAACATTAAGTGGGCCCTAAGAGGGTTTTAATGGTGAAGATTCAATCACTACTATTTTCCCATGGTGTGGTCCACCTGAGATTTAGATCTGCCTCATTTTTTAAATTAACTGCTAAAGTGATCTATAAAAATGAATGGGTGGCGTGGATATCAATAAAAATGGAGATTCAACCCATTAATTAGACGGTTAGGATTGTCCCAAAACTGCACCTTTTTTTATGCAACTAATTAGACATAAGACAATCGATATCTTTTTAAGCCATTGATTAGACGGCTGAGATTAAAAGTAAGAACTAAATGATGGATCAAGAGATTAAAATATTCTATCTCATTAAATACCATAAACCATCTCTCTTTTATTTCATTTCATTTTATCTCCAACAACATCCTCTGGTTATCTCCAACAGCATCCTCTGGCAGTGTGTGATGAAACTATGTGAAGACATCTTAAAAATATATAAAAGCACTTGGTGGGGCCCACATGAGTTTTAGATGCGGTTGAAACTTGGTCTAACCGTCATCCAAGTGGGACACACATAATGAGTGGGTTGGATATATGAATCACATTTAGGCAGGCCCAATATATGATTATGAATGTTTTAAGGAAACCCTTCTCCACTACGTTTAGGTGAGTTACTCGTTACCCTTACCAGAGTAAACTCTGTGGGGTCCACCATTATTTATTTATTTTATCCACTCCATTCATCCATGTTAATAGATAATTTGAGGTCTAAAGAACAAAAAGGAAGCATATCCAAAGCTCAAGTGGACCACATCACAGGAAATAGTGTGATTGAACCTCTACCATTTAAAATTTCTTGGAGGCCATAGAAGTTTTGGATCAAGCTGATGTTTGTGTTTTCTATTCATTCATATATTTTTGATATTATGAACAACCTTTAATCTTTTTTGGATAATTTGATCAATCCAGATTGAAGAGTAAATAACTTCAGATGTTTAAATAAAAATTCACTCAAATTATTGATCAATCTTGTTTACCCAATATCTTTCTCATATATAGCATGATCGGGGCAAGCAACTAGTCAAATTGAGGGTAATGATCAGTAAAATAGAGTGAATGGACCAAACATGTAAAATGAGTCAAATATTTTGGTCAAAATTCTGACCCAACTTATTGACACCCTGAAAACCTAAGAATTAATGTTAGTAAGTTTTGTAGGGCCCATCATGATGTTTGTCGAACATCAACACCATGCATTTGATGTGTCCCCTTTAGCTTATGAAATATCTCAAAAATCATCCGTATACGAAACTCAGGTGGGCCATACCATCTAAAACTATGTGAAGACATCTAAAAAAATATAAAAGCACTTGGCGGGGCCCACATGAGTTTTGAATGCGGCTGAAACTGGGTCTGACCCCTCATCCAAGTGGGACACACATAATGAGTGGGTTAGATATATGAATCACATTTAGGCAGGCCCAAGATATGATTATGAAAGTTTTAAGGAAACTCCTCTCCACTATATTATGTGGTGTGGCTCACCCAAGTCATGGATTGATTTTATTTTTAAGCTCTTGGCCCACCCAAGTCATGGATTGACTTTATTTTTAAGCTCTTGGCCCACCCAAGTCATGGATTGACATTCTTCATACCATTCAATGCTTTTCTCAATCATTTTAAGATATTAACTAAAAAATGGGGCGGGTCCAAGGCTTAAGTGGACTACAAAGTGGGGATTGAACATCCACCATTAAAAATAACATTCATAGAAGTTTTGGATCAAGATGATATTTGTGTTTTCCCTTCATTCATATCTTTTTGATATTATGAACATGTTGGATGACAAATAAATATTACTATGGGCCCAAGAAAGGTATCAACAGTGGAAATTATTATTCCACATTGTTTTGTGCGGCATGGTCCACTTGAGTTTTGGATTTACCAAAAATTTGGGATCAACCCACACCGTTTATCCATTTTTCAAGATCATTTTATAGAATTATCCAAAAATGAATCATATCCAAAGATTAAATGGACCACACCACAAATAAGGGGAACAGATTGGCTACTCCCCCTACACCATGGCTGGTGGTTGGTGTTGGTGGGCCCCACCATGATGTATGTGTTTAATCCATGTCGTCTATATATTTTTAAAGATCATCTTATAGCATGAGACCAAAAATGAGGCATATCATAATCTGAAATGGACCACATTACAGGAAATAGTGTTGAATGAGCGTCAACCATTTAAAACATTCTGGGGGCCATAAAAGTTTTGGATCGAGATGATTTTTGTTTTTCCCCTTCATCTAGGCCTGTATGACCTAATAAACAAATTGGATGCCAAATAAATAGTACAGTAGACCTTACAAGGATTTTAATGATGGATTTCCAATCACTATTATTTTCGTGTGGTGTGGTCCACTTGATTTTTATATACCTCTCATTTTTGGGCGCCACCATGATGTATGTTTTATATCCACACCTTCCATCTATTTGGAGAGATCATTTTAGGGCAATATCCAAAGATAAATCCAAAGCTCCAATGGACCCCAGCACGGAAAACAGTGGGGATAGTGACACCCACCATTAAAAAACTTCTAAAGGCCACGAAAGTTTTAAATTAAGCTGATATTTGTGTTTTACCTTATTTCATGTCTTTTTTAACTTTTGAACAGGTTGGATTTCAAATTAAAATTATGGTGGGCCTTAGGATAGTTTCAACGGTGGGAATCACTCTCCCCACTGTTTTCTGTGGTGAGGTCCACCATCTTTTTATCTGCCTCATTCTTTGGCTCATGCCCTAAAATAATATCTCAAAATGGATGGATGGTGTAGATACAACACATACATCATAGTGGGGCCTACAGAACTTGGTGACATCACTTCAGTAGTCAACTCGCTACTCAACCTGTATCTAAGCCATGCTCGTGAGACTGCAACAGTCTCTCTCTCTCTCTCTCTCTCTCTCTCTCTCTCTCTCTCTCTCTCTCTCTCTCTCTCTCTCTCTCTCTCTCTCTGTGTGTGTGTGTGTGTGTGTCTCTGTCTCACACTCTCTCCCTCCTCTTTCTCTCTATCTCTCTTCCTCTCTCTCTGATCTCTCCACCCTATCCTCTCTCAGTCTCTCGCGCAGTCTCTCTCTCTCTCTCTCTCTCTCTCTCTCTCTCTCTCTCTGTCTCTCTCTCCTCAGAGCTTGGAAACCCAGTTGGAGATCTCTCAGCTCAACTCTCTCAATCTGTCTCCTCAAAGCTCGAAAACCGGATTGGGGTCCAACTCAAACCCTCCTCTCATTCTCTTCCTCTCACCTCGAAAGGTAAAAACCCTAACCCATGACCCAAGCACACATAGACAAAATGAAGGTGGGCCCTAATCCCATTTTGAATTTGGAAATTTTGGTACCCTAATCCCAAATCAAATTTGGTGGTTTTGAAATTGGGGATTTGGATACCCAACTCCCACTTCGAATTTGGGGATTATGGTACCCTAATCACATTTCGAATCTGGGTGTTTTGAAATTGGGGATTTTCGAATATGGGGGTTTTGAAATTGGGGATTATGGTACCCTAATCACGTTTCTAATCACATGTTGTAATGGATCCAACCATATTGGTAGTTCAATGGGTTTGGTGTGTGCAGCCTTTTTTGACAACATAAAGTATGATTCATACTGCATTGTGGGATAGTGACTGTTCATCATTGTTGTTGAGTATTTTGATTTATGCATTTGTTTGAATCAGTCCGCTGACAGATCTCATCCCGATTTTAGAATGCTGATTTAGGACTTTTGAATATGAGTGTGTTTCTTGATTTGTATTGCATGTCATCTCTGTTCGCCCGCCAGTTCAGACCTGAAATGATGAATGAAGTAGATGGCTTTGAAGGTCTTAGACAACATGATCCTCGACCTGAGATATATATGAACATCTTTGTACAAGTAGGTGCCCATGTTTTAGTGCATCCAAAGCACTTCTCTGTTGGCGCTACCTTTTGATGGGCCATGCACTATAATTCTACTTCATTTGACAATCATAACCATTTGTGGGCTTCTAAGGACCTTGGCCCCACTTGTACAAACTGAAAATCTAAGTATACTATCTATGTCCCATCATCCTATGGTAAATGATCATATGATTTTTAATCTTCCTTAGTGCTATTTGGATGCAACTTGCAAAAGCAAAATCAGTGCAAAACCAATCTGATTGTTTTTCGAATGGGTGGCATTTTAATTCCTATTTCATCAGGTGATCTTGAAAACTATGTTTTCAAGTGAGTTTTCCTATGACTACCAATTAACCCTTGTTTCCCATCAAAATGAGGTTTTCTTCTCCAAACATGGGTTTTAATATTGCACGAAAGGAGCCCTTAGAGTTTATTTGTGTGTGTGTGTGTGTGTGTGTGTGTGTGAGTGTGTGTGTGTGTGTGTGTGTGTGTGTGTGTGTTATCTATCTTTTGAAAACATTTGCATTTGGGTTAACATTGTTATGTTTTCATCGATGTTAAAATTGTAACAATGACACTTTATATATATATATATATATATATATATATATATATATATATATATATATATATATATATATATATATATATATATATATATATATGTATGTATATATTAAATTATCAAATACATACATTGATGTGTTTGTTTGTTTAGGTATGTTCCCACCTTTTGCCCAAAAAAAGGTGCCCCTAGAAGACTCTTTGATTATTTAAAAATTAAAGGAAGTCCTCCATATTCAAACAAAAAGAGTCAAGCGATCAAAAGGGTTGAAATATTCAGGTCTAAGGGTTTTTATTTTTTGGGTCCACAATCAAAGGCATGAGATGAATGTATTAGAAAATTAGTTTAGTTTCATGTTAGGAAGGTCTACACAACCGAAGCTATTTTCCAAGGATAAGTGATGGACTAATACAGTGAGAGGAGGATTTCCACATGATCTTTATTTACTTACATGGATGAGTGGCGAGATGAGAAATTATAGAATTATAAATTAATGCATTTGAAAAACTTAGGAATAACACCAATAAATAATAAGATGAGGGAAAGTAGACTAAAGATGGTTTGGTCATGTGCAATGGAGACTAAGAATAGTGTTAGTCAAAAGGGAAGAAACCCTTTCAGAACATATCTACTTGTCCATTGTCCCTAGTCAAAAGGGAATTCCTGATGGCCGGATTCTACTTGTCCATTGTCCCCAGGATCAAAAAATTGTACGTGTTGGCCTGCCATTTGGTGATCCATAATTATCCAAGTGATCGCTTTGAAGGAATATAAATACACTAGTAATGCAACCCTCATCACATATAATGTAATATCAACATCTTACTCATAATCAACTCAAAATCAACCCAGTACATAGAAGGAATATAGGTACACTAGTAATTCCCTTCAATATCTTCATATGGATGTTTCTTGCTTTACTTTCCTTTTATGTTATTTTTAAATGTATTAGCTCGAAACCTATAACCTACAACATTAACCTAAACTTATACTTATAACCTAAACCTATTCTCAAATCCCAAAACCTATAACCTAAACCTAAACCTTAACCTAAACCTAAACCTATAACCTAAACCTAAACCTTAACCTATAACCTATAACCTAAACTTAATTCCTTAAACCTTAACCTGTAACCTAACCTAAACCTAAACCTAAACCTATAATCTACACTTATAACCTAAACCTAAACCTATAACCTAAACTTGTAACCTTAACCTAAACATAAAACCTAAACCTAAACCTAAAACTTAAATGTATTCTCAAATCCCTAAACCTAAACCTATAACCTATAACATAAACATAAACTTATAACCTAAACGTATAACCTATAACATTAACCTAAACTTATATTTATAACTTAAACCTATTCTCAAATCCGAAAACCTATAACCTATAACCTATAACCTAAACCTATAACATATAACCTAAACTCAATTCCCTAAACCTTAACCTATAACCTAACCTAAACCTAAACCTATAACCTATACTTATAACCTAAACCTATAACCTAAAACCTAAACCTAAACTTAAAATTGAAATGTATTCTCAAATCCCTAAACCTAAACCTACACTTAATCCTAATCTTAAACCTATTTCCGTAAACTGACTCTAGCGTTTTCATTGTAGAGAGATGGATAAGAGTTGGATGCAAGCTAAGAACAATTGTCTACATTTTTCGAAGTCATGGTACACCTAGCAATTTACTTACCGCACGAGGCGAAGCTTGCAGGCCTAGTACAATATTGTTGAATGTATCCGATCGAAAAGTGGTTGAACATATTAAAATTTTTATTCATTTCATAAACTATATATATCCATGTTTTCATATGTATAACATAGTGGTTTTGTGTACAGATACCTTCACACACTAAAATGATTTGTGAGGAATAAGGCACGACCAGAGAAAAAAGGACTAAAAGAAGACTGCTTCTGCATCTTCTTCCTCTTTAAGTCGCGATTTCAAGCAGCGTGTCCTTGGAGGAACGTTCTACGCCAGCATCGTTGAACGTGCCCATGCTAGCACCAACACAGCAGCTGCCACCACCATCATCGATGAAGGCGATCTGATTCTCGGCTCAGCCCGGGTTCGGAACTCTCGGCTCAAATTGCATGGTCCGTACGGACCACTTCCTTATCGATATAGCTGAGGACAAGGACCTATGCCACTATGATGTGAGATTTCTCTATGTTTAAAGTATTTCATCTAATTTTCACTTCGAATCTGGTTTTCTTACCTGATATGTTTGATATTTCCATCGATCCTTTGTTTTTGTGTTTTGATTTGTTATTTTTTGCATGGCTTGTCTGATGCTATCTATGCCTTGAAAATGGCTTTGATCTTAATTCATTTCTCCTAAATGCTTCTAATTATGTTATTAGTTTGAGATCTTATATTTGTCTACCTCATTTCTTAAATCCCTCAGCGTTTTTTTGATGATTTCGTTTGTATCTATTTTTTTGTATTTTTATTTCTCTTTGTTAAGATCCCAATGTGCGTCGGAGATATCTGGATGTTGAGCGAAGGTCCCTGAAAGGTGGGAATCACTGTTATGACCATGATGAAGCTATCCATTTCTTATGGATAGCATTGGAGTGGCCTGACCATTTGGACAGGTCGTGTTTATGTATTTACTTGAAATTGATGGAGTAGACCCAGATGTGCGTCGGAACTATCTAAATGTTGAGCGGGGGTCCCTAGAAGGTGGGAACCACTATTATGACCATGATAAAGTTATCCATTTCCTATGGATAACATTGGAGTGACCTGACCATTTGGACAGGACGTGTTTATGTATTAGCTCTAAATTGTTGGAGTAGACCCTAGTACAACCCTAAACCTAAACCTACACCTAAAACTAAACATCATGGTGGGGATAGTTCCCCCGACCGTTGATTCCTTCCTAGGACCCACCATGGTGGTTATTTGAGATCCAACCTATTGGTAAGTTCACACAGACCTAGACCTAAAGAAGGAATAACACAAATATCAGCTTGATCGAAAACTTTGGTGGCCCCAATTTGTTACGAGGTCTACTTGAGCTTTGGATCTACCCCAAAACCTAAACCTAAACCTAAACCTAAACCTAAACCTATTCTCAAATCCCAAAACTTATAACCTAAACCTAAACCTAAACCTATTCTCAAATCTCAAAACTTATAACCTAAACCTATTCTCAAATCCCAAAACTTATAACCTAAACCTAAACCTAAACCTTAACCTATAACTTTAACCTTAACCTATAATGTATAACCTATAACCTATAACCTAAACTCAATTCCCTAAACCTTAACCTATAAACTAACCTAAACCTAAACCTATAACCTACACTTATAACTTAAACCTAAACCTATAACCTATACCTAAACCTATAACCTAAATGTATTCTCAAATCCCTAAACCTAAACCTAAACCTAAACCTAAACCTATAACCTTAACTTAGACCTAAAACCTAAATGTATTCTCAAATCCTTAAACCTAAACCTAAACCTAAAAAGTAAATGTATTCTCAAATCCTTAAACCTAAACCTATAACCTATAACATTAACATAAACTTATAACCAACGACATTAACCTAAACCTATTCTCAAATCCCAAAACATATAATCAAAACCTAAACCTAAACATATAACATACACTTATAACCTAAAACTAAACCTATAAACTAAAACCTAAATGTATTCTCAAATCTCTAAACCTAAACCTACACCTAATCCTAATCTCAACTCCCTAACCTAAACCTAAACCTAAACTTGAAAATCCAAACCTAAACCCGGTCTTGAACCCGAATCTGAATCCCTAAATCCTTAGCCTAAACCTAAACCTATAACATAAACTTAAACCTAAACCTATAACCTAAACTTAATTCACTTAACTTAAACCTACACCTTAACCCAAACATAAAACCCTAACCTAAACCCGAATTCCTAAACCTAAACCTATTCTCAAATCCCTAAACCTAAACCTAAACCTATAACCTATAACCTAAACCCAAACCTAAACCTATAACCTTAACCTAAACCTATAACCTAAACCTAAACCTAAATCTACACCTAATCTTAATCTCGACTCCCTAACCTAAACCTAAACCTAAACTTGAAAACCCAAACCTAAACCCGATCCCGAACCTGAATCTGAATCCCGAAACCCTTAGCCTAAACCTAACCTATAACATAAACCTAAACCTAAACCTATAACCTAAACTTAATTCACTTAACTTAAACCTACACCTTAACCCAAATATATAACCCGAACCCAAACCCGAATCCATAAACATAAATCTATTCTCAAATCCCTAAACCTAAACCTAAACCTATAACATATAACCTAAACCCAAACCTAAACCTATAACCTTAACCTAAACTTAAACCTTAACCTATAACCTATAACCTAAAACCTAAACCCAAACATCACAATGCATCTATTTCCATCTCCACTCTCTTGTAGCATAGATTATTTGAGATTTGAATTTATCTTATTTTTAGAGTAATGTCCTAACACAATATGATAATATTAATAGACAAGATGGATTTGTCACCAACATTATTCCAAGACCCATATAACTTCTCCTTATAGGAAGTTGGGTAGGGCATATGCAGCTTGAATCCATTAAAGGAGATAAGGATCACCTCTCATATGTTATCTCTCTTTTCATTTATTTTTTTTTCCATAGGATTGTTTATTTTGTGGTGTCTGCTCACGTACAACATTTTATCATGTTAATAAAATTATAAGTGGCCTAATCTCATCTTTCAAAAAACAACTAATAATAATTTTTAGATGATGAGAAATCACCAAGTACCATTAGGCTCAACCCAAAAGATAAATCAACAATTTCTTTCTTTCTTTTTCTTTTAACACACACTCACACACCAGAGTCGCTTATGACCACAATAGGTACTTGAACTCGTGACCTTGTATTGAAACTATTTTAAATCTACCATGAAGGCATGAGTAAGGACCTACATGTGTGTGCACAGTCGGCGATGTGTTTACCACACTAAATTTTGTGTGCCCCACCAGGAAATAGGCTATGAATAATTTTTTGTATTTTATTTATGATGTTAAACTTATATGTATTTATGCGTGGATGAATGTGATGTGGATAATATTGTTTGTGTTTGGATGGATGTAGTATGTTTGGATGGATTTACATAGTTTGGGTTTAGATGGATGTGAATGTAAATATGATGAAATATATTATATAATGGGTGTATACCAGGAAGAATATGATGAAATATATTATATAACAGGTGTATACCAAGAAGAATATGATGAAATATATTATTATGGGTGTATATCAGGAATTTTATGATAGAATATTGGAAAAAAAAAAAAAAAAAAAGAAGAAGAAACTTTTACCTACAAAATATTTCGTAGGTAAAAGTCTCATCCAGAAACTTTTCATAGGTAAAAGTCTCAACCACGTTTTTTCCGATGAATAAAATTGTCAGTAAAAGTTTTTCACTTGTTCTTTATCAAATTTGTAAATATTTTTACCTATGAAGAGTTTCGTAGGTAAAAGTATCGTGAAATATTTTTACCTACGAAAATAAAATATTTTTACCTACGCAAATTTTTGTAGGTAAAAGTATCATGAAATATTTTTACCTACGAAACAAATTGTTGGTAAAGGTTTTTTACTTATTTTTTACCGATGAAAAAATTCGTTGCCAAAAGTTTAGTAAATATTTTTACCTATGAAAAAATTTATCGGTAAAAGTTTTTTACTTATTTTTTACCGACAACAAAAATCGTTGGTAAAATTTTTGTAAATATTTTTACCTACAAAAAAGATCGTTGGTAAAAGTTTTTTACTTATTTTTTGCCGACAAAAAAATTCAGCTGTAAAAGTTTTGTAAATATTTTTACCTATGAAAAAAATCGTTGGTAAAAGTTTTTTACTTATTTTTTGCCAACGAAAAAATTCGTCAGTAAAAGTCTTACCTTTGCTGACGAAACTATTTTTTGTCGGTAAAAGCCTTTACCGTCGGTCTTTTACCGATGAATTTACCAACGAAAACTTTCATCGGTAAAACATTTTACCTATGAAAAAAGTGGATTTAGCGACGAAAATTTTCATTGGTAAAAGTGAATTTTCTTGTAGTGAGAATATAAAATCCACTCCAACCATTAGCTCCCACACCAAAAATTAGGCCTCGAACCTAAAAATTTGGCACATAAGTGATTAAAGTGAATCACACTAAGGGAAAGAGATTGGAGGATGAGCTTTCTACATACACATTTTCCAATTATGTGGTTCATGTGAGCTAGGGATGGGGCTGATTGTTTTGCACTAGGTCTAACTTGAGGTGGCTCACCTAATGATCGGGTGGATTTTACATTATACTACAGTGGGGCCCACTTAAGTAAGCAACTCTTTTTAATCAATTGAAATTTTTACTAGCATTAACTGTTCATTAAATGTAGAGGTGGGCATCAAGCCGAGTCGAGTCGAGGTGGGCCAAGCTCGGCTCGACTTGTCCATGCTGTACTCGAGTTCTAGCTCGAGATCAACATTGAAGCTTGGCTTGTTTGCCAAAGCTGTCGAGTCGAGTTCGAGTCAAGCTACGAGTCGAGTTTACCTCAAGTCGAGCTCAAGCTCTAGAGAATTTTTTCGATGACTGTCAGAGGTTCAACAGGGATTTCTGACAAGTGTCAAAGGCTTAGAAAACTAGATCCGGTGACTATTGATGATTCCGAATGTATTTTTAGTGACTGTTGGAAACTCTAGAGACAGATTTGACAACTGTAAATGGTCCTAAATGAATTTTCGGTGGCTACTGAGGCCCATAAGGGTTTCCAACGGCTGTTGTAGGTCCACAAGACAGATTCGACAACTGTCAAGGGCCTGAAAGACTAGATCTGGTACTTGAACGCTAGATCCGATAGATCTCTTTGTCAAAAACATCAATATGAACTGTTGCTCTTCCATCTCTAAATCCAGTGGGCTATTACACTTAAGGGAATGGTTAAGGGTCATAAAAACTCATAGAACCATTTGCTAATGATGATGGGTGCATGATTATTCTACTTTCACCAACATAAAGGGTTCTATAAAGCGGCAGAGAGGAAAGGTAGTCCCTCAAAACAGAAAAGAAACAGAAGCAGATGAAGAGGAGAAAACAGATCTGGGCACTCACCTTGTTGGAATTGGGCATGGCCATTATGATTCACTCGGCGAGATCGGGTGGTGGTAGTGGTCCAGTGGAAACATGCCGGCAGCGTGCGTGCAGTCATAGGTGGTGGTGGTCCCAGTGGATTGTTGTTGCTCGTCAGGTGGGCGTGTGGCGGGCAGCGGCTGGGTGGGGACCGTAGGGTAGAGAAAGAGAAGAAAGGGAAAGGAAGAAAGGGAAAGGGGGCGTGCGGACTACGGGTAGGATTTTAAGTGCGCGCGCGTGTGTGTGTATAATATTTAAATTTTATATATATATATATATATATATATATATATATATATATATATATATATATATATATATATATATATATATATATATATATACACGGAAACGCTCACCTGCGAACCAGTTCATACATACTACGTACAAACTTTTTTGAGAACCCATCATACGTAATGTGGATCCAAAATCTGAACTGTTCATGTGAAGCAGCACCTCGTGAAATCTCCCGGGCCCAAGTTTTACTTTGATCTAAAACTTTGATGGGCTATGAAAAATGAAAACAGTTTCCTCCCTTGATTTGCATTTCTCTTTTCTATGGCCCACCAGAATTTTAGATCGGGGTGAAAATTTGTCACAAGGGGTTTCATGTGATTTCGCATCACATGGACCGTTCAGATTAGACACCCATGGCACGTGTGCAAAGGTGCGCAAGTGCGTAGGTGCACAGGGGAGCATGACTCTCTCTCTCTATATATATAAAATATTTAAATTAATATAATTATTTCTAAACGAGCCGAGTCGAGTTGAGTTAAAATGCCCCCTAGTCGAACTTAACTTGAGCTAAAAGAAATGAGCTTGACTCGGCCCAACTCAGCCATTCAAGCCGAGCCAATCCGAGCTGACTCGAGCCGAGTCAAGTGAGTTATTCAAGCTAGCTCAACTCATGAACAACCCTAATTAAATGCCCAACTACTTGGACGAAAATGAAGCGTCCAACCAGTTGTGTGTGAGCATTTCTCATACACACACACACATCCCATCCTCATTGTTCCTTGTGGTGTGGCCCACCTGAGTTGTGAATCTAGTTGATTTTTTCCCTTGGGGCGAGCATAGAAGAGTGCACCTAATGGAGTGAGTGAATTTTACTTATACAACGTTGTCGACCCTAGCTTGGGTATTCTACGTTGCCACGTGAAACAAGTATTGTGGAGGACTTCAATTCGTGGTTTTATGACTCATTCAAGTTGTGTGTGACTCATCTGAGTCGAATGAGACTCTGAGGCACTAGATCTTGTTCAATACCATGGACAAACCATGTTGCTCATGCGATGGCATGGTTCACACGAGACTCATGGGGATGATGGGTCATATCCATCCATGACTCATGCAATGGCATGGTTCACACGAACCTACATTTAAAATCAAATCTATGAGGTCCGTGAATTCTAAACCCACTTTCCCTAAATGCATATAAAAGGGGGCTCTTGCCTTCAAAAAGGGAGGCCAAGAGAGGCAGAGGACATTTGACCAGAGAGAGAGCTAGAGAGAGATACAGCGAGAGAGTCCAAAGGCGCCAGAGTCTAAAGAGCCTGAGGAGGTCCGAGATAAAGGCCTCTTCTATTGAGATCTCTTCTATTTTCTCAATCTTTTTTATTCTATTTTAACGCCTCTTTTATTTTATTTCAACTTCAAAGCTAGTGCCATATTTTTGATATGTCATTTTTCAGTCTGTACATTCCAACCCCCTTGCTTTGAGCACTTGAGGTAGTATGCTCTACTCTAACATCACGTAAAGTATGTTCTACAGTAGCCTCTGTTAATAATCTTCTATATCAGAAAATGTGAGTTAAAGGAGAAACCAAAAACTATGTGTTCTTTTTCTTTTCTATGTTTCAATCAAAAAATGGTTCTTTTTACCATTTCATTTCCATTTTTTGTCTATCTTTTGTATTTTAGACATTTAAAGCTTAATATTTTATTGAAAGTTCTTTAAATCCCCTTTAAAAGCGTATGGCCCAAGAAAGTAGAAACCGTGTTTGATGGGTGGTAAAAGAGTGCCTAACCTCTTCATTTTCCATAACCAAGACCCTTACTTCAAATCCATGGTATAGATCTATCCAAGAGTCACTCGACTCAGGAATTCTTCAATTCTCCTGATCGCTAGGCGATTTCATGGATTTTAACCAACTGTGGATTTTGGAACCTTTATTTTGGCTAGTCGTGACTCTGATTGATATATGGACATGAGTACGTTGCATGAGATTTATGAGTGGTATACACATAATTGTTAAGCTTCTCTTCTCAACTCCTGCTTGTGGTTCGGGTATGGAGATCTTAGCTATGAGTTTCATCGGATTTGGATGAACTTCAGTTCTGGGCCTTCAAATGCTACTGCTCGTATCAACCGAGAACCTAAAACCATTAACCTTCTTTTCTCAACCCTATGCGAGGTTCAGGTATGGAGGTATTAGCTATGGGTTTCATTGGATCTAGGCCTTTACATGATATTGCTCTTATCAACTGAGCATATAATATTCTTATATATATCATCATGTGCGTGTGTGCGACCATGCTTGTGCCTAATGCTCAACTGCAGCAGTTCTCTGCTGTTCTCGTGAGAACTTTTAGAGAACTCATCACACGTGATGTGAACCCAAAATATGAATAGTCCACGTGATGCAGCACCCCATAAAACCCACAGGGCCCAACTTTTACTCTAATTCAAAACTTTGGTGGGCGATGGCAAAAGAAAATAATTTCCTCCCTTGATTTGCATCTCTTTACTATGGCCCAACAGAGTTTTTGATCAGGGTGAAAATTAATCCCTAGAGATTTCATGGAGTGCCACATCACATGGACCATTTGGATTTTAAGCCCATAACAAGTGTGCAAAGGTGCGCAAGTGAGCATGCATTTGAACTGCCATGGGCACAAAATGCTCACCTACGCACCTTCTTACATGAGCACTCGTGCCCACCTTTGCACACGTGTCATGGGCACAAAATTTGAACGGTCCATGTGATGCGGCACCCCTTGAAATTCTATGGGCCCAAATTTCAGCCTGATCCAAAACTCTAGTGGGCCATAGCAAAGAGAAATGCAAATCTAAGGGAGGAAACTGTTTCCTTTTGCCATGGCCCACCAGAGTTTTGTATCAAGCTGAAAGTTAGGCTTCTGAGGTTTCAAAGGGTGCCACATCATGTGGACTGTTCAAATTATGTGCCCATGACATGTGTGCAAATGTGCACACGGGTGCACTCATGTACGAAGGTGTGTAAGTGAGCATTCATATATATATATATATGGAAAAGGTTTTATCAAACATGTGGGTATCAACAAAATAACACATTCAATTGAGCATTTAATCAAGAATATAAGCATCCATAAAATAACACATTCAATCACCTAGACATTTTATCAAACATGTAAGCATCCACTTTCAACCAATAACATATATTATAGAAAAATTAAAATGTTAACATATTAGCATGCACAAATTCATTGACAAGCATCTAATCATTTATTGAGACCCTTAAGGGTTTATAAACGATAACCTAGAGA
This sequence comes from Magnolia kwangsiensis, assembly GCA_037074715.1. Taxonomy (NCBI): domain Eukaryota; kingdom Viridiplantae; phylum Streptophyta; class Magnoliopsida; order Magnoliales; family Magnoliaceae; genus Magnolia; species Magnolia kwangsiensis. Next base: position 58,854,918 of record CM073571.1, on the reverse strand, counting down.
TAATGGTCCGCACCTTATGACAATTCGTCTAGCTCGTGGTTCTCGTAAGGTTATGGTGTTAAGAAAAGATCATCAAAAGGCCTAAACAAGCACGTAAGCTTGTGAGATTAAGGATAAACAACTATCGAACCTTATATTACAAGTGAGATTCAACGCTTACCTCTAATCGTTGCCGGAAAAGCTTCGATGACAGTTCCAGTTATGGTAAGGTGACTAAAGAGAGGATGAGAGGGTGGATATGCACCAACACTCACACCCCAAGCTCTTTCTCTTCTCCTTTCTCTTCTTTCTCCCTTTTTATCTTGCTCTAAGGCATGAAATTCGTATGGGAGGAGGGGGTGCCCAAACAAGGGCCTTATATAGTGCCAGAATTGGTGAAAATGGGCCTAAGGGTTGAATTTTTACTATAGTAGCTCTAGGGGAGTGTGTTTCTACCATTTGGAGGCCACTACAGGGTGTAGGAGTCAACACTCATCGCTGGATGTTGGCCTTAATAATGATCTACGCATAGACATAATCGGTCTGCCATTTGGATGCGTCGATCAATGGGTATGATCAGAAGGCTGTTTGACAGTCACCAATGGTTGATCAAAGCCGCGGCTATACGGATATGTACAAGATATTAACTTAGATTGTTGCCATAAATTTGGTCATCATCTAACGGTCTGAAAGCTACAACTGGGGCAAAGACTGAACACAAATAAATGACTTAAGTTCTTAGTTAATTTCAAGAATATTCGTACAACTCATACACTGACATTTCAAGTCTAAATTAAGTGATTCGAGGTACAATCTTGGCTCGATGTCTGGCATTGGACATCAGGCTTACTAAGAGGAATGTCTTTTTATAGTCTTGAGTTTAGTAGCCCATTAACGAGCGGTATAGAGCTTATTTGGATAATCAAGGCATTTTCGGATTGAATTGGGTATTGAGATTTTTTGTGCATAATAATTAGAGTTTAGTTTAGCTAAGTTCATAGTGTGGCCTATTCGCAGCTATTGAAAATAATGATTCGAACATAATCCCCCTAAATCGTTGGGTCTTAGGTTAAAATGATACTGAGTTAGTTTAATTTGTCAATTAATATCTGACCTCTATTTGTTTCGACTTTTGGCATGTCTTTATTTAGTTACAATTGTCTTAATTAGTTAGTGATAAATTATCTAGATTTGAACTCTAGATGAACAAATCACACGATTGAACTCGATATTTAAGTGGTCGGACGAATTCGTTGGCTTATTGTGGTTAAATAATTAGATTTATGCAGTTTTTTATCAATACAATCCATATATAAGCTCACTTCGAGCACGAAGGGTCAGTAGGTGACAATGTAAGCCAAGTATAATAGTAAAAATCAAATACGTTACAAGAACAAATGCAAAATAAATGGATAGTTACTGTCCATCCAAATTCAAAACAAAATAAATGGGTAGTTACTGTCCATCCAAATTTAACACGCATAGGTAGCTTTTTAGTTCTAATATCTCAGTCACTCCATTTATCTTTAGGGATCTGTCAATTGGACGGCTTAGATCTTACACATGTGAACCAGTTTGCAAACATTCAAGAAGCAGATCCCAAAAGAGATGTACTGGCGCTGGTTCATTTCGCACTGGCATCTGGATTGGTGCGATCATTGGCTGCAAGTTACAGACGCGGATTCCCTGGGAAAGCGTTGAGAGGGAAGCTCCTGCGCCGGAAACCTAGGTGGGCCACCGTGATGTTTTTGAGAAATCTACACCGTTCATCCATTTTGTGATCTCATTTTAAGATGTGATTCTAGATGCATGCAAGATCTAAGACTCAATTGGTCCGTGCTAAAAGAAAAGGTGGTCAGGGAAATTCCTACCGTTGAAACCTTCCTAGTATGGACAGTTATATTTACGTGCCGTCCATACCGCTATAATGTCATTCCTACTGATATGAAGTGAAAACAGAAATACTATGATTTAAAAGTTCCGTGACCCCACGAATATTTCAACCGTGGACGGTCAATTCTCACATTTTTGGCCCACTTGAATTTTGGATCTTACTTACTTTTGGTTCTGTAACTTAAAATGTGCTCATGAAGCAGATGGACGGGATGAATTTCTAACAAACATGGTGGGCCCACCTAAGTTTCCAGCGCTGAAGCTTCGTACGAAAGGCTTTCACAGGAAATCCGCGTCGCAAGTAAACTGCGTGTCCACGTGGCCCACTAGTGAGAAATCAAAAATCGTCTTCACCATCCCGAGGCGCCGGCCGCGAACGTTTATTATTATTTTGAAATTTTGACCTTCTAGAAAGTGTGATGGCTAATGGCTTACAAGAAATCACAGTGGAATCATCTACAACAATTTGGTGTATGCAGCTTCGTAGAATACTCAAGCTCTTTTGGGGTCACCATGTTTTATATGTGAATCCAGTCCGTCCATCAGGTAAGAATTATTATTTTAATGTAATATAAGAAAGTATCAGTCTGATTAAAAACTCTGATGGCCCATACTAATAGGAGCAATGTAAAACATCCTTAAAACTTCTCGATTCACACGGTGAGGCCCCCTTAATATTTTGAACCAGCTGATTTTTTTATTTTCATTTCATCCTAGTGATTTTCATCTGATTAATGGGTATGATGAAATATGAATACTATAGTGGCCACACACACAAATTTATGGTTGACATTTCATCTCCCTTATTCCAAACGGTGTGGCCCACTTGAGTTGTACATATAGTTGATTTTTTTGTCCTAGTCCTATAATCAATGATGAAACCTTATGGACGGTGTAAATTTTACATATAAAACATGGTGGGCCCCAAAAGTTTGGGAGCGTGTAAAACAGGTGTTGTACAGGATTGGGTTCCTCAGAAAATGCATACGTGAGCCTACACATAATCAAGCCATCCAAGCCGTCAGCACCTGTTTAGATGGCTCCCACCCCAGTTATTCAAACTGATTTGATTTTGTGAGTGGTTGGTGTTGGCGGCACCTAATGGATGGTTAAAATGATATATAGTCAACGGCCAGAAATTAAAAAATAATAATAATAAAAATAAAAATTCATCATACTAGAATTGTTCAATAAATATTTGGGATGATACCTGTACGCAGTACGTTCCGCAGTTTGTATAAATTATTTTGGGTCCACGTACTTGATCGTGTACAACCTGTGCATGCGTATTAAATATCACACCTTACCAAATACCAAGCAACGATTGAGTAACATGTATGTGTACGGTGGTCCCTATGATACTTGGATTTTTTTTATTTTTTATTTTTTATTTTTTATTTTTTATTTTTAAAATTTATTTTAGCCCACGCTCTAAACTAAGATAGTAAAAATGGATAGATGACTTGGATGAAGGAATACACGTGGTGGGGCTGGTACAAGAGGGTCACTTTCAAACTTTTTTTGCATGACTTTATTCCTTACAATGGCCTGTGCCCGGATCAAATCTCACCATGTTGTTTATGACAATTGGCTACCATACATGTAGGGCTGATAAATTGCATAATGAGTAGGTCACTGAGAATTTGGTGGGATTTGATTGAGCGGTATGATGTTGTTAGAGATGAGTCCACATGAGCAAATCTGAAAATTATTCAGTGAAATATAACTTAACCTTCTTTGCCCGAAGCAAATTTGGTTAGGATGGGATATTCAATTTCAGTCAGGTTATGATATGGTGCCATTTTATTAGACTGTTAGACACTGACTTAGAAAAGGGTTCATTGACTTTCAAAAGGTTGCCCAAGTCTAAGTGGCAGACTAAAAAAATAACGCCGCATCATGATCTGATGAAATTTGAGATTATCTTAACTTGACTAAATTCGCTCCCGTCTTGGCAACAGCTCATGGCCTAATGGGACCATCAGGCAATCTGCTTCTATGGTTCCTATTTGGTAAAAAGAGTGTGTTTCTCTACAACAGCTGTAGAATAGCATACTTTCCTATCTGACGGGTAGATCATGGCTTCCCACCATGAAATTGGGATGCCCTGAAAAATAAGCTCAATTAGCCATTATGTGTGCAAATGTTTGGATGGATCCGTGCATGTTTTGCTCGGTCATATTCCCAACCCTTCTAGTCATGTTACATGACATTCACGCACCAAGGTGGGCCCCATAGACGGTAGAGTTAAGCTCCTTGCAAGGGACCTATATGGTGTGTTGACATCACTAAGTTTTATGGGGCCACCTTGATGTATGTGTAATATCCACACTGTTCATCCATTTTGCGAGATCATTTTAAAGCATGGGTCTAAAAATGAGATAGATCCAAAGCTCAAGTAGATCACATCACTGATTAGAAAGTAGTGAGACAATGACAACTAATGTTGAAACATTCCTATGGCCCACCATAATGTTTATTTGATATCCAAACTATTTATAAGGTCACGTATACCTAGATGAAGGGAAAATACAAATATCAGCTTGATTCAAAACTTCCGTGGCCTAAAAAGTTTTCAATGATAGACGTTCAATTCCTACTGCTTTATGTGGCATGGCCCTTTGAGCTTTGGATCTATCTCAGTTTTGGGCCCATGTCCTAAAATCATCTCACAAAATGGATGGACACTGTGGATATAAAATATACATTATGGTACAAACTAGATGACATTGCTCTGGTAGAGTGCACCCTATCAGATTGACTAGGTCCTATCAAGGATATGCCAGTTTAATGAGATGTGTGTGTTTTATATGCTTTCTACAAATCATCTTAAGCCAAGTTCTAGGCTCTTAAGGTGATATGATTGTGGTAGGAGCTCCGTATGTATGAGATTAAGAAATTCTAGTCCTAAATCACTTTTTCATTTTTGGATGACAAAAAGACTCCTCCACCACAGCCGTTCTTCATGCGACAGGCTCTCACCTTAGGAAGTGAAATGTCCTTTTGAAAGGAGACAGGCTCCATCCAAAATTTAAATTTGGCTCACCCCTTAGCTGATATGATCTGTTCATTTTAATCAGAAAGATATGAATTGGTAGAATGGTTTTTTCTTTTAGTTTTATATGTCTCATAACTATACTAATATAATGTCTTAATTCTAAACTATTTCCTTTGGTGTGGTATTTTTGCGACGAGTTTTTCTCTCCAATTTAGATTGATGATATAAAATAAAAACTCCCTTGTGAATGAGTTGGATTTGCTTCACAACAATCCAATGGGCTCTACATAAAATATGAATGGGTTCAACATGTAGGGCCCTTGTCATATGAGGGCCATTTGGCCATTTCATTCTACCTTCCTTTGTTAATTCATGGGAAGGGAAGAGCATATGAAAGTAAGGATAGTGTTTTTTAGTTTTATTCCTTTTTCATTCTTTATTTATTGGTTTTCTCTATAGTTATTTTATTTATTTATTTTTTTAATTTTTTAATTAGGTATGAATGGGGAGAGTTTGTGAAAGGGAGAAGGATCTGAAAGAATGCTCTAATGGATGAATTTTAATAATAGAAAGATGTTGTAATGGATGATTTTTGTAAATGAAGAATGTGATGAATGTTGTAATGAATGGATTTTTGTAATGAAATAATGCTAAGATGGAAGCATGTCACTATGGATCGCACATATTCACTGTGAATTGTCAATATTTTCACTGTGGATTGTCGATATTTAGTGTATATTATTAATATTCATCATGAACCGCTGATATTAAGAGCAAACCGTTGATATTTACTGTGGATAGCTGATATTTTTACTATGATTGTAGATATTCACTGTGAGAATATCAGCGGTCTACTCTTCATATTGATGTCAATATTAATTTCATGTCATCGGCCTAAGATTGAGGTCAACTCTCATTACAGATGGACCACACCGAAAGGGAAATTTTAGTATTAACATACAAAGTTAATAAAGTTGTGGACCACTGACATTTAAAAAAAATACAAAGAAGACCTTTTCGTTGGTTTCCAACACTTCAATTAAAATGAATGGATCATATCATGGGGTTCAATTTTAGGTGGGGCTCATATCCAATTTGAAAATGACCTTTCACTTGCCAAGGTGAGAGCATGCTGTACCAGGGGCGGTAACAATAGGAGTAGTGTTGGGCATGATCTGACCCGAACTGACAGATCTGACTTGTTTGAACCAGTTGAATTCGATTAGACCCGAATCGAAAGCCAAGATCGGGTCGGATTAAATAGACTTGCTCAGATCCAATCGCACATTGAGTCCAGTTCGGGTCAGTAGCCAATCCGATCCGATCTAATCTGATCCATTTGGGTAGTAGTGTGTGTGTGTGTGTAACTTTTATTTTTACCGTTCTTTTATCTGAATGACGAACCCTAACCCATCCCTACCTAAGCGGCGCTGCACGAGGTCATTCTTTCTCTCCTCCCTTCTCTCCTTCTCTCTCTCCTTCTTTCTCTCCCAAATTTGCTCCTCTCATTCTTTCTCTCATCATTTCTCTCCTGATTTTCCTCCCGTTTCTTGTCTAGCACGAGAGTCTCCAGCTCGACTTGATTCAGCCCAGTTCGAATTGATCAGATGGACTCAACTTGATCCAACTTGGTTCGGGTCAGGCTAGCAAGGATTTAGATTGGATCGAGTCAGTCCTGTTGGACTCAATCTTGGATCGGATCGAGTTCGGGTCAGAATCTTGGAAAAAACGGATCGAGTCGAGTTGGACCCCATCCGGTCTGACTCGACTCGATGCCCACCTTTACGCAGAAGAGAAATTTTCGTCGTAAAAATGAAAAAGTGAAATGAGACTAGAATTTCTTATTCTCATCACACAGGGCTCCACCACAACCCTGTCACCATATGAAGCCCCCCTGGACCATAAACCCTCCTGTAAACATGAGCATTATAAGAGAGAGATTAAGGCTTACGTGGGGCACATTATAGCAAAAATTAGGAATTAAACCCCTATGGTTGAAAATTTGTTAGGAGCCATGAAAGCTTTTGATTAAGCCTATGTAATCTTATAAACAGGATGACAAATAAACATCACAGTGGGCCCTACCATAGGGGGATTTCACCACAAGTCACCAGCTATGGTACTCCAACCTTGACCCTGGTGTTGAAACTCTTGTGAGTCTACCATCGGGGCAAGAGTAGCGACCCTGTGGTCTGGCCCACTTGAGCCTTGTAAGGATCATGCCTTAAAATGATTCGTTAAAATGGACAGACGGTATGGATAAAACATATATTTATGGTGGGCCCACAGAGACCCTGCGAAGACCGAGTCCGTCTTGGCAGGGTTAAGACGCCGTCCACGTCGCCTTGCCAGATGCCGTCCTCCATGTTCCATTAAAACCGCACTCGAATTGTATCCAACGCCCGTTTACGCGCTGCACGGCTAAACGTGTAAAACACACCCAAGCTCTCTGAGATCTACCATGTTGTAAAAATAAAATCCACTCCGTCCATCATGAGGTAACTATAATTTTGACCGTAGATACTGAATAAAATCCTGGAAAAAAAAAATATCTATAGCCCACACCAATATGAACCATGCAAAATTCCTCCCAAAACTGCTAATCTTACACATATGAGCCGCCTGAGTTTTAATCTGGCTGATTTTTATATATTCTATTCATCCTGCTAACTTAAACCTGATTAACAGGGTTTGATGAAAGATAAATAAAATGTTGTACCCACACACAAAGCTACGGTTGACATCTCATCCTCGTTATTCCATGTGGTTTGGTCTATATGAATATTTTATCCAGATGATTTTTGGGCTTTGGTCTAAAATCGAGGATATGACCTGATAGGTGGAGTGGATCGTACACATAAAACATAGTTTGGGTGTGTTTACGCAGCGCCCAAAACAGCTGTAGAGGTTTCCAGTTCAATAAAGACCACGGTCTCGCCAGATCGATGACGTAGGGCCAAACAGGGTTTTCTGCTATAGAAAACATCATTACAATAATAAAATACATTTCTCAGGGGTGTTATACGATACTCAGGCTGCCTATGAAGCTTGATACGCGGTACCTCAAAAATTATCCACGCGGCATAAATAAAATAAAATAAAACCGACTAGATTTTTCAACCAACTGTAGCCAAATCAGGGACCCAAAATCATATTGGTTTAACAATCGTAACCTCTGATTCATTGGACACTTGTTTGTGAAAAAGGACCGTTGGAAAGTTATAAATTTACATATCCACCAATCCAATGGTCAGATAATCAAATAAATTTAATTTTAGTTCACGATACATATATACTTGTAATAGGATAATTTAGACGGTTCCATTCCAGTAGTTGGATATATGCCACGTGTGCAATTTCTAAGTGCCAGCGTATCATCATCCATCAGAGTAAAAGTTTTTCTCTTGACGGAGGCGGGCGGGCTCGACCTGAAGACTGCTACGGCATTTTCCGCGTTAAAGGACGGAGAAACAGAGGAAAAAGAAAGGAAGCTGCTCATCGTCTTTGGAATGTTCGAAAATGCAGTCGAGTCTTCCGTTTTCCACGACTCTTCTCTTCCATGATTTTCTTTGGGTTGACGATGACTGTAATTCCAGAGAGAAAAACGGATTTGAAAGGAAATAAATAGCAGCAGCAGCGAAGATATTGTAATTGGGTGATGGGTTCGAGCGGAATCGGCAACGGAAGCGGCAGTGGCGGTTGCTGCGACATGAGCCTCAAGTGCTGGTGCAGGTGGAGATGGGATCACTGCTTTCTCTCCACCACTTTCCTTTTTCTTCTTTCCTCCTTCGTCGTCTTCGCTTCGATCGCCACGTTCTTCGCCTGGCTCACTTTCCCACCTTACGATCGTCCGTCCATTTCTTCCTTCGGCTGCCAGCCTGACAGCGAGGGGTCGTGGTCTATCGGGATCTTCTACGGCGATTCCCCTTTCTCTTTGAAGCCTATCGAATCTGTAAGCCCTCGCTCTCTCTCTCTCTCTTTCCTTTTTTCCTCTCTTTTTCCCTTTCGGATATTCTGAGCTGATTCTGTGTTGGGATGGTGAATTGGATGCAGAGAAACGTGTGGAAAAATGATAGCGGTGCGTGGCCTGTTGCGAATCCGGTTTTTACTTGTGCTTCTGCTTCAGATGCTGGCTTCCCGAGCAATTTCGTTGCTGATCCTTTCCTTTTTGATCAGAAGGTATATGTTAGGAAGGATTTAGATTGCTTTGTTTGAATTTCGGATCACGCTATCTTTAGATGGAAAATGCCCCCACATTGATTAAACTAAGACTGTGAAGGGGTTCTTGCGAATCGAATGATTGTTGTTGTATAACAGTCGCACGCGGTTAGTGAACAGCCCCAAACACCTTAATAAAACAGTCCAGAAGCGGAGAGAATTCGGATGGTTTGATAACTGATTCAAGCGAGAGATAGCTCTGCTAGGAGTGTCTGTCTTTAATTGCAAAATGGCTCTCTCAGTCTCTGTATGTATAGTGCTTGGATGGGTGCTGGGAGCAAGTTTTAAAATTGGTGCATTGGGTATTGTATTGTTCGCCACCGAAATGGGCTTGTTTCACCTTGTATCACTCTCTGTTGTGTTGTTTTGCGCTGATGCAGGCTGATACATCTGTACTGTCATGGACGATACAGATGTGTATCGGGGGATATGTACCAGTTTCGGATGATACTTTAAACCTTGGCTGGGAGGGGCTTGAGAGGGTGCCTGAAGGGGCATCTGTCTGTTAGCAGGAATCACTTTCATTTCTCTTTATTCTTATTAGGGTCTTTCAGTAATTTACTCTTGTTGGTAAAATCAAACCAAGTTAGATGGCACCCCGCCATGTCGTCTAGTCCAAGGGGCTTCATAACCGCCACCTGAGTGCCACATCATATGATGGCCAACATGGTCAGCTGTCTAGCTAGGTGACACGTCAAGCTGCTGGTTAGATCCATGGTTGGCACAATGGCTGTGGTGGTCAACGCAGTCAACCGTCTACTTAGGTGCCACTCCAAGCCGTTGGTTAGACCCATTGCTTGCACCATGTCTCAACAAGAGCTAAGTTCAATTTTGGAAAACTTTTAAGGCTCCTCAGGCGCCTTGGAGCCACTTTGGTTTCTCTTCATTTGAACTAGGGGTATTTCTAAGATGTTTATAAAATGTGTATGTACATTACAACATACATGAACTCAATAGAAGTAGTGGAATTTTAATTCATTCCCCAACGGCGGTCTCCTTTAGGGATCCTACTTGTTGCTTTTCAAGATTGCACCTTCAGTGACAATCAATTAATGATGCCTCAAAGGATTTTCTTATTGGTATGGTGTGCCAAGAGGCATAAGGACCAACTCATAGGTTGAAAGGATGTTCAAATTGTCCAAAAAGGATAGCGACATAGGAGTGAAAAATTGGAGACTAAAAATTGGAGTCTCTTTAATTAAGTGATGGAGTTTTAGGGATGAGCCAGAAGAACAATGAACGAAAGTTATTTTAGTTGAATATGGAACCTTGAATGTATATTTGTAAAGTGGCAGACTAGTCTCTGAAGGTGGGTCTTATTGTTATGGAAGCAATTCATTTCAAAGTGGGAGATGGAGGAAGAGTTAGATTTTGAGAGGATACATAGGTTGGTGAAGCTCTGCCTGGAAGTGATACACGAGCTGATCTTAAGCCTAGTAAAGGGTGTGTCGATGTTGGGTGAGCAGCTGGACGTGGAACTTTTGCCTAGAATCATGATAATTCCTATTTCAAATATGATGACAGAAATAGTATTTGTAAAGGTGACACTAAATGGGTGGGTCAAGGCTATGACATCGATGGCGATAAAAGGGGAATAGGGGATGGGAGCTATGATGTGTCAAAAGGCGGAAGGGACAACAATGGTGACAAGAGATGGAGAGTGGGATTTTGGGTTGGTAACCAGTCTTTGATAAAAAAATTTCAAAGACAGAGTGGCTACCAACAAGTGATCCATGATGAAGATTTTCTTTGGAACATTGGGTGGTAAGGCCAAACATTTCTGTTAAAAGGAATCAGAAGTAGGAGGAAGTGAAGCCTTAGAGATATTTGACTGGACAACTTACATATTCCTATGGGATGTGAGGACACTAGAGAGAGGAAATGGAATTATTTAGGTTTCTTCTCATCCAAATCTCTTTTTGAAACTTTAGGAGGAAGTAGCTTTGCCCCATTGTGCTCTGATATGGGATTTTTTGCCTCCTCATAGAGTTGAAACTTGCGCATGGATGACTGCTGCCAATTATCGTGACTTTGGATTGCCGTGAACAAAGTACTGGCTGCTGAATATTCAACTTATATGTAAAAGGGAGGAGGAGTTAATCCATCATCTTACATCCATTTTCTTATGGCTAGGAAGATTTGGGGGTACTTACACTTAGAAATCTTCGCTTTTCAAAGATAAATTGGAGTTGATGATGGTGGCTTTTTAAGAGAAGAGGTGGGATTTTGTGACATATGCTTCCATTTGCTCTATATTAGGGAATTTGGATAGAAATGAACCTTGAGTTCTGTAACAACATCAAGGTTAAATGGGCTCTCACAGTACCCAACTTTCACAGAGTCACCACTTTGGACCTTCTTGGAGATTGGTTCTCAGTGCACCAAGTGAGGAGAGTTTGGTGATGGTTACATGTAGATGGAAATATCTGTCACTTGCAAATTAAACTTTAATGTTTTGTCACTTGGAGATCCATAAGCCCTTGGATGGTGACACCAACCCGTGGATTCCATCTGGAAGCCCAATTTTTCTAGATGTGGTTTGGTTCAGATCTCAAGTTGATTTGGACATTCAAAACGCAGGAAGTTCTAGAAGTTTGTAGTATTCTAGAAGAGTTTAAGTTAATGGTTTGAGATGTTCTCCAAGTTCACAATTTGAGTCGGTCAAAGTTGGTTGCTAAGCTAGCTTGGCGGGCAAGTTAACTTCATTAGTAGTCTTGGTTAGATTCTTTTATCAAAGAGAATGGAGTTTGTTCTAATTCAGTATTGGGTTGTTTTGAAGAAATATCAGAAGGTTTGCTAGGAATCATAAATGATACTTATTGGGCAAGTTATTTAGGAAAGTGGGTATGCCATTTGTTTTTGAAAAGAAAAGAGAAATGTGTAGGGGGACATCCATGAGTTCTTAGAGGCCCATGTATGATGTTTTTCATACACCTAGCTTGGTAGAGTTGTAGTTTACCCGCTCTCCCAATTCATGGCCAAGGATCGAATCTCCTTAGGCAACAGCCCCAGTGCCCTACTCAAAAAAGTGTATGTTGTTTTCATTTATTGTTTTTTATTGTAATTCTTTTTAGAAACTTTAGAGGGCAAACTGTAGTAATTTTGCAAGTATTTTTCTATTTGGCAGATCGCGTACATTAGCTAGGAGGACTTAGTTTTAGCCATTTATTGCATTTGGGTTTGTATATTTTATGACTAGTTAGGGGTATTCTAGACATTTTCTTTTAGTTTACTTAGCTGTCGAGCTTATGAAATCATAGATTAGAATTGTCTTGGTCACTAGTCCATATTTTGTCCATAAGACCCACAGTTCTAAATATCAGAATCAGAGCATTTATTGGTGAGTCTGGACACAATATTAGTTGGTAAATAGTTGCGTCTCATTTATCAATTCACTTTGGGGTATGGTTTTCATTGTCTGTTTGCCCCAATGTTACACTAATCGCTCCCCCCCCCCCCCCGTGGTTCCCCAACATTTTCCATTCTGAATCCAATGCTCGGGTTTATGGATCAGTGTATCTCATCCACCAATATTGCATGGTCCAAGATCTGCGACATATACTGACTGGTTTTGAATCATAATAAGGCCCTCAAGCTCAAAATAAATAAGCCACTTCTGAAAAGTGAAAATTGATATCATGTACTTTAAAATCAACAGATAGAACTCACATCAAATTTGATTATTATCAGCTTCAACTATGTTCCACTCAACAATAATTACAAAATCAGGGGCCAAGGAAAAATAAGTAGGTTAGAACAAGTAAAAATGACGGAAATGCTTGCAGGATTAATACTCCCAAAACAATCGAAACTAAGTATGTTGTGAAATCTTCATGGGTTGTGTCCTAAGTGGCTGCTGGCTTCATGAGGGAGGCCTCGGCTGCTACCCCACTAACATTCAATATCTCAAAACCAGGCCTAAGTGTCCACTTCAGTGACCAGGCCGAGGAGTCAAAGTTGGGTCTGAGAGAACATATTGTTTGGCTGCAAACCAACACATATTTAGTACCGATAATCCATATTGCCGATATGATGTAGCTTTGGATATGTATTGAAAAGAATCATTATAGAATGTTAAAAGCAGAGAAATTTTGTCAAAAATCACAAGTAAATTATTCATAAGTTTTTCGACGGAATATGTCATTTCAATGTGTATGTATTACTTATTGTGTTTCACCTAGTGACTTGAACAGTTCTGGTATTTTGGTACTTTGTAGGCTACAAGACCTTTACTAGTTGTGGTATATGGACTACTTTGTCACTTGAACATTTCAGATATTTTGGTATCTTGTAGTCTATGAAAGCTCACTGGTTGTGTATATATACCTGTTTTTGACTTGCAAATTGTATAGAATCATGTAGACATGTTACTAGTTTGTTATGTCCCATAAATGGCCAACATGATATTGTTTGTTACAAAGAACAGATTTAAACATACGAACTAGAGAGACTAGCAGTGAATAAGCATTTACTCAAGATTTGATGTGAAGAAAGGAAGATTCGGTTCGGCCCTGAGTCCTGAAAGAAGCCAGGGAGTCGAATGATTGGGATCAACTACCCTCTACCCCCACTTGAGACTGGCTAGAGAATTACTTCCAGCGAGTTTTCTAATTAAATTTCTTCATTATCTCCATCTAAAAATAAAAAATAAAAGATCCCAAGTGAAGAACATTTACTAATTAATATACTTGAAGTCAGTGTTTTCAGTAGCGCCCGTAGCGTAGCGAAATCGCTACATAGTGTAGCAAATAGCGTTTATCCCCTGTAGCGTGCGCTACAGGGGTCGTAGCGTACGCTACAGGGGTCGTAGCGTACGCTACAGATACGGAGCGTGTAGCGCAAGTAGCGTGCGCTACCTGTCTGATGTGTTTTTTTTTTTTTTTTTGGCTTTTTCATTGCATGAAACAGTGGTGAACTCACACCACAAGCCACAATTAAGTTTTTTTTTTTTTTTTTTTTAATTTAAAAAAACCCTATTTGAAAGGGCTTCCACACCCAAACCGACGCAGCCGACGCAACTCCTCTCCCCACCCTTCCATCTGGAGATCAAAAATCCTCTTACAGGCCCAAATCGATGTTGTTGACGCTGCTCCTCTCTCCACCCTTCAATGTGGAGGTTGAAAATCTGCTGCTAGGCGCAAACCGATGCTGCTGACGTTGCTCCTTTTCCCACTCTTCAATCTTGAGTTCGAAAAATTGCTTTCAGATGCAAACCGATCGCTGTGGAGCTTCAACATTTGCAATTTTCACTGATTCAATCTCATCTTGAGACAAAAATAGGTACGCTTGTTCCTTTTTTTTTTTTTTTTGAATTTTTTCGATATTCAATGAAAATAACTTGGTATTTTCAGTTTTTTCCTCATTTTTTCCTTTTTAAAATGTTGGTTACTATCGGTTTTTGTTTTTTATGCTTTTTTTTTTTTTTTTTTTTTCTGTGGTATGGCCCACGTGGGCCCCACTGAGGCGCATGAAGGGGTGGGATGTGCATTATTTTCTATGGTGTGGCCACGTGGGCCCCACTGAGGTGCGTGAAGGGGTGGGATGTGCATTATTTTCTATGGTGTGGCCCATGTGGGGCCCACTGAGGTGCGTGAAGGGGTGGATATGCATTATTTTCTATGGTGGGGCCCACTGAGGTGCATGAAGGGGTGGATTTGCATTATTTTCTATGGTGGGCTCACTGTGGTGTGCGTATAAGTGTAAAATTAAAAAAATAGAAGTATTGTTTTATATATTTTGCTTTTTTCTAACTATTTAATATTTATCATATATATATAAATTAAAAAATAGAAGTATTGTGTAGCTTACGCTACACGCTACGCTATTTCGCTACACGCTATGATATTTCGCTACATGCTACGGAGGGTTGAACGCTACGCAACACGCTACCACTATTTAAAACACTGCTTGAAGTTGAGTCAGACTTATTGGTCAATAAACAATGTCTATTACATTATAGTAAAACCATCATTTGATGCTGAGCGTGCAACTTATATGTGATATTATGCATACCAATATAGAAGAACATATGACTTCAGAAATGATTCATGTATTACATCGAAAGGGTGTGGACTCACAAAATTACAAATGAAGAGGAACAACACTTGAGCTTAGAAAGGCATCCATAGTGATTGCGAGTGGTATTCATTAAAAGAAAAAAAGAGGAATACTAGTGATAAAGAAACAATAATTGGGGGATCTTCTTCTTCTTTTTTTTAGAGGGTTATTTTGTGATCTTATTTATAAAAGTTGCTAGGCAACTACCAAAACAACAAAGAATTCCGTAACGGCTGTTATGACCCTGTAGCGCGTAACAATTGCCACTGTTACTGTTATGGCCTCACACAGGCGTTACCGCACACCGTGGTTTATTAGTAAAATTTTAAAAAATGTGAGGATCTCAAAATTTTTTTATTTTTATTTTTTAATTTTTAATTTTTTTTTTGGTTTTTGTTTTTGTTTTTGTTTTTGTTTTGTTTTGTTTTTTGTTTTTTGTTTTTTGTTTTTTTGTTTTGTTTTGTTTTGTTTTGTTTTGTTTTTTCTTTTTTTTTTCTTTTCTTTTTTGTTTTTTTTTCTTTTTTTTTTTTCCAGATGTATTTGATGGTGTAACTAGCTACTCTTTCGTAAGAATGCTATCCAATAAGCAGTGTCAGCTGGACTTGCTGGAAGCCGACCAAATAGGTGCTTATCAAAAACAAATAATGCATGATTTGGCGGATTAGGGCCCATACATATAAATATAGGGAAAAAGATGGAAAACTGAAAAAAGTCATGGCTTACCCCCTTTTTTTCCCGATAAATGGTCTATTTTGTTTCGGTTCATCAAATCCCAACCAATTTCTTTTCGATCATCAAAACAGGCCTAGATGTAGTTTATATTAGTTTTTAAGCTTCCTTCATGGTTGAAATGAATAAAGAAGTGGAAAAGAAGAGAAAATTTGAAAATAAAAACTTTCATAATAGGCCCTTTATAGTCATATTGGCCTGTAACAGATGCATCAGCCCCCGTAACAGTGCCGATGTAGGGGTATGAGCTTGTATTGGCCGATACAGCCCCTTTTTAGATAACGAACCGTGTCACCCCTGCATCCATAAAAGGGTAACTGTTTACTAAAAGGGTAACCGTTTACTTTACATAGCGGCCAGTATGACCATAAAATAACCATTTTTCAATACCATGTTTGCGAGACTTCATATATGATCTTTGTATAGAATTTAGAAGGCAATATCAGTAAAATCAAGTAATCTTCTAAGTGGAACAAATGCTACAGTTAAAAAGATTTGAAACACTCACATGTGCACTTATTTTTTTGGTAGGAAAAATGTTTCTTTAAAATAGTATAACATGGTTACTGGACATTGTCTTACAGTTTTTATAGAATGTGCAACTAACGTACCATGTACTGTTAATACATTAATATTAAATGTGCATGCCTATGTGCTCTCTATGCACTACCACGCTCACACTGTTGGTCCTGTCCTGCTCCTGATTATCATGGGAGGGACTGCTTGAATAGGCTAAAAATTAATTGAAGTATCTTCATGTTGTTAATTTTCATTTTATGCTTCTTCAAAAAGCTCAACTTCCCAGCTTTCTGTTTCAATTCAGAAAAAAGGGGAAAAAATGCTATTCCATTTATACTATCCCAAGCAAAATCCTCAGCTATTGTACCATGGAAGAATATTGCTTTCCTTTTGCATCCTTGGCTGTTTCTTTTATTAAAGAATTCTATGTTCATCTAGTATCAAGAAAACAAGTGTTTTCTTTTCATCCCCATCATTGAGGGCCTGCATCGTAAGTACCTAAAGGTACATGTATTCTCTGTGGTTGTGCTGCTCATTAGGCACGGTTTACGCAGGTATGGCACTTGCAAAATTGTAAGTGGTGATCACTGGTGATACCTTCTACTTTGGAGTGTCTGCCATGACTTTTCATATCGTGCCTTCCCAGAAGCACAATTAGGATAAAAAATTTTCAGGCCTGACCCTGGTCCAGCCTGCATTGGGCTGGATCTGGGCTATGGATTTAAGTAGAAATTTCAGTGTGATTTGCCTGGGGACCGAAACTGGTACCGCTCACCCTGACTCAAGTCTAACTTGGTCCCATTTTGGTGTGGCAACATGTTTTGTTTTAGACGGAATCTGATGCAACTCGGACAATGCCCATTTGTATTGGATGGTCTATAAACCATGATCTGGGCTGAGCTCAAAGGCTGGCAGGCTGGGCCTTGGAATGAGTTTTGAGTTCTGGCAATTAGATTTTCTGTGGCTGGGCTTGGGTATGCACAAAGGCCCAATGGAATGGCCCGTCCGGGCCTGATTTATATAATACTTTCAGGAAAGGTACCTGGCTAGAAGGATGAGCTGGACCTGGACCAAGATACTTTGTTAGAAGGCCAGGCCCAGTCTGGACCGAGACGCTTAGCTCGGCGCTGGGCCATCCTGGGCCTGGACCATTCTCGGACCTGTCCATTTACATCCTGCTTCACAGGTTTGTGATGCCAACTTCTAGATAATATCACTCTGTTTATTTAGAGTATTTCTTGTTGTTTCTACCAAGGCAAATGCATACACTGACTTTGTGTAGTATGTTCTCCTGCCCTTCTC
Organism: Magnolia kwangsiensis; assembly: GCA_037074715.1. Lineage (NCBI taxonomy): Eukaryota > Viridiplantae > Streptophyta > Magnoliopsida > Magnoliales > Magnoliaceae > Magnolia > Magnolia kwangsiensis. The sequence goes on along the minus strand of CM073571.1, from coordinate 58,837,223 downwards.
AATGGATTTTCTAACGGCTCCTTACATGCATTGTGTTGGCATTATCATTCAGGACGATGCTCTCTATTTGTTTTTCGAGACCAAGAATTCAGTCACTTTGCAAGGAGACATTGGTGTGGCAAGAAGTACCGATAAAGGTGCAACATGGAAGCACTTGGGCATTGCTTTAGATGAGGAATGGCACCTTTCTTATCCATATGTTTTCAGATATCATGATGATGTAAGATCAACGCTCCTTCATGTTTACTTTTCTCTATAGATGTCTGCAATTTATGGGGCCCTTGCTGTGCCCATCATCCTGACACTGGCTTCCCAGTTATTATTATTCTTATTCTTATTTTTTTTTTCCTGTTTGTTCCATCAGATATACATGATGCCTGAGAGCAATGAGAAAGGGGAGCTCCGTCTCTATCGGGCACTGAAATTTCCTCTTCAATGGACATTGGAAAAGGTTATATTGAAGAAGCCCCTCGTAGATTCCTTTATCGTGAATTACAAGGGCAATTTTTGGCTCTTTGGCTCGGACTTCAGCGGTTTTGGCACCAAGAAGAATGGGGAACTTGAGATTTGGTATAGCAGCACACCTCTCGGCCCGTGGAAACCACACAAGCAGAATCCCATTTATAACATCGATAAGAGCTTGGGTGCTCGAAATGGAGGCAGGCCGTTTATGTACAATCACAACCTCTACCGCATTGGCCAAGATTGTGGCGAAACATATGGCCGGGGAGTGCGGGCTTTCAAGGTAGATGTTCTTACCAAGGACGAATACAAGGAAGTTGAAGTCCCCTTAGGCTTTAAAGAACCTGAGAAAGCCCGCAATGCTTGGAATGGTGCTCGTTACCATCATCTAGACGTGCAACAAATAGGCTTGAACGGTGAGTGGGTTGGAGTGATGGACGGGGATCGGGTTCCTTCAGGCGACTCCGTCCATAGAATTATTTTAGGCTCTGCTGCAATTGCAGCTGCAGCTGCACTGGTTATTTTAGTGGGTGTATTGGTGGGAGCTGTGAAGTGCTTTCTACCTCCCAACTGGTGCCTTCACGGTTACAGAAAGAGAAGCGACGCCTTCACATCATGGGAGCGCCCTCATTCGTTCTCCTCTAAGCTGAGGTGGTTCTTTACCCGTTTGAACAGGATGAGTTCATTAATTAGAGGACGGATGAAGCCCAACACATGTGCAGGCGGATCAGTTTTGGCATCAATGTTTGTTATTGTGGTGGTGCTAATATGTATGGGTGTTAAGTATATTTATGGTGGCAATGGTGCAGAAGAAGCCTACCCATTGAAGGGAACCTATTCTCAGTTTACATTGCTAACCATGACATATGACGCTCGGTTGTGGAATCTTAAGATGTATGTGAAGCATTACTCGAGGTGCTCTTCAGTTGGGGAGATTGTCGTAGTGTGGAACAAAGGCCAGCCTCCTGAACTGAGTGAGTTGGATTCAGCAGTGCCAGTTAGAATTAGAGTAGAAGAGCATAACTCGCTGAATAACCGGTTCAAGATGGATCCTTCAATAAAGAACCGAGCCGTCCTCGAACTTGATGATGACATAATGATGACTTGCGATGACGTGGAGCGCGGGTTTAGGGTCTGGCGGGAGCACCCAGATAGGATCGTCGGGTTCTACCCACGGCTCATTGATGGGAGCCCGTTGAAGTACAGGGATGAGAAGTATGCTCGGACGCGTAGAGGGTATAACATGATATTGACAGGAGCTGCATTCGTTGACAGCCAGGTGGCATTCAAGAGGTATTGGAGCAAGGAAGCTGAAGAAGGAAGAGAAGTGGTGGACAAGTACTTCAACTGCGAAGATGTGCTCTTGAATTTCTTGTATGCTAATGCCAGCTCGTCAAGGACTGTGGAGTATGTAAGGCCCGCATGGGCAATTGATACATCAAAGTTCTCAGGGGCGGCCATCAGCCGGAACACAAAAGTGCATTATCGGGTCAGAACAGATTGCCTTGTCAAGTTCTCCGAGATGTATGGGAATCTAGCTGCACGGAAATGGGAATTCGATGACCGGAAAGATGGTTGGGATGTATAGGAGAGGATTTTGACGACAATGACAACAACTCCAACAGAGACAACAGCAGGTCACATACTGCCTTAAAAATAGTTCTTGCTTGCGTCGGAACAATCTCTTTCCGACGTGATTTTGTTTTTTTGGAAACTGTATCTTTGATCCCTGTTTTGTTAAACTGTATCTTTGATCCCTGTCTTGTTAATGTTCTGAGGGGCCATTGTAGCTTGAATGATGAATCATATATGTACATTGAGATCCCCCCTCTCTTTATTTTTTATTTTTATTTTTATTTTCCTTTTTTAAGTTAGTCATCAATCGAGAGTATGGTTTTTTGTTTTTTGGACAGAATCGGTTGCTTGTGAATCTGAGTGGAAGAAAAATTGAAGAATTCTGATCCACTTACCAATCACAAGATGGTATTTTCATGGGAGAACTGATTGCCTATGGCAACTTGTGGTGCCGTGCCTTCTTTCCTGTTAACATAACACATGTGTAGGACATCCGTGCCATGAAATTGGCAGGCCCCACCATGAAGATCACCCGGCATAAAAATCAGGCCAGTCTGTTCAATGGATGGGCCACTCTATTCAAATCCATGGACAACTGAAAGTCTGATTCAACTTACAGTTATGGCCCACCTGGCACAAAAAATCAGGCTACCCCACTCATCAAATGATCTGCAACTTTGAAACCAATGGGCAGCCGATGGTGGGACCCAACATACAATTGTGGCATGTTGACTAAGTGGTTGAGCTTGATTTATGGAGAATGATGGTATGGTGCGGATGTCCTACAATGGATATTCATGGTGAGGCCTACCCATTTTATGGTGCGGATGTCCTACAAAACTAGCGTCTTGGTGGGAATGATGGTAATGTACCAGAAGTGGTGGTGCTGTTGTCTGTGGGTGATAGGTTATCTTTTCATGGTCGCTAAGTAAATGATCTTAAAAATTAAAAAGAATGCTGTTCTCACTCTCGGGCCAGAAGGTTTGCTAGACCCACAGACACTTTCACAAGCAGAACAAGTGCCAACCAGCCACTCGTAAGGTGGTCTCCCACTCTGAAGATGATCATATGATCAGAGCCCCTCATCATGCAGGCTACACAGGCACGTTGAATGCAGGCCATCGGAAAGTATTTTTCGTTAATCATTCATTCCTGTGTAACGGTTATTGCCCACCTGATGAGTGGACCGGCCTGATTGTGGGGTTAGTTTTGCGTGGGCAGCAGGCCCCAATGATGAATGGCTGAAATCTTGCACAGGTATGATATGATTCCACGCATGACCCAGATAAGGCATGTTCACGGTGGGCCCTACCGAGTGATTGGTCCCCATCATCCTTGCGGGATCATCTTCGTGAACAACGAGAGAAATCTCTTTGATGTTTGAGAAATCCTGACACTACCACATAATATCTGTTTCGCTCGGTATCTATCTTTATTTTCTTGACTATGATCAAATACAGCGGTTGTGCTGTATGTGAAAATCATATCTATAGATTTTCATGCAATCGGTGGACAGAACATGATGATTACCTGCTATGGAACTTGTATTTGATGTCTTAAAATGTAGTCACATATAGGGCCAGTCGGTACGATTGGCAGACTGCTTGATGTCACCTTCGATGACATTGAACCGTGCTCAATCCCATGGAGAATTTTTGGATTTTCTTCAGTTGGTCCTGGACTAATAGGGAATTTTTTTCGATGCCATTGGAGGGCGCTTAATGACATCGAAGGTAAGGTTCGTTGCCATCGAACATAACTCGGTGCAATTGAGGTTTTTTGGAAAATCATGTCTTGTCTCTAGATAGTTGATGTGTTATTTTGATGCAATCGATGTGGCCTCGATGCCATTGAAGGATTAGTTTCAATGATATTGAAAATTATTCGATGCCATCGACAATTTTTGCGTAATTTTATGTAGAGTGACGATTTTGTGAGATTTGTTTGTAATTTTGCTGAGATTCTTCTATAGACTATATATATGGGGGTATTACTAGGGTTTTTAATTCATCTAAGGGTCTTAAAGAGTGTAGTAAGGATGAGATTCGAGGTCGTTTGAATCGGAGCTCTCTCTCTCTTTGTAATTTCTACTATTATAGTAATCATATGTTACTTCATGCCATGGTTTTTTTCGTGAAAGGGTATTTCCATGGTAAATTTGTTGTGTTTTTGTTATGCTTGCTTTTAGCGATTGGATTACTCTTCTAAATTCATCTCCGCGCACTCCTGCGGTTCCCCAACAAGGCCCACCCATTCATTTGGTGGGCCAATACAGCACGCTGAGCTGTACCATTGGCCGTCCAATGATTTGCTGCGTCCCATCCTATGGGTGGTTCAGTCGGACCTGATTGTAGAACAGTACGTGAGATGTGGAACGTTGGCAGGAAGTGTGATTAGGTGGTTCCATTCACTAGGTTGCCCATATGAAAAAAGAAAGGTTTAAATACAGTTGCCAACGGTTCACATCTACTGCAAGCATGTGACCATGCCTGATGAATGGATATTCCAGATGTGTGTACGGTCATCTTCATTGAAGGGGCCATCTCATGCACGGCTCAGATGTTTCAGGCACTTGACAGGTGAGGCTAATGAGATTACAAGTAGCCTTCTCACTTTTCCGTCTCTTTGGGAGGCCGTATCCAATGCAAGAATTTCTAAGATAAGCTCAGCGTACAAATTGACATGTGGGGCCCACCGTGGTGTTTTAATTAATCCGATCCATCCATCATGTGCGTGTCCCAATGTTCTCATAGGTAGGCAAAAATCTGGACGATCCGAAACTCATGTGGACCACACCACAGGGAATAATCGGGATGGGGATGCCCATTGTAAAAAAAGCCCTTCCAAATTGTATGTGTGGCCCACAATGTCTTGTGTATGCCATCTAATCCATTCATTAGATGCATACGGCTAGGACGAATGGACACCCAAAAACTACGGCCATTCCAAAACTCAGACGGACCACAGCACACGATTTTAGATATTTTAGGCATGATTTTACATTCTGTGGCCCCCCTGAGTCTTGCAATCCAAGGAGAATTTGGAGGGACACGCATGATGAACAGATTAGATGTCATTGAAACATCACTTAGGGCCCCACATGTCAATTTGTGGACTTTTTTTTTTTTTTTTGGGTCTAGCTGTGCAAAGAATGCACAATTCAATGGGTAGGATCCTTTGGTTAAGATCCTCTCATTTGTGCATTTTTGGGCTATAATCCATATCATTAATAAGGTTGGAAGTGATCTTCCTGGCTAGACGAGCCCAGCCCGCTTTAGACTGGGTTTGGGCCATTAGATGAACCTGGGCCTATCATGCATGGTTCCGTAATTTTTAATTGGATTGCGCCCAGTCATTTTAACCCAGCCTTGCCAGTCCGGACGTCATATATACATATGTTATATCCTAGTATGATACTCCAATCCTTGATTATGCAATCCGTGCATTTGAATGTAGGCCGTTGGTTTCGTTTCTCCATGTATGTGTTCACTACTTCAACAATGGACGCCGAATCCATGAACTTCTGTGGTCTAAAAACACACGAGGAGCGTTCGGTTGCACCAAATGGAACCGGATTGGTACTGAATAAATCAGCACGCGTGCTGATTAAACTCCGTGGGGCTATTATGATTTATGTGTTTTATCCATGGTTTTGGATCCTTTGTTCCTGTGAAACTTCGATTCCCTGCATTTTGATTGTGCTAGGTTACCACTAATGGCAACATTACCGCAGCATTAAATGCAGACTGTGATGTTGTGGCCCAATTACTTTGCAATGAACAGAAAAATAGGAAGGATCGTACCTATAACTACTTGTCATTAAATGCAAACTGTGACTACTGGTCCAATCACTTTGCAAAGGACAGAAAATTCATGTTTCACCTTGAGAAACCAAACTCTTTAATTTAGAGCTGAGCACCAGACAACTCGGACTGGCATACTGGAGTTGTCAGATTCGTTCAAACCTAGCTCAACCGCAACCACGTGGGTGAGTCAATTCAGGTAGACTTCACCCAACCTAAACTCTTTCTCTCTCCCTATATACATGTATACCCAAATGCTTAGCTGCACATTGGTTTGCACACAACTCTGTGCAAACTTTTTGAGAACTCATCATATGTGATGTGAGTCCCAAATCTGAACGGTCCACATTATGCAACACCTCATAAAACCTCCATGCTCCAACTTCTACTTTTATCCAAAACTTGGTAAGCCATGGAAAAGGAAAACAGTTTTCTCCCTTAATTTGCATCTCTCTTTTCTATAGCCTACTATAGTTTTAGACCAGGATGAAAATTGGTGCCTTGGGGTCTCATGGGATGCTGCATTACATGGACTGTTCAGATTAGACACCCATGGCACGTGTGCAAAGTTGCGCATGTGCCCGGATGCACAGGGAAGCATGCCCTTCTCTCTCTCTCTCTCTCTCTCTCTCTCTCTCTCTCCACACACACACCCACCCACCCACCTAAATCTAAGAGAAATTGACCATTGTAAACACCTGCTTTTACCCAGCGTCTTTTTTGAACCCTTCCAAACTTACCCTTCCATACTAAACTTTCGACTCTTTCCTAGACAAAAATACCCCTGCTTCTCAAGCCCAATCCCGTAACCAGTTTGCCTCCCTCCATTTCCACAAAAATCCTTTTTTTGTGGATGAAAATACCCTTGCCTTGCATTGCACCATCCTCTCCACTTCTGCAAAATCCCTTTATTTGGACAAAAATACCCCCACATTGGATCGCACCCTCTTCATACATCAATATTTTCTAGATTTTCTAAAAATAGTTCCTCCACTGAAGAAAGCACGCACCACAGATACATTTTAATATATTGCCTTAAATTGAGTAAATTTTTTGTGGGCCATTAAAGTGTTGGATCAAGCTCGCATCTGGGTTTTCAGTTCATCCATGTATACATCATCTTATGAACATGATGAATGACAAATAAAACATCATTGTGGGGCCTAGCAAGGTTTCAATGGTGGAATCACTGTTTCTTGTGGTATGATCCACTTGATATTTGGATGTGCTACGATTTTTGGCTCAAACCCCTTGAATTAGATGGAAAAACAGATGAACGTCATGGATAGTCCATATACATTCAAGGCGGGCCCAACTTAGTTAACTCAGTACGAAAAGAGCATACTGAGCAATCTGATTTCCAATTTGCGAGAGTTCTCGGTCCATTTGATCTACTTCTTGGCAATATGCTCGAGTCATCGTTGACATTCCCAGTGCATGATTGGTGAAATTCCCCGAGTAATTCATGAAGTTGATAGAGAAATGATAAAAATATGACCGAAAACTTCCACAAATTCATGTAATGTGATGGTAAATTTTATAAACTACTCTGTCAATTTTATGAACTGCTCGGTTAACTTCACTAAAGTACTCGTTGAATTTCATGTGAAGCTTGTTCAATTACATGTTAGGCTCATTCAATTTCACTTGAAGTTCATTCAAATTCATGTTAGCCTCACTGAATTTCATGTTTGCCTCACTAAATTTCATGTTTGCCTCTCTGAATTTCAAGTTAGCCTCGATCAAATTCAAGTTAACCTCACTTAATTTCATTATAGGCTCGTTTAATTTCACGTTAGGCTTGTTTCAATTCATTTGATGTTAGCCTCACTCAATATGATGTTAGCCTCGCTCAATTTCATCTTAGCCTCGCTCAATTACAAGTTAAGCTCGTTGAATTTCATGCTTGCCTCGTTCATTTTCTTTGAGGGTCGTTGAATTTCATGTTTGCCTTGTTGTATTTTATATTCTCTTTGCTTAATTTCATGTTTGCCTCGCTCAATTTCATATTTGCCTTGCTGAATTTTCAGTTTGCATCGCTGAATTTCTTTTGATGTTAGTTGAATTGCATCTTTACCTCATTGAATTGCACATTTGCCTCGTGAGTTTCTTGTTTGCCTCGTTGAATTTCATATTTGCCTCGCTCAATTTCCTTTGATGTTCGCTGAATTTCATGTTTGCCTTGCCGAATTTCTAGGTTGCCTTGCTCAATTTCATGTTTGTCTCGCTCAATTTCTAGTTTCCCTCGCTGAATTTCATGTTTGCCTCACTCAATTTCCTTTGATGCTCGTTCAATTTCCTGTTTGCCTTGTTGAATTTTTAGTTTGTCTTGCTGAATTTTTAGTTTACCTTGCTCAATTTGTAATTTGCCTCGCTCAATTTTAAGTTTGCCTTACTCAATTTCTAGTTTGCCTCGCTCAATTTCTAGTTTGTCTTGCTCAATTTTCAATTTGTCTCACTCAATTTCTAGTTTGCTTCGTTGAATTTCTAGTTTGCTTTACTGAATTTTCAGTTTGCTTCACTCAATTTTCACTTTGCTTCGCTCAATTTCTAGTTTCCCTCGCTCAATTTCATGTTTCCCTCGCTCAATTTCTAGTTTGCTTCACTGAATTTATAGGTTGCCTCGCTCAATTTTCAACTTGCCTTTCTGAATTTTCAGTTTGCCTCGCTCAATTTTCAGTTTGCCTCGCTAAATTTTTAGTTTGCCTCGCTGAATTTCTAGGTTACCTCGCTCAATTTTCAGCTTACCTCGCTCGATTTCCATTTTGCCTCGATGAATTTTCAGTTTTCCTCACTCAATTTCTAGTTTGCCTCGCTTAATTTCAGTGATCCAGACCATTGATAATATAGGCCAAATGTAATTGGTCTATGGACCAATAGAAGTCGATAGTATATGCCCACCCCTAATACACTGTGTATTTGTAACCCAGGACATTCAAACACTTCATTTGGCCTGAATGAATAGTCAGGACGATTATCCAGCTGTTTTACTATTCATGGAAGCCCTGGTGCAAATCAAGGGTGAATATACCTTCTTAACTGGTTCCTTTATTGTGACCCACTTGAGTTTTGGACCGATTTTATAGAATTAGCATCGCCATGAGGTCATATATCTGATGAGAGTGTTAGATGTGTTGCACACATCAAATGGGCCCCACAACATCTCGATAATTTTGTTAGCTTACGGTAGTGCCAATAGGTCAATACCCTTTGAACGGGTCCTTACATATTCTAACTTAGAGACCGGTGAAGAAAAAAAGAGAAAATTTTAGGGGATAGAGAGAAGAGTAAATTAGAGACCGGTGAAGAAAAAGAGAAGGGTTTTGTCACGCCCCAAACTCGAAAACCAGGCTCACAAAATTTTCGATCGCTGAATCTGGCACCGACAGCCTCCGTGGAATCCTATTCTCGGCTCCCAACTCCCATTCGCCAGGTTCCGATCCTGGGATGCTACGAGGAGAATTTTAAAGATCAGTTTGAATCGTGATAAGCATAACCCACAAACAATAACCAAGAACTCCATTACATTTCCACTATGATAAAAAACTTTACAAGTATAATGAGCATAAAGAGAAATACAATGATAAAGAATAAAAACTCCAAAATGATCTGCAAAGCGCTCCTGCCTCAACGTTGGTGCGCCCCAACGTCACCTGCACGCAACGGTCGTGCATAAGCTTATAGAAAGCTTAGAGGGTGGTGAAAGTGTGCGTGCAAGGTAGTAATATGATCATGCAATATCAGAGTAATGTGGAATATGCAGATGGATCCATAAATATCATGAGCGGTACCAAAGCTATGCGATGCAAGATGCAAGTCAAGCATACAATCCTCATCTAAGTCCACATGTCAATACAACTCAACTCTGAGATATCACCGAGGTCTAATACACTCTAAACCAGATCGTCGCCACATTGCGCGCAATAAGGTAAGTGGAAGAGACTTCACTATCCGTCTGCCAATATCGGGCTCGACTCGTCGATAGCGGACCCATTCCTCGAGCTGGTCAAACTCAGCCTAGCTTTGCCCCCTACTCTCGGGTGGGTAAGGCCTCACCCCCTTCCAACCGATCACGACATAGTGGAGAGCGTAGCCATATGGTAATCGACACTCAACGCTCATCTACCCACTCGGTCTAGACGTTGGAGCAACCTCTTGGTATCATAAGGGTTTAGGGACTTTCACGCAGGGATATCTATAGCACCCCATGTAAAATAAGATTTTCGGTATCCAATCATACCAACCACAATGCATCTATGGAGGCTACGGCCTTGATGTCGCTAGGGCGTTCAGTAACCATATCACAAAATGTGAAACGCATGAATCACACTATCCAATCATGCAGCAAATCCTTACACGTAGCGTGCGCTCATGTAGGGCAACACCGCCTAATCGGGAGCCCATAAACAACCTGTCCGAAGGCATATGCTATGATCAGTCACCTCTCATATTAAGCATACATATGATGCGTATGATCATGAGTTATGGAACTATACTAAACATGTAATAAAGTAATGAAATATCCTTACAACGCAGGTGGCCTAGACGGTCGACACACAACAAGTACTACCTATCAATGGGCCCTAGGGAGAGTCGTAATGTGGACATCCAACCAACATTATACTCGCAATGTGGACGTCAAACCAACATTGCTCCCAAGGCACGATCGTCGTAAACATCATTACATAATCCGTATTGGGATCACACATTGCAATGGACTTTAGGTACGTCCCATTGGGCCTTAAATGCATCAAATGGGTCATATCATATGGGCCTTTTATTCATCAAATGAGCCACATAAATGGGCCGCACCAATGGGCCTTATGTGCATTGCAATGGGTTATAACCCGTGGGCCTTAGATTGCATCAAATGGGCCTAATCTCATGGGTCTTATATGTAACAAATGGGCCATACCAATTGGGCCCCATTTGTACACCAAATGGGCCTCAACCCATAGGCCCCAGTACATCTCAATGGGCCTTAACCCATGGGCCTTACATGTATATTAAAATGGGCCTCAACCTTGGGCCACTAATACATCGAATGGCCCCATGACATGGGCCTTACATCCACATCAAAGTGGGCCTCAACCTTGGGCCACTAATACATCGAATGGCCCCATGACATGGGCCTTACATCCACATCAAAGTGGACCCCAATGGACTACCACAGATACATTAATATTGGCCTCATAAACATGCCAAGGTGGGGTCCACTTGGACTATGGATCTGGCTCATTTTTTTAACTCATACTATACAATGAGCTTTTAAAATGGATGAATGGACTTGGATGCAAACCATGCATCTTGGTGGGTCCAATACAAATGGACGGCACGGAGAGAATCACAAGCACAATTGGGTCCCACCGTCCATCCTTGGACGGTGTGGTGAAACAAACGCACCAAGGTGGGCTCCACCATCCATGGTGGACGGTGTGAATAAAGCACATACATCTAGTGGGCTCCACCGTCCACAGCAGTGGACGGTGCAATAAAACACAAACATCACAGTTGGCGGACGGTGGGAATCAACACACACATCACTGTGGGTCTCATGTGGGGCCCACCATCATGTTTATAAGCCATCTAAACCGTTGATAAGGTCACCTGGACCGAGATGAATAGGAAAAAAAATTTCATCTTGATCCAAAACTCCTGTGGACCAAAAAAATGGATTTTAATGGTAGAGGTTCAATCCCACTGTTTTCTGCAGCGTGGGCCACTTGAGTGTTGGATGGAGCTGAAACTTAGAGGGGGCCCACTACTTGAGGTGGCCCACCTCATGAACAGGTTGGATTTCACATATACATCATGGTGGGGCCCACGGCAGCAGCCGTGAGACGCTGTCCGCCCGCCCGCTGCACGCAGCACGCTGATGCTGCAGCGTCAGAGAGGCAGAGGCGCTGCCTCTTGCGTTTTTATATATTTTTTTATTTTTTTGTTTTCTTGAGAAAAATCACATGTGGGGCCCACTTCTCAAAAATCTACACCGTCTAATGGATTTAGGGGCTCAAAATACACTGAACAAGTCCAATGTTCAGCATTTTTAGCATGTAGATGCAGCCAGGTGGGTCAAAATAGCTTTAAATGGTAAGGAATACAGTTTTCTATGGTATGACCCACCTGATTAACAGATAAACCTCATTTTTTTTCCGGCTCAACGCCTAAAATGAGTTGGTAAAAGGGATGAACGACATGGATTGAACACATATATCAAGGTGGGGCCTGCATGAGCCGGCCCACCTAAAACCTTCCTTTTTTTCTCTTTTTTTTTTCCTTGCTACTGACGTGAATACACCCACGTCAGTACACAGACACCATGTTAGCCACCCCTCAGGGATCCATACCAAGACCTCCAGTGTTGAAACGAGGTACCATTCACTCGGTCTGCCACTTGAGCTATGGATCAAGGGTGTAGGGCCCCACGTGCACACATGGGTGGGCCACATCCTGAATGAGGATGGACGGTTGGGATGTTATGTAAACATCATGATATATCCCATATGGATGGGATCCACCAATAGATGGCTTGGATGCAAACATCATGGTGGGCTACACATCTTATCATCATCACAACCATACAAGAGGAAAAGATAGAGGAAAAAGAAAAGAAAAGAGAGATTGGATGGTGGTGGAGGGACCTCGCCACTATGGGCCCTCCATGATCATAATACAAACATAAAAAAAAGGGTCCCATCACAAGTGGACCTTGCAATAGCAAATCAACGGTGGATCACCCACCTTAGATCTTTTCTTCTGGGCTCCAATTGCTTCTTTGCTCCTTAGCTTCAATCCTAACAGAGGAGATGAGGTTTGGATGGTTGAGATGGGAGATGATGGGGTAGGAAAGTGGGCCACCTTTGTTGCTTGGGAAGACTTAGAGAGCTCATACGTAGGGGGTTTGGGTTGCTTGGAAAGAGTTTGAAAATGAGAGAGACTTGTAAAGGGAGAGAGAGAGAGAGAGAGAGAGAGAGAGAGAGAGAGAGAGAGAGAGAGAGAGAGAGAGAGAGAGTGATGGGTGATGGATGTGGTGAGTGATGGGTGTGTAAGAAATTCTTGACTTTTGTGGCCATTTGTGTAAGAAAGGCATGAGAGTGTAAGAACTTTTTGACTTTTGTGGTTGCTTAGGTATGGGTGAAAGGTGATGTGTACTTGACATGTACTTGACATGTGATGTGATAAGATTTGATTAATTGATGGGATTGATTTGACAAGTCGTAGAGATTCTCATGGGTTTCGCAACGCGCGGCGTTTTCCTCGCACTGAACGTTGGCCCACAACTCCTGACTAGGGTATCGCCTCAGCGCGCGAGTCACGGCATCGGAACCGCAGCGACGGCGCGGTCGCTATGGTAAGGGTCTTGGGTTTAGTCCACTCGGGTTGACGGCATACGAGTCAGGGTCACGCACAAATATCGATTAAGGGTCGAAGGTTGTCGGAATTCGACCAGTAAGACCGCGGAAGTCTAAGGAACGGTACGGACTAAGATATGGGTCTTACAGATCTCTCCTCCTAATAAAAATTTCATCCTCAAAATTTAAACAATCATCGCAACTAGGCATAACTCATGAGGAAGAAGAGACATAACATCCTCATATAAAATCAGAAATAACATACAAAATACAACACAAGATCAATCATTAAAGAGATGAGGATAATGCTCTTGAATCTTAGCATCGCGCTCCCAAGAAGCCTCCTCTACAGAATGGTGACCCCACTGAACCTTCACCAAAGGAATGACCTTGGTCCTGAGGACCTGCTCCTTCCGATCAAGTATACAAACTGGCTGCTCGATGTAAGAAGCTTCCTCACGAACCTCCAGCAGCTGCCAATCAATAACGGGAACTATGTCTGACCCACATTTTCTCAACATAGAGACATAGAAGACGTTGTGAACGCCAGACAACTGTGATGGCAAGGAAAGCCCATAGGCCATGGCGCCAACGCGCCCCGTGATCTCAAAAGGTCCTATGAATCTCGGGGCAAGCTTGCCTTTCACACCGAATCGAACTACGCCCTTCATGGGCGAGACCTTGAGATACACATGGTCCCCTACATCAAACTCTAAGGGACGACGCTGACGATCAGCAAAACTCTTCTGTCGACTCTGAGCTGTGCGCATCCTCTGCCTGATGATGTCAATAGTCTCTGACGTCTCCTGCACAAGCTCGGGACCTAGGAGACGACGCTCTCCAATCTCGGTCCAACAACTCGGTGATCTGTATGGTCTGCCATATAGTGCCTCAAAAGGAGCCATGCCGATGGTCGCCTGATAGCTGTTATTGTACGCGAACTTAGCCAATCACAGATGCTCATCCCAGCTACCCCCGAAATCAATCGCGCAAGCCCGAAGCATATCCTCAAGGATCTGGTTGACCCTCTCAGTCTGGCCATCGGTCTGCAGATGGTTCGCGGTGCTGAACTGCAAATCAGTCCCCATCGCTCGCTGGAAGCTCCCCCAAAACTGAGATATGAACCTCGAATCTTGGTCAGAAACGATCGAGATTGGAATGCCATACAGTCTCACGATCTCCTCGATGAATAATCTCGCAAGCCGGTCCATAGACCAAGTCGCACGCATCGCCAAGAAATGTGCCGACTTCGTCAGACGATTCAAAACAACCTAAATGACGTCATGACCTCGTTAAGTCCTCGGCAAGCCCATAATGAAATCTGTCGACACGTGCTTCTACTTCCACATCGGGACGCTCAACGGCTGAAAAAGACCAGGAGGTCTCTGATGATCAGCCTTGACATGCTGGCACGTGTCACACTCGGCCATAAAACTGGTAATCTGACGATTCATCCTCGCCCAAAAATACTGTTGTTTCATGTCACGGTACATCTTCATCGAGCCAGGGTGGATAGAAAATCGCGATCGATGTGCCTCGGTCATAAGATCTCTGCGTAACTCTGGAATATCTGGGACACATAATCGACCTCTAAAGCGAAGTCCACCATCTGCACCAATTTGTCAATCTACCTGACTCTCAGATGTAGCCTCAGCCATATAACTCTGCAACGACTCATTAGCCTGCTGAGCCTCGATCACCTTAGCAACAAGAGAAGGTTGAATCGACAGGCTCGATAACTGCACGATAGAAGACTGCAGCCCGAACTGAAAATCATAATCTGCGATATCCTCAAGCATCCGCCACTCCTGAATCATCATATACGCTACCAGGCCTCGTGGCTGACGGCTGAGGGCATCTTCCACCACGTTCGCCTTACCCGAGTGGTACTGAAGGTCAAAATCATAGTCTTTCAGGAGTTCCATCCAGCGCCTCTGCCTCATATTCAACTCAGACTGCGAGAAGAGCTACTTCAAGCTCTTGTGATCAGAGAAGAGCTCGAACCTGACCCCATAAAGATAGTGCCTCCACACTTTCAGTGCGAAGACAATTGCAGTCAACTCCAGATCATGTGTAGGATAGATCAGCTCATGGACCTTGAGCTGACGAGACACGAAGGCCACTAGTCTCCCGTGCTGCATCAGGACAACACCCAAACCGATATGTGAGGCATCAGTAAATACAATAAATCCGTCACTCTCAGAGGGAAGAGTGAGGACAGGAGTGGACGTCCGACGGTCCTTCAACTTCGTAAATGCTCGCTCCTAAGCATCACTCCAAATAAACTCTGTAGCCTTCCGAGTCAACCTGGTCAGCAGGGCTGCAATATGAGAGAAGCCCTCAATGAAATGTCGATAATAGCCCGCTAAGCCAAGAAAACTACGGATCTATGTCGCAGTCGTGGGCTGGCCCCACTGACGCACTGCCTCGACCTTCGAGGGGTCCACTGCGACACCCTCCCTTGTTACCACGTGACCGAGGAACTTCACCTCCTCCTGCCAGAACTCGCACTTCTCCAGCTTCACATACAACTGGTGTGCGCGGAGAATTTGTAAGGTAATCTCCAAATGCTGCTCGTGCTCCTCACAGGTCCTCAAATAGATCAGAATGTTGTCAATGAAGACTACAACAAACTGATCGAGATATGGGCGGAAGACCTCGTTCATTAGTTGTATGAAGACCGCGGGTGCATTGGTCAGCCCGAAGGACATGACCTGGAACTCAAAATGACCGTAACGCGTCCTTAATGCTGTCTTCGGAAAGTCCTCATTTAGGACCCGAATCTGATGATAACCAGAACACAGGTCGATCTTCGAAAAGAACTGTGCACCCTGCAGCTGATCAAACAAATCAAAATTAGGGAGCGGGTATTTGTTCTTAATCGTGACTTTGTTGAGATCGTGATAGTTAACGTAAAGCCTCAACGAACCATCCTTTTTCTTCACGAAGAGTATCAGTGCTCCCTACGATGAACTGCTCGGACGGATAAAGCCCAACTCGCGCAACTCCTCCAACTGCTTCTGCAGTTCCCGTAACTCCAATGGTGCCATATGATACAGGGCCTTCGAAATAGACGCGGTACCAGGCACAAGATCAATCTGAAACTCGGTGAGTCGATGATGCGGTAATCCTGGAATCTCCTAAAACACATCGGAAAAATCATAAACCACGGACAAATGGTCGATACAAGCGGCAACAGGCTGCTCAACGGCGCAAGACATCAAACAAGATAACGGCTTTCCTCTGGGCTCTGCAACGAACTGGAACTGTGGCACGCTGGGTATACAAAACGTAACTGTCCTCAGGGCGTAGTCCAATATGACATAGTACTCGGCGAGCCAATTCATGCTCAGGATGACATTAAACTCGGACATCGGCAATGCAAACAGATCGATAGACAAAAAGGTATCCCCAACTAGAACGGGGCAAGAGGAGCAAAATCAGCCCAATACTGCAGTCCTCCCCAAGGGAGTTAATACTGATAGGCTCTCACAAGAAGACTCCAACGATAAGCTAGTCGATCGACAGAAGCTCTAGGCCACAAAAGAATGTGATGCACCGGAATCAAATAACACACATGCAATGCATGTAGAGACTGAAAGTATATCCTTAACTACTCCTCCGGATGATTGCGGATCCTGCTGAGCCGTATAGAACCTAGCCTAAGCTGGCTGGGGAGGTGCCTGTTCCCTCTGAGCGTGCTGCTGCTGCTGATGGGGTCACTGAGGCGGTCAAAACTGCTGCCTCTGCTGCTGCGGCCTCGGAGGCTGGTACTGATGTTGCTGCTGAGGTGGCCTCGGTGGTAGGGGCTGCTGTCGCTGATGCTGTGGGGGTCTCTGCTGCGGCTGTGGTGGAGGATGATGTGGAGCCCTATGTTGTTGTGGACCTCTTTGCTGCTGCTGGGGGCTGGGACACTCCCACGAACTTGTCCCGTCACACCGCACCTAAAACAAGTGTGGGTGAACTGCCTCAAAGGTGGTGCTGGAGGTGCTGCTGGTGCTCGGAAGGCTGGGTGACCTGTATGCCTCTGATGCTGTGGTCGATGTTGCTGAGAGTCACTGGAAGGAGCTTGCCTCTTCCGGTCTCTCCTCTGACCGCGATCAGACTGAGAACCGGCCCACTCAGCCTCAAAAATCTGGGCCTTCCGTACCACTTCCTCAAAAGTCAGGAGCTCATGCCCAATAACACGGCCTCGAAGGCCGTAACGCAAGCCGTCCTCGAAGCGGCGGGCTCTCCTCTCCTCCTCATCTACCAGTAAGGTACGAATCTAAACAGTGCTACAAAGTGAGCCGCGTACTGGGCCACTGTTATATCGCCCTGCACCAGGGCCTCGAACTCCAACGCTCGCTGTCGTCGGATGTGATCAGGGAAGTACTGTCGTTCAAACCGATCCATAAAATCCTTCCATGTCCATACAAAGTCGACGCCTGCTGCTCGGGAAACTGATGCCCACCAGTGCTCAACCTCACCATAGAGAAGAAATACGGCTAGTCGAACTCGCCGCTCAGTCGTACATCCCGTTGTCTTAAATATCTTCTCCACATCAGCGCGCCATCTCTCAGCTACTGTCGGGTCTGGCTCACCCTAGAAACGCGGGGGATCGAGCCGTCGAAACTCTCTAAGGAGGGCACTCGCGCGCTCCTGCTCTGCCTGGGCCAGTGAAACAACGGGGTGCCTGCCCTGCCCCTGAAGTGCAGCCGTCACAGCCTGTAACATTTACTGCAACTGGGAGGCACTCACGGATACGGTCGGGTCCGTACCAGTCTCTGGTGGAGGAGCAACATACTTAGGATAGGCAGTAGGAATCTCTGGTGGTGGAATGGGCATCATAGGTGGTAATGCGAGAGCCGCAGGTGGTGGAGCGGGATCCTCAGGTGGTGGTGCGGGAGTCGATCGGGTAACACTCCTGGGCGGCATGTCCTATAGGAAAGAGTGAAGGCGCCTATCAACTTGAAAGCTCTCGAAGGCACGCATGTTAAGGGTCTGTAATGGGAGATCGCCAAGCTATCCGAACTTCGGAACTTAGTCATTCTAAACTCATAGCAGACATGTAATGTTGTTCTCGGTTATTTCAAAGTTATGCTCTTATCCAACTTCTATCACGCCCCAAACTCGAAAATCAGGCTCACAAAATTCCTGATCGCCGAATCTGGCACCGACAGCCTCTGTAAAACCCCATTCTCGGTTCCCAGCTCCCATTCGCCAGGTTCCGATCCTGGGATGCTATGAGGAGGATTTTCAAGATCAGTTTGAATCATGATAAACATAACCAAAAGCATAATCCAAAAACAACAACCAAGAATTCCATTACATTTCCACTATGATCAAAAACTTTACAAGTACAATGAGCATAAAGGGAAATACAATGATAAAGAATAAAAACTCCAAAATGATCTGCAAAGCGCTCCTGCCTCAGCGCTGCTACGCCTCAACGTCACCTTCACGCAACGGTCATGCATAAGCTTATAGAAATCTTAGAGGGTGGTGAAAGTATGTGCGCAAGGTAGTAATATGATCATGCAAGATCAGAGTAATGTGGAATATGCAGATGGATCCATAAATATCATGAGCGGTACCAAAGCTATGCGATGCAAGATGCAAGTCAAGCATACAATCCTCATCTAAGTCCACATGTCAATACAACTCAACTCTGAGATATCATCGGGGTCTAATATACTCTAAACCAGATCGTCGCCACATTGCACGCAATAAGGTAAGTGGAAGAGACCTCACTATCCGTCTGCCAATATCGGGCTCGACTCGTCGATAGTAGACCCATTCCTCGAGCTGGTCAAACTCAGCCTAGCTTTGCCCCCTACTCTCGGGCGGGTAAGACCGCACTCCCTTCCAACCGACCACGACACAATGGAGAGCGCAGCCATCTGATAATCGGCACTCAAAGCTCATCTACCCACTCGGTTTAGACGTTGGAGCAACCTCTTGGTACCATAAGGGTTTAGGGACTTTCACCCAGGGATATCTATAGCACCCTGTAACACCCTGAAAATCGGGGGTCGGGTAGAAACCCAACTTCTGAGTTTCAGAATGTCACTTATGCAACATAGATAATGATAAATGCATGTTGTCTGTAAAATGACATTAAACAAGATTGATACTAAGCCAAAATAGCATATCATACTCCACAGATAGTTAAATTAGCAAGTGAAAGACTATGATAAATACATAAAATATATAATTGATTGTAAGTCTCCAGAGTGTGAACATGTAATCAGGTTAATTAAATACATGTATACTGTAAAAATGGAAAGAAAAGAATATACATGAGTGCTCCAAAAATATAAAATGACAAGTGTCAAGGCATCTAATCAACCTCCCTATAATCCCGTCGATCAGAACACGGAGGAGAAGTCCTCCTCATCATCATACAAATTCAGTTCCGCTTCACAAGCAGCGCTATCATCTGCAACTACAACAGGGACTGGTGGGTGTTGCAAACACCATCCCGTAACGTGGGAGTGAGTGATCAACTCAGTGGAATAATAGAGCAAAGATTAGCATGTTATCAAATTGATCACGCGATAATAGCAAAACAATCAATCAAACATTCTTAAATACTGTTGTTAATGTATGCATGAAATGACATGATGAATGCCCTCATCGACATACTCCCTCATACGGCACCATCTTACTCCGGTGACATGCTTTCTTCCCGCAGTGTTCCACATCTTCCAGGCACATGCAATGCGATATGGATAATGATTACCAAGTTGTTATTAGTCCTTTTCATACAGCAGGATTGGGAAACTAGGGTATCTTCCTTATATCAATCCCAACATAGATCCTGCCTAGGGTCGTTACTCCTAGTAATCTCATACGATGTTATATTTATAGGTCGCTGCAAGGGCTGTCAGGGCTGTTGCACGCACTCGTTGCTCCTCTCCCCCATCACCTTATCAATACAGGCCTATTATATCCTTAAGACTGCATCAGGACTCGTCGCCCCCATGCGGTGTCAGGATAAACTCAAGGTCACTATAAAGAGCTCGTCACCAATCAGTGTAGGCCGACAACAAGAATATAGTGTCCCATACCACCATAATCTGCTCAGAGTAGGGTGCTCACTGGTCACTACGGGGAGGTTTGTGGCCCCAGCGTAGGCCGACAGCTCGACCACGGTGTCCCATACCACCATGCCCGGCTCATGAATCTTTATGGATTAAGGTACCATGGTTAACAGAATTTTCAATAGTAAGTTCAGTACCCTAGGTTCAAGCAGTTATGACAAATACAAGGTGAACATACAATGGTCAGTCGGGTTACTTGGTGAGTCCGACTAGCACGATCGCACGTTGAATCGACTGACATGAAGTGCACAAGCACTTTGTGTGGTCTGACCACTGCCGACGACTCTAGTACGACTCGGGTTCGTCATGCACATCCTTCGTGGCGAATAGAATCCAACCACGAATTCTAAACTATTACCGACTGCCTGGACTAGAGTATAGACCCAAGCACATGTAATGTGAAACAGTAATCAGATGAGAGAGGCAGAATTGAAATACAAGAAATTCCAGCATGTTATCAGCATGTTGTAACGTACATCATAAGCAGTTAACCAAACACGAGTATTTCACTCATAAGGTAACCAATTCAAATACAACAAGTATGGAGGAAATCATGTGCATCATTAAATTGGTTGAGAATCCATTCTCAACGCTAATCTACAGCCCCACTTACTCAATACTTACTAATACAGACATTTATACAAACACTTAGTCCACACAATTCCAACGTACTTAACGTATGTTGATTTCAACATATAATATGACAGATCCTTATATCAAGGAGTTTTCTAGTACACACAATCATGTTCTTACATTCAAAACATATGGCAGGCATAAATCATATTGATTTAGGCATTTCAACAAACACTCAGTCTACACACATTAGTCTACATAGCATATGTCGACCAATATGTGCATTAGGGCGAATCTCTTCGCCAAACAGATCATACATCCATAACTAGTATAAATACACGGCAAATACCCATGTCAATCATATCGGCAAAATACGTACGTGTACAGTGTTTCCTACAAATACCTAAAATACCCTAAATCTCATATTCTTCGTACGTATACGGAATAAAAAACGGACAGTATGTTGTACATGTCAAATAGCATCCTCATCAGCAATCTACCATTAAACGACATTGAAAACTTTGAAAACAGGTAATCTAAGCATCTAAAATCCTCACCTTAAACTAGAAATTATGAAACGGAGTTGATTCAGACGATAAGTCTTCGTCAACGGCGGGTACGCTACCTATGACATGAAACAGGTTAGCTATACCAACACTACAACTATTCTAAGCTTCAAATCGGGTTAGGGTTAGGATTTCTTACCTAAGAATGGAGCTGAAAATACCAGAATGGCGGTGCAGAAGCGGCGGCTATGGAACATGGAGCAGCAGGGAAGAATCCCAGGAGAGAGCTCCAAATCTCCCTCCCTTTCTCTCTCTCTCCCTCTCTTTTCTCTCTTCTCTCTCCAAATTTGTATGGAATGAAAGAGTAAGGGTTTAAGCCCTTTTTATAAGTCCAAAAGTGACGAAAATAGACTTAGGGCCAAAGTATACTTATTTTATGTCCAAATACGGACTGTTCTGTCTCAACGGAGCATTTCTTGAGGTCCCCTGGCCGAATGCGGTCGGACTTAAGCTCATGGATACTGGATCCTGCTCACATCAAGTTTTCAGTCTGGTAGTATTCCCAGATCGCACGTGGCGGACCAGTTTCAGTTCAACGGCTACCGGTACTCGATCAGGGCCACAAGTGCGTTGACATGTAAGGGCCACCTATCCTGATCTAAGGGTAAAATTTGATTGAATTCTGACGGTCAGAACGCTTAGAAAATGTCGCGCAAGCGACACGTGCCAGATTTCATAAATTATATTAATTTCTAACATTTCTCACACTCTTCACTCTGAACTCAAGGAAATCGTCGTGTGATATCATTTGGACTTAATTTTCGAGGTGATTGTCAAGTCCAACTAGGCGGTCAGGATTGTCTAAGTTCGGGATAATCGGACTTTCGACGTGTGGTCCAGAGCTGATACAAAGTTTCAAGGTGCTCCCGAGAACAATCGGGAATAGAGTTTGATCCTAGGTTTTACGGTATTGTAGCGTCACCTATCCTATACGTTTTGACTCTAGCAGATCGTATTGAAAGTGATTGGTAAGAATTTCACAGGTCATCTAGTGCGGCGCTAGTTGATTCTCGTTGGATTTCTAAAGGAAGTAGCCTTTATTGATTTTTGTTTGAGATGAGATTTGAAGGGTGGAGAGAGGGTGTTTGGAAACGAAAGAAAGAAGAGTTTGGAGGGGTGATTTTTACCAAAAGTCAGGCATTTTGGTGAGAAAGGAGAGATTGGAGGGTCACTTTGTGAAGGAGGTACCTGATTGGGGAGGTTATAAGGGACGACCCACATATCAGGGGGCTACCCTAACCATTTAAGGACGTCGACCCAAAATTTAGCCCGAGTGGGGCCCCTCGTACGGCAAGCCCTCGCCGGTCAAACTGCAAACCGACGATGCCGGCCACATAGGGCATGGTCCCCCTGTCCAGGAGGTCCCAAATTTATGTGGGACCCACCCTAGTTCATTGTCTTTTAGCCTAGATAGGCCCATGACTCCGTTTAGGGTGTTTCGGGGCCAGTTTGTAAATCGAAATGAATTTCTACAGCATATAGCATATGATTTTGAGGTAGGAGACGCTAATCTATCCAACTAACCTATCTATTTTGTTAGATTTCAAAAGGTTAAAGGTTGAAATCCATTTTACCCATTTATTTACTATTCACAGTAATTTTTAGCTTCGGTATTATTCTTCATCATTAATACCCTAGGATTGGTGTTCTTTACTATTTAAACTTGAGAAGTCATGTCTAATATGAAAGTACTTGGAGAAATTTGAAGAATGAGGTGGTGAAAGGTGAGTTTTGAAGGAAATGGATTGAAAAGCGATTTCTTTGGCTTTGGGATTGAGCTCTGAAAGTGATAAGGTTGACCCATTGCCTAAGGACATCTAACCCCAGGTTAGTAAAAATTTGAGGTGTTACACACCCCATATAGAAAAAGATTTTTGGTATCCAATTCTGCCAACCACAATGCATCTGTTGAGGCTACGGCCCCGATGTCGCTAGGGCGTTCAGTAATCATATCACAAAATGCGAGATGCATGAATCACACTATCCAATCATGCAGTAAATTCTTGCACGTAACGTGCGCTCATGTAGGACAACACCACCTAATCGGGAGCCCATAAACAACCTACCCGAAGGTATATGCTATGATCAGTCACCTCTCATTTCAAGCATACATATGATGCGTATGATCATGAGTCATGAAACTATACTAAACATGTAATAAAGTAATAAAATATCCTTACAACGCAGGTGGCCTAGACGACCGACACACAACAAGTACTATCTATCAATGGGCCCTAGGGAGAGTCGTAATGTGGACATCCAACCAACATTATACTCGCAATGTGGACGTCAAACCAACATTGATCCCAAGGCACGATCGTCGTAAACATCATTACATAATCCGTATTGGGATCACACATTGCAATGGACTTTAGGTACGTCCCATTGGGCCTTAAATGCATTAAATGGGTCATATCATATGGGCCTTTTATTCATCAAATGAGCCACATAAATGGGCCGCACCAATGGGCCTTATGTGCATTGCAATGGGTCATAACCCGTGGGCCTTAGATTGCATCAAATGGGCCTAATCTCATGGGTCTTATATGTAACAAATGGGCCATACCAATTGGGCCCCATTTGTACACCAAATGGGCCTCAACCCATAGGCCCTAGTACATCTCAATGGGCCTTAACCCATGGGCCTTACATGTATATCAAAATGGGCCTCAACCTTGGGCCACTAATACATCGAATGGCCCCATGACATGGGCCTTACATCCACATCAAAGTGGGCCTCAACCTTGGGCCACTAATACATCGAATGGCCCCATGACATGGGCCTTACATCCACATCAAAGTGGACCCCAATGGACTACCACAGATACATTAATATGGGCCTCATAAACATGCCAAGGTGGGGTCCACTTGGACTATGGATCTGGCTCATTTTTTTTAACTCATACTGTACAATGAGCTTTTAAAATGGATGAATGGACTTGGATGCAAACCATGCATCTTGGTGGGTCCAATACAAATGGATGGCACGGAGAGACTCACAAGCACCATTGGGTCCCACTGTCCAACCTTGGACGATGTGGTGAAACAAACACACCAAGGTGGGCTCCACCGTCCATGGTGGACGGTGTGAATAAAGCACATACATCTAGTGGGCTCCACCGTCCACAGCAGTGGACGGTGTAATAAAACGCAAACATCATAGTTGGCTACACCGTCCGCTAGACGGTAGGAATCAACACACACATCACTGTGGGTCTCATGTGGGGCCCACCATCATGTTTATAAGCCATCCAAACCATTGATAAGGTCACCTGGACCGAGATGAATAGGAAAAATAAATTTCATCTTGATCTAAAACTCTTGTGGATAAAAAAAATAGATTTTAATGGTAGAGGTTCAATCCCACTGTTTTCTGCAGCGTGGGCCACCTGAGTGTTGGATGGAGCTGAAACTTGGAGGGGGCCCACTACTTGAGGTGGCCCACCTCATAAATAGGTTGGATTTCACATATACATCATGGTGGGGCCCATGGCGCAGCCATGGGACGCTGTCCGCCCGCCCGCTACACGCAGCACGCTGCTGCTGCAGCGTCAGAGAGGCAGAGGTGCTGCCTCTTACGTTTTTATATTTTTTTTGTTTATTTTGTTTTCTTGAGAAAAATCACATGTGGGGCCCACTTCTCAAAAATATACACCGTCCAATGGATTTAGGGGCTCAAAATACATTGAACAAGTCCAATGTTCAGCATTTTTAGCATGTAGATGCAGCAAGGTGGGTCAAAATAGCTTTAAATGGTAAGGAATACAGTTTTCTATGGTATGGCCCACCTGATTAACAGATTAACCTCATTTTTCGGCTCAACACCTAAAATGAGTTGGTAAAAGGGATGAACGACATGGATTGAACACATATATCAAGGTGGGGCCTGCATGAGCCGGCCCACCTAAAACCTTCCTTTTTTTCTCTTTTTTTTTCTTGCTACTGACGTGAATACACCCACGTCAGTACACAGACACCATGTTAGCCACCCCTCAGGGATCCATACCAAGACCTCCAGTGTTGAAACGGGGTACCATTCACTCGGTCTGCCACTTGAGCTATGGATCAAGAGTGTAGGGCCCCACGTGCACACATGGGTGGGCCACATCCTGGATGAGGATGGACGGTTGGGATGTTATGTAAACATCATGATATATCCCATATGGATGGGATCCACCGATAGATGGCTTGGATGCAAACATCATGGTGGGCCACACATCTTATCATCATCACAACCATACAAGAGGAAAAGAGAGAGGAAAAAAGAAAGAAAAGAGAGATCGGATGGTGGTGGAGGGACCCCGCCACTATGGGCTCTCCATGATCATAATACAAACATAAAAAAAAAGGGTCCCATCACAAGTGGACCTTACAATAGCAAATCAATGGTGGATCACCCACCTTAGATCTTTTCTTCTTGGCTCCAATGGCTTCTTTGCTCCTTAGCTTCAATCCTAACGGAGGAGATGAGGTTTGGATGGTTGAGATGGGAGATAATGGGGTAGGAAAGTGGGCTAACTTTGTTGCTTGGGAAGGCTTGTAGAGCTCATACGTAGGGAGTTTTGGTTGCTTGAAAAGAGTTTGAAAATGAGAGAGACTTGTAAAGGAGAGAGAGAGAGAGAGAGAGAGAGAGAGAGAGAGAGAGAGAGAGAGAGAGAGTGATGGGTGATGGATGTGGTGAGTGATAGGTGTGTAAAAAATTCTTGACTTTTGTGACCGTTTGTGTAAGAAAGGCATGGGAGTGTAAGAACTTTTTGACTTTTGTGATTGCTTGGGTATGGGTGAAATGTGATGTGTACTTGACAAGTGATGTGATAAGATTTGATTGATTGATGGGATTGATTTGACAAGTCGTAAGATTCTCATGGGTTTCGCAACGCACGGTATTTTCCTCGCACAGAACGTTGGCCCACAACTCCTGACCAGGGTATCACCTCGGCGCGCGAGTCGCGGCATCGAAACCGCAGCGACGGTGCGGTCGCTATGGTAAGGGTCTTGGATTGAGTCGACTCGGGTTGATAGCATATGAATCAGGATCACACGTAAATATCGATTAAGGGTCGAAGGTTGCCGAAATTTGACTAGTAAGACCGCGGAAGTCTACGGAACGGTACAGACTAAGATATGGGTCTTATAGGTTTATATTTTAAAAATTTTAAAAATAGAAAAAGAAAAGTTCATTATTTTAAAATAAGAGAGAAAATCGGGTTTACATTTTAAATTTTTGAAAAAGCTAATTGGCTAGGTTGGGCAAATGGACTTTTAGATAGCTATATCCAGGCTCGACTTGCTTGAGAAATGAGCTCAAGATTTAAGCTTCAATCTGGTCCTCGAGCTTGATACTTCAGCCTAAGCCCATTCTAAATTGAATCAGGCTTGAAAGCCTACTGGGCTAGCCTAGCCCGTCGACAATCCTTTCCTACTTTTTTTTTTGTTGAAAAATAAATAGTTATATCTAGGCACCCACCTAAGTATATTTTGAAATTTCAGTTTGCCTTGCTCAATTTTCAGCCTGCCTTACTGAATTTCATGTTTGTCTCGCTGAATTTCTAATTTACCTCGCTTAATTTCTAGTTTTCCTCGCTCAATTTTAAGTTTGCCTCGCTCAATTTCTAGTTTGCCTTGTTGAATTTTCAGTTTCCCTTGTTCAATTTCTAGTTTGTCTCGCTCAATTTCTACTTTGCCTCATTGAATTTCTAGATTGTCTCGCTTAATTTTCAGTTTGCCTTCCTCAATTTCTAGTTTGCTTTGTTCAATTTTTAGTTTGTTTCGCTGAATTTCTAGTTTGCTTCGCTCAATTTTTAGTTTTCCCGGCTCAATTCCTAGTTTGCCTAGCTTAATTTTCAGTTTGCCTGACTCAATTTCTAGTTTACCTCGTTGAATTTCTAGGTTGCCTCGCTCAATTTCTAGTTTTTCTTGCTCAATTTTCAGTTTGTCTCGCTCAATTTCTAGTTTTCCTCGCTCAATTTCATGTTTTCCTTGCTCAATTTTCAGCTTGCCTCGCTCAATTTCTAGCTTACCTCGCTGAATTTTCAGTTTGCCTCGCTAAATTTTTAGTTTGTCTCGCTGAATTTTCATGCTTCCCTCCTCAATTTCTAATTTGCCTTGTTGAATTCCTTGTTCGCCTCACTTAATTTTCAGTTTATCTCGCTAAATTTTCAGTTTGTCTTGCTGAATTTCTAGTTTGCCTCTCTGAATTTTTATGCTTCCTTCGCTCAATTTTTAGTTTGCCTCACTCAATTCCTAGTTTTGCCTTGCTCAATTTCATGTTTGCCTCGATTAATTTCATGTTTGCCTTACTTAATTTCAGTTGAAACTTATTTGATTTCATCTGAAGCTCACTCAAATTCATCAAGTGCTTGATTGTTTTCAATTATGCCTGATTTTTTATACTATGAGCCACTAAATATATAGTGAGCTTTAATTTTGATATATTTTGCAATTCATGTTTGTAGGTGACGATTCTTCTACTGAATTCCCAAACCCATCCTCTAAGTTGTCACGCCCCAAAATTCGGTTCCTGAGTTGGCTAGGCCCAAACCTGAATTCCAGGACTGTGAGTTGAAAAGGTTGAGCTAAATGTCCTAGAAGAGGGCGGGGGGGGAGGGGGGTGAATACGGCAATGCCAAATTTAAAAATAAAGCGTAGAAATAAAGACTTAATAAGCAGTTGATAGCACAATAGAAAGCAAGTATTGAGAGGTTGATAAAAACTTAGTTTTAAGGATAACTTGACACCAAAAACCTATGGTTTATGGCAGGACAACCTTACTAGAACGTGGGTGAGTATCAAAAACTTAAACTCAAATGGAGGTGAAAGAAATAATAACTAATCTATAACAACATTCACCACACAATGCTTGAAAAACAAAGATTACAACATTCACGTCCATAATACATCCCATGATCTTAAACCACGAAATGATAAAGAAATAAATCAAACATCCACCAAGCACTAGAGAATTATAGTGGTTTGTGTGTGTACACCAACTATCTGAAAATAGCCACACTACTCTACTCCTAATATCTACTCCCTCGGGATATTAGCGTTCACTAATCAAATAGGTTTTTCAAGGTTCACCTAAAACCTTCACAATCGTATTTTAAGTGGGCTCACACAATGACAAACCCACACTCCGAGATTTTCTGGTTGATCTTAGAAAAAACCAAATGAGATTTTCTGGTTTATCTCATAAACCAAGCAAAATTGAATTACAAAAAAGGAAACACTTATCTATATGAAGATTCTGAAGTAGCCCGTTGGAACTAACTTGATGACGACGTAGATGTTCAACGTTCAGTCTCACAAGTGTATAGGGTTCTAGGTCTAGATTATTTTTAATTTAAATCAACCTGTGCTAGTTTGATTTGATTTCGATCACGAGAAAAGGTAAGTCAAATGTCCCTTTTCAAAATTAGATTGGAATAGAGATTTAAAATCAAATAACAAGAGTTACTTATAAAGAATTTAAAATATGCACAAAATAGCTTACAATGAACACAAAATTATCTCAGAGTGATTGCTTAAAAGTAATTAGAATTGAATAGAAAACTCTGAAATTTAAGTGCTATTTATATGTGAAAAATCTGTTCACTCGACTGGCATTAGGTTTGCTTTGACTGGCATTAGGTCCAATAGATTTTCAAAAATTCTGGAGTGATAAGATTTGGCAGGTGCTCGACTGGCCTTGTAGGTCCCACGATTGGTCGAGTGGTCTGCTCGACTGGTCGTGGACCACACATGACTGATCGAGTGGGGCTAGAATGCTTGCTGTAATTCGATTCGAGCCCTGCATGACCGGTCGAGCACTGTTCACTTGACTAGTCAAGCAGTTTCCAAGACTAGTCGAGGACTAACAGAAAAATTCTGAAAAATTGTAATAAATCCTTGACTGGTCAAGAAAATTGTAGGACTGGTCGAGCCAGTGCTAGGGATAATTGAACAAACAACCTATTAACTTATAAAATGATCGATATAAAGTATGAAATGAACGTAACATGCTGTAAGGTGAATCTAGGTCATTCATACATTACTTGTGAGATAGAACGTGTGAACCATCAAGCTATTGAACACATCAGCAGCTTTAATTCTTGCAATATTCAAAGCTTGAACTCAACGTATCAAATTTTGTCTTCAATTAGGACTTGAGTTCATGGATGTTTTCGGTTACAGAACTTGAACCGCAATATTGCGATTGGGTTCTTGAATGTTGAGTCTTCAATCAACACTTGAAACTCATACACTTTCTTCAGCCTGAAGATCTCAGCAAGTTCGTCGTAGATATTGGCAAGATTGATTCAACACGATCGTTGAAGATTCAAAACAAATCAAAGCACAAGCTTGATACATAAAATACATAAGCATGACACAAACTCGAATTGGTCTGGCACACCAAAATTTGACTAAACTTAGGGTTTCCAACATAGCAATTTCAATCTCCCCCTTGTCAAATTTGTGACGAAACCAAAAATACGAGTCATGCAATAGATATTCAATAAGAACACATGCTCAATAAAGAATGATGCACCACTTAGATAACAATTGATCTACAACATTTGATCAATAAAGAATCTTGCACCATCTTTGCAATAAAGAATCATGATCACACCAAGCAACTCATGCACCATCTATGCAATAAAGAATCATGATCACACCAAGAAACTCTCCCCCTTATCTATTACTCCTCATCCACATCATCATATCAGATCAAGCTTATTCCCCATAATATTCTTACCCTTTTTGTCACAACATGACAAAGGATAGAAATAGATGATAAGAGAGTAAAAAAAGATAGAAAAGAACATGATAAAAAAGATTAATATCAGATAACCATCAAGTATCATGTCATAAGAGGCAAGTAGTTCAAGTAGTTATCATCCAAACTCACAGACGGTAAAGAGAGTTAAAAAAAATTAATACAGAACCAAAGCAAATAGAACAAGTAGTCAGATCCTGATGGAGTAGGAATAGATGGATCATTCTTACATAAACTCCTATTGATGCGCCTCATATATTTTCGCATATATGTGAAATGCGATTGTTGGGTTACATGAATCTGAGCCACCTGTTCCTCAAGAAAACACAGTCTTTCATCAAATTCAGAAGGCTGATAATCAAAATCAAGCTCATTAAACAAATCATCTATGTTTACATATTCTTGTGGCAAAGCATCACCTTCTTCAGCTTCTTCACCTCCACCAACATCTCCATCAACTTGATCAGGATTTAGGTCCAGGTTCATCTTGTTGATATTTAAATTGTGGAATGGATAGAGATTAATGGAACCTTCTTCAATAGGAATAACTACCAAAGCATGGGTAGCTAGGGCAGTCATAAGATAAATAAAAGGAATATCGCTATGACCGGGAATGATCGGGATGGAGATGAAACTGAATGATAAGATAACAAATAAGAGAAGGAAGACATATTTGAAAGCAAAATGCATAATACGGGCCATGAAAGCAGTCAACTCAGTTTTGTTACCTGAGTGAGGATATACATTTAAAATGAAAATGCGATGAAGGACCCCATATTTAGGTAACATAAATTTAGAACTGAGCGCAATATCGTCGTTCCACTCCGCATCCATGTTACAAAGAACTCTTGTAATTAAATGTTTTGCATTCTCAGAAGGTTTAGAGGTCAAAGTAGATATGGGAACTCCGTCATCAACAACAGGTATATTCATGATAGAAGAAATCATATGATGGTCTACTTCGATCGAACCTACTCTAGTTGACACAATAAATGTCAAATTCTCTTGAGAAAAGTCAGTAATACAAGCATACATAGCCTGCGCAATGGACCGGTATGCTGAACCGTCCTAAGATAATATGTTCTTCTATCCTACAGCTTGAAGAAGGGGGACGATGTTGAAGCATTCAATATGATCAACATTAACAACACGCTCAACAATGACATTCCTATGTCGGATATCCTGCACATACTCGGAGTCTCGGATATCCTGCACATATTCGGAGTCCTCTTCGAGTGACTGAAAATGATGCATTGAAATGAGTGCGGAATGAGATGAAGAGGGAATACGAATGGTTCTCTTCCTATTTTACCCTTCCATAGTAATAACAACTTAAAGAAAATAAAGAATGCAAAAAGGAGAGAGGATTCTACGGAAATCAGATTTTTTAGGTAGAAACCCTTTCAAACTACCATAAAACTTGGAATAAGTTGTAAAATTAAGTTAAAAGGAAAATTAATGAACTCAAATCTATAAGGAATTTGAAAATGAAGTACTAACCGAAGATGAATCGAAGATGAGTTTGACCGGTCGTGGTAGGGTTTGTTGGAGAAGAAGAACAAAGTGAAGAAAAATGTGTTTCTTCCAAATAAAAGGCAAAACTCGAGTTCCACGACTGGTCGTATACATACTCGACCGGTTGAGCTACGATTGGACGAGTATGTACTCGATTGGTTGTGCACCACAGAAAATTTTTAATTTTGCATCTATTTGAATTTTAAAAATTTTAAAATAAAAAATATATACATTATGATACAAATAGGCACAAATCATTAGTTCATTTTGCATATACCAAGATCAAATTTTAATTTTACAAATCTGTTTTTGTCGAGCGATTTTGTGAATATGTCTGCAATTTGATTCTCGGTCTGAATATATTCCAATGAAATTATCTTGTCTTCCACTAATTCACGAATATAATGATATGTAATGTCAATATGCTTGGTTCGTGAATACTGAATTATATTTTTAAAAATATTAATTACACTTGAATTGTCATAATATAAAATCATATATTCTTACGCAATTCCGTAATCGCATAGCATTTTCTTCATCCACATAAGCTGAGTGCATGCATTACCAGCAATAATATATTCAGCTTCAATTGTGAAGAGCGATATGAAACTTTGTTTCTTACTTAGCGAAGAAACCAAACAGTTCCTGACATAGAAACAACCACCACTGGTTGATTTACAATAATCAATGTTACCATCCCAATCAGCATCTGTGTAACTAACTAATTGCACACTATTATCATGTGGATACCAGAGACTAAGATTAGTTGAACTAGCGACATATCACAAAATGTGCTTAACAGTAATTAGGTGAGGCTCTTTAGGGTCCGATTGATATTTAGCACAAATTCCTACGCTAAAAGCAATATCAGGTCAGCTTGTAGTTAAATAAACTACCTATCATATTGCGATACAACTTTGGATCCACACTCTTACCTATTGAATCCTTAGAGAGTTTTAGAGTAGTACTCACTGGAGTATCACAAATTTTCTCACTCTCAAATCTAAACTTTTTAACTAAGTTTAAAGCATATCTGGTTTGAGAGATAAAGAATTCATCAAGAAGCTGTTTGACTTGCAACCCTAGGAAATGGTTTGGTTCTCCAACCATGCTCATTTCAAATTTAAATTTCATAAGATCTACGAACTCAACAATCATGTTAGCACAGGTAGATCCATAGATAATGTCATCAACACAGATTTGTACTATTAGTATATGATCATTATGTTTCTTAGCAAATAATATTTTATCTATACTCCCCATAACAAAGTAATGACTTGACAAGAATTTAGTCAATTTCTCGTACTATGCCCCGGGAGCCTATTTTAAACCATAGAGTGCCTTTTTCAGGAAATAGACATGATTAGCATGCTTAGGGTCTTTAAAACCCTTTGGTTGTTCAATATACACTTCTTCTTACAAATCACCATTTAAGAACACACTCTTTACATCCATTTGATATATTTTGAATTTTTTAAAGTACGCAATGGATATAAATAGTCTGATTGATTCAAGACGAGCTACTAGGGCAAAGGTCTCATCATAATCAATGCCTCCAATTTAAGTGTACCCTTGCACAACCAGCCTAGCCTTGTTTCTAATAATATTACCAAGTTTATCAGACTCATTTTTGAAAATCCATTTAGTTTCGATAATATTTTTATCTTTTGGTCTTGAAACTAAGTACCAAACATCATTTCTAACAAACTGATTGAGCTCTTCTTGCATTACTACAATCCAGTTTTTGTCAGTAAGGGCTTCTTTTATGTTAGCCGGTTCCATTTTAGATGTAAAGAACACATAATTATACATATCTTCTAGTTGTTTACAAGTGCGTACACCAGTGAGAGGGTTTTCAAGGATTTGATCAGATGGATGGTCTTTAACTGTCCGCAGTTCAGTGTTATTTTAACTAGATAAAGAGTCTGATTTATCAAACAAAAGGACTCCATCATCTTCTTAAATTGAGACAGGTGTATTCAAGTGATCATCTATTAATACATTAATGGACTCTTGAATTACACTAGTCCTCTTGTTAAGAACTCGATATGATCGACTATTTAGAGCATATCCTAAAAATATCCATTCATCACTTTTGGTGTCAAATTTATCCAGATTTTCTCGATCATCTAAGATGTAGCACTTGCTGCCGAAAACTCAAAAATATTTGATAGTAAGTTTCTTATCAAACCACATTTCATAAACCGTTTTACTATTTGATTTTTTATTATAAACGCGGTTAATTATATAACAAGCAGTATTTACGGCTTCAACCCAAAAATTTTTAGGAAGCTTCATACTATTTAGCATTACATTTGCCATTTCTTGAGACACTTTATTTTTTCTTTCCACTACCTCATTTTATTATGGTGTTTTGGGCGCAGAATATTCATGTGATATTCCCTGGTTACTGTAAAAATTTTTAAAACTGCTATTTTCAAAATTTCGTCAAGAGTTTCTAATTTCTCTCTTAAGAAGACTACCCAAGTATACCTGGTAAAGTCATCTACAATGACTAGAATATACTTCTTGCCACCTCGACTCTTCGTTCTAGTTGGTTCATTAAAATCCATGTAGAGAAGTTCTATGGTTTAGATGTGGCATTAGAGTTCACTTTTTTGTGAGCACTCCTGGTTTGTTTACCAAGCTGGCACTCACCAAATATTTTATCTACTTTCTTTATTTTGGGTAGACCTCTTACCAATTCACTTTTTCTCAATCTATACAAGTTGCAGTAGTGTACATGTCTTAGGCGCTTATGTCATAATTCGGTCTCATCAGTTTGGACCATGTAACACGATAACTTAGATGATATTGAATCACTGACTATGTAGCAGTTCTTAGAAGTTCTGCGACTAGTTAATATTACAAAACTATTCTTATTTAAAATTTCAAACCCT
This sequence comes from Magnolia kwangsiensis, assembly GCA_037074715.1. NCBI lineage: Eukaryota > Viridiplantae > Streptophyta > Magnoliopsida > Magnoliales > Magnoliaceae > Magnolia > Magnolia kwangsiensis. The sequence goes on along the minus strand of CM073571.1, from coordinate 58,802,637 downwards.
TAGTTGGTAAATTTTATATTATGATTATTATCGCATATTTGAGAGATGCTTAATGGATTATGTTTTAAACCTTCTACATATAAAACATTCTCAAATAGAGGGAGGTTATAGAGTTGAACCGTACCTTAGCCAACAATTCTGCGGTTGTTACCATCACCGAATGTGACTGAACCATCAGTCATGTCTTTAAGACTGGTGAACAGACCTTTGTCACCTATCATGTGTCTAAAGAAACCACTATCTAGGTATCACTTTAAATGGTCAAAGCCTTGAAAGCGGCGTGGGCAACCAAACAAGCAACCTTATGGACCCATTTCATTACAGTTTTGGGTTTAGAAGCATAGTTGGTCTTCTTATGTTTATAGTTGTTATAAATCATACCCACTGAGTTAGATTTTAAGAGCTCCTTAATTAAGTCAACAATTTTCTCAGCAAAAGGATAACGATTCTGATTTTTATAATTGATATGGTTGCTTTTAGGTTTTAAAGTCTGAAAAGTTTTAGTATTTTTATAATTATTTTGATTCAAACTTTTCCCTTTTGAGTTAGAAGTCCATGAAAGTTTAACAATGTCATTCAATCTTGTATAAAGTCTCTTGAATTCATCAGGTGATAGTGCACAAGTAATAGCATTTAAAGCCTTTGGATTGACACTAATCTCACTTTTCTGAAGAGTTGTCAAAGAAAAATAAGGTGAAACTTTTACAGTTTTTGATCCATCAGTACCAGTCACTTCAGTAGTAGGAGGGGTCCAATTGGTCACTATGGCTTACCACACACTCTCATCCATGGACTTTAAAAAGATCCTTATTATGGCTTTCCAATAGGCATAATTGGAGCCATCAAATGATGGAGGCTTAGTAATTGAGAAGCTATCAAAATTTGACATCTTAAAAAGCTCAGATCGATTAGCTTAAAAATTTAATCCAAATAACAAAAATAAAACGAGCTATTAGGCTCTGATACCACTTGAAAAGGCCAAAGTAAATGTCTTAAGGAGGGTGAATAGTACAATGCCAAATTTAAAAATAAAGCACAGAAATAAAGACCTAATAATCAGTTGATAGCTCAATAGAAAATAACTTTTAAAATTAAGTATTGAGAGGTTGATACAAACTTGGTTCTAAGGATAACCTGACACCAAAAACTTATGGTTTATGGTAGGACAACCTTACTAGAACGTGGGTGAGTATCAAAAACTCAAACTCAAATAGAGGTGAAAGAAATAAGAACTAATTTATTACAACATTCACCACACAATGCTTAAAAATAAAGATTACAACATTCACATCCATAAATACATCCCGCGATCTTAAACCACAAGATGATGAAGAAATAAATAAAATATCCACCAAATATTAGAGAATTATAGTGGTTCGCGTGTGTACACCAACTTTCTGAAAACAGCCACACAACTACACCACTCCTAATATCCACTCCCTCAGGATAGTAACGTTCATTAATGAAATAGGCTTTTCAAGGTTCACCTAAAACCTTTACAATTTTATTTTAAGTGGGCTCACACAATCACAACCCTACACTCTAAGATTTTCTGGTTGATCTCAGAAAAAACCAAAGGAGATTTTCTAGTTTATCTCATAAACCAAGCAAAATGAAATTATAGAAAATGAAACACTTATCTGTATAAAGATTCTGAAGTAGCTCAGTAGAACTAACTTAATGACGACGTAGATGTTCAACGTTTAGTCCCACAAGTGTATAGGGTTCTAAGTCTAGATGATTTTTAATTTAAATCAACCTCGGCTAGCTTGATTTGATTTCGATCTCAAGAAAGGGTAAATCAAATGTCCCTTTCCAAAATTAGATTGAAATAGAGATATAAAATCTAGTAACAAGAGCTACTTATAAAGAATTTAAAATATGCACAAAATAGCTTAGAATGAACACAAAATTATCTCAGAGTGATTGCTTAAAAGTAATTAGAATTGAATAGAAAATTCTGAAATTCGAGTGCTATTTATAGGTGAAAAATATGTTCACTCGACTGGCCTTAGGTTCGCTTCGACTGGCCTTAGGTCCAAAAGATTTTCAAAAATTCTGGCGTGATTAGATTTTATTAGGTGCTCGACTGGCCTTGTGGGTCCTACGACAGGTCAAGTGGTCTGCTCGACTAGTCGTGGACTACACACGATTGGTCGAGTGGGGCTAGAATGCTTGCTGTATGTAACACCCTGGTACTCAAAACCCGAGGACGATCGCTCGAGTATGAGAACCCGAGTATTACACTATGAAGTGAACAACTTTACATCTAGTCACTAGAAAATTTCATGATGTAAACTAGACAACTAGCATGTAAACTAGAATAACAAGAGTAATAATAAGGAAGTTTAATACAAGTAAATGAAAGCAACATGGAATCCCTCGGCAGGGGAAGTGTCATTACAACTCAAACAAAACTTAAAGTCTAAGATACGAAAGTAAGTAAAATCCTAAGATATCAGTTGAGCTCCAACAACTCAACTACATCGGTATAGAGGCCCTCCTTATCGAACTCCTACTCAGCCGTCCCTGAAATCCCGTCATAGGGGTCTCCACTTATTCATCATACCCATGTTTATTTGGTACAACCGCACTATTGGGTGAGTGAAAAGTCAGTGGAAATTTCCTATAAAGATTCATGCATATCATATCCAAAACAGTTTAAACTAACATATTTAGATAATAAAGAGGATAACATGAAATTGTAAATAAATGTATGGATGTATGAATGTATGCTCAAGTCACAGATCTGGGGATGCACATCCAACTGTCAAAATAAAGGAGTCACCCTAAGGAGGACTAGTCGCCCGGAAAAATACTCAAGGTACGCCCAAGGAGAACTAGCCCTCGAAAAAGACCATGTAGGTGAGTGCGCCTATGGATATCTCTTGGAAAAATACACAGGGTACGCCCGAGAAGTGTCTAATCCCGGAAAAGCCTCATGTAAAAAAAAGCGCCCAAAGTGACCTAAATGCACAGATTCTGTGAATTAAACTAAAGTGTTTTCAGTAAATCGAACAGAGTGTGACTTACATTGAGCACTCGAAAAAGCTCATATGTCATGCGTGAATGTCATGTACCATGATGCTCGTGCACATTCCATAGGATTATCAAGATTACTCTCATAAGCATGGTTAAGACTTGTGGTCTTTTAATAGGATATCTAGCATTCAAATATGAGCTCGATATAAATCCAATTGTTTTCTTTAGGTATAAGTGAGGACCCACAAATGTGACATTTCAAGCATACTAACTTAATAACAAGTCCACTACCCTTCTTAAAGAAAGGTGATAGTCCACCCTTGGCATTCTTTGCACCACTTGTGAGATAAAAGAAATGGAAGCATCATGTATCTTTTCACCTTAAGCAAGGCTATATCCAAATCAAACCATTACTAGGAAAACATAGAGAATGCAAGGCCAACTCCTAAACACATAGTTGTTAATTGTAGAACAATTGTATGACATGAATTATAGAAACTAATATAATAGTTCACATATATTTCATCCAAATAAGAAACTAAGGACTAACTTAATATGTTTGATATTCTAAGACTATTCTTACATGGATAAGGGTAATGCAACAATTCATTTTTCAAATGAAAACAAGATCTCTTACCTCATGATGTAACTAGTGGGAGTGTACATGGATATAAGCAATTCTAAGTGTAGCATAATGAGTGTAACACAATTCTTATAAGATGGATTAGGGGCATGATCATTGATTAAAATTAGAAGAGACATAATTACCATTCACACAATCACAATGTTATTATACATTTAAGTTCAAACTATCTTGGAATTTCATGAAATGAGGAAACCATGTGGGATATCCCTCACCTTTTAAGTCGAATCTATTTGCTTATATTGTATCCTAAGCATGGCGATCTACATGAGTTAGTTCCTATCTCAACTCGGTACCTATTTCACAATCAAAGGAAGCGTTTGGGAATCAACATTTCCTATATTTCAAATAAACATCTAGGTCAGCCTTCTCAATTCAAAACAAGGTTTAATTCTAAACCTCATGAGATTAGAACTCACCAAAATTGATTGGTGGCTTGGCGACTCGACTCAAGCGAGTCACGTGATCTTCACTCTGACTCTTGACTCTCATTTCTTCTTCCATTCTTCCCTCTTTCTTTTTAACATGCATCGTCCAACAAGTTTGGTAGACTTAATAAGACCAGACCCGACTCATGCAACTCGACTCAGTGAGTTTTAACTGAGTCAACTCGAGACAGCAGTCCTCTCTGATCCTCTTCTTTTCTTTTCTTTCTCTTTTCTTTCTCTCTTTTCCTTCCTTACTCTTCATTTCTTCTTCTCCACCTTCCTTATTTATCAATTCGTCCAGCAAGGTCTGGCTTTGGTCCAGACTCGAGCCGAACAGAGCTGACTCAGTGCAGCATTGCTTGAGTTGAGTTCTCTCTTAGTCTTTCTCTGTATCTTCTTATTCTCTGCTTCCTCCCCTTAATTTTCTTCCCGGCTCTCTCTAATGAAAAGCCTCAGATGGGACACCGAACTCAACCCCAATCACAGCAATCTCGGATCGAGTCGAGTCGACTTAGTGTGGTCCGAATGCAGGCGAACGTTCCTCCCCTTTTCTCTCTTTACTCTTCTCTTTATCCTCTTCTTTTCTCCTCTTATTTTCTTTTCTTTTTGATTCTCTTCTTCTGTGGAAGGGGAGTGTAGATTTGAACTCACCCGAATCATGCAGCTACTCGGACTGAGTGCTCCACCCAATGCGGCAGCCGAAACGGCACCCTTTCTTATTCTCCCTTAGGTTTTCTCTCTTTTTCCTCGTTGCCCTAAAAGAAAGAGGCTACTTATAGTCTTGAGAAAGTCCAGAAGGATTGGCTTTAAATTGTCCGATTTGTTGCAGCTGCACCCATTAATCTTGATTACCAAAGAGAGACTGATGATGAACTCTTTATAAGTTGTTTGCGTGGCTGAGATCCAGCCAGTGGAATGATCATTTGATGCTATGAGTCACTAGATGAGCGACTCAGATCAGGGAATGGGGTCCACTTAATGGAGATGGGTTTTTCAAACCAAGCAAAGAAGATTGTTCGACCGTTAATGGTCGGTCATCATTGGATGGTTGATCTGACGATCAGAGGTGAATGAATGGTGTGGATTTCATCCTAGAACACGGTGGGACCCACCATTTGAATGGTCGTTTGTGTTTTATAATGAGATTAGGTTTCTAAGTGCGGCAACGGTTTTCTTGTTGTAAAGAAAGCCCTAAAGTCTATGTGGATTGTAAGGAAGGAATTTGCTGAGGTGGAGGGTTAGGATGAGAGGAAGAACGTGCACATGGTTTGACAACGAAGCAGATGTGATCTGCATTCTATTTTCAAAATTCCCTCTCACACATGCTCCTTTCACCTGAGATCGTGTACATGTACACGAGTGGTCACGTGCGGTAGTGATGGGGGTTTAGTCTAAATTTCGTTCTGAACATGATGGACGGCTTGGATCTTTGATATGGGGTCTGATGGTGGGCCACCATCAGCAATAGACAAATGACCTGTTTGAATTTGAGGCGGGCGGGAGAAATGGAGAAATCCCTGATTTCTCTTATTTTCGTCGAGTTAAACTCGTTTTGATCGAATACATGGTCTTGTGCAACGTGGGTGCACCACTCTTTGTGTACACATGCAATGGATGTGGGGCCCACAGTGATGGTTAGTGCAAATTCATTCCGTCCATTTACTTTGCAAGACCATGATATGGCAAGGGATTTAAAAATGAGGGAGATCCAAAGCTTAAGTGGGCCATTCCAATCGATCTTTAGGTTTTAAATTACAAATTTCCATCGATCCGGTGGTTGGATCATCTCTAATCTTATCTCCTGGGTTCCTTAGTAAATTCTTGAGAGATTTTAATGGTTTTATTTTATATTAATCATTAGTATTTTGGATTTTTGAAAAAGGATCTAGTTCATTGGATCGCGAATCAACAGTCGCGATCGATGTTGATTTTTATTGGGAATATTGTGAGATTTTTGAAAATGATCTGGTCCATTAGATCACGAATTGACGGTCGCGATCGATGTCAGTTTTTATTATGAGTATTGTGAAGTTTTTGAAAGTGATTTGGTCCATCGAATTGCGAATCGACAGTAGGATCAATGCTAATTTTTATTGGAAATATTATGATGTACTTTTTGAAAATGATTTGGTCCATCGGATCACGAATCGACGGTCATGATTAAGGTCAATTTTTATTGAGAAATTTGTGAGATTTTTGAAAATGATTCGGTCCATTGGATCAAGAATCGACGGTCGTGATCGATGCCAATTTTTATCGGGAAATTGTGAGATTTGTGAAACTCGAAAATGCATGGGATTTTCTTTTTCCTCCACATCACCCTTCCAATTTCTCTTCAATTTTTCATGAGTTATTGAATTTTGGGATTAGATTTGTATTTTTTCCATTATTTTCATCATTTACTCTCATTTCTTGCTTCCATTACATCACAATGGACAATTCGTGCAAGATTCCTTATAAGGAGGTCTTCCAAAGGTCCATCTCTTCATAAGGGAGAGGGCTAGGTCGAGTTTCATCAACAAAAGTGAGATTGGTGGCAACTTAGCTACCGCCAGTCCTACCTTTGCCCGTTGGTTTTATCCATGTTCCGGGTAATGGAGCGTGGCTTCATCCTCTATATATTCCAATTCGAGATGGGTTGTTCTAGTGTGCTATACTCCCAAGTTTTCTTCTCTTTCTTTTTTCCTTTCTCTCTTTCAAGTTCTCTTTCTCTTCTTCTTTTCTCTCCATCCCTTGACTTCAAGTATGGGCTTTGTTTGGAGTTTTGGACATCAAGGTGGTGTCCTCTTGTTGTGAGGAAGTAAGGGTAGAAGGTAGGGTTCATTTATGCTTTCCCTTCCTCCATTTGCCTAAATTTCTCTTCATATGTTCTCATGCCTTCTCTCTTTTTTCTTATAGGTGTTCCTTTGAGATTTAAGTGTGATGTCAAGTGGTGGACAACAATGACACTTCAAGTCTAAGGTAGTGCATGGAGTTGCACTTCCAAGATTTTCTATCTTTTCATTTTTCTCTCTCTTGTTCCCATATACAAAATGATTCTTTCTTTCATGTGCATGAGGCTACATGTAAGGAGTATTGTTTTCTTTTGGGAGCTCTTTTTTTTTTTTTGGGGGGGGGGGGGGGGGTTACGTAAATAATGGATCCAAAGTGATTACTTAGGCCCCATGTGCATTTGGGTGGGCCTAAGATTTATTTTGGATCCCCTTTCCACACTTTCATTGCTCATGCCACCATGCGTTTATTTTTTTATTTTCGTCTTTTTCACAAGTGATTGGGCCTATTAAGATGGAATGACCCAAATCAGAATTTTGGCCTTCAAAATTCTCTGAGGTGGCCCAAATGTCTTTTGGGAATCCTATGGACAAGTGAAAATGATCAGCATTGTGCTCCCATGTTCAAATGGGTTCGGGATTTCGTATTAGGCCCGAGTGAGACAAGTGACACAACCCTCTTTAGGGATTTTAGGGTTGGCTTGCTCCTTTTCTATTTGTGGGCTTAAGTACCTTCGGCTATGTTCTCTTACCTTCTTTGGTGGGTCTTGGACAACTTTTGTGGCCCATGTTAATGTTAGTCAAGGGCTTAGCTTCTTAAAGTACATGTAAGGCCAAAGTGGGCTCACTTTTGTTTGCTTTGGTGTGAACCACTTTTGAGCTTTGATTTAGAATTCCTAATCTCATTTTCACATGTAACCGTGTGAGTTTGATGCTCTTGTTTGAAGTTGGATCATGACTTAGTTCATAGGAAGCCATTTGTAAGTGTAGGAAATGGGGCATCCTTGATTTGAATTTGTTAGTGCTTGGATGGGCTTGCACTCTTGCCTTTCTCAAGTGTCCCACTAGTAGACCTTTGGCCCTCTTATCATTTTCCATGTACATTTTGTGAAAACGATCAGTCTCGTGGTGTGGCATTAGACAAATTTCACCCCTTAGGGTGCCTTATTTTCCACCTCAAGATCACTTATATGCTCATATTTGGACTTTTACCCTTAATGGAATTTCCTCTTTCTCGTTGGGTGCAATTTTGTCCACACTTACTATCTTGAAGTGGGTCATGGGACAAGCTCATGTGAAGCATCTTTGGCATTGTTGTCTTATGGAACTTTTCCCATGTCTAATATAGTTATCCAAATGGTAAAAAGGAGATGGGATATAGTACTTACCTAGATCCGCTCTTGTAGATATGCGTCGACACTCTCGTAGCTCCGTTAGTGCTTCCATGTCATCTGATGTGGACATGACTTTCATCCCTGATGAAACAATCATCTCTCTTCAAGGGCTCACCCCGGTGTTTCCTTGCCTTCTATTCAAGGAAGAGGAGGTCATGAAAATTAAGAAGATTGGTTCCTTGGTCCTTAGCCTCATCTTGATGCGATCTTAGAGGCTTTCCCATTTACAAGTTTCTTGAGTCTCAGGTTTCCTCAAGCTAGTAGGATGTTGGTGGTGACGTTATGTGAGTGTTGGTGAGACAACACTCAAACGTTCTAGTTGCCCTTTAGTGAGTGGGGGATTGACCCACTCAATGTCTTTATGCATGTGGGGCTTCCATCCTACTGTGCACGTGTGCTGAATGTTGAGACTCTAGTACTAGTTGTCATAGATAGTGACTCGATGAATCTCCTTGGTGTCATTCCTCCCATCTCGGAGTTCTATTACAACTAGTTGAAACTACGATGGCTGACGCCTACCTTCGTGCACATCATCCTGGAGGATGAGCAGACAGTCATCTTCAAGGCCCGAGCCATGGTGATGTTCCTCTTGGGTTCTCTCATATTTTGCCATGTTAGTGAGAGAATGAATCCTAGATTGATCTTTCTGCTAGAGGACATCTTGTTCCCTTACATTTGGAACGCAACTCTCTTGGCTTATCTGTACCATGGCTTGGACAAAGTGAGCCATAATAGTTGCTCTTTGACGAGGTTTTGGTCCATCATCGAGGTGACTGCCACTTCCTTACCCTGATTTCTTGATCCCTTGGATGGTATCCATGCTCACTTTTTTTAATTAAAAAAATAAAAAATAAAATCCTCAGACTCAATTTTATAACGATTTTCCCTATCTTGCCCAGCCCTTGAAGGAGCAGGATCCTCCTCGCTGTCGCTTTATGCTGTGGCGGCCGGAGAATCACCATCCCGTCCCACATGTATTGGAAGATAACTAGTAGCTCGACATTGACAGTCTCACCCTGAACAATGTAAGCCTTGATCTATGACTATTATCTTCCACTTGCTTTGTTTAATTGACTGATGATTTTTGACCCTTGCAAAGTTTCGAATGATGCCATATGATTGTCTTGGCATGTTCTCAACCTTATCAGTCAAGCTAGCATTTGAGGCATCTCATCAGCGTCACCTGCTTTTTGACCTTGATACCTACAGATGGTATCTAGGCGAGCTACTATTCGATCAGCTTACAGGGGTTTTATATGTGCCTTCGTCACCACTCCCGGAGCCGATCTGTTCTAGTCCTGTAGCTGCTAGTAGTTTCACTAGGATGTCGGCATGGGATTTCATGATGCCTGACAAAGATTATGCTTTATGGTATCGTTAATTTGGCTTGTGGTAGATCTTTCCCCCTCTCTTTACTCCCCGACGGGCTCGTGGATATGCAGATGGTTTGGTGCTGGCTCCTTTGACAGATGAGTTTTATGCAAGGTAACAAGAGTGAGCTGGTGATGATGATTACGTGGGTCATCTATAGGGGCTTCAACATGCATTCGATCCTTCTTCAATAGCTTTTGTACATGATTTTTCTTGTATTATTATTTGAAGGATCAGGCACTTATACGGCCTAGATTGTCTTACTAAATGAAATGTATCTTTTTTCTTCAGATCTTGGTCACTTGATGCATGTTCTTGATATTTCTGGTCTTAAGGAAGTTGATTGATGGCATGGATCATGTCTGGTGATGCTTTAATGGTCTGGATCATTCGGGTCCACCTTAATAACCATTTGAGCACTTTCGAGTTTAACACATTCTCTGTTTCGAACATTCAACCTATGATCATGGATTTATCTTTTGTCTTCTTCTCCCTTCTTATTTTGATTTCATCTTAGCCTTTCCTTTCCTTGGCCACCCACGATGGGTTGTTAGGGGACATCATTGTTGGAATTGATGGGTCCCATGCATCATATTCTCCTTTGGTCTTAGATAATGGTGATATTCTCCCCAGTAATGGCTTTGATGATGCCACTATAAGAAAAAATACCTTTACCAACGGTCAAAATTGCTGATAAAAGTTTAAAAAAAAGCATCGGCAAAAAACCTTTATCGGCACTCATCTGAGCGTCAATAAAGGCTTTGTCAGCGCTAACCATCCTTTACCGACGATTTTTATGATCGCTATAATTGAGTAGACTTTTTCGACACCCATTCTCATTTTACTAGCACCTTCTGGTGGCCATCGATAATTTAGCGCCAACAAAAGTTAAAAAAGTGTCAACAAAAGCGTATTCAAGAGCTAGTAAAGGTATTCCAAAGCACGGTTTCTAACCACATTTAATAACGAAAAAGTGCCCATAAAAGTCTTCTAAAGGGCTATAGAATTTAAGAGGTCCCAGTAAAAAGCCATGCAATCCACACCGTAGGCCAGTAAATTATATATATATATATATATATATATATATATATATATATTCAATTGAAACTTGTATTTTCCTTTTAATATTTGAAAGCTAAAAAATATTGCAATATAATTAAAACTAAATATTAAACAAAAATATATATATTACTTCACAATAAAAAAAATATAATATTTATAACAATAAGTTGAAAATGGTCTTCAATACATTTAAAAAATAAAAATCATCCATGTGGTCCATGGTCTGGCACAATTGACCAATATCTTCTGCTTGTGGGCCTAAATTTAGGCGCAATCGATCAATATCTTGCACATATAAGGAAAAAAAAGTCAAAAAGTGGCATTCCATTAGAAAAAAAGCCAAGTGCTTGTATGGAGAAGAATTTGCATTTTTAACCTACAATAGCATGTGCTTGTACCAATGACATTCTCACTACCTTGGCATCTTACTACATCCGAAATCCCTGACCTGAAAAGAAGTGAGCCAGAATAACTTTCCAATCTCGTTGTTGGATTGCGTAGGGCTTGCTAGCAGCATCTGAAATCTGCATCTCTTTTTGTCCATGTGTGCACAAGATCCATGCCAATGATCATGTCAGTCCCATAATTACTTAGCCAAATTTTTTTTAATGAACCAAATAATAGAAGATAGTAATAAGAAATAAGAAAAACTAATACCATGGTTTGTCCTAAAAGACATCGCAGCATCCCTGACATAAAAACTTAAAAGGAGAAATTACTAGCATCCAAGTCACATATGCCCAAACCATAAAATAGGGTATATCAAAAGCATATTAGCATGAGCAACCATGATTCTATGGAAAAGATTCACCGAATTTGTAGAGAGACCACTTTCCATGTCTTCGATGTCCTTCTCGTGATTGGGATTTGTTGAGATAGCAATACACTATGGGACTTATCAGATATGCGGAATAGGCTCACTGATCACGCTGTGCACAGGACATGGGGATCAAGGGTTCGGATGGCGTACCTAACTGAGACGCCATGTATACCAGATAAGACTCTACTGTAGTCTTACTTTCCTTCACACCCTTATTCAGAATAATAGATGGGAATTCGGCTTTTGTTGCTGGTGTAGGATTGGGGACCTAGCTCTTTCTTATATAGAAGTTGTGGGGATGAGAGTTTGAAACCCATCACAACTCTCTCCCACGGCTCCACATTTCTGTATCCTAGTTCAACTCAAGTAGCCCTGCATAAGGCTATAACACTTCACCCCTAATACGTACTGTTGCGTAGATAGGTTGCACAGCGGATCACCTGAAGTGGGGTCCACTAGTTTACTTAATCACAATCCAACTGAAGAACAATCCAGACTGTTGATCAGTAAGGCCCACCACATAGAGTTCTTACATTCACCCACTTGGGCCTCATTGAGCAATGTTAATGATTGTCATATAGAATAATGTTGAAAATAAGTTTTGATTTTAAGAAAACATCCAAATGGTTAACCAATAAAATAGTTGAACAATATGAGTAATGTTATTCAATCTAGTCTATTAAGACTGTCAGTATTGAAACGCGGTAGTCGTCACAACATTTAATTTAAACGAAGTGAGGCTAAGCATGATCACAAGTACCTTCAATCTTAACGACATAGATCAAGAACTAAGAAATGTGGTATAAGGATTACACACTTTAGTATGATGATATGTGCCTATCTTTAAGAGGTTCTGAAGCTTTTACATGTCTTCAACAAGACACAACTGTAGTTCTACTTATTCAAAATTTGTGCATATATATAGAGAAGCAAAAATAAATCTTTATATCAAAATCATCCAAAAACAAACTGTATAAAAAATGAGATCTCTAAATGTCTGTGAAAATCAAAGTATGCCCAACTCCCATAACTGAAAGCATCTGTGGGATCAATGACTCCCATGGATGTCACATGCTCCTGAAATGGCATGGTAGGGATCCCTTTATTGAGTAGATTTGCAATCATCTGCTAAGTGCCGATGAATTCTACGGACACTTGAGGATTCTGAACTCTTTCCTTTACAACAAGATATTTGATATCGATATACCTCGACCTTGATGAATGTTTATTATTATTAGAGAATGAAATAGTAGTTAGATTATCACAAAATATTCTCAATGATTTCGGGATATGATCAAGTACCTGCAAACTTGAGAAGAAACTCTGTAACTATGTGCCTAATTAGATCACTCATGGCATGCAATAGACTCAGCTTTCATAGTGGATGAGATTGTGATAGACTGTTTCATGCTTTTCCATGATACAACTCCTCCAACCATCTTGAAGATGTATCCTGAGGTAGACTTCTTAGTATCAACGTAGCCTGCGAAGTCTGCATCTAAATATTCAATCAACTCCAACTGATCAGATCTTCTGTATGTGAGTCTGAGGTCTTTCGTTCTTTGTAGATACCGTAATACTTTTTTTTACGGTTATCCAATGTTGCATTCCTAGATTAGATAGGTATCTTCCAAACGTTCCAACTACAAAGGCAATATCCGGTCGCGTATGAACTTGAGCATACATAATGCTCCCTACTACTGATGTGTATGAAAATTTCTTCATTTGATTCTTTTTCAAATCATTCTTTGGACATTGAAATAGACCAAATTTGTCACCCTTCACAATGGGCGACTGTCTAGGAGTATAATTTTGCATGTTATACCTTTTAAGTACCCTAGTAATATAGTCCCTCTATGACAGGCTGAGCAGTCCAAGTGATTTTTCACGGCGAATCTCAATACCCTTAATAATTACAATTCACCAATAATTTTTCATTCAGACATTTTATCAAACACTTAGACTACACATTACTACATACATAGACTAAATTAGTTACGACAGAAATTGTGACAAATCCTTTCATAAGGAGATTGTCATACACACAACAAACATGAATTCTAGGTTAATAGTCAGGGCAAGCACAATTCATGATTTCAAGTTCATCCAAACATTTCAACAAACACATAGAATGCATATTTGTCTAACATAGTTCATACATATCTAATATATGGAAAACGTCGTAACTAAGATCATATGGCAGCAATCAAGTCAGACATAAATCATTAGCTGATATTGAAAGCCTTGAAAATCATAACCTAAACGTTTATAGTCCGCACTTTTTGTCGGAATACTCAATTCGAACGCAGTTGAAACACTACGTTCCTGAAAACGGAACGTCGAACACCTAAACAATGAAATAGGTTAGCTATTTCATTGATTACTCTATTTGAATTTCTAAATCAAGATTAGGGCTAGGATTTCTTATCCAAATCGTAACCGAAGATGATTGTGTAGCGAGGTTGGGAGGTGAATCCATGGCGTGGAGTTATGGGAAAGGATCCCAGCAATGATCTCCCTGTTTCTCCCTTCTCCCCTAACTCTTTTCTCTCCTTTTCTCTCTTCTCTCTCCTAGGGTTAGAGAAATTTGTATGGAATGGAAGAAGGGTGGTTTAAGGGCTATATATAGGCCCGGAACTGATGCAAATGGCCCTGGGTCATGGTATACTTGATTTTTATCCAAAGGGCGATTGTTTTTGACAAACAGGGCCCATAGGAAGGTCCACAACTCACATACGTCACAGGGTAAGTTTCTTGACAATGGATCTATGCCATGATGCGAATTTTGGTGCAGTCGGATTAGCTGATCGACCGTGGAGGACTAATATCAAATCAACGATCGTGCTTACTCGATCAGGGCCACAAGTATACAGATATGTGCAGAGAAATTTCTCTGATCTATAGGTGAAGTTCAATCAGAATCTGATAGTTCGAAGTCTTCAATTTCTCCTGCAAGTGAACGGCTCAATTTACTTAAGTTTCCTTTTATTTTCTAATGATATTCGCGTTTCTCACACATTTCACTCAGGGCTCAAGTTGTGCATGTCTGAATACTATCTCAGCTCAATTCTCACAATGGTTGTCAAACCCAATAAGGTGGTTATAACCCTATAGTTTCACGGTCATCGAATTTTCGACGTGTGATCCAGGTTCAAATACGGAGTTTCAATGTACTCCCGATAGCAATCGGCTTTTAGGATTCGTCCTAGGTTTTTAAGTTGCATTAGGTTAGTGATTCTGATAGTTTTGGATCATGTCATTTGTATAGATAGTGGTTCAAGTTAAATCCAGCAATTATTTAGTTTAGTACTTAACCAAATTCTGCCCTAATTATGATAAAATAAGGTCCTAGGGTAGTTCTATGTCCTTTTTTTTATACTTTTAATTAGTATATTATTTTAATTATTTTTTTATTAGTTCATCATTAAGTCTACTTTATCTTCACCAAATTTCATTAAATTTTGTGTTCTAAAAAAATTTTAAAAATTCTAGAAGTAGTAGCTATCCAAACTAATAATTTTTGGATAGTTGTCATATCAACCTAAACTTGACTATATTAAAATTTTTATTTTATTTTTTACTTAATTTTATATGAAACTAGATTTCTCAATCTTCAATCTAACTTTTAAATCACCTAAATCAAAGTTATATTTAGGGAGATATGACTTTTTAAAGTTAGTCAAAAACTACAACGAGGGTCCACCAAAATTTGGTGCACCGGCTGCGCGTCGCTGATCGGGAAGTGGCGCCGCACCCCACTGTAGTGTCTGGTGGTGGTTTTTCCATGTGACTTTTGAAATGAGTATATTTTACAGACCGAAATGAGTTCTTCGATGTGTAATATATGATTTTGGGGTAAGAGAAGCTGCTCTATCCAAATAACCTATTTATTTTGTGAGATTCCATATGGTTAATGGTAAAAAACTAATTTTATTTATATATTTGCTATTTATAGTAACATTTAGTTTAAGTATTATTCTTCATCATTTAAACTTTAGGATTAGTGTCTAATATGAAATTACTTAGAAAAATTTAAAGAATAAGGTAGTGAAAGGTGAGATTTTTAAAGAAAATGGGTTGAAAGGGGATTTGAGGATTTAGGATTCAGTTTTGAGAAGTCGATAAGGTGTTATGATAGATCCAATGCCCAAAGACCTTTTACTCTAAGTTGACAAAAATTCGGAACGTTACACTCAACAAGAGCCTGATCTCATTACTTTTTATCAGAACACACAGTAGAAAGATGATAGACACTTGGGTGACTCCACGTTGTAGGGATCTATATGTGAGAATTATTTTAACTTATTTTAAAGTTATTTTATTACTTATTCATTTCATACTAATAATGCTTTATTAAAACTATATAACGAAATGCTACAAATCCATACTCAATCTCAGTCAGAGGACACTGCACCATTGACAGTAGACAAAGCATGTTTTAGGGCCCTTTTCTCTAGATCTGGATACATCTGTGGTCTCGGGCATGGGGAGGTGCCTGCATCGACCTATAATAGCTATGTTGATTTGGATAAGGCTACGAGGAGGGCCGAGTAGGTAGAGGTAACGTCGGTTGAGCTGTGAGAGATGATAAATGATATGAAGACACGACAGGCTTAATTGGAGAAAATGTTGTATACCCTCATGTCACACGGCCTCAATCACATCCTCAGTGGTAAGTTAAATGTCATATTTAAATTATGTAAGTAGTATAAAATAGTCACTAATAATATTTTATTTTAATAATTTTATAGATTTTTCTACAAATTGGTGCTATCTTCCCAGGCCCCACCACATTATCGATGACGCACGTTTCTTTTTTTCATTATACATTTTCTATTTAAAAATTTGGACATGTGTACTTTTTTATGTTCTGGATAATTATAAATTTAATTTTAATTAAATTAAATTATTTTTATATTTCAATGGATGATGATAAATATTGATTAATACAGGTTATTTTGTTTGATTATGTTAGTTCAAACAAAAAAATTGATGTTATTTTATAATATGTAATGGTGACAAGTTGTTAGGTCATAGCAAATAATTAACTCATTAGCGACTACTTGCTGTTTTTATCACTAAATAGAATTTGTGACATCGTATTTGTGATATAATTGATGACGATCAACACTCATCACCATAAAGCTTTTTGCAACAACTTTATAATTTCTTTAGTAATAAGTGGACTCATCATAAAACATCTTTATTCGCGATGAGTTTTATGTTTAGCGACATTTTATGATATGTAATGACGATGTATAAACTTTCCTCAAATAAGCTATATTTAGTGACAATTTATTAGATCATCGTAAAATAATTAGTATTTGCAACAAAATTGACGACAAGTAACACTCATCGCAAAAAAGCTTTTGTGACAAGCATGAGTTTATTAGCAACGATGGGGACTTGTCGCAAAACATCTTTATTCGTAACGACTTTCATATTTAACAACGTTTTATGATATGCAATGGTGATGTGTAAACTCGTCGTAAATAAGCTATATTTAGGAAGGATTTATTAAGTCGTCACAAATAATTATTATTGGTAACAAAATTGGCGACAAGCAACACTCACCAAAATTTTTTTTTATAATAAATTTGAGTTTATTAGCAACGACGAGGACTTATCACAAAATGTCTTTATTCACAACGAGTCTCATATTTAATAACATTTTACAATATGCAATGGCGACGTGTCAACTCATCCCTAATTAACTATATTTTACGACAAATTATTAGGTCGTCACAAATAATTGAGTTATTGGCGATGGATTGTCGTTTTCGTCGCTAAATAGAATTTGCGATGCTTTATTTGTAACAAAATTGGTGACGAGCAATACTCGTTACTAAAAGTTTTTAGTGACGAGTTTGGAGTTTATAGTGATGAGTTGACTTATTACGAAAAGACTGAATTGCTATAGTGTGGAGCCCATCCCAATGTCCCATGATTGCATACATGCAACGATTTTACCAAGTTATTGCTATACACAAGGTTAGACTAGCTATGAACTAACTATATTAAATGTTCATGATTAGGCTATATCCACAATAGTTTGGTATAGTTTCCTTATAACCCACATTGACATTCTTTTGCCCATGAGTTAACCTGATTAATGGCCATAATGACGAAACAAATTTAATGCTAATCGAGTCTACTTTCAATCTCAAAATACCAATGGATTTAGTTTTAGGTATGTATGAAAGGGATGCTTCCTTTGTTATTGAGTAGCAAGACCTCGAGTTGCAAGAAGACACTTCTTATATAGAGAAGTCAGTTCCAATTTTAAATAGTAAGGAGCATGTCTTATGTACAAAGGTTATATCATTAGTCAAAATCTTATGGTTACATTATGCAATAGATGAAGCATCATGTGAATTTGAAAGAGAAATTCACAAGAAGTATCCTCATCTCTTTGAGGGTTGATCTTAGATAAATTTTGAGGATGAAATTTTTTTAAGGGGGATAAAATGTGACACCCATATTTTTAAAAAATAAAATAAAATTTATAATTTTTAAATTGAATTTTGAGTGAGAGAGAGAGATCTGTTGATATCATTTTATCGCTCATCTTATCTCTCTTTATCTAAACTCTCCCTCATATCTCGTAGCCTCTCAATGAACCATATCTCTTAAAGAGAGAGTGTGTGAGAACAAGAGTTCTATTAAGACTCAAAGAACCAAAGAAAGAAATTCGTAGGAAAAAATGAGAGAGAGTGGGAAAGAGGTTTTTAGAATTTGTCTATTAAGGTTAGTATAATGATTTTTCTTTGTTTTATTTCTGCAGTAATTTAATTCAACTTTGATCTACACATTGAATAGATTTGATCAATCAAGCACACCCATTGTGTACGTCTAACTCATTCATATGGAAATGTACACCGATGTGCATGGCTTTATGATTGATGTGCGGAATGTTGAATTTTTCTATGATGGATAGTGATCGATATGATTTGTAACTTCACGGATTTTATAAGACTCAATCATGTAATAATTTTAAGAATCAGACATATTCGACAACTCAAGAGATTGTACCGATCATATATTTACCAAGGTTCTTCCTTAATTTAAGGAAACTAAATTAATACCAAAAGAGTAATTATCTACGCAAGCTACAACTTAGCATAGAGAATTATATGACATAATATAAAACGTGTAATCATCACTGTTCATCAGATTCTTAAGAATAAAATTAATTAAAATACTAAATTTCAGATCGATCAGACCGCATCAATTATTTGAAGAAATGGTAAATAATGAATCATATATTTATCTATTATGTGCAACTATTGGATGGTAGAGATCTAACTCAATCTGGATCAATTATCAGATTTTGAATATCAAATGATGATAACATGTAGATTTGATGATCAATCTAACTATGTAGTGGGCCGCATTGACCAATCAATGTGATCATTAGGAATTGTAATAAATTAATGAATGGATGAACCAATCAAGATAATCATCGTTTATCCCTTGAAATTGATTAAGTAATGACTAATTGTTAGCCTTGGTCCTTCTATTAAAGATGATTTAAACCTTAATTATCAAAGTAGATAAATCCTTAAATTTTAGTATAAATTATCATAAACGGTGTAAAAATTCATAATTTTATGTCTAAAATTAAAAAAATTTCGATGTGTGATTTTATGTAACACCCCGAATTTTTGTCAACCTGGAGTTAAACGTCCTTAGGCAATGGGTCAACCATAACACTTTGGTAACGTCTCATAACTCAATTTCAAAGCCAAAGAAATCATTTAGAACTAAATTCTTTAGAAATTTAATGTAACTTAACTAGCGCTAAACTAGATTACCTGTGAAATGAGCACCAACCACTTTAAATATGATCTGTAAGACCCAAAACCTATAAAATTGTTAACGTTACGTTACCTTGAAATCTAGGACCAATATCTAAACCCAGTTACTCTCAGGAGAATTTTGAAACTTCGTATCGGACCTGGACTATACGTCGAAAGTCCAATAGCGACAAACTTAGACAATTATGACCGCCTAGTTAGACTTGACAATCACCTCGAAAATCACATCCAAACGATGTCCTGAGACTGTTTCCTTGAGTCTGAAGTGAAGAGAGTGAGAAAGTGAAGAATTTTAAGAAATTAAATAGGAATTTAAGTATTCTGGGTCGTGTCGGTTGCGCGCCTTTTCTAAGCATTCTGACCATTGGTTTTTGACCCAAATTTACCCTCGAATCAGGGAAGGTAGCCCATACATGTCAAGGAACGTGTGGCCCTGATTGAGTTTCGGTGACCGTTGACTTGACACTGGTCCGTCACGGACGATCTAGGAACCCGATCGGACTGAAAACTTAACTTGCTTAAGATCCAATACCAGTGAGCTTAAGTCCGACTGCATTTGATAAGACGACTTCCAGAAGTGTTCCGTTGGATCAGAAAGAGCCCGATTTGGTTATAACCTAAGTATACCTTGGCCTTAGGGCTATTTCTGTCGATTTTAGGCTTATAAAAAGGCCTTAAACACTCACTCTCATATCCCATACGAATTTCCAAACCCTAGCTAAGGAAGAGAAGAAAAGAGAGAGAAAAGGATGAGGAAGTTACGGTGTTGCTACAGGGATTCCTCCTTGTTGTTTAAAGTGTCGGACCTACGCTACCATGTCGCCATTTCAACAATGCTAGATGCATTTTCGGCTAAGAAATTCTAACTCTAACCTGTTTTGGAGCTTATAAAAGTCTAAGTGTTGTTATAGCTAACCTATTTCATGCTTTAGGTTATCAATCTACCGTTGACAAAGACTTAGCGTCTTAATCATATTCGTTACGCATTTTTCGATTTAAGGTGCGGACTATATACGTTTAGGTTATAGTTTTCAAGACTTTCTATGTTAGATAATGATTTATTACTGACGTGGATGTTATTTCACATGCAAAATGCGATGTCTGTTTTGCCTTTCAGTTATACGTGAACTATGTTGAATATACTGTATTCCATGTATTTGTAGAATAGCCCGTATACGTATGGAATATGAATTTGAGTTTGCCATGATTAATTGTCGTATATGTAAGCTAGATGTATGTGTAACAATTCCTGGGCTAAATGTTTAGCCCAAATACATGATATACCAACATACGATATGTCGTTAGTATGTGTAGCCTAAGTGTTTGTGAAAATGACTGAATGAGTGTAGACTTTGTATTCGTGCTCGCCATGACAAACTATCGTGGATATACGATTGTTGTATGTGCAACAACCCTTTGACGAAAGGATTTGCCCTAATATGTATGTTAATTAATACATAATATGCATGATGTAATGTGTAGACTAAGTGTTTGTAAAAGTATCTGAACAAGTTAGTAGTTAGTAAGAAGTACCTGTATGTGAGCTGAAATATGATTCTCAACTACATCAATGATGTGTATGATTTCCTCCATGTATGACTTATTTTAATGTCTACTTGATTATGAATTGAATGTGTGTGAATTCATGTTTACAATGCACTTCAGAACATGTTCATATGATTGTTTGAGTTGTAATATTGATCAATTACTGCTTTGACTATCTCATAAGACATCATGTTGTAATTGAATGTGTTTGGGGCTATGATATAGTCCAGGTAATCAGTAACAGCCCTTAAACTGGTGGTTGAGGTTATTTACGCCACGCAGGATGTGTTTGGCGAATTCGAGTCGTACTTGGGATGTTCGACAGTGGTTAGGCCACACGGAGTGCTTATGCATTCCATGTCGATCAATTTAACGTGCGCTTGGCCTAGTTGAGCTTATCAACTAACCCGATTGACCGATGTATGTTCACCATGTTTGAACGCTACTGTTTGAACCTAAGGTACCAAACTTGTCAGTGCAAAGCCTTTCTAACCTTGGTATCTCGATCCGCTAAGACTCATGAGCCGGACATGGTGGTATGGGATACCGTGGTCGAGCTGTCGGCTTACGCTGGGGCGATAAGCCTCCCCGTAGTGACCAGTGAGCAACCTAGACTCGTGAGCCGATTATGGTGGTATGAGACACTATATTCATGTTTTCGGCCTACATTGATTGGTGACGAGCCCTTTGTAGTGACCTCGAGCATACTCTGAGTCTGCGTTGATTTGATGATTCTTTCCATAGCATTAGAGTATAACTAGGCCTACACTGATTAGTTGTCGCGTCCTGTGCGTGTGATGTGTTTCCCGTAGGAGCAACACTGATTTGGTGACGAGCTCTTTTGTGACGACGTAGAACCGCAACATCGTATGAGATTGTCTAGGACTGACGACCCTAGAATGGATCATCGTTTGGGTATTGATATAAGGGAGGTACCTTAGCTTCCCAATCCTGCTGTATGAAAAGGAATAATAATAACTAGGTAATCACGTTCATAACATCGCACTGCATGTGTTATGGGTTGAAGTGCACAGAGGGAAGAAAGCATGCCGGGAATGTAAGATGGTGTCACACGAGGGAGTGTAGGCGAGGGCATGCATCATGAAAACATTTCATCCTTGCATTAACAAGAGTATCTAGGACATGTTTGATTGTACTGCTTTATCATTACTGCTTGATTAAATTGATAACATGTTAACCTCTGCTGTATAGTTCCACTGAATTGATCACTCACTCACACGTTACGGGAAGGTGTTTACAACACCAACTAATCCCTGTTTTAGTTTCAGATGATGGCGATGCTTGCGAAATAGAGACTGACTGCGAGGATGACGAGGAGGCATTCTCTTTCATGCAATTTTCTGACGGATTCACATGAGTCGAGTTTGGATCGATGGGGCTTCAGGGATTATACATGTAGAGGACTATTACATTCTTTTGACATTTTATATTTTTGACACAACACTTGTAATTAATGACTTGGCATTGCAGACATATTTTGGGGACTTATACCAGTTTATATATTCAATTCAGTCTTCCGCTAGCGTATTACAATTGTCCCTGGATTATGTTTTGCTGTTTTGGTTTAATCCACTTCATGTTTTATGCACTAATACAACCAACATTCATCCATCATTGAAAATATTGCATAAGTGATGTTCTGGAACTCGGGAGTGGAGTTTATGCTCAACCCCCGATTTTCAGGGTGTTACATTTTATTATGTGATTAGAAAATAATTTTCATTATGTGATTTTAAGAAATTCTAATTCAAATCAAACCATTGATTTACAGAATCATTTCTACCGGATCAAGGTGAGTGATTCCGATGTATTTCCCTTCTATTAAATTAAAATAAATGGATTGTTTGATATATTGTATATTTACTCTGATGTAGTTGTCATGTACTCTTACTTGATCTAAATGAACATGTTATTTCTGTTTTAATAGAGTAATAATGATATAGTTTGATTAATGTGTTAGTATAATTAATGATCTGATTTACTGTATTGATACAATCTATATGCCGAATTACTAATTATACATGAATTGAATGATGTACTAATATTACTGGATAGTATCGGACTGTGTTAATTTAAATCTAAAAATCAAAATAATATATACAATGCATGATTCACAACTACTTGACACGCTTGTGTGTTTACTACCACAAGTATAGGGTTGTGATGTAGTAATAATCTCGGTAAGACCGAGGTCGAATCCACAAGGACTGAACATTGTATGTATTCTGAAAGTAACTATAACTAGAACTAGAAGATATATGTAAATCAGAAAAAATTAAGAGAATAATGATGAATGATTAAACTAAAACTTAAAAAATTCAAAGGTGGAAAAACTAGGGTGCCAAGGATCCACTTGTAGAGATCAGGGAGATTGTAACACCCCAGATTTTGGCCAATCTGGGATTTGACGTCCTTAGGCAATGGGTCAACTAAAACACCTGGAAAATCGCTCAGAACCCAATTTCATAGCCAAAGAAACCACTTAGGATTAATTCCTATGAAAATTTAGCGTAAGTTAGCTAGCGCAACGCTGGAGTAGCTGGGAAACAGTCCCTGATCACTTTAAATACGTTCTACAAGACCCAAATCGAGTAGAACGTATGACTCCATAATACTCTATAACCTCGGATCAAACTCTAAGTGGGTTTGTTCTCTGGACCACTTTGAATTCTTGTATTGGATTTAGACCGCGCGTCGAAAGTCCGTTACTTCCTATCTTAGACCATTAGAACCGCCCAGCTGGACTTGACAATCATTTCGAAAATCAAGTCAAACCGATAATCACAGACTATTTCATTGAGCCCGGACTGAAGAGACTGCGAATAGGGACAGAATTGGAATTTCAAATTCAAATCTGGCACACGACTTGACACGTCAGTATTAAGCGTTCTGACCGTCAGAATTCATCCAGATTACACCCTCGGATCAGGAAAAATTTCTATTTATTATTATGAGACTTCCAGCCCTGATCTACGTGCGGTGACCGCTGAACTGAAACTGGTCCGCCACGTGCGATCTGCGAACCCTGCCGTACTGAAAACTTAATACGTGCTATATCTGGTACGCATGAGCTTAAGTCATATCGCGTTCGGCCAAGGGACCACCAGAAATCATCTTTTGGACCGAAACAGCCCCGCTTTGGACAAACATCAAGTAAACGTTGTTCCTGAGCCTATTTCGGGCAAGATTTAGTTTATAAAAGGGCTTGAAACCCTCACTCCTCTCTCCCATCTGAATTTGGAAAAAACCCTAGATTGGGAGAGAGAAAAGGTGAGAGTTTGTGAGAGAGATTGGAGGAGAATTTTCCAGCTTTCGTGCCGCCTGTTGCACGTGCTGTAGCAACACACTTCCATCATTCAGCCGATGATTTCTCCACGTTTTCAGGTAAGGAATAACCCTAGAAAGTTGCTGATTTGATGTTTCTTCCGTTCCATAGCTCGGTAGTTAAAAGATCTTGTAAAACTGTAACATCCCGAAAATCGGGGGGTCGAGCAAAAACCCAACTCCCGAGTTCCAAAATGTTATTTACGCAACATAGATATGTATGATTGAATGTTGTCTGTGATAACGCATTAAACATGAGTGAGATTAAGCTAGAACATCATATCATACTCCAGAGACGGTTAAATTAACAAGCGGAAGACTGTGATAACATGTATAACATATATAAACTGTTGTATGCCTCCAGAGTATGGATATGTTACCAGGTTATATACATACATGTATACTCCAAAAGTAGACAAAACGAATATACATGAGTGTGCTAAAAATATAAAATGACAAGTGTCAAAGTATCTAATCAACCTCCCTGTAATCCCGTCAATCAGAACACGCATAAAGGAGGGATCCTCCTCATCATCATCAAGTCCAGCTCCGCCTCATAGGCCGCGCCATCATCTGCAATCACAAAAGGGTCTGGTGGGTGTCCAGGAACACCGTCCCGTAACGTGAGAGTGAGTAGCTAACTCAGTGGAATAATAGAGCAAAGATTAGCATGTTCACAATTCAATCACGCGATAATAGTAAAGCAGTAAATCAGACAAATCCTAATACTGTTGTTAATGCAAGATGATATGACGTGATGTATGCCCTCACCGACGATCACCCTCATACGGCAACATCTTACGACCGCGGCATGCCACACTCCCTAGAGTGCTCCACATCTTCCAGGCACATGCAATGCTATGGTGATATGATTACCAAGTTGTTATTAATCCATTCAAACAGCAGGATTGGGAAACTAAGGTACTTCCCTTGTATCAATCCCAACACGGATCCTGTCTAGGGTCGTCACTCCTAGTAATCTCATACGATGTACATTTCGTAGGTCACTGCAAGGGCTGCCAGGGCTGTTGCTCGCACTCGTTGCACCGCTCCCCCATCACCTTATCAATACAGGCCTACTGTACTCTACTGCACGGAAGGGTCGTCGCCTCCCGTGAACTCAGAATACGCTCGCGGTCACTACAAAGGGCTCGTCGCCTGATCAGTGTAGGCCGACAGCTAGAATATAGTGTCCCATACCACCATAATCTGCTCACGAGTCAAGGTGCTCATTGGTCACTACGGGGAGGTTTGTGGCCCCAGCGTAGGCCGACAGCTCGACCACGGTGTCCCATACCACCATGCCCGGCTCATGAGTCTTCGTGGATCAAGGTACCATGGTTAATAGGGTTTACAACGGTAAGTTCAGTACCCTAGGTTCAAGCAGTTATGATACATACAAGGTGAACAAACATCGGCCAGTCGGGTTACTTGACGGGCTCGACTAGCGCGATCACATCTCGAATTGAACGACATGAAGTGCGTAAAACACTTCGCGTGGCCTAACCACTGCCGCCAACTCTCAACACGAATCACATTCATCGACGCGTCGTTCGTGGCTATGACCAGTCAGCCACGAATTCGCTCGGTTACCGACTGCCTGGACTAAGTCAAGTCCCACACATCTATGGAATTACATTAACACCATAAAAAGGTATTGGAATTGAAATACATCATGTGAGCATGTTAGCACATGTTATTACATTCAACATAAGCAAATCTTCAAGGCATACTTCCCATGCATATTCAACTTAAGCAAATCCTCAAGCACATACATTCCATGCATGTAATGAAATCATGCATTTGTCAACATGTAGAAAATCATTTAGGTCAACATAATAATTGAAAAATCAATCACAAACTATCAAATAACATCATTTAATTCAATACATACTAATACAAGCATTTATACAAACACATACACTACACACTTAAGTCTACATATAGTATGTCGACCCAAAGTGCGCAACTAGGCGAATCTCTTCGCCAAACTAATTATGCACGCATTCCTAACTTCCTAATGCGACAACAAACCATGTCAATCACATCAGCAAAATATGAATGTAAACAGTACTTCCTACAAATGACTAAAATGCCCTAAATCTCATATTCTTCGTTAGCTTACGAAACGGGAAACGGAGAGCATTTTGTACATGTCAAACGGCGATGCCGTCAAGAATCTACTATTAAACGACATTGAAAGCGTTGGGAACCGTCAATCAAAGCGTCTAAAATCCTCACCTAGTGTCTTGTAGACTCGGGAATTGAAGCGGAGCGTATATGCTTCGTCTACGGCGAGTAAGGAGCCTAATACATAAGATCCATAAGCTACATCGCTATGGAAATAAGGAAAACTCAAATCAACAACTATTTAGGGTTTTTTTACTTACCTAGGATCGCGGTGGAATCGCCGGGGAAGCGGTAGAGGAGTGTTGCTTAAGCACGTGCAACACGTAGCACAAGTGGCAGGAAGAACTCTCCCACTCTCTCACAATCTCTCACTCTTTTTCTCTCTCCCAAGCTAGGGCTTCTCTCAAATTCGGATGGGAGAGAGGAGTGAGGGTTTCAACCCCTTTTATAGCCTACAACATGCCCAAAATAGGCTTGGGAACAATGTTTACTTGGTGCCTAACCAAATCGGGGCCGTTTCGGTCCAAAAGGGCATTTCTGAAGGTCCCCTGGCCAAATGCGGTCGGACTTAAGCTCATGCATACTGGATCTAGCACACATCCAGTTTTCAGACCGGTTGGGTTCCCAGATCGCACGTGGCGGCCCAGTTTCAGTTTAATGGTCATCGCACCAAGATCAGGCCTATAAGTCTCGTGATATATAATAGATATTTTTCCTGATCCAAGGGTGTAATTTGGCTGTATTCTGACGGTCAGAACGCTCAATACTGATGCGTCAAATTGTGTGCCAGTTTTGAATTTCAAATTCTAATTCTAACCCTATTCTCACTCTCTTCGGTCCGGGCTCAATGAAATAGCCTGTGATTATCGGTTTGACTTGATTTTTGGAATGAGTGTCAAGTCCAGCTAGACGGTTCTAACGGTCTAAGATAGGAGGTATCGGACTTTCGACATGCGGTCTAGATCCAATACAAAGATTCAAAGTGGTCCAGAGAACAAACCTGCTTAGAGTTTGGTCCGAGGTTTTAGAGCATTATAGCACCATTGGTTCCACTCACTTTGGGCCTTGTAGAACGTATTTAAAGTGATCAGGGACTGTTTCCCAGCTATTCTAACGTTGCACTAGCTAACTTATGCTTAGTTTCTAAAGAAATTTATCCTAAGTGGTTTCTTTGACTATGGAATTGGGTTCTGAACGATTTTTCAGGTGTTTTAATTGACCCACTGCCTAAGGACGTCAAATCCCAGATTGGCCAAAATCCGGGGTGTTACAAAAACAGGTCCTCTAGTAGCCGTAGACGAAGCATATACGCTCTGTTCGAATTCTCACCCCTAAAAGGGAAAAGGTGCGGATTTTAGACGCTTTGATTGACTGTTTCCAAAGCTTTCAATGACGTTTAATAGTAGATTATCGACGGCATCGCCGTTTGACATGTACAACATGCTCTCCGTTTCCTGTTTCGTAAATTAACGAAGAATATGAGATTTAGGGCATTTTAGTCATTTGTAGGAAGTACGGTCTACATTCATATTTTGCTGACGTGATTGACATGGTTTGTTGTCGCATTAGAATGTTAGGAATGCGTGCATAGTTAGTTTGGCGAAGAGATTCGCCTAAATGCGCACTTCGGGTCGACATACTATATGTAGACTTAAGTGTGTAGTGTAAGTCTTTGTATAAATGCTTGTATTAGTATGTATTGAATTAAATGATGTTATGGATTAGTTTGAGATTGGTTTCTCAATAAATATGCTGGTGTAAATGGTTTCCTTCATGTTAGCCATATGCATGATTTCATTATATGAATGAAATGCATGCGCTTGATGATTCATGAAAGTTATATGTTATAACATGTGCTTGATGATTTCCTTATGATTTAGTTTGAGATTGAATTCTCAATTAATTTGCTGATGGAAAGGACTTTCTATATGTTGGCGATATGCATAATTTCATTATATGTGTGAAAGACATGTGTAGGATGATTTACTTAAGTTGTACGTTATAACATGTGTTAACATGCTCACATGGTTGTATTTCATTTCCAATGCTCTCACATGATCGCTGACGTGGATTCATATGTGTTTGGGACTATACGTAGTCCAGGCAGTCGGTAACCAAGAAATATCGTGGTTAGCCTATCTTTGCCACGAACGACGTGTCGATGAACACAAGTCGTGTTTAGAGTTGGCGGCAGTGGTTAGGCCACGCGAAGTGTTTTACGCACTTCATGTCGTTCGACTTGCGATGCGCTCGTGCTAGTCGAACTCGTCAAGTAACCCGACTGGCCGTTGTATGTTCACCCTGCATGAGTCATATCTGCTTGAACCTAGGGTACTGAACTTACCATTGTAAACCCTGTTAACCATGGTACCTTGATCCATAAAGACTCATGAGCCGGGCATGGTGGTATGGGACACCGTGGTCGAGCTGTCGGCCTACGCTAGGGCCACAAACCTCCCCATAGTGACCAGTGAGCACCTAGACTCGTGAGCAGATTATGGTGGTATGGGACACTATATTCTAGCTGTCGGCCTACACTGATCAGGCGACGAGTCCTTTGTAGTGACCGCGAGCGTATTCTGAGTCTACAGGAGGCGACGACCCTTCAGTAGCAGTAGAGTATAGTAGGCCTGTATTGATAAGGTGATGGGGGAGCGGTGCAACGAGTGCGAGCAACAGCCCTTGCAGTGACCTACGAAATATACATCGTATGAGATTACTAGGAGTGACGACCCTAGACAGGATCTGTGTTGGGATTGATACAAGGGAAGTACCTTAGTTTCCCAATCCTGCTGTTTGAATGGACTAATAACAACTTGGAATTCATATCACCATAGCATTGCATGTGCCTGGAAGATGTGGAGCACTCTAGGGAGTGTGGCATGCCGCGGTCGTAAGATGTTGCCGCATGAGGGTGATCGTCGGTGAGGGCATATATCACGTCATGTCATAAATGCATTAACAACAGTATTAGGATTGTTTGATTTACTGCCTTACTATTATCGCATGATTGATTTGATAACATGTTAATCTTTGCTCTATTATTCCACTGAGTTAGCTACTCACTCCCACGTTACGGGACGGTGTTCCTGGACACCCACCAGACCTTTTGTGATTGCAGATGATGGCGCGGCCTGCGAGGCGGAGCTGGACTTGATGATGAGGAGGAGGATCCCTCCTTTATGCGTGTTCTGATTGACGGGATTACAGGGAGGTTGATTAGATACTTTGACACTTGTCATTTTATATTTTTAGCGCACTCATGTATATTCGTTTTGTCTACTTTTGGAGTATACATGTATGTATATAACCTGGTAACATATCCACACTCTGGAGGCATACAACAGTTTATATATGTTATACATACTATCACAGTCTTCCGCTTGTTAATTTAACCGTCTCTGGAGTATGATATGCTGTTCTAGCTTAATCTCACTCATGTTTAATGCGTTATCACAGACAACATTCAATCATACATATCTATGTTGCATAAATAACATTTTGGAACTCGGGAGTTGGGTTTTTGCTCGACCCCCCGATTTTCGGGATGTTACAGAGATATACGCTTGATTCATGAACTCAACTAGGCTTAGAGTTCCATCTTCATCCAGTTGGAGGATATAACCTTATAAATCAATATGAACTTCCTTTAATTTAGTTTTCAAGAGATGAAAGATATGAGAATTAGAATTGATTCCATCACAAAACCATGCCCATGAGACAAAGTAAATAACAGAATTTAACCAATCTACAACCAATCTAAGAGATGTATGAATGTTAGGAAGGATTCCATCATCCAACTATGTCCAAGGGGCGATGGTGAACAACAAGGCTTCATATCTTCATAATCATAATAATGAAAAGAAAATACTCAAAGCTATCGCAAATCTATTGTAATTTAAGTCACAACAAGCCATTAAAAACTAAAAGCATTTCTTATAATCAAACTAGAATCAAAATCTATTCAGTTTAAATAAAAGACATAAACAAAAAGTCTCTCATCTCACTACAAGCTTCACCTCTTAGCCCTAGCTAAGAGGTTTAGCAAATCATGACCATGATTAAACTAAATCTCTAAAAAAATATAAATCAACAAAAAAACAGAGGAGAGAGAAAAAAACTCTATTTAGAAAAGCTGCTCCACTGTTTCCAGGTCCCATGTCAAGATGATCCGCTCCCCCTCACGTTCTTCACCTCTTATAATAAGTGTAGGTCGGCTGGAGTGGAGAACTGACTCCACGTTTGCAGCCAGAGGCGGTGAATAGCTTACGCAAAAGAAGTTTCTGGAATTTTTCTTACACAAGTCGTTTTTGCGCTGGACCTGGCCTTCGCACACAAGTGTGTTTTTGGGAAGGGATGGCGTCCTCGCGAACAGTTTTTGGCTATCATTTAGATGAACGGTTCGAATATTCATGTAGAACCATCCGTGGTGGCCCACTTGGATCGTTGGCAAACCACTTCCATAAAACAGAGCTGTGCATCCTGCGCTGTGCTGGTTGGTGGGCCCATGATTGATGTTGGATAGGAAATTCATTTCGTACATTGGAATCCTCTCGAAAAACAAGCTGAAAATGACATGGTACTGCTCAAATTCGATGTGGCTTATTAGAATTTCTACTCCACCATCCGCCCTCTATTTAGATGAGATATTCACGCGTTCACTTGCATAAGACCAAAAATCCAGCATGGTTGTGGTCGTGGCTATCTTCTGAGGCGAATGGACGGTCTAGATTATCCAAATAATGGACAATGGTGGCCCATTACATGATACAGCGAACGCACGTCCGCTGCCTGTGTGGACATTGCCTTCTACATGAGATAGAGACGAGTTAGCCCGTCTTTGACCGGGCTGACCGTCTGGTGCTCGTCCAACGTAGTGTACATGGTGAACACACATTGTACACGTTTGGTCCATCGTGATGTTCGTGAGAGATATGCTCCGTCCATGTGTTTTGTCACCCTATTAAAGGGGTTGAGACCAAAATCGAAGCATATACAGATATCAGGTGGGCCCTAGATCAGAGTTTTATGGGTTGATCTGTCCATTGGGCCACTTCCACAAGGATCCAATGGTTGAAATTCAATGAATACGGTTAATTTATAGTCCTTAGGCCATATATGAAGTTTCGAGTCGAACAGATGATGGGAACCTTATGATCCTACATTCTGGATGGTTTTTAGGCCCGTTTAACGTGAGTGGTTTGATTTTCTCGGATCTCTGGCGTATAAATTCTTCGATCTTGGTCCCCTGGGGTCCGTCCCTTGCCTTGGGGACTTCTGAGCGTCAAATCCATACTTTTAGTACCATTTTTCAGTCCGGGCTCCTAAATTCACCTTGCAACACAAACACAATTAAAATACGACGTTAAACAGTATCATGTCCCTAAAATCAGGTAGTAACTAGGGTCTAATATACAATATTTGATCCTCAGTGTTGTGCATTTATCATTTGTATGCACAACACATGCTGAATTTATATATGACCTCCCCAGATGGTATACCTAATAGAATCATTACGAAAAGCTTACTATACTAGTGAAAGCTTACTCACGGAGTAGATGCGGGCATTTCTTATGTCTACCAAATGGTAGAAGTCTGCCAAGGGGCAGATGCGGGTTAATGGGTTTCCAACTCAAGCAAGTGGACAGATTTAAACTTGATGCATTCATGGATAACATTTGTATTTTTCTGAACTTATATTATATATG
This sequence comes from Magnolia kwangsiensis, assembly GCA_037074715.1. NCBI lineage: Eukaryota > Viridiplantae > Streptophyta > Magnoliopsida > Magnoliales > Magnoliaceae > Magnolia > Magnolia kwangsiensis. The sequence continues at coordinate 58,770,621 of CM073571.1, read as the reverse complement.
ATTATTATTTTTCTATTTTAATTTGATGTGAGAAACATTGTAACGTCTCAAAAAAATTCGTATAAAGACCCGAGCACCACATCAAGCAGAAATCACTCAGGACCAAATCCTTTAGGAATTAGACAAAAATTTGCTAAGTGTTAAACTAAATCACTTATTGAATTAGCTTGGACAACTTTCAATACGAACTGCAAGACCTAAAATCAGTAGGATCGCTGATGCTACATTACCTAGAAACCTAAGATCAATCTCAAAACCTAGTTGCTCTTGGGAGTGCATTGAAACTTCGTATCAGACCTGGACCACACGTCGAAAGTTCGATGACCGTAAAACTATACGGTTATGACCGCCTTACTGGGCTTGACAACCATCTGGGAAATCAAGTCCAGATGGTATCCCGTAACGCACAACTTGAGCCCGGAGCGAAGTGTGTCAGAAACACGAATACCTTTAGAAAATAAACTAAAACTTAAGTAAATTAAATCGTTCACTTGCAAGCCAATTGTAAGGTTTCAGACTGTCAGATTTCGACCCAATCACACCCTTGGATTAGGAAAAATGTCTAACACATGTCAGTGCACTTGTGGCCATGATCGAGTGCCGGTGATGGTTGAACTGAAACTGGTCTGCCACGGTCGATCTGTAAACCCAATCGGACTGAAACCTTAACTCGACTTAGATCTCATGTTAGGAAACTTAAGTCCGTCCGCATGCAGAAAGGGGGCCTCCAGAATAGCTCCGTTGGGCTGAAACAGCCAACTTTTGGCTATAGCCTAAGTATATCATGGCCCTGGGGCCATTTCCATCGGTCCTGGGCTTATATAAAGGCCTAAAACCCTCTCTCACCCTTCACATACGAATTTATAACCCTAAGTGAGAGAAGAGAAAAGGAAAGAGAAGGAAAGAGAGAAAGTGTGAGGGAAAGCTAGAGTTTGCTGCAGAGATTCTTTCCTGCCGCTATACGTATCGTTTCACCACTACCGTATCGCTATACTGGCGATTCTAGATCCGTTTTCAATTAAGAAATCCTAACCCTAACCTATTTTAGGGTTTCAAATAGAGTAAAGGATGAAATAGGTAATCTATTTCATACCGTAGGTTGCAGTTGTACCGTAGACGACGAGTTAGAGAACGAACTGAGTTCGTTATGTGTCTACTGGCGTAAGGTGCGAACTATAAATGTTTAGGTTATGGTTTTCAAGGCTTTCATTGTCAGTTAATAATTTATGACTAACTTGATTGTTGTCACATGTGCTTAGATGCAATGATTTTCATATATTACATATATATGTGAACTATGTTGAATATAGTGCAATCCATATGTTTGTTGAAATGTGTGAATGAATATGGAATGATGATTTATTCTTGCTAGGTCCATTGATTGAGAATACATGACTGTTGCATGTTTAACAAGTCCTTTGTAAAAGGATTTGCCCTGAAATATGTTATAACTATTCTATTACATGTATGTTAATATGTGTATTCTAAGTGTTTAATAAAATACTTGAATGAGAAAATGCTTGATGAAATGTATTTAATGAAGGTATTGAGATAGGATTCTCGATAACCTTATTTATAATTACAGTTTCCTTCATGTAATCTATCTCGCTGCTACGTGATATATAGATTAAATGTTTATGTATGTTAACATGTACTCTATGTGTTTGTTAAAATGCTTAAATGAGATTTATATTTGAATTGGCTGTTATATGTTGTTTTGACTAGTGCATATGAATGCCTATTGCATTTGAGTATGATTGAGACTACTACATAGTCTAGGCAATCGGTAACAATTCTGTTTAAGTGGTTGAATTAGTCTTACCACATTTGATGCGTTCGGTGAATCCGAGTCGTACGATGATTGTCAACAGTGGTATCATATCGATAAATTCAGCGTACGCTCGTACCACTCGAACTTGTCAAGTAACCCGATTGTCATATTATGTGTTTACCATGTATGGATACTACTGCTTGAACCTAAGGTACCTCTTACCAATATAAAGACCCGTCTTAACCATGGTACCACGATTCGCTAAGACTCATGAGCTGGGCATGGTGGTATGGGATATCGTGGTCGAGTTGTCGGCCTATGATGGGGTGATGAACCTCCCCATAGTGACCAATGAGCAACTCAAACTTGTGAGCTGAATACGATGGTATGAGATACTGTATTCGAGCTGTCAGCCCATACTAGCGTAGCCTGGTTGTGGTCCCCAGTCAGGTTGGTGACGAGCCTTCGAAAATAGACTGTCAGTTGATAGAGCGTTAGTGGAGTGACCTCGAGTATGAAATAGGCCTACCCCGGTGCAGCCTTACTGTGGTCCCCAGTCGGGTTGGTGACGAGCCTTCGAAAATAGATTGCAAGTTGGTAGGGGGATTAAGGGTATGACCTCGAGTACAAAATAGGCCTACGGTGATGGTGATGAGCCTCTCGTAGTGACCTAGAGTGTAACTTTTAAACTTGTCAATCGTATGTGATAAACTAGGATTGATGACCCTATATGGATCATTGTTTGGGTCAATGATATAAAGGGAGGTACCTTAGCTTTTCAATCCTGCTGTATGAGAAGACCTAAATAAAAACTTGGTAATCACGCTCGTGCACCGCATTGCATGTGCCTTTGGCGTTGAAGTTGAGCACAGAGGAAGGGGTGCATGCCGCGATCATGAGATGAAGTTCGCAGAGGGAGTGCAGGCGAGGACATGTATCATTAATACATATCATCCTTGCATTAACCAGAGTACTTAGAAATACTTGATTATACTGCTTCATCATTACTACTCGACTGAGTTGATAACATGTTAACCTTTACTTTATAGTTCTACTGAGTTAATCACTCACTCCCACGTTCTGAGACAGTGCGTTAAATATCAATCAGACTCTGTCTTAGCTGCAAGTAATGGTGATGCTTACGAAGCAGAGCCTGACTATTATGATGACGAGGAGGAGTTCTCGTATATGCCACTCTCTGGCGGGTCTATGTAGACCTGAAGTTACGCATCGGGGCTATAGGGATATGGATTAGCAAACATTACACTTTATCATTTTGTAAAATTTGAAATTATACATGTAATTATTTAACCTGGTAATCTGTTCGTACTCTGAGGACTTAAAATCATTTATATGTTTTATATTTGTATCACGGTCTTCCGCTTGCACAAATTAACTGTCTCTGGAATATGATATGTTGTTTTGATATAATCTCACTTATGTTTAATGCACTAATATAGACAACATTTAATCATCATTATCTATGTTGCATAAGTGATGCGTTGGAACTCAGAAGTTAAGCTCCTGCTCAACCCTCGATTTTCAGGGTGTTACAAACATGTTGGGACTTCTACTAGGCATGGCCAACTTACCTTATATTGATGTAAAACTGTATAGATTGGATTGAGGGTGAGTCAGTGGCTCAAGAATAGGAGTACTTGGTTGAGCCGGAAAAGGACTTAAGGAACACATGACTTTACTTGACAGATGAAGAAGTCATTGCCCTATACCAACCATGATTATCATTTTAATTATATTTAATATTTTTGAAATATTAATTATTTCTTTCAATTTTATCAGAAAAAAAATATTTTATTGCATAAAAGACTTCAAATGGGAGGGTCCTTAACTATGTTAATAAATGATGATTAGAATTGATGATCAATTTTTTATTCATGAGATGTGGTCGAATTTAAATAGAACTTACATCTATGATAGTATTACTAGTCAAGCGAATTTCTGTAAGCATATATAATAGTTTAAGTACACTTAGTATACAAATTACGACTCGAATTTTAAGTCCAAGGAATACGCCAAGTATTCGAAATCTGAGTTGTAACATTGTAACTACGAGGCCATCCATGTATAGCCAAATGGGTGCTTGGATTATATTATCATGCAAATTTTTGCTCACATTATAGCCTAATTTCTTGCTTTAACCTATTTTTCTTTTCTTTTTCAGGTAACACTAGCCTCTTAAAAGAGTGAGTGCCTGTATTTTATACATGCCAACATTATTTTTTTTACACACTCACATGCCAGCATTTTACAAATGCCCAAATAGTGGCAAACCTTAATTTACGGGTGGCCAACCATAAAAGTTAACCATTCACCGTTTACTTACGCAAGCACATCAAGTTGTCGGTTTTTTAGTTTTGCTCATGCGTGAGTGCATGTGGGGGTGTGATTGAGTACGAGTAAAAGAAATAAATAAATAATAAAGCATCAAGTTGTCAGTTGAATTTTATTTTTGGTGCGGATCAGGGAATGCCCCGTCAAGACCTAGCCAGAGGACGGTCCTGGCAGGAGCTCTGTAGGGCCCACGGTCAGGTATGTGTTTTATCCATTCCGTCCAATCATTTATGGAGTACCATTTAAGGAAAAATTAGAAAATGAGGCAGATCAAAGACTCAAATAAGCCACATCATAAGAATCGGTGGGGATTGAATGCTTGCAGTTGAAAAATTCTTACGGTCTACAGAAGTTTTGGATTAAGCTAATATTTATTTTTCCCTTCATCCAGGTAAATTTGGCCTTTTGAACAGATTGGATGGAAAAGAAACATCATGGTGGGCCGTAAGAATTTTTCAACGGTGGTAATCACTATCACCACTCCTTCCTATGGTGTAGTACACTTTAGCCCTCAGATCTGCCTTCTTTTTGGGATCATGCCCTAAGATGATCTTTCAAAGTAGATGGACGGCATGGATAAAACACATGCATCACAATCGGCTCCTTCCAGGACCGTCCGTTTCTAGTTAGGTCTAGTAGGGTGGTACCCAATGCACGTCCGTTTATTTTAACTTAGTCACCCGTTAGTTGTATTTTAATGCGCGATGGCCGACTCAGATAACGCATTACCAACCTCCGGAGACAGGAATTTTCGTGTACCTTAGATTGTGTTCGACATACATGACACATGTGTATGATAATCCGAACCATACATCTTGTGGAATCAACCGTCAATTGACCGTTAATTGAGTTTTTCTTTGATTCGACTCTCTCAATTATCCAATCAATAATACTTTCAAAACTTAACAGGAACCGTTGCTTGTTTTCATCTTTTACTTTTCATTTATATGGACTTCCATTGCCTAAGCATTATTTGAATAGAAAACTAGATGGTTTAGATCTGATGCACGTGTGCCATGTATTCAAAATGACATGTAGCCGTGCCTTCACCCCTTTCTGAAAAAACGCTACCCAAAATCCAAGTTAAAAATAGGAAATTTTGTAAAAGAGTCACCTCTTCCCACTGTTAACTGATCCCAAATCGATGCCAAAACCCCATCGTTGAGACAAGGAATCTTTTACTCAGCTTGCCACTTGAGCTATGGATTAGGTTGTGAAAAAGAGCCACCTAATTAATATGTAACTTTTATTCAAGTATCATTTTTTTAAAATAACGTTTCCAGCTACTTAATTATTATCATTCCACTACATGGCCGCTGTGCAAGCATATGGGTCAGTAGCTCAGCTCAGTGGCCCCATCGTAATATTAATGCAATATTTACCTGGCCAGTAGGTGCTTCACCCATGTTAGGCTAGGATAAAAAAATCCTCTCAGCCGTGATTCAAGTGAACTAAAATATTTGAAATAGTTTACAGAATAACGCTCATGCTCTGGATATAAATATTTTTGTGAAATCTGTCATTAGTTGGAGTGGATTTCATATAATTATTAAAATGGGCCCAGTAAAAATTAAGGGTGGATGTCTCTCTCCTAACTTCTTTCTTTAACATGGCCCACTAGAATCATAGGATTAGCTTGATTTTATTTTTATTTTTAATCTCTAAGTATAATATTGGACTAAATATTTAATGATTGGAGTGGATCTTACATAAGCATCATGTTCTACCCCATCAACATTAAGACCAGTTATTGTATAATTCTTTTTTATTTTCCTAAATTATCTCTCCATACTTGGTCAGGGAGTGATTTTTGGCCAGGCTCATCATGATGTGTATGCAAAATATATTCAAATTATTAGATGTGTAATCTTAGTTTAAGGTCAAAGGAAAATCAGGTTAACTAGTGATTTAGGTGAGGCACACTAAAGAAAAGATTTGGGAGTAACGTCTGCCCTTGATTTTTCAAAGGCCCATTGAAATGATTATATGAAATCTACTCCAACCAAAATTTATACTCAGGTTCTACAATTCAGGCACATCTGCAATTCAAGTGCGTCATATTAAGGAAGTCTTTGGATCTTAAGTTACTTAAGATGAGTTACTTATGCCTCAAGTATCTTATCTTGATTTCTACTTATTAAACTGAAGTGATTAAAGAGGTGTTTGGATCATAAGTTACTTAAGATAAACTACTTATGGCTCAAGTAATTTATCCTGGTTTCTACTTAAGATGAAGTGATTAAGTAATTTTAAGTAAAAAAAAAATTACTTATAATTAATCTTAAACCAAACTTATATGAAATAAGTTGCTTATCTATTGTTACAAGTATAAGAAGTCACTTATTTGCTCATATCCAAGTAGGCCCAAGTAACTTTAAAATGTTAAATAAGTTACTTATCTACCGTTGTAAGTAGAAAAAAGTAACCTATTTGTTCATATCCAAACGAGCCTTAAGTAACTTTAAATAATAAAAAAAAAAGTAAATTATAAGTAATCATAAATCATATTTACTTATCTCAATCAATTGTTGCCTTATACACTATTTCTAATTGTGTGGTCCACCTGAATCCTAGATGGGGGTTATTTTTGGGCCTTTAAACTAACATGTGGTGACACATTTAGTGGTTAGGATGGATTTTACATAAACATCATGGTGGGGCTGATCTAAGCAATGAACCCACCATAATGAAATGTAATTCAAGGCAATGGAATGACAATGATATGGATTAATGAGCTATCTTTTTGAAAAAGGTATTGAAACTTAAATTCTCTATGGGGGGATGCCTATAAAATCATTAAGTGGTAATCTGATTACAGGTAGTCCGCTTACAAGGGGTGTTTGGGTGGGTGTATTTGCCTATAAACAAATTAAAAGTTATAATCGATTACAACTTTTAGTTGTCATGTCATATTTCAAAATACAACTAAAGAGATTTCAAGCAAGGGTTCTAAATTTTGAAAATTTTCAATACGGGGAGACTTGCAGATCTTTTAACTGCTATCCAATGACCTAAAATGAAATAAAATGGAGGAGAATGTACCTTTTCTCTGGCAATTGTCTGGACCTCACTGCTCTCTCTCTCTCTCTCTCTCTCTCTCTCTCTCTCTCTCTCTCTCTCTCTCTCTCTCTCTCTCTCTCTCTCTCTCTCTCTCTCTCCTGTTATTGTTGCTAGGGTTGGAAACCTAGAATGCAAGAAACCCTTAAGCAATGGGGTAGGGATGGGGTGATACCCCCACTAGGTCCTAATTTGAGACGGATGGTCCTATCAGAGACTCATTGTGCCCCATCATGATATATGTGTTTTATCCATTTCGTCCATCCATTTTAAAAGATCGTTTTAGGGCACAAGAACAAAAAGGAGGTAGATAGAAGGTTAAAGTGGACCACACCATAGGAATCAATGGGGTTTGAATGCCTAATGTTGGAAACCTCTTGGGGGTCACAAAAGTTTTGGATCAAGTTGATATTTATGTTTGCCCTTCATTTAGGTATATGTGACCTTATGAACAGGTTGGATGGAAAATAAAATTCATATAGTGAGCCCTAGAAAGGTTTCAATGGTGGGGTTCATTGTCATCACTACTTCAAGTGGTGTGGTCTACTCTAGCTTTTGATATCCCTCCTTTTTAGGCTCATGCCCTAAGGGTCTGTTTGATTTTCCATGATACATGTAAATCACAATAAATAAGTAATTATTACTTTTTTTCCTTGTTCGAAAATATGAGAGAAATTCCACCTTGAAAATCGAAGCAAAAGTGTTGACTTAAATATGTGGACCCCACCGTAATGTATATGATATATCCGCACCGTACATTTATTTTATTAGAACATTTTGGAGCATGAACCAAAAAACGAGGCTATTTCAATACTCAAATGGTCCACACAATAGGAAACAGTGGCCTTAATTCCTCCACCATAGAAAGTTATTTTCTTCATTGGGCCCACATTGAGGTTTTTTCATCATCTAACCTGTTCATAGGGTCATACATGTATGGATAAGGGAAAAACACATAAATATCAACTTGATCCAAAACTTTTAAGGGCCCCAAGAAGTTTTTAATGGTAGGCGTTCGATTCCTATTTTTTCTTGTGGTGTGGTCCACTTGACCTTTGGATTTGCCTCTTTTTTTTCTCATGTCATAAATTCGACTGGCATAACAAATGATTGGTGTGGATAAGTAACATACATCATGATGGGTCGTACATTGATATTGTAAATTTCTCAATTTAAGTGTTGAAAAAGTAAGTTGTCACATCTGCATCGGGAAAGATGTAGTAATTACTTAGGTAAATAATTATTACCCATTTACATGGTAATTACATTTGAGCTGAAAAATCAAAAAGGCCCTAAAATGATCTTTCAAAATGGATGGATAGCTTGGATAATATATATATATATATATATATATATATATATATATATATATATATATATATATATATATATATATATATATATATTATCCAAGCCATAGGACCTTTTAATTGATATATATATGTATATATATATATATAGTGGGCTCCATAGGACCTTTTGATGACCATCAATTAAAAGGTTTGGATCCATAATTTTAATTGTTGATTGGATGCCCATGGCCAATAAATAGATGAACATTGTACATTGATTATATGTGGGCCATGTATATCCAATTAATAAGGTTTTAATCAATTTTTTTGCTTTTTAATATCTTGTCTTTTGATGGCCATCAATTAAAAGGTTTGGATATGATGGTCCTAACCATCAGTTGGGTAGCCAGTGGCCAATAAATAGATGAACATTGTATACTGATGCATATGTAGGCTATGCGTATTTAGATTACCGAAAACATGTTTAAACTTATTAGTTACTATTAATTTGATGTTAGTTTATAATTAATTGTTTATATTCAATAATTTCTCATTATAAAAAAATAAATTAAATTAGTGGGCCTACTTCTATAATCCACCAAATGATTACTTGAGTGTGATGATTGACGAAGAGCTTTATTGAGTTGTATTTTTCTCAATGATATATCTTAAACGAATACTTTGTCTTTAAATGGTTTCTAAAGAATTTGTCGCTCCAAATCTTTGTCATGCGTGAATACCTTATTACATACTTTAAATATGTAATGAAATTACAGCTTAAATAAGAAAGGTTGTAAACACTCAACACCTATAATGAGATTTATATGTCTTTAAATGGTTTTTAAAGAATTTGTCACTCCAAATCTTTATCATGCGTGAATACCTAATTGCAAACTTTAAATATGTAATCAAATTACAGCTTAAATAAGAAAGGTTGTAAACACTTAATGGGATTTATATGTCTTTAAATGGTTTTTAAAGAATTTGTCACTCCAAATCTTTATCATGTGTGAATAACTAATTACATACTTTAAATATGTAACCAAATTACAGCTGATCATCCTTTCTATAATACCCGGGTTCAAAAGGTATGGGTTGTACATTGTAATACTTAAGCACACATCTCATTTTTTTGGAAGAAGAATTGTATTACTGATTTGTAATCTTGATATAATAGGGAATCAACTATTGATTTCACCCCTGTACGTGTTCTGATATTCATGCCGTGACTCCATCATTCCAAACGTAATTTGATTTGAGCGGCATTACAGTTGCAGTTGCAAAGATTATTTAAAGATGTTTTGTAATATATTTCGCATACATCATGGTTTCTTGAAGGTACTGGATTTGGCAATTTTAAAAAATAACGAGTTACATATATTTTAATAACGTGATTTGTATAATAAAATATGGCTGATTGAGAAGCCAACTGCAAGGGGTTTTTGCTGGGTTTGTGGCTTATCCATGAGAACACCCAGACTTATATCCGTTGGTGTGTTACGCAAGAATCTGGAGCAATTACATGCAGATGTTTGGATTTGTATCTACGATGTCCAACAGCTCGGATAATCCAAAACATGTGATGCATAGGAACCTAACTGCGGTGCAGATCCATGGGCTTTGTTCTCCGTCAACCATGAAGCTCCAATGGACAATAACTTGCCGGGTATGATCATATACGCTTGTTTGCATGGAATGGACCAAACACGGTCGGTTGCCAAACATGGCAGGAGCTGACTCAGACCACCATATAAATAGGACATGCGGCTGATTTCGTAGCATGGGTTTGTGCATACCACTATTCAAACATGACTTGCTACTGATTTTGTGGCATGTTTTCTGGTTACATGCCATCCAGACACCGACCCTGTTAAACCCAGCCCTCCCACAATTCCCTGTTAAACCTAGGTCATGTGGTTTTTTAAAACCCATCCCACCTAATCGTCTCCAATACCATGCATGCACCAAACACTCCTTAAGGGATCTTCCTACACCGTTTATGAGGTTCATCATCAGTTATGTGTTAAATTCAACTTGTATAATTTCTTCGGAATTTGGTTGAATGTCATAATTGAAGGAATGAACAACATCTACTGATCATATGACCACATACACGAAAACAATTAGTAATATTGTTATCGGTTTTTGCATTTTATGGGCCACACAAGGATCATATAAGCATGAGATTATCATTCTTCTGGATAAATGGTGGGCCACGACAAAAACTTGAGCAGACTGGATCTACATTCCAGTGGGCACAAAATGCCTAGGGATGAGTGCTAGTAACGCTCTACCCAATAAGACAGCTATCACCGGCGCTGCAGTCAAAGCACATGGACATTTTCGATCCAAATTTTTTTACTTTTATATTAAAAGACAAAAGTTATTGGAAAGGGAGGCTAAAATTAAGAAAGAAGTTTAACCTGAGGCACTCCTGTTTGTTTTTTTAAAGGAAATGGTAAATACACGGTAAGCACTAATTCCTCATATTTCACATGTTTGAAAATTCATTAGAATTCGTGTCTTTCAAATTGGTTGAAAAGAGGTAATATTAATTTTTAAACCGCATGATAATGCATATAATATATATCAATTTCGTCCATCTGTTTTACTACAATATTTTGAAGCAAGAGATAAAAAATAATGTAGATCTAATACTTAAGTGGCTATGCCAAAAGAAACAGTAGCCCCACAAAGTTTTTAACGGTCAGTATTCAATTTCCATTTTGCGTATGACATGGTCAACTTGAGTTTTGGATATGCTTCATTTTTCTTACTAATGCTATCAATTCAGCTGGAATAATGGATGAATAATGTGAATAAGCAAAATGCATCACAGTAGGACCCATAGATATTTTGCAATATTTTTAATTTTTGTATTAAAAAGTAAGCCGTCAAATCTAGTATGATATAAATGAACAAATAAATAATTATTAATTTTTTACACGATATTTAACATTTCACCGGAAATCAAATATGCCTTAAAAATCCCTATAAAATGGAAACGGATTGGCTACTCCCCCGCCACCGCCAATGGCTAGTGGTCGGTGCTTTGTAGGCTACACCATGATGTATGTGTTTCATCCATGCCAGTCATATATTTTTCTAGATAATTTTATAGTATGAGAGCAAAAACGAGGTATATATTAATCTCAAATGGACCACATTATAGGAAACAGGGTTAAATGAACGTAGACCATTAAAAACTTTTTGGGGGCCATAAAAGTTTTAGATCAAGATTATCTTTGTTTTTTCCCTCCATCTGGGTCTGTATGACCTAATCAACAGATTGGATGTCAAATAAACAATACAGTTGGCCTTAGGAGGATTTTAATGGTGGATATCCAATCACTATTGTTTTCCTATGGTGTGGTCCACCTGAGATTTACATCCCTCTCATTTTTTATATGATGCCCTAAAATGATCTGTAAAAATGGATGGACGGAATGGATGAAACACATACATCATGGTGGGGCCAAAGAGCACCGACCACCAACCCCGGGGCTGGTGGCAGGGGGAGTAGCCAATCCGGTTCCCAATAAAATGGGGTTTGCTCGCATGCATCCCGATGTATTGCAATATGATCCATTGGTACTTTAGCCTTTTGAATCTGTGCCATCGTCCATTGATTCAAACCGTTTATATGGGAAGTCTCACTCAACTGTTGGATTATTTCAACCTTCCAGTGATTTGGCACTTTTGTCTTAAAATGAACGGTTACCGTAACTTCTGCATAATTGAAGGATTGAAATATTAGATCTGAAATTCATTTTCACCCATTCCCCATTCAAGCTGATTATTGTCAAATAAACGGTTCGTCTCGGTGAAAAAGCCCCAAATCCAACCGGCTAGAACCCTGATATATCTTACATTAATACGACGAGATGTATTGTAGAAACGGAAAGCGAGGCTTTTGTCCCGCGTAGAAGAGAGAGAAGCACGAGGCAGATAGGAGTTATTTGATAGGATGGATAGTTCACATACATGCACTCTAGATTGTGCATTTGGGTTACAGATATTTCAAATTAGACCGTTCAAATCCTGGGGTCCAGTGTAAATAAATGATAACCCAAAAATGAGATTAATTGACAAATAATAACTTTCGATTAATGGACACTTTGTTTTCGAATGTAGGCCATTGGCTCTTTTACATTGCATGCGTTCAAATGGATCCCAGCCGATCTTCCAGTTATGATATTAACCCCGAGTGAGTTTTAGTTAATTGGTCCATCTGTATTGGGTCCACAAATTGAACGGTTCAATTTTTCCACGTGTACAATTTCTGAGTGCATACGTGGCACTACACGTGGCATAGATTAAGTCAATTGAACTCTAGGTCAGATTGATGGAGAATAGCAACCTGCTAAAAATGGACATTTTTGCATGCAACGAGACACCGATATTATTATTATTATTATTATTATTATTATTATTATTATTATTATATATATTTTTAAAGGAGGGAAGTTGTTGATACGGTGGAGCCAGTGCAACCGTTGTCTGGTACATCTATCTCAACACACTGCATTTTAAGAGTTATATATCAATTGGGCCGTTCATCTAGTGGGCCCTATCTATGAGTAAAAAATCAGACTAATTAAACAATGAAATCTATAACTTTTACTCACTGCAATTAATATGGACAGTTATTCTCTTTTCTGCCACTACTTTTTGAGGCCATTGATCATATAGCTATGATCATCGCATCTACCTGTATTTTGAACCACTTTCCATCCATAGTAGGGGAACTTAGATGGACGGTCATTAATAATAAGTTAAGCTGCCACGTGTATGGTTAAGATATGAATAGGACCTAATCAACTATAACAACTGTTGTAGGGAGCCCAAAAGGCTTTCTGGGGCCCACTCCGTATTGACTCTGCCGCCCGGAAGCAGATTGCGTACTGAAAACGCTGTGGGGTCCGCTGTGATCTATATATTTTATCCACTCCGTCCATCCATTTTATTAGATAATTATAGGGGTTTAAATAAAAATGAAGTATATCCAAAGCTCAGGTGGACCACACTGGAGGAAACAGTGTGAATTGAATTTCAACGGTGGAAATTATTACTCCAACTGTTTCCTGTAGTGTGGTCCAGTTAAGCTTTGGATATGCTTCAATTTTATATTCGACCCTTAAAATGAACTAAAAAAGCAGATGGACGGTGTGGATAAACAACGTACATTTAAAGTGGGCTCAACAGAGTTTACTCAGTACGATAAAAGCGTTCTGATGCGCACTCCGATTTCCTGCCGCCCCTGCTCTTTTTAGAGTGACGAACGCAGAAATCAGGCCGACCCAAAACTGAAGTGGGCCCCACCACGGAGAACCTTTTTGTAAGCATCTAAGTTTGGGGAATGATTTGATCCTTGCTTTAGTATCACTCTTGATACGCAGGCACTTCGAAACGGCAAACTTATCAAATATTAACTCAAATTAAACCGACCAAATTGCGGAATCCACCGTTAAAAAGCAGATTGGTTGAACGACCCTTACCTCCTTCATTCGTTTTTGAAGTAAGATGGATGTGTATTTTTAATTTTTAACCGTCCAATAAATGCCCCATAATCTAATAGTATAAAACTAATTTTATGTTGATGCTACATCTAAAATAGTACCAACTATTTGGACGGTTTAGATTAAATTAATTGCATGCTGCGGTAATTCCAAAATGCATGTGTATCATCCAACACACTCACCCAGAGTAATAAATATTTCTGATTTGGTTTTTGTCAACATCCTCCCTCGTGGAATTTCCCTTTACAAACGGGTTGGATGGCAAGCAAAAGATCCATGCATGTGATCCTTGAACGTTTTAGCGATGGGCGTATGTGTCTACTTTGGTGTGGCCCACTTGAGTTTTGACATGTTGTATTTGTTTTAAAATAATATTAAAAATTTGAATTTTCAAATTTCGTTGTTTTCCCTCCATATTTAAATTTTGGTGTTTTTGAGGTGTTGGTTTTGTCCCACATCGGATTTGACAAGAGAAATTCTCTTGTTTATATGATTGACTTTTTGCCTAGGGCTTGAGCCCCTTTCAGGGGGCATGTGAATTTGGTCCTGTGGGGGGGCTATGCCAATAGCTCTAATCTATGCCATTAACCACACACGCGCGCGCGCACGCGCCGAGCCGAGCCTAGTCCGCGTGCGCGACGGGACGGGACGGGACGGGCTGGGCTGGGCGCGGGCGCGGGCGCGGTGTAAGTGTACTCGCGTGGGTGTGTGTGTATGGGTACTCACAGGACTGTATGTGCGAGAGTGTACTCGCACTTGCGCCTTTTCGTTTTTAAACCAGAGAGATGCTTTCCTTCCGGTTGGTCGTCCCTGTTGGGTTTAAACCCAACGGACCTAACCTTTTGTAAAGGGTGCTTATGCACCATTTCGAAGTCTATATAAAGACTTCCGATTCCAGTTTCAACATACGAAAAATTCTCTGCCTTATAAAACTCTCTCTGATACGGTTTTGTTACTGAGTTCATTGCTGAGTCAACTCAGCACTTTCGAATTAAACTGCAAGTGGTTCGAGCCCGTGTACAGTGAGTGCACCGCTGGGACCGGGTCATAGTCGTTGTATCCTGGAGGTCGATTGCTCTGGAAACTTGTTGCACTTGGGACGCTGTCCAAGGGGAGCAAATTCGATTTCAAGCCGAGTGACTCAGTCACGCCTCGACTCAATTCAATAAGTTTTTCTTTCTCTAAATTTATTTTCCTTTTTTGGTTCTCGATTTTTATAGTCTATTTAATTCAACATTTTATCCAACAATCTTGAAATCAAAATTTTGTGTTGAATTACATAGACTATGGCTACAGTAACAGTAAATGCTTCTACTGAGTTAGCCAAAATCGAACCGTTCGCTGGACAATCCTTTAAACGGTGGAAACAGAAATTGATGTTCGCTCTTACCACCCTGAAAGTTTCATACATTTTATCTGAATCATTTACTATAGATCCAGCAAATCAAAATGAAGTAACAGATGAAAATAATTGTAAAAATTATATTCTAAACTCTTTATCCAACGAATTATATGATGTGTATGCTTCTTACGCCTCTGCTAAAGATATATGGATTGCTTTAGAAAAGAAATACATATTAGAAGATGCAGGCGCTAAGAAACATGCAATTGCTAATTTCCTTCACTATGAAATGACAGACGATAAATCTGTCACAAATCAGATTCACGACTTTCAAAGTCTAATTCACGAACTATCGACAGAAGGAATTAAGTTGGATGAGGTGTTTCTGTCAGGAGCGTTAATAGAAAAGTTACCGCCTTCCTGGAAAGAATATAAAAATAGAATGAAACATAAGAAGAACGGTGTTTCTTTGGAAACCACTATCGTACACATACGAATAGAGGAGGCCAATAGAATCAGGGACCAAAAAGGAAATAAAAAATGAGATAGATTTAAATGCGAATCTTGTGGAATCAAGTCGGACAAATAATAAGAAAAAGGGCAACTGTCATAACTGTGGCAAACCTGGACATTATGCAAATGAATGCAGGCTCAAAAAGAAGAATGCAAACAATCAATTCAAGAAAAAGGGAAACTGCTACAACTGTGGAAAGCCTGGGCATCATGTTAAAACCTGCAGGCTTAAGAAAAATAAAGATAAGCCGCAAGCTAATCTTACAGAAACAGGCAATGAGTCTGACATAGTAGTGGCTGTGGTGTCAGAAGTCTTCCTTGTAAATAACTTGGAGTGGGTGCTAGATACTGGTGCAACTAGACACGTGTGCAAGGATCGTAGCATGTTTACCTCCTACCAAGTATCAGGAGATAATGAACAGGTGTTCATGGGAAATGCTAGAACGTCTCCAGTTGTAGGGAAAGGGAAAGTACTTCTGAAACTCACTTCTGGAAAGACTCTAATGTTAAATGATGTCCTCCATGTGCCTGACATTAGAAGAAACTTGGTCTCTGGTTCGCTCCTCAATAAGGCTGGTGTCAAATTAGTATTTGATTCAGATAAGCTTGTAATGACTAAAAATGGAACCTTTGTTGGTAAGGGGTACTGTAGCGATGGTTTATTCATTGTAAATGTATCCAATGATAATAAGAAAACATCTAGTTCTGTTTATATCGTTGAACCTTTTTATCTATGGCATAATAGATTAGGTCATGTGAATGTGGCATCTTTAAAGAAAATGAAAAGATTAGGTTTATTACCTAATATATCTAATGAAGAGTTTGAAAAATGTGAAACATGTGTAGAATCAAAATTTATTAGAAAATCCTTTAAACAAATAGAAAGATCATCTGTTCTATTAGAGTTGATACATAGTGATTTAGGTGATTTTAGAAATCACATGTCTAGAGGAGGAAAAAGATATTATATAACTTTTGTAGATGACTACTCTAGGTTCACTAGAGTATATCTATTGAGGAACAAAGATGAAGCTTTAGATGCTTTTTCTAAATACAAAATTGAAGTTGAAAATCAATTAAATATAAAAATTAAAAGACTTAGAACAGATAGAGGAGGTGAATATGAATCTTCTCAATTTAGAGAATTATGTGAAAAGAATGGAATAATTCACGAAACTACAGCTCCTTATACACCAGAACAAAATGGAATAGCAGAACATAAGAACAGAACTCTAAAAGAAATGATGAATGCCATGTTAAATAGTTCAGGCTTACCCTCAAATATGTGGGGAGAAGCAATTCTGTCTGCTTGTTATATCCTAAACAGGATTCCATCTAAATCTTCTGAACAAACACCATATGAACTTTGGAAGAATCATATTCCTAGTTATAAATATATTAAAGTGTGGGGGTGTCTTGCTAAAGTAGGATTGCCTGAAACTAAGAAAAGAAAATTAGGTCCTAAAACGACCGATTGTGTATTTATAGGGTATGCACAAAACAGTGCGGCGTATAGGTTTCTAGTTTTAAAAACTAAGGATAATATTGTAGATCCCAATACAATTATAGAAGCTAGGGATGCAGAGTTCTTTGAGAACGTATTCCCTATGAAATCTAAATCTATAGGAATAGAAAAAGTTAATGAATCAGATATTGCGTCTACTAGTAAAAATGCTTACGAGAAAGTAGTAGAAGAGATACAACCAAGAAAAAGTATTAGAGTTAGAAAAGAAACTAACCTAGGAGATGGTTTTTTCACATTCTTAGTAGAAGATGATCCTACAACTTATATAGAAGCTATTAACTCTCCAGATGCAACCTTTTGGAAGGAAGCAATAAATGATGAGTTAGAATCTATTATATCAAATAATACTTGGGAACTTGTACACCTACCACCTGGTAACAAACCAATAGGCTGCAAATGGGTGTTTAGAAAGAAACTAAAACCAGATGGAACTATCGATAAGTTTAAGGCTAGGTTGGTAGCGAAAAGCTTTAAACAAAAGGAAGGAATAGATTATTTTGATACATATTCTCCTGTAATTAGGATTACAACTATTAGAGTCTTAATAGCGATAGCCTCCATATATAAACTAGTGGTACACCAGATGGATGTTAAGACTGCTTTCCTAAATGGAGATTTAGAAGAAGAAATATATATGGAGCAACCTGAGGGTTATAAGATATTAGGTAAAGAAAATAAAGTATGTAGACTAATTAAATCACTATATGGTTTAAAACAGGCTCCTAAACAATGGCATGAAAAAATTTGATGGTGTTTTAAAATCAAATGGTTATCATATAAATGATGTAGATAGATGTGTATATAGTAAAATTTCTGGAAATGATTATGTTATCATATGTCTTTATGTTGATGACATGCTTATTTTTGGAACTAATATTAAATTAGTTAATGCAACTAAGAAATTCTTGTCATCTAAGTTTGACATGAAAGACTTAGGAGAGGCAAGTATAATATTGGGTATTGAAGTAACCAGAAAAAATGGTGTTATTATATTATCACAATCTCATTACATTGAGAAGATATTGAGAAAGTTTAACCATTTTGACTGTTTACCTGTCAGTACTCCTTATGATTATAGTGTGACTCTCATGAAGAATACAGAAAATAGTGTGTCTCAATTAGAATATTCCAGAATAATTGGTAGTCTCATGTATCTAACAAACTGCACTAGACCTGACATAGCTTTTGCAGTAGGAAGGCTAAGTAGATATACACATAACCCTGGAAAAGAACATTGGAATGCATTGTCTAGAATTTTGCGATACCTAAAAGGTAATATGACATATGGTTTACATTATAATGGTTATCCTACTGTATTAGAAGGATATAGTGATGCTAACTGGATCAGTGATTCAGATGAGACAAAATCCACTAGTGGATATGTCTTCACTTTGGGTGGAGGAGCAGTCTCTTGGAAGTCCACCAAGCAGACATGTATTGCTCGGTCGACTATGGAATCCGAGTTTATTGCCTTAGAAAAGGCTGGATCAGAAGCTGAATGGCTTAGAAATCTCTTAGCTGATATACCATTATGGCCAAAGCCTGTATCGGCCGTATCTATTCATTGTGACTGTCAAGCAGCTATAGCGAAAGTAAAAAGTAAAATATATAATGGAAAAAGCAGGCATATTAGACTCAGACACAACATAGTGAAACATATGTTACGTGATGGAGTCATATCTATTGACTTTGTGAGGTCAGAAAAGAATCTAGCAGATCCTCTGACTAAAGGACTATCCAAAAAGTTAGTCAATGATACATCGAAGGGAATGGGGCTGAGCCTAATATATGAGCTGCCAGTGTCGGTAACCCAACCTATACAAGTGGAGATCCCATGAGATAGGTTCAATGGGTAAACAACAAGACACGAGGTAGACGATTGCACTGAGTTATATGAGCCCCTTCTATGGTGTACAGTGCGAGCAGCAACGCAGAAAGATGAGTTTTTAGAACTCTTAATGGATCCATAGCCATATATTTGGTGGTGTATACAGTTGCTGCATACACTTGATGGAATTCACCTATATGGGTGTGGAGGTGGAGGCCGCTTCCTATGAGAATCTAGGCGAATTCTCTAGAGTACTCATGAAATCCAGGTAATGGTGTATGGCCGAAACGCACCGAACCACAGAATCACTTACAGAAGAAGAATTGTGTTAGTGGCATGTACTTGCGATCTACATTAAAAGGATTCAGGTTCAAGACTATGGTGTCACCTGCTTGCTGTAGACCTGTCTTACTTACTCTAATGTCGGTTCAAGTCTATGGTGACACCGGCACCATTGCACAACTATTTCGCTTTAATCCGAAAGCATTTTATTTTAAAACATGTGGGGGATTGTTGTATTTGTTTTAAAATAATATTAAAAATTTGAATTTTCAAATTTCGTTGTTTTCCCTCCACATTTAAATTTTGGTGTTTTTGAGGTGTTGGTTTTGTCCCACATCGGATTTGACAAGAGAAATTCTCTTGTTTATATGATAGACTTTTTGCCTAGGGCTTGAGCCCCTTTCAGGGGGCATGTGAATTTGGTCCTGTGGGGGGCTATGCCAATAGCTCTAATCTATGCCATTAACCACACACGCGCGTGCGCACGTGCCGAGCCGAGCCGTGCCGTGCCGAGCCGAGCCGAGCCGAGTCCGAGTCCGCGTCCGCGTGCGCGACGCGACGGGACGGGACGGGCTGGGCTGGGCGCGGGTGCGGGTGCGGTGTAAGTGTACTCGCGTGGGTGTGTGTGTATGGGTACTCACAGGACTGTATGTGCGAGAGTGTACTCGCACTTGCGCCTTTTCGTTTTTAAACCAGAGAGATGCTTCCCTTCCGGTTGGTCGCCCCTGTTGGGTTTAAACCCAACGGACCTAACCTTTTGTAAAGGGTGCTTATGCACCATTTCGAAGTCTATATAAAGACTTCCGATTCCAGTTTCAACATACGAAAAATTCTCTGCCTTATAAAACTCTCTCTGATACGGTTTTGTTACTGAGTTCATTGCTGAGTCAACTCAGCACTTTCGAATTAAACTGCAAGTGGTTCGAGCCCGTGTACAGTGAGTGCACCGCTGGGACCGGGTCATAGTCGTTGTATCCTGGAGGTCGATTGCTCTGGAAACCTGTTGCACTTGGGACGCTGTCCAAGGGGAGCAAATTCGATTTCAAGCCGAGTGACTCAGTCACGCCTCGACTCAATTCAATAAGTTTTTCTTTCTCTAAATTTATTTTCCTTTTTTGGTTCTCGATTTTTATAGTCTATTTAATTCAACATTTTATCCAACATGACAGAGGGAAGGACGTGAGGTCGAGTACCGTCTTCCTCAAGAGGATAATTATTTCAAATTCACGAAACTTCTCTGAACTCCTCATAGAGATTTCTCGAATCCACGAGGAAAGAAAGCAAAAAATAGAAAGAATTTCTAATAAATTCGAAATTGATTAATGAATGAATAAAAACAAGTTCACAACCCTTTAAATAAGGGTACCAAGCAATAGGAAAGAAATCAAAAGAAAACTACGACTAAAACTCCTAGTACTATCTATAGTAAACTTACTATTTATAAACGGTCATGATGTCTACTAGTGCGCGAGGTTTTCAGCCAAAAATAGTAAGTGTCTTATTTGGCTTCACCAAACCGTTCTCCTAATTATTCTAAACACTTTTCATGTTGGACACAACTCCTAAATCCCAACGGATGAAGAGTTATAATCAAACTAAAACTTACTATTTATAGTAAAAGCAAAAATAAAACAGGGAAACGACTATCGATTAGGGGGTTTTTCGCAAATCCGGGGTGCGCAACCCAGCATAGCAGGGTTGGTTAGTTAAAGTAGCTCGTTCTATCCCAAAATCATATATTTTACGTCAGATAACTCATTCCAGATTGCGAGATACGCCTGATCTAAAGTCTAATGGTCCAGATCACTTATGTCGTCGATCATGCCTTTTCTGATCCATCTTGGCCATGAAATTGTCCGCGACCTACTCTACATCAGTCCCCTCCACTTGAAAAGAACTCGTCCTCGAGTTCTCGAGTTCTCCTCCTGCTCTAGTTCATGATATTCGGTCAGATCCGCGATGTTGAAAGTCCGTGAGATCGTCATGTCATTTGGAAGATCAACAACATAAGCATTGTCATTTATCTTTAGGATGATTGGTACTAATCCAATCTTTTTATTCTTCAACTTGTTGTACGTTCCAGTTAAAAATATTTCTTTTCACAGATGGACTATTACCTGGTCGCCCACCTCGAACACCTTTTGTCGCCGATGCTTGTCCGCTTACTTCTTATACTTTTCGTTCGATGCATGTGGTTTGGTCTGCATCTCCGCATGAATACTCATGATCCTGTCTTCCATATGTTTTGCTACAATGCTCATGCCTGGGAGCTTGGGCAAAGGGACCAAGTCTAGTGTGTGGCGAGGTACTTGTCCGTAAATAACCTGGAACGAAAATTTTTCTGTCGAGCGGTTCACTATGTTGTTGAATGCAAACTCACTTGGGATAAGGTTAAATCCCACTGCTTCGATTTTTCTCTTGAAATACATCGAAGGAGGTTTCCCAGCCTGCGATTCACAACCTCAGTTTAACCATCAATCTGTGGGTGGTAGGTGCGCTGCTGAACTGAAGTCGTGTATCGAATCGAGTCCACAAAGTCTGCCAAAAGTGGCTTATGAACTTCGTGTCATGATCAGAAGTAATAGTCTTGGGAAGCCCGTGTAGCCGCACAATTTCTCTAAAGAATAGATTCGTCACATGTTGCATCGAGAGTCTTCTTGCATGGAATAAAATGCGTCATCTTGGAGAAAAGGTCTACTACCACGAACACTGAATCCATGCCACATTGTGTTCGTAGGAGACCAAGCACGAAGTCCATAGATAAATCCTCCCAAGGGCCATCAGGCACGGGTAACGGGATATAGAGGCCCGTATTATGAGATTGTCTTTTAAATATCTGAAAAATATAACAACTTTGGACTGTCTTTCCCACATCACGTACCAATTGCGGCTAGTAATACCGTTCTTCCACAAGAGCTCGAGTCTTGTCTCGCCCAAGGTGTCCACTAAGGCCACCTCCATGTAACTCTTAGATTATTTATTTCCTTAGCGAACTATTGGGGATGCATAATCAATTTTTCTTGAAAAGGAATCCATCTTGCATATGTAAGTCACCGGAGTGACCTTCTTGACATCTAACCCATGCGTCCTTGAAGCCGTCATCATTGGTATATATGTCTTTGAGGCGCTCGAACCTGACAACTTCATTACTCATAGTGACTAGCAAAGTCACACGATGACTAGCACATCAGCTACCTTATTCTGTTGTCATGATTTATGCTTTAGTACGAACGTGAATTCCTGTAAAAATGAGATCCATCTAGCATACACATGGTTAATGTTAGCTTGACTATTAATGAATTTGAGAGCTTAATAGTCTGTGTAAAATATAAATTCCCTTTGAATCAAATAATGTCACCAGTGTTGCAGTATCTGGACCACCGCGTATAACTCGATCTCATATGTAGACCACTTCTTGTGTGCATCATTAAGTTTCTCACTGTAGAAGGCTACCGGCCTACCTTCTTGAGACAAAACTCTCCCAATTCTGATATATGAGACATCACACTCAACTTCAAATAGTTTGTCGAAGTTGAAAAGTATAAGAACTGGGGTCGTGGATAATCTACGCTTGATTTCGGCAAAGCTCCTGTCGACTTCGTCAGTCCACTGAAACTGCCCTTTCTTCATGCAATCTGTGATTGGTGACATAATAGTACTAAAATTTCTCACAAACCGATGATAAAATGTCGTCAGTCCATGAAAACTGCGTACTTTGTGAATATTTGTGGGAATCGGCCATTCTCTGATCGCCTTTACCTTTTCCTCATCCACCCGAATGTCCGCGGATGTTACGACAAAACTCAGAAATAATAGGCTATTAGTCATGAATCTACACTTCTTTAAATTAAGATACAATTTATTTTCAGTAAGCACTTGAAGGACCTTCTTAAGGTATTTCATATGGACAGTTTCGTCTTGACTGTATATCAAAATATCATCAAAATAAACCACAATGAACCGCCTAATTAAAGATTTCAGAACTTGGTTCATTAATCTCATGAATGTGTTAGGCGCATGCAAAAGACCAAAGGGTATGACCATCCATTCGTACAATCCTTCCTTAGTCTGAAAGGTCGTTTTCTACTCATCACTTGGCCGTATTCGAATCTGATGGTAGCCGCTCCTTAGAGAATATTTTGACACCCTCTAACATGTCCAGCATATCGTTCAACCGTAGTATAGGAAACCTGTATTTTATGGTGATTTTGTTAATGGCTCGACTGTCGACACACACGCGCCAACTCCTATCTTTCTTTGGAGTTAATAGATCTGATACAGCACATGGACTCATGCTTTCTCGAATAGGACCCTTATGGATCAACTCCTCCACTTGCCCTTACAGAATCTCGCACACATTCGGACTTATTCGATAATGAGGCCGATTGGGTAGACTGGACCTGGGGACAAAGTTGATATGGTGTTAGATATCCCGCATGGGGGGTAACCCATTGGGAAGGTCATTGGGCCAAATTTTTTTGAATTCATGTAGCAAGGGCCTTAGTCTTTTAGGGATGATGGTAGGCTCGAGTTCTTCTCCTTTTACAATTAATACATAAGCCTGTCCTGTTTCTTTAGATTCTTCCACAAAGTCCCATATGGTTAAGAGAAAATGACCCTCCACTTTAGAAGTTTCAGGTGATCCTTTTAGATCCATAGGAGCCAATATGGTCTTTCGACCGTCCTTGACGAAGATATATACATTATCTCACCCTTTATGAGTGGCATTACAGTCAGATTGCTAGGGTCGACCGAGTAGTATGTGACATGCTTCCATGTCAACCACATCACATACTACTTAATCCTTATAATGTTTACCAATTGAAAAGGATATAGTACATCCTTCAGTTACCTTTGTTTTACTAACCTTCTTGATCTAACTGATTATATATGGGGAGGGATGACGCTCCGTCTTCAATTATAATTTCTCCACCATGATCTTGGAGACGATGTTCTCACTATTGTCACTATCAATAATCACGTCACAAACCTTTCGATTTACCGTACACCTAGTACGGAAGATGTTATGCCTCTGTGGATGCACTTCTCTTCTTAGCGCATATAATAGCTGGCTCACGAAGAGTGACTCGTCGTGATCTTGTTGAACCCAACTTGATTCATCTACCTCGTCCTCGGTGGTATGCTCCTGTTCTTCAACATCTAGATCTTCATCGGCATTACAGCACTACCATTGTTGATGGGGAGGTTCACCACCTTTCGCTGGGGACAAGTATTTGATAAGTGGCCCGGTTGGCCACAACGATAGCAGTTGTCGAGCCAGGGTTAAGCATAGGGGTTCGAGATTCTACTTGGTCAAGTAGGAGTCGATATGCCCCTTTGGGGCCTAGCTTGCCCGCTTCCCTGATCTCAACTTTCAGACGTTGGAGGTTGAGTGTGTGCTCCTACGGGTTCCTTCCCCTTGGACTGTGGAGCTCCCTGGGATAAACCCACCGTAGTGATCCTTGCACTAAGATAGGGCCGTATGGTAGGACGTTCAAGTTGCGCTTCTGCTCGAGTAGCCAACTTGATCGCATGATTCATCATCTAGACGAGATGTAAGACCCGTATCGTAATCCGTACTGTTCCGTCAACCCCCGCGATCCTTCTCGTCAAAGTCTGGCAATCCGCGGCCTGTAATCGACGTTTGTGTACGACCGTAAGTCGTATCCTATTCATTTGAGTCAGCTTAATTCGAGACTTGTATCATTGCGACCGCACCGTCGTCGCGGTTCCAACGCTGCAACTCATGCACTAATCCGATACCCAGTCGAAGAGATGTGGGCCCGCGTTCCGTTCGAGGAAAAATGCCGCTCGTTGGCAATCCCAAGAGAATCTCTACAACATGTCCCATCAACCCCATCAATCACCTCTAATGTCAAGTACAAAGCACCCATGCTTTCTTTCTCCACAAGTTAAGCAAACCCAAAGTCAATCAATCCATCACCTCACCCATCACTCACCTCACATCCATCTCTCACATCTCTCTTACAACCACCACACCTCTCTCTTTTCCTTCACATTTTTCAAGCCACACCAAGCACCAAAGAAGTGCACGTCCAAGCTTCTCCAAGAGTGAGAAAAGAGTGTGTTGAGAGTGGCCCATTTCCATCCCCAAAGCTCTCATCCTAGCCATCCATTTCTCATCTCCACCATCAAAGTGAAGCTCTAGGAGACAGGCTATCCAACGGATCGAGAAGATCGATAGGTGGGTGCTTCTATAGGCTAGTTTTTCATGTTTTCATGATGGGCCAAGTAAGGCATACCGATCGATAGTTTGGATCTCACTTGGGACCCTAAGATGTGGCCGATGGCCCACTTTGATCATCATGATCATTCCATGATGGGACCAATCTCCATGGACCCCATCATGATGTTTACTTTTCTTGCATTAAAAAGGTCATCTAGACCATCCATTTTTTATGGAGAAAGATCTCCACCGTTGATCTTTGAATTGATAGGCCCACTTGTATTGGGACCCACTCGATGTACGGTTGAATGCAAGGGAGGGCTCATAGTGGCGGAGCCCTCCATCACACGTGTTCCGCTCTCTTTCTCTCTCTCTCTCTCTCCCACTCTTTTTATTTCTCTTCATGTGATGATGTGGCTGTGTGCCCCACCCGGATGGATCCCACCATAAGGCGTGTATTTTATCCAAACCATCCATAAGTGAGGCCCACTTTATATATGTATTGTATACACACCATTCACCGTTTGGTGGCCCACCTAAGCAGGGCCCACCTCATGGACGTCATTTGCCCAGACCGTCCAGCATTCAGGGACGCTGGACGTCAAAGTGAAACACAAATATTGGCTTGTTTCAAAAGCCTTTGGAAAGGGCCACTTCCATATGCCCCACCTTGATGTATGTATACAATCCACACCATCTATTCCATTTACCAACTCATTTTAAGCGTTGAGCCAAAAAATGAGGTTGATCGGAGTATTTAGTGGGCCGTAGTATTGAAAACAGTATTATCACCATTGAAATCTATCCAAATTTTTTTTTTACGGTGAAAGAGGCCCGATATTGGTCTTGATAGATTGGTTATTGACAGTGGAATCTAATGTCTGGGATGGATCTGTCCGATGCGGGCCCTACACATGAAAAACTGCAGAAATTCTGTTTTCAAAAAAATAATAATAATAATAATAAAAAAGGCAGTAGCCGCTGCTGCTGCCGCTGACAGTGGACGGGCGAATGAAGAGGCAGGGACCCACGGTCCCAGCCGTGGGCCCCACCATGATGTGTGTGGAAAATCCACTCCATGCATTAGGTGGGTTCTTAGGGCGTGGGGCCCCCCTCCAAATATCAGCTCCATCTGGAACTTAGGTGGCCCACACCATAGGAAATAGTGAGGTTGAACGTTTACCCTTGAAACTCTTTTAGGGTCCACAGAAGGTTTGGATCAATATGAAATTTATTTTTCTTTCATCCAGAGTCCCGTATGACCATTATCAACGGGCTGGATGGAAAGTAAACATTGTGGTGGGCCCCATGTGGGACCACACCTTGATGTTTGTGGGTGGTCCACACCGTCCAGATAGCTGGATGGTGGGTTGTACCATGATGTGTTTCATCTGCACCTGCCCCACCCCTGTACGTGCAGCACTGGCCCCACCATTGATGTATTTGTTCTATCCACCGTCCACACAGCACTGGAGGGTGGGACCCACACCACATGTGGGGCTGCACCTGATGTGTGTGTCTATATATACATATATACATATATAAATTTTATTGTATATATTATATATATTATATATAGATTATATATTTATTATATATATAATATATACATGATGGTGGGCTTTCATGTGGACCCCCACCATGATGCATGAGCTGCCAAACCGTCCATCCATTTTGAGAGCTCATTTTTGGGCATGAGCTAAAGAACGAGTCAGATCCATCCGTCTTTGGGACCCACCATGATGCATGTGTTGCATCCAAGCCGTTCAACCATTTGAAGCTCACCTTAAGGCTTGAGAGTAAAAATAAGTCAGGTATTAAGTTCAAGTGGATCCTACTATTATAAGTAGTGGTCAATGACGCTTACCGTTCAAAAATCTCTAAGGGCCATAGTAACTTCCCATTAAGTTGATAATTATTTCTCACTTCAATTATCACTATATTAATTTAAAATAGGTTGGATGGGAAATATATGTTATGGTGGGCCTTAGAAATTTAAATGGTGGAAATCATTATCACCACTCTTATTTGGTTGAGGGCCCATTTGATGAACATAAGGCCCTTGTGATTAGGCCCATTCGATGTATTTGTGGCCCGTTGTTGAGGCCCACTTTGATATATCTAAGGCCCATATTGCAAGGCCCATTGTGATGCATTCCAAGGTCCATGAGATTAGGCCCATTTGACATATATAAGGCTCATGGGATTAGGCCCATTTTGATGCATTCCAAGGCCCATGGGATTAGGCCCATTTGACATATATAAGGCCCATGGATGTGGCCCACTTGATGAATATATGGCCCATTGATGTGGCCCACTTAATTAATATAAGGCCCATGAGATACGGCCCACTTGATGCATTAAGGCCCAATGGGATGTACCTAAGGTTCATTGCAATGTGCGATTCCTCCATGATTTATTGATTGATATTTATGGCGAGCCGAGCCTCAGGAACAATGCTGGTTTGACGTCCACATTGTAAGAGTAATGTCGGTTATATGTCCGCATTATAACTCTTCCTAGGGCCCATTGATAGGCCCATACTTGTTACTAATTCATCACTTTATAACATGCTTAGTATAGCCCCATGATTCATGCTCATACGCATCATATGTATGCTTGATATGAGGAATGTTTGATCATAGCATAAGTCGTTGGGTTGAGACACTTAAGGGACTCCTTATAAGACGGAGTGACCCACATAATCGCGCAGTACGCGCTAGATTGCTGCATGATTTGACGGTGTGATTCATACATCTCGCATATGTATGACTTGATCACTGCACGCCCTAGCAACATCAGGATCGTGGCTCCACAGGTACATCATGGATGGCTATATCAGATACCAGAAATACTTGATTCTAGCACTATGGGGCACTTAGGATGTCCTTGGGTGAAAGTTCCAAAACCTTTTTGGTACTAGGAGATGCTCCAACGTCTAGACCGAGTGGATACATGAGCTCCTGAGTGCCGAATACCAGTAGGCCGTGTCTTCCACTGTGTCGTGGTCGGTTGGAAGGGCGTGTGGTCGTATCCTCCTAAGTGAGGGGGCTATAAGTTAGGCTGAGTTTGACCAGCTCACAAATGAGTCCGCTATCGACGAGCCGGGTAGGTATTGACAGACTACTGGTCAGGCGGATAGTAAGGTCTATTCTGCTTGCTTGACTGTGCAGCTAGGGAGGAGGCAGTTACTGTGAGTGTATTAGACCCCGGTGATATCCAGATAGGAACTTTATTGATATGTGTACTTGATGAGTACTGGCATGCTTGCTTTGCATCTCGCATATGACATTTGGCTAATAGGCCTCGCATCGCTAGGCTTGGTATGGCCGATAGCATTCATGCCTTGCATCATATAGCATTAGTATGGTTGGTTTTATTCATGGACCTACCGCATACTTTCGCATTACTCTGATATTGTACACTTGGCGTTTGCCTTACGCACACACTTACACCACCCTCTAAGCTTTTGTAAGCTTATGTACGACCGTTGCGTGCAGGTAGCGTTGGACAGCAGCAGCGCTGAGGCAAGACTGTGCATTTGACTATTTTGGAGCTTTTAATCACTTTATATTTCTCTTTCCGCATTGTACTTAAAGTTTTTGATATAGTGGCTATGTGGTGATGTTATTTTGTGACTTGGTTATGCTCCATTACAAAAAAAAAAAAATTATTGTAAAAATCATCCTTGTAGGATCCCAGGATTGAAATCTGGCATATGATTGTCAGGACTCGAGAATGGGGCACTACGGAGGCTGTCGGCACCGAATTCGACGATCGGGATTTTCATGAATCTGATTTTTGAGTTTAGGGCGTGACACGGGCTGTATCTGGACTCGATCCTGAATCGTCATACGCAGTTCACCGTTGAATCGGGCGACTTGCTACGATTCAGTCTCGACTAAATCGTTACACGCCGCCAGGTGGTAAAATTCTTCTGCGTATTCTCTCACCGACCGATTACCCTATCGATAATTTTAGTATTGTTGGAATAATACCTAATCGTAATAGCTAGGGAGGAATCGGGCACGTAGTAGCTGCTTCATCCGCTGCCATGTGCGGATTGGTGCTTTCATTTGTCAGGTTCGTCCGAGTTGCATTGTTCCCACCAAGTTGAAGCTCCTCATTTCAACTTGTAGCCACAAGCTTGACCTTCTTTACTTCAAGGATGTCCATATAGTCAAAAAATTGCTCAACTTCAGAAAACCAATCGAGAAAATACTCAATGTGTAGTTGACTATTGAAGTTAGGATTATCAATCCGCATCTTAAATTCTCGATCTGTCCGATCTACTCGATTGCCGCTTTGTCTGGGGTGTTGAAAGATTATGTCGTCGATTTCCTCCTCACTGGAGCCCCCTTCCTCAGGAATGACCCGTGGATACACCGCCGGTACTATCCTGCGATTAGGGCGATTGCGAGTTTCAGCAATCGACGGTAGAAGATTACCATCAGGAACACAGAGTTACCCTAGGGTTTCGCCAAGAGATCCACTATACGGTCCATGGAAGCCTGCAGCCCTTGCATGGCTTGCCAATTCTCTTGTTGTGCTGCTTCGAAAGTTACCGCCGTTAAAGGTAAATTCCCTAGAACACTGCCCATGGGATTGTTGCCCGACCCGTCGTTAGAAGTCATCGATCTGAGGAGAAACCTCGCTTTGATACCAAACTGATGCAGGGAAGGACGTGAGGTCGAGCACTGTCTTCCTCAAAAGGATAATTATTCCGAATCCACGAAACTTCTCTGGATTCCTCACAGAGACTTCTCGAATCCACGAGGAAAGAAAGCAGCAAATAGAAAGAATTTCTAATAAATTCGAAATTGATTAATGAATCAATAAAAATGAGTTCACAAACCTTTAAATAAAGGTACCAAGCAATAGGAAAGAAATCAAAAGCAAACTATACAACTAAAACTCTCAAAATCCGCGACTTACTATAAATAGTAAACTTACTATTTATGGACGATCATGATGTCTACTAGTGCGCAAAGTTTTTCAAAAATATTAAGTGTTCTATTTGGCTTCACCAAACCATTCTCCTAATTATTCTAAGCACTTTTCATGTTGGACACAACTCCTAAAGCCCAACGGATGAAGAGTTATAATCAAACTAAAACTTATTATTTATAGTAAAAGCGAAAATAAAATAGAGAAACGACCATTGATCAGGGGGTTTTTTGTAAATCCGGGTTGCGCAACCCGGCATAGCAGGGTTGGTTGGCTAAAGTAGCTCGTTTTACCCCAAAATCATATATTTTATGTCAGATAACTCATTCCGGATTGCGAGATACGCCCGATCTAAGGTCTGATGGTTCAGATCACTTCTGTCGTCGACCGTGTCTTTTCTGATCCATCTTGGACATGAAACTGTCCGTGACTCACTCTACATCAAGTTTGTCCTGTGGTTTGGCATTGGATTAGCCCAATTTTTTGGGCAACTGAGCAGAAATGATAGGACTATGTTTTGCTGGTGGCAAAACTCTGTGGGCCATATGGTGATGTATGTGTTTTATTCACACTCCTTTTGTCCATGTCCCTTCAGGAACAAGCTCAAAATTGAGATGTATCAAAAGCTCAAGTGGACCACACCACATAAAACAATGAGAATAATGATGACCACTATTGGAACCTTCCTGAGATTTATAGTGATGTTTATTTGCCATATGAAACTTGTTGATAAGGTCACGCAAGCACGAAGGAAAGTAAAACATAAGTATCAGCTTGGTGCAAAACTTCAGTAGACACATTGAGAAGTTATCAATAATAAGTATTCAATTTCCATTGTTTTAGGTGGTTCACATGCACTTTGGATCTGTATTAAATTTGTGCTCACTCTCTAAAAGGAGCTGGAAAATGGATAAATCGAGCAGATTAAACACATGCATCATGGTGGGGGCAACAAAGCTTTTACAGCAGCTAGGCTCGCTGGTGTTGGGCTCACCGGCAAACCTGATTGGCTGGTGTACCAAACACACCAGACATTGTTGGTGTCAGTAATGACGTCACTAAGTTACGTGGTTTCCATCATGAGGTATGTGTTATATCCTAACCATCCTTTCATTTGACGATCCAGTAACATACATCTAAAGATCAAGTGGACCACACTACAAAAAGTCATAGGAGATTGAACTTCTATCAATGAAACCCAGGGGTCATGGGAGTTTTGAATTAATATGATATTTATTTTTCCTCTTCATCTAAGACTGTGTGACCTTATGAATAGATTGAATGGAAAATATACACTACAGTGACCTTTCAAATGTTTTAATGGTGAGAAGATTGTCCCACTGCTGCTACTGATGTGGTCCATTTAAGTTTTGGATATGAATCATTTTTAGTATCAGGCACTAAAATGATCTCAAAAAATAAATGAGCTGTGGGGATATAATAATTACGTCATTTTGGGGGCAATGTAACTTTGATGTCATTAAACAGTTTGTTTTTTCTTTCTTTCTTTTATTAGCTTGCCAGTGCACCCCACCGTGAACAGGTTTTTTTTTTTTTTTGTCTTCTTTCTTTTGTTAGCTTGTTAGTACACCCCCCTGTGAACAGTTGGTATAACTTGGAGTTGAGTAGCTGCAACGGTCGTCTTCGCATGACACGTACTCACACCAGCCACATCGCTGGTGTGCGGTACACCAGCCAATCCGCTTGCCCAGAAAGGACGCCGAAATCTTTCATTGGGAAGGTCCCCACAAGGCATAGATGCCGGCCTGCCGTATCATCCCACCGAAAACGGTGGGTCAATGGCCCCGGCTCGGGCCTGAATATCTGAATTTTAAATAACTCGGCCCGAAAAGGCTGAGATCGATCCAGGCCCGGCCCGTTGACAGCCATGCCAAAAACGGGGATGAGAGATACTCGGATACTCTGGTAGAGTGTAATAGATGATGTGCAGGCACTTAGAAACGGTACATGTGGCATATAAGTACCTTATTTATTTGTGATCTCATTATTGAATTAGTGGACATTTATTGGACGGTTAAAAATAAAAATAAAAATAAAAATGTAAAAATCTCATGTTCCGCAAACATCAAGTGTGTCTACCCATAAGAGGTTATCTGAGTTAGTATATGCCACGTATGCAAAATGTGAGTGCCTGACTATCATTTAAACTCATCAATGTTCATTTGTGTGGTCCTGATTTTGGACAGCCAGCAGTGCGTTCCGAGATTGAAGAAACCGATGGCAGAAGCCGAAGCGGCAGCGGCAGCGGCAGCAGCAGAGGAGAAAGAGCTTCCGTTGGTTCTGATACTCAAACCACTCCCTCAGTTTTTCGACGAAGCTCTTTCAAAGAAATTCCGTTTCCTCAAACCATGCGATGACTCGTCCGTTCCGACTCACCTCTTCCTGACACGACATGGTGAGTCAGCTCGAGTCATGGTCTGCACCCCACACGACTCGATCGATTCGGCCACCCTCGATTGTCTCCCTCACCTCCTATGTATCGTCAGTACGAGCACCGGCGTCAACCACATCGACATGGCCCAGTGCAGGCGCCGGGGAATCTCTGTCGGTAACGTTGGGACCGCCTTTTCTGAGGAGGTTGCCGACTACGCCGTCGGCCTCTTGCTCGACGTCCTCCGTCGTATCTCCGCTTCCGACCGTTACGTTCGTCGCGGACTCTGGCCTCTGCAGGGAGAGTATCGGCCTCTTGGTTCTAAGGTCCTCTCTCTCTCTCTCTCTCTCTCTTCCAGATTCCCCATCTGTGGACGGAGGAAATGAGACCGGATTTGCTACGAAAGGCTTTCGCAGGAGGTTCCTGCGCTGGGATGTTGGGTGGGGCCCACTATGATGTTTTTGAAAAATCCACTCCGTCTATGTTTTTTCCCGGATGATTTTAGGAGAAGAAACCAAAAATCAGGTGGATTCAAAACTCAAGGCGTCCATACGAGAGGAAACAGTGGGGATTTCGTGATCACCGTTGAAAACTTCGTATGGCCATAAAAGTTTAATATCAGGTAAGTTTTTAGTATTTTCACTTCTGGCAGTGGAAATGACATTATAAACGGTTTACATGAACATCAAGGTGGAGCTCGGGAAGGTTTCAACGTTTGGAAATTCTTTCCCTACTTTTCCCCTTTTGTATGGCTGCCTTGAGCTTTGGGTCCACCTGATTTTTCGTCTATTGTCCTAAAATAATCTTGGAAAAATAGATGGACGGAGTGGATTTCTCACAAACATCACTGTGAGCCCCACCTAGCATCCCATCGCCTTAAGTTCGTGCCAAAGCTTTTTCCAAGAAATCCACATCCGGTTAAACTAGTATGGACGCGGATTGCGTCCTATCCCTGCCCGGACGGATTACCGTCCGGGCAGGACTCGGCGGGCCCCAAAGTAATGTAAGTTTTTTATTCACACCGGTAATCGATTTCTTCATATCATTTTAAGTTATAAGATTTAAAAATTTAAGTAGATCCACAGCTCCAGTGGACCACATCAAAGGAAGCTGCGGTAATGAGTCTCACCGTTGAAACCTTTCTAAGGGCCACCATGATTATTTTTTTACCATCCAACCTACTAATAATATCATGATGCAGTCGTAGATGAAGTGAAAACACAAATATCAGCTTGATCCGAAAACTCCGTCACCTCCCAACAAGTTTTTAATGGTGGAAGTTAAATCCCCACTTTTTAGTTCACTTGAGACCTGGACCTACTTCATTTTTTATCTCATACTTTAAGATGATTGAGAAAAGCGATTAACTGCGTGGATAAACAACTTACATTACTTTGGGCCCACATGGACGGATTACCATGCCGGCGGGGGTAGGACGCAATCCGCGTAACCTAGAATAGGGTTTCCCGGGAAACGGATTGGTCCCAGCAACCAGCCAATGGCTGATGGTCGGTGCTATGTGGGCTCCACCATGATTTACATGTTTCATCCATGCCGTCCATCTATTTTTAGAAATCATTTTATGATATGAGACCAAAAATGAAGTATATCCCAATCACAAGTGGACCACATGACAAGAAACAATGTTGAATGAGCGCTGACTATTAAAAACCTTTTGGGGCATGAAAGTTTTGGATCAAGCTGATATTTGTTTTTTCCCTTCATCTGGGCTGTATGACCTAGTCAACATATTGTATGTCAAATAAACAGTACAGTGGGCCTTAGGAGGATTTTAATGGTGGATATACAATCACTATTGTTTTCCAGTGGTGTGGTCCACCTTAGATTTATATTCCTCTAATTTTTGGGATCAAGCTCTAAATTTAACCGAAAAAATGGATAATACATCATCATGGCCCCCGTAGAGCACCAATCATCAGCTACCGGGCTGGTGGCATGGGGAGTAGCCAATCTGGCCCGTTTCCAGTTTCGCCTCACTCTTTTTTATGATATTAAAGTATTTAGGAAATATGGTAGTTGTTAAGATTACCCAATTTAGTACAACCTCATTCTCCGACATTCTCCCTCAAACTTGGAGTACATTGATCAAGAATGCCTGGCCTGAATACAATATTAAGAAAAAGTATCCCACCTAGTGTTCCAAGTCTCAGCATTGCTACAAATTTTATTGGCTAAGGATACAAAAATAATATCATTATTGCTAATAACCAAAAATGTGGAAAAACATTAGGAAAACTTTGGAATTTTTAAGTGAAACTTCAGTAGATGCTAAAATACACATATTTACATATTTAGAAATAAAAAAAAGTGATAAAAAGAATACATACATAATAAGTTTCCATTTAATTGAGGGGTAAAAGCCTATGTTGTCGTAAAAAACCAATCCAACCATCTCATCTATCCATCCAAACATCCGTCAATATTTTTCAAAATATCAACCACACAACATTTCGCCGCAAAATCATTGACAACCGGAAAGAAAATGAAAAAATTATAATCTTAATATCATCCATTCTATGATAACAATAATATTGCAATATGATCAATATTGTCATCGACAATTTGAACACTATATACAACCTGCGTTCATAAAAATTTTGAAATGGTAATTTTTCTAACAAACAAATTTTAATGATATCAATACATTGACAATGTTATTGAAATATCGTTGATACACTGGTGAAACAAGTAACACCTGAAATTTACATAGTAAAAAATATTGGCGATGTCAATACATTAGTGATACAAGCGACACCTAAAATTTACACAATAAAAATTATTAGCGATGCTTAACAATACATCACAGATACTTGAAATTTCTGAGACTACCAATGTTATCGTAGCACCACTAGTGTTATTGGTATCACCAAGTTGGAGATAAGGATGATATCAGAGATATTTCGATGATATCGGGGATACTCCGAATAATGATCCCGACAACTGGCTTAGTGAAGATATTAACTAGTTGTTCCTTGGAAGAAAGGTGAAAAATACTGATAACACTCGTTGATAGTTTCTCTCGAACGAAATGACAATCAACTTCTATATAATTAGTAAGCTCATGAATCACTAGATTGGAGGCAATATGGGTTCCTACTTGGTTGTCGCAGAAAAGGGGAATAAGAGTGTAGTAACGAGAACACCCAGCTCAAAGAGAAATTATTATAGCCATAAGGCCTCACTTGTAGAATGTCCGATGGACCAATACTTGGCTTACATAGAGGAATGGTGTAGGACACATGATTTAATGTTAGCATGCAGCATGGAGGTTATAAAAGAGTTCATAAAGTAATTCAAGTAACAAAAGATGGTAACCCACCAAATAATTAAAAGTAAACAATAAGAAATAAATTTTGATTTAACCTAAATCACATGCCTGTATGATAAGAAATTATATAAATCAATTAAAACTAGGCTCAATGGAAGGATAGAACTTCCAATTTAGCAATAAGCATGTTCTACAATCAAGGGATTCAGTTGTAGGTTTTATGATTAGGGTTATGAATGGAAAATTTTGAAATTTAAAAAATTAGGGTTCATGGGAATTAGGAACTTTAGAATCAAAGTTTTTAGAAATCGGGAAAAATATGAAATTGGAGATTTAGGGTTTAGGGTTGGGTTATGGATGAGGAATAAAGGGGTTTTGATGAGAGAAGCAAGGGAAACTTAACGGATTGAGCGGTTGTTCGTACGGTCATCCTAGGGACCTGCACATGTAAGTCGTTGGCTAGGGTTTTAGGGTTCTCAATGGTTGATTTCGGTTGTGGTTAAAGTTGGATAATGAAAAGTTAAAGAAAAAGATGATTTGGATGGTCTTGGATAGGATGGGAAGAAGAGAGATGAAGTTTTTGAAAAAATACATCTTTTGGATAGAAAGGAAGGGAGAAGGAAGATGATAGATGGAAGCCTCGCACCTCCGTTGAATGGAGAATGGAATCACATCACACTCAAGCTCTAAATCACATGGAGTATTCTTCAAATCATATGAAGAAGAGAAAACACAAAGTATTTTTTTTCTTTCTAAAATAATGGTATTAGGGCTTCACACACCCATCTTTCTCTTTTATAATCTTAAAAAAGACATTTTATAAAAAGACCCTCTCAGATAAGATTCTCAACATAAAGACACTCAATAAATTAAAAGTTGTTCTTAACTCTCTAATCTCAACATAAATATAAGGTATACTAAAAATAATAAAGCATATAAACAATCTAAATAACTAAACTATTTCGTGGCCCAAGGGAGTTCACGATAGAGATGTTCAGTGACAATGATCTAATCATCCGATGTGTCCATTAATCTCCTAAATGCAACCCACATGCATCTTCTCAGTATGAGGTCTTCAAATATGCATGAACGTACATGTGGAGTCTTCAACATGACTAGAAATGTGAATTAGGTCAAGCGAGCCCCATGTAATGGTCATCTAGCCATAAGGAAATTGACTCAACCCTCCTCCTCTGATGTGGTGATCGGATGTCCTCATCAAACGGGCAACTACTGCTACCTCTTGCCTTTATAAGATACTAAGTTAGCACCAACAAAGTCCAAATTCTATAATGAAATGCATGTCATTGGTAGAACCTGCCTAGTCTGCATCATAGTAGCCACATACTTCTAAATGTCCATGGTCGAAATAGAGGTCCTTTTTCCAGGAGTTGACTTCACACAATGTAACATGCAATGAACCACATTAAGGTGATGGGAACACAATTTTTGGATGAATTATCAAATAACACTCACAGCCTAAGCTATGCTAGTGTGTGTGGTTGATATAGCTTCGAAACAGGATCAATAAGAGTACTCGACTCCTCTAAAAATAACCAATGATACACCTCAATAGGAGAGTCCAGATTCAAGACTCATTAAAAGGAGACATAGATCAAGATACATGATGGGTAGAGATACCTGAATAATCCTTTATCTTGACAGTAGTTTTAATTTGAGGATGATCTGTAGGACTGTACATCAAGCCGAGTTGAGTCAAGGTGGGCCAAGCTTGGCTTGACTCATCCATGCTATACTCGAGTTTGAGCTCGAGCTCGCCCTCGAGCTCAACATCAAAGCTTGGCTTGTTCGCCAAAGCTTTCGAATCAAGCTCGAGTCGAGCTAGTGGTTCGAGTCGAGTCGAGCTTGTTCTCACACACACACACACACACACACACACACACACACACACACACATCATTAATCATACCTTTGTGGTGGTCAAATGGGCTGAGAGTAGTCACTGAGTGGGCTAAGACGAATCGGGTTGGGCGCGGGCTGTGAGTAGTCGCTTATTGGGTTGAGATGAGTCGGGTTGGGCATGGATCAGGAAGAGGAGAATGCAAGTCATAGCAACGATTTTGGTATGTCAATGACGTCCACAGTGAGTGCAGCCCAAACTATCTGAATCAGCAGAACGCAAAGGTGGGTGATGGATTTGTTCACTGGTATGACCCTTAACAACAAGGGAGTAGACTGGACACTGAGCACTTTAGTAGCCAAAAGGCTACTGAAGTGATGTGGCAAAATGGCATGGGTGGACACCAATAGGTTGTTTCCTTCTAATAAATGCTCTTCTAACAGAGATCCGTTAGTAGATGTCTTTCCGTCTAGGCTTTAAACGCACTCGGCCATACACAGGTAAGTGTTGATCTTAAGAAAAAAAAAGGACATGGATTTCCTGCCAGAGACTTTCGCACCGGAGTTCTACACTGGGAACCTAGGTGGGGCCTATTGTGATGTTTGTAAGAAATCTTACTTGTCCATCCATTTTTTGAGTTCAATTCAGGACATGAAGCCAAGAATGAACCGTTTCCATAGCTCAAGTGGGCCAAAAACGTAGTAATTGAATGTCTACAGTTGAAATATTTGTGGGCCACAGAAGTTTTGAGTCATGCTAATATTTTTTATTTCAGTTCATCCCTGTAGGAATGAAGTTATTAACAGTACGGATGTATTGTAAACATCACTGTCGAACCCAGGTAGATTTTAACGGTAGGAATTTTCCTAACTACATTTTCCTTTAGAACGGCTCACTTAAGTTTTGGATGCATTTCATTTTTGGCATCATATCATGAAATGAACTCAAAAAACGAATGGAAGGGGAGGATTTCTCACAAACATCACAGTGGGCCCCACCTGGGTTCTAGGAACTTCCACGTCCAGAAAAAAGGTGGCCAAGGGAAGCCGATTGCGTACCGAGTAAACTCTATGGGAGTCCACCGTGATTTATGTATTTTATCCTGTCTTTCCATCTATTTTATAAGATAATTTTAGGGCCTTAGCTCAAAACCTAAGTATATAAAAGGTTAAAATTGACCACACCAAAGGAAACAGTGTGAATTGAATTTATACTTCGGGCTGTAGAAGTTTCGGATCAAGATTATATTTTTTTTTATTATCTCCATTCATGTTTTTTGATCCTTTGAACAGTTTGGATGAAAAATAAACATCATCGTGGGGCCTGGAAAGGTTTCAACGGTAGAAATCATTATTTCCACTTATCCCATGGTATGGTCCACTTGAGATTTTTATAAGCTTCAATTTTGGGCTCAACGCCTAAAATTAGATGGAAAAACAGATCGAAGGTGTGGATAATTCACATAAATTCACGGTGGGCCTAACTGAATTTTCTCGGTATGACAATCCGAATTCATGGCCGAGTGAGTGGACGGCGGAAACGGAGAAGGATCCGTTAATGGATGTAACGGAGTAGCATTTATACACAGGGAACATGTCATTGGTATTAACCAATGGGGTTTTTGGCCGCATCAATTCAGTAGCGCTTCAGCTCAGTATCCAATCCGCTCCCTCCCTGGCATCTAACCATGTTCTTTCCGTTGCTTACACGGGGAGGCGTAATATGCCTCTACTGAAGATTCTCCCTATCGTACACTATATAGATGACATGTCAGGCTAGATCACCACAATGAGAAAACGTTTTTGCAACAGTATACCATATATGTTGGGTTGTTGTAGACGTGATCAATGGTTCACTAATATCAGGCTGTACAGAATTAATTAGCAAGCCCATGATAGTGAAATTATTTGCTGGAGAATGAGGGTGTACTGTATTGGATAGTCTTGCAAACTACCATATTTTCCAAATGATTCAATATATTAAAAATAAAGAGAGATGAGAGGGAATGCCCTAACCTAGGTTGATGCGTCTTCTCAAAGCTAGGGTTTTTAGGTTTTAAAAACCTTAGCTCTCTCTCTCTCTCTCTCTCTCTCTCTCTCTCTCCATATAGCCCGTAGTGGGTGTAACCACACCATTTTCCTCAATGCTTCTCCCTCTCTCCCTCTACGTTTCTCTCTTTCCTATCTCAAAAGTAGACTCTGTTTAAATGATGAATGTGCTCCATGAATGCTCATTAATTTTATGATTTCTATGACTTGGTGATTGTCACAGATCAGAGGCAAGCAAGTGGGGATCGTTGGACTGGGTAGCATTGGCATGGAAATTGCGAAAAGGCTGGAAGCTTTTGGCTGCCGCATTGCATATAATTCAAGGAGAAGGAACCCGTCTGTCTCTTTCCCTTATTTCCCAAATGTATGTGACCTTGCGGCCGAAAGCGATGTTATCATGGTATCTTGTGCATTGACTGATGAGACCCACCACATCATCAACAAGGATGTCCTCTCAGCATTGGGAAAGGATGGAGTCGTCATTAATATCGGACGTGGACAATTAATTGATGAAAACGAGCTCGTGAAGTGCTTAGTGCAAGGAGAGGTTGGTGGTGCCGGTCTCGACGTGTTTGAAAATGAGCCTCATGTGCCTCAGGAGCTCTTTGTCATGGATAATGTAGTGTTGTCCCCTCATAGCGCTGCGCTGACGCCAGAAGCTTTTTCATTGCTACTTCAGATGACCATCGACAACCTCGACGCCTTCTTCTCCGGTAAACCTTTACTATATCCAGTGGAGTAATGGTTGTAAGCCATTGTTTCTTTCTATAATCTGTATTGTTTTTTTACAAATTTAATAATGGCTTGAATGAATTGGTGTACCATCTCAGTCACAAATGCTCCCTCCTTCAGAGACCGGAAGCTTTAATTAAGAGAACTTGCAAAAAATAGAGCCAAGTGCTTAATTTAGTTGGAATTGATTTTTGACAAAAGTTATCTAAATAGATTGTTTGGGTGAGTTTGATTGATATTTCATGAATTTTGGTGCAACCAAACACATCCTCAACTAAAAAACAATACATCTCAAGCAAATCATAATGTTTATAAGAAAAAGCAGAATTATTCAGAATCTACAAATACTTCATGTACTAACCCTTCCTCTTTTTAAAACAAGGGGCGCTTCCACTTCTGTTTGCTTCAAACACTGTTGTTTTCTTCATATTAACCTATTTTTAGAGCCTACAATTTGATACAAGGAACTCCGAACTCAATCACTTATGGCCATTACTCTTCAGTTTCATGTTGAGGTCTATCTCATAGAGGTACTCAAATTGTGCTCATATTACACATCCAATGCTACAAGACTTGGAATACAAGGTTCAAAACATTGGATGTATAAGATTCAGAAATTGGGAATGCATTGCAATAAATTCATGAAGCTATACCAGCATTCTCACTAAAGAAGGGTTAATTGTCAGCACTTTGCATTGAAATTCGTTTCTGTTGAGTTGCAAGGGTATTTTGGGTGTATTTATTTAATAGGTGTACATGTGTGTGAAGGTATTTCTGTCATTTTTTTTTATGATGAGACTATGAGGGGGTTTTCTCGTTTTTCGTTTTCTCCATTCTCTTCAGTTTCTACTTATCTTTTCATTCATTCTTTAAAAAAATTTATTCCTTCATCTGTTCCCATGCTTCTGCTCTCTTTTTTCTTTTTTTCTTGTTTTCTTCTTCTTCTTCTTCTTTTTGCCCCCTCATCCTCTCTCCATGATTTAAGGTCCTGTTTGGATTCATGAAAAGTAAATAAAAGGAAACAGCATTTCACATGAAACTAATTTTCTTTATTTGTGAAAACTTTTTTTTTGTGAGAATTGGTGGGAAACGCTATGTCTCATTTCTCTCAACAATGCATATTCCTACTATTAAAGGAAAATAAACTTCTCAAAGAGTTGAATGCACCGCCCATCTCCAACTACCTCACACGTGTCACATATCCAAATGTTCCATTGTCCCTCTTTTGTTTTATCACACATGTGCCAATGCACTATATGTACGACCATCTATCTTCACTTGAGCCCCACCTGAACACAGCACCTCAAATGTGTCACATGTGCCAACTTTCCATTGGTCATCTTCTATTGTGTTGTATGTCTGCGATCGACCACCCATCTTCACTTAGGCCTTAAATGTACAAGGTGCCTCATTTATGCCACATGGGCCAAATTTCCATTGTCCATCTTCTCTTGTGTCGTACATGTGCCACAGTCCATCTTTGGTGTGTCCCTCATACGTGCCATTTTCCATCTTCAATCACTTTATGTGCTACACATGTCAATGTGCCTACGTGCACATCTGCCACTATCTACCTTCAAGTGCTCACATGGGTCAAATCTGCTAATGTGTTGCTTGTATCCCATTTGCCATCATACAACTTCAAGCACCCCTCATGTGTCATGTGTAACACTATTAATCTTAAGCACCCACCAATGTTGTTGTCTATCTTCGAGCATTCCATGTGTCATATGTTAAGCTGACACATGCCAATAACTACTGGGAATTATTTTTTTTTTTGACCAACAATAAAATAGAAACATGCCCCAAATTTTATAGGAAATTCTTATTTAAAAACCAACATGGAAAATAAAGTCTCTTTTCCCACAATTTATTGGAAATAAGGTTCTTCGAGAAACAATATTTTGTTTCCCAACCTTTCTACAAATTCAAACAAATTCAAACAAGCCCCGAAAGGAAATGCTCATTCTCTGTCAATAAAATAAAAAAGAAAAAGATCATTCAGCATACAATACAGAGGTTTGCAATGCAAAACAGGGGCTAGAGTCAGAAGCCTCCTATGTTAGTTTAGACCCATTGTCAAAATGGTGGTGACGTGTCCTTCTTACATGTGGCATCTGTACAACTACCCAGACCATCCAAATTGTAGGTCCCATTGTGGGTGCAGAATATCTATTAAATCACACTGATCAAGCAATCCTAATCATCAGATTAACGGCTATCATATGGATGGTTAAACTAAGATAGTGATAGATCCAACTTCCAAGGGACAAATCAGTTTGGGTCATGCTCAATCCACAGCTCGGTAAGCTATTTGGCCGGTCTGGATTGCAGTACAACTATGCCAAGTGTATTGTTGAGGAGTCACTGCCATTTAAAAAAAAATGGTGCAAAACTAACATGGGACTGTAGG
Organism: Magnolia kwangsiensis; assembly: GCA_037074715.1. Taxonomy (NCBI): domain Eukaryota; kingdom Viridiplantae; phylum Streptophyta; class Magnoliopsida; order Magnoliales; family Magnoliaceae; genus Magnolia; species Magnolia kwangsiensis. The sequence continues at coordinate 58,727,271 of CM073571.1, read as the reverse complement.
CCTACAGCAGCAGGGGTGAGGTTTCGTCGCGCTTTTTCTAAGTTGCGTTTGTTTTTCTGTGTTTCTCTTCCGTCCGGGGCTGTGCCTCTGCATGTCTTCTACCACTGTATGCTTCCATGTATTGTAGCAGCTTGTAAAATGGCACTCATAGTCGCACAGGGACACTAGGACAATCCGTCGATCTGGACTGTTAATTAGATTTGGCGCCCAATTAATGGTACTCCATGTAAAAATCACAGGATTCGGTGGTTTCTAACCATTTGATCATATCCTATAAAATGGATGGTCAATATGGTTTATATGAAAATTAGGTCAAATAAACAGTTTAAGCCATTTTTTTATTGGTCCCATCATCGATTGCTTGTCGTGATCAGCTCATAACATGGTTTGAAAAATGGACAGCTATAGATAAGGAAGTTGACTTATGGATGGATCGGATCATCTGATGGGTGGGATTTTTACATCATCCTTGATGAAATGATGAGGATCAGTAGATTGGATTATCGTATGGAACTGGTGCACTATAATTTGCTCTTGAGAACCCGCTATAAGGTTTGTGTTTTATCCATGCCATCCATTCTTTTTTCTTTTCTTTTCTTTTTTTCGGATCATTTTAGGATATGAGACCAAAAATGAGGTAGATAAAATGATCAAGTGGACCACACAGTGGGGATTGAGCGCCCACCATTAAAAGCTTCACAGAAGTTTTGGATATAGCCGATATTTGTGTTTTCCCATCATCAAGGTCTGGCTCGCTCAGGTTAGCCTAAATCCAACTCATGACCCACTTAAATTAATCAATACCAACATGACCCACCAAATTATAAATGGTCCATGCTTGATATTGACCCAACACAATCTGCCGTGCCCTAACTCAGGTTTAAGAAGAGAATAAGACGCAAAGGGCCCAATCATCTGTATGTTGCTTATTTATTTATTTAATATTTATTTTGGGTTGGGACATTTGAGTTGGCACAGGTCGGGTCATCTAGGCCAACTTCATGGATAACATATGATATGGGTGGATCAAGTTAGGTAGGGTTCAGCCCAAAACCTGACCCACTAGCTTAAATGGGTGACATTTCTACCCTCAGCCCGACCTACTACCCATCTAGCTTGGCCCGGACCTGCCTGACCGACGGCCCAACCTCTATCACCCATTGTGACACTAAGGCCGTGTTTGTTAATGTTGAATTTTTGCACTTAACATAGAATGGGAAAATTTTTCCGTATTTAGTGATGTTTGTTAATGCATTATTAAGGCGGAAGACGGAAAGCGCTAAGTGGGTTTTCACTGAATTCTTTCCATGATCGGAGTTTGGCTTAATGCTGAACACGGAATGCGCTCCGTGATTTTTCATTAAAGAAAAATTTTTTACTTTCAAAAGTATCTATTTTCAAGTTACTACGAAAATTTTTTCTTTTAAATTGTTTGCGCAATACAAAGTCAACCTTTAACCTATGAAACTTCTTTATGCCCCACCGTGATTTATGTGTTTGATCCACACCGTCCATCAACTTTTTTAGATAATTTAAGGTGTGATCTAATAAAAGAAGCAGATCCAATGATTAATTGGACCATAAGGTGGGGATTGAACGTCCACCGTTAAAAACTTCTTGAGAGCTAGAGAAGTTTCAGATCAAGCTGATATTTGTGTTTTCACTTCATCCATGTATACATGACCTAATGAATAGGTTGGATGGTAAAAAAACATCACAGTGGCCCTTAGAAAGGTTTCAACAATAGATGTATATATGAATTTTTTAACTGTGAAAATTATTATCCTGCTGCTATTTTTGGTGTGGTCCACTTGAGCAATGGATCTGCATCATTTTTGTATTCATGCCTTAAAATAATCCGAGAAAATGGATTGATGGTGTGGATGTACAGATACATCACGGTGGGCCCGCCCACAGAACTACCTGTTGGGAGCTAGGGACAAGCAGGGGCAGTATGCAATCCGTGTCCTGTATAGAAGATGGGAGCGGATTGGCTACTCCCACTGCCACCAGCCAATGGCTGTTGGTCGGTGCTATGTGGGCCCGACCATGATGTATGTGTTTCATCCATGCCGTCCATCTATTTTTATATATCATGTTATGGTATTAGAGAAAAAATGAACTATATATCAATCTCAGGTGGACCACATTACAAGAAACAGTGTTGAATGGACATTGACCATTCAATACGTTTTAGGGGCCATAAAAGTTTTGGATAAGATTGATATTTATTGTTTCCCTTCATCTGGGTCTTTATGAACTAATCAATAGATTGGATGTCAAATAAACAAAACAGTGAGCCTTAGAAGGATTTTAATGGTGGATATCCATTCATTTTTCTTCCTCTGGTGTAGCCCACCTAAGATTTATATCCCTATCATTTTTTGTAACAAGCCCTAAAATTATCTGTGAAAATGGATGAGCGGAGTGGATGAAACAAGTATATCATAGGGGGGCCCACAGAGCACCAACCACCAACTGGATAGTGTCAGGTGGAGTAGCCAATCCGTCTCCGAGTCGGATGGGATCGCATACTGACAGCATCAATAGCGAGGTGGCTACTGACAATCGTCTGTGAGCCCCTTTGATATATATGTGTTTTATCAAAGTCGTCCATTTATTTTTTAAGATTATTATAAATCACGAGCCCGAAAGTGAGGGAGATCCAAATTTAAAGTGGACCACACCATAAGAAAATGGTGGCCATTGAATGCCCACCATTAAAAATTTTATAAGGCTCACTGTAATGTTATTTTGTCATCTAAACTGTTGATTAGGTCATTTTTTGGATCATACCACAAAATAGTCTAGAAAAATGGATGGAAGGCATGGATAGGATACATACATATAGCTTGGATGTGGACCTCCTCCTAGTAATATTTAATATATATATATATATATATATATATATATATATATATATATATATATATATATATATATATATATATATATATATATAGCTTGGTAAAATTATAACTTGAAATTTTTCTAAAATGTCATTTGTTTTATGTAGATAAATATTATCTAGCTGACGCTGCTTACACTCACATAAGAGGATTTATGATACCATACCGTAGTTTATTTGAATTAAATAGAATAATTTTATTTTAATTTAATAAAAAATAATTTCTTTATACTGTAAAATATTTCCAAACAGGAAATGAGGGTAAATGTGTCAAATTGACATATTTCAGACATTTCAGATATTTATTAACAAACAAATTATTTCAAATTCAATACTTAATTTTCGGACTTCAGCCATAATTTCCAAACAAGTTTTTTGACTTCAGATTTCAGATTGAGGTTTTAGATTCAGCTTCAGATTTCACATTCAGGCTTTAGACTTCAGATTTAACAAACAAGGCCTAAGGGCATGTTTGTTAACGCTAAATTATTGCACTTAACGGAATTGGAAAAATATTCCGTGTTTAGTGGTGTTTGTTAATGCATTGTTAACGCAGAAGAAAGAAAGCGCTAAGTGGTTTTTCATTGAATTCTTTTCGTAATAGGAGTCTGGCTTAATGGTGAACACAGAATGCGCTCCATAAGTTTTCTATTAAAAAAAATTGGTTACAAAATTATCCATTTTTAAGTTACTACGGAAATTTTCTTCTCTTCAAATTGTTTGTGCAATACAAAACTAACCTTTAACATGTAAAACTTCTTTATGCTCCACTATGATTTGTGTGTTTGATCTACACCATCCATCAACTTTTTCAGATCATTTAAAGTTTAAGCCAAAAAAAGATGCAGGTCCAAGGATTAATTGGACCACGAGGTGGGGATTAAACGTCCACCATTAAAAACTTCTTGGGAGCTGAAGAAGTTTCAGATCGAGCTGATATTTGTGTTTTCACTTCATCCATGTCTTCATGACCTAATGAATTTGTTGGATGGTAAAAAAAATAAAAAATAAAAAACATCACGATTGCCCTTAGAAAGGTTTCAATGGTAAATGTCATTATCACTGCAACATCCTTTGATGTGGTTCACTGGAGTTGTGGACATGCTTCATCTTTAAGATCATATATTAAATTAATATGAGAAAAATAATTAAAGGCTTAGATAAAACACTTACATCACGGTGGGCTCCATAGAGGGTAGGACGCAATCCACGTTGAAAGCGGATGGGCTAGGATTGAGGGGTAAACGGATTGGCTACTCCCCTACCACCGGCCATTGGCTGGTGCTTGGTGCTTTGTGGGCCCCACCATGATGTAAGTGTTTCATCCATGCTGTCTATCTATTTTTATATATCATTTTATGGCAACTACGGAAAAAATGAACTATATATCAATCTCAAGTGGACCACATTACAAGAAACAGTGTTGAATGAACATTAACCATTAAAAATGTTTTAAGGGCCATAAAAGTTTTGGATAAGGTTGATATTTATTATTTCCTTTCATCTAGGTCTTTATGAACTAATCAACAGATTGGATGTCAAATAAACAATACAGTGGGCCTTAGAAGGATTTTAATGGTGGATATTCATTTATTTTTTTCCTGTGGTGTAGCCCACCTAAGATTTATATCCATATCAATTTTTTGTATCAAGCACTAAAATGATCTGTAAAAATGGATGAGCGGAATGGATGAAACACGTACATCATAGTCAGGCCCACAGAGCACCGACCACCAACCGAGTGACAGGGGGAGTAGCCAATCCATCTAGTCAGGGACGGGACTGGAAGCGGATTGGCTAGTGCATTGACGTCAACAAGTTTTGTGGGTCGCATCACGATGTATTGTTATATCCAAACTGTCCATCTATTTTGCAAGCTCATCGTAAGACTTAAGCCGAAAAATAAAACAGATCTAAAGATAAAGTGGACCACACTGCAAAAAGCAATAGGGGATTAAACGTCACCATTGAAACCCTTTTAGGGTCACAAAAGTTTCGGATCAATATGAAATTTGTTTTTCTTCCGGATATTTTCGACCTTATGAATAAATTAGATGGAAAATAAACGGGCGAATTTTTTAAAGGTGAAAATCATTATTCCGCTACTATTTTTAGTGTGGTCCATTTGAGTTTTGGATACGGTTCATTTTTTGAAAAATGCTCAAAAATAATCTCAAAAATTTTATGAATAGTGTGAATATAATAAATACATTAATACATTATTGTAGGGGCCATGTAACTTTGATCTCTTTTGAAACGTTCCTACAACTTGAACTTCGAAGCGCGTCTTCGCACGACACGTATCTACACCAGTTATATAGCTATATAGCTGGTGTGTGATACGAAAACGGATTGGCTACTCCCCCAGCCACCAGCCTGGTGGGTGATGGTCAGTGTTGTGTGACCCCATTATGGATGTGTTCCATCCATTCCGTTTATCCATTTTTACGTATCATTTTATTTCTCTATCCCAAAAATAAGATGGATATAAATCTCAGGTGGATCACACCATAGGAAAACAATAGTGATTGGATATCCACCATTAAAATCCCCCTATGGCCCATTATATTGTTTATTTGACATCCAATATATTGATTAGGTCATACATGCCCAGATGAAGTGAAAAAAAAACAATAATCAGTTTGATCCAAAACTTTTACGGCCTCCAAAAAGTTTTCAATGGACAAAGCTCATTCAACACTGTTTCCTGCATGTATCCCAACAGATAAACAAATACCTTGTAGAGGAAGAGGAAGGGAGAAATGTGATCAGAACGTTATATCTATCTGTGACTTTAATATGATTTTTACATATGTCATAACTGGATGGGAAGGGGCGACACATGATTCAAGGGTCCTTATGGATGTTGTGCTTCATCCAACAAAGAAATTTCCATTGCCCCCTCCTAGTAATGTTTAATAAAAAATAATTTCTTTATAATGTAAAATATTTCCAAACAGGAAATAGGGGCAAATGTGGCAAATTAACATATTTCAAACATTTCAGATGTTTGTTAACAAATAGATTGTTTCAAATTCAGTACTTAATTTTCGGACTTCGGCCATAATTACCAAACAAGTTATTAGACTTCAGATTTCAGATTCAGGCTTCAATTCCAAATTCAGCTTCAGATTTCAGATTCAGGCTTTAGACTTTAGATTTAACAAACAGCCCCTAAATCTCTACATTCTACGGATGTTACTTTAATTGGAATTTATTGTTATACGAAATGTTGAAAATTGAACAGGCATTTCCCAGCACGCACCCGGGTGATCCTGTCCACTTATCACACCGCAAGACTATCAACATGCCCTAGTAAGTATAGATGTAATCTTTTTTCCCCCTAACCGTCCAATTTTATTATACCCATGGGCCTTTTGTATAGAATGAACACTGCAATCTGATCAACATAGAGATCTCTCAGGTGATCCATCTTTGGCCTGGATGTTCTGAATGGAAGTTGTGAACAGCATTTTCCAGTCTCTCCCCATAGCATGAATTGCCCTTGCCTTCTTCTCCTTCCATCTCCATCCTGACACTGGTGTTTTGTAGAATCCATGGCTCTTTGCTGAAGGAAGGAAGGTTCTCAAGGGGTAAAAGTGGACGGGACCCATTTCGGGCCAAATCTTGAATGTATTGAACCTGATAGTTAAAACGGGGGGCTCATTTTAAAGCATGAATCCAAAAATCCACCATTAAAAACTTTCTACGGCCCACCATCATGTTTATTTGTCATCCAACCTGACCTGGATCAAGGGAAAACAGAGATATCAGTTCCATCCAAAACTTGTGGCCCACAAGGATGTTTTTAATGGCGGGCATTCAATCACTAGTCTCCCGAGGTGTGGTCTACCTGAGATTTGGATCTGCTTCATTGTTGAGGTCATGCACTAAAATGAGCTGGCCCGGTCAAGGCGGACCAACGGAAGTGGGTGTTTCCAAGCCCGTCTCAACGAATCAGCTATATTGGCATGCCAACCCAGGAAAATAAAAAAAAAATTTGGCTGATCGGGCATTTGAAAAATGAGAGGCGGTATAATGCGCGCCCCTCTCATGGAAATTCTATGAAAGTGTAATCCCACGTGACAAATGTTGTAAGATTATCTCCAGAGGGCCAACCCAAGTGTGGGTCATCAATGAAAGGACTGCTATCCTTGAATTCTACTCGTTGAATTTGGACTGTTAACTCATTTTTTCAGCTCAAAAATCAATGATCCTGATCAACATACACAATGTTCCATGTGCAAGTTTCACATCTTTTGGCGCAAAGAGTATTGAAATCACAAGCATGCACTTCCACAGCACCGATTCCAAGCACCCGACTCATTTATTAAAAATAATTAAAGCAGAGCATGAATCACAACACATCAACGCATGCTTCAGCTTGGGATTATTGGCCACACAACAAGCATGCAATGGATACTGCCCAAAACAGTAACAAATCAACATACTCTCTTTAACACTTCAAGACAAAAACTTGGGGATCTGGGAATCCCTGGTAAAAATCTGTTCGAGATTATATGGGACAGATCTAGGAAAGGCTGTTTGCACAAAATGAAATTCTATTATCTATGGATATCAAGAAGAAACCATACATAAGGCAGAAGCAAACACGAGCCAACTACTACTCATCCACCAATCTTCTTCTCTTGTTTGCGACCACTATTTCTGGAGAATGCTAAGACCAAATGCACCCTCCATGTGAGAGAACAACATCGGGCACTCACCACTGGGTAGGAGGCTCAGTGCGATTCGATTCAATCATTACTTGGGCAGGCCATGCGTTTATAAATAAATCACCAAATTTTTATGTAACATGTAGCCCACCCAACATATTTTCCACAGCTTTAGTATGTTCTATAACATGAGACAGTTGTTGCTCTAATACCATAAATGCTTTTCTAACTCTTCAATAAAACAAGAGAAGAAGATTGGGCGACAAGGCTGAGATGAAATAGGTGTTCCACTCAAAACCACTGATGGAACTCTTAGGGTATAACTATCATAGTTTTGAATTAAAATATAATAAAATTTTAGTAACTATACAAAACTAACTAACAGGAGACCCATTCATATTTTACAAAATTAAATCTTTGGTGAAGATGAAATAGGAAACTACAAAATTAAGATAGTGGAGGGTTTAGGAAACTATTCTGATACCAAAATAGTACTTGGATTCTTGTACCTCCATGGCTTCTCGCAAGAGACCTGTTTATATGAAGCAACCACCTGGTTTTACTTACCTAGACTATTTGAATCATGCATCTCTTGAAAAAATCACTATACTTGAAATAAAATAAAATAAAAAATAAAAACCTCAACCTTGGTTTGATCGTTTCTCCATGTATCTATTGAATCGTGGATTCTATTGCAGTATAGTTGATTCCCTTATATTTGTGTCACATTGTAAGGCTAATGTCATAATTTTACTTGTTTGTGTGGACAACATTATCATTACTACAGACTTAATGATGTGTTAATTATTTGTCTCATAGAGAAGCTGAGTAAGGAATTTCCCCTAAAAGATTTAGGCAACTTACATTATTTCTCTGAAGTTGAGGTTATTAGTTTCTCGGGTGGTCTCTTTCTCTAGCAAAATATGCAACAAATTTCCTGGATTGTGCAATTATGGAGTGTCCAGAAATTAGTACTCCAATTGCTGTGAAAGATACTACACTCCTGATGATCAGTTAGTTGATGCCTCAACCCATTGTAGTGCAATAGAGTTGCCTTACTTTGACTCAACTTGACATTGCATTTGCAGTTAATAGCATATTTTGAGGTATGGCATTCGCTTTCTTACTCAAGAGTACAATAAATCTCTATGGGTTTTCTAATATTGATTGAGCTAGTTGCCCCCCTACTAGAAGCTCAGTTACTATGTTTTTCTAGGCTCCAATTGTATTTCTCACTCTGCAAAGAAGCGTCTACTCTGGCCCATAGCAGTGCAAAAGCCGAGTATAATTATATGGCATCTACAACTATTAAGTTGACCTGGATCATCTTCTTACTTCAAGACATTAGCATTTCTTTTGCTCCACCTACCCTTTTTTGTGACGATCTCAGTGCTTTGCATGTCTGTGAATTTTGTTTTTCATGCATAGACCAGACACATTGAGTTTGATTATCATTTCATCCAAGAAAAAGTTGCAGTGGATACTTTGGTTACTTGGTACGTCTCTTCCTCAGACCAGCTAGCCAACATCTTCACCAAACCATTACTCAGTGGTCATTTCTTGATCTTTGGTCTACACTGGGCGTGTCCTCTTGTCCACTCTCCAACTTCAGAGAGAAGGATGGTTCTAAAACTATACATGCAGTTTCCCAAACCTTCCACTACATGCAGTTTCCTAAACTGTCCGCTATTTCCAAAACCTTCCACTATATGCAGTTTTCTAAACTGTCCACTACATGAGCAATTTCCTAGACTGACCACTACATGAGCAGTTTTCTAAACTGTCCACTACATGCAGTTTCATATTTCATCTCCACTACAGATTCGGTTTTGTAAAACATGAATGGGTCTCTTGTGTTAGTTATGCAAGGCCACAGCAAGGAATTATGAAGTCTAGCTCAGCAGCAAATGCAGCACTTTCTGCTATGCAAGATTCTTACAAGAAGGAACCATGGTGTGTTGATCAAGACCACCAATCTGATGGTTGTGCTGTGAATGGAAGATGCCGCCAATAAACAGCCACACAGGAATTACAAAGTCTAGCTCAGCAGCAAATGCAGCGCTTGCTGCTATGCAAGATTCCTACAAGAGGTAACCATGATCAGTTGATGGTTGCGCTGTGAATAGCGGATGCCACCAAAAAACGGCCACATGAGAGGGATCCTAGCCCCTTTACATTTGGCCTATTTTTGGTTGATGTCCAGAGTTTCCATATTTTATTGTTGGCTATCGATTCGCAGCCTAGATAAAAGGAGTACAATCTGAGATCTTTGGAGTGTCCCACATCCCTGTTGTGGGGGGCACATCAGGCCTATCCTATGTTCTAGATAATGTCCATGGTGTTCACTTACAATCCTGAGCAGGACCCTACAACTCCTTGCCGGCATTGGGTATCTTCAGCTGAAGTTGAATAGTAAAGACATTAATCCCATTCTCAGAGTGGGAATGTGAGTTTTTTTTTTTTTTAATGGTGTGAGATACGTTACCGTTTTATTACCTAGACAAGTAGAGCAATATCAACAAGAACACAGAGCAACATCAACTCTCAAATCATTGATGCATGCAAATGGATGATGTGAGCCAGATTTCAGAATTAAACTTTTGATCATGATTGAGATTGGAAAAGAAAGATGCAAAATTAATCAGCAACTTCAACGACTTAAATAGAAATGTTTGTGACAAATCATTGATACCAAATATAACAGGAAGTTTAACAACGCTATTTAAAAAAAAAAAAAAAAAAAAAGAACGGCAGTTAGTGATGCCAGTAACAACGTCTATCTTTGGTTTCTCAGGCTTCAGAGCCCTTCTCAAGGACTAATAAAGGTTTCACTACATAGTCCAAAATGAAATTGAAATGAAAAGGAAAAAACTGATCTAGAATAGCGTCTTGTTCTGTTGGCAATGCCACATTGGCAGTTTTCTGAGCATATATCAAGTCCCAGGTTAAAAGCAGAGCAGCTTCACAAGACACTACACTGAACTACAAATTCCATCCCACTACCCTCAAGTCAAAAAAGGATGGATCTACTTACACATATGACTATCTCAGCTCGCCAAAACTGCCGGGGAGCTCGTTAGCACCGCGTCCTGTATCTAGAAGTAGCATAAAACTGTTCCAGCTCACAGACCAAAGAAGCCAAGCTCGCTGGCTCTCTCCTTCTCAAATGTCTCAAAGTACTGATATATGATCGTCACAGCAAGCAGGATCCCAGTCCCTGAACCGATCGCCCCCATGAAATCTGCCAGCACTGTCAATGCACCGATGCAAATGCCTCCAAAGGCCGCTGCTGTGGGTATGTAGCGGTTTAGTTCCTTCTGTAAATTCGACTCACGGTGACCAGGCATCACCATTTGTTGCTCCTGCATAACAAATAAAAATCAGATATAAACGAATTAACAACTCTTTTCCAATGAAATAGAAGCCTAGCATCATCAACAGATCTGTCCAATGCTGGAGTAAACCCATCTAAAAGTCTACCAATGGATCCGATCCGAGTTCCAAAGCGTGGTCACAACTCCCTTTACAAGGCAACAGAAATAGCACAATCGGCATTCTACGATTTGGACAAGACAAAAAATCACCAACTTATTAGTGTTGTCAGTGCATAAGTCTGACCAGCAGGCTTCCATATCTCATAGCATTTATATCATGGCCTATGTATGTCTCTAATGGGCCAACCCTCGCCTATTTTCAGGAATTGTAGGTGTGGCTGGGGCCAGGACAAAATTGTACGCCCAAAAATAAACATGCCAGGCCTGACCTGACGTCATACCCCATCGATAACACTGCATTTAAATGGGCCATTTTACTGAAATCAGAGTTTAGACTTGAAATTCAATGCAGACAAACAGAATCAAACTCAAGTTGTGAGCAAGGTATTCAAAATCAGTTACGTAACAGCATAATGACCATTACATAATGGTAACAGTCATAACTGTTATGCGTTACGGGGTCAAAACGGCGGCAACGGCCGTAACAGTGCCATAACGGCCCTGTAACGGACCATAACGGTCCTGCAACAGTTTTTTCGAAAAAAATAAAAACCAGCCGATATGGGGGCCATAACAGCCGTTACGGCCCGTATCATAACAGTAATAGTGGTGGCCATAACAGCCACCGTTACCGTTTTGGAACACCTTGGTTATGAGACACTCTTCAAGCCTTTGAAACTGTTTGGAATAAACCCCAGATGGGCTCTGCTATCCTCTAATCAAGCAGTAGCAATAAACGGAGTACAAAAGAAGAAAAAAACGTAGGAAAGGCCAAATACAAATTTACCTTGAGTTGTTTAGCCACATCTCTAGCGGAGGATCCAGACACTTCTATCCAAGTTTTTGAGAATAGTGCACACGCCGACAGCATAAAAACAAGATAGAACAGTGCATGGAATGGATTGGCTGCCATATCTGCCAAGCTGAGGTAAAAAAGAAAAAACAATCCCCATTCATAGATGCACAGATACGCAGATGAACAAAAATGAGCAGAAAGAAATGGTTGTACAATTCAATATTAAAAACAAACTGGGACTGAGAATTCAACTATAGCCAACAAAAACAAAAGGCTAAATGGATGGAATAAATAACAGGCATTGTTGTCAAATGCGATTGCATATGCGCATACTGTTGATCAAATCACATATGCCATGATGGCATATGCGATCCTGGCAAGTATGCCATGGCATACTTTTATATGCGATCGCATATGCGAGTATGCAATCGTATACTGCATATGTGATTGTATATTTCCCAATAGCCAAGAGTGGAAGATTTTTATCTTTATTTTTTCAAATTGAAGAACTTTTGCCTATCAATAGGCACTCATATCCCCTCCATTTTCACTATTCTTTACTCGAAAGCTCTAAATCTCTTACTCTCTCTCTCTTACACTTCTTTCTTTCTTACTCTAATCTCTCTACAATTATTTCAATTATGTTTATTTTTTGTATTTTATAAGTTGTGCTTACTTGTTGTAAATTAAGTTGTAAGTTATAACTTGTAAGTTGTTTCAAGTTATCCATTCATCATTAAAATTTCTTCGTTCGAACTTTATAATAATTAGGTATCTTTTAATGTAGCTTGTTGATTGTTTTGTTAAAATTTATATAATATAATATAAGTAATTAAATATATCACTTAATGAAACACTCAAACTATAATGAAATAAGTAAAATAACCCAATCCAATCAAATAAGTAAAATATATCTCTTACTTTTTTTTCTTTTTTTTTTTAAGAATTTTTAGATTTTATTTTTATTTTATTTTTTTGAAAAAAAATATGCCATGGCATATGTGATTGTGCGATCACATATGCGAACAGGATTATGCTGATTGCATGCAATCACATATGCGATTTGACAACATTGGTAACAGGTAAGACAAACAAAATATCCAATCACCTTGATGGAGCTGTAATGTAGTATGCAAGACCGCCGACTGGAATGTACTGGCCACCACCTGAATATTCAGATTCCTTCCACTTGCCAAGCAAATTTACAAGGAAATTTCCACTGTATCTCCTGTACAACAACTGTTAAAGATATTGAAAGCATTAGATTTTTCATGAGGTAAAAGAAAAAGATATGTCTCCAATTGAATGTAAGGTTCGTACCTGGGAAATAAAGTAAAGATTGGAAACAAGAGCAGACTGAAGAATGATAGGCATGTTGGAAGTATAGAACAGCTTGATTGGGTATGAACCTTGCTGTCCACGTGCATTTTTGGACCTTACGGGCAAAACAACACGGAATCCTTGGAAATAAATCACAACAAGGAAGATGAAAACTGTGGCCAGCAAATTTGTCACGTTAGGAAGGTTCTGCCGGTAGAAAGCCTCACGAAGAGCACGGACCTTGTCTGTCCGGGTTATCATCAGATGGACAAAGGCAATGAAAGCACCTTCAAATTCAGCGCCTCGCCCACTGTTGATAGTTGTGGGGCTGAATGCTTTCCAGATGATATTTTCACTGAAAGGGACATAAAAAATTTAGGTATTAACTTCCCTGAGAATACCATGGACAAGAAATCGAAGAAAAGAGAACTTACCAGATATTGGTGGCAATAAATAGAGATATGCCAGACCCAAGACCATATCCCTTCTGGAGAAGTTCATCCAAGCATATGACAATGAGACCAGCAAAGCAAAGCTGAAGAATTATGAGAATAGCATTCCCAGCTCCAAGTTGGCTAACACTGCCATACATCCCAGACAGAACATATGCAACCGCCTCACCGATGGCAATCAGGATGCCCAGTAGCTTCTGTGCACCATTTCTGAGGAAGATTTTTGAATCGTTAAGCACAATAGCTTACATAGTATGAATGAAGAGAAATATAGATGTTCGGTAGTACACAAGCACAGAAACCAATAGCATATAATAAATGCATAGAGAGGTTCAATGTGCATAAAGAGTATGCAATATATATGCATGGACAGGTTCTATACAATATAAATAGAACCTTCTCAAATCATAGAAACAACCAAATCAGACCACAAAAAATGTGCTTTCAAATGATGATGTCTCACTGCATTCCCCAGGCATCAAAGTTATGGAAAGATGGATGGCAGTCCATTTCATGCATGTGTAAGACTTTGTAAAGAGTTTTCTTTTCTTTTCTTGTCTTTAAATAATTTATAAAAAAAAAAAAAATCTAATCTTTGGGAAAGTGCTTTAGAATGACTAACTGAATTCTTTTCCGGATTCTGATTCTGAGTATAGATGCTCTCTGATTAATGGTTTTACATATGTAGATTCAACCAAGAAGCCAGCAGGAGTTGCACTTTCTCTCAAACAATACATTAAGGTCGGTCTAATGTTGGTAAACAATAACTATTTCTAACTGTAGTCAGGAATTCAGCATCCAACCAGCATCCACATTCAACATCAAAATGTAAGATTCTTAGAAATATGTACTTCCTAAATAAGATACAAATGCAATATAACCACACTGGGAACACAACATGCCATGGCACTGATACTAAAAAATAAAAAATAAGATCCAAACTAATTCATCACACCATGGAGTATACCTCGCTATCACAAGTTTAAGAGAACACAGAAATAAATAAATAATGCCAAGGATTGCCAAACACAACTTAGTAAGCAAATACTCACAAGAGGGCACGATCTTCGCGGACACTATTGTCAACTTCAATGATCTTTGAACCTGCCAAGAGTTGCATCACCAGCCCTGATGTAACAATTGGGGTGATTCCCAGCTCCATAACAGTCCCACGGTTTGATGCAAGAATAACTCGCATCCAATAGAATGGATCTGCTCCAGTTGTCGAGTGTATGCCATAGAGAGGGAGCTGGCTGCAAACCAGAAAGATGAAAAGGGAAATCACTGTGTAGATAACCTTCTCCCTAAATGGAACTTTCCGGTCAGCAGTCTGAACCTCTGGCAAGATCGATAGAAATGGTCTGACGAGATGCAATACTCGGAATCCTCCTCCCATTCTTGCTTCTTGAAGCTAAAGCAGGCTAAAACCTATATATGCAAATAATTCCCAAAGTTAGCAAGAACCACAACTTAGCATAAACTCTATGTTACATAAGGTTCAACTCCATGAGGTAGAATAACTATTCTCAACTTGAAATGAGTTCAATTAAAAATCTAAATCTTAGTGAATCAACACCACAATCCACTACACTCCCGTTCTCTGAAGAAAGTTTCTGCAAAATGGGGGCAGCTTTGCATGGTAAAGTGACTGAGAAGCTTTGTATGCTGTCAGAACATCACAGGCTACTAAAAGTAATAAATAGAACATCTAAATCTGCTCATCGCAATTTTGAAAGCAAATGTAACAAAGAGAGTTTTAATCAGCACAAACACCCCCTTCCTCACAGCCATGCATGTCAACCTGGCGAGAATGGCAGACATTTGAAGCGATGTTAACCAATAATGGCAGTAAACATCCATACAGAACTAATTTGGAAAACCAGTAGAGCTATGCAAGAACAAAAACTATTATTGAATTAATGTTTTAAATAGAAAATAGCTGTAGCGCATGCTACAAGCTACTTCTAGATTTTTAATCAATGTTGCGCTTAGTTGCACCAATTTCATGATTTCTGCACCAAATTAGATCGATTGATAATGAAATTTAACAAAATTTCATGATATTTTGTGCAATCAAACGCAACCTAAAGTGATAGGAAATGGCAATGATTAAGTAATTTTTATTGAAGATAGAAAAATGTAACAAATCATTAAAAACATTAATTGATTTTAATATTGTAGTGAAAAAAAAAAACCTGTAATGTAAGCTACATACCATGTAGTGTAGTCTATGTAGCGTGTTGCGTATGCAAATTATTATGTAGCATAAGCTACGCGTGAATTAAGCTATTTTCATGAGCTACATAGCATTAAGGCTCTGGTACACTATGTAGAGTAAGCTACACACTACATAGCATAGCTATTTAAAACATTGATTGAAAAAGTTCTCTAATGGATCACCTGGGGGCCTCCCTAGTAAATGGTCAAATGGAATTACACAGAAAACTGAATGGTCAAACATGCAAAAATCAGGTAATTTTACCATTGAGATTGGACCATTACAGAAACTCTATAGCAACACCATAATGTCAAACTGGGGAGGAAGATCAGATTTAGATATAGATAGAAACAATAAGGGCCCATATGAGCAAGAGAAAAAGAATATCCATTCTAGATCCATTATTAGCAAGCGGTTGAAATCTGAAAGAAAGTCTAAAAATGTACTCTTACCCTGAAATTATTATATTACCCACAAAAATAATGAGGGAAATAAAAAAAGGATGAGGTCAATCGAAACAACGCTGATATAATAGAGGCATCTCTATCATACCATGATCTAGCCACCCATACATCCCGACGCATGGCAGCGAGATGGCAGATCAAGATTGTCCACCATGCAGAATCAACCCTAGATGGCCCATTGTCAGAAAATATCGCTTATCGAACGATCTGGGCCCATCACTTTTTTCCCCAGCTCTTCTCGCTAATTTCAACCGTTGACAAACTTTTTCAACCGTCCATTTCTAAGTCCATGAATCGGGATCGACAAGGCCGAGTTCTCTTCAAACCATGATTTGTCTGAGGTAGGGTCCACATGGTGAGCGGTCGGGAGTCACAATCTGGCCAACATGTGTATAGATGAAATGGGGGTTCGACCATAACCAGATAGAGATAGAGATCATATCAAAACCCAACAACGGAAAATGCCGTTTTAGAGTTTCATCAAGAATTCGCTTGTGTAAACGGAGAATAGCTGTTTTCGAGACGTTAAATGAAGAAATTACAAAAGGATTTTTCCAGAAAAGATGTGAATTAGGAAGAATCAGATCTAGAGAATGCAAAATAATGGAATTCAAAGGCAGATCTCTACGGAAATTCAAATGAATCGAGAGAAGATTTCAGAGACGTACCTTCCGGGTTCGAAATCCAAGAAAACCCTAGAATCAAAAGAGCCTATTGCGGAGACCGAAACCCTAGAAATTCTTAAAAACTCTTAGAAATAGTGAGAGAGATCGGGCGATCCAGACAAACCCTCGAAATGCTTCCGAGTTCCGATCGGCAGATCGGAAATGGAGAAAGGTCAGATCGTTTGGTCGTTTATATCGGAGCCGTGTTTACGGCTATTCGCGAGAATATCTATCCAAATTTAATCCCCTACACGTGCCATGGAGGCCACACGTGTTCACGATATGAACCGTTCAGAGCCCACCTTTTCCATCCTCTGCCACGAAAACTAGGCCAGCCTACACGTTAGATGGGTCGTGTTTGAGATAACGGACGCGGATTTCCTGCCAAAGCCTTTCGCGGGAAGTTCCTGCGATGGGATTTTACGTGGGTCCCACCGTGAAGTTTATAAGAAATCTACTCCGTCCATCTGTTTTCCCAGATCATTTTAGGTCAAGACACAAAAATTCAGGTGAACCCAAAACTCAAGGAATTCATACAAAATTTTCAACTGTTGTCACTAAATCCCCACTGTTTCCTCTCGGATGTATCCACTTGATTTTTGATATATTCTATTTAAATGATTCTTAAAAATGGATGGACGGAGTGGATTTCTCACAGATATCACGGTAGGCCCCACCTAGCATCCCATCACAGGAACTTCCTGCGAATGCCTTTGGCTGGAATCAGCGTCCTGAGATATTCAAATTACAAATCTACGGACCAGCCTGACTTTTCGGTTTAAATCATGTTCGAGTGGGCCCCACTTGCCAATGGCTCGGATTTCTTTCATGTCTTCTTATTTAACACGTGTTTTCACACGTGGTGCAGAAAAGAGAGACCAAATGACGGATAGGATTGTCTGATATGTACAGTTTTTTAAACGCAGCAAATCCATGATAGACGTCACCAGATGGACGGACCTGATTGATGGATCTCCCTTCCACCTGTACTATGGGCAGATGGGTGTACCATACTCCAGTTTCTCGAGCTCTACCATATAATTTCCTTCGAAGTAGAGCTGACACGTATCTAATCGAATGGATGAACGACACGTGTCTACAATCGCTGAGATGGACTTGGAAGGCAAATCTCGTGTCGTTGCAGCGACAAGTACCCCTGTCTTTTCAAGAAATTACTAGAATACATGAGTTTTGGTTGGACTGGAGAGTTGGATGATTCGATCGCGAGAAATTGACGAAAAACCGGACCGGAATAGTCTGCAACTCGCGCGTAAAATACCTATATCTGTGGGGCCCATCATATTATAAAGATGAAATCTAATCCGTCCAGAAAGTGAAAAAAATTATATTAATCGTTTATAAAAATAATAACTTCATAAAAGAACTCATATATGCCACACCAATGAAAAAAGTAAATTTACGTCTTATATCTCTAAGTTCACATGGTGTGTCAAAATGAGTTTTAGATAAATCCAATTTTGTATCTTGATTTCATCGTTACGATTCACACCTGATGAATGGATTTGATGAAAGATATAAAGCATGGTGGCCCCACAAACAAGTCAATGTTTACATCCTTTCTCCATTGTTACCTGTGGTGTGGCCCATCTGTATTTTGTATCTCGCTGATTTTCCATTGTTATGTATGGTGTGGCCCATCTGTATTGTGTGTATTTAGCTGATTTTCTGCTGCAGATCTATGGGAGCACATATGATGAATGGAGGGGATATCATGGATGAATGGGGTGGATAACATGGAGCCCCGGGTTTTGACTGCGTAAAACAGTTGAGTAGCGAGACTCCGTATTGAAGTTACGTCACCTAGTCTTGAGGGCCTACCATGATGTATGAATTATATCCCCACCGTCCATCCATTTTGAGAGATCATTTTAGGGCATTAGCCAAAGAATTAGGTAGATCCAAAGCCGGATTGGTCCCCACTATAGAAAACAGTTGGAGAGTGACACCCCCATTGAAACCCTCCTAATGTCCACATTAATGTTTATTTGAGATCCAACCTACTCATGAGTTAACTCAAACATTAAGGGCGTGTTTGGCCAGACCGGTCCCATGGGATTAAGAGGGATAGAATGGATTTTAAAGTAATGATGATAGTGTCAGTGTTTGTGCCTTTATCCCATGGGCTTGGGATAGCTTATGGGATATACAGCAACCTGTTTGGACCGTCACAAATGGATGAGTTTTCATCTCCACATCTTCTCTTGGTGTGTCTCACTCATTGTTTTATATCTACTTGAAAATAGGTTCATGGCTGAATGTGGGCTAATGAAAATGATGGAGGGAGTGGATATTTCATTGATATCTCGGTGGGCCCCACATAGCAATGTAAACTCTTATCTCATAATAGGCAAATCCGTCTCAGATCTCGACGTTGTTTACGAGGACAAGGTACATTCTGTCATCCCAAACAGTGGATGGGATGGTAGGGCGAGGATAACCTTCCTAATTCTATCTAATACCACATCCAATGCCCGGCCAAACACACCCTCAGGGTCAATTTGGGCGGAGGGATTGGAAGGGATTAGGTGGGATGGGATTTAAAAAATATAATTATGACCCATAGCCGGGATTATTCCCTATTGGCATGGGATAAAATTAATGTCATGCTTTGTTGATAATATGGTAGTACATTGAATGGATATACCCACCATCATTTGAAATTATTGAGAATAATACACATGTGTTATATCTAAATCGTTCATTTGTTTTGTAACCTCATTTTATAGTATGGGCTTAAAAATGAGGTAGATCCAAAACTTATATAGCCACAAAGAAGTTTTCAACAGTAAGTATTCAAGCCCTGTTTCTTTCTATAGTGGGCTCCACTTGAGCTTTAGATTTACCTGATTTTTTGGCCCATACTCTAAAATAATCTCAATAAATGGATGGCCGATGTGGATATACCCCACACATCATGTTGGGACCTAAACAACTTCCCAAACATTCAGTGAAATTGGCACAGGACCCAATGCAATTCCATTTAATTCTAAGCTTTTCCATTCTTCTTAGAGTGGAATTGGCACAGGACCAGATGAATTCCATCCCACCTAATCCCTTCTAATCCCACTGCCCAAACTGACCCTAAAGAAAGGAAAAAACAAATATCAGCCTAATCATCACTGTTTTCTGTGGTGGAGTCCACTCAAGGTTTGGATTTGACTCATTCTTCAGCTCATGCCCTAGAATGATATCTTCAAATGGAAGCGGTGTAGATAAAAAAATAAATTAGGATGTGACTCATGGAAGTAAATGTCATCGCTTCAATAGCTGCTCAACCTATCAGTAGCTAATCCGCGTACATTGGGTTGGGTCATCAGCGTCCATTGGATTCGGTCACCGAAATTGAAGTCTCCATGGTGCTGAGCACGACAGTCAACATGGTTGGTACATGTCATGAAGACCCCGTCTTCTAAGGATTAGAGCTTCAGTAGGGATTCGGTGAGACCCAATCTGGATCCTCTCCTTGCCGGCGAAAAAGTCCTATGTTTATGCATCTTGATTATTCCTCGTCTTTATTGACATTGTCAACACTGACATAATAAATGCAATGTGCATGCAATAATGTGGCTCAATTAGATTTCAACAAGCAATATTTTTCTATTTTACTTCTAAAAGGGAGAATCTGAATCCATCGCTGACGCAGTATGATGTATGTGACTACATCTACGTTGAAAGCTCATTTTAAAGTATGAGATAAAATGAAATAGGTATAAATCTTAGATAAACGATGATACAAGAAATAGAGGTTTACTAAACTACCGGTGGGCTACAAAAGTATTTGGATTGATATTTCTGTAGTCTTTTCATGCGGAACTTTGTGACATTACCAATGGGTTAGATGGAAAATAAACATTTCAATGGTCATATGAAGTTTTTAACGCAGGGGGCGGGGAGGGACACCCCGGGAGGGGGGGAGAGATTTAATCACTACTTTTCATGTGTACGATGTATATAAGATTTGGATTTGCTTTATTCTTGGGATCATGTTCTAAAATAAGCTTTCAAAAAAGCTGGACCAAGGGTCTCTCCTAATCCATTCCCAAGAGCTTTAGGCCTGTTTGGGAGTATGAATTTGGAATCCCCTAGATTCGGAACCCTCAAGATTTGAAACCCCCTGGATTTGAAATCCTCCCGATGTGTTTGGCACTCCAAAGTGTGAATCAACTTTAATCCAAAAGTACCTATGCATGGTATATTTATAGGGGTTTGAATTTAATTACTAAATCAATTTTAATATCTCTAATTAGTGAGATATTTAATTTTTGACACAATGGTTGTGATAAGCCCACTGAAATATATGCTTTGTCGGAAAATGATGAAATTCTAAGTCTCAGATGGGCCATAAGCACAAGATCATGTCTGAGTGACTAACCAACGATTTTTAATCGTTGATTTACATGGACAATTTTTGGACGGTGTTGGACAATGTCGGTGCTGATTTACATGCACAATGTTTAAACGGTGTCAATCATCATTAGTGGGCCATGTGTCTCATAGAATAATAGTGTATAGTGACACACATGTTACACCTGCAACTATTGAAATGATTTTAGGTGTAATCCAAGCTCTCACCGTGGATTTCAAACCCCCTTCAAGAGGGGATTTGAAACCCCCAACTACTTTATGCTGCCAAACAACCAGGGGATTTGAAACCCTCGAATCTACGGTGTGTCAAACGACTCCGAGATTCCATCTTCACCGTACAACTGCCTTACATATAGGGCAATCAGAACCGCTGATTCTTTGGACACAAGGTGGACACGTGAGATATGAGAACTGGGGTCAAGTAGTGCACCTTTTTACTAACTGAAATTATTGTGTAAGATCCAAGCCACTCATCAAGGGGGCCTCCAGTGCGATCTGCCAAATCCTTTTTACTACAACAATTTAGAATTTTCACGATGATATTTTTAGCAACGAGTTTAATTTCATCACAAAAAGCCGATTTTTAGCGATGACATTCTAACTTGTCACAAACAAATGATTATTTGTGACCTTATTTCTAATTCCTACTAATAGTCGACTGACGGGAAAGACTTTTCACGACAATTTTCAATTATCGTTGCAACAAGCCACTTTTTATGATAAATTGGGTGTCATCGCAAAATGTTATTTTTTATAATGACACAAAAGTTGTCACAAATAGTTGGTTTTAACAGCAGTTGGTTAAACTCATTGCAAAAAATATCAAATTAAACTTTTTACGATGAATGTAGTTTCATTGCAAAAAGATAGACTATTTGCAACGACATTTCAACAACATTGCAAGTACAAGAGTACACTCTCATTTGCTGGACTATGAGTAACCACATGATGCTGGAAGAAAGAGCAAGAATGAGTGCTTGCGTTCACGCAAATGAGAGTGCACTCTCGTGCTTGCACTCGCTTCCAACATCATGCGATCACGTGAAAACAATCATAACTCCCTTGTTACAGATCCGATTAAGGTGATCTTATGCTCATTTGAAGGATAATTCAATGAACTTTCAAGTGGACTTGGAATCATCTCATTTTAACACCATTTGACAGTCCAAATGTGGGCCCAAATTTCATGATGTGACAAGTCAAGTTTGCTCTCATTCCAACTGCACCTGATCCCATGAAAATAATCATAACGATCTCGTTACATGTTTAATCTAAGCAATCCTTATATTCGTTGGAAAGATAATTTGATAAAATTTCAAGTAAATTTAAAATAATCTCATTTAAACATTATTTGACCATCCAAAAGTAGGCCTAAAGTTCATGAGGTGTGATGTTGTGTTTGCTCTCATATCTCGTATCCCGCAATCCTAATAAAACAGTCATAATTTGCTCATTAGAGGTCCAATTGTAGTGATCTGATACTTATTAGAAAGATAGTTTTATGAAACTTTAAATGATTTTAAAATCATATCATTTGAACACCATTTGATTGTTCAAAAGTGGACCCAAAGTCATTATATTGTTCGGACGCGTCTCATTTTCAACTATGCACAATCCCCTAAAACGGACATAACTTCCTCGGTACAGGTCTAATCAGGGCGATCTTGTATTTGTTAGAAAGATAATTTGATGAAATTTTAAATGAATTTATAATCATATAATTTGAATACCATTTCACTATTTAAAAGTGAGCTCAAAGTTTATGGTGTATGAGGTCATGTTCACTGTCGTTTCTAACATCGCGTGATCCTACTAAAATGATCATAGCTCCCTTTGTTACAGGTTGGATCTGTGCTTTCTAATACTCGTTGAAAAGATAATTCAATAAATTTTACATGCTTTAGAATTATCGTATTTAAAAACCATTTAATTATTCAAAAGTGGGTCCAAAGTCTATGATATATGAGGTCGTGTTCGCTCTTGTTTCTAACATTGCACATCTGATTATAATGGCCATAACCCCTTTATGATAGGTGGATCGATGCGATCTTATACTTGTCATAAAGATAATTTAATGAACTTTTAGATGATTTTGTAATCATCTCATTTAGAAATTATTTAACCTTTCAAAAGTGGACCTAAAGTCCAACTCGTGTTTACTTTCATTTTCAACATCATGAGATCTTAAGAAAATTGTCATAACTCTCTCGTTACAAATTAGATCACGATGATCTTAGGCTCATGTAAAATATAATTAAAAAAGATGAGTTCTTTTTCTTTCATTAAAAGATTAGGTTTATATTTATCTTTTTCCAAGAGCTAGACTTTGGACCCACTTTTGAAAGGTCAAACGGTATCCTAATGAGATGTTTCCAAAGTCATTTGAAATTTTATTAAATTATATTTCACACAAGCCTAGTATCAAGTCGATCAGGCCTGTAACTAGAGAGTTATAATATTTTCTTAAGATCATACAATGCTAAATATGAAAATGAATATGGGTTAAAATTTAGGTCTACTTTTAAAAAGTCAAAGTCTCTAAATGAGATAATTCTAAAGGAATTTTAAAGTTCATTGAATTATCTTTCTAGTGAACATAAGATCACCCTAATTCGACTTATAACGAGTGAGTTAAGGTAGTTTTCATGGGATTATATGCAGTTAGAAACAAGAGTGAACATGACCGAATGCCATGATGTACTTTGGGCTCACTTTCGGATGATAAAACGGTGTCCAAATGAGATGATTCCAAAGTCACTTGAAAGTTCATCAAATTATCTTTTGAATGAGCACATAATCACCTTGATTGGACCTATAATGAGGGAGTACTTATGACTATTTTAGTTGGATTTTGTAATGTCGGAAATGAAAGTGAACACGACCTCACACATCATGCACTTTAGGCTCACTTTTGAATGGTTAAATAGTATCCAAATGAGATGATTCTAGATCCATTTAAAATTTCATCGAATTATATTTCTAATGAGTACAAGATCACCTCTATTGGATCTATAACAAGGGACTTATGACTTTTTTCATGTGATCATGCAATACTAGAAGTGAAAACTTGCGTGAACTTGCACATGCAGGGGAGTACACTCTTGTTCACATTTTCTCTCGCTTACAGTATCACGTGATAGTGTAAAAATGGTCATAACTCCCTTGTTACAGGTCTGATCGAGGTCTTATGCTTATTGAAAAGATAATTTGATGAACTTTCAAATAGTTTTAGAATAATCTCATTTAGATACCACTTGACCATCAAAGTGAGCCCTAAGTCCATTATATCATTTGGTGACGTTCGCTCTAGTTTTCAATTGCTCGGGATCCAACTAAAATGGTTATAACTATCTCGTTATAGGTCCGATCGGAGAGATCTTATGTTCATTGTAAAGATAATTCACTGAAATTTCATATAAATTTGGAATCGTCTAGTTTAGACACCATTTGATTATACACAAGTAAGTCCAAATTTCATGATGTTTTACTTCGTGTTCACTCTCATTTCCTACATCATGTGATTCCACAAAAATGGTCATAACTCCCTCATTATAGATTAGATCAAGGTCATCTTGTGCTCATTAGAAAGATAATTTGATGAACTTCTAGATGCCTTTAAAATAATCTCATTTAAATATTATTCGGCCTTTTAAAAGTAGACCTAAATTTCATCTCATGGTCATTCACATTTCCAACATCGTGCGATCCTAGGAAAATAATTATAACTCCCTCCTTACAAGTTTGATCGAGGTAATATTGGACTAGCATGAAATATAATTCGATAAACTTTAAATGGATTTGGAATCATCATATTAATATATCATTTCGCCTTTTAAAAGTGGGCTCAAAGTCTGGCTCTTAGCAAAAGATTAATTTAAACCTGATCTTTTAAAGAAAGAATAAGAACCCATCTTTTGTCAAACTATATTTTACACGAGCCCAAGATCACCATGATCAAACTTATAAAAAGAGAGTCATGATTATTCTCATGAGATTGCTCGATGTTGGAAATGAGAGTGAACACAAGATGGACTTTAGGATCACTTTTCAACGGTTAAACAGCTTTTGAAATCATCTAAAAGTTCATCGAATTATCTTTCCAACAAAAACAAGATCTCACCAATCCAAATTTTACATATAAGTTATGACTATTTTAGTGAGATCTTACAAATATGTAAATGAGAACAAACGTGACCTCATACATCATGGACTTTCAGCCTACTTTTGAATGGTCAAATAATGTCTAAATGAGATTATTCCAAGGCCATTTGAAAACTTATTGAATAATATTTTCAACAAGTATAAGATCATCTTGATCGAACATATAACAAGGGAGTTATAATTATTTTCATAAAATCTCACACAATTGAAAACAAGAGCAAACGTGACCGAACGCCATTATATATTTTATACACACTTTTAAATAATTAAATGATGTCTAAATTTTATAATTCTAAATCTATTTAAAATTTCATCAAATTATCTTTCTAATGAGCACAAGATTATGTTGATCAAACTTATAACGAGGGAGTTATGATCATTTTTTGTGGGATTATCATAGCTAGAAATAAGAGTGAACATGATCGAACAACATAATAGACTTTGGGCCGCCCACTTTTAGACTGTCAAATAGTATTGAAATGATACGATTTTAAAATTACTTAAAATCTTATTAAATTATCTTTCTAACAAGCACAAGATTACCCTAATTGGACTTGTAATGAGGGAGTTATGACAATTTTAGT
Organism: Magnolia kwangsiensis; assembly: GCA_037074715.1. Lineage (NCBI taxonomy): Eukaryota > Viridiplantae > Streptophyta > Magnoliopsida > Magnoliales > Magnoliaceae > Magnolia > Magnolia kwangsiensis. The sequence continues at coordinate 58,701,147 of CM073571.1, read as the reverse complement.
GAGAATCACGTAATGCTAAAAATGAGAGCGAACGCAACCTCACACTTATGAGCTTTAGGCCCGCTTGTGGATTGGCAAATGGTGTCCAAATGATAATTATAAATTCACTTAAACTTTCATCAAATTATCTTTTCGATGATCATAATATCACCTTGATCAGACGTGTGATGACAGAGTTGTGACCATTTTCATGAGATCGCTTATAGCTGGAAATAAGAGTGAATTTGACCTCACACATCATGAAAATTTTGACCCACTTTTAAATAGTTAAATAATGTTAAAATAAGATGGTTTTAAAGCCATTTAAAACTTCCTCAAATTATTTTTCTAATGAGTATAAGATCACCCCGATCAGACCTATAACGAGAGAGTTATAACCGTTTTCACGTGATCACACAATGTTGGAAGCGCTCGCCCGGGAAACGGTTATAACTCCCTCATTATGGGTCCGATCAAGGTGATCTTTTTCTTGTTGGAAACATAATTCGGTGAACTTTCAAATAAATTCAAAATTATCTCTTTATGACACCATTTAATCATTCAATGGTAGGCCCAAAGTACATCATGATGCATGGTTGCATTTGTTCTCATTTTCAACATCACGTGATCCCATGAAAATGTTAATAAATCCCTCATTTTCACTACAAGAAAGTAGGCCTTTAGCCTCAATTCTTTAGCCTCGGTTCAAAAAAAGGAGGCTAAATATGGTTTTTAGCCTCGGTTGTAAAGGAACTAAGGTTAAAAATTCACTTTTTACCTCAGTTGATGAGAAATTGAGGCCAAAAGTCTACCATTTTGCCTCAATTGGTAAGCAACTAAGGCTAAAATTCTACCTTTTTGCCTCAGTTGTTGAGAAACCGAGGCTAAAAGTCTACCCTTTTGCCTCGGTGAGAAACTGAGGCTAAAAATCTACCCTTTTGCCTCGATTGGCAGGCAACTAAGGCCAAAAGTCTACCCTTTTACCTCGGTTATTGAAAACTGAGGCCAAAAGTCTACCCTTTTGCCTCGGTTGGTGAGAAACTGAGGCTAAAAGTTTGTCCCTTTGCCTCGGTTGGTGAGAAACTGAGGCCAAAAGTCTGCCCTTTTGCCTCGGTTGGTAAGCAACTGAGGCTAAAAGTCTGCCCTTTTGCCTCAGTTGGTGAGCAACTGAGGCTAAAAGTCTGTCCTTTTGCCTCAGTTATTGAAAACTGAGGCTAAAAGTCTGTCTTTTTGCCTCAGTTGGTGAGCAACTGAGGTCAAAAGTCTGCCCTTTTGCCTTAGTTGGTAAGCAACTGAGGCCAAAAGTCTATCTTTTTGCCTCGGTTGTTGAGAAACTGAGGCTAAAAGTCTACCCTTTTTCCTCGGTTGGTGAGAAATTGAGGCCAAAAGTCTGCCCTTTTGCCTTGGTTGGTAAGCAATTAAGGCTAAAAGTTTGCCCTTTTACCTCAGTTGTTGAGCAACTAAGGCTAAAAGTCTGCCCTTTTGCCTCGGTTGTTGAAAACTGAGCCTAAAGGCCTATCCTTTTGCCTCGGTTGGTAAGAAACTGAGGCCAAAAGCCTACCCTTTTGCCTTAGTAAGCAACTGAGGCCAAAAGTCTGTCCTTTTTCCTCGATTGTTGAAAACTGAGGCCAAAAGTCTACCCTTTTGCTTCTGTTGGTGAGAAACCGAGGCCAAAAGTCTGCCCTTTTGCCTCGGTTGGTGAGCAACTGATGCTAAAAGTCTGCCCTTTTGCCTCGGTTGGTGAGCAACTGAGGCTAAAAGTCTGCCCTTTTGCCTCGGTTGGTTAGCAACTGAAGCTAAAAGTCTGCCCTTTTACCTCGGTTAGTGAGCAACTAAGGCTAAAAGTCTGCCTGTTTGCCTCAATTATTGAAAAGAGTATTTAGCTTAATCTACTTGTATCATCTTATTAATAAGAACATGATCAACGGCTGTCCCTGTCTTATCTTAGGAAATGATCTTCAAGGGCCTTATCATGGGATTGTCTTCATGATTCAAAATCTGCACACGCATACATGAGAAAACATGTTAACAAAACCTATTGTTTATGTCCATAATATCATGAGAAATGTTCACCTACAATGTTCACCAAATTGTAAGAGCATTGTTTGGGAAAATGCAAATTCTTAAATTTTTTTACTAAAAAGTAAGAATTATTTATGATGGTTTTCTTGGGTATTCATTTTGTACAAGTGGGGTCTGTGGTCCAGCAATCGAGACCAGTTGTGTGATCTGGAAACCCGTGGATGGATCATGCCCAAAAAATCCCACATAAAAAAATCCTAACCAACAATCTGTCCTTTCCCTTTAAATGCGGATCATTACTATGCTTCTTTTCTTAACCATCTATTCTCATATCAAATTAAGATCAGGATTGTCCCATCAAAGATAATTTTGAATCATGTTCCATCCATAGTAGATCTCACCAGATCAACGGTTTAGATCACTAAAAAGGAATACCCAAGCAAGCTTTTCAGATCGTCAGGTAGAAGATATTATATATATAAAAGAATTGAAAAAGGTCAAAAGAAAATAGAGGGCTTTGATAACTCGAAAATGAACTCTACTTTTTAGCCTAAGTTACATGGGAATCGCAGCCAAAAGTCTACTTTTTAGCCTCCATTGCATAAGAACCGAGGCCAAAAGTCTACAATTAAAAATATTTTTTAAAAAATGAGAATATTGAAAGAATTAATAATTTTTAAAATTTTTGACAATTGTAAAAAAATTGAGAATTTTGGAAAAAAAATGGAGACAATTGGGAAAAAATTGAGAATTTTGAAAAAATAAAATAAAATTGAGAGTTTTGAAAAAGATTTGAATTTTGAATTTTTTAAGAACTAAGAATTTTTTAAAATTTTGAGAACTTTTAAAAAATTAAGATTTTTTTAAAAAAAATTAAGAATTAAAAATGATAATTATGAAAAAGTATGAAATTTTTTTTTTAATTGAGAATTTTTAGAAAATTAAGAATTTTGAAAATTTTTGAAATTTTTGAAAAAAAAAAATAAGAATTTTGAATTTGAGAATCTTGGAAAAAATTGATTTTTTTTTTTTAAATTGAGAAATTTTAAATAATTAAAAATTTTGAAAAACAAATAAAAACGTTGAAATGAAATCGGACTTTTTAGCCTCGTTGCATAGGAACCGAGGCCAAACGTCTACTTTTTAGCCTCGGTAGCATAGGAACCGAGGCCAAAAGTCTAATTCCGAAATATAAATTCACAGGCACGCCGCTTTTTCCCCCCGACTCCTTTTCTCACTCGCTATGCGAGCGAGCGAGAGAGATCTTCGTTCTCTTTCTAGGGTTTTCCCCTGGTATTTTCACACCTCAATCATCCCTCCTTTTTTTTGCATAGAAAACCCTAGCTCCGGTTCCTCTTCCTATACTGAGATTCTCCAACGCCACCACCTGGCGCAGTTTTCGCCAAAGCAGCTAAAGCAGAACCCTTCCATTGCAGCGAAATCCATTGCTCCGACTACAAGAGACCTCCCGCCGGAGGTCTTTGGGACGGAGACTCCGCCGGAAAAGCCCCGGGGTTGGGTTCTCCCATCCAGATGTTCAGTAGATGGCGATGCTGGAGCTCGGACCCTCTCAAGCATAATGCATAAACTATCCAAGGGAGACGAACTTGAAAGCTCGCATGATCGGTATGAATTTTCATTTCTTTAGTCGGTGACAGGGTTTTTGCTTTGAGATGATTGTAAATTTAGCATTTCTGAAGGTTTGTGATTGTTTATGGGGGTTCATACATGTTGTTGAATTTGAATTTGAGTGCGGATTACAGAAATAGGAATTCGTTTTAAATCTAGATTGTTAATATTGTTAGTTTGTTCACGTGAATTTGATAACACTGATTTGGGATACGTCTGTTCTCACTGAAAACATGGAGGGCAAAATCGACTGGCCTCTAGAACAGTCCAAGGCCTATTTCTTATTATAAAATAAATAGGCTAATATAGGGTGAGCTCTGTTCAGTCCAAATCAGATAGTTAGGTTTTTTTTAATAACTGTTTTCTATTGGTTTTGCATTGGTCTGATGAAAACAGATGAGCTCTTACCTTTACTTGACATCTTATTTTTTTGTATAAAAATTAGGGGCTATCTTTCATGAATTTTCTCAATTGTTTGCTTGTAGATACTAATAAGAGTGTTAGGAAAGAAACCGATGCAAGAAGAAAGAACACAATAAAGATCTACATATGATAAAAAGGACTAAAAAAATCAAAAAGAGGCCAACACCTACAAGCTGCATCCCTTTTCTGAAGTATTCAAACCCTCTTTCTCAGCAGACTTGCATGAAAAGATCCATGGAAAACCATTTTTTTGTATTGTTTATTATGATGAAAATGCTTTCTTTCAGTTTCTTTTGTTTTACAGAACAAAGGTATATTTCAGCAGTGGGTGATCCAGGCATGAGAAGAGATGGATTGAGAGTGGCATTTGAAGGCTGAAATTTTTGCAATGAAGTTGGCAATGAAATTCTTGAGATGGGAAGTCCTAGAGCAGCTAACTGTTTTGATTTCTTAAGTAAGCTCAAACAAACATTTATGATTTCAAAAATGTATTTCAAGCTCAAAACCAACAGAGAAAAATCTTCATGGTTTTTGTCCATGACTCAATACTGCATTTCAACATCCCAATAAACAGACCAAAAAAAAAAAAAGAAGAAGAAGAAAGAACTAGTCTCTTTCTGTGATGTCAAAACTGCATTTTAAACTCACAAGCAACATGCATGAAAAAAATCCTATGGGTTCTTTACCAATTTCAAAACTGCATTTTAAGTCCAAAACAAATGGATGATGGAACTTTCCTATTTCCTAGGATTTCAAAACTGAAAATGGCATGCAAAGAAAATTCTTCGTTGGTTTCTTTCAATGATTTTATAACTGCATTTAAACATACAAAAGAAGCAATCTTCATGAGTTTCTTTCTACGACTTCAGAACTACATTTTAAGCCTAAAACAAACATGCGGAGAGAGTTTTTCATGGTGTTTTCTTCTTCATCTTCTTCTTTTTCTTCATATGCAATCCTCATCACAGTCTTTGTTTCTCTTTCGATTGAGCAGATAATTCTTTGGAGCATAAAGTAACAGAAGAATAGAACAAACTTGGGGTAGGAAAATCATTCCCAGGTTTGAACCCAAAGGCTCTCAACAATCCAGACCTTAATGTGATCATTTGACATAGCTGTTCTTAAGGGAAAATCCCGACACATTAATCAGATATACTGCATTTTTACATACATGTATGGGTAATGCAGTTCAAACTTGGCAAGCTAACATTTAGTCAATTCATTTGCATAGGATGTCTTTTATATTCATGATACATTGTTATTGAATTCCATGTTCAGCATTTGTTTTGTTGCCTAATCATTTAACTCTTGTTAGCTATGAGTAAAGAGAAAAAAAGGAACTCCATCATTTTAGCTTTTATACAGTCATATTATAGAAAGAAAGAAAAGAAAAACTTATTGTGACCCACTTGTAAGTTATATCATGATGCTTCTGCCAATTTTTTGTTGTTATTGTTCATATATGTCTCTCCCTTTTCTTTCTCAATGTTATAATTCAAAAAGTCCTTTGGCACTGATGTTTGGGTCACAAGAGAATTTGTCCTCCTACAGGAGATTGAATAGATTCAACCTTCCAATATCAGAAATTGTATTTTGATTTTTGTTGTCTGACATGCACTAAATCTAACAGATAAATTTTTAAAAAAGAAAGAAAGAAAGACATCTGCATAACCTGTCCTAGCAAATGAATCCAATGATGGTTCAGTCTTTAATAATTTTCTTTGATGCATCATTTTCCACATCCATGTTTTAGTTGCTCTTTATTAAAAGTAATGACTTTCATTGATTGATTATATGAAAATCTCGTAGGTGATAGCTTGATTGGTTTGGTTTGAGATATAACCAAATAGCCTATGTTATGTTATCTGTTGTTTCATTTACCTTCTTTTGGTGATCTTAGAACTAGTTCTAAAACCTAGACCCAACTCCTAGTTGTATGATCAGATTGGTTCTGGATTGGAACTGGCCGGCGAAGTGGCCGTATCACTATAACACCCAGTTAGTTGAGCAGAAACAATTTGTAAAAGGCAAAAAAAGAAGAAGAACTATATCAGTCGAAGCTCATGCGCAGGACTTGAAAATCAGACAGTTTCACTATGCAAATAATGGAATACTTGTTATTTATTTATTTATTTCTATTTTTATGATCTTAGAACCCATTCCTTAGTCTTGACTCAATCCAGACTCATGCTGATCCGCTGAGTCAAATCTAGTTAGATGACAGGACGTGACTCATGGTGGCTCGAACCAAGTCACTCGCTGAATCACAGCAAGTTATATTAATAAAAAGTAAATGTGAAAGGAGTGAATAAAACCCACGAGCCTACAAAACAAAGAGACAGACTTTCCCAATGCACGTTTCATGAAAACATATCCATTTTTTAAAATCACTATTCCTATTTCTAACCACTTTACATATTTGCTAATATACATAATACTTTTGATTATGATTATTAAATACTGAGTCAAGTTTTCAAGTCAACCCGACCCAGCTGAACATCAATTCAATTCGAGTTTTCAGTTTTTTGAACTATGGTTCTAATACATGATTATGATTAACTAAAATGAGATGAACACATTTTTAGGCATCTACCAAACACACCCTAAACCTCTGACAATCTCAATGTATAAAATGTAAAACTGAAATGTGACTATGGCATGGCCACTTTGAGGGGAGTTTCTCCTTGAAATAAGCCACTTTCAAAGGAGGTTACCGTCCTTAGGAACTTATATTGATTCTAAAAGATACCCATAATCTCACAGCAGTCTCAAATACATCAAAGCCACACTAGTACAAAAATGGTAATGGAAATTAAAATAGAGTTTATAACCCTGTGAAAGAAAAAGGTTTTTCCAAAGCTACTAACATATGTTACACATACAGGTTACAAATGAAGAAAACTGATTCAGCCACAATTGAATGATTTAAAAAATGAAAAAAGAAAAAGAAAGAAAAGAAAAGAGTTATAAGCTCAATTAAGTTCTCTAAGTACTTCCAATGACTTTCCTGGGTGCTGGGTCTTCTGGTCCTCTATCATGCTGTCTAGATGTGAAATACAGCCATCCATTCCAAAACCCAACTAGAGTAGTTTTAACACAGAAAGGTGGTCTCCCTATGGTTGACCATTCCTGTAAATATACAAACCTCCAATCAGAGTCGTCATCGTCATAAGTCATGATCACGACTAACATAACACAAGAAATTCCAGTCCAGAAACCAAGTGTTGCAACAATGTAAAGAGTTGTACACATACGACTGACACTAATTTCTTCATTATTGCTTTCTTTTTTGTCTTTGTAATTACATGGTGAGATCACCGGCGACTGTTGTTCTGTGTTGCCAAAAGATGAATTTCAAGTGGTTCAATTTATATTTGTTTTTGACAAAGGCATTGAACAGCTATGGACAAAAAACTAAGGAATTCATGGCTCCATATACAAGGCTAGCATGTGTTTAGAACAGAGTACAAACAAAAAACATGCAAGCATGTGTTTAAAGCAGAGTGCAAACAAAAAACATGCACCTAAAATCAATCTCCTGCGGGAAAATTTGACACAAGTTCTCAGTAAAATAGGCTACATCTATTCCAAGACAATTAAAAAAAGAAAAATAAAAAGAAAAAGGAAAAGAAAAGGAGAGAGAGACTGCAGACATCAGAGTTTTACAGTTGAACCAGAAGGTTGATTTCATCCTCTTGAAGCCTTGAACTACCTTTCCTTCAAACCCAGTGTTGGTGGGAAGGAAATGCAGCTGAAAGAAATGACAAATGTGTTGAAGCAATTTCCACATCTTCAAAGATTTTACCCAAAATTCCAGCTGAAGGAAATGGCCAGGGTCATATGATTATTGGTACATGCTGCCTGTTTTTTTTTAAAAAAATAAAAAATAAAAAATCTTGTACAACTCATATCTTGTTTTCTTCTTGTTCTTGTTCCTTCTTCTTATCTTCTCTGACTATCTAGAAATTTTCATAAATTTCATGTTTAAGAGTGAGCACATGCTCTGTGATTTATTTCACGTCCACATGAAGACTGCAATATTGAAGCAGCAGGTTCAACATAGAATGCCTTTTTAGCATGCAATTGATTATGCACTTTGAATTTGAAGGGGCTAAGTGCTGATTTTAAAGCCAGATTGTTGACTTCAAATGAATGCACCTGTTGAAAATCAGTTAAAAAAGACTGTTTGGCTTGATCTTGTCATAACCTTGCTCTTTAGATCTCCTTTGAGGGTTTAATTGCATATTTCAAGCTTGGAGTTTTCTGAATTGGATCTGTGATTGTTTTAGGAACATTTGATGGCGTCTTGGAGGTTATGGTTCATGCTGGTAGAAGTCTGCCTAAAGCTATCATGATGATGATACCTGAGGCATGGCAAAATGTTAAAAACATGGATCATGATAGAAAAGCCTTATACGAATATTTTTCAGCTCTTATGGAGCCATGAGATGGACCTGCACATATATCATGTAAAGTTTGTGCTAGAATTGTTTCATGCTTTAATGATTCTACATGTGACACGAGTATTTTGAACTTAAATTTATTGTATAAATGCAGTTACTGATGGCCGCCATCTTGGAGCGACATTGGACCGGAATGGATTGCGCCCTGGTCGCTTTTACATCACACATAGTGGACGCGTGATCATGGCCAGTGAGGTTGGTGTTGTAGACATTTGCTAGGAGATGTGGCTAGGAAAGGAATACATTTGATCGGTCCAGAAGAGGACCTTATTGAAACAGTTCATGTGGAAGGCTATGTGGCAGTTCATGTGCATTTGTATTTTGTTTTGAAAAAAATTAAATAGACCATTAATTGTTTTGTTGATATTGTGTAGAATTGTTGTCTTAATGAATGTTAAATGGGTGAAATATGCACAGGTTCAATCATTTGTTGATTATGATATTGTTAACTTTAGATGATAAAGAAATGGGGTCAAAAACCGAATTTAGCCTCGGTTGATGCCAAAAGAGGTTAAATCCATCTTTAGTCTCGATTTTTGCCTCAATTACATAAACTGAGACTACAATTCCTGTGGCTAAAAGTTTTAGCCTCGGTTGTTGAGAACTGAGGTTAAAAATAGTTTTAGCTTCGGTTGGAGGCAACTGAGGCTAAATTTGAATTTAGTCTCAGTTGGAAACAATAGAGGCTAAAATTTTGATTTAGCCTCATTTCGAGAAAACTGAAGCTAAAAAGATTCTTTTAGCTCACTTGAAGAACCGAGGCTATAAAAGTCATTTTAGCCTTAGTTGCTAAAACTGAGGCTAAAGCCTTTAGCCAGGGGGGTTTCAACCTCAGTTTGGATAACTGAGGCAAAACTGAGGCTAAAGGCTTTAGCCTCAGTTTTTAACCTTTTTAGCCACAGTTTTGAACCGAGACTAAAGGCCCCTTTTCTTGTAGTGTGTAGGTCTGATTGGGATGTTCTTGTGCTTGTTGGAAACATAATTCAATAAAGTTTTAAATATTTTTAGAATCATCTCATTTGAACATCATTTGACTATTTAAAAGTGGTACTAAATTCAATAATTTGTGAGGTTTCGTTTGCTCTTATTTTCAATATTATGCGATCCCACTAAAATGGTCATAACTCCCTTTGTTACTGATCTAATTGGGGTGATCTTATAATCATTAGATTGATAATTCGATGAACTTTCAAATGACTTTATAATCATCTCATTTGTATATCATTTAACCATTTAGAAATGGACCTAAAATTCATTATAGAATTCAGTCATGTTCGCTCTCATTTCCATCATCAAGCGACCTACAAAAATAATTATTACTCCTTCATTACAAGTCAAATCAGGGTGATCTTATGCTCATTGAAAAAATATTTCAATAAATTTGGAATCATCTCATTTGAACATCATTTGACCCTTCAAAAGTAAGTTCAAATTCCTTGAGGACTTCATGTCATATTCACTCTTATTTCCATCATCGTATGATCCCATGAAAATAGTCATAACTCTCTCGTTATAGATCTGATCAAGGTAATTTTGAGTTATTTGGAAAGATAATTTAAAAAACTTTCAAATGACTTTCAAATTATCTCATTTGCATAATGTTTTACCATATAAAATTAGGCCAAATTTTAGTTCTTGGCAAAAGTTTAATGTAAGCTTAACCGTTTGTTAAAAAAAAAGTATCTATTTTTTAAAAGTTGAGTTTTTGATATCTCTCAAGTATTCATTTTCTAGAAGTTGAGTTTTTAATATCTTTCTTTTTATATTAGTTTCTTCCCCAGCAGATCCATTTAAGCACAATCTTTATAGAAGGAAGAACCAATTTTTTAAAAGTTAAGCTTTGTTATCTCTTTTCTTTTATTATATATATTTCTTAGCAAAAGACTCATCTAAGTAGAATTTTTTGAAGGGGAGCCAATTAGTAGTCCTCATCTCCACCCAAGATGATGAAACCCTTACCATAGGCCCCACCTTAATGTATTTATTTTATAATCACACTATCCATCCATTTTGTCAGATCATTTTAGGCTACGAGCCCAAAAATGAAGCAGATCTTCCTACATTGGTAAATTCTATAAGAAACAGTGGTGATTAAACATCCAACTATTAAAAACTTCTTATGGCCCACCATAATTGTAATACCCCAAATTTTTACTATTTTGGATTTGTCAAAAATCCTTTTAAAAAAATTTATAAGTTGATTCTTTGTTACAACTGCCTTACATCTAGGGCAATCAAAACCGTTGATTCTTTGAACACTGGGGTCAAGTAGTGCACCTTTGTGCTAACTGGAATTATTGTGTAAGATCCAAGCCACTCATCAAGGTGGACCTCCAGTGCAATCTGTCAAATCCGTGGGCTACACTTGTAGGATCTTGAATATGGACCTTCGGTCAATTTCCTCTAGGTCATGTTACAGGCAAAGTACCGCAACTTGTGGTAGGAATGGACAGGCTATGGACGCTGCCACTAGCCAGGCCGTTGCTTTGTGGGCCTCACCATGATCCATTCAGTTTATCCACGCCATCCATTCATTTTTCCAGATCATTTTAGGGCTTGATCCCAAAAAAGGATAGATCTATATGGGAAAACAATACTGATTAAATGTCCACCATAAAAAACCTCATAGGGCTCACTGTAGTGTTTATTTGACATCTTGATTAAGGGAAAAGGCAAAAATCAGCTTGATAAAAAACCTTTGTGCCCCCTAAGAAGTTTTTAATTGTGGGTGATCCATCAATACTATTTCCAGTGATGTGGTCCACTTGAGATTTGGATCTACAATATTTTTGGACTTGTACCATAAAATGATCAGAAAAAATGGATAGACAACATGGATGAAACACATGCATCATGGTTGGGCCACAGCACCGACCACAAGGTCACTAGCTAATATGAGTCCAATAGGATTAGGACACGCAATTCCATGAAAATGAGTGCCCCAGCATGAAGATAGCCTGGACATAAATTAGGTTGTTTCATTCATCATTTGAGCCATACTTTGACTCAATGTACAAGTGCGGTCCCACCCAATGGATCAGCCTAATTTTTTAGAATGGTGATCTTCACGATTGACCACACACCAACAATTTAAACTTTTTACGATGATATTTTTAGCAATGAGTTTAATTTTATCACAAAAAAGTCAATTTTTAGCAACGTTGTTTCTAATCATCGCCAATAGTCAATTGTTTTGCGAAAAAAATTTCACCAGAAATTATGCAGTGGGAAAGAATTTTCGCAACGAGTTTCCGTTGGACGAATTTCACCAGAAATTATGCAGTGGGAAAGAATTTTCGCAACGAGTTTCCATTGTCGTCCAACAAGCCACTTTTTACAATAAATTGGGTGTCGCCACAAAATATTATTTTTTGTGATGATATAAAAGTCGTCACAAAAAATTGGTTCTAACAACGGCTGGTTAAACTCGTTGCAAAAAAAATTAAATTAAACTTTTTATGATGAATATAGTTTCATTACAAAAAGTTAAACTATTTGCAACGACATTTCAAATCGTTGTTAATAGTAACTTTTTTTGCGATTATGCAAATTTTTCCATGGAAAATTACATGGTGAGAAAGATTTTTTGTGATGAATTTCAATTTTTATCACTAATGATCACTTTGTATGACGAATCGGGTATCGTCGCAAAACGTTATTTTTTGCGACAACACAAATGACGTTATAAAAAAATTAGTTTTGACGAAGACTGAGTAAACTCATTGTAAAAAATACAAATTTATATTTTTTTTACGACAAATATAGTTTCACTGCAAAAAGGTAAACTATATGCAACGACATTTTAAATCGTCACTAATGGTCACTTTTTTTGCGACAACTTGCAATTGTCATTACAAAAACTTGTCGCGCAAATTTTTCCTTCGAAAATTACATGGTGGGAAAGACTTTTTGCAACGCATTACAATTGTCGTCGTTAATGATCACTTTGTATGACAAATTGGGTATTGTCGCAAAGTGTTATTTTTTGTGACAACACAAAAGTCAGTGCAAAAAGTTGATTTTAATGACGACAGGTTAAACTCATTGTAAAAAATATCAAACTATATTTTTTACAACGAATGTAGTTTCATTGCAAAAATGTAGATTCTTTGCAACAACATTTCAAATTGTCACCGATAATAAACTTCTATTAAATCATTTTGGGCTTTGAGCCCAAAAATGAAGTAGATCTTCCTACGTTGGTATATTCTATAGGAAACCGTCGTGATTGACCATCCAACCATTAAAAACTTCTCATGGCCCACCACAATGTTTCTGTAATGTATATTTGTCATCCAAACTATTTATGAGGTCACATGAACTTGGATAAAGGGAAAAAATAAATATCAACTTCATCCAAAACTTTTGTAGCTCATTATACGTTGTTGATGGTCAATCACCACTATTTCTTATAGCATGGTCCACCTAAGACTTAGATATGCTTCTTTTTTGGGCTCATCCCCTAAAATAATATGAAAAAAATGAATGAGCATGATGTATATGGAATACATGCATCAATGAACCCCACAGTGAGGGTCGTATCGTCTTTGGCGAGGCCGGGGCCACACCTAATATGTTCCCTCTTATGAGATACATAAGAAATTGAATAAAAAAATTAATGAAAAATTAAAAAATGTGCATAGGTAGAGTTTGTCAAAAAGTAATGATGAGAGAAAGTACAATTGTATTAAAAAAAAATTTGACAAAGGTGTTTGTAACATTTTTGTTTAAAAAAATAGAGTCAGTGCACAAATGTATAGAAAATTAATATTTTAAAAAGTGATGTTATTTAGGTACTCCTGAGAAACCCTTGGTGTATCTAAGTAAAAAACCCTAAAAACTTGCCAAGGGTCACACAAGTTTTAGATCAAGCTTATATTTGTGTTTTCCCATCATCCAAGTCATGTGACCTTACCAACAGGTTAGATGGCAAATAAACATTAAGTGGACCCTATGATGTTTTTAATGGTGGGCGTTGAATAACCACTATTTCTTATGGTGTGGCCCACCCGAATCACGGTCAACCTAAATTTTTTGCCCTTAGTGTAATGTTCGATGACCCATTTGATGATAGGAGTGGATTTCATGTACACATCACCATGGCTCCTAGATGGATTATCTTTGACCTATAACTTATTGAACCTCTTGAAAAGTAGACATTTGCACATTTTTGGGCCCACTTCCGTGGCTCATCTAAGGCCTGGAATTAGCTCAATTTTAACCAAAGTGTATGATTTGATGACCTTATTATAATTATTATCTACAATGTTATACATGTACACTATTTTGGAATATTGTAGATGATTTAGTTAACCAAATTCAAGTGTCTACGTATATAACGCATGATTCCAATGCTTTCTGGACACTAGCTACCAAACTAAAAAATTTCATTCCAGTGCATTCCAATTATAAGATGCAAACACAATGGAGGACTCTAAATGCACTGAATTCAGATGTATTTGGGATTTGCAATCCAATGCATTCCAGATACAAGCAATCAAACAAGTAGTCTCTCATTGAAATTTTTCTAGAAGGAATGTTTACAAATGTAAGTTAGGCTCTTGGTTTGAGACATTTCTCTCATCATCCCAAACCAATTATTAAATAAATCCCTTACTTCCTAGAGGCCCTAATTCACCAAATTAAGAGATCTCATAGTTTGTATGATGGTTTTTTCCCTTATGATTAATGTTGTGGGTAAAAATAAGCTGGCCAAGACGACTCAAAATGGGAGGACGACTTCCACTGAAAAGTCTACTAAGCCATAGCTCACATGGCTTTAAGGGCGAGTTAGGTCCAATCAGCATCAACTACGTCAATGCAAGACTAGCCATGTGAGCTCAGCCTCCACTTCAATTCGCCTAAGTGTGGGAACAAGCTCAGCCCAAGCTCAAGGTCAAGCTCGGTCCTACACCTCGGCCTAATGAACCGTCCACCATCTGGGATCTATTAGTGATCCTTGGAAATTTCTCCAGGAATCCCGGGAGAACGACTGTGCCCCCTTCAAATCAAATCCCTAGTATGATACGACATTGGGTGGCAGATTTATTGCCATATACGATATCGTGTCTAGGACATCTATATATATATATCCCTTTTAGAAAGAAAGGTATGCACAGTTGTAATCCTTAAACCCAAATTTTGACTAAACTCAAATTTTTTACCTTGACTTTGGCATCGGATGGTTTCCTGTTTAAAATAGGATTTTCTTTGTCTATTTTTTGTGCAAGCTCTCAAAGGTCCGTAGAAGGTTTTTCTACATTAACAACTGGGAATTAATAATTTTAATGAGCATTCCTACATCTGCATATTTTCATCCAAAGAATATGACTATTATGATTACTGTAGTTGCTTAAAGCTAGGTGGACGGATGTGACGCTTGTATATGTAGGTGTGCATACATTAACAGTCATGTATTCAAAATGATTTCAATAATGAAAATTCAAAATGAGAAATTTTCAACTGTACGACCAATATATAGCCAAAAACCTTTCGAAGCCCACTCGCTTTTTACCTTCCACGAATACTCCCAGCTGTACGGCCCCATTTCTCAGGTCGAAAATGCCCTTGCTTTCCTTCCTGAGCCAGATCGCCTGGTGCTCGTAGACGAGCGCTTACGCTCCTCGAACTCTGAGTTGTACGAACGGTTCAAAAGATATCAACGTTGCATGGGCGCCACAGTTATGTATTTATCATGTCCACAACGTTCATCCATATTTCAAGATCATTTCGAAGCATTATCAAAAAAAAAAAAAAAAATCATATCCAAAGATCAACTGGACCACACCACAATGAGCGGTGGGAAAATTGATTTTCACCGTTAAAAATTTTGTAAGGCCCACCATAACATATATTTTCCATCCAATCTATTCATAAGGTCACAAAGACCTGGATAAAGAGGAAAAATAAATTTCATAATGATCCAAAACTTCTGTGACCCATGAAAAGATTTCAATGGTAGACGTTCAATCTTCCACTGCCTTTTACGGTGTGGTCCACTTGATAGCTAGATCTTACTTAATTTTCGTCTCAAGACTTAATACGAGTTTGACAAATAGATAGACGGTTTGGATATAACACATACATCATAATGAGACCCATAAACAGTAATAAGATTATAACAGGAAAAAAAAAAAAACCATCCAGACCCGGTCGACCGGGTCGTCGACCCCGACTCACTGTACTACTCACCTGGTCCAAACCCGATCAACCCCAACTCACTGTTCTACCTTTGTACTTTTTTTTTTTTTTACGGTGAGAACTTTTTCTCCCTTATATTTTTCTCAATTACATAATTATGTAAATATGTATATATAAGTATATAAAAATAATTTTTTATCTCTTACTTCATTTCTTTATCTATTTATTTAACAAGCATATCTCCTAAACTAGAATGAGTTACTTAACATACCATATATGATTTTGGGGTAGGAGAAACTAATTTAGCCAACCAACGTAGTAATTTTTCAAGATTCGATCAGGTCGATGATTAAAAATCTACTTCACGGTCAATTCACTTCACTTCACGGCCATTTTCACGCACTTTGCAATTATTTCACTTCACTTCACTGTCATTTCTATGCATTTCACGGTCATTCCCGGTGATTCCGTGTTGATTCACGGTCAATTCACTTCACTTCACGGCCAATTCACTTCACTTCATGGCCATTTCCACGCACTTCGCGGTCAATTCACTTAACTTCACCGTCATTTCCATGCATTTCACGGTCATTCCTGGCGATTCCGTGTTGATTCACGGTCAATTCGACGCACTTCATGGTCAATTCACTTCACTTCACGGCCATTTCCACGCACTTCGCGGTCATTTCACTTCACTTCACCGTCATTTCCATGCATTTCACGGTCATTCTCGGCGATTCCGTATTGATTCACGGTCAATTTGATGCACTTCATGGTCAATTCACTTCACTTCATGACCATTTCCACGCACTTCACGGTCAATTCACTTAACTTCACCGTCATTTCCATGCATTTCACGGTCATTCCCGGCGATTCCATGTTGATTCATGGTCAATTCGACGCACTTCACGGTCAATTCACTTCACTTCATGGCCATTTCCATGCACTTCGCGGTCATTTCACTTCACTTCACCGTCATTTCCATGCATTTCACGGTCATTCCCGGCGATTTCATGTTGATTCACTGTCAATTCGACGCACTTCATGGTCAATTCACTTCACTTCACGGCCATTTTCACGCACCTCGCGGTCAATTCACTTAACTTCACCGTCATTTCCATGCATTTCATGGTCATTCCCGGCGATTCTGTGTTGATTCACAGTCAATTCGACACACTTCACGGTCAATTCACTTCACTTCACGGCCATTCTCACACACTTTGCAGTCATTTCACTTCACTTCACCGTCATTTCCATGCATTTCACGGTCATTCTCAGCGATTCCGTGTTGATTCATGGTCAATTCGACGCACTTCACGGTCAATTCACTTCACTTCACGGCCATTTCCACTCACTTCGCGGTCAATTCACTTAACTTCACTGTCATTTCTATGCATTTCACGGTCATTCCCAGCGAATTCACGGTCAATTCGACGCACTTCACGCCCAATTCACTTCACTTCACTGCCATTTCCATGCACTTCGCGGTCATTTCACTTAACTTCACCGTCATTTCCATGCATTTCACAGTCACTCCCGACGATTCCGTGTTGATTCACGGTCAATTCGATGCACTTCACGGTCAATTCACTTCACTGCACGGCCATTTCCACGCACTTCGCGGTCAATCACTTCACTTCACCGTCACTTCCAAGCATTTCACGGTCATTCCCGGTGATTCCGTGTTGATTCATGGTCAATTCACTTCACTTCACGGCCATTTCCACGCACTTCGCGGTCATTTCACTTCACTTCACCGTCATTTCCATGCATTTCATGGTCATCCAGGCGATTCCATGTTGATTCACGCCAATTCGATGCACTTCACGGTCAATTCACTTCACTTCACGGCTATTTCCACGCACTTCGCGATCAATTCACTTCACTTCACCGCCATTTCCATGCATTTCACGGTCATTCCCAGCAATTCCGTTTTGATTCACGGTCAATTCGACGCACTTCACGGTCAATTCAATTCACTTCACGGCCATTTCCATACACTTCGCGGTCAATTCACTTAACTTCACCGTCATTTCCATGCATTTCACGGTCATTCCCGGTGATTCCGTGTTGATTCATGGTCAATTCGACACACTTCACGCTCAATTCACTTCACTTCACGGCTATTTCCACGCACTTCGCGGTCATTTCACTTCACTTCATCGTCATTTCATGCATTTCACGATCATTCCCGGCGATTCCGTGTTGATTCACGGTCAATTCGACGCACTTCACGGTCAATTCACTTCACTTCACGGCCATTTCCATGCACTTCGCGGTCAATTCACTTAACTTCACCGTCATTTCCATGCATTTCATGGTCATTCCCGCGATTCCGTGTTGATTCACAGTTAATTCGACGCACTTCACGGTCAATTCACTTCACTTCACGGCCATTTCCACACACTTCGTGGTCATTTCACTTCACTTCACCGTCATTACCATGTATTTCACAGTCATTCCCGACGATTCCATATTGATTCATGGTCAATTCACTTGCATGGAAATGGGCGTGAAGTGAAGTGATTTGGTCGTGAAGTGCGTCAAATTGACCGTGAATCAACACGGAATTGTCGGGAATGACCGTGAAATGCATGGGAATGGGCGGGAAGATAAGTGAATTGACTGCGAAGTGCATGGAAATGGTCGTGAAGTGAAGTGAAGTGAATTGACCGTGAAGTGCGTCGAATTGACCGTGAATGAACACGGATTCGTGGGAAATGATCGTGAAATGCATGGAAATGACAGTGAAGTTAAGGGATTGTTTCATTTTTAATTTCCCCTAGTAAATACACGGAATCCAGGCCGTGGACGTGAAGTGAATTAACCGTGAAGTACATCGAAATGACCGTGAACGTGAACAGAATTGCCGGATATCGCCGTGAAATGCATGA
Organism: Magnolia kwangsiensis; assembly: GCA_037074715.1. Classification (NCBI taxonomy): domain Eukaryota; kingdom Viridiplantae; phylum Streptophyta; class Magnoliopsida; order Magnoliales; family Magnoliaceae; genus Magnolia; species Magnolia kwangsiensis. The sequence continues at coordinate 58,682,597 of CM073571.1, read as the reverse complement.
AAATGGCCATGAAGTGAAGAGAATTGATCGTGAGATGCATGGAAATGGGCGTGAAGTGAAGTGAATTGACCATGAAGTGCATCGAAATGACTGTGAACGTGAACAGAATTCCTGGATATCGCCGTGAAATGCATGGAAATGGGCATGAAGTGAAGAGAATTGATCGAGAAATGCTTCGAAATGGCCGTGAAGTGAATTGACCGTGAAGTGCATCGAAATGACCGTGAACGTGAACAGAATTACCGGATATTGCCGTAAAATGCATGGAAATGGGCGTGAAGTGAAGAGAATTGATCGTCGTGAAGTGAAGTGAATTGACCGTGAAGTGCATCGAAATAACCGTGAACGTGAACGGAATTGCCGGATATTGCCGTGAAATGCATGGAAATGGGCGTGAAGTGAAGAGAATTGATCGTGAAATGCATGGAAATGGTCGTGAAGTAAAATGAATTGACCGTGAAGTACATCGTAATGACCATGAATGTGAATGGAATTGCCGGATATCGCCGTGAAATGCATGGAAATGGTCGTAAAGTGAAGAGAATTGATCGAGAAATGCTTCGAAATGGCCGTGAAGTAGAGTTAATTGACTGTGAAGTGCATCGAAATGACCGTGAACATGAATGGAATTTCCGGATATTGCCGTGAAATGCATGGAAATGGTCGTGAAGTGAAGAGAATTGATCGATAAATGCTTCAAAATGGCCGTGAAGTGAAGTGAATTGACCGTGAAATGCATCGAAATGACCATGAACGTGAACGGAATTGTCGGATATCGTCGTGAAATGCATGGAAATGGGCGTGAAGTGAAGAGAATTGATTGAGAAATGCTTCGTAATGGGTGTGAAGTAAAGTGAATTGATCGTGAAGTGCATCGAAATGACCATGAACGTGAACGGAATTGCCGGATATCGACGTGAAATGCATGGAAATGGGCGTGAAGTGAAGAGAATTGATCGAAAATGCTTCGAAATGGCCGTGAAGTGAATTGAATTGACCTTGAAGTGCATCGTAGTGACCGTGAACGTGAATGGAATTGCCGGATATCGCCATGAAATGCATGGAAATGGTCGTGAAGTGAAGAGAATTGATCGAGAAATGCTTCGAAATGGCTGTGAAGTGAAGTGAATTGACCATGAAGTGCATCGAAATGACCGTGAACGTAAACGAAATTGTTGGATATCACCGTGAAATGCATGGAAATGGTCGTGAAGTGAAGAGAATTGATCGAGAAATGCTTCGAAATGGCTGTGAATGGAAGTGAATTGACCGTGAAATACATCGAAATGACCGTGAACGTGAACGGAATTGTCAGATATCGCCGTGAAATGCATGGAAATGGACGTGAAGTGAAGAGAATTGATTGAGAAATGCTTCGTAATGGGCGTGAAGTAAAGTGAATTGACCATGAAGTGCATCGAAATGACCGTGAACGTGAACGGAATTGTTGGATATCGATGTGAAATGCATGGAAATGGGCGTGAAGTGAAGAGAAATGATCGAGAAATGCTTCGAAATGGCCGTGAAGTGAATTGAATTGACTGTGAAGTGCATCGTAGTGACCATGAACATGAATGGAATTGCCGAATATCGCCGTGAAATGCATGGAAATGGTCATGAAGTGAAGAGAATTGATCGTGAAATGCTTCGAAATGGCCGTGAAGTGAAGTGAATTGACCGTGAAGTGTATCGAAATGACCGTGAACGTGAACGAAATTGCCGGATATCGCCGTGAAATGCATGGAAATGGGCGTGAAGTGAAGAGAATTGATCGTGAAATGCATGGAAATGACCGTGAAGTAAAATGAATTGAACGTGAAGTGCATCGTAATGACCGTGAATGTGAACGGAATTGCCAGATATCGCCATGAAATGCATGGAAATGGTCGTGAAGTGAAGAGAATTGATCGAGAAATGCTTCGAAATGGGCGTGAAGTGGAGTGAATTGACCGTGAAGTGCATCGAAATGACCGTGAACGTGAACAGAATTGCCGAATATCGCCATGAAATGCATGGAAATGGGCGTGAAGTGAAGAGAATTGATCGAGAAATGCTTCGAAATGGCAGTGCAGTGAATTGAATTGACCATGAAGTGCATCGAAATGACCGTAAACGTGAACGAAATTGTCGGATATCACCGTGAAATTTATGGAAATGGCCGTGAAGTGAAGAGAATTGATCGTGAAATGCTTTAAAATGGCCGTGAAGTGAAGTAAATTGACCGTGAAGTGCATCGAAATGACTGTAAATGTGAACAGAATTGGCGGATATCACCGTGAAATGCATGGAAATGGGCGTGAAGTGAAGAGAATTGATCGAGAAATGCTTCGAAATGGCTGTGAAGTGAAGTGAATTAACCGTGAAGTGCATCGAAATGACCGTGAACGTGAACGGAATTGCCGGATATCGCCGTGAAATGCATAGAAATAGTCGTGAAGTGAAGAGAATTGATCGTGAAATGCATGGAAATGGCCGTGAAGTGCATCGAAATGACCGTGAATATAAACGGAATTGACCGCAAGGTGAATGAAATGAATTTTTGACCATCGAGCCGATAAAATCTTGGAAAATAACTACGTTCGTTGGCTAAATTAGCTTCTCCTACTCCAAAATCATATGTGGTACGTTGAGTAAGTCATTCTAGTTTAGGAGATATACTTGTTAAATAAATAAACAAAAAAATAAATTAAAAGATAGAAAAATATTTTTATATGCTTATATATACATATTTACATAACTATGTATTAGAAAAAAATGTAAAGGGGTAAATGTTTTCCTTCTAAAAAAAAAAAAAAACAAACAGTCTAGACTGTGACGGCACTACCGGTTTTTTTTTTTTTTTTTTTTATGTTGAATTTTATTTACTTTTGTGGGTCCATCATAAGGTCTGTGTTATATCCATCTATTTGGCGAGCTCATATTAACGCTTGAGATAAAAAATAAGATAGATACAACTATCAAGTGGACCACACTATAAAAGGCAGTGGAGAATTGAATGGCAACCATTGAAACCCTTTTAGAGGTTATAGAAGTTTTAGATAATTATGAAATTTATTTTTCCTCTTTATCCAGATCTTTGTGAACTTATGAATTGATTGGATGAAAAATAAATGTTATAGTGAGCCCTACAAAATTTTTAACAGTGAAAATCAAGTTTCCTGCTGCTATTTGTGGTGTGGTTCAGTTGATCTTTGGATATGATTCTTTTTTTACGTTAATGCTCTGAAATGATCTTGAAATATTGATGAACGGTGTGGATATAATAAATACATCATTATGGGGGCCATGTCGAGGAGCGTCAGCGCTCGTCTTCGCACACCAGCCAATCGGCTTCCGGAAGGAAGGAATGAATGACGGGGGTATTTTGATCCTTTGAAAAGTCGGCCGTACATAGGGGAGTATTCTTGGAAGCTTAAAAAGAGGTGGGCTTCAAATGGCTGGTGGGCCATAAATGGGTCGTGCAGTAGGAAATTTCTCATTCAAAATTAGCATATATTTGGGCATTTCTAGTTAACGCCCTCCAAGTCCTTTTAAGCCCAATATGGATGGTTTTTTTAGGGTTTAGGGTTCAATTTTTGTTCAATCATCATGATTTCTTGTTGGATGACCATACACATGATTCTTGCGTTCCACAATCACACAGTTCCTCCAACAAAGTTGGTAGAAATCCGCGCTTCTTGATGGGCTGAAGTGGAAAGTGACTTTAAAACTGTGTTTAGGCTCTAAGGGTCCTAGGACTATTATTATTTTGCACCGTCCATTTGATGACCAAAGATTGGGCAGTTAGGATCATCTGTCTTGTACCCCATCCATTGGGCCCGCCCATGATTTGGAGAGCATGGATTTAGCCATGCATGCCAGACGCGCAGTGGCCTTATCCATTCATGCCGATCGTGATTTTCTACCAATTATCTGTGTACAGCTCATGAGCAACCGGAACCGTTCATCCAATGGACCCAAAACAGATGGCCCAGGTGGTCGCATTTGTTAATTGTCCCCGCAAAACTGTAAACAAGCAGTAACATAAACTGGTGAACGATTCGTATCCAACCTCAACAGGTCTATTATTCGGACACAGCACCATGTACCATCTACCATGGGATCCACTGGATGAACGGTTCTAATGCAGCAGGCTTCACCCTTCAGGAGAGAAAATAGGGCTGATAGTCGGACAGGTTGGGTCGGGTTGGTGCTCAACCCTAGCCTAACCCTAGGTTCCTATGCCTCAAACCTAATCCAATCCAACCTCGGGTTGAAAATTCTCAACCCAAGTCCAACCCAAACGGTTCAGGTGGGTAAGGAGGATACATGCTAATATTTTCATTATTACATTAGCCTATTATATTTCAATATATGTCTTATTTTTTGTACCTATGATTTTATTAACTATACCTGTAGTTATTCATCACAAAGAACTTAATTTAGAAAGAAAAAAAAAAAACAACCTAAAATATAAGGATAATTGCTCATTTAAAATTCATGTTGTGTAGCAGGCAATCTATCTTGGAGAGAAATTTAGAATGTCTTGTTAACTTGAGTCATCAGAAATGACATGGACTGATGAGACCTGATGGCATTTGGATTTTCCCGTGCCTACAATAGAGACTATTTGTATTCAATTATAATTTATAACTTATATATTGATTGGGTTCGGGTTGGGTCAGGCAACATGAGACCTCAACCTATCCCAACTCAAGTTTTATCGAGTTGGTGTCTGTATAAATCAAGTTCGAAAACAAACCCGATACATCTTGCCCGAGCCCAACCCAATGTCAGGTCACTCACTGGTCAGTTAAGTTGAACTGCCCGACTTTCAGCCCCAAGAGAGAATAGGTCAGGTTACATTTTTGGGCGGCAATGGGTCAGGCGACCAGGCCGGCCTTGGACTGAGCTTGGACCTATTAGCTGGGCCAGTGGGATGGCCCTGATGAGGGCCAGATAAGGCCATTAGAGCCTGGGCCCAACCAATTGGACGGCTGTACTAGGCCAGGCTCATCGAACAATACATGATGTGGGCCCGGCTGTGGTGTCAAAATGGGATACGTGGTACAAAAATAGAAAATATATTCCCTTATTTCCCACAAAAATGACTGGGTGACGCTTGGGCGGCGTTTAGCTCATAGATAGAATGGGCAAGAAATAGTCACGCCCAAATAAGCCCGGCCCATTTAGCTCCCTTGGATTGTAATGAGACACATCTATGCATTGCTGAACGCTCGTCTAGCAAAATGAATCTCATCCATAGATTGATCAGAGATCACGTTTGGACAACTCATCTATGGTAGAGATGGCATCCAGATAGTGGGACCCCTGGTGGAGCTTAGTCGGAAAAATCAAACTGATTGGATGCTACTAACCGTCCATCCAACGGTCAGTTAGAGATTAAAATGATGCCATGACTATCAGGCTATGCTCCATCTAAAGTGGGGCCTACCATTTGAAAGGTCTGGATTTGTATTTACCTCTGATTTAACTGCCCAAAGCACAGTACAAACAAGAGAGTTATTTGATACTCCGGCTGCCTTCTAACTCTTGATACTCGGAAGCACATAAATTTTGGTTCATGGACCCATATGTGGACGGTTTAATTTGAATTACTTCCATGCCACGTTTGCAATTTCTTAGCGCCGGAGTATCAAACTATTTCCCCATGGCCTCGCCATTTGATAATCCATCTGAAGTTGGTTATCTTTGGCAAGCTCAGTACAGTCCATAGGTCAACGTACCTGGTTAGATCCAGTCCATTCATCAGTGACCCGCTCAGCCCATCAAGTGACCAAACACATCTAGCAAATCCAGACCGTTAGAGATCCTTGTAAACTATCCATATTCTACATACAATGCAATCCACACCTGATGAGTGGACCGTCCTAATTTTTGGGCTACCATTTTTCAAAGTGGGGCCTTGCTGAACAAAGGATCCAGATCTCATATTAAAGTGTGGCCCACTAAAACAATCCAAAGGTGGTTGCTGATGTAGAGCAGGTCGCCTACACTTTCATGGCCAAGATGGATAAGAAAATGTTCTGTCGACTGTGGAAGTGATCCGAACCATCAGAACTTAAAATAAACACACATCCAACTTAAAACAAAAACATATAATTTCTGAGAGTTTTAATTATAATATGATTGGGAAACCTCACAGAGTTGTAAATTCATTTCTCATCGTCAATCAAATTATTTCGAAATTTTAAAATTATTTCTATTTTCTTTTTTGAATTAGAAGTTTCTCCGTAAGAATTACAGAGAAGTTCCGTGGACCCGGAACAGTTATCCCTTTGAGGACGACATATCCTCCCCTGCGTCAGTTGCAATGAATAGAATCTGAAGATGATGATGCAAACGGAAAATCTAGCCATGCTTACAAGGAGGAAGTGGAGCTCCACACAGCCCAGGATTATCCCCAAACTCACCCGCCGGAATGGAGGCATTATGAGGCGGAATCCGGCCGCTCAATCGGTTATCCGCGACGTTGAATTCAACGAGCCACGGCAAGTTGAGAACCCCTTCTGGTATCGCCCCGATCAGATTGTTCTTTGATAGAATGATCGACGTCAATTCCTTCGCATTCCCCAACTCCGGCGGTATCGTACCGGAAAGCCCATTTCCGGCCATCTCCACCGTCTGCAGCCTGCTCATATTCCCAATCGATCGTGGAATCCGTCCCCCCAATGGATTGTGGGACAATACCAGCCGTTCGATTGTACTCATTGCTGTATGCACTCCAAAATCAGTGTCGATGGGGCCCGCGAAGAGATTGTGTGAGAGATCGATAGAGTTGAAGTGTCCCAACGGATCTCGGACACTCTTCTCGAAGATGGCCCGCATTCGGCCCGTGAACTGATTGCCATGTAAGTCAAGATCCGCGAGGAGGGAAAGGTTCTTCAGCTCGGAGGGGAGAGACGAGCCGAGAGCGTTGTTGGAGAGATTGAGGAAGGAGAGATTGGTCATGTTCCCAATCCATCTTGGCAATCCACCCGTTAATCTATTACTGGATAGGTCCAGCGTCGAGATGTACGATGCAGATGACAGCCATGTAGGAAGGTGGCCCGTGATCCCGGTCCCTGCTAAAATGAGCCGGAAGAGCTTCAGCTTGTCGAGCCAAGCCGGCACGTCAGCTAAGCCGAGAGGATTGAAGGAGAAGTCTAACGTCTGGAGCCGTGGAAGTTTCTCGAGCTGACGTGGAATTCCACCGGAGAGACGGTTTCTCGACAGATCAAGGATCGTGAGGCTTCTAAGCTGGCCGAAGCTTGGCGGAATCCGGCCCGTTAAACGGTTGTTTCCAAGGAACAAATCAGTGAGAGTTTCTAGATCGCCGATCGCCGCCGGTAGTTTTCCTGTAAGTTTGTTGTTCTCCAAGATCAGCCGTTGGATGTTGCGGAGCTTGCTGATGGACGGTGGTATGCTCCCAGTTAGGTGGTTTTCAGATAAGCGGCAGAACTGGAGCTTGTGGAGATCGCCAATAGATGGAGGGATGCTGCCGGTGATTTTGTTTTGATTGAGATAGAGAACAACCAAAGCAGATAGCCCGCCGAGGGATGGAGGGATGCTTCCGGCGATCCGATTCTCGGAGAGATCGAGATACGTCAGCTTCTTGAGGCGGCCGATTTGAGCCGGAATGCTTCCGGAGATGCGATTGGTGTGGAGATCGAACTTCTTCAGCGATTTCAGCCTTCCGATGGTGGCGGGAATTCCGGCAGAGAGTGAATTCTCGGACAGGCCGAGTTCAGAGAGAGAAGTGAGAGATTCGAGAGCGGAAGACGGAATGCCGCCGGAGAGACGGTTGGAACTGAGATAGAGCTTCTGGAGGCGGGAGAGGCCGCGGAAGGTGGGAGGAATGCGGCCGGTGAGTTCGTTGGAGTCGAGGAAGAGATAGCGAAGACGGGAGAGACGGCCTAGCTGTGGTGGGATCGGGCCTTTCAGATTCTTGAGATTACTGAGGTCTAGGAATTGGAGGGAGGAGAGATTGGCGATGGCGGGGGAGATTATTCCAGTCATCGATGTGTCGGTGATGAAATCGTCGCCGGAGAAGAGACCTGGACGGGAGACGTTGATGACTCTTCCGCCGTTTGCGTCGCATGATACGCCGTCCCAGGCGGAGCAGCAGTCCGTCGACGCCGTCCAGGTGTTGAGTAGGCCGGACGGGTCATCGACGATCCCGGCCTTGAATTCTAGTAGGCCTGCCCTGTCTATGGCGTGGCAGGCATCTGACCGTTGAAAGAAGACGGATGCGACAACGATGATAATCCGGAAGAAGGAAATGAAGAGTGTTTTTGTAAGAAACGCCATTCCTGTAATAAAGATTATCACACACAGACAAACTGAATGAACTTTCAGGTACTTATTGTATCTGTGTAGGAGATCTTAGCCGTGCAAAAGGTGGGCCACACCATGGATAATGTGATCCTCGGACGGATGTTGGAATCCATGATGATTCTGAGAGGAATGGACAGCTAATTCGGACGGATGTTGGAATCAATGATGATTCTGAGAGGAATGGACAGCTAATTCTTGAAGTCTGTTACTGGTGTGGCCCACCTTAATGAGTGGTGTAGACTGCATGTATGTGATTATTTTTCTTTTTGTTTTATTTAGTGTGGAAAGGAGACCTTGCTTAGAAGGTTTAAGGTGATGAGTGTGTGTGTGTGTGTGTACCCACCCCCCCCCCCCCCCCCCCATCAACGTACGGCTGTGATGGGCCAGGCTGGAAGAACGTGAATATGGTGGGCCTATCTATAACCTATCTAGAGAATAGGTGGCAGGGTGACATACCGATCGGGTGAGACGAATTTCAGCTCTTTAGGATGGATGGTTTATGTCTCGAAATGACACCAATCAGACAATCCTGTCCATTAGTAGATATGTGGCCATTAAAATGATGGTTAAAAATAAAAATAATTAAATATTTAATATTTAATGGGATAAAATATAAAATAGGTAATGGATAGAACTATCTCATGTGCTTGGGTTGTATTTTTATAAGATAGACCGTTTGGCACAGTCGGATTTGAAGGGATTTTTGAGGATTTGGAGGGATTTTGTCTTGACTTAGATGGCTTGTTTGAAACTAATTTTGAGATGTTAAAGCTAATTTAGTTAATCAGGAGGATTCGGTGCATTCCAATTCCAAACAGCCAAACACCGCTTTGGATTTAAAATCACTTTACAATTTCAGCATAAATCATGTGACTTTCAATAAATTTTAAATACAAACTCCCAAACGCACGATTCCTGTGAGATACAGATGGACCCATTAACATATGCACCCAAATGGGATGGGCACATGAGCTATTGGATACAGCCCGAGTCTAGCCCATTAATAAACGGACTTAGATTGCGGACCCGGGTCGGACCCGAAAGCTAAATGGGCTGTCTCGGCCCAATGGAAGCCCAAATCCACAGGGTAGAAAAATGCAATATCTCGTGATCCTAACCGTCCAATCGGTGGTCATTGTACGGATTAATTAAAATGAAACAACTTGGGGATGGATGAAATCGTCCGATTTGAGTGGATAAGTTGCCAGCTTTAACGGAGTAGTGGGCTACACCATCATCAAACACGTGGGCCAAAATAAATTTATATAGTATGACGTGGGATCTTTTTATGGAGGCCGGGTCAGGATCCTTTTGTGATGGGGGGTAAGGGATAGGTAGTCCTCGAACTACTGAAGTCGCTTGTAGTCATCCAGCTAGGCCAAGTGGATGGGTGTGAGGCCCACTTCAGGATATGTGGCCCACCATTGATAGGGCATGGATGGTCCTCTTTTTACCTAAATATTATAGTAAATATTCCAGAAATGGAGTTGAATATAAACCGTTTAGCATTTCATGATTATATCTGTCCTTAGATTGGATGGCTATGCCTGTTTGTACAACCCATGGTGGGACCCACCCCATGAACGGTCTCTATCGTTCTTAAGTATTTATAGCACAACTGGAGGACCACCCATTTAATTTACTAGTACGGATACTGAAAGAGTGAAAGGTTAGGCCGCTTCTTGGTACGAATTGATTCTTCTCTTGAGGGGCAGGAGACCATGTGTGCGTTTGTATGTATAAATGGTAGCAACCTCAGAATTACTACCATTTGGTGCATGAATCCGTCAATCTGGACCATCCAAATGATAGAACACATCATGGATGGGCCATGACCGAAGTTTACAAGGGTGGCTAACCATTTTTAGACCGTTTCTCTAAGATTTTTCTGACTTCTGATGGATCCAACAGCTGTGAGATTTTAATCAACTCATTTATTTTGGAATGACATCTCATCCATAATATGGTCCACTAATTGGATGGTCCAGATCCATTTCAAAAGTGCATGGAAATCAGGAGTATGTAGGGTCGATAAATGAGTGGTCAAGGACTCGCATTGTACCTAAAACCTATTTGGGGAGCTGGGATATGCGTGGGACGCGGATTAGCTACTGACTGGTTTTCAGTAGCGAATCTCACTACTAAAGTGACGTCACCATGTTTGGTGGGTCCACCATGATATATATGTTGTATCCGCACGAAGGGAAAACACAAATATCGGCTTGATCGAAAACTTTTGTGGCCCCACGAAGTTTTTAATGGTGGGCGTTCAATCCCCATTGTTTTCTATGGTGGGGTCCAGTTGAGCTTTGGATCTGCCTTAGTCTTTGTCTCATGCCCTAAAATGGTCTCTCCAAATGAATGGACGGTGTGGATACAACACATACATCATGGTGAGGCCTAAAAAATATGTTGACGTCACTTCAGTAGCTAATCCGCGTCGATATGCGTGGGAGGAACGTGGAAGAAAGCCCGGCGTGGGGCCCATAAAAACTGCCTGATCGTGGGCTCGAGTTGGGGGGACTGCGAGTGCGGAGTTTGTTTTGCCTATGTCGCAACTCAGTATAACCACCGTACGTCGTCACATTGGGGCCCACATGTTTAGACAGTACGATGATTCAAACCGTCTATGTTCACATGGTACTAGATAGATTAGATATGGTCCCAAAATCATGCTAAACAGTTTATAGTGACCACTGATTTTTGAAGTTGGACTTAAACCGTTAAATGTTTTCTTTTCAATGTTTCATCTATAAAGTGGTGGTCAAAACCGTCAGTTCATCACAAGTTCCTTAAATGTGGTGTATGTAGCAGATATTCCAGGAGATGGACGGTTCTGATCATTGGAAAATATCAGAATGTGGACCCTAATGGGACACGAAAGCTCAGATCGTTAACCGCGACAAAGGCAAAACGAACTTGTCAGTGCCTGGAAGCAAGACCTGCATGAAACTTTTTGTTCGTGCTTTACTGGCTGTCTTCGGTCGGCAAAAGTAACAAGTGAGCCCCACTGGCCATGCTGAGGATGAAAAAGAAATGTGGATATCAAATGGACGGTTGATGTGGTAATAATCGACGGTCGTAGTTGAACCAACAAAAATCAATGGTCAGAACCGACTAATCAAAATATAATGTTAGGTCTGCTAATCTAGGGTGGCCCACTATTTAGGTAGTTTAATTTAGGCACTTCATCCTACATTTAAATTTTGTGTGCATGTGTTGGCACCATCACACTCACCTTTGGATCTTACCGTTTAAAGTGTGGAGATCATCTAAACCGTCCAATGAAAGTAGGGCACACATGCCAGATGGGACGGAATCGGCCATCATAACTGACTAAATCACGTATTGTATCTTGGTTTGACGTGTTGTCTGAAACCTTTACATACGGATGCAAGAGAGATGAGTTGGAGAGAGAGAGAGAGAGAGAGAGAGAGAGAGTACTTAATAGGCAAAGTGCAATTGAGTCCGTTCATCTATCAGGCCCCTAAAATTATGATTATATAAGGTTTCTATTAGGTGGGTCCCTCCCTCATGATCAATGGTTTGGATCCAATGACCGAAAATCCTCCACAAGGAGAAGTGGTCGCTGTGGATGATGTAAAACGGTGAATCAATATACCTCCTGAATTATGTGCAAAGGTCAGCAGCACCCCAATGATGGTTCAATCGATGTAAATACCCAATTAGAGATGTTTGTTTGGATAATCAAGGGCAAGCCGATGTTTGTTGCAGTGGGTAGATTGATTGTAGAATCCCACCACTCCTTGTTGTCCATTGATCAAGATGATATTGAGTAAAATTGCTAGCAAACCTCTAAGGAGATTTGTAATAATAAAATCTTAGTCCCTGTTTGGTAGAAACCTAAAAATGAGTTCATCTCATTCCAGTTATAGCAGTATTTATTTGTATTAGATACATTATGAGTTTATGTTAACAGTTATTTTGTGTGAGCAGTAATTACTGTTAAGAGAATGAGATGAACTCATTTTTAAGCTGTCTACCAAACAAGAACAAACTTAAAACAGAGACTGGAGCAGAGTCAGAAGCAGGAAACTGTTGGTACACTAATTGGTTTTATACCAGATGCACCTTTTGCTTAGGTGGACCAATCAGCTCATCTGGTTTCTATCAGTATTTTCACTTTGGAAACATTAAAGATGAAGAGATATGAATTGTCGCTTCTCATCTGAAAGATTCACAAGCATCCACTATGCAAGCCTCTTTTCCAAACACATCCCTAGTGTTTCCGTGAAGGAATGAGAGATAGCAGCGTGTACTTCTCAGGTTTTAAACTTGGGTGAGTTGGGCCCCCCATGCGGCAGTAATCTAGAACAATGGGATTTTGCACCCGGCTAAGTTGGACAGACCCCTTGACCAGAAACTGTCCTCATGGGACATTCTTAATATTTCCATTGGTGGCGCCTGCAAATAGAAGTTGAGAAAATTACAAAAACAATCCATTTGCGACTGAAAATTAATAAATAATAAATAAATTTTAGGATCTTTCGATCCAGGAGATTTGAGGGATGACCCATTATGGTGGAACACAAGATCAATGGCCTGGATTATAGAAGCATTGCCTGGATTATAGAAGCATTTCGCCCCACCTGTGAGAACTTGAAACCCATACATACCATGCAATATCTTTTTATTGCGATGCACCTCATTTCATTTCAGATCTAAAGAAAAATAAATAAAAGTATACTAAAAAGTGTTTAGGAGATCACACAAAATCAAGACCAAGCCTAACCCCTTATTGGTCAGGCACATCTAAAGAAAAATAAATAAAAGTATACTAAAAAGTGTTTAGGAGATCACACAAAATCAAGACCAAGCCTAACCCCTTATTGGTCAGGCACATGACATCCCCCTCCACGTCGGATATGATCCAATGAAGCAGCGCTTTCCTCCACTTTATTGCAAGCAAGAACCAGGTGTTTTTCAGTTCTTTGTTTTGCACTATAACAAGCAAAATCGCAGTTATGGCAAATCTCATGTGGCACACGAGGGGCCCACCAAAATTGGGATAAAACTTAAATCCCACTTTTACACAATCATCTGCCCAAACTGGCCTTTACCTCCCAGGACATGAATCAAATTAACTAGCATTCCACAAGATCCAAAACAAACATGAGCAACAGAAATAAATATACTAATATAATCATCACAAGTGGATTTCTGCTCCATAGAGTTTCCACAGATGGTGAGCTTAGTACAAAGCACAAGTTTGCTATATAATATAAAAGATAGCAGTGCTATTTTTTTGTCTTTTGAGCAGAGCAGTCTAATGAGAAACATTAAACCCTATTTACAGTGGTGCATTTTAAAAGATTCATATAACGATACATAAGGTAAGATAAACTACTCCTTAGAAGATTTAAATGCTGAAACAGAAGAGACCATGGAATCCACCCCACAGACATTGTGACCCCTGCAGATCTTGTAGTACCCATTCTCTCCCCAGTTTTCACCCCAGGAGTTCTTTATGATCCAGTACGGCTTTTCCTTGAAGCGGATGGGAGCAAAACCCGCCGCGCCATACCCAACTAGCAGCACCCCATGATCCAACAACCGCTTGCTGCATATGTACGGGCATGATACTCCACCAATGTATGTCTGCATGAAAACTGCATTGATGCCCACTGCACGCACCACAACGTATTCATCACACAAAAACATTTCAGTCATCAGTTTGACCACAGCTCTCCCTTGATACAGGAGAGAATAAACAATTTTTTTGGAAAGAAAACAGCTCCTCAACCGCATGAGGATAGTTTCATGATTTTTTAAAACACTTCTAAGAATAGAAATCCCAAATCACGAATTATTTTTTTCTCACATCATGAAGCAAATGATGACTTAAAATTAAAAACAAAAAAGCAACCTTAAGGGCTCATTTGACGGAGCACGGAATGGAAGGGATTTGTGGGGTTTGCTTTTTTTTGTTCTTTTTTGGGTTCTTAGATGGGGGGAATCAAAATTCCCCATAGAAGCCATTTCTAAAGACCCACCTCAAAGCTGATTTACAAAATCCACTCAATTCATAGGATTTAAAATCCAAGCTGCCAAACAAGCCCTAATAATCATCATGACCACCTCAAATGATAGTTGCTTACCTGCAAGAGGGCCATGCTTCACAAGGTTTGCAGCAATTTGATCTTCATCAAGGGAGACAACAGTGTAGTTCAAAGCTGATGCAGCAATCTTAGACTTATCAAATTTGCATGCACCGTCCTTGCCAGTGTAAGGGTAGTCTTCCTCTCGCTCCAGTCCTCCAGATTTAAGTGTGTACTTAAAAGCGCTAGTCATAAGTCCACCATTGCACCCAGCGTCACACGAACTTTGGTCAGATGTATCGCACTGTAGAAGTTTAAAATAACAACAAGAGTTTCAGATGCAAAATCCATGGATACAATAATATACAGTAGCATCCTTCATCCACACATACAGAAGCACAAATAGACAGCATTGGCACATGCATTTTCAAGGTGCAATGCCTCAGAAATAGAACTCTGGATGGTGTCATCTGCTTCATCAGCTACTATTGTAACATTCAAAACTTGCATTTCTCTAATAGCCCCCCCATCCATATAGGATGATATGTTGCTCTTCATACAAATAAAGCCCACACTAATCTAACAAGCTAAAATTATGAAAAGGCCTTATAAGACAAGCAGAACACGTAAATTTTCTAGCTCCAATGAGTCCTAGAATTTCCAAACATCAAGAAGCCTTCCTGACATGCATGTTACTTCTCTTCACTTCAAAGTTTCCCTTCCTCCCATCATCCTCAAAGCTTGGAAGATATAAAAACTGTCTTGTATCATATATCATTCTGTGAACACAGAAACAATCATTTTCTTTCTTCATCTGAAGCCTATCCCTGTAACGATTGAGGGGTATGTTTCCGTTTCTTGGGAGATAGAACTTCATCTTTCTGTCCACTAAGATCTCTCCTATAACCCATCATTGTGATGGATTCCTGTTGCAGGCAATATGGCTACAAACTAGAACTGCCATAAACATAAAACATGATTACAAGATTTGAATCTATTTATTCCATAAGTTGATATAAAGCCTTTAATAGAATGCACAGAATTTTTTAGTCCCAAAAAGATCCGAGTCAAAACCCTAATCATAAATTCATTAGTTTTAAGACAACTGCAGAACCTCAAATCTAAAGAAGCACATTTCAAAACATCTAAATAGGCAATATAGTAGTTACCAGAAATAACTTCATCATCACAATGGAGCTGCTGGCCGTTGGAATGAAAATTAACTCAAACTGTGGTTTTGGAAGAAAAGGTAGATATGAAATGTAGGGCTTTGCTTCTAACTCCAAAACATTATTAGAATTCCTTATAATCAAGGTATTCAATAACGGTAATGGTGGCCATAATGGCCGTTACAGCTTTTTTTTTTTTTAAATCATGTTTCTGGACCATTACGGCCATTTCGGCCCCGTAACGTGTAACAGTTATGGCCGTTACTGTTACATACAGGCCGCTATGTAACCATTTTGAATACCTTGCTTATCATAGGTGCCAAGGCTAGACACACCTCCAATTGATACTTAACAGTTAAATTATATTTCCATGCTAATAGTAGGTAGAATAAAATCAAGCAGCAAAGGCGCATAAGTGTCCCGATGTGGTTTATATGGGTTTTGCACTTAATATTGAAGTATAGAATACAGAGACATGAAATGTAGGGCTTTGCTTCTAAGTATAAAACATTAGTAGAATTCATTATCATAGGCGCAAAGGCTACACCTCCAATTGATACTTAACAGTTTAATCATATCTCCATGCTAATAGTACATACAACAAAATCAGGCAGCAAAGGCACATAAGTGTCCAGATATGGTTATATGGGTTTTGCACTTAATATTAAAGTATAGAATACAGATGTTGCAGGTCTTAAGTATCAAAGCAATCTAAGTTAATGAATTAAAATGATTAGATCTTCCTCAACCAATGAGATGGTTTTCTTTTTTTCGGGACAGAGAAAGAGAAAGCCTCCCGTCTAGGAGATGATGAGAAGAGTACTGCAGCAATACATGACATCCAATAACATCAGGTTTTTCATTCTATTTCCCTCACCACTTGAAGATAGTGTATATCAGTGGGGAAGCACTGTGACCTCAAGTATTTAAAGACATCTACAACCCCTTTGAAAGGGTGCAATAGTAGATTATTGCATTTATTCATATGAATTATGGAACTTTCGATTCAAAAGAAAGTTGTGTAAATAAGTTAAATACTCATCGAAGTCACTCAATGATGCCAATGTTAAACATTTCTCCACTCAAGTTACAAGATTCAACATTATCATTATTATTTTCCCTTTGATGTGGCTGTTCTATGATACAAAGTTTTCAATTCTGTCATAGACATTTTTTTATAACCAATTTTACAATGATATGCTTAAGCACAAGATACATACATTTATTGTTCAATTAAAGGGTAGCTATCAATGTGTTAACCTATGCGAGCAAATCCAATACCATGATTGGCCTAGAGTAATCCAAAATGGATGCTAATAGTCTATTGTATACATTGTACTCCAAATCAAAGTGAATCATTAGAGACTCAGCTCGAAGGTACCAAAATAAATATATCAGACCACCTTACGATATATCCTGCATATACCCTGACCATTGTAGCCTATCATTGAAGGTAGCTATACTTGGAGGCTCTAGGACAACAGTTCATCCCAAAAAACAAGAACCATCATTACAGTGCAATAACAGACCAAAAGATTCAAAACCTTCTTAATTAAATAATTTCTGTTCACAAAAAACTTAAAAACTTTTCATCAAGGAAAAACATAAGCTTTTAGTGTTGAAAGTAGATAATGATTTACTGTACATTTCAATGGCCATGTTGCAGAACTTCACAGAATCTCCATGATACACAAAAGATTTTGAGGGAGAGGGCAGTGA
Source organism: Magnolia kwangsiensis (assembly GCA_037074715.1). Classification (NCBI taxonomy): domain Eukaryota; kingdom Viridiplantae; phylum Streptophyta; class Magnoliopsida; order Magnoliales; family Magnoliaceae; genus Magnolia; species Magnolia kwangsiensis. Next base: position 58,665,334 of record CM073571.1, on the reverse strand, counting down.
TGCAATCATTAGTAGTTTAAGAGCTGAAGAAACAATGTTTACCATCATCGTCGTCGTCATCTACACCTTAACCCAACTACTTGGGGTCGGCTACATGAATCCTTTTCCACCATTCCACTCCATCAAGGGCCATAACTTCAATTAGACCATAGGTCATCAAGCCTTTTCTTACTACCTACAACCACATCCATTTGGGTTTTCCCCTTGCCCTTTTAGAGCCTTCAACTTGTACTAACTCACTCCTAACTGTGCAATTCTTTGTCCCTGTTGCACATGACCAAACCATCTAAAAGTCTAATTTGCCTCACCTTGTAACCTATTGTGCTACTCCCAAATTCCTCGAATGCATTCATTTCCAATTCTATCATTGTCTCCATTCGAAATTTCTTGCATTAATTCATCCATATACTCCTAGAATTGTCTCATGATTTTATCCTCTAACCCTACCTACAGGGTATATGCACTAATAACATTGATTATTTCCTCTCCTCACACAACTTTTATTAATAAAATCCCATCACTTAGGGCCTGTTTGTTAACTCTTAAAATTAACACTTAACATGGAATTGAGAAAATGGCCCGTATCAAGAGTTGTTTGTTAAATCGGAAAGCGCTAAGTGATTTTCCGCAATATTTCGTCGAATTCTTTCGACGATGGGAGTTTGGCTTAATCGTGAATGCAGAATGGGCTCCATAAATTTTTCTATTAAAAAAAAAAAAAAAAATTGTTTCCAAAATTACCCTTACTACGGATATTTTTCTCTTTTAAATTGTTTTCCTAATAGAAAACTAACTTTTAACATGTGAAACTTATTTATGCCCCACCATGATTTATGTGTTTGATCCACACCGTCCATCAACTTTTTCAGATCATCCTCGAGCATGTGCCCAAAAATGAGGTATATGTAAAACTCAAGTGGGCCACACCATAAAAACCAATGGAAATTGAACAAAACCCAAGTCGACAATTAAAAACCTTTTGGGGGCCATAAAAGTTTTGGATCAAGATGATCTTTGTATTTTCCCTTCGTCTGGCCTGTATGACCTAATCAATAGATTCGATGTCAAATAAACAGTACAGTGGGCCTTGGGAGAATTTTTATGGTGGATATCCAATCGTCATTGTTTTCCTGTGGTGTGGTCCACCTAAGATTTATATCCCTCTCATTTTTTTTTTGTGAAACCCTAAAATGATCAGTAAAAATGGATGAACGAAATGGATGAAACACATACATCATGATGGGGTCCACATAGCACCAACCACCAGCCACGGGGTTGGTGGCCGGGCAGATACGTGTCATGGGAAGACGAGCAACTACGCTCCTCGAGCTCCGAGTTATGCGAACGGTTCAAAGGAGATCAAAGTTACATGGGTGCACAATGATGTATTTATTATATCCACACCGTTCATCCATTTTTCAAGGTCATTTTACAGCATTAGCCAAAATAATGAATCATATCCAAAGCTCAAATGGACCGCACCAAAAATAGCAGCGGAGACAATGATTTTCACCGTTAAAAAATTCATAGGGTCCACCACAATGTTTATTTTCCATCCAATCTGTTCATAAGGTCACAAATACTTGGATGAAGAGGAAAAACAAATTTCATATTGATTCGAAACTTTTGTGACCCCAAAAAGGATTTCAATGGTAGACGTTCAATCCCCCACTGCTTTTTGCAGTGTGGTACACTTGATCTTTAAATCTGCCCTATTTTTCGGCTCAAGCCTTAAGACGAGCTCAAAAATTGGATGGAGGTTTGGATATAACACATACTTCATGATGTGATCCACAGAACTTACTGACGTCAATACATCAGCTACATGGTTGGTATGTGGTACACCAGCCAATCCACTTCCGTCCGATAACATAGATTTCCCACAAAGGACACGGATTAGCTACTGACGGTTGATCAACGAGAATCGCTACTAAGTGACGTCACCAAGTTATGTGGGACCCACCATGATGTATGTGTTGTATCCACACCGTCCATCCATTTGGTGATATAAATTTAGGGTGTAAGCCAAATAACGAGTCAGATCCAAAGCTCAAGTGGACCCCACAACAGAAAATAATGGAGAGAGTGTCATCCACCATTAAAAATTTCTAAAGGGCCACAAAAGTTTTCTATCAAGCTGAAATTTGTGTTTTACCTTCTTTCATGTCTGTCTTAACTTATGAACACGTTGGATCTAAGATAAACATCATAGTAAACCTTAGGAAGGTTTCAGCGGTGGGCGTCACTCTTCCCACTATTTTCTGTGGTGGGGTCCACTCCAAATTTTGATCTTACTCATTCTCTGTCTAATGCCCTAAAATGACATCTCCAAATGAATGGATGGTGTGGATACAACACATACATCATGGTGGGTCCCATAGAACTTGGTGACGTCACTTCAGTAGCAAGCCTTGCTACTCAACCTGTAATTATCTAATCCGCCTCAAGTCCGCTCATTTTGGGACATGCGACCAAAAATAAGATGTATCCAAAACTTAAATGGGCCACACAATAGGAAATAGTGGGGATTTTTTTTACCACCGTTAAAACATTTATATGGCCAAAAAAGCTTTGTATCGATTTAAGTTCACGGTGTTTTCAATTCATCTCAGTCAAAATAACCTTATAAACAATTTGGATGGAATATAAACATTAAGGTGGAGTCTAAGAAGGTTTCAAGAGTAGGCATTTCTTTCCCCACTATTTCATCTTATATGGCCTACTTGAGTTTTGATACTCCTCATTTTGATTGAATGTCCTAAAATGAACTCGAACAACGGATGGACGTGTTGGAATTCTCACAAACATCACAGTGGGCCCCACCCAAAATCCTTGCGCTGGAACTTCATGCGAAAGACTTTCGTTAGGAAATCCATGTCCGTCCATATGTTGAATTTACCACTAAAGCCTCTTTGCAGAATTCCCTGCACCGGAAACGTAGGTGGGGCCCACCTTCATGTTTGTGAGAAATCCACCTTGCCCATCGGTTTTATGAGTTTATTTTAGGACATGGGACCGAAACTGAGGTGGATCCAATAACCAAGTGAGCCCAAAACATGAGGATTGAACGTCCTAATTTTAAATATTCGTGGGGTAACATAAGGAATTTATCTATTTTTTATGAATAACGATATTTTAATTTTCTCTTAATTACTTTAATTTATTTGAATTAAATAGAATAATTTTTTAAAAAATAATTTCTTTATAATGTAAAACATTTCCAAACAAGAGATAGGGGCAAATACGTCTAATTAACACATTTCAGACATTTCAGATGTTTGTTAACAAACACGTTGTTTTAAATTCGGTACTTAATTTTTAGACTTCCGCCATAATTACCAAACAAGTTTTTTGACTTCAGATTTCAGATTCAACCTTCAGCTTTCATATTCAAGCTTTAGATTTCAGAATCAAGCTTTAAACTTCAGATTTAACAAACGGGGCCTTGCTCTCTTTATATCTACAACCTTATCCTATAAATCTTTATCTACCACTATCCCTACCCCATTTCTATAATTGTCCTTTCCCATATACCAAAGCTTATATCCATCAATTTATCTGGTTGTCTCCTTTCCACTTAATCTCCTGGACACAAGCTATGTTAACTCTCTTTCATTTCATTGTATCTACTAACTCCATGCTCATACCTATCAATGTTCCTATACTCTATGTAGCAAGACATCCTATTTTCCTAGACTAGCTTCTTTATCCGCACGTGTCCAAAATGGTGCGGGGATCCCTACCTACTTCCTATAGCAACTAGGCGTTGTTGCAGCACTTTGCTTCTAGGGACGCCCTAGCTAACTCTTGCTAAATTCTCACTACGCCTGGGTTCCTATGCAGCATGTCGCTTATGGAGCGCCTTAGGATGGAATTTGGATTATCATATTGTCCGGATTAATGTTGAAAGTTTTTACATAAGTTTGACGTCAACTGCCAACTTGACGCAACCCTTCTTTATCTAGGTTGGGGAAAAGCAATGAGAGCCTAAAACTCCCACACGCACAATATAATAAACATACATAGGTTGAATACAATCAAGCACTATCTGATAGTCTATTAGATGGGTTGATTACAATTAACGAGTTGATTACCCAAAAAAAAAAAAAAAAAGTAACAAGAAAGAAAATGTTACTCCCTCCATATATACTTACAAATTGCAATTGCTAAGATCCTATGCAAAACTAATCATCTTGTAACAAGAACCTTGGAAGACCTACACTTATTTTCTTTCTTTTAGAAATTACTAATGGATAACTTATTAGGTGGATTCCCATTTTCTTAAGAATCTTTAATAGCATATATTTCAAGAAACTGACATAGGCTTTTATTTGTATAGAAGATTCACATTGTCACCCTCTAGATATAGATTGTGTCGAAGTTGGAAATATGTTGAATTTTATTTATTTTTTTTAATCGACAAGAAATGCTTTATTACAAGAGAAGTGCCTGAGGGCACTTGCAGAGATGACACATTACATAAAATGTCCACACCATCCACGGGCTAGGAGGAAAGAGACCTGAGGTTTCTCCCAAGAGCAAACCAGATGTGTACATCATTGATCAATGTACATGTATGTTTGGCTCACTTGGTGATCAGTCCAACCTAATTTTTGAGTACTTGAATGGCCAAGATAAGCACAAAATAGCCTCTTAGAATAACAATAACAATAACAATAATAATAATAATAGTAATTAACAACAATAACTATAATAAAATAAAAGGGTGTATCTGTTGCTAACTAGATAGAAGATGAGCAACAAGCACAAAATAGCATCTTATTACAATAACACTAATAATCATTAATTTCATCATCACAAACAACAACAGCAACCGCAACAACATCAATGATAACTAAATATGATCATCTTCATCATCCAAGTCTTACCCCAACTAATTCAGGCCAGCTACACAAATTGTATTCCTCCATTACACTATATCAAGGACCATATCCTCAGCTAAACTATATGTCATCAAAGGACACTTTGGACGCATCCTCTAAAAGATCATTCAAGGACTAAAAGCCATTTCAATCCAAATGGCAGCTGATCTTGGGCGAGTGGATGCACTTTGCAAACACCCGTCTCATCTCCCCACTGGACAAAATAGACGCTAAATTGCCAACTCAACAAATAAATAAATAATAATAATAAAACATTCTGATTTTTTTTGCCGAGTTAATAAAAAACGGGCTTGAAATCTCTCTTTTCATAAGCCCCCCTTAAAGCAAGTGTATCAGTGTTTTCTTACCAACTCCCCCTACATCCTTTTGGGTATTCCCCTTGCCCTTTTAGAGCCTTCGACAACAATGATAACAATAATACTAAAAAAGTAATAACAAAAATAACAAACTGAAGTGAATAAGCCTTAAATAAAGGAAGCCAAATTATTCAGATTATGAAAAACAAGAGGAAAAGCAAAATTAAGGAAGTTGATGACAGGAATGCAAACCTCATGGTCACAATCAACGAGCTGCTGCTCACTAAGGCTAACAAGTTTGCCAGTGGTAAGAAAATTAGCTCCTTCCAAAGCTCCCGTAGCACTGAAAGACCAGCAAGAACCGCAAGAACCCTAACATCAAATGACAACAATAAATATCAATAAAAAACTGATAATCAGATAGATATACATAATATGGAAATACAAATTATACACACACGCGCGCATGACAAGGCTACCATTCGATAGATGGATACATCTTTGATGGTGGCGGCAATAACAGTCATCAGTTTAGGGATGGAATTACACCAAGGTTCAAAGCACTGGAAGCATCCCATAGTATTGGGATAAATTCATCCAGTGATACAATACAAAATCTAGTTGCAATACTAAAATGCACTGTGATAAATTCATCCAGTAACACGATACAAAAGTTAGTGGTAATATTAATACACATCCAAAAGCACTGCTCATGTCATTGATGCATTCTGATACAAAGAATGGTGTCAGAATGCATTGTCAATACATTCCTCCAAGACACTTTTAGTGGAATCAACATCATGCAAAGTTCGGTGATATCAGAAGGTCTTAAGCAGCTAACAACAATCTGATTAGAGTAATCACGATTCAGGATCTCTTTAACAGTGGCAGGAATTAGAGAACCTCACAGATTTTCTACCCTTCAAATTCTAACCCTCACCACTCTCCTTATTTTCAGATAGGTTGCTTTACTGCCACTAAAACAATCCTAACAATCCAAATTCTACAAGAAACCAAAGAATTAGAAATCACAATAAGCAAAGATTCTCCTTAGAGAACAATGAAATGTCAGATCATCATCAGCATCATAAATTAAACCAGCTATTTAGGGTCAGCAAACAACAAAGTTTCAGATATTGAAATAAAAACATAAAGGATCCCCAACAATCATAACTTTCCAAATTCTACTAAGAAAGGGCAAAACAAAAGAAACCACTAGGTTCCAGTGATCAAAACGAAAAAAACCCAAATCCAAAATTCTATAAACGAACCCCAAATAAATAAATAAAACAAGTATTAACTATTGGATTCAGCCAAATTTTACTAAGAAAGGGCAAAACAAGATAAAATACTAACTTCCAGTGATCAAAATGATAAAAAAAAAAAAAAAAACCAATTCTGAAATTCTACAAAAGAACCTGAAACAAGTGTGCGTTTGGTTGCACCAACTTTCATGAAATAGAATAAAATTCTGCACAAAATTAGACTAATTAATCATAAAATTTCATGATCTTCAGTGAAATCAAACACACCCTAAAAAAGAAAGAAAAAAAAGTTCACGAATTTAATTATTTATTTAGAGTACTTCATGGAGATTTCCCGTTGATACATCTACAATAACACCAATCATCAACAAAAGTGAAAAGAAGAACAGACGGACAGATAAACAGCTATAAATCAGGACCATATACCTGATTCTTGACGGGGGTGACAGCGCCATGGTCCCTCCAATCAAAATCAGACGGCAGATCGTTGGTGGGCAGGATCGGGGCCTCGTGAGCATCCTCAGTGGAGATCGACGGGGAACGGAGACCGAGATACCTTTGACGGAACTCGGCGGGGGTGAGATCGGAGAACTGCGTGATCCCATGGACGGCGGAGGGATCCAGCAGCTGGTGCCGGCGAGCCCGTCGGAGATTGGACTTGAAGACGGAGAACCGGTAGGTGTGCTCATCGGAATCGGAGTAGGCCTTGCCGAACTTCTTCATGAAGCTAGTGAAGTGGGCATCGGCGTTGAGGAGGAGGTCCTCCCCCTCATCGCCGCCGTTGACGACCTGACGGATGACAGGATCCTCACCGTCCACCTCAACATCTGAGGACGAGACGAGAGAGACGGAGCAGAGAAGGAGAAGAATCAGAGAAGAGAAGAGACGACGCTCCATCACTGAAGGAGATTTTTTTTTTTTTTTTAATCTCCTCCTTTCTCTTGTACTCCAATCTCGCCTACCCAACCGTCTACTTTATAATGCTTTCAACGCAGGCGTTGGTGGGCTCTGTCCAATCATATGCTGACACGTGTTCTTCTCTCACCCTCTCGTACACAACAATGACGGATTGCGTGTTGAGTAACTCATTACGCAACAGCGTACTGAGGTTTACTCAGTGGGGCCATCTTGATGTATGTGTATTATCCACACCGTCCATCATTTTTACATGATGATTATATTAAGTAAAAGCCAAAATTTCAAAGTATCAAAGGCTCAAGCGGACCACACCATAGTAAACAATGTGAATTAGACACGAACTATTGAAGACTTCTCGCGGATGAAGCTGATAATTATATTTTCCTTTCATCCACGTCTCTGTCGACTGTCGCCTTACAAACAGAGTCGAAGACAAATGAACATGACTGTAAGCTGGAGGAAGATTTGAACCGTGAACTTCGTTAACCCCACTCTTTCTTCTAGTGTGGTCCATTTAAGCTTTTTACATGCTTCGATTTTTTTATAATGTTCTAAAATTATCTTAAACAATGGATGGACGGTATGGATAAGACACATACATCCACAGTGGACCCACAGAATTTACTTGTAGCGTACTGAGTTACTATGTAATCCCCTTCCGTCTACAACACTCAAACAACCAAAATCGTGGGACCGACCATGCTCCATATGTAAATCTACTCTGTCCATCAGGTGAGTAACGTTATTTGAACCGTACAAACAAAATATAATTTTGATAGAATAATTCAATGGGCTATACCGTACTCCTACTGTCAGAATTTAATCCTCATTTTCCCATGTGGTGTGGGCCAAATTATTTGTGGATCTGGTATAATTTTAATTTTTATACCTTAGAATCGAGGCTAGAATCGGATGGACGGATTGGATTTTATATATTCAATGAGATTAGCCGCACAGAGCCTGGGCGTTTTACGGGCTGTGTAAAACAGGTATTGTAGAGGAGAATTACCGTCCTTGGACCGCAATCCTCTGCAGCACCTGTGGTAGGAAGCACGTTCAACATCTGTGAGGTCCATCATAGTGCTATCATAAAATCCACTCCGTCCATCCGTTGGTTCACCTCATTTTAATTCTACGAAAGAAAAATCCGATCGATCCATAATTCAGGTAGGCCACACCTAAAACGTCTGAAATCACATATCATGGACTGCCCGAGTTTTTCTATCAGGATGAGTTTTGACATTTCTCTTCATCATGGTACGGATCACCTGATGAACGGGTTGGATGGTATATAAACAAAGAAATGGGGCTCAGGAATCTTAGTACGTTGGGTGTCTCATCTCCACTGTTCCCTATGTTGTGGCCCACCTGGGCTTTGTACCGGCCTGATTGTTCAGTTCAGGTTCTAACGTCTAATACGATATGAGCAGCTGATGGACGGAGAGGATGTCGGACAAACATGGCAGAGACTGCTCTCTGTTGCTGCACGCATTTCCTGCTCCGGTATTGTAGGCTTGGAGGGGATTTTTCCCGTTCCTTCTTTTCGGGGTCAGTAAGTGCCGCAGGAGTTGTTAGATACCTTGGCAGGAAATCATGCTCCAGTGTTGTGGGCTCGCGGATCCGTTGGTGTTTTTTTTTTTTTTTTTTTTTTTTTTTGTCCATGACACAGACATGATTTGTCTGTTCTATTTTGAGCTAAACCTGTGCTATGTGTACGATTGGAGCGTGAATGTGTATGGATTATCATGCTCCTTCAATTATTAAGTTGCCCCTACCAACCAGACTTGAGAATTTCTAACCCTAAATCCACTTTTCCATTTCCACCTGACAAAAATGCCCTCTGCCCAGCCTGGCCTCGTGTGGTGGACTTTCATCACGGGAAGAAAAATCTCACTTTAAAAATGACATTGGGCTCATTTAAAATGAAAATTTGGCACATATTTTGACTTATATGTTCATTTATTTTAATTGGATAGCCGTGAATTAAAAAAAGTATTTTTCAAATTTCATGTTTAAAGTTAACCGTGATCTACAACTACACTAATATTGTGCATTAATTCTGAATTGTTTTACATGTGTTGTCTATCTGTGATGAGTTTTACTCTTAAATTTGGACTAACGATATGAAATTAAAATTTCCTAAGTATAGATGAAACGGATTTACTTAAAGACAACCTAGTGGGCCACACATAAGATGTGGATAAGTTCAAAACGTGAATCATTTTACACGAGGGTCATTTTATTGTTTCTTTCTTCCTTAGTTTTAAAACGAGATTTTTTTACTCTCTTACTTCTACCTTCTTTTTTCATTCCTCCTTATTCTTTCTTTGATTTTTTGATTTCAATTATAGTTGTTTTTGTAACGCCCTAAAAGTCGGGGGTCGAGCAGGAATCCAAATAATTATGATTAAATGTTGTTTGTATTAGTGCCTTAAAGATGAGTGAGATTATACCAAATCAGCATATCATACTCCAGAGACATTTAAATTACGCAAGCGGAAGACTGCGATAAATATATAAACTGTTGTAAGTCTCCAGAGTGTGAACATGTTACCAGGTTTAACATATACATGTATACTCCAAAAATGAATAAAATGAATATACATAGGTGTTCCAAAAGTGTAAAATAAAAAGTGTAATAACGTCTAATCAACATCCTCGTAACCCCGTCGATCAGAACATGGTTTACATAGACCCGCCTGATAGCTGCATATATGAGAACTCCTCCTCATCATCATAAAAGTTCGGCTCCACTTCGTAAGTGTCACCATCATCTGCAACTACAACAAGGTCTAGTTAGTGGTTTAAAACATGGCCTCAGAACGTGGGAGTGAGTGATCAACTCGGTAGAGCTATGAAGCAAAGGTTAACATGTTATCAATTCAGTTAAGCAGTAATGATAAAGCAATACAACAAGCATTCCTAAGTATTCTGGTTAATGCAAGGATGATATATTATAATAATGCATGTCCTAGCCTACACTCTCTTTACAATATCATCTCACGATCGCGGCATGCATTCTTTCCTCAGTGCTCAACTCCAACGTCAAATGCACATGCAATGTAGTGCATGTGCGTGATTAGCCAAGTTCTTAATTAGATATATTCATACAGCAGGATTGAGAAGCTAAGGTACCTCCTTGTATATCATTAACTCAAACATTGATCCATCTAGGGTCGTCAATCCTAGTTAATCACATACGAAGAACAGTTTCAGGTCGCTATGGAGCGGCTCGTCACCTCAGCGCAGACCTGATCTATACTTAAGGTCGCTACAGAAAGGCTTGTCACCTTAGCGTAGTCCTAATATATACTCGTGATCACTACCAGCTTGTCAACTGATCGTAAGCCGACAACTCGAATACAGTGTCCCATATACCACCATATTTGACTCATAAGTTTGGGTTGCTCAATGGTCACTACCGGGAGGCTCGTCGCCCTAGCGTAGCTAGACAACTCGACCACGATATCCCATACACCATCATGTCTAACTTATGAGTTTTAGCGGATCGAGGTACCAAAGTTAAATGGGATTTTCACTTGTAAGTTAGTACCTTAGATTCAAACAGTAGCGTCCATTAATGGCGAACATATATTAGGCCAATCGGGTTACTTAATAAGTTCGACTGGTACGAGCGCACGTTAAATTGATCAACGTTGAGTGCGTAAGCATTCCGCATGGCTTAATCACTATCAACAAGAAGCGTACGACTCGGATTCATCGGACGTATCTGTCGTGGCTAAACAGTTCGGCCACTAATTGTAGACCATTACCGATTGTCTGGACTACATCTAGCCCCAAACATACTCCAAACAATAGTATTCGCATGTAATATCCAAAGATAACATGTGACAACTAAAACTAAATATAAACTAAAGATAGCATTTCAACCAGACACATAGTATACATGTTATCATACATAGGCATTTCATTCATAAATCACATAGTAGTAAAATAAGTTACATAGAGGAATCCGTAACCATAGATAAGGGAATTGAGAATCCTATCTCAACACTCTCATTCATACGTTTAAATAAGCATTTTTTCATTCAGGCATTTTAGCAAACACTTAAACTACACATATCCCACACATGTGATTGATTAGTAAAACGCATATTATAGCAACCCCTTTCACATAAGAGTTGCCATATGCACAACAATCATGTATTTACAGTTAATAATCATGCCAAGCACAAATCCAAATTCCATATTCATCCAAACATTTCAATAAACACCTGGAATGCATTATAAATCAACCTAGTTTATATATATGCGTAATATACGGAAAACCTCGTATCTAAGCACATGTGATAGCAATTAAGCTAGTCATAAACCATTACTGACATTGAAAGCCTTGAAAACCATAATTTAAACATTTATAGTCCGCGCCTTTCGCTAGTGGACTCATAACGAGCTCAGTTTGAACTCTATATCTTTGTCTACGGCACAACGATAACCATAACATGAAATAGGTTAGCTATTTCATCCTCTACCCTATTTCAATCCCTAAAACAGATTAGAGTTAGGATTTCTTACCCAAGTACGGAGTCGGAATCGCTGGAATAACGATACAGACAGGCCGATTCAGCACTTGGAACGATGGGATCGAATCCTAGGAACTCTCTCCTGCTTCCTCTCTCACTCTCTCTTTCCTTCTCTCTTTACTCTCTTCTCTCTCCTAAGGTTTCCAAATTCCTATAAAATGAGAGAGAGAGGGTTTAAGGGTCTTATATAGGCCCAGAATTTATCTTAATGGCCCCAGGGCCATAGTATACTTAGGTTATAGCCAAAAGTCGATTATTTCGATCCAACGGAGCACATCTGGAGGCCCTTTTTCTGTATACGGTCGGAAGTAAGCTCCCTGACATTGGATCTACGTCAGGTTAAAATCTCAGTCAGGTCGAATCAGTGGATCGGCCGCGGGGGACCAGTTTTAGTTCAACGGTCACCGGTACTCGATGAGGGTCACAAGTACACTGACATGTGTTGGAAATTTTTCCTGATCTGAGGGTGTAATTGGGACAGATTCTAACTTTCTGAATCCTTAGATTTGGCTTGCAAGCGAACGACTCGATTCACTTAAGTTTCAGTTTATTTCCTAAAGATATTCGCGTTTCTCACACACTTCGCTCCGGGCTCAAGTTGTGCATTGGTGGGTACTATTAGGACTTGATTTTCGAGATGGTCGTCAAGTCCAGCAAGGCGATCATAACTGTATAGTTTCATAGTGATCGGACTTCCGACGCGCGGTTTAGGTCTGATACGAAGTTTCATAACGCTCTCAAGAGCAACTGGGTTTTGAGATTGATCCTGAGTTTTTAGGCAACGTAGCATCAGCGATCCTACTGATTTTGGATCTTACAGTTTGTATTGAAAGGTGTTCAAGCTAATTGGATAGGTAATTTAGTTTAACACTTAATTAATCTTCGTCTAACTTCTAAAGGATTTGGTCCTTAGTGATTTCTGCCTAAGGTGGTACTCGGGTCTTTGTATAGATTTTTCGAGACGTTACAGTTTTTAACTTCTTTTTTCTTTTATGAATGATAGGAGTTTGTAAAAAGGAAGAGAGTGTAGAAGAATACTATAATGGATGAATTTTTATAATTGAATAATTTTGTAATTAATGAATTTTGTAATAGAAGAATATTATAATGCATGAATTTTATAATTGATGAATGTAAAAACTATTGGAATGGATGTATGGTGTAATTATGACTATTGTAAAAGATGAATTTTTGTAATGGAATAATGCTGAAATGGAAGTATGCTGTAATGGATTAATATTGTATGGTAGATCAACGAAATTCACTGTATATCGTCGACATTTTCATTGTGGATAGCAAATATTTAGTGTAGATCGTCAATAGTCATTGTGGATAATGTTGGCCCTCAGTTTGGTTTTAGTCACATGTAGTGTATTTAGACATGCCATAATCAATTGTATAATTCGATTCAAACTGGACGACTTGATCTCAAGCGGCAAGATATGCAGATATGTCGAGTGCGATCGTATATGACCGAGTCCTGAGAAGATCGATCGCCTATTCAGCCACTCGTAAAATACTTATAAGATAATTAGGCGATTATCGGAGGGTGGAATTCTTCCTCTGAAGATAGGTTGCACATTGTCTTTCATATGAAAAGACTTTTATAAATGAAAATAATCAAACGAAAAGGAAATACTTACAGTTGGTCACAATGAGCAACTGCAAGATGTATTCTGAAAGATGAATTAACTGTATTGATATGGTAATAGTTTAATGTAAAAGCGTAGACTTGGATTACAGCTAAAGATTACTGCTATTGAATTACAACTAAAGATTATTGCTAGTTGATTATCGTTACTCTTATGATAGAGTTAAACTATGATAAGGAAAGATAATTTGATTAGTTTGTTGTGAAACGATTTGCTTTGTTGAATTCCTTACTATTTATAGATTTCTTCCGCAGCTATCACTCATGCGTTTCTTTCTTTATTTAACTGTTACGATAATTGATTCATTACCACATTAGTCCTCCATATCCTTCATTCTCTTCTTGACACGTGTCCCTTTACCCATTCTTTTCGCTCGATCACTTTTTCCCCTTGGGCTTCTCAGTCATACCCCATATCAAATGACATGTATTAGTAAATCAATGCTACTTATAATTTCATGAAACACGCTCTAAATATCTTTAAAGATCTTTTACACACTATACATTTCTCATACAATGACACATGTCTTTTTCTAATTAGCTATCTTAGGAATGGTAAAAAATCGAGAATAACAGATCGCTAATATTAAGAGTAGACCACTGAAAGTGGATTGTTGATATTCATTATAGACCGCTAATATTTTCATTGTGGATTGTAGATATTCACCATGGGCTATTGATTCGACAAAAACGACCATAACTCTCTTGCTACATATTTGATTTAGATGATCTTGTACTAATTGGAAGTTAATTTAATGAATTTTCGAATGGATTTAGAATCATCTCATTTGTACGTCATTTTATTTTTCAAAATTGGGCCTAAAGTTCATCAAAATTAATGTAGATCGTTGATATTCGCTACGGGTCATCAATCTAACGAAAACAGCCACAACTCCCTCGTTACATGTTTGATTTAGATGATCTTGTGCTCGTTGAAAAGGTAATTTGATGAAATTTCAAATGAATTTGAAATCACATCATTTTAAAACCATATTATTACCCAAAAGTAAATTTCATCAAGATCACTATGGATTGCCGATATTCATTATGGGTCATTGATCCGACGAAAACAACCATAAATTCCTCATTATATGTCCAATTTAAATGATCATATACTTATTATAAATGTAATTTGATGAAATTTCAAATGAATTTAGAATTATCTTATTTAGAAACCATTTGATTGCTCAAAAGTGGGCCCAAAGTTCATCATTCATAATGGATTGCTGATATTTGTTAAGACACTTTTAGTAGTTAAATGATGTCTAAATCATATGTTTCCAAATCTATTTAAAATTTTATTAAATTATTTTTTTCAATGAGCATAACATCACCTAAATCATATATGTAATGAGAGAATTATGGTCAATTTCGCCAGATCGATGACTCACAATGAATATCATCAATCCACATTAATTGTGATGACCTTTAGGCCCACTTTAGGGTAATAAAATGGTGTTAAAATGATATTATTCCAAATTCATTTGAAATATCATCAAATTACATTTTCAACGAGCATAAGATCACCTGAATTGAATATGTAACAAGAGAGTTATAATAGTTTTCATCAGATTGATGACCCATAATGAATATCGATGATTTACAATAATTTTGATGAACTTTCGGCTCACTTTTGGGCAATCAAATGATATTCAAATGAGATGATTCTAAATACATTTGAAATGTCATAAAATTACCTTTCCAATGAGCATAAGATCATCCAAATCGAACATGTAATGAATGAGTTATGACCATTTTCGTCGGATTGATGGCCAATACTGAATATCTATGATTTACAATAGAAATATCAGTGGTCCATAGTGAATATCAATGGTCTACTCTTAATATCAGTGGTCTACAGTTAATATCAATGGTCCACTCTTAACATCAATGAGCCACAGTGAATATCGATGATTTACACTAATATCAATGATTCAAGGTAAAAATATCAACAATCTAAAGTGAATATGGGCGATCAACAGTAAATATCAATGATCTACCTTTAAACATTCATCAATTAAAACATATTTCCATCTCAGCATTTTTCTATTACAAAATCCATCCATCACAACAATCATCCATTACAACATTCATCAATTTCAACGTTCATCATATTCATCCATTACAAAATTCATACATTACAACATTCTTGTATTGCAAAATTCATCCATTACAACCACCTTTCATTATAAAATTTATCCATTATAGTATTCCTCTATACCTTATTTCCTTTCACAAATTCTCATCATTCATACTAAAAAAAAAAAAAAAAAAACTAAAAGACAACTATAAAATAAACTAAAGAAAGAAAAATGAAGGAAGAAGGAAGAACGGAACCAAAAAACATTATTCTCTCCTCTCGTGAAAAAAACCAAGGAAGAACGAAACGGTCAAATGGCCCTCGTGCATAAGGGCTCCATATTTTAAACTCATTCACATCTTATGTGAGACCCATAATCGTGAAGTAAATCCAACTTGTCTGCATATAATGGGTTTTAATTTTATGTAATTGGTCCTACTTTAAAGGTAAAACTCATCGCAGATAGACCGTATGAATGAAAATAGTTAACAATTAACGCACAATGTTAGTGTAGTTGTGGGTTGTATAGAAATTTAAATAAAAAACAGAAAAAAAAAAAATCTTATTATGAGTTCATAGTTGTTTGATTAAAACAAATGGACCAGATCAACTAAAGGATAGACTGAATTTCAATTTTTAGTGAGACCCACGTACATTTTTTAAATAACATTTTCATTTCTTGAGATAAGAGCCCATTATATGAAAGGCAACTGCAAATAACATGCATTTTCATCTTTTAAAAAAACCAAAAAGTGATTTAAAGGTTACAAAACCTAAAGCCTGGTTCTTATGAGACCCACCGCAACTAAGTCCAATTATAGGCCATTCTAGGCCAAAAAGGGGCCCTTAAACCTGTGGAAGAGTGAGCAGAGTAGTGTTACCTGGGAATGCGGACTGCCTCCTACCTCGCTTGTCTCTAGCTAGAAATGGGCAGGAACTTTGACTAGCCATCATGACGTATGGTTTTTATTGGCATTGCCCATCCATTTTTTTAAAAAAAAAATTTAAATTTTTAAATTTTTATTTTGTGCCATTTCGAGATATAATATCGAAACTGAAGCAGACCCAAGACATAAGTGGACCACAGAACGAGGATTAATTTGTTATAGTTGAAAACTTCACGGGGCCACATGAGTTCTGCATCAAGCGAGCTCCAGAAAAGCTTCAGCAGTGAGAATCATGATTACCGCTTCTTGCATTGGGTAGGTTCGTTGCACGGGTAACACCTCAGTGTGTGTTTCCAAAGGTGGGGGCCAACCTTGATGTACTTTTTTTACATCCAAGCCGTCCATTAGTTTTTTTCGTCCATATTAGATCGTAGTCCCTGAAATCGAAGTAGACAAAAGTTTCAGGTGGACCACAAAGCAGGTACTGAATTAGCACTATGAAACTGAAATGGTTAACGGTCAGTATTCATCCTAGAAAAGTGAAGAAAATTGATGTCTGTGATTGACTGTAAGTTTTATTTTTAAAATATGTAGCATCCATTGTATGCAACACTAGCATTTATAGCCCCGATCGGTAAATTACTTTTTCACACGTGTCATGTTGACACGTGTCTACTGTACTCCGGCTCTATTGCGTCATCTCCCCTTCAGTCAAGTCCGCAGGAGTGGATCCGGTGCGGCCCCAGCCCCCCGCAAGGCGGTGCGTCCCTTACCGTAGGAAATACCTTGATTTATGTATTATAAATCCACGCCGTCCATCCATTTTTAAAGATCATTTTCCTATAGTTAGTTTTTGTTTTAACTTATCAACAGGTTGGATTGAAAATAAACACTATAGAAACATTGCGATGGGCTCTAGGAAGATTTTAATGGGGGAGGTTTCAGTCACCACTGCTTCCTATAGTATGGTTAACCTGAGATTTGGATCTGCTTTATTTTTTTTCTAATTTATTAAAATGATCTTTAAAAACAGATGGATGACATCGATGTTTAATATATAAATTAAGGTACACCACACGATAAGGGGCGCACCATCATAGCTGAGTCCGGGGTCACACCTAATCCACTCCCGAAGTCAGCAACAACGTGCAATACCAAATAAAAAACTATCAGTCGTCTCTCGCGAGGATACATTGAAAAGGCGTATTTGCAAAGTGGGACATGTGTATGAGATCGGTCCACCCATCAGATGGCGGCCACCGTTAATATACACTAGCCCAATGGTCAGAAAGGCTAACCATCATGTAGTTCAAAAGAAGGTAATATAAATTATAAAAAAATTATAATGTGGTTGTTTTTTTCTCCTAGATGTCTATTTTTCTGAATCAAATGTGATCCACCTAATTACTAATATGACCTGATTTTTGGTCATGTGCATTTTTTCAACTGAAAACATCTGATGAATGACCTGGATCTTACACTTACCTACTAAAAATCTCTTCAATTGTTATTCATGCGAATCGCCCTAACAGTTTCCAACGGTAGGTTTGGAGAACATGCAAAGAAACGACTTATCTAAATTCGGCCAAGGAATCTCTGATGCCGTCTCTTGTGAAGAATCTGTAAAATATCTTATCTTGTGAGGAGAGGAGAGAGAGAGAGAGAGAGAGAGAGAGAGAGAGAGAGAGAGGGAGAGATTTTGGTACAAGCATCTGTAAATTTTGTACTGTACAGTACAAACACAGAGGGCAAAAAGGTAAAAATGAGATATGTCCACTTACATGCGACTACCCCAGTGTTTGGGAAGCGGGGCTCTGTGGGGCCCACCGTGATGTATGGATTTTATCCACTCCGTCCATCTATTTTTTCATATCGTTTTAGGATACTAGCCCCAAAATAAGGCATAATCAAGACTTAAGTGGACCACACAGTGGGTATTGAACGCCAACCATTAAGAACTTGGGACTAGAATAAGTTTTGATCAAGCTGATATTTGTCTCTTTTCCCTTCGTATAGGTCTGTGTAGGGAAATCGGATTGCCGCACTGAGTTACGCAGTACGCTTTTATCGTACTGAGTAAACTCAGTTGGGCCCACTGTTAATGTATGTGGTTTATCCACACGGTCCATCTATTTTTGCTAATAATTTTAAGGGTTGATATCAAAATTGAAGTGAATCCAAAGCTGAAGTGGACCATTACACAGGAAACAGTGTGGAATAATGATTTCCACCGTTGAAATCTTCCTAGGGTCCAAATTAATTTTTATTTGTCATCCAACCTGTGCATGAGATCACAAAGATATGGATAAAGAGAAACCACAAACATCAGGTTGATCCAAAACTTCTTTTACCTCTAAAAAATTTTCAATGGTAGAGGTTCAATCAAACTGTTTCCTGTAGTGTGGTCCACCTGAGATTTTAGTTTGCTTCATTTTTGGCATCTAGTACTAAAATTATCTGTTAATATGGATTAACGGAGTGGATAAAATAAATATATAACAGTGGACCCCACACAGTTTACTCATTATGCTAAGGGCCTGTTTGGCCGGACTAATCTCACGGTATTAGGAGGGATCGATATCCCAGGATATGCATGACGAGCCAAATAGAACTGGTGAATTTGTCAATCCCATGGATCTTAAGACAATCCACTGATATCACCATCATTACCTTAAAATTGATCCCATCCCTTGGTTGGATGGATTGGAAGGTAAAATCCTGGGATATGCCGGGTTGCCAAACAGACCCAGTGAACTTGTCCCGGGATATAGTAATCCTATGGATCTTAAACCAATCCACTGTCACCACCATCATTACCTTAAAAATCCATCCCATCCCTCCTAATCCCAGGATTCGACCGGCCAAACAGGCCCTAAGGGTACTGAGTTACTCAGTCCACAATATGCTTCCTTGTGCAGGTTGGATGGAAAATAAACATCAACGGTGGGTGTCATCATTACCCATATAAGTTTCTTTTTCTTTTTTAATTGTCAAGTCCCTGGATCAAGCTGACATTTGTATTTTCATTTTATTTTCATTTTATTTTTAGTGTCAGTTTACACTTCAGTGTTAGCAACTCTCACTACGAATCGATACGAAGACCTCAGTGTCGAAACAAGGTATCTTCCACTCAGTCTACCACTTGAGCCATGGATCAGGGTGTTTATTTTCATTTTATTTACATCCGTGTGATTTTATGAATAAGTTGGATGGAAAATAGACTTCAAAGTGGGCCCTAAGAAGGTTTAAATAGTGGGCATAATTATCACTAATGCTTCCTATGGTATTTTAAACCTTGGATTTGCTTCTTTTTATGCTTACCTCCTGGAATTATTTGGAAAAAGGAATGAACTAAATCGGATTGCGAGTTACTCGTTACACTATTATTGTATCAAGTAAACACAGTTGGGCCCACTATGAATGTATGTGGTTTATCCACGCCGTCCATCAGTTTTACCAGATCATTTTAAGGGTTGAGCCCAAAATTGAAGTATATCCAAGGCTCAAGTAGACCATGCCACAAGAAGCAGTCGGAATAATGATTTTCACCATTAGAACCTTTCTAAGGATCCAAAGTGATGTTTATTTGTCATCTAACCTGTTCATAGGATCACATATACATGGATGAAGGGCAAATACAAATATAAGCTTGATCCAAAACTTGTATGGCCCTAAAAAAATTTCAATAGTAGACATTCAATTCACACTGTTTTCTGTGATGTGGTCCATTAGATATTTGGATATCAATGATTTTTAGAATAAATCATCGAAGTTATCTGATAAAATGGATGGACAGAGGGGATAAAATCCATAAATAACAGTGGACTCACATAGTTTACTCAGTACCCTTAGCGTACTGAGTTACTACATAATCTGCTTCTGGAATGAGCACGGTGGATAAAACACACACGTCTTGGTGGGTCCATTTAGAGTGCAGGTGCTCAAGGTAATACGCCCTTCAACCTTTTTTATTTTTTCCTTCTTTTCTTCTTTTTTATTATCAAGTCTTGATTCACGCTTTTGATTTTGGGCAATGGTTCATGAATAATTTCTTATGTAAAAAGCCATAATATGTAACAAAGTTATGTGTGCCACACAAAAGTTAAATTACTAAACCATTTATTAAGTAGGCTATATGGTTAATATTCTACAAACCAACAATAATAATTGCCTGCTGTTGGGAGTACACGGCTCCACGTGCATGTGTAAAGTATTATATTGATGGTGTATAAAGTTTTGTGCATTCCTAATAACATGATATTGATGTATATCTCTTAATTATTATCTTTTAAATATCTTTTGATTATTTAATTTGGTCATTTAAATTTTTATGAAAAAAGCTAGGCAATTGTAAATAAAATGTGTAACAATAAAATTCAATATACATGCATGGCTCATTTTGATGAACATATTACCTTGATTTTTGTGGCATATCCACGTTGCACCATACCTAATAAATGGCACTCATGTCAACGGGTGAGACTACTGCAATTGCATCAAAAGTAGTTATAAAGTAACAAGTGTATTGTTAACATGCCCCCACAAGCAAAATAATTGTTCAATAATTTGAAGCTTGTCCTATAGAAGTTGAAACCAAGTAGAAGTTAACCCTTTAGTGAAGACATCAGCTAGTTGATTTACCAACTGTTGTATTTTGTTTTAAATAATTATTAAAAATTTAATTTTTAAAATTTTTGGTTTACCTCCACATTTGAAAATTTTGGTGTTTTTGGATTGTGAGTTTTATCCTACATTAGATTTGATAAAGTAAATCATCTTTTATATAAGATAGGTTTTTTGCCTTGGGCTATGCCAATAGCTCTAATCTATGTCATTGACCACACGAACGTGCATGCGAAGGTGAGCCGAGTCCGTGTCCATGTTTGCAAGTGTGACGAGACGGGATGGGCTGGGGGCGGGTGCAGTGTGAGTGTACTCGCGTGAGTGTGTATGTATGGATACTCGCGGGACTTTATTTGCGGGAGTATACTCGCACTTGTGCCTTTTCGTTTTAAATAGAGCTGTTCACGAGTCGAGCTAGCTCGAATAACTCGCTCGACTCGGCTCGAGTCAGCTCCGATTGACTCGGCTTGAATGGTTGAGTCAGGCCGAGTCAAGCTGAAATACTATAGCTCGAGTTGAGTACGAGCCGAGTTCGACCATGAGCCATTTTAACTCGACTCGACTCGACCTCGACTCGGCTCGTTAGAAATAGGTTTTTATATATTTTAAAATATCATATATATATATATATATATATATATATATATATATATATATATATAATCATAAAAAACTAAAAACCCTACCTCACGTTTCCACCCCACCCACACGGCTGCCTCCATTTTCTTCTCTTTCTCTATCTCTACCCCACGGTCCCCACCCAGACCGCTGCCCCTGCTCGCCGCACGCCCGCCCAACTAACATCATCAAGGTGAGTTCTTGATCTTCTTTTTATTTTTTCCTCTTTCTTGATTTTGTTGGAGAATGGGTCTACCTGATGAGTGGCTTGGATCTCAAATCGAGTTCCGTGATGGCCCGCCTGATGCCCCACCTGATGAGTGGATGAATTAGATCTCTCGTGTATATGTAACGTGGGTATAAGTGGCAGGAGGCTGGAGGTGGAAAGGAGGGAATGGATTGGCTACTCCCTGGGGAGTAGGGATGCAGTTTTCTTCAGTGGCTAGTAAAATAGGGATACGGATGGGCTACTCCCCCTTACACGAGCCCTAAAGTTGGTGGTCGGTGCTCTGTGGGCCCCACCATGATGTATATGTTTCATCCATTCTGTTCATCCATTTTTAAATATCATTTTAAGTCTTTAACCTAAAAATTAGAGGGATATAAATCTCAAGTAGACCACACCACATGAAAACAACAATGATTGGATATCCATCATTTAAATCCTACTAAGGCCCACTGTACTGTTTATTTGACATCCAATCTGTTGATTAGGTCATAAAGACCCAGATGAAGGAAAAAAACAAAGATCAACTTGATCTAATACTTTTATGGCGCTGAAAAGGTTTTTAATGGTCGAAGTTCATTCAACACTCTTTCCTGCAATGTGGTCCACTTGAGACCGGGATATATCTCATTTTTTGTGTATTACCATAAATTGATCTAGAAAAATAGATGGATAGAATGGATGAAACACATACATCATGATGGGTCCCACAGAGAACCGACCACGAGTTGCCAATCCGTTTCAAATAAGTCAAAAGCCACTATGGAAACGTCGCTTCAAGCATGGCTGTAAAGCTACTCCTTGGAATCTACGCTAGAGCAATATATTTCATGTGTCCAGTGGTTGGTGATATGTGGGCCCACCATGATGTATGTTTTTTTATCTATGTCGTTCATCCATTTTGAAATATAAATTTAGAGCTTGATCACAAAATTGAGGTAGATATAAATCTCAGGTGGACCACACCACGGGAAAAGAGTAGTGATTGAATTACACCATTACAAATCTCTTATAGCCAACTGTAATGGTTATTTGACATCTAAACCATTGATTACGATAATAAAGACTTGGACGAAGGAAAAAAATATTTATCAGCTTGATCCAAATCTTTAGTGGCTCCCAAAAGGTTTTTAATGGTGGGCGTTCAATCAACATTGTGCGGTCCACTAGAGATTTGGATCGAACTCATTTTTGGGCAAATGTCATAAAATTATCTGAAAGAATGGGTGGACGGCATGGATGAAACACACACATCATGGTGAGGCCCATGATGCTTGGGCTCCACAACCTACCATTATATTAATACGCTTGTATCCCTCATCAAGAAACACCTTTGATACTCTGGCGACGTATCATAGACGATACGCATGCACCTGAGACTTGCATACATGGCATAAAAATAGAAAATTAAACTGTCTGAATTATGGGTATCAGTTTATATTTAGGAAAACATTATGCCCACTTGATCATTTAAAAAAAATTAGATAGTTCGAAATTAATCCTATCATATGGTTTGATCTAGCCCCCACATCATGGTGGGACCTACACAACTTGTTAACATTGAGTGAAATTGGCACAGGACCCAATGCAATACCATCTAATCTAATTCCAAGCTTTTCCACTCTCCCCAAACATGGAGTGGAATTGGCACGGGACCAGATGAATCCCATCCCACCTAATCCCTTCTAATCCCACTGCCCAATCACGCCCTTAATTTTCCATCTCTCTCCCAGTGTTTACATTGGTATACAAATAATTTAAATGAAACTATTCAAATATTGGGTACTGGATTTTATGTAACATGGATCGAAAACTGAGATTATTAGATAATCTAACAAGTGTTTAAGAATCAAAGGTCAAGATTGTTCAACTAATTTGATTTTGTTTGTATTATATATTTATATATACGTATAAATGTCATTGGCTGATTCCTTCAACCTATAAAATCCCTGATCTTACCATACTCTTGTTAACTTTTGATTTTTAGATGACTACTGAAGAAAATCTAAGTACTTTTGTCCTTGGTGCGTCAATCAATTCTCCTTTTTCCGTGGATAAAGAAAAATTAGAGAACAAAGTTGAAACAACTTCAGGTTCTGCGAAAGGGAAAAAAAGATCAGCAATATGAGAATCTTTTGATGAGATTGTACAACCAGATGGTTCTGTCAAGATTAGATGCAAGTTTTGTAATACTCTTTACAGCAAGCATTCTGGTTCTTATACAACTCACTATCAGAGGCATATAGATAAATGTGTGAAGAGACCAAGAACATCAAAGGGTGGAGTGCAGCAACTGCTTTCATTTAATATTTCTGAAGATGACGACTCTAAAGCTGCACTCTCAATGTATAAGTAGGACCCGGATAAAGTAAATGAGTGGTTTGCAAGGTTAGTGATAGTTAACGAGAAGCCATTTAGCATGGTGGAAAGCAAGGTTTTCATGGAATTTTATAAATTTTTAAATTTCAAATGTGAGAAGGCCTCTCGATCTACTGTGAAAAGAGAGTGCATGAAGATGTATGCCGTTGAAAAAGCTAACTTGAAAGCTCTCCTTGAATCCGTATCCAGAATAAGTTTGACATCTAATATGTGGATGGCCTCAAATCAGAGAAAGGGATATATGTCATTGACCGCACACTTCGTTGACGCGGATTGAAAACTATAAAAGAAGATTTTAAACTTTCGCCATGTTCCTCCTCCTCATACCGGTGTGGTACTGTCCGATTGCATTTATAACTGTCTTGTTGAGTGGGGCATTGAAAAGAAAATTTCTTTAATTACTTTAGATAATGTCTCGTCCAACGATACGTTGATTTCTTTTTTACGTACACAATTCAAGGCTGCTTGAAATTTATTCTTCGAAGGTAAAATATTCCAAGTTAGATGTTGTGTTCACATACTCAACTTGATTGTACAAGAAGGGCTTAAAGCAATTGATTCAACGATTACAAATATACGAGATAACGTTAAATATATAAGGGGGTCACCTTCAAGAATGAGTACGTGGAATGATATAATCAACGTTTAGATTTGAAATATAAACAATAGTTGAAGTTAGATGTCTGCACTCGCTGAAATTTCACTTATAAAATGTTGGTTACGGCTTTACAATTTAAAGTTGCATTCCCTGAACTTGCGACGCGTGATAAAATGTACGCATATGTGCCAAGTAATGAAGATTGGAAGAAAGCTGAAGATGTTCATCGGTTTCTCAAAGTTTTTTACGACTGCACGAAGATTTTTTCAAGAAATAAGTATCCCACAACAAATCTATTTCTTCCTGAAATTATTTTCATTATGAACACACTTAAAAAATGTGTTGTTGATGGTCCGAAATTTTTAAAAGCGATGGCTCTAGGAATGCAAATGAAATTTGATAAGTATTGGGCTGAATGCCACTTGTTAATGGCCATTGCAGTTGTCCTGAATCCACGATACAAGATAGCAATGGTTAAATTTGTTTTCAGATCGCTTTATTTCAGTTCCGAAAGAGTTTCAGCGGAGACTACTATTATTAATGCTGCAATCGAAGAGCTGTTCGCATCATATGTTGATAATTCGGACGATCCATCAAGTGCAATAGGTACTTCACAAATTGCAGATAGTTCTTCTACTATAGGGGAGCGACTTCATGACTTTATGTCTTTTTTAGACGAAGAAGAAACGGAGACGCAAAAAACTGAAGTCGAAGTGGACAAGTATCTAAAGGAACTGGTCATAAGGATAAAAATGATGATTTCGACGTTTTGCAATGGTAGAAGTCTCGAGCTCGTGAATACCCTAGACTTTCGTTGATGGCACGAGACATTTTATCAATTCCAATTTTGACCGTGGTATCGGAATCAGCTTTTAGCATTGGCAGCAGGGTAGTTAGCAAGTATCGAAGCTCACTCGCCTCGAATACAGTTGAAGCACTGATATGTACACAAGATTGGTTGCATCCAGTTTAGGGCGGTAGTACTTTCGATGCTGAAGAGTATGTAGAGGACAATGAAATTGAAAACATGGGCCAGAATGCTTAAAGGAATGAAAGCTTTAAAAATTTTCTTGAATGGATTTATAATTTTTGATATATTTTAACTATTTAAAATTGATGTTAATGTTGATTGTTGAGGACAAATTATATTTTTGTGGTATGATATTGATAGTATCTAGAGGTTTATCATTTATGTCTTAGTAATGTGGCATTTAATTTGTATTTTTTAGTCAAAATTTTAATAACTTAACTTTTTTTTTTGACATTCTATATTTTTTGATTTATTATTATTCAAATATTTCTTATGTCATTGTTTCTTAACACAATGTACAATCGATTTGTGCAAGATGATCTGAGCACCATGTTGGGGCTGAAGAGTTATAACAGTGTAAGGAGCATGAACATAGGTTGGCGAAAGCTCAAATGAGAAATGTTGTAGAATCATGGCCAATGCCAACTTAGCTTCAATCATGCCAAAGTTCTGCCCAATGCATATCCGTGGGCCCCAACCAAACGGGAAAAGTATGTAAATTGATTCTTTGTTGCATTTGAAACTCCTTCTGCAAATCTCTCTGGATTGAATTCATCCGCGTCTTTACCCCACAATTTAGGATCATGATGAATAAGGAGTGTTGGTAGGCTGAGTTGTACTCCTGACAGAAGGAAAAATCCTCCTAGCTTATGATGAATGATATGAACAAGCTCGAGCTCAACTCGAGGTAAACTCGGCTCGACTCGAACCACTAGCTCAACTCGAACTCGACTCGACAGCTTTGGCAAACAAGCCAAGCTTCAATGTTGAGCTCGAGGTCGAGCTCGAGCTTGAACTCGAGTACACCATGGACAAGCCAAGCCAAGCCTGGCCCAGCTCGACTTGACTCGGCTCGATGCCCACCTCTAGTTTTAAACCAGAGAGATGTGTCCGTTTCGGTTGGTCGCACCTGTTGGGTTTAAACCCAACGGACCTAACCCTTTATAAAGGGTGCTTATGCACCACTTCGAAGTCTATATAAAAACTACCAATTTCAGTTTCAAATATATGAAAAATTATCTCTCTTATAAACTCTCTCTGATACTGTTTTAAGAATTTTAATTGATGAGTTCGTCATTGAGTTAACTCAGCACTTTCGAGATAAACTGCAAGTGGTTCGAGTGCACGTACAATGAGTGCATTGTTGGGACCGGGTCATAGTCGTTGTATCCTGGAGGTCAATTGCTCTGGAAACCTACTGCACTTGAGACATTGTCTAAGGGGAGCAAATTCGATTTCAAGCCTAGTGACTCAATCACGCCTTGACTCAATTCAATAAGTATTCTTTCTCAAAAAATTTATTTTCCTTTTTAGTTCTCGATTTTAATAGTCTATTTAATTCAACCAAATATTCCAACAATCTTGAAATCGAATTGTTGAATTACATTAACTATGATTACAGTAACAGTAAATGCTTCTGCTGAGTTAGCCAAAATCGAACCGTTCGCTGGATAATGCTTTAAACAGTGGAAACAAAAATTGATGTTCACACTGACAACCTTTAAAGTTTCATATTTTTTATTTGAATCATTTATTATAGATCCAGTAAATCAAACTGAAGTAACAAATGAAAATAATTGTAAAAATTATATTCTAAACTCTTTATCCAACGAACTATATGATGTGTATGCTTCTTACGTGTTTGTTAAAGACATATGAACCGCTTTGGAAAAGAAATATATATTGGAAGATGCAGGCGCTAAGAAATATGCAATCGCTAATTTCCTTCATTATAAATTGACATACGATAAACCTGTCACAAATTACATTCATGATTTTCAAAATCTAGTTCACGAACTATCAACTGAAGGAATTGAGTTGGATGAAGTGTTTCTTTCAGGAGCGCTAGTAGAAAAGTTATCGTCATCTTAAAAATAATATAAAATTAAAATGAAACATAAAAAGAACGATGTTTCTTTGGAAACTACTATCGTACATATACGAATAGAGGAGGCCAATAGAATTAGGGACAAAAAGAAAATGGAAATAAGATAGATTTAAAGGAAAATTTTATGGAATTAAGTCAGGAAAATAATAAAAAAAAGGACAAATATCATAACTGTAGCAAACCTAAACATTACGCAAATGAATGCAAGCTCAAAAAGAAGAATGCAAACAATCAATTAAAGAAAAAGGAAAATTGCTATAATTGTGGAAAGCCTGGGCATCACATTAAAACATGCAGGCTTAAGAAAAATAAAGATAAGCCGCAAACTAATCTTATATAAACAGGCAATGAGTTTGACATGATAGTAGTTATGCTGTCAGAAGTCTTTCTTGTAAACAACTTGGAGTGAGTACTAGACACTGGTGCAACTAAGCACGTATGCAAGGATCGTAGCATGTTTACCTCCTACTAAGTATCAGGAGATGATGAATAAGTATTCATGGGTAATGCTAGAACACCTCCAGTTGTAGGGAAAGGAAAAGTACTTATGAAAAGACTCTGATGTTGAATGATGTCCTAAATATGCCCGACATTAGAAGAAACTTGGTCTCTGGTTCACTCCTCAACCCATGAGTGTACTAGATTTCACTATCGGAGGATTTAAATCATGTTCACTCTTAACCTTTATAGCCCTGCACAAGGATCATGGTCCTATACAAGAACATATCTAGTGTACACTCCCACTAGAGGCTCCCGCAAGAGATTTTAGTTAGTTTTATATCTGCTAACCAATAACATCGGTCATATTTAAGGACTTATGTTTACTCTTGTCGGAGGCTCCCATAAAGACTAACACGTAAACATCTGTGTCTGGTGAATTCGACCATACACAAGAGACTAAGTCCTACACAAGAACCAATTGAGTTTGGGTTACAAACTTTTATCATCAATTCTAAATAAGGAGAGCAAGTATGGACTCACTAATTAATACTTACTTGTCGAATTGAGCCCCTTTGATGTACCATCTCGATTACTTGATCGATGATTTCTCGCGCTTCAATTAGCTCACATTTTGTTCCCCCAATCATTGATGCCGATGATTTGTCAATACTTAAGCTTCAAGATCGAACACCTTACATGCAATGCCCTGTTGAAGTGACTAAGGTGATGGGAGGTTATGTGAATCTCCTACAACATATGAGAATGTTGTAATTTCCTAGGGGATTCATATATAAGGTTTAGAGAAGGATTTGACTATTGGTTCAAGTCTAATCTCTAAAATAAGGTGGAGATTAAGTTCATATTCTTTAATGAGGTTGAAATCCTCTTTCAAGTGATGAATCACAAGGAAGATAATTTAAATCTCAAGAATTTATAGGCTTGAAATATAGGATGTGAGTGAGAAATCTCATAAACTTCTATTGCACCAAAAGTTATACTTTTGCCTAGGAATCAAATGTCCTTTTATAATAAATCAGTTTGCAACGGCTATAAAATGGTTAGTTAACGACTCTATCAATAAGATTGAAAGGGTCTTCGATAACATCGAACGTCCTTCGATAGGATTGAACCATCTGTCAATCTCATTGAGAAAATTTAGAATCATCTCTGTTAATTTATGAACTCATTCTTTAATCAGATCGAATGGTACTTTAATTTCATCGAGTCCCATCAACAGCCTGTCGATTGGATTGAGAACCACTCGAAAACATATATTTTGGGCCTATGTTTTCACAACAGCTTAGCACCTCTTTTAACCTTACTTATCATATTTCAATTAGGCCCCTAAGGTTAAGGGATGATCAAATAAGGTTTACCTATTAAGCCATGATCATCTAGAGATTTAGGGTTATTTTGGATTAAGGGTTAGGGTCACTAAAGCACCTCATATACATGTTCTTTGCTCCTTGATACTCCATGTCTTCATGTGTCTTTGGTCTTCAGCTTCCAAGGGCTCAACTGACTCTTCAACATAGACGCATATGATTGACAAGCAATGTGCACAAATAAGTGCACTAACGGGCCTTTCTACTGCATTCACCATGAACGAGGATGCACTATTGATATCATCTTTCTTATCTCAATTGTGAGATTCTTTATCAATCCGAAGATGCTTTTTAAATTTGTTCCAACATGAATTCTTCATATGCAATTCTTAGATCTATACTAGTAAAGACTTATTGTTTACCATTGTGAAATCAAAATACCTAGAAATTAGAAATTTCTTTGTTCCATGTTCTTCAGCTTTGTACTTGAATTATAGCTCATTCTAGATTTCTTTGGCTGAAGATGTTCCTGTGTACAAGTCATATAAATGGTCGGACAAGGCGTTCAAGATGTGATTATGACACAGAAACTCGTCTTCTTGACACTTGGATGTAGTAGCGATTTGTTTTACGGTATCGTTATCAATCGCCTTTAAAAGTGATTGCAAGTTTAAGTCCAGTATATAGAAGATCTTTAGGGTAATGAGAAGGAATTTCAACTTGTCTTGCCACATGGTGAAGTTAGTGTTGTCGAACTAGTCTAGCTTAATAAGATCCTGATTCATCATCTTGATTAACTATAACGTTTTGAAAAAATCCGTACAAAGACCCAAGTACCACCTCAGATAGAAATCACTAAGGACCAAATTCTTTAAAAATTAGACGAGAATTAATTAAGTATTAAACTAGATCATCTGTGAAATTAGCTCTAACCGCTTTAAATGCGAACTGCAAGACCTAAAACTAGTAGAACCATTAACGTTACATTACGTAAAAACTTAGGATCCATCTCAAAACCTGATTGTTATCGGGAGCATCACGAAACTCCGTATCGGACTTAGACCGCGCGTCAAAAGTTCGATTACCCCAAGACTATACGGTTATGACTGCATTACTGTACTTGACAACCATCTCAAAAATCAAGTCCTAATAGTACCCAGAAACGCATAACTTGAGCCCGAAGTGAAGTGTGTGAGAAACGTGAATATCTTTAGGAAATGAACTAAAACTTAAGTGAATTGAGTTGTTCGTTTGCAAGCCGAATCTAAGGATTTAGACCGTCAGAATCTGGCCCAATTACACCCTCGGATCAGGAAAAATTTTCAACACAGGTCAGTGCACTTGTGACTCTGATCGAGTATCGGTGGCCGTTGAGCTGAAACAGGACCTCCGCGGCCGATCTACTGATCTAATTGGGCCGAGATCTTAGCCTGACTTAGATCCAATGTTAGGAAGCTTAAGTCCGACCGCATGTAGAAAAGAGGCCTCCATATCAGCTCTATTAGACCGAAACAGCCAGTCTTTGGCTATAACCCAAGTATACCATGGCCCTAGGGCCATTCCCATTAATTCTGAACCTATATAAGGGCCTTAAACCCTCTCTCTCCCTTCACATATGAATTTTCAACCCTAGGAGAGAGAAGAGAACAAAGAGAGAAGGAAAGAGAGAGAAAGCGAGTGAGAGAGTTGGAGTTTGTTCTTGGGATTCGATCCCATCACTCCACGTGTTGAATCATCATTTCCGTGTCGCTATACCGATGATTTCGATTCCATTGTTGAGTAAGAAATCCTAACCCTAACCTGTTTTAGATATTCAAATAGAGTATATGCTGAAATAGCTAACTGATTTCATGCTATAGGTGGCAGTCGTGCTGTAGACGAAGACTTAGTGTTAAAACTGAGTTAATTACAAGTCTACCGGCAAAAGGTGCGGACTATAAATATTTAGGTTATGATTTTTAAGGCTTTCAATGTCAGTAATAATTTATGACTGGCTTGATTGCTATCACATGTGCTTAGATATGAGGTTTTCATATACTATATATATGTGTGTGTAGACTATGTTGATTTTAATGCATTCCACGTGTTTGTTGAAATGATTGATTGAGTATGGAATTATGATTTATGCTTACCATGTTCATTGACTGAGATTACATGATTTTGGTATATATAGTGAACTATTTGTAAAGAGATTTGCTATAATACCTCTTATAACTACTTTATTACATGTATATGGTATGTGTAGCGTAAGTGTTTGATAAAATGCCTGAATGTGAAAATGCTTGTTTAAATATATGTAATAAGAGTGTTGAGGTAGGATTCTTGATTTCCTTAACTATGATTATAGTACCCTTTATATAACCTATCTTACTACCATGTGAGTTAAGGATGAAATGCGTATGTACGGTAACATGTGTAATATGTGTTTTGTCGAATTGTTTAAGTAAGATTTATATTTGATTTTAGTTGTCACATGTTGTCTTTAGCTACTACATGCATATACAATTACTTAAAGTGTGATTAGGGCTACGATGTAGTCAAGACAATCGGTAATGGTTTGTGATTGGTGGCCGAACTGTTTAGCCACGATAAACACGTCCGATGAATCCGAGTGGTACGTTGCTTGTCGGCAGTGGTTAGGCCACGCGGAGTATTTACGTGCTCTATGTCGATCATCTCGACGTACGCTCGTACTAGTCGAGCTTGTCAAGCAACCTGATTGGCCTAATGTATGTTCACCATGTATGGACGCTACTGTTTGAATCTAAGGTACCAACTTACCAGTGCAAAGCCCGTTTAACCCTGGTACCTTGATCCGCTAAGACTCATGAGCTAAGCATGGTGGTATGGGACACTGTGGTTGTGCTATCGGCCTACGCTGGGATCACGAGCCTCCCCGTAGTGTCCAGTGAGCAACCCAAACTCGTGAGCCTAATACGGTGGTATGAGACACTGTATTTGAGCTGTCGGCCTATGATTAGGTAACGAGCCCGTAGTGACCTCGAGTATACACTGGGTCTACGTGAGGTGACGAGCCTTTTCGTAGTGAACTAGAGCATAAACCAAGGCTGCGTTGAGGTGACAAGCCTCTCCATAGAGACCTGAAAAATGTCTATTGTATGTGACTACTAGGATTGACGACCCTAGATGAATCAATGTTTGGGTTATGATATAAAGGGAGATGCCTTAGCTTTCCAATCCTGCTATATGAATATGTCTAATTAAGAACTTGGGTAACATGACCATGCATCGCATTGCACGCTGCTTTGGTGAGGAAGGGGTGCATGTCGGGATCGTAAGATGGTGTCGCAAGAGGGAGTGTAGGCGAGGGCATGCATCATTATTACATACCATCCTTGCATTAATAAGAGTACTTAGGACCTGATTGTCGTATTGCTTTATTATTACTGCTTGACTGAATTGATAACATGTTAACCTTTGCTTCATAGTTCCACTGAGTTGATCACTCACTCCCACGCTCTAAGACGGTATTTTAAACACCAACCAGACCTTGTTGTAAATGCAGATGATGGTGATGCTTTCGAGGCAGAGCTAGACTTCTACGATGATGAGGACGAGTTCTCATACATGCAGCTATCAGGCAGGTCTATGTAGACCGTGATCTGATCGACGGAGTTACAGGGATGCTAATTAGACCCCATAACACTTATTATTTTTACACTTTTAGAACACCCATGCATATTCATTTTGTTCATTTTTAAAGTATACATGTATATACTTAACCTGGTAACATGTTCACACTCTGGAGACCTACATCACTTTATATACTTTATATATCTATCACAGTCTTTCGCTTGCGAAATTTAACTATCTCTGAGTATGATATGTTGTTTGGGTATAATCCCAATTATATTTAATGCACTAATACGGACAATATTCAATCATCATTATCTATGTTGCATAAGTGATGCATTGGAACTCGGGAGTTGAGCTCCTGCTCGACCCTCGATTTTTAAGGCGTTACAAGTTAGTATCAGAGCATGATTTGGATTAAACTGAACCTGGGTTATGGTCACACGACGCACACTGACGTACTTTATCCTAGGAGGGAGCGACAAAGCATAGAAATGATTGTAGGATTCCCAGTTTCGTCTATCGACGAAATTGACCCTAGAATCGGGGCCCATACCATCTAAGATTATGCGTGGTGACCCCAGATCTTTACTAGGCCTTCAATCGACGAGTTTAGATGATAAATTGACACGTTCCACTCTCAAAAAACTCGAAATGCGTAAATATATGTGGGATAGGACTAGAAATGATTTAAATGGACTAGGGGGCTCAAACGGCGCAAATCGGGGGGATCCAAAGTGGAGCTAGCCCACATATGGCACCCCAAGGGGGTTACCATCGTTGGAAGGTCCAGAGACCGGCGATGGCATCACCGAATTGTCCAGCAATCCGGCAATGGCATCGCCGGATCGGCGAAGCCTCGCCGCTCGTGCAGGTCGGGCCTGTCGTTTTGCCCGACGTACACGCATGTGAGGCTCATGAAACACATGTGGAACCCCCTATATCTTTTCCTTTTGGCTTCCTTTCTCACATTCTCACCCATCTAAGCTTCCAAACTTCAAAATTTTCATTTTCTCTCTCTCTAATCCTTCATTCTCCTGTTTCCTTCATTCCCTTAATTCCATAGACATCTTCACCACCTTCATCAAAACCCACCTCCTATCTCCTTCATTTTCTCCCTTTTGAGCACATAAGACCACATTTGTGTCTCATATATCTCCAAATCCAATAACACATCCTACCCCTCCATTTTATTTCACTCAAATGGCTCTTTTTGAGCTCGTGACGACAATTTTCTCCATTTATACGATTCTTTCTCTTATGGGAAAGAAGAGAGCCTCCATGGATGAAGCCGGGCCTAGCCGCCCTACTCGTTCAAGGAGGCAGAAAGGCCCTGAGGCTAGTGCAAGCGTTGATCTGAACATAAGGACAAAGCAGGATCTCGATCCCCAGGCTCCTCTTGAAAGAACTCTACTAATGGACCTGTCACAAGGAAGATTTCAAGGCCGTAGGGTTCTCTTTGAAGCACATGTAGATGAGAGGCTCTTTGGACAATATCTATTGATGGACCGCCTGTCTGAGGCTGGATGGGGGCCCATATTTGAAGCCAAGACACGGGCGACTATGGACACTATCCAAGCTTTCTACGCCCATATACGAAACCCATCGTTGTAGCCTCTACAATTCAAGATCACTGTGGCAAGGCGGGAAGAGGTTGTAGACGTCCGTCTGATATCTCAGCTCCTGGGAATACCGTGTGGTGAGGTACACGTCAGTGAGGATTTCTTCAGGAGCGAGTGTGAAAGAGACCGCCGCATGCGATTCCTCTGTGGCCGACTGGCCCACTAGAATCCAAATTGTACCATCTTAGCATCCAAGATGGGCAACGACTTTCGCCTGCTCCACCACATCTTTACGTACAATGTGTACCCCAGGTGGAGCAATCGCAACGAGTGCACGCGTCTGATGGTAGACTTTCTGTATAGAGCTGGACAGGGAGACAAGCTATGCCTGCCTACCCTCGTCTTACAAGAGATAGTACTAATCGCCCGCTCTATTAGAACAGCCAACTAGCTTTCATTTGGTCGATTCATATGCAAGCTTGCCCACGAGTTTGGCTACAGACTTTGCCCTGATGAGGTGGTGTCGATTAACTTTATAAATGACACCACACTCGCCAATATGAAGATTGGGCCGCTACAACGACGTATTGGGTCCGAGGACGAGGAAAGTAGCGATGAGGCTGAGGAGAGTGAAGAAGAAGAGGAAGAAGGAGAAAAGGAGATAGAAGAAGAAGGAGAGCAAGAAGAGGAAGATGAGGCCCAAGACATTGATGAGGGCTCTCCTCCTGCTACCTAGGTGCATGACAGTGATCAGGCTACCATGGAAGCCCACTTGGCTCTACTTGAGGAGGGCCAAGCTGCCCTGAGATGGGAGATCCAGGAGACCCAGATTGAAATAAAGCAAAACCTTGAGGAGAACGAGGCCTTCATGAAATGAAAAATTCAAGAAGGTGTCTTACACTTTGAGAGCTATCCTGTCTGTGTATAGGACAAGGGTGCACCTTCACCATCGCCAAATTCCAACAACTAGGCGTATATATAGTCATCTTTTGGTTTGTTTAGTTGCATGTTTCTTTTCTTATTGCTATGTATAGCCTTGTTAAGCATAATAGTGTGGTAGAATAGTTAGTATGTTTTAGTGTTTGAAACCTTGCTTATATTAACTCACATGCATTTTTTGTCATGATCCATATAATATTGTATCTCATGTATTGTGACAATTTTGATAAATGAAATGCATGAAGTTTCTTTAAGCTGTATGTGAATGCTGTGTAGTTGAGTTTGTGAGTATGTTGAATCTGACCTGGGTTGCACCTTATATTGTATATAGAGAATGCCACCTAAGGCTACACGGAGTACGGCACGTCTCACTCTTGGCGATTCGATTGACGAGGCACCTCTCCTGAGCAATAGCCAGGCAGACCCCAGTTTGGGCCCGACTACGATACTATGCCGGATTCTCAGTTGACTACTTGCCCCACTAATGGGCCGACACCTATCGCACCGTCGGTTCCTGAGCAGAACCGTGCATCTACTTCGACGCCACACATGCCTCAGTCTGCTCCTCCTACTGATAGGTTGGAGCAGATGATGCTATTGATGCAGCAGCAACAGCAGTTTTTAGCCACCATTGTAGGGGTTTTTGCCCAGAGCATGGGTGTGGTTCCACCTGCACCTCTTGTGCAGCCTGTGGGCAATACGAGCGCTAGCGACCTGTTTGAGCGATTCCAGCGCTTCTGGTCTTCTACTTTTACTGGTACTCATAGACCTGAGGAGGTCGAGTATTAGCTTGACTGCATCTCTAAGATGCTGAGGCCACTGCACTGCACTGAGGCAGAGCAAGTGGAGTTAGTCACCTATATGTTCGAGAAGGAGGCTAACCTCTGGTGGGATAGTGTCCTTCAGACTATTGTTGCTGGATACGTATGGACGTGGGAGGCCTTCGAGATCCGCTTCCATGAGAAGTACTTTCCCCTCACGATCGGCATGAGAAGGAGAGTAAGTTTCTTCACCTCCGTCAGGGAGGGATGTCTGTTGCGAAGTACGAAAACAGATTTACAGAGCTGTCTAGGTATGCCCCGTTAATATTAATCGATCAGCCGATGCGGATGCGGTGGTTTTTTGAGGGCCTATGGCTCGAGATACGCTCGAAGATGTACTGCGCTAGTATATCTACCTATGCTGAGCTAGTGGGCATGTCTCTGTGAGCAGAGCAAGATGGGGATAGATTGTCTCGTACGCACATGCCTATGGTTCCTAGGTCGCGACTGGATTTACCGAGCAAACCGTTCCTCGGCAAGAGGCCCTGTGTAGATTCTCCTGCTAGGCTCGCGGCTCTACCAGCCCCTGTTAGGCGACCAGACTTGTGATGCACTTACTGCAAGAGGTCGGGCCATGCAGATACCTACTATTTCACCAAGATAAGAGACAACGACTTCTCGTCGCCTCAGAGGATCAATTGCCCGCTTCCTCAGACGATTGCAGCTCCAACTCTACGATCAGCACCAGCACGTACATCATTTCGGCCGCCTGCACCTCGATTTAGGCCGCCTCAACGGCCTATTGTACCATAGTCAAATCGTTCTCAGCAGGCTCGCGTGCACTCACTTGCAGCTGAGGCATCCGAGACAGCAGTTGCAGCACCGCTGGGTTTTGAACTCACGACGCATGTTCAAGGTATACTAGTCTTCTTATCGGTGGACACCGGGTCCACTATCTCTATTATATCATGTGCAACAGTCAAGCGACTGGGGTTGGAAACTAGTCATATGGTTGGGGTGTGACTCCTTACCGCCACAGGGACTTTCTCAGACTCTACCAAGATGTGCAGGGGTTGTTCGATAGACTTGGGGAGCACGGTAGTGCTTGTTGACCTGCTGGTCGCCCCATTACATCACTATGACGTCATTCTCGATATGGATTGGCTTACAGAGATGAGGGTAGAGATCGATTGCAATACTAGAGTGGTGACAGCCCAAGGACCTGAGGGCACGACCTTTACATTCCCAGTGTAGGTCAGTTGGCCCTATCGCATTAATTGTTACGTTTCCGTGCTAGAGGATGTTGATGGTCCGACACTTGGGGATACGCCCATGGTTCAGAACTTTTGGGAACTATTCAAGAAGATTCCAGGACTACCTCCGTTGCACGAGATCAACTTTACTATAGACCTAGTGCCTGGCACAACACCCATTTCACTACCGACTTATCACATGCCTCCATGTGAGAGGAAAGAGCTGAGGAAATAGAACGATGATCTGTTAAATATCGGCTTTATATGACCGAGTTAGAAACAACGGTTTCAAAAGGCTCTTTATGACTCATCTTTGTTAGATCTATCTGGCCATAGGCAGTCAGACCTTCCAGATGAACGGTATGGATCATCATATTGCTTGGTAAAAGGGGCAAGTGACATGGTCAAGCCTGTTATGAAACAAATATAAATAAATCTTTCAAAGAGAAAATTGATTGCATGTCCATCCAGAACTGACAGTCTTACGGAATAACTGACACGTGGCAAGTTTAACAATGGATCCAGAACGTCCACGAAATAGTTATTGTCCATGGGTGGCCCAAACTTCAATAACACACGTAGGAGTGTACCAACTACGATAAATTTGAAAATGGCTAGATGAGTTTTTAAAAATATTTTTGAAGTAATTTTAAAATGAAATTAATAATCTGACAATAACATTAGAAGCACCCTTTGATTTGTTAATGAATTATATATATATATATATATATATATATATATATATATATATATATATATATATTATATTTCCATTAAAACTTCCCAGGCTAGTTTGGGAGTGTGGATTCGGAACTCATGGATTTGAAATCCCCCTGTTGTGTTTGGCACCCTATACTTGAAATTAACTTTAATTCAAAAGTAGGTATGCGTGGTATATTTAAATGGCCTTGAATTTAATTACTTAATCAACTTTAATATATATAATTAGTGAACGCATGTAATGTTTAACATAATGGTTAAAATAAGTCTGCTGAAATATATGCTTTGCCTAAAATGGTGAAATTCCAAGTCTTGGATCGGGCATATGCGACTAACCAATGATTTTTTACCGTTGATTTACTTGGACAATGTTTGGACGGTGCTCATCATTATATTAAAGTAATTAATTGTTTTGAGAATCATTAGTGGGCCATATGCCCAACAAAATAATAGCCCAGCGTCATACATGTTACACATTTAAATGTAATCCAAGCTCTCAGTGTAGATATTAAAGCCCATGTTTGAGTTTCAAATCCCTATATACTTTATGGTAAAATCCCCCATATTCATGATGCCAAACAACCCCTTATATAAATATCTATAAGAGAATGGCTACTTTGAGATGCAGTAATGATGATGTTCCATCATTTTCGAAATGGTGGTGACCTCTCCACCAAAAGACATGGCACATACGTGTCTCCGTTTAGATCTATTTAAAATGAGGGTCCCACTCATCTCTTTTTTCTGAATTAGCATAGTGACCATGCTATCTTAGCCATCCAACTGACAGTTAGAATCTTTCGACTATGTCATTTTCTACCCATATTCCGCCCACCACGAATTGGACAGTTCAGTTTTTATATTTTCATGCCACGTGTATGATGGACCACTATTTAAATGGATGTGGTGAACTATCATCATATTTCTCTATTGCAAGTGTACTCACGCGTGTATACATTTTGAGCGTGCTCGCCTCACCACATGTGTGCAGGATCGGAGCCACTTATTCAGATATCTATTATAGCCCAAAATTGGAACAACCCTTCATCAAGTGGGCCAAACACATAGGCTTCCATCATTGTACAATCTCCCACCAACCGATTCATGTCTTTTAATGAATGGTTAAAGATAAAATAGATCTCCCATCTCAAACAGAGAAACCAGATGGATGGTCAAGATTGTCCAACTTCCCTGAGTTTTGAAACATGTTCTATCCCAATTTGTAGGAAGATGTGTTTTGTCCAGCCAATAATGATGGTCCATCATTTTCGAAATAGTGGTGTCCTGTCCACATACGTGTCTCAGTTTGGATCTATTTAAAATGAGGGTCCCCAACATCACTTTTTCTGAATTTGGATCGTGACCATGCTATCTTAGCCATCAAACTGAGGGTAAGAATCCTTCAGCTAGTGTCGTTTTCTGGCCATATTCCACCACTCAACAATTGGACAATTCAGTTTTTATCAATGTGAATTATGCAGTATTGACTTTTGGTATTAGATGATTTGATATCTGGATTAATTCAACCATTTCGGTCATTTTCAAACCTTGGATGGAATTTACACGGGATCAAATGCAATTCCATACCACTTAATCCAAAATTCCAAACAGGCCAAGCGTACCTTTGGCTCTCATCTAATACTTAGACTTTTTACTGTTCAAATAATAACCTTTTAACATTTCCATGAAAATCAACCGTGCAAAACAAATAGTGCGGATTGGATTCATGTCCAAAGCAGTATCCATTGGATTTTACTGAAGTTTCTTATAACCATGTTTTGGATTTTTACAATCCAAACATGCCATTGGGCATGTTGAGACGGAGAACACCACATGAAAATTAGATGAAATGATATAGTATAGAAGCCAACAGCAATTACGTCATTTGGTTTGGACGCTAGCTTTTCATGAAAATCATAAAAGACTAATTGTCAAACCACGCCTCTCCTAACCTTGAAAATTTACATTTAGCTTTTTCTTTCCAAAGAAGTCCATATCAGCATATGTGGGGCACACACATACGCTTAGTAAAACCATTGGTTGTGCATTGATTTTAGTGGTCTAGTTTAAATAAATTTTATATAGCTTAAAAATACCCGCTCAAACCCGTCGGGCTCTAGTGGGCGGCCTATGGGATGCAGGGGCACAAGCAGGGTGTGCAGCCCATGAGAGCCGGGTTCCACTCATGTGAGGTGGGTGGCTCCTGTAAGGTGGAACCCATGTGATGTTGGGCCCACAAGGGGGTTTGACCGAAGACCTAATCCATGAGATTAAGGTCTGGGCTATGAGATAAAGGGATTGATTAGCCATGCTCAATCAATTCAAGTTTTTAGAGCAAATACTTAATTCTCCTGTATCAAAGTGATATCAGAGATAGAGATCTCGTGTTTGAGACTCCTTCCTTATTGGGGTAGGGAACCCCTTAAATTCAATTAAGATAATAAATAAGAGAGATGCTTATGGAAAAAAAAAAAAAAAAATTCAACATGACGTGATGGAGTGTAAACATCAAAGTTGGAAAAAGAGAGGAGATGTGATTTACGAGAGTAATTTATATTAATAATGCATCATGCTACATTATTTTATAAAACTATTCTTCTCAATGACAATCTAAACAATATAATAAGAAAAATAAACAAATTAGATAGCGTCATCCAAACAACATTTACATACTAAATTAGATTTCTAAAAAAATTTCAAATCTGCTTTCCAAAAAGCTTTGCTTTAAAATCATTTTCAAGAGTATCTACCGAACAAGCTCTTGATATGGACAATTTACCCTCTTTTACAACATTTCTCCCCGGGTTTTTCTTCTTCTTTTTATACCACCCATTATTTTTGTTAATGTGCAGCCAACCGATTAGTTGGCCGTCCTATATTTCTTTGAAAGATGAAATATATGGTGGGTGGCACCTAATACAGGCTCTGAAGTTGTCTATAAGTCAAGCTAGTACATTTCTAACAATCGTGTAGAGAGACGTTCGAGTGATTTTAGAGCCTGCAAATCTCACAATTTTTAAGATTCTTAACTATTTGAAAATAAGAAATTTGAAAGTCTTAAAAAAAAATATTCTCACATGGGATTTTGTAGATCCATTAGTTGTTAAAGCCTTTTTTTAGATCTACTAGTGGGCATGGCATGTGCAATGCACATGAAGAGAGGAAGGGATAGAGAGAGATCTGGAGAGGGAAACGGTTCAACCTAGAGAATTAGAGAGAATGTGTGTGTGTGTGTGTGTGTGAGAGAGAGAGAGAGAGAGAGAGAGAGAGTGAGTGGAGGCTACATGCAAGGAAGGAAGAGAAGATGAACCTGCTATTGACATTAAAAATAAATAAATAAAAATGGCAAGA
The DNA here is from genome assembly GCA_037074715.1 of Magnolia kwangsiensis. Lineage (NCBI taxonomy): Eukaryota > Viridiplantae > Streptophyta > Magnoliopsida > Magnoliales > Magnoliaceae > Magnolia > Magnolia kwangsiensis. The sequence continues at coordinate 58,623,481 of CM073571.1, read as the reverse complement.
ATGCCCTTGTGCGCATAAAGTCCGAACAAGTAAAATCTGAGTTATCCATTGTTAAGCATGCAGTCATAGTATTTTATTAGTCACAGAAAGCTATAGAAACATGCACTTACACCCTAGGTACCCATTACCCTTAGAAAAGGATTGCTATTTTAAAAGAGGAATGATCACCTGCAACTACTCGTATGCTACTCCCTTATTTCTTTTTCGTGCCTGCACAACTTTGGTTTCCAACATTACCCAAGAAAAATATAATATAATTTCAACAGAAATTATTGTGAAAAGGGGGTGTAGCTTGGGTTAATTTCGGTAAGGGTTTCTTTTTCTTTATTAAAAAAAAAAAAAAACCAATCAAGGAGAGCCCCATGGAATAAACAGTTTCTATCATTGAAAAAGGCCCAAATGCAACAGCTGGAGTCTGTACATATCTTACATCGGGATGTATTCAGGCAAAAATTACTTTAAATCTATTCGATGCAGTGGTAATATGCATCAAATGGTACACTTTGAAGGGTGAACTGGTGGTAGCTTGGCAGTTATGCAACAGCATGCAGCTGCCACAAGACATTACATCATAGCAAACATGCCTGGCATTAGACACCAATCCAGACTGCAAAAACTGTGGCCTCCGACTGTGGCTAGAGCAAAATCCTAAAAAATAACACTGATCAATTGAACATAACTGTCTGATTAGCTGCTGTTGAATTTCAGGACTGCTGATCAATTTTTTTAGCCATCTATTTGATGGCCACCAATTAGATGATTATGACTGTGGTCAATGTGATTTCTACACTCCGTCACATCCCCAGCAGGACCCACAACTTAGACCATCCAGATTAGCATGGACGCAAAACATGTAGGACAGATGAGAGCATAAGTTTGTGAATTATGAAAGATGAACATTGGTAGTCTAGCCTTTATGGCATATGATCTCCAGGTTCTATTTTCAATTGCTTAATCCATTAAGAAGATTCATTTTCTTTTTGTATTTCTACAGCATCTACATTGGTGGTGGGGGCCTTGCCATGTCTCTCCATTGAAGATTAGCTACAAGTGGAGTTAAGAAGGTAATGGCATCTGGCTATACAGAAGCCAGCATGCATGGCTCATGCAGATGGAGTACAAACTGACAGAAAAGACACGCCTCTCCTTATCATTCAGTCAATTTTGTTGAATTGAAAACTCTACTGTATCCGCATGATTACTACTATTCCATCGCAATAAACCATATGGGCAGACGAAACAGGTGTTTGAGCCTGGGAAGCAGGTTGCCTTCTGGCCAAATCAGCAGGGATATCCCTGGTGACGTTACCAGAAATCCACTTCCTTGAGGCAGACCTCTTTTGGGGGCGGCAGTGGCAAATGGATTATGATCTTTTTACTCAGCATCAGCTTCTTCGCCAGACTTCTTATATTCTGGCTTAAGCTCATAGGTTCCCTGATTAGCTCCCCTCTTGTTGTAAATGCATAGTTCATTAAGTATCTCTTTGAGGAATTGCTGCAAAAAGAGAGGGGAAACAAAAACCGGCATGTAGAAAAATTAGTGATCGCAATGTCAAATGATGCAACAGCACGTACCTGAGAGGCTTTTCTCTTTACAAGAAAATTATTCGCTCATTCCAAATTGATAGGATACAAAACAAGTAACAATACACGGCCATAGTCATATTTTACTCACCATCAAAGATCCTTACAGCAAGCAAATGAATGAAACAAACTTTCAGTTTCATTTGTAGAGTTCATTTTGGACCTACAGGAGTCATGGACAGAAGTCTGGGTAAGTTTGATGCTGTAGTCTTTCATACAGCTGATTGAAATTTCCAAACACATTCTATGATGCCATCCATGTTCCAGCGAGGATGGTAGTGGGGGATCTGACGGATGAGGTTTGGCACTATAAAGGTCCTCCTAGGGTGATGGCTTTTGCTTGGTTGGTGGTAAAGAACAGGGTGCTTATCATGGAAAATCTTCAAAAGAGGCAAATGATCATTTCCTAATGTCTCCATCATGTGTCTACAAAATGCAGAATCTGTGGGCCACCTGATCAACCATGGCATCTTCTCAAGAGCAATCTGGGGCCGCTTCCTTGAACTATTCCAGTGTAGTTGCGTGATGCCAGGATCCATTGAAGCCCTCTTCTCATCATGCCATGCAGGTGAGATTGGCCCCAGAGGGAGAATCTTTGGATTTAATCTTTTCTGGATGCTTTATGGTCAATTTGGAACAAGAGCAATCAGAGAAGCTTCCGGAATTTTCATAGATCTCAGGATGAGGTCTTCAAGAAAACTAATACTACAGAGGCATTTTCAAACCGGGCTCGAGTGGGGTTGCTTGTGGGATGCAGGTGCGCACTCGGGGTGGGCAGCTCATGTGAGGCGGTACCCATGTGATTTCGGGCTCACGAGGGGGGTTTGTCCGAGGTCCTAACCCATGAGATGTGGGGCCTGGGCTATGAGATAAAGGGATTAATTTGCCATTATTTAACAGTTCGAGCTTTTAGAGCAAATGGTTAATTGTCCTGCGTGAACTAAGTTAGAAGCCATTTCTTGGGCTTCGTCTCTTCAATCCTTTGCATCTATTCATGTCGCTGCTTCTTTGTTTTTCTTGTTTGTACTTCTCTGTGAGGAATCCATTCCTCTTCCTCCCTTCCTAATAAAATTTTGTAACTTCTCAAAAAGAGGGGGAAAAAAAGCCTAACACAAATCCAATTACATGCACAAGTTCCCACATGGTTCCATATAGCTATGTCATTGATTTGTGGGAAAGACGAGAAAAGTCACAAATGATCGGTGCATATGAAATGGTTCTCTTCCAAAAGGCTGTTGCAATCTGATGCTCTTTCTATTGATCATAAGTATGAGAGATTGTGAGATACAAGCATTGACTGATTCTTACCTAGACCACAAACTTTACAACATCTACAGATGAATTTTCTTGGTTAAGTTGGATTCTCTTCATGCAGTTTAGTTAAGTGTTTGTCTCCAAGGCTTACAACATGCAAAAATTCACTATTCATAATCATATTTATCTCACCATCAAAGATTGTTGCAGCAAGCAAATGAATAAAACAAACTTCAATCAATCAGTTCCATTTGCAGAGTTCATTATAGCCTACCAGTATCACGGACAGAGGTCCAGGTAAGTTCAACACTATATTTTCTTCCATTGAACTGGTTTAAAATGCCAAACGCAAGTCCCACTACATGCACAAGTCCCCACATGGTTCCATATAGCCATGTCGTTGACCTGTGGAAATCACAAATGATCGCTGCATATAATATGTCTGGTAAGTGTAAGAAATTGTGAAATCTAAGCGTTGACTATTCTTACCTAGACCACAGACTTTATGACACCTACAGATGATTTTGTTTGGTTAAGTTGGATGTTCTGATTGCAGTTCTGTCTATGTGTTTGTCAAAGTCGCCAAACAAATTCTCCAAGGCTTACACGTGTTTGTCTCCTCCGCATGCTGGTTCTGCAGAACTCCACGACACTATTATCACCATGATGGTTCTCATCCACACAGTTCCATCAAGTTTGTCTTAACTCCATGACATTATTATCACAAATGTTTTCCGTATCGTTATTGCATAATGTATCGCACCCTTGAGATACGGATACATATCGGTTATCGCATGGGATACATCGGTTGTATCACGTAATGTATCGCTGTTGTTGGGAAACATTGAGAAATTGGTAGAATTTTTCAATGAAACTTCAAGTATTGTTAAACAAGACATCAATACATACTTAGAAATCAAAACATCAAAAAATACATGTGCACATGATAGGTTTCCTTTGTATGGGGTCCTAATCTCTGCATTGTCTAACTAAAATGATGGCCAGGTTCGGCCCTAATATCAGAGACCAAATGAGGAAGGCCTCCTCCTCGGAATCTCATATTGATCTCAATATAAATCCCACTTCCCTCTCCATGAGATCGGAAGGACATTCTTTCAGAGATGCCCTTCTTCGGAAGAAGCCACCCTTAGGAGAGATACCCAAGGTGTCCCGTATCGGTATCGGTTGGCGTAACGGTGCCCTCCGAAACTGATACGGATACGGGGGCGTAATAGCCCATAACGGCGCAAAAATATTTTTTTTTTGCCAAAAAAATATGAAAAAATATGGATTAAATCCGGAATATTCTAAGCATTCCAAATATGCATTCATTTATAAATTGGAACATGTTTAAGCTGGTGTAACGGTCCGTTCTTTGGTCAGAAGTTGTATCGAACTGTCTGATGAATTTATGAACCAGATAACTTGAATTTGACTATAAAATTCATATATTTAATTTTCTAACTATCTACTATCAATGATAGATATATTAGAATGAATGTAATATGAAAATATCTTACATTTAGGTGTTTGCAATTATTTTTGAGGGCCAAAATTCATGCGTAAATAGAAAAAAATATAAAAAAATAAAATAAAAGGGCACCCCAAATATGTAAGATGCACATTAACATGTTCTACTATGATTAACACATCACATGGCATCATTAAAAGAACAAAAGAATCATTAAAAAATGATTTTTCGAATTTTCAAAAAAAGGGACAAAATAAATGCGTAAATAGAAAAAAATATATAAAATGGCACCCCAAATCTGTAAAATGCACATTAACATGTTCTACTATGATTAACACATCATGTGACATCATTAAAACAGCAAAAGAATCATTAAAAAATGATTTTTTGAATTTTCAAAAAAAGGGCCAAAATAAATGCGTAAATAGAAAAAAATATAAATATAAAAATAAAATGGCACCCCAAATCTATAAAATGCACATTAACATGTTCTACTATGATTAACACATCATATGGCATGATTAAAACAATAATACAACCATTAAAAATTGATTTTTCAAATTTTAAAAAAAGGGGCCAAATTTCATGCGTAAATAGAAAAAAATATAAAATGGACCAAAATAAATGCGTAAATAGAAAAAAATATAAATATAAAAATAAAATGGCACCCAAAATCTGTAAAATGCACATTAACATGTTCTACTATGATTAACACATCAAATGGCATGATTAAAACAGCAATACAACCATTAAAAATTGATTTTTCGAATTTTTAAAAAAGGGGCCAAAATTCATGCGTAAATAGAAAAAAATATAAAATGGCACCCCAAATCTGTAAAATGCACATTAACATGTTCTACTATGATTAACACATCATATGGTATGATTAAAACAACAAAACATATTAAAAAAAATATAAATATCTATTTTTGACGAATTTCTGAAAAATGGCCTACCGAGCTTTGATTCAAGAAAATCCATAATATAATGTATTTTTATCTCAAATACTCAACCAAAGTTGGTCGAAATTAGTAGTAGAAGGAGTGAGAAACAGTTTGGAAGCAAAAAGTTTCAAAAAAAACAGTAAAAACAAAGCTTAAAATGGAAAAAAGTCGATACGGGCCTATAATGGCCCGTAACGGCCGATATGCCCCATAACGGTCGTATTGGCCTGTATTGGCCGATACGGTGCAAAAAAACAAATCGGCCGATACGGGGCCGAATCGCATAACGGTTGCCTCCATTCCCGTTACGTATCGGCCGATACGTAATCGATTTGGAGTACCCTGGAGATACCAAATAAACCCCCTAAAAAAGATGTGGAAGACAGCATCGCTCCCAGGTTTGCTCGAGACGAAGGCAAGGAAGATCAGACGAAGCCCAGTATCACTGTCAATCAAGAAAGATTCGATCATGCCAGGGCGGATCTGGCAGAGACAGTGGTTATAGTAAACAAAGAAGGTGCCCCATTATCGCAAAGGAGTGGATCAAAGACTGTACAGGCTTCCTACCCGACAACTACAACATCAAGCCATTGGGTTACAACGATCTCTAGGTTAGGGTGTGCCTTGGCCTAACCCTGAGATGCTTACAATGGCAGGCCATCTTCATTCTTATAGTCCGGTCATTAAGGTTATGTCGTGGGAAGAATACTCCATCTTCGGGATGGACAATGTGTGGGTCCTCATCTGGGACATTCCTTTGGAATGTTGGTTCGAGGAATTTTTTATTTCGGCAACTTCGTGCCTTAGATCCTTGCTAGAGATGGATTCCAAAACGAAGCTCGATGAGGAGCCGAGAGTCATTAGGGCTCGGGTGAGAAGGAAGAAGGGGACCCCATTGCTGTCCCATTTGCTGATGAAAGTCGACAACAGGCAAATCCAACTCTCGGTGTAGCAAGAGATGCCAGAAGCTGTGTACCCTAGATGGGGTGACTTTTGGAGAGCAAAGGAACCGGTTCCTCCACCATCGGTCCCTGGACTGGAGAAGACAACGAGAAAAGGAGCACGCCTTCAATGCATCAGTAGTACACCATTCGTGACTCCTGCCAACACCTCTGCTGCCATCGAAGAACGTGCTTGCATCCAACACGTCGGGGGGGCTGCCAACACCTCTGCCGCCATCAGAGAACGTGCTTGCACCCAGCACGTTTGGGGGGGGGGGGGGGGGGGCACGTGGCCTCATCGCTGAGTCTTCTACGTCGCATCCTGATGACGCTGTCTCGCGGTCCAAGGATTAGCTGGAGCAAGGGTCAGAGGACCAACCACGTAGCTTGCATGTAGGTAAGTGCCTCGAGTGAAGGGCCCCCTCATCAATGCTACGACGAAGTCAAATATGTGGGCGATGCAAACGCAACCACGTCACCCTCCTTCATACCTCTTTCTGAGGCGTCCCAGTCTCGTAGCAGAGAGATCGTCAGGATGCAAACACGTGTCCACTTGCTATCTCGAGGAGGGCTGTAATTCTCTACGTGTGGCCCCTACTACGTCCAGCCCTAGGCTCACCTCGCTGATAGATACCGGGTCTGCAGTATCAGGTCCTTTCCCGACCCGGATCAATCGCTCTGCTAACTCCTTTAACTCAGTAGATGTATCCAAACCCAACACCCAATACTCCATTCAAATTCCCAAAACAATCATCCAACCTCACCCACCACCTATTCTCGTCTCACCCTCCACCCATCCCCGATAGCATTCTCGCTCTTCTCAACAAAATAGCCTCCCCAATGGTGCAGTGGATGGATCTGCAACAATCTCTAACCCCTACTTTTGTTATATCCCAATTACCCTCAGCCATGGGCAAGGATATCTTTAGAGATGAAGAATCAGATAATCAATTCACCGAATCCCAAACTTACCCGTCTCTCCCTACATCCCCAATCACGTCCGTACCTCCTCCTCGGGACTTGGACCGATCTGGGCCCTATAACCCTTTTTCAAGAAGATATTCCTGGTGAAGTGATAGAAGCAGAGCCTCTGCAGATGCATGCGGACTACCCTCTTCACCAACAGGGAGTCAGTCAGATGAATACAAGTGTAGACAAAAGCAGAGAGGAACTGTTCAACTCGATCCAAAGCAAGAAATGGATCAGAGACGCGGTTGGACACGTCGGAAGATCTTTAGGGTTATCGTTCGAGGATAGAACAGAGGATTATATCGCCCTATTTCAGCGTATCGAAAATAGGGGAAGACCTCTCTCAGAATCGAGAACTCCCACCAAACAGTTTACCAAGTCCATCAGTAATCAAGAACTCCAAAGCCTCCAACCTAGCCAAGGCCTAGTAACGGCGTCCAGTAAAAGGCAAGAACGTAAGGGGAACCAGGGAAGCTCCGTGCCCCAATGAGAATCATCTCTTGGAACGTGAGGAGGGTGGGCTCCAGGCAGAAAAGGCGTCTAATCAAGGAATCCATTTGTAGGAAAAACCTGGACATCATCTGCCTTCAGGAAACTAAAGTCCCTTTGTTCAAAGACAGTCTCCTGGACTCCCTTTGGAAAGCTAAGGACTCTAAGTGGGTCACTTTAGAAGCCTCAGGCTCTTCGGGAGGCATTCTTACAGCCTAGAAGTCCTCTAGATGGGATCTCCAGTCTTCTGCTACAAGGAGTTTCTCGGCATCCTTCATCCTTAAAGATAAGTCTTCTAATTTTTATTGTCTCATCTTTGCTGTTTATGGCACTAATGTGGATTCTAACAGATCAGATTTTTGGGATGAGTTGACCTATACTAGACAGTCTTTCTTAGGTTCGTGCTGCTTTGTGGGTGATTTCAATGTGGTTAGATTTGTAGTGGATCATTCTCGCAGAAGAAGAGCTTCCTCGGCCATGGAGGCCTTCTCGGAATGGATTCAATCTCAGGAGCTAGTCGATTTCCCGCTGTCAAGGGCGAAATACACCTGGACTAATGGGCGCAGCAACTCTATCCAATTTAGACTAGACAGATTTCTCCTATCCACTGATTGGTTGGAGGCCTTCACAACCGTGTCTCAGCTAGCTCTTCACAGAACCACCTCCGACCATTGCCCGATCCTGTTGTTGATGGAAGAAGATAATTGGGGTTCAAAACCCTTCAGATTCAACTCATCCTGGCTCAAGATTAAAGGTTTTCATCAGAAGATTGTGGAGTGGTGGCCCAAGTTCCAGGTCGAAGGTTTTGCTGGCCATAGACTTCTCTGCAAGCTCAGATTGCTCAAGAAGAAGCTTAAGGAATGGAAGGAAGGAGATCTTCGCAAGCGTGAGATTGAGATGGAAGCTCTGTATGGGGAACTCCAATGCATCGACTCTGAAGCCAAATGATCTTCCATGTCCCCAGAAGTGTTGGGCAGGCGCATTCAAATTATTCAATTGATTTCGGCCAGGGCTTTAGAAGACAAGGTTTCTTGGAAGCTGAAATCGAGGGCCAGATGGATCTCAGAAGGTGACAAGAATACTAGATATTTCCACAGCATAGCCAATATGCGCGCCCGTGCAAAAGCCATTTTTAGTATCTCGGTGGATGGTACTCGCATTGACGATAAATAGGAGATTGCAGAACAAGCTGTCCTTCATTTTAAATCTCTCCTGACTTCGGAAGAGTGGAACAAACCCCGATTAGATGGCATTCTTTTCAACACCCTTGAAGGATCAGAGGCAGACCTCCTGGAGGCCAGGTTTACAGAAGAAGCTAAACAGGCCATCGCATCGCTGGGGTGAGACAATCTCCTGGCCCGATGCCTTTCCATTGATTTTCTTCCAATCTTTCTGGGATATTATTCGCCAAGACATGATGGAATTCCGACACGAATTTCATAACAAGGGGAGGTTATCTAAAGGAATTGGTGCTTCTTTCATTACTCTAATTCCTAAAGTAGCAGGTGCGAGTTCCTTCTCCGAGTTCAAACCCATCAGGCTGATTGGGGGCCCATACAAAATTCTGGCTAAAATTCTATCGACCAGATTATCTAACGTGATGGGGAAGCTGATATCGAAGTATCAGAATGCGTTCATCAGGGGGAGACAGATAGTTCACTGTGCCCTTATTGCTAACGAATGCCTCCATTCGTGTCACAAATCTGGTAGGAAGAGCATTTTCTGAAAGCTGGATATCGAAAAGGCGTACGACCACGTGGATTGAGGATTTCTCCAATACATGATGCTCCGTATGGGATTGGGTGCAAGATGGAGAGGATGGAGAAAAGAGTAATCAGCCCGCTTCTCAATCCTTCTCAATGGCACCCCAAAAGGGTTCTTCCACGGTTCGAGGGGCATTCGCCAAGGAGACCCTCTGTCCCCTCTCCTCTTCCTTTTGGTGGGTGAGGCCCTCTCGTCAAAACGAAGGTATCCTCAGAGGCATAGTGATGCCAAGAGTGTCCCCCCCCCACAATCACCCACATTCAGTTTGCTGATGGCACCCTCATCCTCGTCGAAGCGGACCTTATTCTCATTGATAATCTGCGTACATCTTTACAGTGCTTTGAGGTAGTGTCTGGATTGCGTATAAATCTGGCAAAGTCTAAAATCTTCGACGTCAATGTATCGAAGTCAAAATTATCCTCCTACGCTGGCTCGCTCAACTGTCCGTCTGCTTCTTTCCCGTCCACATTCGTGGGGCTTCCCCTGCTCATCAGCCCTCCCCCGAAACTGATGTGGGATAAAATAGTAGAAAATTTCCAGAAATACCTCGCTAGGTGGAAGTGCCAATATTTATCGCTGGGAGGCAGACTTACTCTCATTAAGGTAGCCCTCTTGAACCTCCCCATTTACTATATGTCCTTGTTCAGATGCCCTGTGGCGGTCTGTCAACGCATTGACAAGCTTAGACGTGATTTTCTTTGGTGCGATAAGGATAACCAGAAGAAGTTGCACCTTCTCAATTGGCAAGAGGTTTGCAAACACTTCCAGGAAGGGGGTGCCAACATCAAAAATTTGAAGACAATGAATCAGGCTCTCCTCGGAAAATGGACTTGGAGATTGGGCATGGAGGAAGGCGCTCTCTGGAACACTCTCATCCTAACAGTGGACATCCTTAAACAATGAATCGGGCTCTCCTCAAAAAATGGACTTGGAGATTGGGCACAGAGTAGAGCACTGCGATCGGGCACCGGAACAAGGACATGAAGTGGGCAAGTTGGATAAGGCTACTTTGTTAAGAGTTAGCCGTCCTCCAATAGATAGGTATCGGCGTTTCCACGCTACCAAGTGATGCTGGAATCTTTGGATGACCTTATCCCAATGGTGCTTTTTGGGCAGACCAATACATAGAGGAAGGCCAACATATGTAGTCAGCAGAGATGCCGAGGTGCAGCCCATAAGAGCTGCAAACTCGTTGACATCCTGACTGTCCATGTTCACCCCATATATTTTGGATTTGAGCATATTCACCTTAAGGCCAGCAACCGCTTCAAAGCATCTGATAGCAGTTCACAAGTTATTCACCATCTCTGTGCTTGTTTCGGAAAATATCAGAATGTCATCCACGTACTGAATATGCGAAATCAGATCTTACATCCCTTTCACCTGAATGCCCCAGAAGATACCTTCAGCTTGGCCGTTGTGAAGCATCTTGGATAGGGCCTCTCCAACTATGAGGAAGAGGAATGGGGATAGCCGGTCGCCTTGCCTCAGGCCAAGGGAGCTTTTGAAAAAACCTTTTGGGGACCCATTTAGGAGAATGGAAAATAGTGTCCAACCGATGCATTCACTTATTCATTTCCTCCAAGTCTCATCGAAACCCATATGCTTCAGCATGTATAGAAGGAAATCCCATTCGACGTGATCGTAAGCCTTTTCAATGTCTAGACTACAAACTATGTGTTTCTGCTTGGATCGATGGCTGGAGTCGAGGCATTCGTTTGCTATGAGAGCGCAGTCGATTATCTGTCTGCCCGAGATGAAAGCACATTGGTTGGGTCCCATAATCGACCCTATGACTTTCTGCAGCCGGGAGGCAAGGACCTTAGCCAGAATTTTGTAAGGGCTTCCGATGAGACTGATAAGTCTAAATTCATTGAACGCTGAAGCTCCAGAGAACTTGGGTATTAGTGCTATGAAAGTTGCCCCAATATTTTTTGATAATCTCCCTCTAGCGTGAAATTCGTTGATGAAAACCATGACATCTTCCTACAGCAGGTCCCAGAAGACTTGGTAGAATTGGATTCGGTAGCCATCAGGACGGGGCTTTATCCCCACCTAATGCACTCACTGCCTTTTTGACTTCATCCAAGGAGAAAGGAGCTTCCAGGAAGGTTCGTTGGCTTCACTGATATGCGGAAAATGCAGATTATCCAGCCTAGGCCTTGACCAGTCATTGCTTTGAAGGAGCCCTTGGAAGTGGGAAATGGCTTCGCAGCAGATCGAATCTCTATCATCAATCTGAGAGTCGTTAACAATAATACTACTGATTATGTTGACTCTGGCGTGCATGCTTGCAATACTGTGGCAGTACTTCGTGTTTCTATCTCCTTCCTTGATCCATTTGGATCGAGCTTTTTGTCTCCATGAGATTTCATTTTCCAGAACTTTGGCTGATAGGGATTGGACGAGCAAGATTCGCTTAGATAGGGTCTCCATCGTCATCGGGGATTCTTTGGCACGCACGTCGATTTTATAAAGGTCATCCAGGATCGAATCCATCTCCGCTTCTCTGTTGCTACATTCCGTCCGGTTCCATTGTTTGAGTTTCCTTTTCAGGAGCCTGAGCTTTTAACATAATCTATCGCCAGCAAAACCGAGGGTCTAAAAGTCCCTCCACCAGTCAGACACCATCTTTCTAAAGCCTGCAACATTTAACCAAGAGATCTAAAATCTAAAAGGCTTTGATCCCCAGTTTACCTCCTCCACAGATAGGAGGGGCCAATGGTCAGAGGTAGTCCTAGGGAGAATAGCCTGAGAAGATGAAGAGAATAACTCCAGCCATTCAGGGGAGAGAATGAATCAATCCAATCTAGACAAGATCGGGGAGAACCTCCCATTGGTTCAGGTATATTTGGACCCAATCAGAGGCAGGTCTACCAGAGCGTTGTCGTCAATTCAATCGGAAAAATCTCTCATATCGAGTTTAACCTTAAGCCCATTCGACATCTCTCCAGCAAACCTATTGGTATTGAAGTCCCCGGCGAAGCACACTGGGCCATCGAAGCGAAGTCTGACCACAGTCAATTCGTCCCAGAAAAGTTTCCTAATTACCTTGTTGGTGGGTCCGTAGACCAAACAGATGAGGAAAGAGGAGACCATTACGTTGTTTCTAAGGATTGTTGTAACTGAAAAGGTCCCAATCCAACTCTGCTGAAGTGTCCATTGCGAAGATCTCCAAGCCAGTAGAATATCCCCTGAGTTGCCTATTGAATCTTGCGCCACCCATTGAGCATCAGAAGCCTTCCATATTGTCTTCAGCAATCGATCATCGAAGTTCCTCACTTTGGTTCCTGAAGATAGATGATCTAGGGGTTGCATCTACCACAAGAATTCTTAATAAGTCTTCGCTTTTGCTTAGACCCAACACCCCGCACATTCCAAAAAACTATCTTCATATAGGAACAGAACTGCCGCGAACACCCTTTCGTCTGTCTTCGCTAATAGTACCAACTTTCTTCCCTGAACTCGTTGCTAGCCATTGGAGTTCCCTGCTACTGCCCGACCTTATAGCTCGTTTCTGTGGGGATCTCATGGGGCTGAGCGGTCTGCCACGAGCTTCGACGTAGTGGAATAGGGCGAGGAAGTCTTCCAAGTAGTCCCCAAATGACAACCCGAGGAGTCTCCCCACGTGCCCCATCACGTCTCGCATCCACTTCTTCTTGTGTATTTTGTCTACTAAGGTTGCTCTCTGAGTTTCGTCCAGCAGCTTGTTATTAAGAGTTCCTAGTGCAACATAGGTCCCCGCACTTGATTGGAGAGGTTCCGCAATGATGACTTCTTCACCTAATGCATCTTAGCAAATAGATAGAAGGTTCAGATCTGAACCCGCATGGTATAAGGAAAGGTGATCGGGTTGGGCGGGTCTCTGTGGATCTTGGGGAATCAAACTGTGAGGACAACTCCTCGAATGGTTGGTCTTCTGTTGGGTCGTCGAAAGGAACGACCTGAAGATGGAGGGCCATGCGGTCTTGCTGTAAGAGTTTCATCTACCTGTTGTTCAATGATAGGCTTGAACTCGTTTTCTATATCGTATCTCTTGATGGCAGTAAGAGATTTGGGGCATAAGTATCGAGGCGACAAGATGACTCTGCATCTCTGCCGTTGATATTTAGATTTAGGACGGGTGTAAGGTTCAAATTGATTAAGGCGTTTTCTGAGCCTGCCATCTATTGAGGTTCGGCGTCCGAACCTTGTGTGATTCGATGCCCAAACCTGTTACCCACATCGGGTCGAAATCCAAACCAGAGTAATAACTAGCTTCAGACCCGTGTAACGGCGAGACGCTCAGAATCGAACTGCCACGCGTCTCAAATTCGACAGAGAAACACTAGCGTTCTGCGCTAACAGAGGCACTATTATCAGCTGGGGCACTACGTGTTGACTTCTCCCTCCGCGGATTGAAGGGGTCAACATATCGAGGGCAGCAATCATTTGAAAACTCACCACGTGGCTCTCTCGAGTCCCGCACACTGGCATAGTCGTCATTACGAGGACGAAGAGACGCAGAGGAAGTGCCACGTGTCTCCCCCCGATCCCAGCGAACTGACAGGGTCACCATCATGAGGACGGAGAGTCACTGCGGGTGCGCCACACGGCTCTCTCGAAACCAACGCACTGACACAGGTATGATGGGCTGCAACTGTCTCGCTGGAGGCAAGATACGGTACTCCACCAGTATACCGTCCTCCTACACCTTCATGCTCCCCTCCGTTGACGTTGTATGTCGTCATCGACTGCGGAGCTTCTCTGCAGTGCCATAAGTCTCCCCATCACAATAGGGGGGAGTTTGGATCTTCCAACTGTATCGGGAGCTCAATCTCCCTGTCATCCGTGCAAACCATGATGTGTTTTGGGAGAGGCAACCCTTTTCTTCTTCTGACCCTAATTCTGAACACCGCCATCTCCACCCCCAGCTTCGTCTTCAGGTCGAGTTCGATGAGAATTCCCAAGGATGCTGCAGCAGCAAGGAAGATTTCGTAGTTCCAAAGTTCCAGAGGAATTCCCCATATGAGTATCCAAATATCCTCCATGCCAAATATGAAGAATTCATTCCAGGTTTTAACACCCAAAACAGGGTTGTCTCTGTGTATCGCACCTGCCATGATTAGAGGTTCAAGGTTGACGCCCGGTCCGCCTTTCACCCATCGTTCATTGTAGCCGATTGGTCGAATGATGTACATGGCAAGACTGATCCTTGTGCATTCATCAATCCACGCCCTAATCTGTGGGATGGATGCGTGGTTGCGGGCCATGATCACCACCGTATCCTATAAAGCCTCTTTCGCTCTGTACAGATCTTCCTTGCCAATCCGTATAGAGTATGGGGTCAGTTTACCTTCCTTCAGGGCGTCCGTCATCTTTTGTGTGCTTGCTCCTTCCAATTGGTCGGGATGTTGATTGGTTTCCGGCGGATTCACCAACGCATTCCGGTATGAGGAAGTCACTGGGATATTTGTGTGTTTTGAAGTACTTGACGCGGGAAGAGGTTGTGGTCCCGGTGTTGATGAGGTCGTACTCTTTCTAGAGTTCTTCTCAGGCCCAAATCTTGCTCTCTGGACAAGCAGTTTCTTTCTCCCGAAGCTCTGTCCATGCAGCATCAAAACGGCCCTAGACAGTTCATCCTCCGAACTCTTCCCGATGAGGGTGAACCCTCGATATTGACCGTTGGTTTTATCTCTAGGCATAATGACATCCATCACTGCCCCTGCTCTCCTAAAAACCCTGGATAGATTTATGGGGAGCTAGCCTTCAGGATAGCCCCTAACGAAGAGGGTTGGAAGTGTAGCATATTTGTTATTTCCTTTTCCTCTGTCTTGCTACTTGTTTTTCTTACGGCTGATCTGAATCCATTCTTCTATCTTTTTCCCTTTCCCGATCTCTCTATTGTTCTCTATTGTTCCTTTTTTCGATTCCAAGATGGCCATATCCGGTATTGCTTTGGCAGGTACATCGTTCCTTCGCGCCGGCCGCCGATCTTCCGCCATTGTCGTCGTCGTCACCATCTTCATAGCTCCGTTGTCGTCGTCATCGTCACCATCTTCATAGTTCTCATGATTAAGGTTTTAGTTGCACGAAGTGTGAAGAGAAGTGGCAACAGATTCCAAATAAAAAGATCTATTACCCATCAAAAAAAAGAACAGCAGCTACCACCATGCATTTTAGCAATCAAAGCACTGCAAATGTCATCGTATTGTCTATTCCAAATGGAACAAATTAAACTGGTTTCAGTTCTAGTTGAAAGAATTGGCAAATAGTCCTGAACATGCAAAGAGAATATATCGGTTGCAGAGACGTAACGCACAAAGATCAAATTGCAGACATAATGGCAAAATACTACTGAGATATCAACATTGTCAACTCAGTAGCAAATTTCAACGTTCAAGATATCTGAGCTTTAATGGGACGAATAAGAGTTATTGTTTGTTTACTATGAGAGAGGCATTAGAATTGTTGTTACTTTTATAATGTCGATTTAGAGGTGGTCTCAAGTCCAACTGGTTGGACCAAAAGTTATGGTCCACCCAGTTGGTAAATTCCAACCTACTGAATGACAATGATATCCAACGCTTGCAATTGATTTACTACAGCATGAGGATCACCTTGTGAAAAAATCAGCCATATCAACTCATGAGGTGGGCCACCGTAGAAAATAATGTCTAGTCATTGTTAAATAGAGAAATAGAAGTGCAGTCCACTCAATGAGCAGATGTGACTGATGTTTGCATATGTAAATCCTCGTGGTGAAGTTGCTAGCTGGGTGGACCAAACTGGTTGGTCCAACCAGTTGGACTTGAGACCTTCTCATATGAAATATAGTTATTTTGGTCACTAATGTAAGGTTACCTGTTTCAAGGGTAACATAGTAATTAAAGGTAAAATAGTCATTAGTATAATCTCATCAAGAATATATCTAGTTAACAATAAAGAAGGAGAAGTTGGAATTAAGTTTCTAACACAACCAACATTTTTGTTGCTCCACATTCTCATAAAGTACTTTTCATTGTGGTCTTAAATGAAATGAAAGGCATAATGCATTTAAAAATTAAAATCTTTCAAGAAAGAGGTAAGTGATTGATGAACATACTGCAGGTTGATCCGTCTCTTGCACCAGTTGCTTCAATGCCCAATTTGGTTGCCTTTCAAAGAGCTTAAACATAATATCCTCCAATTCTCCACGGTCCCTTCTTGTTCTTTTCATGTCCGATCCCTTCATCGGTGTGGTTTTCTTCTTATCCTGATGCAAATATAGCAAAAAAGCTCAGTATATGAGATGATCAACTGATTAATTGTGTTCTTGCATGCATATTGTCTTGCATGATTCTGGTAACATCTTATAAATTTGACCTCACTAGTGCACAGGAAACAAGAATGGTCGAAGAAAGATAAAACAGGAGAATGGGAAAAAAAAGAAAGATAATCCACTCAACAATATAGTTCAGGCTAAGTGCAGGATCATAAATCTATCAGCAAGAGAAACCTTCAACGAACAATGAAACAACTAATTTCAATGCAATCCATCTACAAGATGAAAAGGGTAGAACCGTAGAAACGAATACCTTCGAATTGGATGGGAGTAAGCCAACCATTCCAGGCATAGGCCTCATGTGCGCTCCGCGATCATTGTCGATCACCTTGAAAGGAGAGTCAATGAAATAAATAAGAAATATATAAAGGAAAATAAAGAAAAAAAAAATAATTGCAGGTTTTCTTTTTGGGCAGGTGAGAATTTTCTTTCTAACTGAAGGTTGAATTGAAAAGAAAAGGAGTGGTGTGGGAGGGGGAGGGGGGAGCATGAAGTAGAGTGTGAAATGTATACCTGAACTTGTCTACTTTTAATCATAGATTTGTTTGTCCGCTCACGACACAATTTGCCATACTCCTCAATATTTTCATTGTGGGGCTTCATGTCAAACTTATGTTCCACTTTTCCTTCCATTGAAACTTTTCCTACAAAGCACAAATACTTTCTTTCATAGTTGTTGACATGTTTAATAGAAATCCTATAAAACCATTGATGAAAAGCCACCATTCATAGCCATTTATAAATATGTTTTAATGTGATACTCATTACAACTCATGGGCCAGGCACAGTAGTATGGGACATTGTGTATGTTGTCTCTAACCTGTGTTGGTAAGCGAGCCTTACAGTGAGTCTTGAGCACGGATGGAGGTGACAAGCCTGCCATCATTGATCTTGGGTAACAACCCTAAATCATATTAAAATATATCTTGGGCTAATGCCAATACCAGTGAAGATGATATTTTCAGACCTAACCATGTTTAATAGAAATCCTATAACACGAACTATACAATCACGAAAATGGGAGATCCGCATTGTCAGCTTTTGTAATCACCATCTGCAGTTAGCCTTTCAAATTCTCATGTGATTACAATTCATTACAATATAAGCATGGTTAGCTTTGCCCTGATTTAACTCATTGAGGATTTTGCACGCTATCATGAGCAAAAGTCCTCCTCATGTTTATGGCTCCAACTCCAATCAGATCCATTACGGCCTCTTTTTGGATGACCACAAAACCATTCTAATTCATTTTTGCCAGAAGAGCTGAGAGTTATTTTTCAGATGGTTTCAGCTGTGTGGAAAGAAATGATTAAAAAAAGGTAAAAGGATGCCATCAAAACAGGCTTTAGTTAAGCTTTACAATGTTGCTTCACTCTATTTGAAGGTAACAATGACCATGTGCAACTCCTTCCATTAGTTTTCAACAATAGAGAAAGATAACTCCAGTTTTGTGGTTTTCTCACAGAAGTTAAATGAAGAAACCCCCCCTGTTGATCATGTGGCTTATGGAATTATATATATGGTGTTAGGTGCTCGTAGGTGTTTATTGATGTTTTGATTACTTTCTTGCCATTGAAGGTATTTGTGGAGTGAGACACTGGACTTCATCAATGAATACATCTTCTATTGATGCTGAGGTGGGGGAAAAAACTCAAATGTTTGGAATGAGTACCAGGGGGAAAGCATCTCAGGAGTTTTCTCCTTAGTCGTCAGAAAGAGCAGAACAGCTTCAAGCAACCATCTAAATGACACAGAGGTCAGAACAAGTCTTCAAGGCTAAGAATCCATGGGGTAGTGATCATGGATAGAATAAGGTGGTTGCTAGGAATATGTGTACTACATGCATCAAAATATTAGATCAACTTATCAATGTGCTCACTCTCTCTTGGGAGAGATTTGCAAGTATGTTTTCCAATTGAGTGTCATTGATATCCATGCTCCAAGTCTCCAACTTGAAGCGGGAGTGTAACTATGCATTGTAAGTATCATTAAGGGCGGTATATGCATGATGTTTATTTCGTCTCTTTCTTGTAGTATCCATTTAGGGCCTGTTTGGATTGAGGGAAAACATAGAAAAACTAAGGAAAGCAAACAATTCTCCTTTGACGTGACATTTCCAGGGTTGAGAAACATAAAAAAACAAAGGACTTCAGCCATTGGTGTAAAATATTGAATAAACAGATAATCAAAAAGAGCCAATTCTTGTTAGTGCTCTCCAATTTCCATCTTCTTTCAAAACAATCAATAAAGGACTCACATTGAAGAATGGATTCAGACTAGGCGCAAGAAGCGGGATAGAAGAAAGGGGAGCAACAAATATGACACCTTGCCAACCCTCTTCATCAAGGGTTACCCTGAAGGCTAGCTCCCCATAAATCTCTCCAGGATTTTTGGGAGAGCAGGGGCGGTGATGGATGTGATTATGCCTAGAGACAGAGGCAATGGACAGTACCATGGCTTTGCCCTCATCAGGATGAGCTTGGAGGATGAATTGTCTCAAGCTGTCTTGATGCTGCATGGAGTGAGTTTTGTGGGGAAGAAACTGCCCGTGCAAAGAGCGAGGTTTGGACCAGATAGGAATTCTAGAAAGAACGTGGGTTCAGCAAAATCGGGAAATCCGACTCTACTGGATTCAAATCCAGCAATCCACACAACCATCCCTACGACCACCTCATATCGGGATGCGCTCGTGAATCCGATACGAGTCATGCGACATATTCACAAATCGGCAGGATCAAGCACAAGGATGGAGATGACTTCCCCTAAGGAAAAGGAGATCCCATACACCATACAGATAGAGAAAGAAGAACTGCACAGAGCGAAAGATGCTCTGAAAGACACGGTGGTGTTCATGGTTCACGATGAAGCATCCATACCTCAAATCAGAGCTTGGATTGACGAATGTACAAGAATCCGGCTAGCCATGTATACCATGTGACCAATAGGCTATAATGAAATATGGGTGAAAGGCAGTCCGGGAGTGAACCTCGATCCGCTGATCATGGCGGGTGCGATTCACAAATATGGCCCTGTCATGGGCATAAAAAGTTGGAACGAGTTCTTCGCGTTTGGCATGGACTCTTGGATTCTCATATGGGGAATCCCACTGGAATTTTGGAATGATGAATTTTTCATCATTGTTGCAGCGACCCTGGGAACCTTAATAGAGCTTGACCTGAAGAAGAAGTTGGGAGTCGAGATGGGGGTGATTAGAATCCAGGTTAGAAGAAGGAAGGATTGTAACTTCCAAAACATATCACTGTATGCGTTGACGACAGGGAGATTGAACTTCCGATCCATGTGGAAGCTCCGAACTCCCCTCTCTCGCGATGGGGAGACCTATGGTGCTACAGAGAGCCTCCGTAGACGCCAGCGACTCTCAGCAACGAAGGGAGGAAGGTGTAGATGGCCGGTAAACATGCGGAGCACCCAATCGCCACAGCGAGATAGATGGTGACCATCAATGCTCTATCAGTGCATCGGCTCAGATCCAACCACGTGGCGGCCTCTCAGTCATTTGCGACCTCGCGATGAGGATCTTGTCAGTATGTTGGGTTCGAGAGAACCACACGGTAGCATTTCCGACGCCCTCTGACCTCGTGATGGGAACCTTGTCAGTAGGACGGGCTCGAGAGAGACGCATGGTGGCTCGGTAGTTGAAACGCACCATCGAGATGACCATCTCGCAAGCACGCAGGGTCCACATGAACTACGTGGTGGCAACTCAGATAATCGCCGTCCGCGAGATGAAGAATACGGCCACCTGTTGAAGGAGGTGGTGACACATGTAGCTACAGCTGACAAGTCGACCTTGGTTACAGCAATTCGACAGCGCCCCTCAGTAAATACAGCGACGCGTGGCGGTTCGACTTCTCGAGCTCTGAGGAGCCTCGGATCTGAACCATCTTATAAGCCGGGCCCGAAGTTAAACCCGAGGGCGCTAGCAATTTCGAATAACGATCCGACTGTGATGTCAAGTTCAGGTCCGGACTTGCAGCATAAGGCAACCTCGGAACCTAATATATTAGATCTAAACCTTACACCTGTCCCATACCTGAAAACCATCAGTCGAAAAGTGCCTTCATCCAGCCATCTAGACAACTGGGTCCCTGAGATCTTACTACCATCAGAAGACACGATACAGCAGATGGGTCCGCGGTATTTGTTTAACAACAAACAAATAGGGGACTCTTAGCAAGAAGGCACGAATCTGCACCTGCAAATCATCCCGTTCGAAGATCCAATCGAAGATCAGACGCTCGAGGAAGAATTGTCCTCACATCTGGAGTCCCCAACATCTATACCAACCCCCCAGTCTGACCACTTCTCATCTTCATATATGGGTTCCGATCTTAACCTTCTATCCCTATTCCAAGATACATCAGGTGAAGAGGTCATCATTGCAAAACCCCACCAAACCAGAGTGGGGAGCTCTGTTGCGCCCGGAACTCTCGACAACAAGCTCATTGATGAAGAGTAGAGAGCAACCTTAGTCAAGACTATTCACAGGAAGAAGTGGATTCGTGACGCTATGGGACATGTCGGGAGATTCCTCGGACTGACGTTTAGCGACTGCCCAGAGGATTTTCTCGCCCTTTTTCAGTGCGTAGAAGCTCGTGGCAGACCTCTGGACCCCATGAGATCACCTCACAAATGAGCTCCAAGGTCAAGAAGCAACACGGAACTACAACAACTAGTTATGAGCTTAGGAGGAAACGCCAATTCTATTATCGAAGAAGGTAGAAAGGGATCACGGGACAGCTCAGTTCACATATGAAGTTGGTCTCTTGGAACGTGCGGGGTGTGGAGCGAAGCAAAAAAGAAGACTAATCAAGAATTCTTGTAGTAGATGCAACCCCCAGATCATATGCCTTCAGGAGACCAAAGTAAAATACTTTGATGATCATCTATTGAAGACGCTGTTGAACACTACGGATGCTCAATGGGGGGCAAAGGACGCTGTAGGCAGTTCAAGGGGTATTCTTCTGGCGTGGAGATCTACACAATGGATGCTCCAAAAGAGTTGGGTCGGGACCTTTTCAGTCACAGTTATCCTCAAAAACAACGCTACGGCTCTCTTTCTTTATCTACTCAGTCTACGGCCTGACCAACAAGGCTTTAAGGGACAATTTCTGGGATGAACTGTCTGATATCAAATCAAGCTTCAATGGCTCCCTCTGTTTCACAGGGGACTTCAACACTATCAGGTTCATTGGACAAAAGTCGATCGGGCTCAAGATAAAGTCTGATATGGTAGCCTTCTCCAACTGGATTGACGACAACGGTCTGGTTGATCTTCCTTTGATCGGTTCCCGATTCACTTGGACTAATGGGAGGCTCTCCCCGATCCTATCCAGATTGGACCGATTCATCCTTTCTCTCAATTGGCTTGACATCCTGCCTTCCTATTCTCAAACTGTCCTCCCCAGGACTACCTCTGATCATTGGCCCCTGCTCCTATCTACGGAGGAGGTAGACTGGGGACCAAAGCCTTTTAGATTTGATATTTCTTGGTTCCATGTTGCAAGCTTTAGGACGATGGTGGTTAAATGGTGGAGGGACTTTCAGACTCACAGTTTTGCTGGCTATAGTTTATGTCACAAGCTTAAGCTCCTGAAAGGAAAACTCAAGCAATGGAACTAGGAGGAACGATACAAAAGAGAAGCGGAGATGGACTCGATCCTAGCTGATCTGAAACAAATTTATACTCGTGCTGAAGACAATCCAATGACGAAGGAGACTCTTTCCAAGAGAAATTTCGTGGAGACAAAAAGCCCGATCCAAATGGATCAAGAAGGTGATAGGAAAACAAGTACTTTCACAATATAACCAGCATGCACGCCAGGGCCAACGGAATCAGCAGCATAGTTGTCGATGGCTATCGGACTGACGACAGAGATAAGAGCACCCGCGAAGCTATCTCCTCCTTCACAATGATGGTTGACCAAACCTCGGCTAGATAATCTATCCTTTCAAAATATCAGTGAAGCAGATGCTACATTCCTGGAATCTCCATTCTCCTTGGAAGAAATCAAGAAGGCCGTGAGCGCATTAGGAGGTGACAAAGCCCCTGGCCCAGACGGCTATCCAATTCAGTTTTACCAAGTTTTCTAGGACCTCCTTCAGGAAGATGTGATGGCCTTCATCAATGAATTTCATGTCAGAGGGAAATTATCAAACAACATTGGGGCGACTTTCATTGCACTAATATCCAAGTTCTTGAGAGCATCAGCATTTAATGAATTCAGACCAATCAGCCTCATTAGAAGCCCATACAAAATTCTGGCTAAGGTTCTCGCTACCCGGTTGCAGAAGGTTATTAGGTTGATTATCACTCCAAATCAATGCGCTTTCATATCGGGCAGACGGATTATCGACGGAGCTCTTATCGCTAACGAGTGCCTCGACTCCAACCATCAATCTAAGAAGAAACACATTTTTTGCAGCCTGAACATTGAGAAGGCGTACGATTATGTTGAATGGGAATTTCTTCTATTGATGCTAAAGCGAATGGGTTTTGGTGAGATTTGGAGGAATTGGATAAAGGAATGCATTAGCTCGGCTTAATTTTCCATTCTCCTAAACGGGTCTCCGAAAGGTTTTTTCAAAAGTTCCCGCAATCTTAGGCAAGGAGACCCACTGTCCCCTTTTTCTCTTTTTGGTCGTTGGCAAGCCTCTGTCCAAGATGCTCCTTAAAGGTCAAGCGGAAGGAATACTCAGAGGTGTGCAGGTGAAAGGGATGCAAAATCCGATATCACATGTGCAATTCGCGGATGATATTCTTATCTTCTCTGAAACAAGCATAGAAATGGTGAACAATCTGCGAACTGCAATTAGATGTTTTGAAGCAGTTGCTGGCCTTAAAGGTGAATATGCTCAAGTCCAAAATTTATGGGGTCAATTTGGATAGCTAGGAAGTCAGCGATCTTGCTGGTGTTATGGGCTGCACCTCGGCGTCCTTTCCAACAACGTATGTAGGCCTCCCTCTGTGCATCAGTTTGCCTAAGAAGCATCATTGGGACAAGGTCATTCACAGATTTCAACACCACCTTGCAGCATGGAAATGTTGATACTTGTCGATTGGAGGGCAGCTTACTCTTATTAAGGCGGCCCTATCCAATCTGCCCACGTACTTCATGTCTTTGTTCCGGTGCCCGGTTACGGTACTAAAATCCATTGATACTCTTAGGCGCAACTTCCTTTGGCGGGCAAGGAAGACAGAAAGAGCTTCAATCTCATGGAATGGAAGCAGGTTTGCAGACACATCAAGGATGGTGGAGCTGGTATAAAGGACTTAAAAATGATGAATCGTGCTCTTCTGGGGAAATGGATTTGGAGGCTTGGCATAGAAAAAGACAGTTTGTGGAACAAAATTATTAAATGCAAGTATGGGAGCTCGGATGGTGGCTGGTGGACTAAAAATTCTTCTTCGTATAGGGCCTCCGCCATCTAGAAGGGTATCCTTCATATGAAGGAAGAGGTCCTCCAAAGGATTGGCTTTGAAGTAGGCAAGGGAGATAGTATTAGTTTCTGGACAAAAACCTGGTTAGGAGACACACCTTTGAAAGACAAGTTCCCCAACATGTTCCGGTTGGCTATGAAGAAAGACAGCTCTATCGCTAAAAATTACTCTATTGAAGCAGACAAAGTGGTGTGGAACATTCAATGCCGTAGGAACTTGGCAGATTGGGAAATCGACGAATTTGTGAAGTTGCTTAACTTCATTCAGCAGGCCTCTCCAAATCAGATGAACCAGGACAATCTCATCTGGAAAGCTGATAGATCCTCAACCTTCTCAGTTGGATCATTATACAATCAGCTTCTTCTTAATCCCAGCAGCGCTATTTCGCATGGCCCCCACTACATATGGAAGTACCCAGCTTCAGGTCTTTGTTTGGTTGGCTGGGAACAAGAAAATCCTAACAGTGGACAATCTTAGAAGAAAAGGAATGATCCTAACCAACGTTTGCATCTGCTGCTTGAAAGCGGAAGTAACAGTGGAGCATTTGCTTATCCACTGCCCATTTGTATCCTCCATTTGGACAGATCTCCTTTCATGTTTCAAGGTTAGTTGGTGTTTTCCCAGAGACGTAGACCTTCTCCTGAAAGCATGGCACGGCATCAGAATAGACAACTTGAAAACCCGGCTGTGGCAGATGGCAATCCTTGCCACATGGTGGCCTGTGTGGACTGAAAGAAATAGCTGATGCTTCCGTAACAAATCAAAGCCCTCTCACTTAGTGGGTTCTAACGTCAAATGTCTCATCGCTGAATGGGCCTCTCATACTGATGTTCTTAAAGATGTAGACTTAGTCTTTTTAGGGGCCTAGTTAGTTTCTGCTCCCTCAGCAAATTCTAGCTCTGTTGTAGTTCCGTTTCTTTCTTTAATATAATCAGTTATCTTTCAAAAAAAAAAAAAAAAAATCAATAAAGGACTCACATCAATAAGGTAGGGAAAACAAGGAACTTCTAAATATTAAAACATGCATGCTCAAGAAGTATACATCAAGATCCTCACCTTGATTTGTCTCCGCAAAAACGTACATTGGAACAAAGTCTTTAAACATATTCAGGGAGTAAGTCTTGGGCATATTGCCACCCTCATTGCCAGCCAATTCCATAGTGAACTGATTATAATTTAAAAATTGCATTAGTGAAGAAGTATGTTGCAGAGTGGATGGACCCCAATCTGAAGCATAAAAGAAATTATTTTATTCAAGTAGATCAAGCATGATATCAAAAATGTAACAACTGATAATAAACAGATGCCACC
Organism: Magnolia kwangsiensis; assembly: GCA_037074715.1. Classification (NCBI taxonomy): domain Eukaryota; kingdom Viridiplantae; phylum Streptophyta; class Magnoliopsida; order Magnoliales; family Magnoliaceae; genus Magnolia; species Magnolia kwangsiensis. The sequence continues at coordinate 58,597,989 of CM073571.1, read as the reverse complement.
TTATTATTAACCAACAAAGAGAGGATGCCAAGTGGCAGCAGAATCTGCAACCTCCTGTGAGCTGTGAAAAACTTGGTGGGGCGATTGCGCTTGTGGGTTCTAGGAGGAACCCTGCGGGTTCTTCCAAGCAGCAGCATTTACTGTGCAAATGTTGGTTCACCTGGTTTGAAGGCATGCACCTTTCTTTTGGCAGGAATGCCACATAGTGGAAGGCACATAGATTGTTTTAAAAATCATCCAATATGAAATGGTATCATCCAAATTATACCGGTTTCAATACGTAATAAAATGAGTCATCAGACTTATACAAGAACAAAAATGGCACCAAAACCGTCTGATGCATGACCGAAATGGATGAGTTAAGGAGAGTCCTACTGGTTCAGTCCCCAAGCAAGTCACACTCCAAAACTGCTATTTAAATCAGAAAGGGTAGGCGCAATCAGGGAATGCCTTGCACCCTTGACCAGGGCTCCGGTCCTTTAGTATGAATTTTCACACTTCGGCAAAGCCAAAATAAATATTTTTCTTCTACCTACCCTATTGATCGCATTGTTTCATATGAAGTTCTTTCCTCTTGGTACGGGAACATTTTTCAGTTATCCTAGTAAGTAGTAACATCCCAAGATACAATGAGAAGTCCCAAGAGACTATGAGAAGCTCCTGCTCATCCTCATGAAAGTGCTGTAAAACATGAACACTCTCTCTTGAGGTAATTTTCTGAATACCACGCATGGAAGCAAACAAGGGAGAAGTTTTTTTTTAAGCAGGAAAAAAAAAACAAACAAACAAACAAAACAAAACAAAAAGAAGAAGAAAGAAAGAAAGAAAGAAAGGATCTTGGGAAGCTTGGGATGGAACTCTCAAATTGGATGAGGAGGTCAATATGATCAAGCAAATGGATCATCGCGAGGTAAATAGGAGATACTGTCAGAAATGGATCACGGTGAATTTTTTAAAAAGAAAAAATCCAAAAAAAAGGGGCAGAAAAATTGAAATATAGAGAAGATTCCAAATACATATTCTTTGGTTGTTTTGAATATGTTTAGGATGTTGTCATGGTCCACTCTTTGATAAGAATGTTGTCACAACCTATCTGATGATTTTAATTACCTAACAAACTTACATTGGCAGTAAAACTCCTATATTTAATTTCCTAAATATCTAATATCAATGATTTAGTGTATATTCCAACCATCCACATGCAAAACAGAAAAAAAAAAAAAAAAAAGAAGGAATTTTGGTGAATGTTTCAAACTGACAGTATTCATTCCAGAAGTTAGACGAAAATAAAAAATAAGAAAATTATAGAAAATTAGATGAACAAATCTAATCTAATGCATGCATGTATAGATGTAAAGAGTCTACATGTATTCCCACCACCCACACTCAAACAAAAAATAATAATAATAAATAAATAAATATCATATTTTGCTGAATTTTTCAAACCAACACTACTCATTCTAGAAATTGACCAAAAATAAAATAATAAGGAAAAAAAAAAAAAAAACAGAAAATGAGATGAACAAATCTTAAAAAGCCTACAAGTTTTCCAACCATCCACATTTAAAAAATAAAAAAATGAATTTTGGTGAATTTTTCAAACCGACACTATTCATTCCCAAAATTAACCACAAAAGGAAAAAAAATAAAAATCAGATGAACGAATATAATCTAATGCATGCATGTGTAAGATGTAAAGAGTCCATCAAGGTATTATCGGTTTGGTTCAATTTAATGTACCACGTGTACAGTTTCTGAGTGCAAGTTTATCAAGCGTCATATGCCTCCAAAGTGTAATATTAAATCTCTTTGAAAAGCTTGGCTACAAGAAGGACAAAAATCACCGCTCTATTACTTCTCTTTTGAAGTGACAAAAGAGAGTAAGAGGGAGGGAGAGAGCAAGCGAGAGAGAGAGAGAGAGAGAGAGAGTAATGCAGGACCATTTTCACATCGGGCTTGAGTGGGGTGGCCTGTGAGATGCGGGGGCACACTCGGAGTGGGCGGCCCATGTGAGGCAGGTGGCTCGTGTGTAGGGGTGTACACGAACCAAGTTAGCTCGATTAGCTCGCTCAACTTGACTCGAAAAAGCTCAAATCAACTCGGTTCAAAGCTAAGTTCGAGCCAAGTCGAGCTGATTTTTTGAGCTCGAAAAAATTTTCAAACCGAGTTTGAGCTTGCCCGAGCTCAACTCAACTCGGATCGAACCCCAACTCGAATCGAACTCGGATAGAACTAGTTCGATGACTTGGTTACTTTGATATTGATGTTGCTCACCAAGTGTTTGATGAAATGACTCAACAAAGTGTCGACTAGTGGCGAGGAAGGTATGTATATGAGACAAATACCATTTTTCCTTGATTTTGATGTTGCCTATAAGGTGTTTGATGAAGTATTTGTTGTTGTTTTACATATAGTGAGAAACTGAAAGTGTCATGCATGTGTTTGTGAAAATGCCGTAGAGGCTCGATTTTGGCTCGAACTAGCCCAAGCTGCTAACCGAACCAAGCCAAGTTGGCCAGTCAAGCTCGAGGACCGAGCCAAGCCAAGTTCGAGCTAGGGTCAGCTAGTGGCCGAGCTGAGTCAAGCTGAGGCCAGCTCGACTCGGTGTACACCCCTACTCGTGTGAGACGGAACCTATATGATTTGGGGCCCACGAGGGGGGTTCGGCCGAGGACTTAACCCATGGATGTGGGGTCTAGGCTATAAGATAAAGGAATTAATTCATCATGCTCTATCAGTTCAAGCTTTTAGAGCAAGTGGTTAATTGTCCTACACACACACACACACACACACAGATCGCAGAGGAGAGGTGAATAGGAGGAGGAAAAGAAGGAGAATCCCATCCTAATGATCCCAAGTATGCATGATTGTTTTCTTGAAGAAGAATAAGAGGGGGAGGAGAAGGAGAGTCCCATCCTAATTCTCAGGTACACAAGTTTTCTTTTTCCTTCAGAGAAGTTTTTTGTTAACTGTTGTGCAAGGGGGCCGCTACGCCCAAATTTTTAGGGGTACCCGTTACACCCCTGTATCGCATACCGATGCCGTTACATAACAATTGTTACGACCGTTACATAATCGATTCAGCATACCTTGATTGGCATATTGATCCAATTTGAAGAGGATGATTATAAACGATATGTTAGAGAGTAGATGGCTTTGCATCATTCCTTCATGATCTAGGCATAGTATTGTAGATACATGGAGCAGCAGTGTTATGGCCACCCTAGTGGGAACATTGATAATGACTTTGAGATGCCTCGTAACCAATGTTGTCGAATCGCATATGCCTATGCGCATATGCGAGCATATGTGATCATACAATCGCATATGCAACCACATTTTTTTTCAAAAAAATTGTAATATATATATATATATATATATATATATATATATATATATATATTAATTACAGCAACTTGAACAAATCCAACATGGATAAAATTATATTTGTGAGAAGATTGAAGAAGTTCTCGAGTAGAAAATAGATCCATATTTTCACTTAAGTGAGAAATGGGTCTTGTTTGTTCTACAGTTTAGATGATGAAATCTGATTCAAGAGATTCATCATTTTGAAAAGAGCCTTCTCGAAAAATTTCTTCAATGGAAACTTTTGGAATATACCAATTTTGAAGAGATTGTTCTATATCAGAATATCGTATCTCTTCTAAATTTTTAATTGACAGTTTCAGCATCAGCTGTTGTAGCTATATTTGTTGATTCTATTGAAAATTTTGCAGAATCAAATTTACTTTGGGTAGAAAACCAGTTGGTTACTTTGGAAATAACATCTTTGGAATGTTTGGCAGAGTTTTGGCCGACAGAACTGTTAGATTTGTCTAATTTTTTGGCAGATCTTTCTAAAACAGATCTCCTTCCTGGATCCATATTTACTAAATTAAAATTAATAAGAGTTGCTTGTCAATAATAGAATTTCTAAATAAAGGCCTGACGCACCACTAGCTAACGACAACAGGGTATTACGACAAGGGAGCCTCGGACCTCTTCATAACTTTAATTTGTAAATAGAAAAACAGAAATTAAATCTACTGTAAAGAGATTTACCAAAATAGTAAAGAAATCTAATAGATCTAACCTATAAAATAGAAATGCAACAAACAACTGTAATAAATAAGAAAACTGCTTACAAGGTAGCTTTGATACCAATTCTTCCAAGATCGGCTTGTAGGCAGCAACAAGAAATAAGAGAAAGGAAAGAGCAGACACTAGCTTGTTATTCAAGCTCTCCCTACAACTAAACTTCTGAATTCGTTAGTCGAACTCTGTCTAAAACAAAAGAAAGCATCTCTTTAAATAGGGAGTTACAAACACTATTACAAAGGACTGTACAAAAATGGTGACTACAATCTGTGCGCAAACAGTACCCAGTTTGGCAACTATTTGGCAACTGTGCGATTTTACTGTATGGTTTTTACTATTTGCTACAGTAAAAGTGCGACAGTGTTTGGCGTTTGTGATTATTGGATTCATCTGGCTTTGTGGTTTTGGCGGTACTTCTTCGGTCAGTGCTTAGGCGGCTTCGACTTGAATTTGACTTCAATTTGGCGTAACTTTGGCTTGAATTTTGGCGGAGGCTTTTGGCAGTGTTGCTTTAGAAGAAAACATCATCATCATCCTGATTATTTTCAGGAACAGTTGTAGATGATCTTTCAGATTCAAGATACGTAGATCCATGTCGACTGGAGACTTGATCTTGAAGGGCAATGAAAGCAGATTTGAGTTCTGTTAATTCTTGCTTTAGTTTGGCAGTTTCATCTGGTTTTGAAGAGAGGACTTCTTTAAAAGATTTTGGCATTTCTCTTTTGGCCAATGACTATTTTTTTGTTGCTTCGAGAACAATGGCGCAATCAAATTTGTTCTGTCATTTGATGTAAGTGAATTGAAAAAGAACTTTGGCATTTTGGTATTCAGAGGGTAGAACCTCGTACTTCCATTTAAGAATCCATGGAAGTCCATATTTGGCAAAGTATTGCATAACAAAATGACCTGGAAACTCCAGATTTTGCATTTTTTCGATTTTAGCATAATGAGAGAGGAGTTCATTTGGCAAGATTGAAAAGTGGCCTCCAAATAGAGTCTACCATTGAGTACAAAACCAAGGCAGAATTTCTTTGGAATATGGTCTACAAAAATTTAAAAACCATGAGTGGTTGTTTTCTAAATTTTGGAAAAGGAGAGCATATTTCCATGCTACCATGTAGTTTCAATAGGAAACTGGATGAGACTGACTATTAGGACTTTGGACATTTTGGAATTGGGAAATATCTCTTTCCCAATTCCAAAATGTCCAAAGTCCTAATGGTCAGTCCAAAGTCAAAGCCACCTAAGCACCAACAGAAGAAGCACTGCCAAAACAACAAAGTCAGATGAATCCAATCAATACAAACTCTAAAACACTGTCGTACTTTTATTGTTAACTTTTACTGCAGCAAATAGTAAAAACCATACAGTAAAACCGCACAATTGTACCCGTTATTTTTGTATAGTCCTTCGTAATAGTGTTTGTAACTCCCTATCTAAAGAGATGTTTTTTTTTTACTTTAGACTAGAGAATTCAGAAGTTTAGTCCTAAAGAGAGCTTGAATAGCAAACGAGTATCTGCTCTTTCCTTTCTCTTGTTTCTTGTTGCTGCCTACAAGCCAATCTTAGAAGAATTGGTATCGAAGCCACCTTGTAAGCAGTTTTCTTATGTATTACAGTTGTTTGTTGCATTTCTATTTTATAGGTCAGATCTATTAAGTTTCTTTGCTTTTTTGGTAAATCTCTTTGCAGTAGATTTAATTTCTGTTTTTCTATTTACAAATTAAAGTTAAGAAGAGGTCCGAGGCTCTCTTGTCGTAATACCCTATTGTCGTTAGCCAGTGGTGCGTCAGGCCTTTATTGGAAAATTCTATTATTAACAAGCCACTCTTATTAATTTTAATTTAGTAAATATGGATCCAGGAAGGAGATCTGTTTCAGAAAGATCTGCCAAAAAATTAGACAAATCTAACAGTTCTGTCAGCCGAGTTCTGTTAGCCAAAACTCTGCCAAACATTCCAAAGATATTATTTCCAAAGTAACCAACTGGTTTTCTACCCAAAGTAATTTTGATTCTACAAAATCTTAAATAGAATCAACAAGTATAGCTACAGCAGTTGATGCTGAAATTATGTCAATTAAAAATGTAGAAAAGATACGCTATTCTGATATAGAACAATCTCTTCAAAATTGGAATATTCCAAAAGTTCTCACTAAAGAAATTTAACGAGAAGGCTCTTTCCAAAATGATGAATCTCTTGAATCAGATTTCATCATCAAAACTGTAAAACAAACAAAACTCATTTCTCACTTAAGTGAAGATATGAATCTATTCTCTACTCGAGAACTTCTTCAATCTTCTTACAAATATAATTTTATACATGTTGGATTTGTTCAAGTTGTTGTAAAACCTTTAACTCGATTGGGTTTACAAGCTGCTGCTCTTATCACTCTGTGAGACGAGATTTAAAAAACTTAAAGATTCTCTGATTAGAATGATTGAGGCCAATCTTAGTGATGGTCCAGCCTTTTTCAATTGTATTCCAAATTTTTGTCTTCCTGACAGACAAACATTTGTCTAAATTCCTTCGATTAGGAATTTATATAAAAGGTTTTGATATGTTCCTAGGTAGCGAAAATATTGCAATAACTTATCGTATATATTATAAACTGATGAAAACAGTTACACCTGGAACAGTTTATGAAGGCCAAATCAAAGGTTTAACTACCTTACTGATGACAAATCTTACTCATAATGTCATCACACCAAAAAGAATCATTTGGGACGATGTCAATCTTTCCAATTGGCATCTTGAAGATGCTCAAGATAAACTTCCAAAAGAATCAACAGAACCAGAAATTATTCAAACGAACAAAGATGGATCTGTTGATATTCTCTTTGCCGAATATACTCAACCTGAATCAAGTTCCTTCCAAACATTGCCAAATCAAAATCTTCCAAAAACTGTTCCAACACGTCTTCAGCCCTCAATATCAACGACAAGAAGACGATTATAATCCCTCTGAAAGTGACTTCCTCCCGCAGGTCAATATGATTTCTGATACCTGCCTCCAAAATCAACCCGAGTCCTTTACCATAGATACTGAATATCTAATAAAGGATTTCCACAAACATCCATTAACAAAATGGTACTTCCAAAATATTTCTGACCCTATTAAAAAGGATCTCAAAGAAAAATGGTATCTTCAAATGAACCAAAATCAGATTACCATTCCCTTTTTCACTTGGTTTAAAACCTTTAGTGAAATCCCGCCTAATAGTCCAAAAGAAATTTTTATGCTTAGAGATCTCACACGAAAATGGGAATCTCAAGTTGGAACTCAAATAAGCCAAAATTTTTCTCCTTTTCAACCCATAAAAATCCCAAGAACAACAACCTCTCTCTCTCTCTCTCTCTCTCTCTCTCTCTCTCTCTCTCTCTCTCTCTCTCTCTCTCTCTCTCTATATATATATATATATATATATATATATATATTAGAAATTAAGGGAAACTTTTCTAAGTTAATAAATAACTAATTTTACATATTTAAAATACATTTGAGAAAAATAAAATTAATTAAACATCAAGTCATCAACATTCAACAATATAGTTAACGCGTAAGAAGTAACAATAAAATCAACAAGCTATTCATTTATTATCATAGAAAATCAACAAGCTATCTTCCTTGAAACTTGAAAGCACTTAAATATTGATCTTCCAAACTTCCAAGAGAGAGGGAATGTAGGGGAGAGGGAGAGAGAGAGATTAAGAACACTTAGAAGTAGGAAATGTAAGAGAGAGAGAGAGAGAGAGAGAGAGAGAGAGATTAAGAACACTTAGAAGTAGGAAATGTAAGAGAGAGAGAGAGAGATTAAGAACACTTAGAAGTAGGAAACGTAAGAGAGAGAGAGAGAGATTAAGACCACTTGGAATTAAGAAATGTAGGAGAAGAAGAGAGTAAGAGAGTTTTAGGGTGAGAATATTTTTTTTTTAAAGGCAACAGAACAGAAATTCATTAAAAAGAAGAGAAACTACAAAAGAAAGAGAGCAAAAGAACAAAACAAACAAAGAGAACAGACAGCAAGACTGCTGAGATAGCAGACACGCCTTAGCAACCTAAAAAACTAAAATCGAAATTAGCCAAATCCCTCACATTAGCAGCCCATTTTATAACCATTTTCTTAGCCCTAGCCCCCACAGCAATAACCTGGGAAGATTTATCATTAAAACATCTATCGTTTCTCTCAGTCCAAATGGCCCACCAGAAAGCGAGAATCGCCATGCGCCAAATAACAGTTTTAAGCTTTCCAAACTGAGGCCAACGCCAAGCCGCAAGGAGGTCCACAACAGTTTCAAGATTGCACCAGTAGATCGAAAACCTGTAGTAAATATCTGTCCACAAAGGGGAGAAGAAGGGGCAATGGACCAGAAGATGATCTACCGATTCAGTGTCCCGCATACAGCACACACAAATATTCACTACCTGCAGCCCTCGTTTGATCAGATTATCGACCGTAAGGATTCTATTCCGACCCACAAGCCATCCGAAACAAAGGAACTTAGGAGGAGCCAAATATTTCTAGAGATAAGGATTGGCCTGGCAAAGAGGGGGAGCAGGAGGGAGAACGAAATTAATGTTTTGGGGTGAGAATATTGCAAATGGAGGAGGTCTAGAAGCCTTTTTTATAGGCAAAAAAATAAATTTAAAAAAATAAAAAAATGCAACAAATAAAAATAAAAAAATTAATGTGCCATGGCCAATATGCAATCGCGTATTTTTGCATATGTGATATGATCGCTGCGATTTGCATATGGATATGCACATATGCGAACTGCATATGCGCCCGCACATGTCATCATTGCTTGTAACTATATGTGGTTTGAGGCAAAGGTATATCTTTTGTTCTCTTTAGTCTTAAGTAGTATTTTTGTGTTTTATTATTTATATTATATGATATTTGAATGATATGAACTCGTTTTGGTTTATGACTGCATCACTTATGCAAACAGCGCATTGTTTAGGCTCCATACAATGGAAACTTATTGAGCATACTTTTTTTCTTCTTTTTTTTTTTCCTTTTTTTTTTGAGTTCTGTGTAATCTTGTCTTTTTAATCATCTCCTAAAGTTTCAGTGAAAAAATCATTCATTTTCCCAATGTTTCCCTCAGCTAGCGATACATTCCATGATACATGCAATATCTCCCATAAAATACCAATACATTTCCATATCCAAGGGTGCGATACGGGCATCACTCTATTGAACAAATGACTGACCTTGTTCTCGAACTTATCTAGAATAAACATCTAAAGACTATCAGGTTACATCCATAAGGTTTCAATTTTCCCTTTCAACAAACCCATTTCATAAAGGTGCGTGATGACAAGAACACTTCTGATCAATAATTTAAAAATGAATCTATTTCAATCATTTACCAGATTAACCTAAAACCATTTCCTGAACCAAGTTAAAACCATTTGACTAAAATATTTAATGGTAAGGAAAGCTGAAATTAGGAAGAATCTAGAAGATCTTAGTTGTAATAAGTCTACCATGAGCCTATTTTCTGGATGTGATGAACTTTAGAAAGACTCAGTATGCTAGCAATTCGAGTTAGGAATGGTTTCAACTTACAAAGTTGGGTTTTGAATTGTTTCGGTGATAACAAAGCATAGGACTAAGTGGACAGGCAGTAACGAATTAAAAGATTGTTTTTATTTATAATTATTAATTTTGAGTTCTTAATCATAGCTTTGCACTATGTAGCTAAAAATTCAGCCCCAATAATATCCTGTTCTCTCTTCTTGTTTTGTGGAATTGTCATTGCCATTGGGGATTGTGAAATCCATTGTGAGGATTCACCTCTTCTTCCTATGCACACAAAGGACCATCAAGCAGTTCTACAATAGATGATCTTATTATCCAATGACATCGATAATGGCACCACCGCTACATCCACAATCTCTCCATCCTTTCCTTCTCATTTTCTTTGTTTTATTTCTTCTTCTTTCATTCAAATTGAAGCCAAAACTCTATTGGACATGATGATCCAATGACATCAAAAGAGGCACTGCCACAGCCGCAATCCCTCCACCATTTCTCTTCCTTTTCTTTCTTTTATGTCCTTACTCTTTAATTCAAATCATTGCCAAAACTCTACCAAAATTCACTACTAAAACTCGTCAAGCAAAATGACCCAAAAGACTCAGCCAAGAAGCGCAAAGACTCTGTCAACCCAACTCATCAATACTCGAGAACGGCACGGGTGGTTGGTTAGGGCAGGTTGTCCAATCTGGCCAGATCAGCCGTGATTGCTACATGTCGATATAAGGTACCAAGAGAAATCCCTACATCGAATCATCTTACATTCGAGACTAGTAGAATTAGGGTTTCAAGAAGATAGTGGCAGTAGAGAGAGAGAGAAGGGTGGTAGAACCTGAACGGAAGAAGAGTCTTCGGGGCGGAGGGGATCGACGGAGAGGACGACCTTAGCGAGGGGGGGAAGGTGAGAGGAGTCAGAGGTGTGGGCCCGAGCCTGGGCCTGCCATGACTGGGACACCACGAGCGGGCACTTCATCAACCACACAGATTTCTCCGCCTTCCCCGTCTCCAAATTGCTGCTCCATTGATCTTCTTGATGCTGAGATGCCATCTCTCTCTCCCTCCCTCTCTATCTCTGTCTGCAGAAAAAATCTCTCGCTCTCCCTCTCTCCCTCTCTCTCTCTCTCTGAATAAAACAAGGACCGGAAATAGCGTGCAGCCACCGGACGCGGATTGGGCGGCGCGGTGACCCGCCGCCACCGACATATGGTAACCGGGTTTTGTGGGGCCCACCGTTATGTATATGTTTTATCCACACCGTCCATCCATTTTTCCAGCTCATTTTATTAAATGTTACCAAAGTTTAAGCATTCAAAAGCTCAAGTGGACCACACCACATGAAGCCGTGTGGATTAACGTATGCTGTTGAATACTTCTCATGGGCCGTAAGTTTTGGAAGCAGATTGGCTGGTGTACCACACACCACCGACCTGGCTGATGTGTGGACGTCACCAAGTTTTGTGGGTTCAATCATGAGGTATGTGTTATATCCAAACCGTCTGTCCATTTGGTGAGCCGGTCACAAGGCTTGAGCTTAAAAATAAGATAGATACAAAGATTAGGTCGACCACACTTCAAAAAATATGGCTGATTGAACGTCTACCATTAAAATCCTTTTGGAATTACATAGTTTTAAATTAATATAAAATTTGATTTTCCTCTTCATTGTATGACTTTATTAACGGATTAAGTGGAAAATAATCAATATGGTGAACCCTATGAATATTTTAATGATGAGACTCATTATCCCACTGTTATTTATAGTGTGGTCCAATCGAGCTTTGGATATACCTCATTTTTTACATTATCCTTTAAAATGATCTCGCCAAATGTATAGACCGTGTAGATATAATAAATACATTACTGCAAAGTCCATGTAACTTCTGATCTTCTTTGAACCGTTCGGAGGAGGGAACGCCAGCGCTGGTCTTCGCACGACACGTCCCTACACTGGGCTAGTGGTGTGTGGGACACCAGCCGCACGCGGTTTGCGTCCTACCCCGCCTAGGTAAGCCCACCGTGATGTATCTGTTTATCCACGCCGTACATTCCTTTTCTCATATCATTTTAAGATATTAGCATAAAAATTAGGTAGACCACCAAGTGTGTAACCTTAATTATGTTAGGCTAAAATTAACTACATCTGCTATTCTTGTTGACTTTATGTTTAGAAATACGGTAACAAACCGTTTCCATCGGTAGTGAATCATGATGGGTATGATTTTTGGGCCACAAGCTTATTTCTTTTTGTATGGAATCAAATGGATGCAGGGGATTCCATTTAATTATTATGGTGAGCCATACAAAAATTAAAATCAAGGACGGATGTCTCTTTCCTAACTATTTCATTTAGCATGCATCACTGTATTCACATGTTAGTATGGTTTTTTGTGTCTAGGCCTGATACTGGAATAAATATCTCATGGGCTGATTGTATCTTAAATAGACATCAGTGCGGTAGTGCCTGTATCTCTCCCTACTATTCCTTTTTTTTTTTTAAGATTGGTTGGTACTTAATTTTTGGTGAGGCCCACCTTGACATGTATGCAAAATTCACTCCAGCCATTGGATGAAAAATCCCACTTTGGAACCAAGGCAAAAAAATATAGTTGACTTGGTGATTCAAGTTGTCCACACCAAAGAAAACAGTTGGAAGACAAACGTCCACCCTTGATTTTTATAGGGCTCACCGTGATTATTATATGAAATCCACTCCGATGATATGCCCAAAGTTAATCCTAGGGTCTAAAATTTAGACTTGTATGTGATTCAATTGGACCATACCAACGGAAGCATTTACAAGGAGATCATCACCCTACACATTGTTGCCAGTTACTTAGTCCACTTAAATCACGTGTAGAGATGATTTTTATCCTCTTGGCCTAGCATAGGGTGATGAACTTGGTGGTCGGGTGGATTTTACATAAACATCACAATGAGACCTATGCAACCGACCGTTAAAAGAAATGTAACAAAAGGCAATGGATTGATAACCATATCATTTAATTTGGTAGCTTTTTGAAAATGTTTTTTTAGAAAAGCAACATAATATAAATTTCAAATTATTTAGATAGTTTCTTCATCTAAAAAAAAAATATTTTATTTCCCATTTACTTTTAAGGACCTTGAATTGTAAAGAACTTGTTTTTATGTAATGTTGTTTCTACGACTCATGTGATTTGTGCTCTTTATGACTGAGATATTTCAAATGAAACAAAGTACATAAAATTGTATTTTTAATTTATTCATATTTAGATGATGAATTTTTAAGACAAATAAATTTAAATTGGGTCATGCTTTCCTATATGAATGCATTGATGGAGGAGAGAGATTTATAGTGGATTTGTTTCTATTTAAGAATTGATTTGATTATCTGCAGTTATAGTTTTTCCTTCTTTAGGACCTTTCTAACTATTGGGTGCTAAAATAAGTTATTCTATTATTAGCATCTTATATTCATTGTAATTATATATTGTTGTTGTAATCTATCCCGTGACCATGAATAATAATATCTCCCGTTATCTTCTCTTGTGCACGTAGGATTGCTACACTAGAAGCCGAAGCACGTAAATATGTGTGTATTTTATTTTTTGCTATATTTTTTCTTATTTGCAATATAGTATCAAAGTGGAACATATTGTTGTGATCTAATTCATCATCAAGAAATAAGGAAACATGTTGCCTCCTTTTTTTATTTTCTACATAATATATTTTATTGCATGCTTTGTCTCTCTGTTTTTTCTGTTATGATCATTTATCCTTTATCAATGGGTGAATCGGATGCAAATCCTAGTTTGAAGCTTTTGTCAGTCCTCTTGAATGATATTAACTCTGTACCTTGGTCAAGGGCTTTAACTTTATCTCTTGGTGGCAAGAAAAAATTGGGTTTCATCAATGGAACAAAAATTTGTCCTGTATCTATTGATACAAAACATGAAGATTGGATCTCTAGTAATCAATTTGTTAGATCTTAGATTCTTAATTCGATGAAACTCCATATTGCTGAAATTTTTACCTTCTCTAAATCTGCAAATGAGTTATGAGATTCAATAGCAAATTTATATGGCAGTCAAAGTAATGTTGCTCGTATTTTTTAAACTTAAACTCGAGATTGTTGCAACACAAAAATGTGAAAAAATGTTCAATGAACATCTTGGGAATCTGAAAATGATGTGGGACGAATTGAACATGTATCGCCCATATACTACTAATGTAAAAAATCTTCTGAAAATAGATGGAGAAGATAAAATTTTCTTATTGCTCGGTAGCCTGAAGCCTGAATATGAAAATATCAGGAGTAATATTCTTATGGATACTACGCTTCCTTCTTTTTCCAATATTTGTGTTATTATTCAACGTGAATAAACTTGGAAGAATGCTATGAATTCCGAGCAAAAATCTTCATCTAAGAAAGTTGAATCGAATGCTCTTTTAATTGAGAAAGATGATAAAAGAAAACCGGTACCGAAAAAGGAAAAAAATACTTATGGAAATAAGGGCAGAAAAGAGCCTTACCATTGTGATCATTGTGGTAAAAATGGGCAAGCCAAGGATCGATGCTGGGAATTATATCATCACCTCAAATCGAACCTTGACAAGAATGAGAAAGATCATGTTGCAAAAGCCCATACATCAATCTCAATTAATCAGTTAAGTTATCTTCTTCAACAAATCAGCAAGTCCATATCTTCTAAACAAGGTGATTTTGCCTCTACCCATGCTTCAGGTAATTTGCAAGCTTACCTCACCTCATCTTCTAAAATTAATTATAGATTATTGATTCTTGAGTCATTGATCATATGGCCAATAGTCCTTCTATGCATAATTTTATTCCTAAGTCTAATAAGCATGATGTTTCCATTACTAATGGGATTACGATTCATGTATTAGGGGGTGGCAAAATTAACTTATTTCCAAACAGTCTTACTTTCGATGCCCTTGTTTTTCCATTTTTCTAGTCCAACTCCTTTATGTTGGAAAAATTACTAATTCTTTGAACTGTGACGCTACTTTCTCCCCTACTTCTATCATCTTTTAGGATCTAGAGTCGAAGAAGACGATTGGTGAAGGAACTTATTCACATGGATTGTACTTGCTAAATCTCACTAATAAGGCATATTATATCAGTGGCCTGGTAGAAAGTCACATCTTACATAAACGGATTGAACATCCCTCCATTCATATTTTGGCGAGACTTTTCCCTTATATTTCGGTTGAATCTAGTGTATGTGATGTCTGTTAAATTTCTAAATAAACTCGTTTACTATTTATTAGTTCTTTGTCTACGTCTGTTGAGTCCTAGGAACTGATTTATTGTAATTTATGGGGTCCTGCTCCAATTGATTCATATGATGGATATAAATAATTTGTATTATTTATTGATGATCGATCTCGTGCTATATAGTTATACTTACTAAGATTTTTTTTTAAAAAAAAACGAGGTGTTATTTATTTTTAAAGATTTTCATAATATGGTGACTACTCAATTCAGTGTCAAAGTTAAGGTTTTCAGGCCTGACAATGGTAGAGAATATACCAAAGGACTTTATATTCGCAACCAAGGTATTATTCACCAAACTATTTGTGTGGAAACACCACAACAAAATGGGGTGACAGAGAGAAAAAACCAACACATTTTAAAAACCACAAGAGCTCTCATGTTTAAAATGAATGTTCTAAAAAAAGATGGGTCCCATGGAATTTTGACAGCAACATATTTGATTAATCGACGTCCTAGTTGAGTAATCAAATTTAAGTCACCATTGGAAGTCTTAAAGAATCGAAAGCCTAACATATCTCATTTATGGGTGTTTGGTTGTATCTATTATGTGCACCAATAAGCAATCCATCGTGATAAGTTTGATGCTCGATCAAATCGGTGTGTATTTTTTGGGTATTCTTCCACAAAGAAATGGTACATATGTTACGACTTGACATCGCAAAAAATTGTTATTTCTCGTGACATACACTTTATCGAATTTGAATCTTATTTCCAAGCACAAAGTGATTACGGGAATCAGTCCCGAGAGTATTACTTGTATGATTTGGTACCGCTTCCAATAGTAATTGCTGATGTCATTGCCCGAGCTATACCTCCAGAAAATGAAGCAAGTCATACAGTTGAAACAACGGTACTTCAAATAGCAGCACCTCCAACTCAACGAAGATAAAGTAGAGAGACTCATCCTCCAGAAAGATTTTTTTAATTTTACTTACTATGCTATCTCTTATCCTATTCAAGCTTATTTGACTTATGATAATATTACTTAATCTCATTCTGCTTTCTTCAGTGCAGTATCTAATGATCAAGAACCAAAGACTTTTCAAAAAGCTAATTCCAATCTAATTTGGAAAAATGCCATGAAAGAAGAATTGCAGGCACTTGATGAGAATAAAATGTGGAACATTGTTAGATTGCCTCCAGGAAAGAAAATAGTTGAGTATCGTTGGGTATATAAAATAAAATATAAGAGCGATGGAACTGTAGAACGACATAAGGCGAGACTGGTTGCTAGAGGATTTACTCAAACTTATGTAGAAGATTATAAAGAGACATTTGCACCCGTTGCAAAGATGAATACGTGTAACACCCCTTACGTTTCGGTGCTCGAGTGTTACCATGTATGAATGCTAACCTAACTTACTTGAACGTTCACCCTCATTGTAGTATAAATCTGACCGTCAAAAAATAATCCCCACCAACATATCAAACTATCCATTTAATTGATTCTCAAAATAGTCAATCACAACTTTAGAGATACCTAATCTAGGACTTTAATCACTCAGATAGACCAAACAAATTGTTCATTGTAATACTAGGGCTCATATCTTTCGATCTGCCGTCCATCATGCCCATGACATCCCGTAACGTGATTCGCCACTTGATCTTACTAAATAGACAATCTAAGAACTAAATCAAGCATCAAATCCCACTTAGATGGCTCTCATGACTACTGAGACCATAGATGAGTGAATTTGAATCAATCCGCCCATTTAATTATAGAGCGAACATTGCAGTTAACTACAGAGATGTGTGTTTGATTAAAATAACCTAATTGAATGGGTGGATGGAGATATTTGTGAACCGAGCGACTTAAGAATCATGTGAGGTCGTATAGATTAACACCTAATGCCAATTTAACCATTAAATCATTGGTAAGCAATAGTGAAACCACTAAAATCAAGTAGTGTGGCCCACCCGAGTTTCAGATCAACCCCTATATCACACTTGAACATTCTTAAGATCCTTGGGACCCTTTTAACCATTGACGTTCGAATTCAAGACGACCCGATCGTCGGATTGACGTGAGTCCATGAATAGGACCCAAACCAAGCCGTTGGGCCCACCTAAACTTTAGATCTGCCTGATTTTTTGTCAGAGGCCCTTCTTGGGACCTCTAAGGTGAATGAATGGTGTGGATTGCATAGGACATCACTGTGGACCCCACATTTGATGTGCATGCACCACTTTAGATCCCACATTTGATGTGCGTGCACCACAGTGGGTGTGCACCTGCAATGCACTATGTCGGTCAAACATCATTTGACCCGGCTGTCCCGAAGAGGAAACTTCCTCTTTCTCTTTACTGCCCGAACCCGGTTCGAACGGACAAGGTCTATTTGCGATGTCTGTGGGCCACTATAATCACCAAAATGTGAGATCCAAATCGTCCATCATGTTCAAGGCTTGGGCCCTACCAAACCCAACCCATCTCGCATGTTGGGATGCACGCGCGTGAACACATTCTCCACTGAAATCAGGTCTGACACATGACTTTTTCCAGAAATGGCATTTTGTTGCATTGCCAAGCTAGCGATCCAAGTGAGGGAGATTCGTGCGATCTCAGCCTTCCACTTGGTTACATCGCAACCCTCCTAGCTAGGGTTTCTCTCGCCATGACAATGGAAAAACAACGGATAGTTTTTCTTTACCAATTGTATTTGGAGGTAGTTTAAGCTAGAACAAATCTGGACCGCTTGGTTTTAATCCAACAGATCAGGCGAGATCTAGGGTTCATTATAAGCACGAGAAGATTGAGCAACAGGGGCTCCTCATCCGTTTCTGGCAACCATGCCCAAAAACCGTCAGAATCTTTCATCTTCAAAACCCACCGAAAAAGCCTCATTGGAGCTCCACTACGATCATTCTCTGAGCTCCTCTGAGCCTACATGCACCATCCAAAATAATCAGCTTGAAGAAATACCCACCAATTCATGCCATTGGAGTCGTGCCTTCTTCCTCCTCATTCAAGCCGCTGCAAATCAAGTCAAGGTAAATTCGAGTGGGTCCGGGGCATCTTTCAGAAGCTTGGAGACTTGGTTGAGGGCCCTGCTGTCGCCTCAGAGGGAGGATGAGAGTAAGAAAGAGAGAGGAGGCAGCGTAGGTGTATTTACCACGTCGACTCAGCTCAACCGAGCTTGCAGATCTGATGCCATTGTTGGACGTTTCAGGTGGAATAAAAGAGGAAGAAGAAGTAGATGAAAGAAGAAGGGAGATTAGAGAGGGGAGCGATCAGCTACCATCGGGCTGCACAGGAAGCTCGGACTGAGTTACTGGTGTGACTGCCCGACTCATGGGATGTGGGATCTAAGTCTAGGCCGAGTCCAGACTCTATTTGGTCTAGCATGAAGGTGAGAAGAAGAGAAAGAAGGGGGAAAAGAGAAATGAGAGATAAAGAGAGTCATCTCGAGTCAACTCGACTCAGTTGAAACTCGTTAGGTTGAGTTGTGCAAGTCAGGTGGGTCTGGTTTAGCCTAGCAACCTCACTGGACATTAGGTCTAGGAGGAAAAACAGTAAGAAGAAGAAATATAAAAAGAGAGAAAGAGAGAGAGCCCGGGATGCCTTGCTTTCATGTCGCACTGGGTTAACTTGTCACGTCCCAAACTCGAAAACTGGGCTCACAAAATTCTCGATCGCCGAATCCGGTGCCGACAGCCTCCGTAGAACCCCATTCTCGGCTCCTAGCTCCCATTCGCCAGGTTCCGATCCTGGGATGCTACGAGGAGAATTTTCAACGTCAGTTTGATTCGTAATAAGCATAACCAATGGCATAACCCACAAACAACAATCAAGAACTCCATTACATTTCCACTATGATCAAAAACTTTACAAGTACAATGAGCATAAAAGGAAATACAATGGTAAAGAACAAAAACTCCAAAACGATCTGCAACGTGCTCCTGCCTCAGCGCTGCTACCAATCAACGTCACCTACATGCAACGGTCGTGCATAAGCTTATAGAAAGCTTAGAGGGTGGTGAAAGTGTGTGCGCAAGGTAGTAATATGATCATGCAATATCAGAGTAATACAGAATATGTAGATGAATCCATAATATCATGAGCCATACCAAGGATTATGCGATGCAAGACATGAATGGTATCGACCACCTCAAGGCCATACGATGTGCAATGCAACTCAAGCATGCAGATCCTCATCTATGTCCACACATCAATACAGCTCAAATATGGAATGTCACCGGGGTCTAATACACTTTAAACCAGATTGTCGCCACATCGCGCACAATAAGGTAAGTGGAAGAGACCTCACTATCCGTCTACTAATATCGGGCGCGACTCGTCGATAGCGGACCCATTCCTCGAGCTGGTCAGACTCAGCCTAGCATTGCCCCCTACACTCGGGCGGGTAAGGCTGCACCCCCTTCCAACCGACCACGACACAGTGGAGAGCACACCCAACTGGTATTCGGCACTCAGCGCTCATCTACCCACTCGGTCTAGACGTTGGAGCAACCTCTTGGTACCATAAGGGTTTAGGGACTTTCACCCAGGGATATATATAGCACCCCATGTAGAACGAGATTTTCGGTATCCAATCCTGCCAACCACGATCTACCTGTGGAGGCTACGGCCCCGATGTAGCTAGGGCGTACAACAACCATGTCACACAATGCGAAATGCATGAGTCACGCTATCCAATCATGCAGCAATTCCAGCGCGTATCGTGCGCTCATGCAGGGCAACACCGCCTAATCGAGAGCCATAAACAACCTGCCCGAAGGCATATGCTATGATCAGACAATTCTCACGTCAAGCATACATATGATGCATATGATCACGAGTCATGGAACTGCACTAAACATGTTATAATAAAATGAACTATTTTACCATGCGGATGGACGTGGACGGCCTATACACAATAAGTACGGGCCTAACAATGGGCCCTAAGGAGAGTCATAATGTAAACATCCAACCAGCATTACACTCGCAATGTGGACGTTAAACCAACATTGCTCCCAAGGCACGATCGTCGCAAATATCGTTACTTAATCTGTATTGAAATTTCACATTGCAATGGACCTTAGGTTCATCCCATTGGGCCTTACATATATATCAAATGGGCCATATCTTATGGGCCTTTTATTCATCAGATGGGCCACATAAATGGGCCACACCAATGGGTCTTATGTGCATTGCAATGGGTCAAAACCCGTGGGCCTTGGATTGCATCAAATGAGCTTAACTCATGGTCTTAAAGGTAACGAATGGGCCACACCAATTGAACCCCGTATGTACGTCAAATGGGCCTTAACGCTTAGGCCTTGCATGCATATTAAAGTGGGCCTAAACCCCTAGGCCTTATATATATATCAAATGGGCCTAACCCATAGGCCTTATATAATCAAATGGGCATACTTTCATGGGCTTTAAAAATGCATCAATGGGTCCAATCCCATGGGCCTTGGAATACATCAAATGGGTTCGCTCCCATGGGCCTCATAATACACCAAACGGCCCCATTACATGGGCCTAAGATCCACATCAAAGTGGGCCCCAATGGATACCCATAAATGGATCAACATGGGCCCTATACACATACCAAAGTGGGCTCACTTGAACCATAGATCTGGCTCATTTTTAGCCCAATCGTAAAAATGAAATAAAAAAACTAAATGGATAGATTAGATGTAACACATGCATCATGGTGGGGGGGGGGGGGGGGGGGGGGGGGGGGTCCACATGAGCTAAGGATTAGCTCATGCCTTAGCTCACAAAATGGATGGACGGTTAGGATACAACTCATACATCATGGATGGGCCCACTGATCGTCCAGCGGCCCCCAAAGATGGCTGGACAGTGTGGACATTACAGGGCTCCACCGTCCGTACGGACGGTGGATTTATACACATACATCACTGTGGGTAACATGTGGGGCCCACCAAACGGTTTACATGCCATCTGACCGGTCCATTAGGTCACGCAGACCTGAATGAAGGGTGAAAACAAATTTCAGTTTGATCCAGAACTTCTGTAGGGCCCAAAAAGGATTTCAATGGTAGAATTCAGTTCACACTGTTCCTTATGGTGTGGGCCACCTTAGTTTTAGATCGAGCTGAAATTTGGAGGGGGCCCACTTAAGGAGGGGACCCACCATATGAACGGTTTAAATGGCATATAAAGATCAAGGTGGGGCCCACGGCTGGAGGCCATGGGTCCCAGCCGTCCGCCCGCCCGCCTGGCAGCCTCGCAGGCGCTGCCAGCGCTACCTGATGCAAGCAGCAACTTGCTGCCTCATCCTCTCTCTCTCCTTTAATTTTTTTTTACCAAAAATCATGTGTGGGGCCCGCTACCTGGAAATCCACTCCAGCCATAGAGTTCTACAGCTCGCAACAGACAAAAAGAGTCCGAAGTTCGAATTTTTTGGGTGCATAGAAACACCAGAAAATTTCTCAATGGCAACCGCCAATGTTCCCCATGCTATGGCCCACAAGATATTCGGATCAGCCTCATTCTTTTACTCGTCGGTTAAAACGATGTGGGTAAGGGGATGAACGGCTTGGATCGAATATATACATCAAGGTGGGGCCTACACAAGGGGACCACCCCAAAAGCTTCTCTTTTTCCCCTTTTTTTTTTTTTTTTTTTTTTTTGCACAGGGACGTCCAGCGTCCCAGACGCTGGACGGTTTGGCCTCCTTTTAAAATATACATTGTGGTGGCCTATAGAAGTGGGCCACCGCTGATGGATGATGGGGGTACAACATGCAAGGTGGGCCCCACTTGAAGAAAGCTTGGACCAAATAAATGCTCAAGGTGGGGTCCATTCAAGTGGGCCACACAACCCTATTGTACAAAATAAAATAAAATAAAATAAGGAGGGAGAGAGACATGGAGAGTGGGATACGCTTGTGATGGAGGGACCCCGACACTATGGGCCCTCCCTTGCAATGAATCATACATCAAGTGGGTCATTTAGCATATGGGACCATCAAAACTTAAAATCAACGGTGGGGATCCTTTCCCCACCAATATGGATGGTCTAGATGACCTTTCTAAAGAAATAAACATCATGATGGGGTCCATGGAGAATGGCCCCATCATGGAATGATCATGATGATCCAAGTGGTCCATCGGCCACAACTTAGGGTCCCAAGTGAGATCCACACCATGGATCGGTGGGCCTCACTTGGCCCATCATAAAAATACGAAAACTATCCTATAGAGGCACCCACCGTCCGATCTTCTTGCTCCTAGGGGTTCCTTGACACCTTAACTTCAACTTTAATGGATGAGATGAGGAATGGAAAGTTGAGATGGGAGATGGTGGGGTAGGAAAGTGGGCCACTTGAAGCTTAGGGATACTTGAAAAATTCCATAGGTATGGAGCTTGGGATTTTTTTGCAAATGAGAAAGAGAGGAGTTGTAAAGAGAGAGAGAGTGATGGATGGATGTGGTGAGTGATGGTTGTGTAAGAAAGTCTTGACTTTTGTGGCCTTTTGTGTAAGAGAGGTATGGGAGGTGTAAGAAAAGCTTGACTTTTGAGGCTTTTGTGTAAGAGAGGTATGGGAGGTGAAGACTTTTGTGGTTGCTTGGAAAAAGGGTGAAAGTGATGTGTACTTGACATCCACATTGCGAGTGTAATGCTGGTTGGATGTCCACATTACGACTCTCCTTAGGGCCCATTGTTAGGCCCATACTTATTGTGTATAGGCCGTCCAGGTCCATCTGCATGGTAAAATAGTTCATTTTATTATAACATGTTTAGTACAGTTCCATGACTCGTGATCATATGCATCATATGTATGCTTGACGTGAGAATTGTCTGATCATAGCATATGCCTTCGGACAGGTTGTTTATGGCTCCCGATTAGGCGGTGTTGCCCTGCATGAGCGCACGATACGCGCTGAAATTGCTGCATGATTGGATAGCGTGACTCATGCATTTCGCATTGTGTGACATGGTTGTTGTACGCCCTAGCTACATCGGGGCCGTAGCCTCCACAGGCAGATCATGGTTGGCAGGATTGGATATTGAAAATCTCGTTCTAAATGAGGTGCTATAGATATCCCTGGGTGAAAGTCCCTAAACCCTTATGGTACCAAGAGGTTGCTCCAACGTCTAGACCGAGTGGGTAGATGAGCGCTGAGTGCCGAATACCAGTTGGCTGTGCTCTCCACTGTGTCGTGGTCGGTTGGAAGGGGGTGCGGCCTTACCCGCCCGAGTGTAGGGGGCAATGCTAGGCTGAGTCTGACCAGCTCGAGGAATGGGTCCGCTATCGACGAGTCGCGCCCGATATTGGTTAAGGGTCGAAGGTTGCCGGAATTCGACCGGTAAGACCGTGGAAGTCTATGGAACGGTACGGTCTAAGATACGGGTCTTACATAACTCGACCGAGTCACTAGGTTAAGTCAGGCCGTGTTTTGATGAGTCCATTGTTGGACGTCTTCTAGCATAAAGAGAAGAGGAGTGGTAAGAAAGAAGAAGAGAGGAAGGATGAGAAAGAGAGAGACATCGGTTGAGTCGACTCGCTCAGCTCGAGCTCGAGTTAGGTAAGCCATTTCATTCAATCATATTTGTTGCTACTATAACATCATTAGCTATTAATGGATTACTCTTTTTAATTAGTAACATTATTAATATTGTTATTACATAAATTAGAAATTGAGTTTAAAAATCTAAACCTAAATCTAATCTCTAGGATAAAACCTTAAATCTAAGAAATTCAAACCATAGGTTGTGAGCTTAACCTTAAATTGTGCATAGAACATGGATACAACCGTATAATTTACTATTCATGTTAGGATCTGACCCTAAGGGCATGTGTACCTCCTAGCAACACTAGTAGGTGATTCAACTCGTAAGGTGGTAACTTCTTCCCCTTAAGCTTTTCATTTCCAAATTAGCCTAAGGAATAGTTTTCATTTGAATTACAATTGCTATCTTACAACTTATGGTCACTTACATTAGTAATCAAATCTTAAGGAAAAGCTTACATCTAAACTAAAATTGATAGCTCGCAAACCATGCAATAGTTATTAAATCTTATATGTTAGTTTCTATTTAAATTCCAATCATTAGTTTATGCTTTTAATTCATGATCTCTTGTGGTAGTTGTGAATTTCATTATCAATATATATCTTGCATGTTGTATCCATACACTTTCTCATGAATTGCTTGTAAGTTGAGTATGGAATTCAATTCACTACATCTACTAGTGGAAAACTCCACTCGTGTATGTGAACCCACTCTTAGTATGTAATGGGATGGAATGTGTTGGAAATGGACCCTAGACTTAGAAGTTACCTTTGGTGGTGGAATGTTAACGTGGATTTACCATTCATAAGTTTTTGTACCTATGTGGCTTTGGGGATAACTTCTTTACCGCCCTGATTTAATAATACCTTACGTAACCTCTTTACCGATTCGATTTAGCATTTACTTCATGTGACCTTTTTATCACTTCGATTTGGTATTTGTCCTACGATTTGATATTTTCTCTGTGGGACTTCGATGGTTCATTCCCTTATAACAATACGGTGGTAAATCCTACATATTGAATTATGAATGACCATTAGTCGATGGGCTTCCATTAATCATCATAATGTGGGAGTCTCATGAGCGGGGATGGTGAAATGGGACACTATGCCTGAGCCGTCAGCCTACGCTGGGTGATGAGCCCCCGTAGTGACCTTTGAGCTTTCTTAAACTGATTGGTTGTAAATAGAATAATAATAGTTGAGCTAATTATGCATTCATAGTATATGGGCGATGACGGGTGGCTAATTCTGGATGTTGTAGCACGTGCCCTTAGTCGTGGTATCGTTTCACTAGCTCCTAAACCATTGACTATCGACCCACTTTCGGTGAGTTTGGCACTACGGATGTATGAGATGTACTTTCATTGGTGACTGGTCACATACATGGGTTTTGCCCAAAAGCCAAATGGATGAGCATCCCTAATTGATATGCACTCACGTATCCGTGCATTTAATAAGACCACATCGTTTATTGTTTTGAATGCCTTTTTGTTTACAAATATATTTAACTAATGCGGTGGTGTATAATCTTAAGGGGAATTCACACTGAGCTGGCTACTCATTCATCAAATATATAACCGTACATGTAGTACAGGTGACTTAAATGATATTCATGATTAGATTGATGAGGTACAGGGTACGATTGTCGAGGATGCATGGTCGTATCTTTCAAGAGAACCAACGTGATCTTACAGCTCAAGACTAGTTGCATTTTATTTGATTTTATGTATTAAATTGTTCATTCCTGTATTTATTTGTATGAGACATTGGTTTGTATAAGCTCTATGGGCAGCCGCTCGTATAATTTGAATGTATATGCATTTTCCTTTATATTTGATTTGTTCCGATTATGCCTAAATGCTCACTCTGAAAAAAAGAAAATAAGAAAAAAATAAATATATGTGGAATTTTGTTATCTTTAAAGGTTAACACTCGGGTTTTTGGAAATCGAGTCATATACTTGGGTTTCGAAAACCTGGGGTGTTATAACACGTTTCGAGTTCTTATATCTCTGACAGTAAATCAAGATTAGAAATGATTCTGAACGGATGTAAAAAAAATGTGTTCCTACATAGTGACATAAAAGAATAAGTTTATATGTGTACCACCTAGTTATGTACAAGAATCTAAACTTGGTTTAGTGTGCAAATTGAAAAATGCTATATATGGGCTTAAACAATCACCACGAGTTTAGTATGCTAAACTCAGTTCTGTCCTCATGATTGGCCTACAAAGGAATGTTGCAGATCTTTCTATATTTGTTAACAAAGGTATTTTAAGTATCATTATTGTTTTGGTGTATGTTGATGATATAGTGACCATGGGCAATAATCAAGATGAAATATCAAAGCTTACGACTCTTTTACATAAGAAAATTTCTATCAAAGACTTGAGAGTTTTAAAGTACTTTCTTGGATTATAAATTGTTTACTCAAAAAAGGGTATATTTCTTAATCAATGAAAATATGTGTTGGACCTGTTACGGGAAACTGAAAAATTGAGAGAAATACCGTCAAACCCTCCTACTGATAGTGGCAGTAAGCTTGGTGATGATGGTGAATTATTTTTTGTTATTGGTCAATTTCAAAGATTAATTGGTAGACTACTTTATTTAACTATTACTCGCCCAGATATCTCATGTGCAGTTAGTTTGTTCAGCAGATTTATCCATACACCAAGAGTTAATCACATGAATGTTGTCAACAGAATTTTACAGTATTTGAAGGGTTCTCCAGGAAGAGGTATATGGATGCGTAAAAATGGACACAGTTTCATTACTGCTTATACTAATGCTGATTGGGTTGGGTGTTCAGTTGATCGAAGATTTACAATAGAGTATTGTACATTTGTTGGTAGGGATGTACATGAACCGAGCTAGCTCAGTTAGCTCGTTCAACTCAACTCGAAAAAGCTCAATTCGACTTAGTTCGAAGATGAGTTCAAGATGAGTCAAGCTGATTTTTTGAGCTAAAAAATGAGTTTGAACAGAGTTTGAGCAGGCCCCAGCTCGACTCGGATCAAACCCAACTCGAATCAAACTCGAATCGAACTAGTTCGGTGACTCGGTTACTTTTGATATTGATGTTGCTTACCAAGTGTTTGATGAAATGACTCAACGAAGTGTGGCTGGTGGCAAGGATGGTATGTATATGAAATAAATACCTTTTTTTTTCTTGATTTTTATGTTGCTTAGAAGATGTTTGATAAAATACCTGTAAAACCATTGTCGTTGTTTTACATACAATGATATTTTGAAGGTGCAGTCCATGTGTTTGTGAAAATATTGCACAGGCGAACTTGGCTCGAACTGGCCCGAGTTGGCTAGTTAGGCTCGAGGACTGAGTCAAGCTAAGTTCGAGCTGGGGTCAGCTAGTGGCCGAGCCGAGTCGAGTTGAGGCCCTTGACTCGATTCAACTCCATGTACACCCCTATTTGTTAGAGGTAACTTTGTAACATGGAAGAGTAAGAAATGAAATGTCGTTGCACGATCAAGTGCAAGAGCATAATATCGAGCAATGGCTTCAACTATTAGTGAAGTTATATGGCTCTGGGCCTTATTACAGGATTTGAGTTTTGGTTCACCTCAACCAACAAAAATATTCTGTGACAACCAGGCTACAATGCGCATTGCTTCAAATCCAGTTTGTGACGAGCAGAGTAAATATATTGAGGTGGATTGTCACTTTGTTCAAGAACACGTACAAGCCAATGTTATTTGTACTCTTTTTGTTCGCAGCAATCAACAGTTAGCGGATATTTTCACTAAGGGACTACTTGCTACCATGTTTCAAGAGATATTGTCCAAGTTAGACTATATTGATATTTTAACACTAACTTGAGGGGGAGTGTTGGTGGAGAAGAAAGATTTATGGTGGATTTGTTTCTATTTATGGATTGATTTGATTCTCTACATTTATAGTTTTTCCTTCTTTGAGACCTTCCTAACTAGTGGGGGCTAAAATAAGTTGCTCCATTATTGGCATCCTATATTCATTATAATTATATATTGCTGTTGTAATCTCCATTATGACCATGAGTAATAATATCTCCCATCCTCTTCTCCCGTGTACATAAGATTACTACATTGGCAGCTGAAGCACGTAAATCTGTGTGTATTTTCCTCTTTGTTATATTTTTTCTTCTTTGTAATAGATTGTGGCTTAGTGAAAATGAGAACACCTTACTAGCATATTAAAGAAGTTCAGTTTATTTTTTATTAATAATACAACTAGTTTTATTTTCTACATGAATTCTTTTGTAAATGATGTGGAACTTCATATATTCGATGAGCAAGTTTAAATTTCATATGACAATGGGGGGTTAACTAAATGATCTGATAAAATGTATTATGTGTGATGCGATAGTGCATTGCCCGATTCGTGGTGGGGGGGGTAATAAAGATCCCACTAACTGAAAAGCGGTGAGCCTCCAGTCAACCCCTGTTTCTTATAGGCATGATCTAGGAAACTGGTAAGTCACATAGCACATACTTAGATCATCCAGTATGGTGGATGTAAGATATGCAAATGCATGGAATGCAAGGGTGATGCAAATACAACGTCCCAATCTCAATCAATCTGAGCTTTTGGTGGGTAGGATTTAGAAAATCGACAAGCCATGGAACATACACTCAGGTAGATTAGGGGAGCAGGGGGTTGGAGATGAAGTGACAATGTATAATACCGATGCAAATATGAAGGAATTTGGTATGAGCTGGGTGAGTTGATGAACGAATTGTCATAAGGATCGTAGGAGTGGATTGAATTGACCTTTCCATGGCTCAAGTGGTGGAGATTTGGGCTTGGCTGGGTTGATCTAAAGATGACAAGGCTTCCTCTCCTTTCACTCTCTCCTACTTCCTTGGTGGATGGATCGTCTAGACTAACTCTCCCTCTCTTATTCTCTCATATTTTAGTTGGTGATGAGTTATAGAAAATGTGATATGACTTTAAGAATTTTTTTTTTTCAGTGTGATTTGTCACCATAGTTCAACAGTAAAAATAATGGAGACAATGTTCTTTTATTAATGATTTTTACAATAATGGCACTTGCGATTGGCTTGGAGGATTGCAATTTGTTCATTGCCCAATCGAAACTGAGTTACTTCATAACTAGGTAGTCATGATGTGCGAGATGGACGTCTATTCATCACTCGATTGGAATCAAGCATCGTCGCAAGATGACTGTTAGAGGGCAGATCTTTGACAATATATTTGTTGCTCGATCGAAACCGAGGTTAGTGGCGAGATGGTTGGTGAGGTGATAGCCTATTCGCAATCAAGATCACAACTAAGCACATAGTGAGACGGCCGTGATTCGACTATATGTTCATCGTTTGGTGTGGACCAAACTTCATGGTGAGATGACTAGTGGAATCACCTAGTACATCTCAGCAAAGCCCTGCAGCCTTCCGTTCGGAACGGAGCTATCTTCCTTGGGATTCCAGTGAACGCCATGGATGAAGGGTGGTGAGATAAATTAAGAATAAAACCACAGGCCCCATGTTATAAACATCGATGGGGTTGAAACTTAAAATAAATTAATTAAAAGATAAATGTTTATAGTGGATGGATAAACAAAGGTAGGCTTGATTGTATTATCACGAGGCCTGGAGCTCTCCGTGGAGTACTATTTATATACACTTTTACGGAGGCAATGGCCTTACATAGTCTTCAGCATCATGAAGGATCTAGATGTTTTGATATGCAAATCTTCTCGATTATCCCATGTAAGTGTAAACAGCCTCATGCCACCATGTGTATGAGAGAGAGACTCTTACATGCGCCAGCCGAATTTCTCACATCGCTAGACTTCTTCATTGGAAAGTTGCTAGAGTCCTTACATAACTTGGCTTTAGCATCCGTAGAAAGTTACTTTTGGAAAGGCTCTAGCATTCAATGCTATATAGAGATCTCATTTGATGGGATTCTAACATTTAATGTTAAGAGAGAAAGAGAGAATCTTTCTTTAATGAGACTCTTAACATTTAATGTTAAGAGAGAAAGAGAGAATCTTTCTTTAATGAGACTCTTACTTTTTTGCGGAGACTACTTTTTTATGGAATTAAGCATTTAAAGCTCTCATTCATGTGCACATCTATACTTCCTACTCTTGGGGTATGTTTGGCCAGGCGAAACCCATGGGATTAGGAGGGATGAGATCAATTTCAAGGTAATGATGGTGATGTCAGTGTTTGTCCGTTGATCCCATGGGTTTGTAATAGCCCATGGGATATACAACAGCAGGTTTGGACCATCACAAATGACAAGTCCCATGGGTTTGCATCTCCATTGCTTCTTGTGGTGTGCCCCACTCACTGTTTTATATCTGCCTCTAAATAGGTTCATGGCTGAATGTAGGCTGGTGAAAATGATGGAAGGAGTGGATATCTCATTGATATCTCGGTGGGTCCCACATAGCGGTGAAAGCTCGCATCCCAGGATTGGCCGAATCCATCTCAGAGACGGGCGGTGTTTACGAGGGCGCGGCGGATGAAATACATCTTGCCGTCCCAAACAGTAGACGGGATAGGCTGGCCCGCAATAACCCTCTTAATACCATATCCAGCGCCTGGCCAAATATGCCCTTGAAGTTATCTATACCACATATGACACAACTACAATGTGGCATCTCCTAGATCATTTGATCTGGGCATGCTAGATTGAGTGTAAGCAATAATGAGGGCATGAGCAGGATTTTGCCCATTATTTAGCGCATAATGCCAATACATGGCAACATCTCATTTGGTCCATGCAAATATGCAATAAACAGGTATAAACAAATATGATAATTATCATGAACATGTATATACGTATCAAGAGTGTAGAATTTTGTCATCGAATGTGAGCCCATCGATTCTAATTAACTGATGAACCATTGTATTTTAGCCCATCAAATGCATTATGTTATTGATTAGTAAACTTAACAATATGATTCTACCAATAAATCACACGATTGCATTGAACTTGAAAATGGGCAAATTATTATTAGAGTCCATGAGTATATGCACTTAATCCAGAAATAAACTTGATGTGTATAGTTAATTATATGTTGGGATGATGATCAAATCATCACATAGAGATATCGTATAAATGGTTTATCAAATACTTTAGTTAAAATCCATGCTCCGATACCATATATTAGCTATTAAATGATTTTAAAATAATATAAATAAAAAATATTTTGACTTGATGCATTCAATAAAAATAAAACGGTGTACAAATTAAACATCGTACCTTGCACCATTAAATTGGATGAAGAAACTTGATGGTGATGAGTCATTGCTTGTATGCTTTAAGTCATCTAGATTTTCTCTACATAACACCTCAACATTGCACAACAACTAAGATCAACTAGCTCCGCTATTCTCTTACCTCGACTCCCTATAATGCGTGTATGGAGATGGGAGATCAACTGTAATGTCGAGTTGGAGAGAAGGACGAAGATCCATAAAGTTATATATGATTTGATTATAACCCATCAAAGTAATCAATTAATTACACTACTCTTTCTCATCCGATTAAATAAAAAGCATTATGAAATTTAAAAAATTTCATACTTAAAATATAATTTTCTGGAAATTAGAAAAGGCATGTATTTAGAATGTGAGAAGACATTCTTGAAATGTGAAGAGACACTCCTCAGAATACAAACATACATCCTCAAAATATGAAGATTCTTGGTATGTCAAAAGTCATTCTTTTGACTACGAAAAGGACATTCATTGGAATATGAAAAGATGTCATCAGAATGTGAAATGACATCCATGGAAGTCCAAAGGTCACACGGGTCAATATATATTCCAACGTAAATATTTTTATATACAATATAATTGTATAAAATATATTGGTAGGGAAGGTAATCTAATGGTTAGTTATTTAGTTTTTATATATTGATAGTTTCCTTTGTTGAGAATGTGGAGCCACATCTAGGCCGCCTTCGACTGGTCATAGGACGTCTTCGACCGGTCGCAGGGGCCTGCTCGACCGGTCGTGGACCGGCTCGACTCAAAGTCCAGCGATGCTGTTTTTTGTTGTTTTGGGCTCTAGGACTGGTCGTAGGGACTGTAAGACCGGTCGTAGGGATCCTACGACCAGTCGTAGCTCTCCTAGGACCAGTCGTAGGTTACACAGATTGTTTTCAAAACTGATACGGATTGCGAATTTTGGTGTCGCCTTTCGCAAGGGTGCAGAAGGGAAGTTACCTAAACTATAAATAGGGGTTCCTAGGAATTTTTTAGGGTATGAGGAATATTGGGAAGTAATTTCAAAGGTGTGGGCTAAGGGTTTTCTATATTCTTTCAAGGGAGAGGTTAGTATTTTACCTTGTAATCTTTGTTTCTTCATAGTGAAAGTTTGCATCCGTGGTTTTTTACCCTAGTTTGGGGTTTTTTCACGTATATCTTGTCTTATGGTTTGTTTGGATTGCTTTGATCTGTTTCTAGTTTATATTTTCATCCGTTTATCGTTTGTGGGTGAGGCCTGAGATTGGATCTCGGCCCACTGCGTTGTTGGCGTGCTACGCAACAACTGGTATCAGAGCTATTGGTTTAGTTCTATTGGGAGCGATGACGGAAGATGAAAAAATTAGAATTGAGAAGTTTGATGGTTTAAACTTTACCTTCTGGAAGATGCAGATGGAGGATTATCTGTATCAGAAGGACCTCTATATTCATCTAGAAGGAAAAGAGAAGAAACCAGAAAAGATGACAGATGATGAATGATTTTTACTGGATAGGAAGGCTTTAAGAACGATCCGACTCTCTTTGTCTAAGAGCTTCGCCTTCAACATATCCAAGGTGAAAACGATAAAAGAATTGATGGAAGCCCTAGCCACCATGTATGAAAAATCTTCAGCATCCAACAAGGTTCATCTTATGAAACAACTATTCAACATGAAGATGTCAGATGGTGGGAGCGTGGCTGAACATCTAAACGAGTTCAATACAGTCACGAGCCAGTTGGAATCCGTTGGCATCATTTTTGACGATGAGGTTAGGGCACTATTGATCTTATCCAGTCTGCCAGACAGTTGGGATGGTTTGGTGATTGTTGTGAGCAATTCTTCAGGGTAGACAAAGCTGAAATTTGATGATGTTGCTGGTCTAATTCTCAGCGAAGAATCTAGAAGGAAGGCATCGGGAGTTTCAGGGGATTCAGAGAATGCTCTAAACGTTAAAGGAAGAGGAAGATCGCAGAACAGAGGAGGCAATAAACACAAGCGTTCTAAGTTGAGGAAGAAGTCCAAGGGACCGAAAGACAAAGATGGGTGTTAGCATTGTGGCAAGAATGGGCACATGAAACGTGATTGCAGGGCGCTTAAGAAACAAGATGGAAGCTCTCAAGGCGGGAAGGATTCAGTGAATCTATCTGAGGAGAGCGACACAGAGGCGTTGATCTTGTCTCTTGATGCGAGGAATGAGTCATGGGTTATAGACTCAGGTGCTTCATTTCATGCCACTTCATGTAAGGAAGTTCTACGTGATTATGTGTCAGGGGACTTTGGGAGAGTCTACCTGGGTGATGATGAGTCATGCAGTATTATTGAAAAGGGAGATGTTCAGGTCAATCAGAAAGATGAAATGGTTTTGAAACTGAATGATGTCAGACATGTACCGAGTTTGAGAAGGAATCTGATCTCAGTGGGGCAGTTAGTCGACACCGGTTATGTGACGACATTCACCAGTGATTCCCGAAAGATCACAAAAGGTGCCTTGGTGATATCTCGAGGTAAAAAGGAAGGTACTTTGTACGTGACTTCAGGATCGTATAGTTCACTCGCAGTTGCATCAACTAGAGTGAATGGGCAGTTATGACATCAGAGGTTGGGATATATGAGTGAGAAAGGGATGAAAGTGATATCGTCAAAAGGGAAGCTACCAGGGCTGAAGTCTCTTGACTTGAAATTCTACGAGGACTGCGTATATGGCAAGTAGAAGAGGGTAAGCTTCAAGAGGACTGGACGCGCTCCAAAGGCACATCTATTGGAGCTTGTACACACTAACGTGTGGGGACCGGCACAGGTATCATCTCTTGGTGGCTCACGTTATTTTGTTTCTTTTATTGATGATGCTAGTAGAAAACTGTGGGTTTATTTCTTAAAGCATAAATCTGATGTATTTAATGCATTTAAGAAGTGGAAAGTTATGGTAGAAAACAAGACGGGTAAAACAGTAAAGTGTCTCAGATCTGATAATGGGGGAGAGTATTGTGACAAAAAATTTGAGGAGTATTATGTAGCAAGTGGAATCAAACATCAGAAATTGATTCCATGGACACCGCAGCAGAATGGTGTGGCTGAGTGCATTAACAGGACCATCCTTGAGCGCGCCAGGAGCATGAGGTTACATGCAGGGTTGCCCAAGACCTTTTGGGCAGATGCTGTAAATACTGCTGTATATCTTATCAATAAAAGTCTCTCAGCACCATTGGATGGTGGGCTACCAGAAGAAACGTGGACTAGGAAAGAAGTGAACCTTACACATCTCAGAGTATTCGGTTGCACTTCATATGTTCACATTGATGCAGAGCACAGAAACAAGCTGGATGCGAAGTCCAGGAGGTGCATGTTTATACGCTACGAGTAGGATGATTTTGGCTACAGGTTTTGGGATGCAGAAAATGGAAAAATCATCAGAAGCAAGGACGTAGTCTTCAATGAAAAAGTGATGCATAAGGACAGTGTGCAAGATAATAAGGCTGAGAAAAAGAAATTCGTAGAGTTGGAAGAGTTACCGGACATGGGTGTTACAGCGCCACGAGATGATCGTGCATAGGAGCATTATGAGGCAGAGCCACAGACACCAGTTGTGAGGAGGTCTACTCGGGAGAGGAGACCTGCGGTCCGATACTCACCCTCCTTACATTATCTACTGCTGACAGATAATGATGAGCCAGAGTGTTTTGAAGAGGCATTACAGTCAGATACACGAGTTAAGTGGGAGCAGGCCATGGATGAGGAGATGGACTCTCTTGAGTCTAATCGTACATGGGAGCTAATCACTCTACACAAGGGTAAGAAAGCTCTTCATAACAAGTGGGTTTACAGACTGAAGGAGGAGCATGATGGTTCAAAACGGTACAAGGCGAGACTGGTTGTAAAAGAGTTTCAACAGAAGGCACATATCGATTTCACCGAAATATTTTCACCTGTGGTGAAATTGTCTACGATTCGTATGGTCTTGAGTATAGTGGCTACAGAGAACTTACATCTAGAGCAACTAGATGTTAAGACAGCCTTTCTTCATGGGGACCTTGAAGAAGAAATATATATGCATCAGCCAACAGGATACGTGGCACCAGGTAATGAGAACAAGGTGTGCAGACTAAAGAAAAGTCTATATGGCTTGAAGCAGACCCTGAGGCAGTGGTACAAGAAGTTCGATAGTTTCATATCGGGAAACGGTTTTAGGAGATGTCATGCAGACCACTGTTGTTACTTGAAGAAGTTTAATACGTCATACATCATCCTTCTTCTGTATGTTGATGATATGCTTGTTG
Source organism: Magnolia kwangsiensis (assembly GCA_037074715.1). Classification (NCBI taxonomy): domain Eukaryota; kingdom Viridiplantae; phylum Streptophyta; class Magnoliopsida; order Magnoliales; family Magnoliaceae; genus Magnolia; species Magnolia kwangsiensis. Next base: position 58,563,074 of record CM073571.1, on the reverse strand, counting down.
CTGGTTCAAGCATGAAGGACATCTCAGATCTCAAAAGACAACTGTCTAGAGAATTTGTTATAAAGGATTGAGGAGCTACAAAACAAATCCTAGGCATGAGATAAAGCGTGACAGGGAAAACAAGAAATTAGTTTTGTCACAGGCGGAGTACATAGCCAAGGTACTTGATCGATTCAATATGGGAGGTGCTAAGCCGGTTAGCACTCCATTAGCCAACCACTTCAAGCTATCTAAGGAGCAAGGTGCAAAGATGCAGGAGGAACGAGACTACATAGCCAAAGTCCCATATGCGTCAGCGATTGGGAGTCTCATGTATACTATGGTAAGCACGAGACTAGACATTGCTCAAGCAGTGGGAGTTGTTAGCAGGTTCATGAATAATCCCTGGAAGGAACATTGAGAAGTTGTGAAGTGGATCCTCAGATACCTGGTGGGTACTAAGGATGTAAGGTTGTGTTATGGTGGATCAGAAATTAAGCTACAAGGATACGTGGATTCTAATTTGGCAGGAGATATCGACAACAGAAGAAGCACTACAGGTTATGTGTTTACTCTGGGTAGTGCTGCAGTTAGTTGGGTCTCTCAGTTACAGAAGATAGTATCTATCAGTACGACAGAAGTAAAATATGTTGCGACTACAGAAGCATGCAAGGAGATGGTGTGGATGTAAGGTTTTATGGAAGAGTTGGGTAAGAAGCAAGTAGATTGCAAGCTGTACAGTAACAGTCAGAGTGCAATACACTTGGCTAAGAATTCAGCCTTTCATTCAAGGACCAAGCATATTGTCATCAGATATCACTTCATAGGTTCGTTATAGGAAGATGGATCGATTATTCTGGAGGAGATTCATACAAATGAGAATCCTGCAGATATGTTGACCAAGGAGGTCACAAGGGAGAAGCTGAGGTTCTGTTCAGATTTGATTGGTCTTTAGGCTTGAAGACGGGGAGGTGGTGCACTCTGAATGAAGAAGACGAAAGTTTTGGTGATGTGTCTCTAAGTGGAAGATTGTTGAGAATGTGGAGCCACATCTAGGCCTCCTTCGACCGGTCGTAGGACGTCTTCGATCAGTCGTAGGGGCCTGCTCGATCGGTCGTGGACCGGCTCGACTCAAAGTCCACCGATGCTGTTTTTTGCTGTTTTGGGCCCTAGGACTGGTCATAGGGACTGTAAGACCGGTCGTAGGGATCCTACGACCGGTCGTAGCTCTCCTAGGACCAGTCGTAGGTTACACAGATTGTTTCTGAAACTGATACGGATTACGGATTTTGGTATCGCCTTTTGCAAGGGTGCGGAAGAGAAGTTACCTAAACTATAAATAAGGGTTCCTAGGGCTTTTCTAGGGTATGAAGAATATTGAAAAGTAATTTCAAAGGTGTGGGCTAAGGGTTTTCGATATTCTTATAAGGGAGAGGTTAGTATTTTGCCTTGTAATCTTTGTTTCTTCATAGTGAAAGTTTGCATTCGTAGTTTTTTTACCTTAGTTTGGAGTTTTTCCACGTATATCTTGTCTTGTGGTTTGTTTGGATTGCTTTGATCTGTTTCTAGTTTATATTTTCATTCGTTTATCGTTTGTGGGTGAGGCCTGAGATTGGATCTCGGCCCATGCGTTGTTGGCGTGCTGCGCAGCATCCTTTTCCATAGGAAAAAAGTCCAGAAGTCAAACCAAGTGAACCAAACATGCCACAAAAACTAATTAGGAAGGAATTATCCCACAAGAGATGAGGGAGGAACCAATCTCTCAACTTATGAATAAACAAGTCATTTGACTCTAGTAATGGCTGAGGGAATTGGTGTGGCAGTGGAAATTGAATGAATACCATTCAAAACTTATCGAGGGCCACATAAGTGAAGTATGGGATTAACTTGTGTTTTTCATTCAGGTAGGTCTCCTATGGGATCTTATGAATAGGTTGGATGACAAATAAGCATCACTATGGGCATGGAAGGTAACAATGGTCGACGTCATTATTCCCACTATTTTGTAATGTGGTCTACTTAACTTTGGTCCTTCAATATGCTTCAATTTGGGCTAATGCCCTAAAATGAGTTGGAAAAACAAATAAACACATGGATAAAATGCATACATCACAATCGCCCCTAGGAGTATCCATACCATGCAACGTGGGGAGTTCTTCACTGCACAATCCACATCCCAAAAAATGAAAGAGATTTGTAACTCAAGGGAGCTTTTGAGGCACTCATGAAAGCTTTGGATCAAGATGTCCTGTATTTTCCCTTCATCCTAGTCATATGAGTCACCTTATAAATGGGTTGGATGACATCAGACACCACGATAGGCTCCGAAAAGTTTTTATGGTGCAAATTTCTATTTTCATTGTTTATATGGTGTGACCCACTCAAGTTTTGGATTTCCTTCATTTTTCCTAACATTCTTGTTTACACCTATATCTAGCACTCCGCTCTAACCAATGACATGCCGACACATATCGACACTATGCACTAAGCGATGGACAAAATTTTACTCACGCCCTCTATCATTGTTTACATGCTATGGCCAGATCAAACGATCCAAAAGATGCCACATGGCAGTCGTGTTGCGTGTGGTGCATATCAACATTAAGATAAGTTAAAAGATGTGCACATGAAAGAGTCTCATTAAAGTAAGAAAATCACTTTCTTCCAACATTAAATGCCAAAATCTCATTAAATGAGATCTTTATCTAGCATTAAATGTTATAGTTATACCAAAAGTAACTTTCTATGGATGTCAAAGCCAGGTGACATAAGGACACCAGTAACTCTCCATTGCGGGAGTTCATAACGCGAGGACTTCAGCCAACACACGCGAGGGTATATCTTTTGTATATGTGGTTGCAAGTGATAACTACTCTAACGTGGAAGAATCAAGGAGATTTTCACAACCGATCATCTATATCCTTCATGATGTTCAAGAAGCAAGTCCACTACTTCGACAAGCTTGTAAAATGAGCAATTAAAGAAGAGCTCAAGGCCCTATGCTAAATACATTAACTTATCTTTTATTTTATCATTCCTTAGTATATGGTTAGTGCATTGATTTGTGCACCTTGTTTGTTAATCACGTGAGTCTGTGTGTCGTGTATTCAATTGAGCCATTGAAAGTTGAAGACTGAAGACACAAGAGGACGTAGAGCATCAAGGAACAAAGAACGGATAAATGAGGTGCCCTGGTGACCATGAACCTTGACCCAAAATAACCCTAAAACTTTTGATGATCCTAACCTTAATAGATAAACCTTGTATAATCATCTTTTAGCTTTAGAAGCTTAATTGGAATATGATAAGATAGGCTATAAGAGGTCCCGAGCTGCTATAATCAAATTGCCCAAACCAGTAGACTAAGCGGTGTACTCTGGCAAAGCTTGATCAATTGAGTCGATTGACTGAACATGACAAAAAATGCCAAGCAAGTATTTAGCTTAAAAATCAACTTAATTCGAGCACTTGAGGCACAAGTTCAATCGATCGAGGGATCTTCGATTCCTTTCTAACGATTGAGCTCGATCGATCGAACATGACCAATACAGTCTAGCGAGTTCACTGAACTATTTTTGGCCTGGCTCAATCGATAGAGGGCCAGGCTCGATTGCTTAAGCCTATCTGTTCAAGATTCATTGGAGCCTTCTGTTATAAATATTATATTCAGATCTTTGGGTAAAGAGAGAGATTTTCGGTGGAAATAGAGGCTATGTGTTTTTACACTCATACCACACATCCTATACCTCCATTCAAAGTTTTTCATGCCAATATTCTTATGATCCTTCACTCTAATGAGCATTTTGTGCTCCTATTATAAGATGTGGGTAAACTCTTAACTCTTTGAAGATTAAACAATATACCTATAGTCAAATATTTTTCTAAACTCTCTAGAAGACCCTTCAAGGTGAATATTCTAAATTACAACTTCCATCAGGTGTAGGAGATCACCTAACCTCACATCACCTTGGTCACCGTAAAAGAGCATCTCATGCAAGGTGTTTGATCTTGAAACTGAAGTATTTGCAATGCATTGACATCAATGATCGTGGGAGCATTTGAGGAGTGAATTTAAGCAAGGGAGAGCTTTGAAGAAACGACTCAGATTGACACATTAATGGTGCTCGATCCAACAAGTGAGTTATCTTTTAGTGAGTCTATAATCTCTTTTCTTGTGTATGATTGAGGAAAAAAGTTTTTGACCCAAACTCAAATAGGATCTTGTATAGGACCTAGGCTCTTATGTTGGGCTAAATTCACATGGCATGGGTGTATATGTGTTAGTCTACATGGGAGCCTCCGACAAGAGTGAATATAAGTCATTGGGCAGAGACCAAGGTTGTTGGTTAGCCGATTGAAAATCAACTAAAGTCTCTTGTAGGAGCCTTCGAAGGGAGTGTACAATAGGTAAGTCCTTGTGTAGGGCTATAAAGCTTAGAGGTGAACCTAATTTAAAAGTTTCGATAGTGAAGTCCGGTAGACTTATGGATTGAGTGCATCCACCGAGAGTGAAGTGGGGAAACCAAACCACTATACATGCTTGTGTTTGAGATTGTCATATGAACACTTATTTTATTATGCTTATGTAATTGATTGATGAATTATATGTATACGTTATTATTTGTATGTTAGGATTTGATAGTTAACACATCCTATACACAAATATACACTATTTTTTTATAGACTAGTTGCTGAGCATGTTACATCATTTGTAGTCTATATGATTAGACACTTTATTAACTTAGAAGCCTTAGAGTTAATTGCCTTCGTTTTAATTGTCATATTAGTTTAAGTAAATAATTATATGTTTAATATGCATAAATTTTAGTTGGTCATAATCACTCACTGGGACACAAGCTTCATTCTATAACTCCACCAAGCTTCCATGCATAGCTCATGGGCCTACCACCATGTGTAATTTCATAATTTAACATAGTTTTACATAACTACTCTTAACGGTTCTCGCTATAGTACTTTAAGAGTATAGGTAAAAAAATTTAAAACCTTAATTTATAGGACCGTGATCATTTAAGTTCTTATTTAGTCAATTACACTTGCCTCGATCGTCTATTTCGATAAGCACATCAAGTATTCATCTTTTCCTTTTCGTTTATTCATTTGGTTGTCTCACAATTAGTCGATTATAATATACATCATTTCCAAATATTAATAAAATCAACAACATTTCGCCTTCTTTAATTTATATGTGCATCTTCATTCTTTTGAGAAATGCTTTGTGTGCCATATTTTTTCAATTAATGTGAGTAATGAGTCATAGAGTTCAGAGAGCCTTAAGGAATACTCAAGATTGAAGACTCGAAGATCAAAGGCATCCAAAGTACTAGGACCTCTTCAAAGAACTATACCCATCCTATAACACTTGACCTTCCATCTAGCAAAAACCCCATAAGAAAAATCTATTCAATATGTGCTAGTATGATGTCCTAGGAGGAAAACTATTTAAAGTAACTCAACAAAAATAATGAAATTTCGATCTCATCGACCACCCATCAAAGTGTCTTCGATGGCATTGAAGATAGTTCGATGCAATCGATTAGGTAGACAATAATGTCCAGCAATCTCAAGTCATTAATCTGAATTTTTCCGATGGCATCAAAGTGCCTCTTTGATGACATCAAAGCCCATTCGATGACATTGAGAAAACAACTCTAAATGTCTAGCAACTTCAAGTTCAAAAATCTAGATTTTTCTCAATGGTATTGAAGGGACACTTCGATAGCATCGAAAGCCACTTGATGACATTGCCAGGATGCTTTAAAACTATCCAACAACTTAATAAAAGAATTCTTAATTTTCTCGATGGCATCAAAGGTCTTTCGATGTCATCGAAGGGACACTTTAATGGCATTAAAGACCAATCGATGACATTGAATATGATAATTTTTTGCCCATTTTTTTTAATTGTTACAAATCTTCCTTACTTATGTGAAAGAGGGTTTTCTTTGTAAAAGCATGAGAAATAGAGAAAGACTTGTGTGTGTAACCCTAGTTCAAACCCATTTTCCCAAGCTCTCTTTCCTCATGGAGTTCATCATTCGATCCTTATGTTAAAGGCATTCATTGAGCATTCAAAGCTCAGATTAAAGAATGTTGTTGAAGCTCTATAAGATGAATATTTGATACAAGCTATGCAAAAAGAGCTTCAACAATTTGAAAGAAACGAGGTGTGACAACTAGTTTCCAAGTTACTACACACGAATATCATCAGAACCAAATGGATATATAAGAATAAATTCGATAAATTTGGCAATGTTGTTAGAAACAAAGTAAGGCTAGTTACGCAAGGCTACTCTTAGATTGAGGGAATTGATTTTGATGAAACATTTTCCCTTGTAGCGTGACTTGAGTCTATTCGAATCCTTATGTTCGTAGCGTGTGCTCCACAATTTTAACTTTCTTATATGGATGCGAAAAGTGTTTTCTTAAATGGTTTACTTGAGAAAGAAGTGTATGTAGAACAACCAAAGAGATTTGTTGATCCCAAATATCCATCTCCCATCTTTTGAGGTAGCTGTTGGTAGTCATCTATTCAAAATCACATTAACACGTATTGTAACATTAATCGGTGTTCCCTTGTCTAGATAGCCACAACTTGATCATGACCTCGCTTTCCCTGCAATTCGGGTCATGATGACCAAATTCTTCAGTAGCGGGAGGGATGAGCCATGGATCCACCACAATGCCTTGAGGTTGTTTACCATGTCTAGCCAATATCGCATTCTTCATTCCATTTTCTCTATAAATGTCTATCCAAGGGGGACAAATCGAGTGGATTTTACCCCATTCATGGTAGACATTATCTATAGCGTAGGGATGGGAGTTTGCCTATGTCTCCTGACTATCATCCTACATCAGCTTGCAAACCTTGTGTGGGGGAGTTGGCCCACACATCTTCCTTTGGACACCTCATCTATCTCCTGGCTTGGGAATGTGGGTTCTCACCAACTTTGGATGTACCTGTTCCGGCATCGAAGATCACCATTGACAATATAAAGAAGATACACCTCCTTGTCCCGATGGCGGCACAACATGACGACAACATGGATATACCCGCAGAAGGGGGTCAGGAGAAGACGAGCGCATGAGCTACACAGACACAGGAGCCCTCACAATAGACCACTCCAGATGCTTCCACTTTAGGCACTCCACCCAGTAGCAAGATCGCTTCGAGGAGATACTTATGGCATAGACAACTATTCGGGCAGAGCGAGCAAAGGTTAAGGTGAAGCAGACTCGACACAGGGAGTATCTGACTCGCTTGGAGCAAATGATGTATTCCTTACAATAGGCAACACATGAGATCTTGGCCGTACTAACATGTTGTCGCGAAGATGTCTTCGGTTCAGGAATCGGACCCTCTAGTTAGGGGGAGTTGAGTCATAGGAGTCTAACAGAGTTTTCTTTAAGTCTGACCATCTCGGTCTTGTACTTCTTTTTGTTTGACTGAAGATGATATCATATGTACATTTTGGATTTTACTATATGAATAGTTATTTTAATTATATTATACTTCATCTTCATGCTTACGATTCTTGTGTGTTAAATTGATCATTGTCTCTTTCCTCTTTATGATGTATGGCTTCACATGTTTTTGAGCTTAACTTTATCATACATGATTATATGAATCCTTTGCCAATCACTAAGAAAAAAGTAGGAGAAAAATACTTCCACCATATGTTATGTTGCTTCTTTTTTGTAACATTTGTGGTGCAGAGATTTAGGGAGAGGAATGAAGAGTGCATACAGAGCAGCATATTGTAAATGTATTGAGCTGTCTTACATTTGTAAATCTTATGACAAGTTATCTAAAGTTACAAGTTGTTGGGTTATATAGGTTTTTGTCACATAATTGACAAATGGGGAGATGTGAGTGATGAATTATAGAGTTTGGAGAGCCCCAAAGAAGACTCAAGACTAAAGACTTGAAGATCAAAGACGTTTAAAGCACTAAAAAGGTAAAGTATCGAGACCTTTTCAAAGACCTATACCCATCTTATAAAACTTGACCTTCCATCTAGCTAAAACCCCATAGAAAAACCTATTCAATATGCGCTAGTAAGGTATTATGGGAAGAAAACTATTTAAAAAGAACTTCACAAAAATAGTGAAATTTCGATCCCATCGACCACCCATCGAAGTGTGTTTAATGACATTGAAAATAGTGATCAATGACATCTAATAGGTAGACAAAAATGTCCAATAACCTCAGAATTTTTATGATGGCATCTGAAAGATAAGCTACAGATGTCCTAGATGGGAGTGAATAGGACAATACCAGTTGCTTATAATAAAATGTGAAAAATATATTATCAATCGCACAAAGTATTAAAACTTGATTACAATTAATTCGTAGGACAACCTTCACCTATTATTTTAGGCAGGACAACCTTATTTCACGACGTCCTTGAAATTAATATCTCAAAATGATAGAAGACAGAGAATCAAATAAATCAATCACTACAAATGCACAATGAGTTATAGTGGTTTGGTATTTAACACATACTAACTCCACTTCTAAAATTACTATCCACATAATTTTGGCTTTCCACTATATCAAAGTTTTCACAAGTTTACCTTAATAACCTTTTACAGTTCTTGTGATTTTCATGAGCTTACCACAATAAAACCCCATTTGTGAATTTCACGAGCTTACCACAAATCAACTTAAATGAGATTTTTGGGCTATCTCAACAAACCCAAATGAAAAAAAAAAAAAAAACAATACTTATCTTTAGAAAACAGAACGTCGCTTTTAAGATGAAGCCAATGCTTCAAGTGGTGATCTTCTTTCTTGAATGTCGATGAAGAAGTATATGTTCTCTTGGGGAAAAATGTAACAAGTCTAGGAACTCAATTATGAGATGAATCAACCCTGCTGATGTAACCCGAGGCAACAGGTAAAATCGAGTGAAGTAAAACCTCAAGGAGAGACTTAGCTTAGATTTGTAGGATATGAATCCCGACCAAAGCTAAAAGAGTCAAGAGCCACAAACAAAATATGTAAGACACATGAAGTTGACTCAGTTAAAGAGACAGTAATGTCTAAAGGGACCAATTAAAGGCCCTAAAGCTAAAAGACACCTGACCGACTATGAAACCGACCCGCATGAGGTTGGTTGTAGTGTCGGCTATCGAATTAAGAAAGGGCATCGGTTCCAAATCGACTCTGTTTCGTCCGATAGTAGGTAAAAAGCTTCATCTTTGTAAGCCAACCGAGATTGCAGAGTCTATTAAGGTCGAGCCAAGCAAAGGAGAGACGGTGTAATCTTAAACACCGTCTGAGAATCTTATAAAAGGATTCCCAACCCTGAAAATCTCAGGATCGGGAAGTATCCGTAAATAAGATAGCAATTAAATCAAATCTCCCAAAAAATCAGGAGAGAATTTCCTTACGTCCGGACCTCTCACTCCTGTAAAAAGAGGGCTCTCCAAGAACCAACGTACGGAAGAAAAATTCTAAAAAATTCCTCTCCCTAGATCTTTATTGACTTAAGCATCGGAGGTTCCCCAGCTCTAGCCAGGGTTCTCTTTCTCTCTCATTGTGTTGCGGGTGGAAGTGCAGGAAGAGGCTGATCCAGTTTTTCACATCAATATGTTCAATAAAAAAGAATATAGGGATTTAATATTTCTCGAAGAATATAAACCCTAATTGTTGCAAATTCAATTATCTATTTCTCGAATATAGTATAGATTACTCTCCAATTACATTTAACACTAACTTGTACACTCCAGTCTTCTACGACACTTTATGAAGACCAGATCAACATCACAAGACTAAAAGACTCGGCATAATTTTAAGTTTAAGATAAACGTGTATGCCAACCATCAAGTTGAATGATTCTAGAAAAGACCTTAGGTTAGGTGTTTTTGAAACATAGCCTTAAAATGTTTAAAATATATAATTTACATGTGAAGTTCACTGAAGTTCAGTCAACCTAACTAAATTCAGCTAACCTAGCTTCAGATTCGACCAAATTTCCATATTTAATGAAAAATTCGTTACAAGTTCGACCAACCCAACTTTGGGTTCGGCCACCCGAACATGGAATTAGGCTAGCCCAAAGGTGTCTCGAGTCAAGTTTACAGCAATGAAACATTCAAATTTCAAAGAAATTTGGCCAACCAAACCCTGAATTCGGCCAGCTAAATTTTGGTTCGGGCCAGTCAAAATTTTCATAAATCTTATCTGGCGCAATCAGATAGCCGTTAGAATATAATCGCTGGAATCCAGCTAGTCAAACATATTTTTAAGTTGACCAAATTTTCAAATATTTTGGCTATAAATAGGGACATTCTCTCATTCATTTCAACAACGAAATTCAGTGAAAATTTTTATACAAGTGAGAGAGAAACTCAGGTCCTCCCAAAGCTATCTGTGTGGTAATTATTATTCTTATCTAGCTTATTCAATTCCCTTTCTACATTTTATCTATGAAATTTGACAACTACACGTGTACTTTAAATGCAAGCACTGACAACATCGAAGCCTATTCGATGATATCGAGAAAACAAGTCAAAATGTCCAACAACTTTAAGTTTAAAATCTGGATTTTCTCGATGACATGGATGATCCTTCAATGGCATTGAAGGCCACTCGATGACATTGACAGGATGCTTTAAAACTATCCAACAACTTAATAAAAAAATAATTTATGATTTTCTCGATGGAATCGAGGGGACACTTTAATGGTATCGAAGACCAATCGATGACATCGAATCTGATAAGTTTTTGCCCATTTTTTATTGTTACAAATATTCTCTGCTTATGCAAAAGAGGGGTTTCTTTGCAAAAGCATGAGAAATAGAGAGAGACTTATGTGTGTGTGTGTAACCCTAGTTCAAACTCATTTTCCCAAGCTCTCTTTTCTCATGGAGTTCATCATTCAATCATTATGTTAAAGACATTCATTGAGCATTCAAAGCTCAAATTGAAGAATGAACTCTAGTATTCATTAATGCTCTAGTAAATATATTTATTAACAAATCATTTATGTGTTAGATATCATTGAATGCTTAATCTTGGGAATCTTAATCCCAACCACAAAGAATCATCATTCTTAAGTTAGGATTCACGAAACCCTTGACCCAAACCTCGGCATCTCCAAAGGCACACAATCATTACGATTGCGGTACAAGGGAGCTGAAGATGCTTCATGATTCAGTAAGATCTTCAAAAGGGTGCTTTAATGGGGCTCATCCACTTTAGGTAATGAAGTATATTTGAGTCCATTGTCTCTGGAAATTATTCCTTTTGTAGGATTGTATTTTAGAGTTTGAAATACCAAACTCGACAAGTCCTTGTGTGGGCTTCCGATGGGAGAGTACGTTTGTCATTCTTGTATATAACTTCGTGTTAGAGTTTGAGACTAAACTCCCTATGTCACGCCCCAAACTCGGTGACCGGACTCACAAGGAACCCAATAGCCAGTTCTAACCACAACAACCTTCGTGGAACCCCATTCTCAGCTCCTGACGTCATTCACCAGGTTCCGATCCTGGGATCCCATAAGGAGGATTCCTATAACATAAGTCCAATCCATAAGAGCATACCCAAGATCATAATATAATAAACAAAGGAAATAATTATAGGTACACATTACAAAATCCACTAGAAATTTAAAATTTTATAATATAGAGTTCCAAAAAGGAAAAATACAATGATAATAAGAAGAAAACTCCAAGAGGATCAACGACATGCTCCAGCTGCTGCTCCACTCTCCGGCCTAGGATCACCTGCACGCATCAATCATGTATAAGCTTATAGAAATAGAGGGTGGTGTAAGTGTGTGTAGGACAAACGTTGTCAATGCAATGACAAAATACGAAGGATATGCGATAAGAACCATAAACATCGCTAGCCATAATAAGGCTATTAAATGTAATGCAGGGATATTGATAGCCTTCCCATGACTAACAATACAATACAGGGCTTATGGAGTTGATGCCACGTGCAACATGTAATATGATCAAACTCATCTTCATATCAATCCAACGGATTAGTATAGTTTTACTATAAGAAATCCATCAGGGTCAAATGCACTACAGATGGACTGTCACTTTCCTAGCTGCATATAGCCCAACAAGCGTAAGAGACCTCGCTACCCGCCCGTGGTCAGCTAATCACTAACAAGGCTCGTTGGTAGCGGACCCATTTACGAGCTGGTCAGATTCAGCCTAACTATTGCCCCCTCACTCAGGCGGATAAAGCCAAACCCCATCTCAACCGACCTCACAAAAGTAGGAGTCACAACCTAATGATATAAGGCACTTGGGCGCTCATGCTTTTCACTCAATCTTGGTGTTGAGGCGTCTCCTCGTATCATGAAAGTTTAGGGGCTTTCACCCAAGGACATCCTATATGCCCTACATGCTCAAGTAAACATTTTCGATGTCCAAATTTAGCCATCCACGATATACCTGTGGAGGCTACGGCCCTTTTGGAGCAAGGGCAAATGTCAACGTGCTACACAATGCCAGATGCATGAATCATGCCAATCAATCATGCATCCAATCCTTCGCATCCAACGCGCCAAGTAGAGGACAACTCCATCACCCAAGGAGTCCCATAACAACCTGCCCAATGACTTAAACCATGACCAATCACATCAAGCACACATATGATGCACATGAAAATGGGTCATGAAGATAACCAAGTATGTCATGCAGTGATGTTGCACTCTCTTCTAACAAGGTTAAGTCTAGATACTTAGACAATTTTCCAAAATTGTGGAGGATACATACTACTAGTTGGGGCCCAAAAGTTTGGGGTGGCCCACTAGGCTAAGGAGACGATGCTATGGGTCTGAATGGTAATAAAGAAGTTGGTCTAGCAAGAGACTAAGGTGGCTAATAATTACCCTTAAAAGTATAGTAAGGTGAGGTCCACAAAAGTAGCCCACCACTCCATATAGCATGGCTGGATGGTCCAAAAAATTGGACCATCCACCCTTATGGGCCTACTCCTTTGGGTGCATTGTCAAGGGCGGATGGAGATGGGGTTCAACATATATCAAGGTGGGGTCCAATCTTGTAAGGGACACCCCACATCAGGGAGAAAAGAGGCTATAAACATGGGTAAACTCCATGCCAAAGGCAACTACATCAGTCCATGAGATAGTCTAAAATTTTCTGGACAACAATATATAGCTAGACATACCAGCCCATAAGATGAAGGATAAGGATAAATACATCAGATAGGACATGGTGTGACCATCTTTAGTGGGCCCTACAAATGTCCAGACTAAAATCCCAAGCCACAATACCTTGCATGCAACAAATAGGCAACAAGTAGGACACCCGTGTCCAGAAAATGGACAGTTTAGGCGTCCCACCTTGCTGAAATTTCTGGACATCCCAAGCCCATCAAATGGGCCGCACTCATTAGGAAATAAATAGGGGAGAGAGAGAGAGAGAGATAGATGATCCGGCCATAAGAAGGGCTCCGCCACTATGAGCCCTTCAAAATCAATCACAACCATACATCATGCATATATTAACAAGCACATCTTAGATCTTAAACATGCATGGGTCTATAATCAAAATCTAAGGTGGGGATGCCACCCCCACCAGGGATATAGGGTCTAGACGACCCAATCATACCATGATATTAAGAAAACTACCAGGATGGGGCCCATAGAGAATGGCCCCATGCATGGATCATGCATGCACATGGTGGGCCGTTGGCCACACCCATGGGATTATGTAGGATCTCCACCATTGATTGGTGGGTCCTACACCTCCCTCATGAAAGAAAGAAGAATATCTAAGCAAAGAATTCAAAATTTCTATTCTAGGAGAGCACCGACCACTTGGATCTCTAAGCTTCTACTATCACTATGTATCTCAAGCTTCAAGGGTCTTGAATCTATGGCCAAGATGGGATTGTAATATTGAGATGGAGGGGAAATAAGGAAGAAAAGGGGTTGTAATGGAGGGAAGATGGGCTAGGCGTCCAAGACTAGTAAGGAAAGAAGTAGTTGTAGAGGAGTCATGATTGCCATGTAAGATGTTAGGAAGAAAAATAATGATGGATTTTCTTGCTTAGAGAAGTAATGATGGGTTTTGGGGAAGAAAACTCATTATGAGTTGCTAGGCTCTAGGTAGGTGAGGTGGGGTAGCCTTTATGGGAGAAGGTGCACTAGGGTGGGTCTCATGGGAAAATGTGTACAATCTACTAGGTGGGTCCCACAAACATGATCAATGGCTCAAAATGATGCACGCCTACAACTTATGATTTATAACTCGAATGCACTCATGAAATGCGACGTTGGAACCACAGCGACGATGCTGTCACAAAGACATAGGTCTCGGGTCAAGTCGGGTCTAGTGTAATGCCCTGAAAATTGGGGGTCGAACAGAAGCTCAGCTCCTGAGTTCCAATGCATCACTTATGTAACATAGATAATGATGATTGAATATTATTTGTATTAGTGTATTAAACATGAGTGAGATTATACCAAAACAGCATATCATACTCTAGAGACAGTTAAATTATGCAAGCGGAAGACTGTGATAGATATATAAAATATATGCATTATTGTAAGTCTCCAGAGTGTGAACATGTTACCAGGTTAAATATATACATGTATACTCTAAAAAATGAACAAAAAATATACATGGGTGTTCCAAAAGTGCAAAATAACAAGTGTAATGGCATTTAATCAGCAACCCTGTAACCTCGTCGATCAGAACATGGTCTACATAGACCAGCCTGATAGCTGCATATAGGAGAAACCCTCCTCATCATCATAAAAGTCTGGCTCCACTTCATAAGCATCGCCATCATTTGAAACCAAAACAGGTTCTAGTAGGTATTTAAAACACGGTCCCGTAACGTGGGAAGGAGTGATCAACTCAGTGGAGCTATAAAGTAAAAGTTAACATGTTATCAATTTAGTCAAGCAGTAATGATAATATAATACAACAATTAGGTCCTAAGTACTCTTGTTAATGCAAGAATGATATGAAATAAGGATGCATGCCCTCGCCTGCGCTCCCTCAGGGACTTCATCTCACAATCACGACATGAAACACTTCCTCAGTGCTTAACCTGCTACGCCAAAGGCATATGTAATGCGGTGCATACACGTGATTAGCCAGGTTGTTTACTTAGGTTTATTCATACAGCAGGATTGAGAATCTAAGGTACCTCCCTTATATCAATTCCCAAACAATAATTCATTTAGGGTCGTCAGTCTTAGTAAATCTCATACGATATTGCGGTTCTAGGTCACTACAAAGGGTTCGTCACCTGATCAATGTAGTCCTAGTTTACACTCTATTTGTTACGGAAAGGCTCGTCGCCTCAATGCAATCTCAGAGTATGCTCGAGGTCATTACAAAGGGCTCGTCACCAGATCAGTGTAGGCTGACAGCTTGAATATAGTGTTGCATACTACCGTATTCGGCTCACGAGTCTGGGTTGCTCACTAGTCACTATGGGGAGGCATGTCACCATAGTGTAGGCTGACAGCTCGGCCACGGTGTCACATACCACCATGTCCGGCTCATGAGTCTTAGTGGATCGAGGTACCAAGGTTAACGGGGTTTCCAATGGTAAGTTTGGTACCTTAGATTCAAGCAGTAGCGTCCATACATGGTGAACATACATCGGGCCAATCGGGTTATTTGACAAGCACGACAGGTACGAGCGTGCGTTGAGCCGATCGACATGGAGAGCGTAAGCACTCCGTGTGGCCTAACTACTGCCAACAAGCAGTGTATGACTTGGATTCATCGGGTGTGTCCTTCATGGCTAAACAGTTCGGTCGCCGATCGCTTACCATTACCGATTGCCTGAACTACATCGTAGTCTCAAGCACAATCCAAATAACAATATACGCACGTATTAACCAAGGACAGCATGTGAAAGCTAAAATCAAATATGGATCTTACTCTAAGCAATTCAACAAAACACATACTACACATGTATCGTAAAATAGCATTTCATCCTTAATTCACATAGTTGTAAGATAGGTTAAATAAAGAAAACTCTAACTATGTGTAAGGGGATTGAGAATCATATCTTAACACCCTCATTAAGTACATCACATCAAGCATTTTTTTATTCAGGCAATTTACCAAACACTTAGACTACACCTATTATATACATGTAATAAATTAGTTAAAACACATATCGTAACAAATCCTTCCACGTAGGAATTGCTACACGTACAACCATCATGCGGCCTCAAACATAAATCATGGCAAACACAAATCATAATTTTATACTCATTCAAACATTTCAACAAACACTTGGAATGCATTAAAATTAACATAGTTTACATATATGTGTAATATACGGGAAACATCATATATAAGCATATGATAGCAAGCAAGTCAATCATAATTGTTGATGCCAAAATCTTGTCAGCCCTCCCTCCACGTCACTTTTACTTCAATGAATCACCTCTGATACCTACACTAAGAGAACTGGCAAAGGTGACCCAGGCTAAGCTTGGGGACCCTCCGATGCCTAAGTCAGGTCAAGAGAATTGGAGTCGAAGTAGCGAGTCGAGGAGAGAGCTTGCTATTGCGTACCTGTAGGCAAAGTGTCGTGTGCCATTTATACTTACCTGTAGAATAGCTTGGGTCTGATAATTTCAGCACGATCACAGGGATTCCCGGATCATGGAGATACTGCCCGCAATCTATCGATCACGCAGCGTATCATGCGAGGAGTGCATATCTGCGAGCGAAGTTATCGGCCATGATCAGTAATGAAAATTTCGCATTTGGCGTATGCCATTACGCACCTGCTCGGCTCGGCTCATCCGATCATGCAGCCTTTAAGTCGAGCGGTGTCTGACCCGACCCGTTAGGTCAGATCTATTGTGGTCGATGATGCTAGCCGTGTCGAGCATACTATAGCTAGGTCATCCGATCGGAGTATAAGAACCGTTCCGAGCTTCTCCTCAGACAAGTTGGCCGGCTTGAATGGATCGTGCCTCCTGCTCGTTATTGTGTGATGCTGGCAAAGGGTCGGACGGGTAGTGCCTCGAACATCGCAGCTGCGAGTGGGCTCAGACTGGCGTTCGGACTGACGCTTTATCATGGGCTCGAATTTCCTCATAACAATAATCATTAACTAACATTGAATGTCTTGAAAACCATAACCTAAACATTCATAGTCCCCACCTTACACCGGTAGACACATAACGAACTCAGTTCGAACACTATTCCTTCATCTACGGCACAACAACCACCTATAACAAGGAATAGGTTAGCTATTCCACCATCTGTTCTATTTGAATCTTTAAAACAGGCTAGGGTTAGGATTTTTTATCTAAGAACGGAGTTGGAATCACCAGAATAGCGATGCAGAGGGTTGATGCAGCCCGTGGAGCGATAAGGAAGGATCCCAGGGACAAACGCGAATACTCTCTCACTTCTCCTCACTTTCTTCTCTCTTTACTCTCTTCTCACTCCTAGGGTTTTCCAAATTCAAATGGAATGAGAGAGAGAGGGTTTAAGGTGCTTATATAGGTCCAGAACTAATGGGAATGGCCCCAGGGCCAAGGTATACTTAGGTTATAGCAAAAGGGCATATGTTTCGATCCAACGAAGCTGTTCCGAAGGCCCCTTTTCTACATGCAGTTGGACTTAAGCTTCCTGACCATGAATTTAGGTCAGACTGAGTTTTCGGTCTGATCAGGTTTACAAATCGATCGTGGTGGACTAGTGTAACAACCTGACTTTTCAGGACCCGAGTACGTAACTCGTTTCCTAAAAATCCGAGTGTTAACCTTAACGGATGGTAAAATTTGAGTGTACATTTTTTTTTCTTTTATCAGAGTAGGCAAATGAGCGTAGTGTGGACAAATCGATATAAAGGAAAATTTTATTATCATTCAAGCATACAAGAAGCTGCCCATAATGACTTATACAAACCAACGTCTCTGAATTTAACAAATACAAGATTTACAAGAATTAATACTTAAAGAATAGTAGAAAGCATGTAAATATAAGCCGTAAGATCACGCAGCTTCTCCAGGCACATACGGTTATGCATCCCTGGTGATTGTACCCTGCTCCTCATCAAGTCTGAACATGCATATCGCTTAAGCCGCCTGTACTACCTGTACGGTTGTATATTTGATGGATGAGTGGCCAACTCAATGTGAATTCCCCTCAAGATTACACACCGCCGCATTAGGTAAGAAATAGTACAAAATATCCAGACAATCAAAACAGAGTAAATGCAGTCTTATTAGATGCATGGATGCGTGAATGCAATCAGTCCCGGGTAAGACATCCAGACGGACATAGGGCTCGTCACCCATGTAATCATCGACCCGGGTAAGACATCCAGACGGTCTGTGCCTCGGGTAAAACATCCAGACAGGTAAATATATACGATAGCAATAGATGATGGTTGGTGCCTCGGGTAAGACATCCAGACAGGCAAATCTGTATGTTTCGTATAACAACAATAGATGTTTGTATGTGCTATGCATGCATGATTAACCAATCTGTTATTAGTTCAATTGCAACCAGCCAATTTAAATAAGCTCAAAGGTCACTGCGGGGAGCGTATAGCCCAACATAGGCCGACAGCTCGGGCATAGGTCCCATACCACCATCCCCGGCTCATGAGACTACCACCTTAGGATGTTTAATGGTACCCTGTCGACTAGTGGCCAATCATATTACAATATATGGGGCTTACCATTGCATGGTTGTACAGTATAAAACATCCAACCCATACAGGGAAAATACTGGAACAAAGCCACATATGGCGATATCAAAGTAGGCCACATAGGGCGAGTATTATAACGGTGTGATAAAAGACCATCTTTGAAAATCATTAGACACAACAACCCTGGATGGTAGGCCAACATCAATGATCCACCAAGGGCATCACTCAATAACCACCAAGCCGAAGGTCCATTACGAGTACAACTAGTCAAGTTACATCCCGAGTATGGGTGTACATTCATATATGGGAATTTCCCACTAATGTACCAGTTTAATTTCCATAAGCAATCCACAAAAAGAAATCCATAAGCATGAGCAATTATACAAGATAATTATGAAACATGTAATGCAGCAATTCAATTTCTACCAGCTAACATATGTGAGTATAAAGGGAGATATCGATTATGAATTTAAATAAAAGCTATAACTTAAGCTAATGAGAAGATGGAAAGCTCAAGGGGAAGAATCATCACTTTATACTTTGAATCGCCTTCTAGTGTCGCTAAGCACTTGCGCCCTTAGAATTGTATCCTACCACAAATCATGAACTTGTATAATTAGGTCCAAGTTCTAATCACTATCTAGGGTTTAAGATCATGGCCTAGGGTTTGAATCATTTATCTTAGGGTTTAGTCTTAAATTTCTTTTCTAGGATTTGAACTCTAGTTGGTGTATTAGTTACCATTTAACGTTAATGATATAACTAGTATCTGTGACCATGGTATTAATCCGTATTACAATTAAAGTAAAATGGTACAACCTATTATTAGAGGTAATATTTTCAAGCGATGGATACGATGCTAATATCACTAAAGGTAGTTTCATTTATAATAACTATTATTAGCGTAACATGATAATGGTGATCATTTTGATGATAGCTAATACTATGACCTACTATCATGATAATATTTAAGAGTAATGGATATAAACTTGTAATAATTGTAATTTTGTTTAATATAGCTAGTATTAGCGTAAGTAGCCCATTAATGGTTAATCATGGTTAAGGTCTTAGTCTAGGGTTTAGATTGCCTAGGTTTAGGGTTCCATCCCAGAGTCTGGTCCTAAACTTAGATCGTAGGATTTAAATGCTAACTTATGTAAAGTCAATTATCATGATAATTTATAATTGTAACATAATTATTAATATTACTGATAGAATTAATATTAGTTAATCATGGCAATAATAGTCATTATGATTAGTACAATCTACTATCCCAAACAAATATCTAGGATGATAAATAAAAATATTACCATTTAATATTTGCAATTTATTTATAACAACTAGTCCTAGCATAATGATCCACTAATGGCTAACCATGGTTAGTATTAATAATCCTAATAACAACAATGGTAACAAATGATAATAGTGCATCAAAGCAAAGCTAGATTAGGGAAGAAATGATGACTCATCTTGATGACTCGGATCGAGTCGAGTTGACTCGGCACAACACCAACACCACAACTCATTCTCTCACTCACCCCTTCTCTCCTTTCTCTCTTTTCTTTTCTTCTTTCCACCATTGTCCAGCGACAGTGCTGAGGCTGGGCCCACAAATGGTGCAACTCAGCGAGTTGCCTTAACGAATCGCAACTCGGCACCCTGCACTCATCCTCCTACCCCTCCTTTTTTTTTCTTTCTCCCACCATTTCTTTCTTTCTTCTTCTTTTTTCTTCCCTTTCCCATTATTTTTTTTCCTTGCTGGAATCCCAGCTGGACTAAGCCACTCGACCCAATCAACCCAGTCCCTAAACCGAGTTGACTCGATTTTTGACTAGATAGCAGCCCTCTCTCTCTCTCTCTTTCCTCTGTTTCCTCTCTCAGTTTCTTTCTCTTTTCTTCTTTTCCTATCTCGTATCTCCTCTTCCTTTTCTCACCTCAGCGAGACCACTGGCCGAAACCCGGACAGCAACTTGCTCCAGCGGGTGGAGTGAAGAGGTGCAACGACAGCGAGCAGCAGCTACTCCGCTTCCTCTCTACTCTCTCTCTCTTTCTCTCTCTCTGAGTCTCTCTCTTTTTTTTTTCTTTCTCAACTGCTACTGAAAATCTGACGATGACAACTGAACGTCCAAGGACGATTCAGCTCGCATAACTCGACTCGACCCAGCGAGTTGGTGCGGCACGGACCCGCACACCCTTTCTTCCTCTCATCTTCCTTTCTTCTTCTTCTTTTTCTTTTCTCCTGCATGGGTTACTGAAGACACGGCCCACCTTGCGAACGAAACTGATCAGGGGTTAACGGCTGTAACAAGGCCAGTGGCCGCTCTTCTTGACGAGGTAGATGACCTGCCATTAATGGCAGATCACGAACGCCCATGTGTTGCTCCAAAGTGATGCATGGGAATGGTGTAGACGGGTCTATAGGAGCTAGAAGCATGGTCGGATAGAAGCTCTAAGGGGATTTTGGCGGTGGGTTCAATGGAGAAGGCTTGCGACCGGTTTTCGGGCGTGGCCGCTAGAAATGAAGGGAGGATCTCCTGTTGCTCAATCCACACCCTTTTATCTGCTTGCCCTAACATTTTCAGACCGTCGGATGAGCAACAAGTGGTCTAGATTTCCTCTGACCGAAACTACCTTCAAAACAGTGGGAGGATATGAAACCGGTCGTGGTTTTGAAGCCCTAAACCACAGCTAGAATCGGACGGCCGAGATGTGCCCGAACGGAGGGCTAAGATGAGAGGTTTTCTCCTTACACGGATCGCCCTCGTGGCAACAGCAGGAGACAGTTTCTGTTTTTAGAAACATAGTTTTTTTTTTTAGGGTTTGTTTTCGCTGGAGGTCATGGTTACACACATGCATTCCGACGTGTGATATGGGTCGGGTTTTGGTCATCTGGTGTCCTTCTACAGGATGGACGGTTTGGATTGTCTGATCGAATGATCATGGTGGCCCGCGGATCAATCAAACGGGCGTTGCTAGTTTTACTGGCAGAGAACGAAAGAAGAGGAGATTTCCTCTTTAGGCTTCATCGGGTCAGTTGTGCTGACTGAGCTTGCAAGTCCGGTGCACGACGGGTGCTCTTGCACTATGTACACGTGCAAGGAAACATGGGATCCACAAGTGAATTTGATGAAATCCACACCGTCCATTAGGTTCTAAGGGTCCAGTTAGGGCCCTAGACCAAAGATGAGGCAGATCCAAGGTCTAGGTGGGGCCCACAACTCGATTTGGGTCGTATTGGTAGATTTCCGTCAATCCAACGGTCGGATCACACCGAATTTGAACTACAACGGTTGAAAGGGTCTAAGGGATTTATTCAGGCAACCGGGACCACCTGCACTTATGGGTTTAGAATATTAAATGCTATTACTAGAATAAGTTTTAACATTTATTATTATTATTATTATTATTATTATTATTTTCCTTTATATGTTTTTTCATATATAAATTATATTATCACAAATTGTTAATATACATACATACATACATATATATACATATATATATATATATATATATATATATATATATATATATATATATATATATATATATATATATATATATATATATATATTATTTGTACGGTCATATATGTGTTAGGTTTTTAAACTTTATACAAGTCATTAAATTGTTTGAAATATGTTACTCGTTATAAAAAAATTTCAGTATATTTTATTTTTATTTATTACAGATTCCATAGTTTGTAATTTATATTAATGATATTGTAAGTATATGCATATAATATGAATTATAGTTACATATTATTTTAGTACGTAATTTTAAATATTTCTAACGTGTATAAAATAACATTCCATAGTATATATATTTAGGTTGTATTTTTTTTTTTTGTTATTTATATTAAATCAAATTAAATTAAATAGTAACACTCGAGTACTGGAAAGTACGGGGTGTTACAAGTAGTTTCAGTTCAACGGTAACCGGCACTCGATCAGGGCCACAAGTGTACTGACATGTGTGAGAAATTTTTTCTGATCCGAGGTATAATTGGGTTAGATTCTAATGATCTGAATCCTTAGATTCGGCCCGCAAGCGAACCGACTCAATTCACTTAAGTTTCAATTCATTTCCTAAAGATATTCATGTTTCTCACATACTTCGCTCCGGGCTCAAGTTGTGAATTTTTGGATACTATTAGGACTTTATTTCTGAGGTAGTTTTCAAGTCTAGCAAGGCTATCATAACTGTATAGTTTTGGAGTAATCAGACTTTTGACGTGTGGTCTCAGGTCTGATATAAAGTTTCGACGTGCTCCCGAGAGTAACTGGGTTTGAGATTGATCTTAGATTTCTAGGTAATGTAGCGTTAGTGGTTCTACTCATTTTGAATCTTGTAGTTCATATAGAAAGTAGTTCAAGCTAATTCTACTGATTATTCAGTTTAGTACTTAACTAAATTATAGTATAATTATGATAGAATAAGGTCCTAGGGTAGTTCTGTGCACATTTCTAGTACTTTTAGTTGGTATATTATTTTAATTATTTTTTTAATAGTTCATCATTAAGTTTACTTCATCTTTATCAAATTTTATGAGATTTCGTGTTGTAGAAAAATTCTAAAAATTTCAGAAGTAGCAATTGTCCAAACTATAATTTTTGGATAGTTGTCACAATGACCTATTTTTATTTATATTATATATTTTATTATATTTTTTATATATTTTTATATGAAACTAGACTCATTTATCTTCAATCTAGATTTTGAATCACCTAAATCAGAGTTATAACGAAGGAGATATGACTTTTTGAAGTCAGATGATACGTTTAAAAAATTTGCAGAGGCCCGCGATGCCATCGCCGACCGCTGGACATCGGGGCGATGGAGTGTGGGACCCACCTTGGATCCCCCTGATTTGTGTTGTTTGGCCCTCCAAGTCCGTTTAATGTGGTTTCACATATCTGATATTTAAAACAGGTGCATCTTTTAATCTGAAATGGGTTCGTAACGTGCAATATATGATTTTGGGACAGGAGAAGCTAATCTATCCAAATAACCTATTTATATTATGAGATTCTAAAAATTTTAAAGGTTAAAAGCCTATTTTATTTATGTATTTACCATTTATAGTAAGTTTTAGTTTAAGTATTGTTCTTCATCATTTAAACTTTAGGATTAGTGTCTAATATGAAAGTACTCGAAAAGATTTAAAGAATAAGGTGGTGAAAGGTGAGATTTTGAAGGAAATGGGTTGAAAGGAGATTTGAGGCTTTAGGATTAAATTCTTAGAAGTCAATTAAGGTATTATGATTGACTAATTGCTTAAGGACGTCTAACTCCAAGTTGGCAAAAATCCGGGGTGTTCCAATCTACCCCCTTAAAAATAATTTTATCCCCGAAATTGGCTAAGGGTAATGAGTACAGATACTATTATTCCTTTTACCTAAGCTTTATGGATTTCAAGTTTATATGCGTGGTGGGGTGTATACTATCTATGCTAGTCTAGCTCACTTTAGTCTACCCTCTTTAAAAACTGTTTCGCCTTGAAATTGGCTAAAGCTCCTATTAAGTTCATATTCAACAAGCACATTTGTAGATACACTGACCTTGGCTATTATAATTCAGTTCGTACTCATTGTTATGCCTATTCTTTAGTATGAATTGGTTTAACACTTAAATCGTAATTGCTTTCATTCGATGACTGCATTATTTACATTCTAATGAAGATTCAGATCCTATTTAGTGACCTAACCTTACGTGCAGCCTTGATCAATTTCCTTCGATCCTGTGCTAGTGGGGAAGGGGCCAACCACGCTTTTGTTGTGCCACATTGATCCAATGGTTGTATTAGTTGACCTAACTAGATTGAGCTCATAATGTTCTACCCCCTTTAAAAATTATTTCTACTCTCAAGGCTCAAGAATATATATCCTAATCCGTATGTCAGAGCAATGTATAATTTAGGACCTATCCTTGACATGGAATGGGATACAAACTCCCAATACATTCGAATTCCTTCCATCGATGATATATACTATGGCATTGGTACCTATGATTATAGAAAGGAGCTAAAAATGATGGGTGTTTGGTTAATTTTAGGAACGAGTGTGAGTTTGTGGCAAGATGCCTAATCTCTATTGGCTATATTGAAAGACCCGTATCCTTACTCGTACCATTCCGTAGGCTTCCGCAGTCCTCCCGGTCAGATTCCGTCAACTCTCGATCCGTATTCAACGTTTGTGCGTGAACCTAAGCCGAGTCCTACATACCGAAGTCGGCTCGACCCAAAATTTGCACCTTAGCGACTGCGTCATTGCCGTAATTTTAATGCCGCGACTCATGCATAGAACCGATACCCAGGCTAGGAGATGTGGGTCTGTGTTCAATTCGAGAAAAACATCACATTTTACGAATTCTGATGGAATCTCTACGATATGTTCCATCAATCACATCAATCATAAGTCAAGTGCATCCCATCACAAGCCATCACTAATCTTTACCTTTCCTTACCCAAAATTAATGCAACCCATGCTTAACCCATTCTTTTCTTACAACAAGTCAAAAGGACCCATCCCTTTCCACTCCTCTCTCTCTCTCTCTCTCTCTCTCTCTCTCATTTCTCACTCTCCCAAGCAACTTTCAAGAAGAGAAAACGTCCAAGCTCTCTATGAGAAGAGTCATGTGTGGCCCACTCCCTACCACCCTATCTCCCATCTCCACCCTTGGATCATCATCTCTACGGTTGAAGGAGCATTTTTGGAGCATTGGAAGGCTAGGGAGGAAGAAGAAGGATAGGTGAGTATTTTTTTTTAGTTTTGTTTATGTGGATTTGATCATTTGAGGGCCCACATGTGGTGGGACCCATCTCGATATATGCATTGCATAGGGAGGGCCCATAGTGGCAGGGTCCCTCCCTTTCTCAACCGTCTCTCTCTCCCTCTCTTTTCCTTGATTACATAACCCGCCTTTATATATTATCCTCACCATCCGATCATGAGGCTCACCACGTTGCTGCCCATTTTTGGGACAAATTTGATGAGGGAAAAAAAATATAAATATCAGATTGAGCTAACTGTGGTGGGCCACATACACGTGGGACCCACCAGACACCAGCGTTTCATCTAGGCTGTCCATCTGCTGGACGTCCAGCAGTCCTAGGCGAAGAGAAAGCACAAATATTAGCTCTGATTCAAAAAGCTGGTGGGCCACACCCACGTGGTCTCACCTTGATAGTAATGGATTTAGTATGCAGACCATCCAGCGTCCCTACTACTGGACGCTGGACTAGATGGTATATATAATATATTATATTTATATTATATTAATATTGTATTAATATATCATGTATGTGTGGTGGCCCACTCCTACGTGGGACCCACCTTTTATATGAGATCTGCATCGTCCAGAGGTCTGGACAGTGGGCTAAACGTTGGTGCAAACAATCTGCACCGTCCAGAGGTCTGGATGTGGGACCCACATGATGCATGTGTTGCATACACACCGACTATACTGTATGTGGGGCCCACCTTACATGTGTTACACGTGCAGGTGGTGGGATCCACTGAGGTATGGACTTAAATGAGCACAGTTCGTCCATACACTGGATTGTTTTAAGTATTGAATATAATAATATAATATTATATTTTATGTATAATATATATTGTATAATACGTGGTGATGGCCCTACGTGGGACCCATCTCTCTCTCTATGCACCATCTTCCGTGGATTTCATCCACGTGGCACCACTAAGGAATGGGTTTTATCCAAACCGTCCATCTATGTGGAGTGCACTGTGATGTATTTGCCATCCACACCATCCATCTACCGGGCCCACCTTGATGGATGTGTTTCATCCGCACCGTCCACAGGACATGCAACGTCCTTGCTGTGGCCTCTGCATTGACCAGCAATGCTACACGTGTGGCCTCTGCACGTGTTGATCTACATCGCCCAACACCACAATGATGCATGTACCTTGTATCTGGGCCGTCCATCTGCCGAATGCCCAGTAGCTTCAGCTGCTACAGATGACGCTAGCAAGCTCTGTTGGGTTGATCATGAGGCATGTGTTAATCTCCACCATCCATCCATCTTGCTGTCCACCGGAACCCACCAGTATATATGCGTCATATGCACGCCGACCATCCATCTCTGGACGTGGCCCACCATGATATATGTGTGACGCCTGCCCCATCCAGACCTCTGGACGGTGGAGCCAGTTTTGATGTACGTGATGTACATCCACACCATTCGTCTATGGGACACGAATCCCACCTGACATGTGTGGCCCACATCCTCATGGGACCACCGTGATGGATGTGATTTATCCTCACCGTCCACTGTTTGGGACGGTGGGAACCCACTTGATGTATGTTTTTCATCCTGCTCGTCCATCCTTGGACCTGGTCCACATTGATGCACGTGTTCTTCATCAGCATCATCCATCTGGACGGACTACGTGGGGCGTACCATGATGTATATATAATCTACGCCATCTATTTATCAAGTGGACCACGCTGCAAAATTAGTGAAAGATCGAACGTCCACCATTGAAACTGTTTTGGAGGCCACATAAGCTTTGGATCGATATGAAATTTGTTCCTCCTCTTATTTCAAGTCCACGTGACCTTATGAATAGGCTAGGTGGAAAATAATGTTATGGTGGGCCCTACTTTGATGATGTGTTGTATTCGTGTTGTCCGTTCATTTTCATGCACATGTGATCTGCCTTGATGTATGATTTCATCCACATCATCCACGGGACGTGTGACCCACTGGTATATGTATTCTATACCCACGTTGTCCATTGCGTGTGAGACCCACCTGCTGTACATGTAGGCCCACCTTGTGATCAATGGGCCCACCTGCTGTGTACGAGACCCATTAGTGCGGCTCATCGATGTGGCTCACTTGATGTGTATGAGGCCTATGTACAGGGCCCACCTACGATGTATATTAAGCTCATTGTGATATGTATTAGGCCCATGAGAGTGGCCCATATTGATATGTATTAGGCCCTTGCATGAGGCTATGGGCCCACTATATATTTTGCTCTATATAAGCTACTGCTTAGGAGCAATGTTGGTTAAATGGCCACATTGTTGGGTAATGATGGTTTAATGTCCACATGTCTATATTGTGACCATTCCTTAGGCTTTGTCAGGCCCATCTTATCGATTCTGATTTTTGTGGCTAATTACTGATTAACGATCGAGGCTGATTATCGTGACCGATTGCCGATTCCGATTGTCATGGTCGATTATCGATTCTGATTATCGATCAATTTCGATTGTTATGGCCGATTGTCGGTTCCGATCATTAAGGTCGATTATTAATCGATTCCGATTGTTGTAGATGATTGTCGATTCCGATTGTTGTGGCTGATTGCCGATTCCAATTAGCGAGGATGATTATCGATCAATTTCAATTGTTGTGGCCGATTGCCGATTCTGATTATCGATCAATTCTGATTGTTGTGGCCGATGCCCATTAGCGATTGAGGCTGATTATCGTGACCAATTGCTGATTCTGATTGTTATGGCCGATTGCTGATTCCGATCATCGAGGCTGATCATTGATCGATTTCGATTGTTGTGCCCGATTGTCGATTTTAATTATCGAGGCCGATTGTAGAGGCCCATTGTGATGTATATGTGGCCCATGTGATGCGATCCACTTGATATATATGAGGCCCAATGTGACGTATTTATGGTCATCCATTGAGGCCCACCTTGATGAGATGCATAATGGACCCGTGTGAGAGGCCCATTGCGATGTACTTGGGGCCCATGGGTTGTTGTCCATTGTGATGTAGTTGGGGCTCATGGGTTGTTGTCCATTGTGATGTAGTCGGGGCCCATGGGACGTAGCCCATCCGATGTATAACCTATGTGACGCGGCCTATTATGATTGTATGAGGCCCATTGTGGTGTGTTTGAAGGCTAGGCTATGGAGCCCATTGTGATGTATGTTAGGCCCATGCGAAAGGCCTATCATGATGTGTATTAAGCTCTTAAGTGAGGCCCATGGTGTTGTATTTTTTGGCCCTCTTGTGAGGTATGGGTCCACTATATGTTAGGCTCTATGTGGGTCATTCCTTGGGGGCAATGTTGGTTAAATGTTCACATTGTCGAGGTCGATTGTTGATACCGATTATGAGTATGTGACTGCATAGCATAATGATACATGTCCATAGACATCATCTGCATGTTTGTTATAAGATATGATTGATCATTGCATATGCCATAGTGCCAGTTATTATGAGGCTCCCAGATAGGCAGATGTTATCTCACATAAGCGCACGGTATGCGCAGGATTGATGCATAACTGGATTGTATGACTCATACATCTTGCATTGTATGCCCTAGTAACATCAGGGCCGTAGCCTCCACAGGCATATGTGGATGGCCAGATGGGACACCGAAAATTTATTCTAGCATCGGGCTGCCATAGATGACCCTTAATGAAAATCTTTAAACCCTCTTGGTACCAGAAGATGCCCCAACGTCGAGACCGAGTGGATACATGAGCGCCAGAGTGCCGAATACCAGGAGACCGCGTCTCCCACTGTGTCGTGGTCGGTTGGAGGGGGTGTGGCCTTGCCTGCACGAGTGTAGGGGGCATTACTAGGCTGAGTTTGACCAACTCGTGAATGGATCCGCAATCGACGTGTTGGATAGGTATTGACAAACTATTGACTAGGCGGATAGTGAGGTTTCTTACGCTCACTTGGACTGTGTGGTTAGGAGAGTGACAGTGCCATTTGGAGTGTACTAAACCTCGACGATGATCCCAATGATGAACCGTACTGATATGTGGACGTATTAAGCAGGAGTTGCATACTCATTCATTCATTCATTCACTATCCACTCGGGCTGGTGGTGCGTAACTATTTATTACGTGTACCTTCACAATGACTAGGATTTCGGTTGGAGCGCATGACTAACCTGAAATTAGGAGTTTACCACATCGAGTCTAAGTATCCAAATTTAGGTATAGGACTGGTTTAGATAGAAGTCCCTTGTGATGGACCCCATAGCCTGCATTACTACGTACTATCATCCCGACTTCACACTCCAGCATGTTCATTCCATTCGCATTACATGTTGTATTACATCCGTGGTATATGGTATGACTGACGCTGTTTGTATTAATTATCAGGAATGTATATTGCATTACATCCACTGCATCTGATATTTGACTCTCTATGTGTAAGACCCATATCCTAGCTCGTACCGTTCCATAGGCTTCCGTAGTCCTCTCAGTCAAATTCTGACAACCCGCGATCTGTTATCAGTATTTGCCCGCGATCCTGAGACGTGTCATGTAAATCAGAGTCGGCTCAACTCGAGACTTATACCAGTGTAACCGCGTCGTCGCGGTTCCGATGCCGCGTCTTACACGCCGATGCGGTACCGTAGCTAGGAGATGTGGGCCCGCATTCATTTCGAGAAAAACGCAGCACGTTACAAATCTCGAGAGAATCCATCACATCAATCACTTTACTTATCAAAGTACACCCATCAAGTCAAGTACCCTATCCCATCCCCTAAGTACACTACACCATCCCCAAAGTCAACCTTTTCATCTTATCTCTTACACACCCCATCACTCCTCTCCCATCATCTTTCACCTCTCTCTCATTTCTCTCCTAAGCTCCAAGAGAGTAATTCTAACTCCATGGCTTCCATGGAGAGGCTAGGTGTGGCCCACCTCCCTACCGCTCAATCCCACCATGCAAAAACCATCTCCACCATTCAAATGCATCCCTTAGAGCTCTAGGATGCGTTGATGGAAGAAGAAATCCAAGAAGATAAAATGTAGGTGTTTCTCTTTTTAAAGTTTTGTTTGTGCGGATTCGATCATTTTAGGGCCCACATGCTTTGGGACCCATTTCATGTTTGTAAGCAAGAGGGGCCCATAGTGGTAGGGTCCCTCTCTCTCTCTCTCTCTCTCTCTCTCTCTTCTTATTTTGTAGACCCCACTATGATGCACATATTTAATCCCCACCGTCCAACCATTTTGTTGTCCAAGTAGTAAGACGCACCATAATGTGTGTGTTGTATCCACACCACCCTCCATCACTGTGGAGCCCACCTCGTTATGTGTTTCATTCGTCCAATGGGGATGGTGGAGCCCACTTGTTAAATCTATGGTATATTCACTGCCCAGCAGCGCCTGCTGCTACTGGAGTGAAAAAGGAAAATATCAACTTAATTCAAAACACAAAAAATTCTAATGGGCCACTCATGTGGACCCTACCTTGATGTATATATATCTGATCCACACCCTCCATTTAATTTCCCAGCTCATTTTAGGTATTGAGCCTAAAAATGAAGCTAATCCAAATCTTTGGCGGGACATGTCGTATAAAATAGTTATATTAGCGATATAAACTGTTAAGAACTGCTGTGATGTTTCTATACACTAAAAATATGGTATATTGGACTCGTTAGACCTAATACGAGCCAAAGAGATCAATAGACAGTGTGGATTGTCCTGATATGGGCCCCACCTATGAAAAATCTTAGCAAAAAAAAAAAAGAAGAAGCGACGTGCTGGATGCTGCAGCAAGCGTCCTGTTGCATTTGTAGGTGGACTTGGACGGTGGGCCCCACCACTAGTCCCACATTGATGCATGTGGAACATCTACACCGTGCATTTGATGAGTCCCCTTAAAAAATGGGATGTCCCCAAAGTTTAGCCGTACATAGAACTCAGGTGGTCCACACCGTCCAAAATCATGTGGAAACATGCCTAAAACATATACATACACTTTCTGGAGCCCATCTGAAATTTAGATGCTTCTGAAACTTGGTTTGACCCCTTAACTAGGTGGATCACACTTATTGAATGGGCTGGATTTGTGAACCACGGCTTGGTGGGCCCCACGTGGGACCCATTTGCGTGGAAATGGATTGGGTAGTATATCGCACACAACTATATATAGTTGTTGTATTGACGTCAGCACCCATGTGGGTCCGTATAATGTATGTATCTTATGTCCACGCCGTCCATCCGTGGATCGGACCGTTCATCTGGTGGGACCCACTGGTGTTTGTCTTATCCACACCGTCCATCTAGACATTGGTCTGGGCGGTGAATCATCTCATTCAAATTAATAATAATAATAATAAATAAATTTAAAATAATATTATTATATATTGTTATATATATAATATATAGACAAATATCTGATGGGCCCCCCACGTGGGACCCACCTGTTGAATGGAAGCAGACTCACACCAGCAGGCAGCTGGTGTGATTGACGACAGCAAGTTCTGGTGGGTCACACCTTGATGTACATGATGCAATTGCACCGTCCAACAGGTCTGGACAGTGGGACCACCTTGATATATGTTTTGATCTACGTCGTCCGTACATGGGACGTGTGGACCCACCTTGATTGGATGTATTTTGTCTTCGCACCGTCCAGCACAACAGATGGACGCACCTTGATGGATGAGGTCTACCTTGATGAATGTGTTGTATTCACACCGTCTGTCCATTTTGATGGACGTATGGCCCACCTTGATGCATGCATTCTATATTCACACCGTCCAACAGCTACTGGATGGTGGGGCCCTCCCTATTATACGTTTATTATATGTGTTGTACAAGCATACCGTCCATATGCAGTATGGGCCAGCATGATGTATTTATTTATCCACACCGCCCAATCTCTGGACGTGGGATGTGGAACTCGTGTGACATATGTATTTCATTCCATGTAGTCCATCTATATAAGGCCCACCTTGATGCATCCATTGTACATATGGATCCCTCATGATATATAAGTTTTATATCCATATTATCCAACTATTTGGATGGGATGCACCAAGACGTATTTTTTTTATCCACATCGTCTAGGGCAAATAGCCCATTATGATATATATCAGGGCCCATGGGTTGAGGCCCATTGAGATCTATTCAGGGCCCTTGGGTTAAGGCCTATTGAAATGTATTTGGAGCCTGTGAGCAGAGCCCACCTCATATGTTCCCTCCTAACCGTCCAGATCATATAGGGCCAGCCTCGATTTATGTTTTATCCACACCGTCTGTGGGATGTGTGACCCATTAGATGTATGCATGCTATATCCACACTAACCATCTAGTGGGGCCCATCTGCTGCATGTACAGGGCCTACCTATTGTGCATTTATGCGGCCAATTAGTGTAACCCACTTGATGTGTACGAGGCCCATTAGTGCGGCCCATTGATGCAAGGCCCATTGCGACATGTATTGGGCCCATGACGCGTGACCCATTTGATGCGTATAAGACCTATGTGTAGGGCCCACATGTTATGTATTTGAAGCCCATGAGCAAGGCCCACCTGAGGTGTATATATGGGGCTCATTGATGTGGCCCACTTGTATTTGAGGCCCACAGGTTGTGACTCATTATGATGTGCTGGGGCCCATTGTGATGTATACTCAGCCCATACGTCGTGGCCCATTGAGATGTGTTTTCGACCCATTTAGTGAGGCCATTATGATATATTCCTGCTCATATGATGAGGCCCATCGAGATGTATTTCTGGCCCATATGACGCGGCCCATAGCGATGTGCATTAGGCCCATGTGATACGACCCACTTGATTTATGAGACCATCGTGCGAGGCTATGAGCCCACCAGATGTTTAACTCTATATAGGTCACTCCTTGGGAGCAATGTTGGTTGAATGTCCACATGAGCAATGATGGTTGGATGTCCACATTGTGACTTCCCTTAGGCTGATTGTTGATCCTGATTGTCGTAGACCAATTGGCAATTCCGATTGACGTAACCGAATTACCGACTCTGATTATCGATCGATTCCGATTGTCGTAGCCCGATTACCGATTTTAATTTTTTGTGGCCGACTGTTATTATCAATCGAGGCCGATTACTGATTCTGATTTGTTATGGCCGATTGTCGATTATCGATCAAGGCCGATTATCGATTCTGATTTGTTGTGGCTGATTACCGATTATTGATCAAGGCCGATTACCAATTCTGATTTGTCGTGGCCAATTACTGATTATCGATCGAGGCCGATTACCGACTCTGATTTGTCGTGGTCGATTACTGATTCCGATTGTCAAGGCTCAATGTAATGTATATGCGACCTACATTTGAGGCCTGATGAGATGTGTATTCAGCCCGTGTCTAAGGCTCAATGTGATGTATATTGAGGTCTAGGTGATGAGGCCCATTGTGATGCATTTGAGGGTCAGGCGAAGGAGCCCATTGTGATGTATGTTAGGCCCATGTAAAAGACCCATCGTGGTGTGTATTAAGCTCTTGAGTGGGGCCCGTGGTGTTGTATATTTGGCCCTTGTGTGAGGCCATGGTTCCACTATATGTTAGGCTCTATGTGGGCCATTCCTTGGGGCAATGTTGGTTAAATGTCCATATTGTCAAAGCAGATTGTTGAGGCCAGTCATTGACACCGATTATGAGTATGCGACAGCATTGCATCATCATACATGCCCGTACGCATCATCTACATATTTGTTATGAGATGTGGTTAACCATTGCATATGTCATTGAGCAGATTGTTATGAGACCCCCTGATAGGAGGAGGTTATTTCACATGAGCACACGGTATGTGCAGGATTGATGCATGAGTGGATTATATGACTCATGCATCTTGCATTGTGATTACTGTACACCCCAGCGACATCAGGGTCGTAGCCTCCACAGGCATATCGTGGATGGCCAGATGAGATACCGAAAATCTATTCTAGCATCGAGCTGTCATAGATGGCCCTGGGTGAAAATCTCTAAACCCTCTTGGTACCGGAGGACGTCTCAACGTCGAGACCGAGTGGATACATAAGCGCCCGAGTGTCGAATACCAGGAGGTCACGTCTCCCACTGTGTCGTGGTCGGTTGGGAGGGGGTGTGGCCTTACCCGCCCGAGTGTAGGGGGCATTACTAGGCTGAGTTTGACCAGCTCGTGAATGGGTCCGCTATCGACGTGCCGAATAGGTATTAACAGACTATTGGCCAGGCGGATAGTGAGGTTTCTTACGCTCACTTGGACTGTGCGGTTAGAAGAGCGAAAGTGTCATTTGAAGTGTATTAAACCCCGGTGATGATCCAAGAGATGAACCGTACTGATATGTGGACTTATTGAGCATGAGTTGCATACTCATTCATTCATTCATTCACTATCCACTCAGGCTGGTGGTGCTCAACTAATTGTTACGTGTGCCTTCATAATGGTCAGAATTTCGATTGGGACACGTGACTAACCTGAGATCAGGAGTTTACGATATCGAGTCTGACTATCCAAATTGAGGTATGAGACTGGTTTGGATAGAAGTCTCTTGTGATGGACCCCATAGTTTGCGATACTACGTACTATCATCCCGACTTCACACTCCAGCATGGTCATTCCATTTGCACTGCATGTTTCATTACATCTGCGGCATAGGGTATGACTAATGCTGTTTGTGTTACTCATCAGGAATGTATATTGCATTGCATCCTTTGCATTTGATATTTGGCTCTCTATAACACCTCATTTGCATAGTTAATTTCTATTGCGTATTCTAATATTGTATGACTCATGCACTTGTCAGTATTTCCGTTTATTCTGTTATCGTATGATTTATGATCTTATCAGTATTTCTATTTACTCTAAAAATTCATGATCTTGTTAGTATTTCTGCTTATTCCGACATTGTATAATTTATGGATTACTAGTATTTTCGGTATTGTATGATTATGGTACTGCATTGAATACTTGACACTCACCTTGTGCACACACTTACACTACCCTCTAAGCTTTATATAAGCTTATGCATGATAGATGTGTGCAGGTGATGTTAGTTTACAGCAGTGATGAGCGTGGAGCGTTCAGTGGTCTTCTGGAGCTTGATCTTCGATTTATGTATTTTCTTTTTCAGCATTGTACTCAAATGATTATATTAGTGGATATATGATGATGATGTTGCCTTTATGAATTAGGTAATCCTATGGTTATGCTTATTACGAGTTAAATGTACATTGAAAAAAAAATTCTCTTTGTAGGATCCCAGGATCGGAATCTGGCATATGGATGCTAGGAGCCGAGAATGGGGTACTATAGAGGCTGTCGGCACTGGATTCGGTGATCGAGATTCCTGTTAATCCAATTTTCGGGTTTGAGGCGTGACACTATAACTCCTCATTTGCATAGTTGATTTCTATTGTGTATTCTAATGTACTTGTCAGTATTTTTGCTTACTCTATTATCGTGTGATTTATAACTTTGTCAGTATTTCTATTTACTCTGATAATTCATAATCTTGTCAATATTTCTGTTTACTTTGGTAATTCATGATCTTGTAAATATTTCTGCTTATTCAGACATTGTATGATTTATGGATTACCAGTATTTTCGGTATTGTATGATTATGGTATTGTATTGAATACTTGGTACTTACCTTGTACACACACTTACACCGCCCTCTAAGCTTTCTATAAGCTTGTGCACAATAGATGCGTGCAGGTGATGTTAGGCTCCAGCAGTGTTGAGCTTGAAGCGTGCAGCGGTATTCTGGAGCTCAATTTTTTATTTATGTATTTCTCTTTCAGCATTGTACTCAAATGATTATATTAGTGGATATGTGATGATGATGTTGCCTTTATGAATTGGGTAATCTTGTGGTTATGCTTATTACAAGTTAAATATACATTGGAAAAAAATCTCCCTTGTAGGATCCCAGGATCGGAATCTGGCATATAAATGATAGGAGCCGAGAATGGGGCACTACGGAGGCCGTTGGCACCGGATTCGGTGATCGAGATTCCTGTGAATCCAATTTCTGAGTTTGGGGTGTGACATATATGTTCTTAACACTTTCCAAAGGCGAAGTAATAAACTTTTTGTTATAAGTGGTCGAGCCAACATGGAAGAAAAGTTGTATAGTGGGTCTAAGCCAGATACATTGACCTTCTGCCTAGCTAGGATAAAAAATTTGTCGTATCAATTCTTAATCCTAGTTGATCCCGATCTTCTGCTTGATCAGAGCATTGAGTTCGGTGGTAACTACCAGAATTGAGAATTCGATTCAAACCGCGAATACTTCGTTTATATATAGTTTCTCCACTCCGTGTTCCCGATTGTAATAAGTCATTGGGAAGATAATTTTAAAGGGTATGTTGATTTGACCTAACATTAATACCGAATGATTTATAAATCTTCCCAGAGCGTGAACCAAATGATTTATAAATCTTCCCAGAGCGTGAATAGTTCTAAGTCAAACAACCTTCTTGAGAGTTACTAAAGGAGCCTTTAAGTATTAAGGGGATTCAACGAATGAATGAAGTCTCTCTCCAACCTAATCAAACCTACTAATTAAGTCTATCTTTCAATCATCTTAACATAATCAGTCTTTTACATTCCTTAGTATAACCAGTAGTCTAGTCTTAATTTACATTCCTACAAGTAATCCAAAGTCTACGCTCATATGCTAGACGGGGTCATACTATTTATAATACAAGAAATTATTTTATCGCTTGGTCAAAGTTGTTTGATTGAAATTGAGTTGCCCAAAATTGAATTTAACTGCGCTCGAGCACTACACATATGCTCATACCAACTAAGGAGGTTTTAGGATTCATGTTATTATTTTATTGGATCTCTTATACTGTCAGACCTTATATAATCCTCATTACCAATGACCTTATATAATCCTCATTCCATATACTTTATTAGTATAACCAGTAGCCTAGTCTTAATTTACATTCCTAGAAGTAATCCAAAGTCTATGCTCATACGCTAGATGAGGTCATACTATTTCTAATACAAGAAATTATTTTATCGCTTAGGGTCAAAGTTGTCTGATTGAAATTGAGTTGCCCAAACTTAAATTTAACTGTGCTCGAGCACTACACATATGCTTATACCAGCTAAGGAGGTTCTAGGGTTCATGTTATTACTTTATTGGATCTCCTATACTGTCAGACCTTATATAATCCCCATTCCCAAAGTTCTAGTTATCTCATTACTCTCCTCTAAACTTCTTGGTTTGAGTCCGTTTTTCCTAACTGTACGTGCACATATTCATGCCTTTTTGGATTTGTTTCGAGTTCAAAATTTTCAAGTACAAGTCCAATTCGTCAACTAACGGTCTAAATGTGATTGAGATCCATTTGTATGATTTTGAACGTTTATGGGCTAAACTACTACAGTTAATCTCGCTTGTCTACGAAACTTGGGATTCTAGTGTGGTTTATAGATTTCATTGCCCCCTTCCTAAGTCAGAGTATGTCGTGTTACCATAACCCAGGTCCAGTTTAATCCAAATCATGCTTGATACCATCTTGTAATGCCCTAAAAATCGGGGGTCGAGCAGAAGCTCAGCTCCCGAGTTTCAACACATCACTTATGCAACATAGATAATGACGATTAAATGTTGTTCGTATTAGTGCATTAAACACGAGTGAGATTACACCAAAACATCATATCATACTCTAGAGATAGTTAAATAACGCAAGCAAAAAACTGTGATAGATATATAAAATATATGAATTGTTATAAGTCTTCAGAGTGTGAACATGTTACCAGGTTAAATATATACATGTATACTCCAAAAAATGAATAAAAAGAATATACATGAGTATTCCAAAAGTACAAAATAACAAGTGTAATGACATATAATCCGCAACCCTATAACCCTGTCGATCAGAACATGGTCTACATAGACCTGTCTGATAGCTGCATATAGGAGAAACCCTCATCATCATCATAAAAGTCTGGCTCTGCTTCATAAGCATCGCCATCATCTGAAACCAAAACAGGGTCTGGTAGGTGTTTAACTTCCCCGTAGCGTGGGAGTGAGTGATTAACTCAGTGGAGCTATAAAGCAAAAGTTAACATATTATCAATTCAGTCAAGCAGTAATGATAACGCAATACAGCAATCAGGTACTAAGTACTCTTGTTAATGCAAGAATGATATGAAACAATGATGCATGCCCTCGCCTGCGCTCCCTCAGCGACTTTATCTCATGATCGCGGCATAAAACACTTCCTCAGTGCTTGACCTGCTACGACAAAGGCACACGTAATGCGGTGCATGCACGTGATTAGCCAAGTTACTTACTTAGGTTTATTCAAACAGCAGGATTGGAAAGCTAAGGTACCTCCCTTATATCAATTCCCAAACAATGATTCATTTTAGGGTCGTCAGTCCTACCAAATCTCATACGATGTTGGGGTTCTAGGTCACTACAAAGGGCTCATCACCTGATTAGTGTAGGCCTAGTTTACACTCTAGTTGCTACGGAAAGGCTCGTCGCCTCAACGCAGCATCAGAGTATACTCAATGTCACTATACAGGGCTCGTCACCTGATCAGTGTAGGCCGACAGCTAGAATATAGTGTCTCATATCACCGTATTTAGCTCACGAGTCTGGGCTGCTCACTGGCCACTACGGTGAGGCTCGTCACCCCAGTGTAGGTCGATAGCTCGGCCACGGTATCCCATGCCACCATGCCTGGCTCATGAGTCTTAGCAGATCGAGGTACCAAGGTTAGCAGAGTTTCCAGTGATAAGTTTAGTACCCTATATTCAAGCAGTAGCGTTTATACATGGTGAACATACACCGGGCCAATTAAGTTACTTGACAAGCACGACTAGTACGAGCGTACGTCGAGCCGATCGACATGGAGGGCGTAAGCACTCCGTGTGGCCTAACTACTGTCGATAAGCAGCGTACGACTTAGATTCATTGGGCGTGTCCATCATGACTAAACAGTTCGGCTACCGATCACTTACCATTACCGATTGCCTGTACTACATCGTAGCCCTAAGCACAATTCAAATAACAATATATGCATGTATTAACTAAGGACGACATGTGAAAGCTAAAATCAAATATAGATCTTACTCTAAGCAATTTAACAAAATACATACTACACATGTATCGTAAAATTGCATTTCATCCTTAATTCACATAGTTATAAGATAGGTTAAATAAAGGAAACTCTAACTATGTGTAAGGGGATTTAGAATCATATCTCAATACCCTCATTAAGTACATCACATCAAGCATTTTCTCATTCAGGCAATTTACCAAGCACTTAGACTACACCTATTACATACATGTAATAAATTAGTTAAAACACATATCGTAGTAAATCCTTCCACGTAGGAATCGCCACACGTACAACCATCATGTAGCCTCAAACATAAATCATGGCAAACACAAATCATAATTCTATACTCATTCAAGCATTTCAACAAACACTTGGAATGCATTAAAATTAACATGGTTTACATATATGTGTAATATGCGGGAAACATTATATCTAAGCATATGATAGCAAGCAAGTTAGTCATAATCATTAACTGACATTGAATGCCTTGAAAACCATAACCTAAACATCCATAGTCCCCACCTTACGTTGGTAGACACGTAACGAACTCAATTCGAACACTATTCCTTCGTCTACGGCACAACAATCACCTATAACAAGGAATGGGTTAGCTATTCTACCATCGTTCTATTTGAATCTCTAAAACAGGCTAGGGTTATGATTTTTTACCCAAGAATGAAGTCGGAATCGCCGGAATAGTGATGCAGAAGGGTTGATGCAGCCCGTGGAGCGATAGGGAAGGATCCTAGGGACAAACGCCAACACTCTCTCTCACTTCTCCTCACTTTCTTCTCTCTTTGCTCTCTTCTCTCGCCTAGGGTTTTCCAAATTCGTATGGAATGAGCGAGAGAGGGTTTAAGATGCTTATATAGGCCCAAAACTGATGGGAATGGCCCAGGGCCAAGGTATACTTAGGTTATACCCAAAGGGCATATGTTTCAATCCAACGGAGCTGTTCCGGAGGCCCCTTTTCTACATGCAATTGGACTTAAGCTTCCTGACCATGGATCTAGGTCGGGCTAAGTTTTCAGTCCAATCGGGTTTACAGATCGATCGTGGCGGACCAGTTTCAGTTCAACGGTAACCGACACTCGATCAGGGCCACAAGTGCACTGACATGTGTGGGACATTTTTCTAATCCGAGGGTGTAATTGGGTTAGAATCTGATGGTCTGAATCCTTAGATTCGGCCCGCAAGCGAACCGACTCAATTCACTTAAGTTTCAGTTCATTTCCTAAAGATATTCGTGTTTCTCACACACTTCGATCCGGGCTTAAGCTGTGCGTTTCTGGGTACTATTAGGACTTGATTTCTGAGGGAGTTGTCAAGTCCAACAAGGCTATCATAACCGTATAGTTTCGGGGTAATCGGACTTTTGACGTATGGTCCAGGTCCGATATAGAGTTTCGGCGTGCTCTTGAGAGCAACCAGGTTTTGAGATGGATCTTAGATTTTTAAGTAATGTAGCGTTAGCAGTTATACTCTTTTTGGGTCTTGCAGTTCGTATAGAAAGTGGTTCAAGCTAATTCTACTAATTATTCAGTTTAATACTTAACTAAATTATGCCATAATTACGATAGAATATGGTCTAAGGGTAGTTCTAGTTGGTATATTATTTTAATTATTTTTTAATATTTCATCATCAATTTTATTTCGTCTCCACTAAATTTCATGAGATTTCGTGTTGTAGAAAAATTCTAAAAATTTCAGAAGTAGCAGCTGTCCAAACTATGATTTTTGGATAGTTATCACAATGACCTATTTTTAATTATATTAAATATTTTATTATATTTTTTAAATATTTTTATATGAAACTATACTCATTTATCTTTAATTTGGCTTTTGAATCACCTAAATCAGAGTTACAACGAGGGAGATATGACTTTTTGAAGTCAGACGATATGTGCAGAAAAATTGCAGTGATGCCATCGCCGACCGCTGGACATCGGGGCGATGGCCTCCCCCCCCGGGGGGTGCTGGAAA
Source organism: Magnolia kwangsiensis (assembly GCA_037074715.1). Classification (NCBI taxonomy): domain Eukaryota; kingdom Viridiplantae; phylum Streptophyta; class Magnoliopsida; order Magnoliales; family Magnoliaceae; genus Magnolia; species Magnolia kwangsiensis. Next base: position 58,521,642 of record CM073571.1, on the reverse strand, counting down.
AGTGCAGGACTCACCTCGGGTCCCCCCGATTTGCGTCGTTTGGCCCTCCGAGTCCGTTTGATGTGGTTTCGCCAATCCTATATTTGAAACAGGTGCATCTTTCAATTTGAAATGAGTTATGCGACGTGCAATATATGATTTTGGGGTAGGAGAAGCTAATCTGTCCAAATAACCTATTTATATCATGAGATTATAAAAATTTTAATGGTCGAGCCCATTTTATTAATGTATTTATCATTTAGAAGAAGTTTTAGTTTAAGCATTGTTCTTCATCACTTAAACTTTAAGATTAATGTCTAATATGAAAGTTCTCAAAAAAATTTAAAGAATAGGGTGATGAAAGGTGAGATTTTGAAAGAAATGGGTTGAAAGGGGATTTGAGACTTTAGGATTGAGTTTTTAGAAGTCAATTAAGGTATTATGATCGACTCATTGCCTAAAAACGTCTAACTTTAGGTTGGCAAAAATTCAGAGTATTACATCAGGTCTACATGATTGATCTCAAGGATGACCCCATACACTATCCGTAGGTCACGGATCACCGAAATTTGACCGGTAGGACCGCGAGACCTAAAGAAACGGCGTGCACACTTAGGTTAAGGTCTTACACCCTAAGACCTTGCACATGCTATTGATTGATGAAAATTGTGTTGACCTTTTGTAGGTTGTGAAGGTTTTGGTGAACTTGATTTAAAATTATCTGAATAGTGAAATCTAGCATGCTATAGGAGAAAGTGCGTCGGCCGGGAGTGGAGTAGGCACGTAACCGAATCACTATACATCGTGTGCAATGGAATGAATGTTTTATCTCTTTTCTGTTATATTTCGCTGAACAATATACACTATTTACTTTAATGCAGCAAATATATTTGACATAATGCCTGATGATGTTTTCACTTGGGTATACTTAATAATTACACTTTTTATTGTTTTTACTACTTTACATAAGTTTTTATAAGCAAGTGTATATAATTTATTCAGTTAAAAATTTAAAATTCATATTCACCTCCCTCCAGGACATTAGCCATATATTTAAGCTTCACTTGTAATGATAAAACCACAATTTCACTTTGAACTCAATGTGTTGGTAAAAGAACAAGCCCTAAAATTTGTAAACTCGTGTCTATTGTCACAGGGCAAAAAGAACTCGTTTAAAGGGATTAGCCTCATTTCCCTTCACAAATCACTCGAATAAAGCAAAATAACAATTGTTGAGAGGACTCTGGATCCTATGTCTAGTCTCCAATCTATCTGTCTTAGTGAAGGGGACACCAAAAATTCAATCAACCCTTAAGTCAGGCATACTCTAACACACCTGTGCATCTTATTCACGCACACGTGCCTCTAATTTAGGCCCTCGCTCACATGTGTAACAAATTAAATTGAGAGAAACAATTCTAACATAACATCAGCCGAAAAAATGGTGGATGACATGAATGCCACACATATGTCATAAAAAGGTTAACAAACTTTGTAGGGCCACCATTATTTATCTATCTTATTTATACCATCCATCATTTTTAGTAGCTCATTTTAGAGCATGAGCCCAAAATTGAATCATATCCAAAGCTTAAGTGGACTAAACCTGTAACACCCCGGATTTTTTTCAACCTAGAGTTAGACGTCCTTAGGCAACGGGTCAACCATAACACCTTGGTAACCTCTTAGAACTCAATTCCAAAGCCAAAGGAATCATTTAGAACCAAATTCTTTAGAAATTTAACTTGAATTAGCCAGCGCTACATTAGATTTTCTGCAAAATTAGCACCAACCACTTTAAATACGATCTGTAAGATCCAAAACCTCTATAATTGTTACCGCTACGTTACCCTAAAATCTAGGATCCAACTCTAAACCCAGTTGTTCTCGGGAATGCTTTGTAACTTCGTATTAGATCTATATCACATGTCTAAAGTCTGATAGCAATGAACTTAGACCATTATGACTGCCTAGTTAGACTTGACAATCGTTTCAAAAATCAAGCCCAATCGATGTCCTGATACCATTTCCTTGCGTCCGGAGTAAAAAGAGTAAGAAAAGGAAGATTTTTAGAAAATAAATTAGAATCTGTAACGTTTCACTTGCGCGTTATTTTTAAACGTTCTGACCGTCAAAATTCGACCAAATTTCACCCTCGGATCAGAAAAATTTGCCCTTACATGTCCAAGGACTTGTGGCCTTGATCGGAGTTCGGTAATCGTTGAATTGACACTGGTCCGCCACGGACGATCTGAAAATCCGATCGGACTGAAAACCTAACTAACTAAAGATCCGATGTTAGTGAGCTTAAGTCCGACCGCAATTGATAACAGGACCTCCAGAAATGTTCCGTTGGATCAGAAAGATCCCGATTTGGTTATAACCTAAGTATACCTTGACTTGGAGTCCGTTTTCGTTATGTTTGGGCTTATAAAAGGGCCTTAAATCCTTAGCTTTCTAACCCATATGAATTTTCCAAACCCTAGAGTTTTAAGAGAGAAAAGAGAGAAAGTGAGGGAGAAGTTGGTGCCGCTTCTTGGGATTCTTCCCAGTCTCTCTACGTGCTTCATCCACCTTTCTGCTTCGCTATTCCAGTGTTTCCAACTTCGTTCTTAGGTAAGAAATCCCAACCTTAACCCGTTTTGAAGCCTAGAATAGTTTCAATGATATTATAGCTAACCTGTTTCTTGCCATAGGTAGCGTATCCACCGTTGACGAAGACATATCGTCTGAATCACATCTTATACGTATTTTTCGGTTTAAGGTGCGGATTATATACGTTTAGGTTATGATTTTCAAGACTTTCAATGTTAAGTAATGATTTATTCTTGCTTAGGATGTTATTTCACATGTATAAAGTGCTGTCTGTTTCGTTTTTCAGTTATACGTTAATTATGTTGAATATACTATATTCCTCATATTTATAGAAAATACCGTATATGTATATAATTTGGATTTGTGTTCAACATGATTATTTGCCATGTATATATACTTGTTACATGTGTGACAACTCCTTAGCGAAAGGACTTGCCCTAAATCACGCCACGGCCAATATACGCTATACATGTAAAAGTGTGTAGCCCACGTGTTTGTGAAAATGTCTAAATGAATACGGAACCCGGATTCATGCATGCCATGTTTATCCATCGTGGGTATATGCAGGTGGTATATGAGGTAACTCCCTAGTGAAAGGATTTGGCTTAATACATGTATAACCAACATACACATGTATGATAATGTATGTATTCAAAGTGTTTGTGAAAATGACTAAATGAGTATGGAATTTGCTTTCATGCTCGCCATGACTAATTGTCATGGATATATGATTGTTGTATGGGCGATAACCCTTTGACCAAAGGATTTGCCCTAATACGTATGCTAATGGATACATAATATGTACGATGTAATGTGTAGACTAAGTGTATGTAAAAGTGTCTAAATGAGTTAGGAGTTAGTAAGATGTACCTATATGCGGGTTGAGATATGATTCTCAACTACATCAATGATGTGTACGTTTCCCTTCATGAATCATGTAACTTAGGTTATTCATGCTAAATAAGTGTATGATTTCCTCCATGACTTATGTATTTAATTGAATCATGTTACATGTGTGTATGATTTCCTGTATGTACTGTTTACATTTAAGTTATACTTCATGATTGTCCATATGGATGCAGAATATGAATCATATGCTAGTTATTGTATGTGTATATGATTGGGGCTGTACTACAGTCCAGGTAATCAGTAACCGTACTCCAAATGGTGGTTGAGGTTGTTCGCCACGTAGGATGAGTTTACGAATCTGAGTCGTGCTTGGGATGTTTGGCAGTGGTTAGGCCACACGAAGTGCTTATGCATTCCATGTCGTTCAACTTAACGTGCGCTTCTAGTTGAGCTTATCAACCAACCCGATTGACCGATGCTTGTTCACCATGTTTGGTCACCACTGTTTGAATCTAAGGCACTGAGCTTACCAGTGAAACTCCTGTTAACCATGGTACCAAGATCCTTTAAGACTCATGAGCCGGGCATGGTGGTATGGGACACCGTGGTCGTGCTGTCGGCCTACGCTGAGGCCACAAACCTCCCCGTAGTAACCAGTGAGCACCCTACTCTGAGCAGATTATGGTGGTATGAGACACTATATTCTTGCTATCGGCCTACACTGTTTAGTGATGGGGGAGAGGAGCAACAATTGCGTGCAACAACCCTGACAGCCCTCTATAGTGACCTTGAGTTTATCCTGACATTGCATAGGGGCGACGAGTCCTGATGCAATCTTAAAGATATAAATAGGCCTGTATTGATAAGGTGATGGGGGAAATGAGCAACGATTGCGCGCAACAGCCCTGACAGCCCTTACAGCGACCTAGAACCATAATATCGTATGAAATTCCTACGACTGACGACCCTAGAATGGATAAATGTTGGAAAGTGATATAAGGGAGGTGTCTTAGCTTTCCAATCCTGCTGTGTGAAAAGCACTAATAAGAACTTGGTAAGCTTACTCATATCATCGCATTGCATGTGCTATCGGTGTTGGCGTAAGAGCGCTGAGGAAGTGACTGACATGCGTGATAATAAGATGAAGATCACAGAGGGAGTTTGTGGTGAGGGTATGCATCATTCTTCATACCATCCTTGCATTAACAAGAGTATCTAGGACCTATTTGATTGTACTGCCTTATCATTACTGCTTGATTGAATTGATAACATGTTAACCTTTGCTGTATAGTTTTCACTGAGTTAGCTACTCACTCTCACGTTATGGGACGGTGTTGTACACACCAACCAGTCCCTATTTTAGTTGCAGATGATGGCGATGCTTGCGAAGCAGAGCCGGACTTGATGATGATGATGAGGATTCCTCCTATATGTAGGTTCTGATCGACGGAGTTACAGGGTTATTGATTAGATGTCAATGCACTTGGTATTTTACCTTTTATTTACACTCATGCATATTCTTTTTGTTCATTTTTGGAGTATACATGTATTTAGTTAACCTGGTAACATGTTCACACTCTGGAGACTCATAATTAATTATACATTATATATATTTATCACAGTCTTCCGCTTGAGAAACTTAACTGTCTCTGGAGTATAATATGCTGTTTTGGTCTAATCCCACTTATGTTTTCTGCACTAATATAAACAACATTCATCCATCATTGAAAATGTTGCATAAGTGATGTTCTGGAACTCGGGAGTGGAGTTTATGCTCGACCCCCGATTTTCAGGATGTTACAAAACCATAGGAAACAGTAGCAATTGAACGCCCACCATTGAAAACTTCTTGGAGGCCATGGAAGATTTGAATCAAGTTGATATTTATGTTTTTCCCATGCCCGTGTGACCTTGTAAATAGATTGAATGACAAATAAACATCACCGTGACCCTCATGAGATTCCGATGGTAGATGCTATTATCCCCACCATTTCCTGTGTGGTCCACTTTAGCTTTGGATGTGTTGCAATCAGGGCTAAAAGTCGGGTGGGTCAAGTCAAGTTGGCACTCAACCCCAGCCTAACCTAAGATTCTTATACCTCAACTCTAACCCAACTCAAGCTCGGGTTGAGAATTCCCAACTCAACCCAAGTGGGCTCAGTCGAGTTGGTAGGTGGATATATGCTAATATTTTCGTTATTACATTATTCTATTATATTTCAATACATGTCGTATTTTTTATACCTATGATTTTATAAATTATGTGTAGTTATTTATGTAAAGAATTTTATCTTTTCTAAACAAACAAGTTAAAATATAAGATAACTACTCTTTTAAAAGTTGTGTTGTTATAGCACGTTGTCTATTTTGAAGAGAGAAATCTGCATATCTTGTTAGCTTCTGTCAATGGAAATGATGTGGACCAATGAGACCTGACGGCACTGAAATTTTATGTGCCTTCAACACAAACAGTCCACACTCAATCGTAATTTGTAAGTAACTTATATATGAATTGAGTTCGGGTTAGGGCAGGCAACCCGAGACCTCTACCGAAGTCCAACCTAAAATTTATTGGGCCGGTGTTTGTACAACCCGAGCATAAGACCAAGCCAGACACGTCCTACCGGAGCCTAACCCAGTGTTAGATCGGTTGTAGGTGGGCTGGGTTGAACCCGCCTAACCCAATGATAAAACACATACATCCCGATGGCCCCATGGTGTATCCACACCACGCCAATGAACTCCTCAATACACAGTCCGCGTTTCAAAAATGAAAGAGACTCGGGACTCAAGTGGGCGACATCAAAAGAAACAATGGAGAACGAACGTCCATCAACCTTGCACCACTGGAACTTCTGTATCGTGTTTTCCCATCATCTTGGTGGGAGTCGCTTATGAACGGTTTGGATGGTATATCAACACCACAGTAGGCTCAGGAAGCTTTCAATGGTGCACGTTTCCATCTCCACTGTTTAAGATGGTGTGGCCCAATCAAGTATTGGGTCTCTCTCATTTTTAGGCCAACATTCTAACATAAGCTGGAAAAATTGGTGGACGGAGTGGATGTCATACGCACATCTCGGTGGGCCCGAAAGAGCTTTGTGTCACAGGAACTCTCGTAGCACTGAACAGAACGGTCCGGATTACCGGAAGCACGGCCCCGCCGACCCCAGCCAGTGATCCTCCTTAGAACAGAGTGAGAGAGAGAGAGAGAGCTGAGAGAGGGAACCTTCTCTTCTCTGCAATGGAGGCCTTGAAACACGTGGGCATTGGTCTGTGCAGCCCGCCAAGATCTTATCTTCTTACTCGAAAGAACACTCGCTCCTCTCCTCACTTCTCCACCCGACCCAAACCCTCTCTTGCTTCTGCAGACCACCATCTCTTCCTCGGACGCTCCCTCTCTGGAGCGCACGATAACACCTGCGCCACTACCGCCTACTCTAGCAAATGGGCCGATCGCCTCCTCGGCGATTTCCAGTTCCTCCCCACCACAGAACCCTCCTCAACTTCCTCCTCCGACATCGCCCTCGCTTCTCTTCTCCAACCGCCATCTCCGCCACCGCCCATCGCACCTCCTCCTCCCGAGAGAAGGATTTCTCTCCCCATCGATTTCTATCAGGTCTGCTCTCTGCTGCCGCCCCTCTTGCCAATCTCGGCTTTCTATTGTTAAGCAATGTAGTATGATTTTTGAAATTCGTTTAGGATGTGTTTGGATGCACAACGGAATCGAACTGTGTACAATCAGCTTAATTAAGGGCGTGTTTGGTTGCAACCAAATATCATGATTAACTAGGCTAATTTGTGCAAACCAAAAACACCCTAAAAAATGAATTGACAAAAACTGGTGATGTTTTGTGATTGCATTTTGGAACTGAGAGCCTCAAAATGGATGCTGATGAAATTGGAATCTGGTTATTTGGACTTCTATTAGATTAATAGTTGCCACTCAATTTGATAGTGCGTCCAAATGCGCCCTTGTAATTAAGGGTGCATTTGGTTGCACCAAATATCATGATTAATCAGCCTAGTTTGGTGCAAAATTTCATGAAATTTAGTGCAGCCAAACACACGTATAAGACCAATGAAAAAAATAATAGCGATGTTTCACGATTACAGTTTGAAATTGAGAGGCTCAAAATGGATGCTGATGAAATCGCAATCTGGTTATTTGGATTTCTATTAGATTAAAAGCCGTCATTCAATTTGATAGTGTGTCCAACCGCCTTATTTGTTTAATTGTTTTTGCAGGTATTGGGGGCTGAAACCCACTTCTTGGGAGATGGTATTAGGAGAGCTTATGAGGCCAAGGTTTCCAAGCCACCCCAATATGGCTTCAGCCAAGATGCTCTAATGAGCCGGAGGCAGATTCTGCTCGCTGCTTGCGAGACGCTCTCCAATCCTCTTTCCAGAGGCGAGTACAACCAGGGCCTTGTTGAAGATGAGGATGCCACTCTCATTACTGATGTGCCTTGGGACAAGGTTTTGCATTTACTTTTGTTTGATGTTGAATTTCAATTGAAAGCAAGGGCTTTACACCACAATGAATCCTGCCCTTTTTCTTTTTCTTATTTTTATATTATTTTAATTTGTAGGTTCCTGGTGCTCTGTGCGTGTTGCAAGAAGCGGGAGAGACCCAACTAGTTCTGGAAATCGGTCAGAGCCTGTTGCGTGAAAGGCTCCCCAAGACGTTCAAACAAGATGTCGTGCTGGCAGTGGCTCTTGCTTACGTGGATTTTTCAAGGGATGCCATGGCTTTGTCTCCACCAGATTTCATAAAGAGCTGTGAAGTGCTGGAGAGGGCTTTGAAGCTTTTACAGGTAGCGTAAATGATTCTTTCAAATGCCTTCTCAATCCCACTGCCTCCTTATCTTTGTATCTTTCTGAGGAAAAATGTTGGTGTTTCATTATTGCTCTGATAGGCATAAAATATACTCATAGATTGTACATATTTATTTACATGTTTTCTGAGGTTGCTATTTAGTGGTACTGCAGTAGGTGGTTTTCCCTGTGTTCGTAACCTTGTTTGAAATTGCAGATGAGAATTCATTGATGGAAGGGCCTGCATTGTCACTTTCAGTTCTTTTGAGGCCAGAGTGTCACGGCAGGTTGCTGGTGGCGTGTTTGGATGCACAATTGAATTGAATTGTTAGTCTAATAAAACTGGAATAGCCACATTATAATGTCCTTAGCATTGTCATGGCCCCAAGTTGAAATTATGTTACTTTCAAGTTGGAAGAGGCATCACTGCAATTTTGGGCAGACTTCTCCATTTGGAATTCTATGGATGGAGATTGTCTTCAAAAAGCATTAAGGGCGTGTTTGATTTTCCAGATAGCATGTAAATGCACTGTAAATAGGTAATAATTACGTAAGTAATTACCACATCATTCCCAATGTTGACGTTGACACTTGCTTTTGAAACACTAAGATCGAGGACAAGTGTGAAATAAATGTAGGGAGGGCCCACTGTGATGTATGTGGCTCATCCGCACCGTCCATCCACAATGTCAGCTAATTTTAATGCATGAGCTAAAAAATGAGGCATATCCAAAGCTTAAGTGGACCACGCAATAGGAAACAATGGAAATTGAATGTTTATCGTTAAAAACTTCTTGGGCCCCCTAGAAGTTTTGGATCAACCTGGTATTTGTGTTTTCTCCCTTATCCATGTTTGTGTGAACTTATGAACGGGTTAGATAACAAATAAACATCAATGTAGGCCCTGTAAAGGAAATAGCTTTCAACGATGGACGTTTTAAGGCCATTGTTTCCTTTGATGTGGGTCACTTGAGCTTTGGATCTGCCTCATATATTTGACTCGGGCCCAAAATGTTTGGGTAAAATGGATGGACGGTGTGAATATGCCACATATATTATGGTGGGACCCACAAATTTAAGTCACTCCTTTTGAAGCGATTTTTGAGGTGGAAATACCATTGGATTTTCAAACAAGCTCAGATAGCAATAATTACTTATTTACAAATGATATGAAAACTCAAACAGGCCCTAATCATAGTGGGTGTCAACCATCCTCTTTGATACCATGTTGACTATTTTTTTAATATGATAAAATTAATATTCCTATCACGTTTTGATGGATTGTGATGATCACACATGGCCATGTGTGGCTCACTTTTTTTTTTTTTTCCTACAAGGTAAAACTCTAAATCATTTGGGGGGTGATTTATGCAAATCCCCTTCATTCTTTGTTCAATCACCATATGGTGGGTTGTGTAGTTGTGCCTTGTGAGTGTACTTGAGGCCCACCTCTGCATACAAGTGTGGATGTAGAGGTTGTGAATGGAAATGAACTGTTTTCTCATACTCGTTATCAATTGGTTTGTATGTGTGTGGTAATTCATGGATCTATGCTCTCTTGAAGCAAGTATTGGTTGAGTTCAAGTTCAAGTTCTTTTTTGTGTGTTTGATTTCTTCTCTTCCCTAGATATGGACGTCAATGAGGATACTAAGAATATAGTCTTTTGCCCCTAAGTCAACGAATCTTCAAATTGCATCAACCAAACTTAACGGTGCAAATTATTTATAATGGGTCACATTGGTAGAAATGTTTCTTACAGGAAGAAGAAAATTAAGGTATCTGACATCCTCTAGGCCCGCTTAAAGTTCAATAGATTATAAGATTGGGTGGTAGAAGATGCTTAGAATAGAGCCTTGTTATGGAATGACATGGGACCATGTATTAGTGCAAATGTCATCTTTTTTTAAAACAACAAAAGAAGTTTGGAAAAATTTGAAAGAGGTATATTTGGGTGACAAGAAATTAACTCGTATATACAAGTTGCTTTAAAACATCTTTGCATTTTAACAAGGGGATAAGAGTGTAGGCGAATATTATTTGGTATTGTGGGGTATGTGGGAAGAATTGAATACATATCGGCCCTGTCTACTAATTATGAGACCATGAAATGATAGAAAGAAGAATTTCATGCTGCCAAATTCTTTTCTGATCATCACCCCGAGTTCAAACTCATGCGGGCTTTGATTCTTGGAGGTAGTGAAATTCTATCTAGTATAGAGGTGTTTGCCTGTGTTCAACATGCGGTTTGTATAAACACACTAAGTTATCCACATTTGATTGCTTGGCATTTATTTCTTCATGTGATAGGGGAGATGGAGATGAAGTCGTGGTGGGTAGAGTTGTGTTAAACTATCTGGTGGTGGAGATTCAGGGGGAGGTTGTTTTCGAGGTCAAAATACTTGGGAAAGTCATGGTATAGATTTTTGTAGCTGCCATGGTTGTGTTCTTAGTAATTAGTAGTGCTTTCATTGTGGTCTTTCTAACCGCATTGTCCATATGTGTTGGGATCTCACTGGTAGGACAGGGTGAATAAGTTTCAATCTTCTAATGATTGTTCCGATGGCTATTTCGTTGAGCCCATCTCAACCCATTACGAATCAAGTATGGCAGGTGATACAATTACGTCATCCAAGGATGAGTATGCCAAATTGTTAAAAGATCGTTCCACCCATGCATCCTCCTCCATTTCCATTCTTGCTCAATCAAGTATGATATATCTTGCTTCTTTTAAAAGTGTTCCTCGGGTTATTGATTCTGGATCTTCAAATCATATGACTGGTAAGCATAACATTTTAATTTAGTTATATAAGTCTATTCCTATTTCCTCTATAACATTAGTTGACAACACTAAAATCCGTGTGTCTGGGTTGAGGGTACTGCTTAGCCTACTCCATTTCTTCGTTTGTCATCAATGTTATATCTTCCCAAGTTTTCTTTGAAATTATTGGTAGTAATCTAACTAGATCCTTGAAATGTTCTGTTACATTTTATCATTCCTAGTAAGCTAATTAGATCCTTGAACTATTCTGTTACATTTTATCATTCCTATTTTGAATTTTAAGATCTAAAGATGGGATGATCCTATTGCGAATTTTAAGATCTAAAGATGGGAATGACGATTGGTGGAGGACATAAAGTGAATGATTTTTATTATTTAAATAGTGGAATAATTGGAGCTGCGTTGCGGACCAATATCTCACCTCATCAGTGGCATTATAGGCTTGGTCATCCTTCATTGAATAGTTTAAAAGGTCTTGTTCTGTTGTTGCCTTACGTGTTTTAGTTAGAGTTTGAAGCTTTCTAGTTAAGCAAAACCATAGAGTTTTGTTTCCACCTCGCATGGCCAAAAGGATTGATATTCCTTTCTCTTTAGTATATTTTGATATTCGGGGTCTACTTTGTACAACTAGTTTATTTGATTTTAAGTACTTATTCTCTTTGTGGAAGATTATTCTCACATGACTTGGTATATTTAATGGAAGATCACTCTAAAGTATTTTCTTGTTTTAAGGATTTTTATATGAAAGTGCAAGCACAATTCAATGCTAGGGTGTATATTTTACATTCAAATAATGCTAGGGAATGCATATCTCATGACATTATTCATTAGACCTCATGTGCACGCATGTTATAATAAAATGGTATAGTTGAAAGTAAGAATCAACACTTAGTTGAAGTTTGCTAGGGTGTTGTTATTTAATACGAAGGTTCCCAAAACGTTTTGGAGTGATGTAGTTTTAATTGCATGCCATTTAATAAATCGGATGCTTTCATATGTTTTAGATGGTAATTCTACTTTTTTTGTCTTACGTCCTGGTATTAGTACATTTTTTTCCTCCTAAACATTTCGGTGTGTGTATTTCGTATATTAGTTAGATCATGTTCTCAATAAGTTTGAACCAAATGCCATCAAGTGTATCTTTCTTGGATACTCACCCAACGAGGATACAAATGTTATTATTATGTCTCTTGTAAACTTTATGCATCAATTGGTGTCGCATTCTTTGAACATACTCCTCATTTTTCTAAAGGTGGCAAGTCCTTGTAGTTTGAAAAGATGTCTGCTACTCTTTCCATTGTGCCTGGCATAGAACTTTCATTGGATGAAATGCCTATACAACATTTAGTTATGTCATTGTTGGTCTACTCCAGATGTTCCATGCGTGGTAATGAAATTCATACAATTGTAGCTCCCGCCAATCCTCTTGCTTCTTTAAAAAATCATCATCATTCTGAATCTCCTTTTTAAGCATTTAATGAGGGTGACTTACCCATCTCTCTTCGCAAGGATATACGTTCTTAGCTTCTTGCACTCAACATTCTTTTTTCGAATTTTGTTTCCTTTACTAGTTTTTTCTGACGGATAATGGAATTTTATTAAAGCCCTGCTCACAAGCTAGCAAAACGGGGAAAGAATACAAAGGAAAAAGAAAATGAAAGAGGCCCACGAAAACTAACATTCCCTCTACCAATTACACTTGGATATTTTCCATTTCGAGACCCACACTTCAATTTGACTCACAACCGACCGAACTAATCTTGAGGAATTCTCGAAGCGGCGCCTATTCCTCGCGGTCCAAATGGATGACCAAACAGCCGGAAGAGTCATAAGCCATGAATAGGAGATCCGACACCGACCCCGACATCATCCACACCTCAAAATACACCAAAATAGAAGACCATACTGAATAAGAAAAAAGGCATGAAATGAAGAGATGGTTGACTATCTTTGCATCCTGCAAGCACATGCCACACATTGGGAATCAGAAGAGATCTTCTTTGAACCTTATCAATGTGATCACCCGATTCCTTCCAACCAACCATGTGAAAGCCGCAACTTTAGGTGGGACCCCATAAAACTAGAAGTGATAAGCATGACCCCGATTAGGCTTAGAATCTCGAGCTTGAATGATGCTATAAAAAGATTTGATCGAGAAACAACCCGAACTATTGGCTGACCAAACCATGTAATCTGTACTCCTGGAAGGGCGTATATTCTGGAGACGGACCCAAAAGCCAAAGTTACTCTTCCATCTCATTATCTGAGAGATTTCGCTTGCAAGGTGGACCCCAATCCACAACCAACCCGGAAAGGGAATAGCACTCCACCTCTTTTAAATCAACGATTGGGGCAAAGCGAGCTATATTGGGATATTTCACATGCAGGGGAAAGTTGCCGCACCAAACATAGCATGGAGCCTTCTCCAATGGTAAAAGAAATCTGATGCAGGACATGAAAATTAAATATGGTATGCGAGATTTCAAGCTTAAGATCATGTTAGTTCATAAACAATTACACAAATTCCATATCCCACACGAAAGTCCAAACATTCAATTAAGGGGAATCTATGCGGGTCCAGGCCTACACATGATAGGGTTGGATCAATAAAAATTATAAACCAAACGACACTCAAAGATAAGAAATAATCACCCACACATGCATAGTAATCAGCCCTTAATCCAAGGGATTCAGAAATTCTAATTCGGGGAACCCTAGGGTGAGAAAAGAGGCAAATAAATTAAGGATAATGCGATCTAGGGTTAGGGTTTATGAAAAACTGGTATGAAAGGGTAAAATAAGAAGAAAACCTGAACCGAAAGACACTTCCCATGCGCGGACAGCAACAATGGCCCAAACGCTCGCGCGTGTGATCACGGCCGCACGTGTGGGGCCCACTATTAAGAAAAAGGCCACCTTAGCCCTGGTCGACCAGGGATGGACTTCAAACCCCCAAATATCAGCTCGATCCGATGTACGGTTTGTGCGTGGTGCTCCGCCAAAGTTTCAGCTCGCCTACGGGCTAAAATCTGGAAACCTGCTGTAATGAAGAAATCTGATGCAACAAAAGGGACGAATTTGAAGTATGGATGGTGGTGGAAGATGAAAAAGAAGATGATGGAGGATGGGGGTGAATCGGGGTCGATGTGGCTTCGCACCACGGTAGTTAAACCTTCGATGAAGGGAGGGCTTCGCACCCAATTAGGCTTCACAACTCAGAGAGTAGGAAAACGTAGAATTTTTATTAATCTTCAATTAATGAAAAGAACTACAAGGGATGCCTATTTATAGGAAAAATCTTATACCCAAAACTCGCACCATGTGCGTAACGTATTACTTGGCGGTGAAGTAAACTAAAATTAAAACCAAATAAAGAAATCCAAAGCGTTCACGATGTTCTAAATAATAACAATAAGTAAAACCTAAAATATGACATCAATCCGACAAGTGGGCTACGATCATGAGATCCCATGATGGGCTTTTCTTGACTATCGGGCCCACCCTTTTGAACCAAAACTTCGTCTTCTAGCTAGCAGGCCCTCCCTGGACGTCGCCATCGAGCCAGATCGATGGTGGGGCCCTCCTTTTGCTTACGTACGCGCGTAGGGGGTGGTGTGCGTGCGCATGTGCACATGATGTCCCCATCAAAATCCTTTGCCAAACAGCCTAACAAACATAATAACTTTCCAAATGTGAGACGCTATAAGGAAGAACTCCTCATTTCCCACCCCCAATTCCTTAGACTATATTTGGATGCAATGATAACTTGTCATAAGCTATGTTCTTCCGTCCCAAAGCGCCACAATCATTTGCCAAAAAGTGCCAAATTCATCCCACCAAGATGCCTTAAACCCGCCTCTTCTCGTTTCCTTTGCTAGTTTATTATCTTCCTTTCACAAATTTGCTTTTCCCTTGTTATCTGTCTTTCTTCCTCAGTTGTGTAGGAAGCTCTCAGTCATGATAGATGGAAATGAGCTATGGAAGTTAAGCTGGCTGCTCTCTGTCATAACCAAACACAGTCTCTAGATGACTTACCTGCTGGAAAACGTGCGGTTGGCCATTGACGGGTGTATACAGTTAAGTACAACCTCGATGGTTTAGTCGAATGTTTAAAGGCTTGATTGGTTGCTAAAGGGTACTCTCAGACCCTAGGAGTCAGTCGGC
Source organism: Magnolia kwangsiensis (assembly GCA_037074715.1). Classification (NCBI taxonomy): domain Eukaryota; kingdom Viridiplantae; phylum Streptophyta; class Magnoliopsida; order Magnoliales; family Magnoliaceae; genus Magnolia; species Magnolia kwangsiensis. The sequence continues at coordinate 58,506,457 of CM073571.1, read as the reverse complement.
TATTCAGAGGCATTTTCTCTTATGACAAAGATTAACTCTTTACCGGTCATTGTTTCTGTTGTCCCTAAGAGTTCCCTTCAATCTCCATCGCCCCTTCATTGATTCCTAGGATTTCTCTAACTCCAGTACAGAGGACTCTGACTTGCTTAAGACTAATACATATCCCTACTGGCCTTGAGAACATCCTTTTGACCTCTTGCCTTCCATTCCTCACTTTACCCCACCCTACTAGCCCCTGTTTCCCTGTCAACTCTCATTGAATTTCAACTTAACCACATGTCTGGGAGGTGTGATCCAATGGACACAAATTGCGGGTTGATGTCTCAAGTCCTCTAGGATCTCCAGCCAACAATGGGAAAGGTCGTTTTCTTCTTATATCTATGAACTCTTTACACACGATAGCCCATGGACCAACTCCACTCCAAATGCGTTAGGCAACCTTGTTGGCCTTGGCAGTTACGTTTATGAACATGTTAGTGTTGTGCTCCTTCCCCAAGGACCACAATGTAGTGTTGAGACAGATCCCATAGAGCATCTCCTCTCATTGAATGAAACCCGTACCTCCACGTGCCCATCAGGTTCTTCACTGACCGAGGCATCATCCCAAGCAACCCAAGGCCCAAACCATCTACACAACCTCATCCACATTATGCGACCGGAACTACATTGAACTAGCAGTTGGTCCACCAATTCAGCATTTCTGAAGCACATTATACAACCGTCTTATTCTCCTTCTGCTACGAAGGTGATCAATAGTTAGAACTTTGTCGAGGCCTACCACACAACGGAAAGCAAAAGCACTAGGAGGCACTGGTAATCTCCTCTGTGTAATAAGGTGCACAAGATTCACACAGTCTCGGAGTATTGATAATTTTATTTTTTTCTTCTCAGATATGATAATTCCTTGGGTGAACACTGAACAAACTGAGCATTTGGAATTCTTTTGTTTGTGATCACAGAATCGTTTAAAAGGACTTGGTAAGCCGGATGTGTATTACTGTATTGTAAAGCTGATGTGTTTGATAAAATAGACCTGACCACTTTATTTATTTTGGCTTCTTTCTTTTTACATCAGAAGTTAATGATTCTATGGCTTTTTGTCACCTGTCTTTGGTTTGTTAGTTTTCCTCTGAATCAATATTTGTTATTTATCTTGATATTATCTTGGTTCGAAAGGAATAATTATTGCTTTGAGAACCGGAAGGAGCGAGTTTTGGAGGTCTTTGGGAGGGCTAAAATGCATGTGATGGATTGGGTGATTGTATCATAGGCAATTGTTCATTTCTCTGATAGTTGGCTAGAGCTGTAATTTTTCTTCTTTTTTCTGTTTTGCTGTTTTTTGTCTTCTTTAGGTTACAGCCTCTTATCAATAAAATTGTCAATGTGCAAAAAAAAAAATAAAAAATCTATGATTCCTCATGACTGTGAGAATATGTTCCTCATGCAGGAGGAAGGAGCAAGCAACCTGGCGCTGGATCTACAAAAACAGATTGACGAAACACTGGAAGAGATCACCCCACGCTCTGTTCTGGAGCTTCTAGCTTTGCCTCTTGATGAAGAGCACCGGATAAGACGGGAAGAGGGTCTTCAAGGTGTGCGTAATATCTTATGGGCTGTTGGAGGAGGAGGTGCTGCCGCTATTGCTGGAGGATTCACCCGTGAAGACTTCATGAACGAAGCCTTCTTGCGTATGACAGCAGCTGAGCAGGTTTGCTAGAGACTATTTTCATAAACCTTGTTTCAAATCTTGTCTATTTTCTATTTACCTGTGTCTCAAGTATGCTCCCTTTTCCTTTTTGTCATTAAGGTGGATTTATTTGCCGCAACACCCAGTAACATACCGGCGGAAAGCTTTGAAGTTTATGGGGTGGCACTTGCGCTTGTTGCACAGGCTTTTGCGGGTAAAAAGCCCCAGCTGATCCAGGATGCGGACAATCTGTTTCTGCAACTTCAACAGACCAAGGTAACAGCTCTAGGCACTGTTTCAGATCACACTTCAAGAGCAGACCGTGAGGTAGATTTTGCACTTGAACGTGGGCTTTGTTCACTTCTTGTAGGTGAGCTTGATGACTGTCGCTCATGGTTGGGCTTAGACAGTGACAGCTCACCCTATAGAGACCCATCTATTGTGGCATTCGTGTTAGAAAATTCAAAGGATGACAAGGATGATGATCTCCTTCCTGGGCTATGCAAACTATTGGAGACTTGGCTGCTGGAAGTGGTTTTTCCTAGGTTTAGAGATACCCAAGATATACAGTTCAAGCTTGGAGATTACTATGATGACCCCACTGTTCTCAGATATCTGGAAAGGCTAGAAGGTGGTGGGGGTTCACCTTTAGCTGCAGCTGCTGCCATAGCAAGGATTGGGGCAGAAGCCACTGCAGCACTTGATAATGTGAAGACAAGTGCAATTCAGGCATTGCAGAAAGTGTTTCCTTTGGGAAATAAGGAAGAAAGGATGAGAAGAGAGGAACATGACTATAGGAATGATTCTGTTCTTGCCTCGGAAACTGAGGAACAGGTGGATAAAACTGACCGAGATAATTCTGGTACTTTGGCTGAGATATCTGGGAAGACTAACTCTGAAGAATCGAGCGATCAGGAATTAATAACGGACAGAATAAAAGATGCAACCGTCAAGATTATGTGCGCTGGTGTGGTGGTTGGACTGTTAACTTTGGCTGGATTGAAGTATTTACCAGCTATGCGTGGGTCTTTGCTTTCACGAAAAGAAGCAGGTTCAGCAATGGCTGCTGATGTTATCAATTTGGGTAAGATCTGACACTACTTTTCTTCTTCATTTTTTCCTTTTCCAAAAGGAAACTCAGGAAATAGAAAAGAAAAGAACAGACTTCTTAAATGGCCATATATTGTAGGCTTTTAGAAGGAATCCAAGGTTCTTAAGGAGCACACTGGCATTGAAAATAGTAGTTGAATTCAAAAGAAATACTATGTTTTTTTTTTTTTGAAAATAACTGGATGTTTAAATGTAAAGGAGAAGCAAATCATGAAATCTGACCCCCAATTGATGGGCTAGGGTGATGATGATGGTGGTGAAGTAGGAACAACATGCTGAGTTGTTGATTGCCAGCAATTGCACTGATGACTCCTTTCAGTGTTTTGATTGTTTCCGCTGACCTTAGTTCTGTACTAACACAATTTCCATATCTTTGTTTGGCATCTCGACCAGCCTTTCAGTAACCATTCTCATTGTTAATGGATATGGATGTGGGCTGTACCATTGTACGCCCACCGTGGCTCACTTATATTTGTTTCTATGCTTGCTCTTTTGTTAATAGTGGTTTAGGACATGATAGGAATTCTTATTGTTAAAGGCGCTTTTGCTATTATGAAAATTCATTAATATTAAAGAGGGAGAGTGGAGGCATCAACCCTAATTTGGGTCCCTCTCTTTTCCCAACTTTTCTTCTCCTCTTTCTTCTTTTCTTTCTCTATTCTTTTATATGCTGAAAATCTTTTAAGAAACTAGGGTTTCTTCTTCTTCTCCCTCTCCCTCTCCTTCTTCTTCTTCTTCATAGCCAATTGGAAAGTGTGGACGTGTGGGCTGATTTCTCTCTCCAAGCATGGTGTGCACATTGTGTGAAGCGTACAAGTGGGTTGTTCCCCCCCTCTTTGTAAAAGACTTATGGTTTTCTCCTTTTCTCTTGTTTTGATAGAGATAAAAAGTGATCCAAAATCTGGATTCATAAGTCCACCTGATTTTTCAAGGGTCTAGATAACCTCTATTGAACTAAATGGAACAAATTATCTCCAGTGATTTAAGTCCATCCAAGTGTTTCTGATGGCCAAGGGAAATTTAAGATATTTGAATACGGAGAAACCTAATGAGAGTTCTAGTACTTGTGATTAATGGATTAAGGAGAATGCCCAAATTATGACATGGTTGTAGAATAGTTGGAACCATTCATTGATGTGAATATGATGTTTCTGGACACCACAAAGGAAGTGTGGGATGCATTGCGAGAGAGGTCGTTACTGTTAGTAGGATAGACAACAAACCTACCATATATTGTTGTGTAGTTATTTAGGAAATAGATGCTGTAATTAGGAGATACTATGGATATAGATGCTGTAATTAGGAGATATTATGGATATAGATGCTGCTGTAATTAGGGGATATAGATGCTGTAATTAGGAGATATTATGCTGTAATTAGGGGATATAGATGCTACTGTAATTAGGGGATATAGATGCTGTAATTAGGAAATATTGTGCTATAATTAGGGGATATAGATGCTGCTGTAATTAGGGGATATAGATGCTGCTGTAATTAGGAGATATTATGCTATAATTTGAGGATACTGTAATTAAGGGATATATTGTAATTAGGGAAAATGATTTCTATATAAGAAAAGGACCACTCGATTGAGAATCATTGAGCAAATCTGACATGGTATCAGAGCCACTCTTTGCAACCTTGTCTTTGGTCCAATTTTCGTGGTTCTTGGTTCTGGTTTTTTGGTTTCTTGGGTGCGGGTTCTGGTTTGCAGTTTTTTTGGTGCATTTTGAGAGATTCTAGTTATGGCTAACAATTTCAACTCAGAAGTCTTTCAAACTTGGTTTATAGGAAAAAATTATGCTACCTGGGAGTTTCGGTTTCAACTTTTTGTCATGGGAAAGGAGTTGTGGGGACATGTTGATGGGAGTGATTCAATACCTATTGATCCTACGATGTTGGTTCAATGGAAGGTGAAAGATGCTCGCGTGATGACTTGGATTCTTTGGTCAATTGATCCACTGCTTATACTCAATTTAAGGCTGCACAATACGGCTAAATCGATATGGTAGTACTTGAAAAAGGTCTATCATCACGATCATTCTGCCCAGTGATTTCAGTTGGAAATTGATCTTGCTGCCTATTCCCAAGGTACACTCTGTTCAGGAATATTTTTGTGGTTTTCAAAATCTTTGGGCTGAGTTTTCCGACATTGTGTATGCCGACGTGTCGGCCGAGTCCCTCTCTTCCCAAATTATTGACCTGTGTTTTGGAGCACTTCTTCGAAAGGAACAATGTCTTCTTACTCAATCTTCGCTTCCGTAAGAGAATGCTGTTGCATACGCTGCTCAAGGCAAAGGGAGGGTTCGAGACATGTGTACAGTTCAGTGCTACAGTTGCAAAGATTATGGGCATATTGCTGCCCATTGTGCTAAAAAGTTATGCAACTACTGTAAACAGAAGGGGCACATCATCAAAGAATGCCCAACACGTCCTCAAAATCGATCCGTGAATGCTTATCATGCTATTGCTACCGGCCACACTTTGGATGGGGTAACCAGCACTTAAAATCTCGCTCCAGTGTCATCTTCCATTGCCGCTACACTTGCCCAAAAAGTGCTAAATTTCAACTCTCCATATTATCGTCTGCATAAACAGCATCCTAGCTTTCTTGACTTACACACTTTTGGCTGTGTCTGTTTTGTGCATCTACCTCCGCATCAACGTCACAAACTCTCTGCGCAATCTGTGAAATGTGTCTTTTTGGGATATAACTTGTCTCAAAAAGGATTTGTGTGCTATGATGCTTCTTCCAATAAATTTCATATATCTCGTAATGTCGTTTTCTTTGAGCATCAATATTTCTTTTCTAGTTCTATTACATCATCTCCTGCAGTTTCTGTTTTTCTTCACTTTGATGATTTGATGTGCCCTCCTAAACGCTTCAAGCCTGGTTTTGTGTATGAACACCGTCGACCAACTCTACTCCTTCCTCAGTCTGATTTGCTACCTGATCCCGTTTTGCATCCCCCTCGACGATCTGGCCGTACTTCTCATTAATCGGATAGGTATCGTTTCCCTCATACCTCCTTCACGGCTACCTCATCAACTGTGTCGATTCCTAATTTCTACTCACAAGCTGATAAACATGAGTGTTGGAGAAAGGCTATGCAGGAAGAACTTCAAGCTCTTCAAGAAAATCAGATTTGGGACATGGTCCCTTGTCCTTCTCATGTCAAGCTAATTGGGTGTAAGTGAGTTTTTTGTATGAAACTTCGGCCTGATGGGTCTGTGGACCGTTATAAGGCTCGTTTGGTTGCCCTTGGTAACCGCCAGGAGTATGGGGTTAACTATGAGGAGACCTTTGATCCTGTCCCTAAAATGACCACTGTGTACTATTATTGCCATCGCAGCCTCTCAGGGATGGTCCCTTTGCCAGATGGATGTGAAGAACGCATTTCTTCATGGTGATTTACAGGAAGATGTTTACATGACACCTCTTCCTGGCCTCTGCTCGTCGTTGATGTCGAATGTGTGTAAGCTGAAGCGCTCTCTGTATGGTTTGAAACAGGCTCCTCAGGCTTGGTTTGGTAAGTTCCGGGTTACCTTACTTAGATTTTCTTTTATCCAAAGCCAGTATGATTCTTCGTTCTTTCTTCGTACGACTTCTGTTGGTATCGTTCTTCTTCTGGTTTATGTCGACGACATTGTCATCACTGGGACTGATTCTGCCCTCATTGATCAAGACAAGCAGCATCTTCATGATTCATTCCATATGAAGGATTTTGGTCCTCTCCGGCATTTCCTCGGTTTGGAAGTTCAGTCCGATTCCTCTGGGGTTTTCCTGCATTAGCATAAATACATGGAAGACTCGATTTCCTTGTCTGGTTTGCAGGACTCCTCTTCAGTGGATACCCCTTTGGAAGTGAATGTCAAGTATTGACGTGAGGAGGGGGATCTCCTTCCTGATCCCATGGTGTTTCGACAATTAGTTGGTAGTCTCAATTATCTCACTATTACATGGCCTGCCATCTCCTTTGCTGTCCAGCAAGTTAGTCAATTTATGTAGTCTCCTTGCCACCTTCATCTTGCCATAGTCCGCTGAATTATTCGATATCTCCGGGGTTTCTCTCACCGTAGCTTGTTATTCTCTACTGGTACTCCTCTTCGCCTTGTGGCTTTTAGTGATGCTGACTGGGCAGGATGTCCTGATACTAGCCGGTCTGTCACCGGGTGGTGTATGTTTCTTGGTGATTCACTTATCTCTTGAAAGAGTAAGAAACAGGATTGTGTTTCCAAATATTCGACCGAGTCCGAGTACCGTGCCATGTCGGCAGCTTGCTCGGAGATTATGTTGCTCCATGGCTTACTTGCTGAAATAGATTTTCCTCAGTCTACTCCCACTCCTCTTCATGCTGATAATACGAGTGCTATTCAGATCGCTATCAATCCCGTCTATCACGAGCATACCAAACATATCGAGGTGGACTGCCATTCTATTCGGGAAGCTGTTAATACTCGGATTATCTCTCTTCCACATGTCTCAAGTGACCTTCAGATAGCGGACGTCTTCACCAAAGCTATGACACGACTATGTCATCAATTTCTTGTTGGCAAATTGATGCTTCTTGATCGACCAACATCAATTTGAGGGGGGATGTTAGTAGGATAGACAGCAAACCTACCATATATTGTTGTATAGTTATTTAAGAAATAGATGTTGTAATTAGGAGATATTATGGATATAGATGCTGCTGTAATTAGGGGATATAGATGCTGTAATTAGGAGATATTATGCTGTAATTAGGGGATATACGTGCTGCTATAATTAAGGGATATAGATGCCATAATTAGGAGATATTATGCTGTAATTAGGGGATATAGATGCTGCTGTAATTAAGAGATATTATGCTGTAATTAGGGGATATAGATGCTGATGTAATTAGGAGATATTATGCTGTAATTAGGGAATATTGTAATTAAGGGATATATTGTAATTAGGGAAAATGATTTCTATATAAGAAAAGGACCACTCGATTGAGGGTCACTGAGCAAATCTGATAGTCACTTGATGAAAACATCTATTGTGTGTTTTAGTTATATGAAAAAAAAATTGAGCATCAACAAGGTGATAAATCTCTGGGTGACTACTATTCCAAACTCGAAGGAATGTGGCAGGAGTTGAATGTGTATTGGCCTCTTACTACTGATTTTGAGAAGCTACATTAGTAATGTGAAGAGTTTTGTATGGCCAAGTTCTTATCAGGGTTCAAAAGTGAGTATGAATTGGTTCGTGCATAGATATTGGGTGTCAAAGATATGACGTCTTTGAACGAGATGTATGCTCACCTCCAATTTGTATCTTTGGGCTCTACGAGTGGAGCCAATGACAATTTGGCTTTATCATCTTTTACTGGTTGAGGCCGCGGTGGTGGCCGTGATGAAAGAGGTAATCAAGGTGATTGTGGCGAAATGGGAGGAGGTTGTGGACATAGGAAGTGCACGCGTTGTGGGCTCTCCAATCATTTTGTTGAAAAATGTTGGAATCTTCATGGAAAGTTGTTGTCGACTAATCAAGCATCTTACATTGGAGAGAGTAGTGGAACTCATCCAGCTAGTTATACGTCTACTGCCCCACAACTACGTATGACTGCTGAAACGGTTACACTAAAGAGTACTCCCAAGTTGCTGAAAAGCTGCTGAATCAGCCCATTTCCACTACTTCTACATCTATTTCCACCCTTAAGATTACATTTGTGACCTTAGGTATGGCTTGTTTAGGATTTGAGTAACCTGCTCCAGAAATTGTTGCATGAAATGTGGTTTACTGTGAGTCTAACTATGCAGCTATTTGTGATAATCAAGCAACATTCGTTGTCGTGAACAACCCATTCTATCCTCAAAGAATTAAACATATCAAAGTCGATTGTCATTTCATATATTAGGTCTCCAATGGAAAAATTTCCACACCATACATCCGATCTCAGGATCAACTTGCTGATGTGTTCACCCAGGCCCGTCGTTTCAATCAGGCTACACGTATTTACTCCAAGCTTCGTGTCGACAACGTCTATGCTCCAGCTTAAGGGAGAGTGTTAATGATGTGGATGTGGATGTGGATGTGGGCCCTACCACTGTATAGCCCACCTAGGCTCATATTTGTTTCCATGCTTGCTCTTTTGTTAATGGTAGTTTAGTACATGATGGGGATTCGTAATTTTGTTGTTAAGGGCACTTTTATGAAAATCCATTAATATAAAAGAGGGAGAGTGAGGGTGTCAACCCTAATTTGGGTCCTCTTCTCCCAACATTCTCCTCTTCTTTCTCTTTCTTTATACTTTTGCACTCATCAGTTTGTTTTCTGCTTTTTATCTCCTTTGTTTCTGTCCTTGTTGCTATCACATGGGTTCAAAGATTCTCCTGTAAACTCAATACTGTTATTCCTTGGAAGATCAATTTCATTGATGGTAGCTACAAAATCTCTCTTCCTTAGGGTACCATCTGTGAATATTCAACAAAGTATTGATGGGATTTCTTTTTGTCAGACAAATTCTGGGAATTGTGACATTGTTTATGTGAGAAATGGGCAAGTATAAATACTAGTATATTTCAATAATAAAAAAGTAGAAATACTAATTTTTGCTTTTCCCGTTGGATTCCACTTTTGCATGTTTGGATATTAGTTGGTAAAATATGTTTTGAATTTGAAACGAGTGATCCATTGTTTTCAACCCAGCCATGGCCAAAGAACATTCATTAATGGGATGCATGCCTCCAACTATCGGGTCTCCAACTACATAATTGGAGCCTGGAATCATCGGAGGCTCCTTTAAATTGAATCCTTGACCATGGGTTTCTGACCTGATCTGAGGTCCATTGGAGCTCATCTGGTGTAGAAACTCCTATAAGCCAGGAGATCCACACATCCCTAGATAGGCCGTACAGCTTACGACCCATATTTTGTATATTAACAAATAGATTTGTGGATAAATTTGGAACATGAAGAATAAAGGATAGAGACAAGTGATCATTAAGTTCATGTCACCCTTCCCAGAGATAGAAGATAGAGATCCATCAACAATTCTCACATTATCTCTTCCAGACGATAGATTATATGAGGAAAAAATGAATGACGGATCTGTTACGTGATTAGATGCACTTGAATCAATGATTCAGGTTGGGCCGGATGATGAATGACAGACAAGGTTAGCAGATGCATGTATACCTGATTGTGCAAATGAAATAGAAATAGATGAATCGTTTGGTTAGGAAAGTAGACAGAAGTGTTTAAATTCTGTAATAGATAAGATGTCTGAGGCTGATGAGGACTGCCCAGAGAAAGGGGGGATGTGGAGGAAGAGGCGGCACCTGAGGAAGGAGGAGCAGAGACAACAACAAGGCCATTGGAGGAAGGAGGCTGTCCAGGATGGTTAAACTTCATCGGCCTATTTGGAACAAGTCCCCTGTGTATGGCGGGTTTTCCTAGAATGGTCGCATATCAACTTATCCTTCTTATTAGAGAGTTTATTCTTTTGACCTTTTCTACCCTTTGAACTAGAGAATAAACTTGGTTCAATGATGAAAGCTCATCCCTTCCCAAAATCTGCACATGGGTCAACTCATACTCAAGAGTTCAAACCATATAAGAAATAGAGTATTCTATTTTGTTCGACCTGTATTTGATGTCTCTCCTTATCAGCATTAGTATTCCATTGTAATAACTGATAATGATCAAACTCTTCCCATAGACCCTGAAGAGTGGAATGGCGAGTAGCCAAACTCTCCTCCTCCCAACGAATAGTAGCAATCTCCAGGCATAGCTGATGGACATGAGCAATATTCTGCTGCTGGGAATAAGTTTTAGTAACTTTATTTCAAACATCTTTGGTTGTTCGTAGGAACGCAAATCCACTATTGACATGAGGTTGCACAGAGATAAGTAGCAAAGACATGACCATCAACTTATCTTACGCCTATTTATCATACGAAGAATCATCAGTAGTTAGTTCCTTCATCCGGCCATTCACATACTCTAGTTTCCTCATCCACCGATATATATCTTGGCGGATTGAGACCATTCAAGGAAATTAAAGCTGTCTAACTTCATAGTTATGATTTGCACACTAGGATTGTCACCATAAGCACCTATGGGACATATGGAACTTGTAGCCCTGGAAACATTGGAAGTAGCCTTTGAACTACTAGTAGTCGACAATCTTCCTAGTTCCCACAGAAAACAGCTCCTTTCTAGGGAATTGTGCCATGCAACTTGGCATGACGACGTTAGCAGTGGGTCCCATCTAAGAAACCTCTGATCAACGTAGAAAGTACGTAGGTGTTTTCCTAGGCTCTGATGCTAAGAAGAAATAGAATGAAGAGAACTAGCAATAGAGACAAAACAGAAGAAGAGAAGAAAATAAGAAGAAAAATAGGAAGAAAAAAGGAGAAAGAAGTTTTGGAGAGCTTAACCCTAGGTGTGTCAGCCCCCTAATTATTTATATAAGCAGATTTGGAAAAATTACAATAACACCCTACTAGTACTCATATTTAAAAAAACCTTAGTAGTACCAGTATTGCACGGGAGCCCTTCTTACCTCATTTCTCAACATCCCATCTCTAGGTTTAACCTTGTAATGCTGCTTTTGGCTAGATTAACTCTTTGACTTTGACCACTCACAATCGCACACACTTTGAGAATGGCCATGAAAGATTGAGACTCCTAGAATGACCCATTTCCAAGTACCATTGTGTCGTTAGTATGTTGCACATGACTACCCCCATCCACTTGATCATTTATCCTTATACTGGAAATGATGCCCAAAGATGAAGCTTTTAACGTCATCCTACTAAGAGTATGTGCGACAACCATGAATAATAGAGAAGGAAGTGGGTCCCCTTTTCTGATCACTCTACTTGATTGGAAGATACCTGGACTACTGTTAACCAAAACTGAAAGCCAGCTGAGAATATACACATTTTAGTCCCTTTTTATCATTTGCTACCGAAACCCATTCTTGTGAAACTGAACTCTAGGAATTTCCAATCCACATAGTCGTAGGCCTTCTCCATATCCACCTCTAGTAGGAAGCCCTTGATACCCATATTGTGACATTCACCAACCACTTCACAATGAAAGGACCATCTAAAATATTTTGGTCAGCCAAGAGAGCACTCTGCAGGGATGTGATGACATCACCAGGACAAATTTTAATCGAGCCGCAAGGACCTTTCAAGGATTTATAAAGATTCCCAACCAGGTTGACGGGTCTGAAGTCCTTAAACTCTTCAGCCCCTTCAACTTTTGAAGCAAGGGCAATGAACAAAGCATTCACATTTCTGCTAATAATTGCTCTACCATGAAATTCTTCAAAAATTGCCACTAAATCATCTTAAGGCCCCATTTGGACTCACTCTCTGAAGGGGAGTTCGAGGCATAAATGCCGTTTTGGTCCAAATGGTGTTTGGATTCACTTTGCAAACCTCCGTCTCATCTCTTGCTCGATAAAATAAGCGCTAAAACACTAACTTGGCAAAGACTAGTCCGATTGGTTTTTGCCTAGTCAATTGGAAAACAGGCGTTGAAACCTCCTTTTTTGGAAACCCCTTTCAAGGAATTGCATCCAAATGGGGCCTAATTATATCCCTGCAAGACTGATAAAATGCAAATGTGAATCCATCAGTCCTGGAACACCATCACCCATAACCTCACACACTGCATCTTTGATTTCTTATAAAGTGAAGCTTCCTTTTATCCAACTAGCTTGAGGGCGCACTCATTTGAATAAAACCTTTTATAGTTCTCAAGAAAACAACTACATATAGAGTTCCTGTCAGTAATAGTTGAAAACTCCTCCCTGATTTGGTATGATATGAGTTACTCCTCGCATTTGCAATTTTGTGAAAGTAAGCTGTATTCCAGTCGCCTTCCTTGATCCACTTCACTCAAGGTTTTTGTTTTCGACAGATTTCTTCCCTTTTTAGCATTATTTCCAGATCTGACAAAAGATTTTTCATTTTTTATGCTCTTCCTGACATTACTCCCTTTTTTCAGCTACCTTGTTCATTGAGTCAATCTCCCCTTTAAGAGAATCCTTCTCAGCCCTGATATTCCCAAACGTTTCTTCATTCCAAAGTTTCAGCTTTTCTTTGAGAAACTTTGCCAGCTTTTCAATCTCTTCTGAATCTTTTTGAGAAATTATGGTTGTGCTCCAATCACATATATTGTTGACTAAAATTGGTTGCAACCAAAACAAAACCACTGCATTGAGGGGAAGGTATGGCTGATAATGATTGACCGTTGTATCACAGCCTCACAGTTGAGTGTGTTAGCCATCCCATTTAGCTTCTTTGGGAATTACAGGCTTACAGCACGACGTGTGCACAAGATGCAGGCCTCAAGGGAGCTTCCTTCGATAATCAACTTACCATAGAAAGATGTATTGACCAAAAGCTAAGTGGTTTTTGATGGAGAAAGCTTCTTTGCTAGAGCATTCTCCACCCCGCAAATCTCAGAGAAAGATCGAGCTGGTTCTCACCCTTGTCTCTCAATGAACCTCCAATGCTCGAAGGGCTTGCAGTGCATGCAGAATCACTTTCAAAATTGAGCTTGGAAAACTGCCAAAAGCCCAATACACCATCACCAGATTTGTTTATCTTCCCCCCCACTAACAACATAGTGTTTCAGTCCCTTTTAATATCCTCGCAAGAGCTGCCAAGGAACTCTGAAGAGGTAAGTGCTCGCTTTTGATTAAGACTATTGAAACCTACTTACCATTGAATACCCTTCCATTTCATTCTTCCAAAGACCCCACATGATTTCAAAAGGCAATACTATCCACAACACAACCTTTTGTTTGAAATGGACTGAGAGACCAACCGTCTATTACCTGTCTGAGCAAAGCTTCCTGATTCTTGTCCACTACTGCTGGCTTCATTATCCACGACTTCCTGATTTCAGTTCTCACAAATTCCTCTTACTTCCGCTAGAAGTTCTGCCCCATACTCTCCCCTTCCCGTCAGATAATCATTGCCAACCAAATCCTCATCTGCAATCCCAGTCAGTTGACTGTGGTCCATGAGGTCACAGTCGTTGTTCGTCCTCATGTTTGAGCACATGAATATTTGCAATCCTGGAAGCCCAGAAATGTTTCTTGATTGCCAGGTATGGACCCAAAGGCCATACAATATTTAAGTTGAAAGGTGCATCTAATCCTCTGCTGCATTGGTATTTTATTCATAATGAAGAGGGAGTGAAGGAATCTGGGGACAATGATACTTGAATCCTTACCATTGTTTCAACTGCTGCAAATCCAAAAGGCACAGCCCTCGTGAAACTAAATACTTGAATCTTTACCGTTGTTTCAACTGCTGCAAATCCAAAAGTTACAGCCCTCACGAAACTAAATGGATATTTCACATATGACAGAGACATACAACCAAGTAGCAGAGTAGTCCTACAATTGCTGCATTATAGAGGCATTTTCTTCAAGAAAAAATTATGGCTGTTCTAAAGGTGTAATTTTTTTTGAAAACTATAGTCATGCCTTTGATGCAAGGTAACTCTTAATTTTGGCTTCTCCAATTCCTACAAACTAATTAACACCCTGATCCAAAAAATTGCATGTCTTTGCATAGGGGCTAGTATTTTAAAGTGAGTTTCCAACATTTCCTAGGTATTATTAAAAATCTTTGGATCTTCACAGATTAGCTTCTTCTTCTTCTTTTTTTTTTTTTTTTTTTGTTTTTGTTTATGGGCAATCCATGTTATTGTGTTGTTTCTGTGGGAGCTTATCAAGTGGTATTTTATTCACCCAATGTACATGACCATCACTGGAAGCTTTTTTTAATTTTAATTTTACTTTTAATTTGCATAGGGGCTAGTATTTTAAAGTGAGTTTCCAACATTGTCTTTAATAGGGGCTAGTATTTTAAAGTGAGTTTCACTGGAAGCTTTTTTTAATTTTAATTTTACTTTTAATTTTTTTAATTTATTATTTTACGTAGTCTTTTTCTTTCTTTCTTTCTTTCTTTTTTTGGGTCTTCCATGAGTCCTGTTTTTCTTTTATTGGTCTTTCCTTTATTTAGAAGGGATGTTTTAATTGTTGCCTACATGTGTCTGTGCAGATGAGAATCCAGTAGAGGAAATGCCCAGAATGGATGCAAGGTTTGCCGAAAGTCTAGTTCGCAAATGGCAGGATATAAAATCTCAGGCTCTTGGACCTGATCATTGTCTTGTGAAATTGCCAGAGGTGAGAGAATTCTCATGTGATTCTGCTTCTAGTTTCTTTATTCATATTGAATAGCGATTGCAAGCTTTCAGAGGTGATGTGAATCTTAAATACCATATTTTAAAAATCTGTTTCAGCTAAGTTGCGTCGAAATTAACCCAGGATTTTCCTAAAATGCCCTTATTTTCTATCCGTTATCATTTCAACAAGGGCATGTTTGTGATGTCTTCAGGTTTAATCAAGGGCTAGGGCTCTACTTAGCATCTTTGTAGGAGCTCTATAAGAGCCTGTTTGGATGCACTTCCCCAAAAGGGGGTTTTCTGGAAAGGGGTTTCAAACCTGCTTTTTTCGGTTGACTCAGTAAAAACCAATCTGATCGGTGTTTTCCGAGCTGGCACTTTAGCACCTATTTTATTGAGCGGGGATGAGACGGGGGTTTGCAAAATGCATCCAAATGCACAAATTCAACTGCCATTCGGATCACAATGGCATTTAGGCCTGAAATGCCCATTTGGAGGGTGCATCCAAACGGGCCCTAATGGTTGAAGGAAGTCAGGTTGTGTACTGTCATGGTTTCCGTACAAACATAAATCTCTCTAATATATAGTCAAGGGTATTATAACCACTTTCAGAAGATGGAAAAGTCTTTAATCCAGTAATTTTCTCCCTTGAATGTTCACCAAGCACATCCTAACCTTTGGATGCACTGGCCCAGGTTTTGGAGGGGCAGATGCTGAAGATATGGACAGACCGTGCAGCGGAAATCGCACAACATGGCTGGTTCTGGGAGTACACCCTTTTGGGGCTGACCATTGACAGTGTGACATTATCATTGGATGGCCACTGGGCCATGGTGGAGGCAACGCTTGAGGAGGCAGCCCAGTTGACAGACATTGCTCACCCAGAGCACAATGATTCCTACAGCACCACATACACAACAAGGTATGAGATGTCTTGTTCCAAGTCAGGTTGGAAGATAACAACGGGAGCTGTCCTTAAGTCATAGATTATGGTTTTCTCCCAGTCTCTCTTTCCTTTCTAACCTCTTCTCTTCTCTTTTGTATAAATACCAATTCCAATTCTATTCCTTGAATGGTATGCATCCTTAGCCAGTTTTGCCGGATGTTTGTTGTTTCTTTTCTTTTGTTCCCTTTTGCAGTTGCATTTTATCTAGTTTTACAGCACAATCCCAGTCTAAGTTCTTTGATGAACTTTCATTTTGGGCTTTTATTTTAACACGATCCTGCAGGATAGGAGTCCTGTTTGGTTTTTAAATACAGACTCTTATCTCAATTTTAGCTGTAAGCTTATAGAAATGCTCCAGAGGTCTCAGAGCACCAAGTTATAGTCTCCCAGTTGCATCAGGTAACTTGGACAGTCCAATAGATCGGTCTCAACTGTTCATTAAGTCTAAAACACATTTCAAGGGCTATCATTGAAAAATAAGACTGATAAGTTGATCAGATCCATCCTAGATTGGCCTTATTATTATTATTATTATTATTATTATTATTATTTGTACATGTCCCTTCTTCCAAACCCTTGGACTGGATGGTTAGGATTGGCTGACAGAAGGGAAATTTGGAACATAGTAATCCACGATGGAAAACAAATAAATGGATCAGATTGTTGGTTTGACCTATTTTTGTACAAATGATCTTGACCGGACATATTAGAAGCCATTGATCAGATAAGATCTTCGGATGCAATGTGTGTTTGGACCCAATGGACATTCTAGATCAATCGATTCAATTTTTTAAAGGGGCATTTGAATCGTAGGTTACTTAAGCTACTTATGCCTCAAGTAGCTTATTCTGGTTTCTACTTGTCAAGCCCAAGTGATTAAGCACCTTTAACTAAAAGAGTTGCTTATAAATGATCTTAAACCAAACTTATCTCAAATAAGTTACTTATCTACTCATGTAAGTAGAAAAAGTAACTTATTTGGTGGTATCCAGGCACGGGCCCTAAGGGAGTGTTTGAATCATAAGTTACTTTGGATAAGTTACTTATTTCCATAAGTAGCTAATCTTGGTTTCTACTTATTCTTCTTCAGCTTATAAGTATGTTTGGTAACTAAGTACTTGTCAATCCAAAAGTAGAAAAGCATGTTTGGTTTCCAACATCACAATTAATTATCTCGCTCAAGTCGGTTTGGTCCCCCTCACATCCATCATTCATCATGTAGGGCCAACCTTTGATGTGGACCTTTTATTGTGTCGGCCCCGCCTTTGATGTGGGCCGTTCATCATATGGTGCGCACCTTGGATGTGGGCCATTCATCATTATGGCTGGACCTTTAATGGTCACCATTCATGATATAGGGCCCACCTTTGGTGTTGGTCATCCATCAAGTGGGGCCCACTGTCAATGTTATTGTCCATCATTTGGGCCCCATGTCCGATATGGGCCGTCCATCTGGAGGGCCTGCCTTGGATATGGGCCACTCATCATTAGGGCTGACATTTGATATGGATTGTCCATCATGTGGGGCCCACTTTGATGTGGATCATCCATCATGTGGGGCCAGCCATTATTAATTGCCCATCATGTGGAGCCCACATTTGATATGGACTGTTCGTCATGTGGGCCCTATCTTCAACGGGGGTTGCCTGTCATGCAGGGCGTGCCTTAGATGTAGGTCATTCATCATTAGGGGCTGACCTTTGATGTGGACCATCCATCATGTGGGGCTGCCTAGTATGGGCCATCTATCCTATGGGGGCCAGTTTCAATGTCCACTGCCCATCATGTAGAGTCCACCTTTGATGTGGACCATTCATTGTACATCATACCAGCTCGCTTTAGATGTGGGCTTTTTATCATTATGTGCTGACCTTTGATGTGGACCATCCACATGTAGGCAAACATTAATAGGTGTCATCCATCATGTGGGGCCTAGCTTTTATGTGGGCCATCCACTGTGAGCCCATCTTCAATGTGGACGGTCCACTAGGTTGGGCCTCCTTTGATAATGACGGTGAGAGAGCCTTTTGACATGGACCTTAGGAGAGAAATAGAAAATTTATTAGTTAAAAAGCTAAAAAAATTTACTTATCAGGATAAGTAGCTTTTGGCACTTAAGTTACTTTTACAATGTGCTTAACAAACTAAAGTAAAAAAGGTAACTTAATTACTTAGCATAGGTTAAAAAGTAACTTATTTGGTGGTATCCCAACGGGCCCTAGGAGAGTCCCAATGCAACTAGGAGCATGTCCCTGTAAATATATACTCCCTTGTCAAAATGAAAAATTATTGAATAGCCCAGCTAGCCTCTAGCCCAAACCATTCCATGCTTAGCCCATTGGCTAGTTGTGCAAATGTGCTGGGTGAATCTGATGGGTCATTGGAGCTATAACCTTCATCAGAAACTGGTCTGGATCTTAAATTTGATCTACTGGGTTTGGTCTGGGTCTATCAAATGGGTCGGGTCTGGAAACTCTCAAACTTGACCTGACTGATCCCTTGAAATCCCTGAAATTAAAGGCATTTACATCGATTGCCAAAATATAAGAACCTCCGTAGAGAAAACATGAAGTATGCTTAAGATAGGGAATTAGAAATTAGACCAAGCCCAGCTTATTTCGACTTGGACCCGACCCAGGCTCAACATATGCATTAATGGATCAGGTTTGGGCCTTAGTCATATACCTGATTATTAAACAGGTTGGGTCTGTAAATCCCCTCGAGATCATGATCCAATCTGACCCATTTGCACACCTGCCAAGGCCGTGAATGACACACAGGTTTGCTGTTTTGACCATTGTTCTTTTTCATTACTGTTGTGGATGGAGATGCACATGGTAGCAAAAAATCTCCAATATTGGAAGATCCTACTCACTAATCTTTGGACTGTTTCCAACCTCATCTCTATATTTCTCTATCAATCTGTGCTACAAATTGAAACCGTTACGGATGTCCCCAGTAGAAGGTTTTTTTTTTTTTTTTTTTGGGCATAGTACTCAATCATCGGTGGGACAACAGGCTGCTAGAGGTTTGTATCTGGGCAATTTGTGCAGCCTTATGTTAGCTATGGTTCGATAATGTCATCCTAGGGCACTCTAGGACTTCCGCTGACAGCCCTGCATCTGAGGGACTCATTGAAAGACTTAGCCGGTTATAATACTTGTTGGGCATGTTGGGTACATAGCTTTCCAATTAATTTTATTAATACTTTAATGCAACTAATACCTATTATATATTAAGGTGCTTTTTTTTTTTTTTTTTTGAGTAATGTAGTGAGACTGCTTACTTTTAAATCATTTTCATAGAATTGTTCTTCATTTCAAGCTATGTACATTCAACTTCTTATGTTGACTTTGAATGATGGATGGCTAAGAAAAGTGTGAAAATAACAGTTTTGCCCTCATAGTGGAGACTTTTCATGGTTTTATCTCATTTGATGGGAGATACTTTCTTTTCAATGACAACCAATGACACTGCATTGTTTCATGAGACAAGACAAAAACACATGGTATGAGCCAGTTTGATAGAGCTCATTACAGTGTGTCCATACGATATCTCTCTGTCCATCCTTTTCAACAGCTCATGAAAGGACATCTGACCAAAAAATTAACCAAATCCAAAACTTAGGTGGGCCACACCACAGGAAAAAATTAGATTGACTGCAAACCATTCAAAATACTTTTCATGTGTGGTGGTCCACCGAAGTATTGAATGTGTCTAGTCTTTGGATTCCTGCCCTTCCACCAGCTTACAAATTGGATGGACGGAGTGGATGTCACATAGGTATCATTGGCGAACCTCATCGCATGAAACAATGAGGATTGAATGCCTATCGTTGAAAAATTATTGGGGGCCACAGAGCCTTTGGACCAAGTTAATATATGTAATTTCCCATCATCCAAGTTTTTGTGATCTTATGAACGGGTTGGATGGCAAATAAACATAACAATGGGCCCTAGGAATGTTTCAACAACAATAAGTATGAGCGTAATGATGTATCAATCGGATCCTCCCATGTATTGGCATTAGGAAGGATGGCTTACATTTCAAAAATAAGGCCCAGAAAAAATCTAATCCCTTCAAGAATTTATCCCACTGCATATTTGACCTTTAAACTGTCTTTGTTTCCTCCCTCACTTTAATGGCCACATGTCAGATGAATGGGTGTTAGATTCTTCGGGTATGAATGTAGTGGAACTTGGGTACTTTTGAAAAATCCAATTAAGTGATTTCTCAAGAATCCCCATGTGTGATCATCTTAAATTTCTACAAAGATCAAGCGTCATGATTAACAATTTAGATTTTACGTATGGAATTTGGTTGCGGGATGCTTTTTTATCGATTTATCTTGCCCATGTCGATCCTCTTAACTAAGAAGGAATTACGGTTCTAGATCAACACATTGGTGTGGTGCTCAATTATCCTATAAATTTTGGTATATCCATCGTGTGAAGGACGCTTATTAAATTGCTTCATGCATGTACATATTCATGATATAATTATTCTACTATTTAGGTCATTTATCATATATTCAGACCCATGTTGGTTGAGTAGTGGAACATAATGAAACTTTAATTATTGAAAACCTTTGTAAATCCAATTAAAACTTATAAGTGATAGGTGTAGTAGGTAAAATCACTTGTTGAGTCCCTGATTTAATCAAATGTAGCTCTAAACAAGTTGGTAAACCTCAGTGGATCTCATATTCGCCTATGCAAGAATTAATGAACCTTGATGGACATGCCCAACATTACCCAATTTTAATGGCTTTCAGGACCTATATGCCCCCATAGGTGTAAGGATTAATCATCTTTCGTGCACCATGAAGTCCTGGATCACATAATCAGAGTACAAGTTAATAGAACTAGACTATTGATTTGAACATGATCCTCAAAAGTGTCCAAAAGTCGATCACCGAGGTTCCATATCCACGCACAATCACACTACTGTGTATGGTTAGGGCAACATCAATTCAATTCTTGATTGTGGAAACCTTCCATCCTAACCCAAATTAGCCCTTCATATAGGATGACCATGCATCTCAAAGCATGATGTTCATATATGCATTTGAAGCATTTGTGATGGTCATAGAATGATGTTCATATATGCATTTGTCATGTATAGCATTAGCTTTATTCCCCATATCTATAATTAAACATGGATAGAAATATTTTAGTTAAAATTGATTCTAATTAGATATCATTGTAAGATTTCCTTGTATACACATGTAAGTTCTTTATTTAAACCTGATTTGAGGTAAAGAATAATATAGAAAAAGCAATTGGAATTTCTCCTATTTCAGACATTATTATGGTATCAGAGCTATTGATTTGAAATTTTCAAATGGTCCAGATTTCTGTGCATTGTTGCACAACAATCCATTCCTCTTCTGCACGATCAATAGAACCAACAAACGACACTGGTCCTTTACCATTTCCATCTTGTTGCAATTAAGGTTGTCCCTTTTTTTTTTTTTTTCTCTTATCAGATTGGGGCCACTTTACCCAATTCACACAACAGTATATTTTTAACCTTTCATCTCTGTGGTTATTTTTCTATGACATTAATGGATTTCTAAGATAAGATTGAGACAATCCATGTTAAGTTGGATATGAAAAATTTTTCCTTGTGACAATTTCATTTTAAGCATTTTTTAGTAGGCAAGAGCCTTTATAACTATGTGGATGGTTTCATGGGAAAATCAATCGGTGAAAAAGAACTCATAACTTGGACTACCAATAATTCGAAGGTGATCACATGGATCCTTAACAGTGTTAAGAGCAACATTGCGATTAATCTCACATCTTTCGAGACAACATCAGAAATATGGGCTTACTTGAAAATATATTATCAGCAATCAAATCATGCTCGTAGATATCAAGTAGAGTATGAGCTGTCAAAACTGAAGCAAGGATCTCTGAGTGTCCAAGACTTTTATTCTAAACTTAAATATCTTTCACATGAGATTCAACTTATGGATCCAGTGATCTTTGTTGCAGCAATAGAGACAGTGAAGACACTTTGAGAAACAAGTAAATTGATGCAATTCCTATATAAATTCCGTTCGGAGTTTGAGCCAATTCAAGCCGCACTGATGAATTGCCTCAACTTCCATCTCTTGAGGCAGCCCTATTTTGATGGCAGAAGAGACACGTTTGAAAACCCTTACTTCCGTGAGAGAAACTATTCCTCATGCTGCCCTCATTACTCGTAATGTTATGGGAAGGTCACGTGACATGATAAAAGTTAAGTGTTATAATTGTGATGAATTTGGTTATGTCGCTACTGGTTGTACCAACAAGAAAAAGCCTCTGAAATCATCTAATCCGACTGCTCTATTTTGTCAATACTGCAAACAAGAAAGACTTGACATAGTAAATTGCCCGATTCGACCTCCTTTACCCCCTCAATACCAGCGATGTGGACATGCATTTGTGGCATCTCCTTCTGAGAAGACTAATTCTTCCTCTTTCGTCTCACCCTCATCAGTGCAACCAAATTTTCTTTCTCCAGAACAAATTCAACAGATTCTCCAGGTTATGGGTTCTTCAAGTTCTATAGGTAATATTGATTCTACCAAAACCTTATATATTGATTCATGGGCTTTCAATCGCATGACTGGTGACATTTCTTGTTTAACTAACTGTGTTCCATATAGAGGCGTGGGCTCTATCTCTACTGCAGATGACAACTAGTTATCTATATCACATATTGGTTCATTGAAAGTTTCACCTTCATCGTCTCGTAATTTCTTCATTCAAAAAGTATTTTATGTTCCCAAGTTGTCTACTAACTTGGTTTTTGTTGCCCAACTCATTGAGAATAACTATTTGGTCTGGTTTTCTCAATTTTGTTGTTTCATACAGGATCTAGAACAAGGAGGCTGATTAGGAAGGGCCATAAGAGAGGGCGGTTGTTCATCTTGGAGTTTGATCCTGTTGTTCTCCCATCCAAATGTTTTTTTTTTTTTTTTTTTACCATCTTCTAGTGACATTTCTTTTGCTCATAAGTGTTGGAAGTTATGGCATACTCGTTTAGGCCATCCTAATTCTAAGAATTTATTATCCTTGTTGAAGTCTGGTCTATTGAATGATGATATAAATATTAGTCCTAATTCTATTGATATGACTTGTGTTAATTGTAAACTGTGTAAATCTATTGCATTACTGTTTCCATTAAACAACTCTCGAGCTACCACCTTATTTGATCTTGTTCATATTGATGTCTGGGATCCATCTCCTATTATGACTCCTGGTAATTCAGTGTATTATATTATATTTTTGGATGACTTTTTAAAGTATATGTGGATATATTTAATGAAATACAAGGTAGAAGCCTTTTCCTACTACAAAAAATTTTCAACATGTGCAGAGACCTGATTTTTAAAGAAAATTAAGATTCTACGATCAGATTTTAGTGGCGAGTATATCTCTTTAGAATTTCAGAACTTTCTTAGCACAAATGGTACTATACATCAACGGTCTTGCCCTCACACACCAGAGCAAAATGGCATAGCAGAACGCAAAAATAGGCACATAACTGAGATGACTACCACAATGTTGAACTATGCAAATGTTCATAATTTTTTATGGGCCGAGGCAAAATTAACATCGATATATCTGATCAATCGATTACCATCAAGTGTCTTGATAAATAGAAAGTCACCATCATTAATCCTCCTTTATGGTAAAGATCCTGATTATAAACAGCTACGGGTGTTTGGTTGCATTGACTTTGCCTATTTTCCAAAGAAAGAACATGATAAACTTTACCCTCGAGCAACTAAATGTGTATTTCTTAGCTATGGTGAAAATCAGAAGGGGTACCGTTGTTATGATCAGTGTGCCCATCGTGTCCGGGTGTCTCGTCATGTTAGTTTTTTGAGCATTTACTGTATTATAGAGCTTTCTATGAAACTCAATCTATTTCTCTTGTGCCTTCTTCGATTTCTTATACGACTTCCTTTGATGAATCTCAATCTATTCCTCTTGTGCACTCTTTTTCTCCCTCTTTTCAAGTTTATCAACACCAGATGCAACCTACAACTCTTGTGCCCTCTCCAACAGCAGTACCGTCTTTAGATCCAGTGCCTTCTCCTCCTATTGAGCCGGTGAGTATTCCTCATTCCAGTAGTGTTCCATTACGTCATTCTAGTTGTCCATCCATTCCTCTTACTTGGTTAAATCTCCTTGCCTCTCATCATTCCTTATTTTTTGGATTAGATTCTTTGGTTGTTCCTACATCTTATTCTCAAGCATCTACACAACAATGTTGGGTAAAGGCAATGGATGATGAAATTCAGGCTTTTGAAGAAAATGGTACTTGGACTCTGGTTCTTTTACCTAAGGGAAAACAAGTTATCGGCAGCAAATGGGTATATATCATAAAATTAAAATAAGATGGAAGCCTACATTGATATAAAGCTCGTCTCATGGCCCAAGGATATAAATAAGAGTATGGTGTGGATTATGATGTAACTTTCACTCCCGTTGGAAAAATAAAAACAGTCTGATCGTTGATTGTTATCTCTTCTTCCAAAGGTTGGAAACTTAATCAGCTTGATCTTAAGAATGCCTTCCTCTATGGGGATCTTAAAGAGGAGGTCTACATAAAACAATCACTTGGCTATAAATCAAATTATCGTAAACTGGTTTGCAAATTATCTAAAGTTTTGTATAGGCTCAAACAATCACCACGGGCATGGTTTGAAAAGTTCTATGGAGTGTTAACCTAAGCTGGCTATTCCCAAAGTCAATATGATTCATCATTATTTATTCTTAAGACTGGTTCAGGTCTTGTTGTTTTATTGGTCTATGTTGATGGTATTCTCATAACTGGCAGTGACATGTAAGACATTGCCAATATCAAATCA
Organism: Magnolia kwangsiensis; assembly: GCA_037074715.1. Taxonomy (NCBI): domain Eukaryota; kingdom Viridiplantae; phylum Streptophyta; class Magnoliopsida; order Magnoliales; family Magnoliaceae; genus Magnolia; species Magnolia kwangsiensis. The sequence continues at coordinate 58,481,655 of CM073571.1, read as the reverse complement.
TTATTTCATACCTCATTTCATATGAAGGATCTGGGGCCATTAATATATTTTTTAGGACATCTTAAGGATATTTCCTTAGTTAATGGAAGTATACTAATAATTTGATTAAGCAAGAAAACCTTACAGATTTCAAGTCTTATGAAATTTCTCTAGAATTAAGTGCTAAGTATGAGAAAGATGATGGAGATCCTCTTTCAGATGTTACAACTTATAGGCAGTTGGTGGGAATCTTAGTCTATCTCACCATGACTCGTCCTGATATAGCACATGTAGTTCACGTTGTTAGCTAATTTGTTGCAGCACCTTGTACATTGTATATTACAGCACTTCATCTCATTATTCGATATCTTCGAGGTACCCTCGGTGAGGCGCTTCTCTTTTCATTCTTAAATGATCTGCAGTTATATACTTATTTTGATGTTGACTGGATAGGATGTCCCACTTCATGACGATATACTACTGGCTATTGTGTTTTCTTGGGACAATAATTAGTTAGCTGAAAATGTAAGAAGCAAACCACAGTATCTTATTCCAACACAGAATCCGAATACCATATAATGGTAGAAGATGGTAGTGAAATTACTTGGTTTAGGAGTTTGTAAACAAATCTTGGGATTCATTTATCTTCCCGAACTTCATTATATACTGACAATTTGAGTGCTATTCAGTTGGCTTACAATCTAGTATTTCACGAGTGCACTAAATATATTGAAGTTGATTGCCACTTTGTTCGAGAAAAATACACAGTTGGAATCATTTCTCTCCCTCATGTGACATCAGAACTATAACTTGTTAATTTATTTACAAAATCTATGACATCATCCCAACATAAGTTTCTCAGTAGAAAACTAATGTTGGTTCGTTCTCCTGCATCAGTTTGAGGGGGGGTGTGAGATTGTATTAGATGTCATTAGTTGTATATTTACCATGAATAACATTAACTTTATTTGCCATATCTATAATTAGCCATGTATAGAAATAGTTTAATTAGGATTGTTTCTAATATCAATGTAAGATTTCCTTGTATACACATGTAAGTTCTTTATTTAAACTCAATTTCGGGTGAAGAATAATACAGAAAAAGCAATTGAAATTTCTCCGATTATAGACATTATCAATAGCTCATTAGGGTACTGAAATCCATAGAATACAAATCTCATCGGTTAGTGACTACTATATTCAATCTCAAGTTTCCAAGGACTAACGGATTAATTCCTTACACAACTCGAACCATCAAAGTTTAAGGTAACATTAGATATTAGTTAATACCATCATATGTCTAAAGAACCTATGATCATCAAGATCAACAACTGAGATCGATCCCATCACATCCACATGGCCAGTAGATCGAGGCCACACATTGGTTTCCAAGGCACCACTTCAACAATATGATTGTTTAATAGATGTGATTATTGACACCTAAGTCATCCATACTAGGGCCTTACATATGATTTGATGTGAGAGCTAAGAGAGGGAAGAGAGGGGTAGTAGGGAGAGGGTTAATGGCAGAGAGTAGGGAGAAGAGAGTTAATGGGAGAGAGAGAGAGACTTTAAGGATAGCGAGACATGCAATTAAAAGAGATGTAGATTGCTTTGGTGGGGTCTGCTTATGATAAATCTACCTTGTCCATTAATTTCTCCAAACCATTATAACGTGTACACCAAAAAATGAGTTAGGACCATAACTTGAGTGTGTCACATAATAGGAAATAGTGGAGATTTAACACCCACTTGATGTTTTGAAAAAAAATCATCCCATCCACCGGTTTTGCCAGAAAATTTTATATAGTGACCTAAAAAATGACTTAGATAAAAAAACTCCAGTAGGCTATAGAGTAAGAAACAATGGGCATTAATTTTGAAACAATTGTGGGGCTCAACGTGATGTTTGTGTTGATATGTGGAGCCACATCTGGGGGCCGCTCAACCGGTCGAGTGGCCCACTCGACCGGTCGAGGACTGACTCAACTCAAAGTCCAACAAGCATCAAGTTTTGGGTTCCAAGGTGCTCGACCGGTCGAGGGTCCGCTCGACCAGTCTAGCAGTCTGCTTGACCAGTCGAGGTTACGCAGATTATTTTTAGATTTGATGCAGACTACGAATTTTAGTGTTGGTTTTCACAGAGGTGCGAAACGGAAGTTGCCTAAAATATAAATAGATGTCCCTAGGGCTTTTCTAGGGTATGAGAAATAATTCTAAGGTGTGAACAAATGGTTTTCTATGTACTTCCAAGAGAGAGATTAGTATATTGCCTTGTAATCTTCGTTTTTCTTCATAGTGGAAGTTTGCATCTGTAGTTTTTTATCCTTGTTGGGGTTTTTTCATGTATATCTTATTTGTGGTTTGTTTGGAATGCTTTAATTCTTTTTCTAGTTTATATTTCTTCCCATTTATCGTTTATGGGTGAGACCGGAGATTGGATCTCGGTTAACTGTGTTGTTGGCATGCGGCGCAACAACTGGTATCGGAGCTATTGGTTTAGTTCTAAGCGATGATGGAAGAAGGGAAGATTAAAATTAAGAAGTTTGATGGTTCAAACTTTACCTTCTGAAAGATACAGATGAAGGATTATCTGTATCAGAAGGACCTTTATATTCCTCTAGGAGGAAAAGAGAAGAAACCATAAAAAATAACAGATGATGAATGATTTTTATTGGATCGAAAGGCTTTATGAACGATCCGACTCTCTTTGTCTAAGAGCGTCACCTTCAATATATCCAAGATGAAAATTACAAAAGAATTAATGGAAGCCTAACCACCATGTATGAAAAACTCTTAGCGTCCAAAAAGGTTCATCTTATAAAACAGCTATTTAACATGAAGATGTCAGGTGGTGGGAGCGTGACTGAACATCTAAATGAGTTCAATATAGTCACGTGCCAGTTGGAATCCGTTGGCATTATTCTTGAGGATGAGGCCATGACATTATTGATCTTATCCAGTTTACCAGACAGTTGGGATGGTTTGGTGATTGCTGTGAGCAATTCTTTAGAGTCGACAAAGCTGAAATTTAATGATGTAGCCGGTCTAATTCTTAGCGAAGAATCTAAAAGAAAGACATCAAGAGTTTCAGAAGATTGAGGGAATGCTCTAAATGTTGAAGGAAGAGAAAGATCACTGAACAAAGGAGACAATAAACACGGATGTTCTAAGTCGAGGAAGAAGTCGAAGGGACTGAAAGACAAAAATGGGTGTTGACATTGCGGCAAGAAGGGACACATGAAACGTAATTACAAGGCACTTAAGAAACAAGAAGGAAGCTCTCAAGGCGAGAAGGATTCAGTGAATCTATTTGAGGAGAGTGACACAGAGGCATTGATCTTATCTTTTGATGCGAGGAATAGTCTTGGGTTATAGACTCAGGTGCTTCATTTCATGTTACTTCGTGTAAGGAAGTTCTGCATGATTATGTATTAGGTGACTTCGGGAGAGTCTACCTAGGTGATGATGAGTCGTGTAACATTGTTGAAAAGGAAGACATTCATGTCAATTAGAAAGACAGAACGACTTTGAAATTGAAGGATGTCAGACATGTACCGAGTTTGAAACGAAACTTGATCTCAGTAGGGCAGTTAGTAGATACCGATTATGTGACGACATTCACCAGTGATTCCTACAAGATCACAAAAGGTGCCTTGGTGATATCTCGAGGCAAGAAGGAATTTACTTTATACGTGATTTCAGGATCGTATAGTTCACTCGCAGTCGCATCAACTGAAGTGAATGGGTAGTTATGACATCAAAGGTTGGGACATATAAGTGAGAAGGGGATGAAAGTACTATTGTCAAAAGGGAAGCTACCAAGGCTAAAGTCTATTGACTTAGAATTTTGTGAGGACTGTGTATGGTAAGAGGGTAAGTTTTAAGAAGACAGGACGCGCTCTAAAGACGCATCTGTTAAAGCTTGTACACACTGATGTGTAGGAACTGACACAGGTATTATCTCTTAGTGGCTCACGTTATTTTATTTCTTTTATTGATGATGATAGTAGAAAACTGTGGGTCTATTTCTTAAAGCATAAATCTGATGTATTTGATGTATGTAAGAAGTGAAAAGTAATGTTAGAAAATGAGAAAGGTAAAACAGTAAAATATCTCAGATCTGATAATAGGGGAGAGTACCGTGATAAGAGATTTGAGGAGTATTGTGCAGCAAATGGAATCAAACATTAAAAAATGATTACAGAGACATTGCATCAGAATGATGTGGCTGAACGCATTAACAAGACCATCCTTGAGCGCGCCAGGAGCATGAGATTACATGCAGGGTTGCCTAAAACCTTTTGGACAGATGCTGTGAATATTGTTATATATCTCATCAATAAAAGTCCCTCAGCACTATTGGATGGTGGGCTACCAGAAGAAACGTGGATTGTGAAAGAAGTGAACCTTACACATATCAGAGTGTTCGGTTGCACTTCATATGTTCACATTGATGAAGAGCACAGAAACAAGTTGGATGCGAAGTCCAGGAGGTGCACATTTATAGGTTACGGGCAGCATGATTTTGGCTACTAATTTTGGGATGCAGAAAACAGAAAACTCATCAGAAGTAAGGACGTAGTCTTTAATAAAAAGGTGATGCATAAGGACAGTATGCAAGAAAATAAGGTCGATGAGAAAGAATTTGTAGAGTTGGAAGAGTTATCGGATACGGGTGTTATAAATCCAGAAGATGACCATGCACAGGAGCATTATGAGGCAGAGTTACATATACCGATTGTGAAGAGGTCTACTTGGGAGAGGAGTCCCACGGTCCGATACTCACCCTCCTTATATTATTTACTGCTGACAGATAATGGTGAACCAAAGTGTTTTGAAGAGGCATTACAGTCAAATACACGGGTTAAGTGGGAGCAGGCCATGAATGATGAGATGGGCTCTCTTGAGTCTAATCGTATATGGGAGCTAGTCACTCTATCTAAGGGTAAGAAAGCTCTTCATAACAAGTGGATTTACAGACTGAAGGAGAAGCACGATGGTTCGAAACAGTACAAGGCTAGACTGGTTGTGAAAGGGTTTCAACAAAAGGAATGTATCGATTTCACTGAAATATTTTCACTTGTAGTGAAAATGTCTACGTTCGCATGGTTTTGAGTATAGTGGCTACAGAAGACTTACATCTAGAGCAGCTAGATGTTAAGACAACCTTTCTTCATGGGGAGCTTGAAGAAGAGATATATATGCATCAACTAACAGGATACGTAGCACCAGGAAAGGAGAACAAAGTACGCAGACTGAAGAAAAGTCTATATGGCCTGAAGCAGGCCCCGAGGCAGTGGTACAAGAATTTCGACAGTTTCATATTGGGAAACAGTTAGAGGAGGTGTCATGCTGACCACTGTTGTTATTTGAAGAAGTTTGATACGTCATACATCATCCTTCTTCTGTACGTTGATGATATGCTTGTGGCCGGTTCAAGTATGAAGGATATCTCAGATCTCAAAAGACAATTGTCTAGAGAATTTATCATGAAGAATTTAGGAGCTATAAAACAAATCCTATGCATGAGGATAAAGCGTGACAGAGAAAATAAAAAATTAATTTTGTCATAGGCAGAGTACATAGCTAAAGTACTTGATCGATTCAATATGGGAGGTGCTAAGCCGGTTAGCACTCCATTGGCTAACTACTTCAAGCTTTCTAAGGAACAATGTGTAAAGACGCGGTGAAATGGGACTAAATGGCTAAAGTCCCATACGCGTCAGCTATAGAGAGTCTCATGTATGCTATGGTGAGCATGAGGCCAGACATTGCTCAAGCAGTGAGAGTTGTTAGCAGGTTCATGAATAATCCCGGGAAGGAACATTGGAAAGCTGTGAAGTGGATCCTTAGATACCTGGTAGGTACTGTGGATATAGGGCTCTGCTATGGTGGATCAAAAATCAAGTTATAAGGCTACGTAGATTCAGATTTGGCAAGAGATATCGAAAGCAGAAGAAGCACTACAGGTTATGTCTTTACTCTGGGTAGTGCTGCAGTCAGTTGGGTCTCTCAGTTACACAAGATAACGTCTATCAGTACGAAGGAAGCAGAATAGTTGTGACTACAGAAGCGTGCAAGGAGATGGTGTGGATATAAGGTTTCATGGAAGAGTTGGGTAAGAAGCAAGTATATTGCAAGCTATATAGTGACAGTCAGAGTGCAATACACTCGATTAAGAATTCAACATTTCATTCAAAGACTAAGCATATTGACATCAGATATCACTTCATACGTTCGTTAATGGAAGATGGATCGATTGCTCTGGAGAAGATTTATACAAGTGAGAATCCTACGGATATGCTGACCAAGGTGGTCACACGGGAAAAGCTGAAGCTCTGTTCAGCTTTGATTGATCTTCAGACTTGAAGACAGGAAGGTGGTGCACTCCAGGTGTAGAAGACGAAAGTTTATAGTGATGTGTTTTCAAGTGAGAGATTATTGAGATGTAGAGTCATATCTGGGGGCTGCTCGACCAGTTGAGTGCCCTGCTCGACCAGTCAAGGACTGGCTTGACTCAAAGTCCAACGAGCATTAAGTTTTGGGTTCCAAGGTGCTTGATCGGTTGAGGCCTATGCTCGACCGGTCGAGGGTCCACTCGACTAGTCGAGTAGTCTACTCGACTAGTCGAGGTTACGCAGATTCGTTTCTGAATTTGATGCGGACTATGAATTTTGGAGTCAGTTTTCGCAGAGGTGCGAAAGGAAAGTTGCCTGAACTATAAATAAGTGTCCCTAAGGCTTTTTTAGGATATGAGAAATAATTTTAAGGTTTCGGCAAAGGGTTTTCTATATACTTTCAAGGGAGAGGTTAGTATATTGCCTTATAATCTTTATTTTTCTACATAGTGAAAGTTTGCATCCATAGTTTTTACTCTTGTCGGGGTTTTTCAACATATATCTTATCTTGTGGTTTGTTTGGAATGCTTTGATTCTTCTTCTAGTTTATACTTCTTCCTGTTTATCATATATGACTGAGACCGAAGATTGGATCTCGGTTCACTGCGTTGTTGGCATGTCGTGCAATAGTTTGTGAGAAGTCCACCCCATTCAAAAGCTTCGCTACATCATTTTAGGACGTGAGCCCAAAAAAGAGGTACATCCAAAATCAAGTGGGCACATGGTGGGAAACAATGTGTATTGAACACCTACCATTGAAACAAGGTCCACTGTTATGTTTTTAACAAGTCTACCACATCCATCAATTTTGTAGGATCGGACCCAAAACTCAAGTCGCCACATGGTAGGAAATAATAGAGATTGAACAACCATCGTTGAAACACTCAAGGCCCTTTGCATTATTTTTGAAAAATCCACCCAAACCACCATTTTAGCTAGACCATTTTAGGGGTGGACTGAAAAATTAGGCAAATCCAAAACTCAAGTGGGCCACATAGTAGAAATCTCTCTCTCTCTCTCTCTTCGCCCCTTTCCATTCAGGGATGACTTAAGAAGTTATGGGCCACAGTGATGTTTTTGAGAAATCTACCATTATAACTAGATTGTTTTAGTTGGTGAGCCCAAAAATGAGGTAGATCTAAAACTCAAGTGGGCCACATGGTAGGAAGCAGTGGGTATTGAACACCCACGGTAGAAATAGTAGCACAAACCACTATGATATTTTTGAAAAATCCACCTTGTCCATCTGTTTTCCAACTCATGTTTGGGGTTGGGCCAAAAAATGATGCATATCAAAACTCAAACCGACCATATTGAAAGAAATAGTGGAAAATGACGCTCACCACTCAAACACTCAGGGATCCCTGTAGTGTTTTTGAGAAATCCGTATTCTCCATTATTTTATCTAGATCATTTTAGGAGGTGAGCAAAAAAATCAGACATATTGAAAACTCAAGTGGGCCACATGGTAGAAAATAATAGGTATTGAACGCCCACCATTGAAACATTTGAGGGCAGTCGAGGACCCAAAAAAGTTTTGAATCAAGCTATTATATGTGCATTTTCAATTCATTCCAGTGGAAATGGCCTTATGACCAGTTTGGATGGCATATAAACAGCACGGTGGACCCTGAGAAGTTTTCAATGGTAGGCATTTCCCTCATTGTTTCCTTCCATGGGGCCCAATTGAGTTTTGGATCTCTCCTTTTGGGTTCACCCGTAACATGAGCTAACAAAATAGATGTATGAGGTATATTTCTCAAAAACATCATGGTGAGGCCACTTACATCATGGGGTGGCAAGCTAACATTAGGTTAGTTGTAGAGATTTTTCGATTAATAGCACAAAAGGTAGGCATCTATATGAAAAGATACCTATATATCAATTAAGGGTTACAAAAGATAGCAGTCATATGAAAAAAATACACATATATTAGTTAAGAGCGAAAGAACTTGATTTGACTGGTGTTGAGCAAACCTTAAGTGTAAAGTTGCGATGTAGTTTTACTAAGTGAGATCGAATCCACATTGACTTATATTTGTGCATTTTCTAGAATATTTTAGACCTATAACTAGAACTAAAACTAATTATGAGATTGAATTTTAAAAAGTAATATGATTGAAACTAATATAATTTTAAAGGAAAATTAGTATAATAAAGCACCAGAGCACTAAGGATTCACTTATAGCCATTTTTAATGTCTAATTCACTTGATTCAATTAGATAACTTAACTGAAATCGAAGATCTATCCTATCCAACCGGATAATAAAGTGGTGAAATCATCATTCATAAACCAAAATAGATTTAAACTTTCCGTATGAGATACCGAAGTATTGATCGCATTGAATTCAAACCATCTATTTTGCTGCGTGAAAATCCATGAAAATCATTAGCCCAACATCATCTTTGTAAAGGTAAGCCTTTGCCGCATTGGATTCTACAAGGAAAGGTTTGTTGTTAGCTAGAATTATTTTAATGTAACACCTCGTACTTTTCAGTACTCGAGTGTTACCGCGTAATCTATTTTAATATAAATACAAGAAATTAATACAACCTAAATATATATACTATGAAATACTATTTATATATTTTATAAATATTTAAAGTTTCACATTAAAATGATATGTAACTATAATCATACTATATGCATATACTTATAACATCATTAATATAAATTACAAGCTATATAATTTGTAATACGTAAAAATAAAATATACTGAATAGCCTATTTCAAACAATTTAATGACTTGTATAAAATTTAAAACCTAACACATATATGACCTTACAAATGGACCCTTGGACCTTTCCAACTGTTGATGTTCAATTTTAGGGTGATCCGATTGTCGGATCAACGTAACCAACACCTAAGGATCTTGATTCGATTGGCACGGCCCACCTAAGCATTGGATCTGCCATGTCTTTGGTCAAGATGGCCTAGTTGAGCCATGAAACATCATGGGGGGGGGGGGGGGGGGGGGGTGGATTTCCCACAAACATCACTAAGGGCCCCACATTAGTGTGAATGTACACGGGTGCTAAAGCACCTGTGGTGCGCTGGATGACCTAGCTCAGTCAAACGGGTCTGACCCGTGTTCTCCTAGACGAGGAAAGAACTCCCTTTCCGTTCTTTTTCTTCTAGCGAACGAACGTCCGTCCGGTTGCTTCGACGATGGTCCACCATCGGGATCCATATTGATAATCCGAACCGTCCATCTGACTCAGGAGGTGGGCTCGACCAAAACTCCACTATTGCATCTGGTTTTACGGCATGTGTGTTTACATAACAACTAGCACAAGTACGACCCAAAAGCACATAACTTCTGAAAATGGGAACATTTCTCACTACTAAGTTGGCGTTCTGCGCCAGTTGCCTTCCTTTAATCCCAACCGTTCCTCCCCCTGTCAATCCCTACCCTGCAGTTAGCTCTGAAAGAGGGGAGACAACCTCTCGTCGGGAAGAAAGGTTGTTGAAGGATTTTCACTTTGGGAACTCTTGCTGGCGAGATCTGGGCTGTCCCTGAAGCCCGATCCTATCATCTCAGGCGTTCAACTTAGGGCGACCACAACCCTATCAGTTTTCCTGAGAAGAACTCCCCTACACACGAGAAAAGGAACCGCAACGGGATTTCTTGTGAGACATTGCACTTGGGTAAGGTGCGATGGGATTGGTGGGCCCTGCAATGATCAGAGACCCCATCTGGTCCATCCAGATGGATTGGATGACCGTTTTAACCGACCAATATGAAAACGCCATTAGAGGCGACATCATCTTTCCTGTTAAACTGATCAACCCACCATGATCGTGTGGACCCCATCCACTAATCCAGATTACTTTTCCTGTGAGCCTCAGCACCCGGAATTTATCCCCATGATTGGATAGACCCCATGTTTAGCAGTCTCTAAAAAATGGCCCTTGCAAAGGGCGTTTAAAGCTCAATCGTTGGCTGAGATGAGTTAGGGTTTTCTCTCAGCTGTAAAAAGTCATTACTATGTCTTGGGATCCACACCAGAAGGAAAGGAAAGAGAGAGAGAGAGAGAGAGAGAGAGAGAGAGAGAATAGTTGAGCGGGTGGAAATTCTAGTGCCTAACTGCACCGGGTCAAGCTGTTTGAATCGGATCGAGACGGGTCAGTGCAACCCGTAATCACCATTGAAAGAGAGAGAATGAGAGGTGTGAGAATATACAAAGAGAGTGGGAGGAAAGAGAGAGAACGGTAGGGGAGTGCGACTGTTGCTAGGCATGGTGTTGCACTGCACCAAGACAACCATTTGGAAACGGAGTGTGTTAGGTCAGTGCGGGCCAGGGGCAATGCTGTAGGGAGAAAGAGAGAAGGAAGAAGAGGAAGAAGGACAGGGAGGTTGTGAGGAAGTAGAAAGCTAGGATGAAGAAATGTAGGACAAGTGCATGCTTGGTGCTGCACTATGTCGACTCGGCTCTTCTAAACTGAGTCAAACCATTGCAGTCTAGCAGCGTCTCTAAGCGTGAGGGGGAGCCCAGGAAACACCAGCAACCCAGCTCCATTAATCCGTTGGTTTCCAGTGAAAGTATAGCCATTTGGCTCTGTGAATTAGGCCATATGATGGTTAAAGCACAGGCTAGAACCAGGCCATGTAACGGCTGAAATATGGGCCGTTACCAGGGCTGGAAATGAACGTCCACTGGGTCGAGAAATAGGCTTTCACCAGTTTTGTTTTAGGCTGCAAAAGTCACAATAGATGGGTCCTAATCCTAGCTGAAAATGGGCCCTTGGAGGGCTGTATGTGAGAGGTGAAAAGCAAAATTTTGTTGGGCCGAGATTAGGGTTGATATCAAGCCCTATAATATGCTCAAAGCAGGCCACCTTGCACAGCCGAACCAACTAACCACCTGGGCCACCATCGGTCCTAGATGTGGGCCAGAATGTGGACTGTGAATGCCTTCCATACAAGCCTGGTATTGGCCAACCTCCTTTGAGCATTGCGGTGGGCCATGTCCCTGTGGGCCTCACCAAACTTTGCTATGGGCTGCACTATGGCAGCAAGGGGGCTGCCGAGTTGGGCTGAATAGGGCCCAATACATGACCACTTCCGGGCCTTCCATTTCCTGGGCTAGAGACAACCTAAGTCAGCCCCATTTGGGCTTATATTTGGACTCAATAACTAGGCCAAAGCAGGCCCAGTTCGGCCCTTGGCGGTGATTTTGGGCCCTATTTGGGCCCTTGTTGGACACAAAAATCTATTGGGCCTGGTCACTTTAATGCAGGCCCAGTACAAGCCTTAGTCATGGATAATTCCAGGCTCAAATTGGCCATTGGTTGGGACAAAATGGGTTGGGGTCAGACCTCATCATTTCAAAACTCAACTGGACTAGTTTCAATGAAGGGCTTGACCCATTCAACTCAGGTAAGTCAACTTCCAATCCTTTCATTCACTTGGATTGTTAAAATGGAATCATCATTAGGAATTGTTTTTAGATACTATTAGTATGAGGTATCAACATCTATTATTATTAATGTTGTTCTTATGCCGTCACTAGTAGATTAATTATTATAAGATTAGTGTTGAAAGTATTAAATAACAATTATTATTTATCATTACTTCATTTCTAATATTATCATAAATTTATTTTTATGAACTAGATCTCTAACCCTAAACCAAAGCACAAAAGTAGAATAGTAGATGGAACTCTAAGTAATCCAAACCATTAGTAAATGATCCGTAGTTATCGTAGACAAGAAAATAAAATAGTATCATTACTAATTGCTAGTGTAGCATTTTTATAATGGTAGACCATAATATTAATTATTATCATAATAACTATTATTAACATGTTACGCTAATGATAGTTACTATAAACGAAACTCTCATTAATGATACTAACATGGAATCCATCACTGAAATATATTACCTTTAATGATGGGTTATACTATTTTATTAAAATACTTACTATTACCATGATTGCAAATACTAATTTTATCATTAACGTTAAATTATAACTAACCACATTATTGTATTGTATTTAAGCTGCATATATGTCATAATTCGAATTCTAGAATCTAAGTATCTAACTAAACTCTAAGATGAAAACTCAAATTCTACATTAAAATCCTAAGATAGATAACTCAAACCTTATGCTATGATCTTAAACATAGGTAGTGTGTGAGACTTGAATCTAATGATATAAGCTCATGATTTGTAGTAGGATTCAATTCTAAGGTCGCAAGCACTTAACGACACTAGTGGCGATTCGATCGTGAGGTGATGATTCTTCCCCTTGAGCTTTCCATCTTTCCATTAGCTTAAGTTATAATTTTTATTTAAATTTATAACTGATATCTCTCTTATAATCACATGTATTAGCTGGTAGAAATTGAATTGCTATATTGCTTGTTTAATGTTCATCCTGTATATTTGTTCATGAATTATCTGTAGATTGCTGATGAAACTTAAACTAGTACATCAGTGGGAAACCTCCACTTATAAATGTACACCCATACTTGGGATGTAACTCGATTGACGGTGATTGTAATGGACCTTCGATCTAATAGTTATCAAGTGATGGTCTAGATGAATCATTGATGTGAGCCTACCATCCAGGGTTGTTGTGTCCAGTGGTTTTTAAGGATGGTTTTTATCGTATGGTTTTGATATTCGCCCTATGTGGCATATTTTGATACTCGCCCTACATGGTTTTGTTTTGATATTTTCTCTATATGCGTTCGATGTTTTATACCGTGTAACCATGCGATGGTAAACTCCATATATTGTAATATATTTAGCCACTAGTCGACGAGTTTTCATTAAATATCTTAAGATGGTAGCCTCATGGGTCGGGGATGGTGGTAATGGGATACTATGCCTGAGCCGTCGGCCTACGCTGGGCCATGTGCTCCGATGTGACTGTGAGTTTATTTAAATTGTCTGATTGCAATTTGACTAATAATGGATCGGTTAATCATGAATACATATGAAATAGACAAGCTATATGTCCTAGAGGGGGGGGGGGGGGGGGGGGGGGGTGAATAGGACAATGCCAAATTAAAAAAATAATAGCGGAATTAAAGAAAGAGACATAGCCAAATAAAGAAATCAATTTACAATGTTGAATTAAAATGTAATATCAAAATTCAAGTCTTGAGAGGTTGATACAAATGTTGTTCTAAGGATAACCTTACACAAAAAATCAGAGTTTATGGTAGGACAACCTTATTTCTAGAAAGGTCTTTGTATTAAAAACTCAAATTGAAGAGGAATAAATAAATAGCAAGGAACTGAAATAAATTACGGGAATTTAAATCTAAGTTATTACAACATTTCCCACTGTGCTTGAAATATAAATATTACAACATTCACATCTACATTTACATCCCACAATTTTAAATAATAAAAGATATGAAATATAAATCACACAACCACAAAATACAAAGAATTATAGTGGTTCACCTGTGTGTACACCAATTGTTATAAAACAGCCACACAGATTGCTACTCCACTCCTAATATCCTCACACAAGGGATATTAGCGTTCACTATCAAAATATGTTTTCATAGATTCACCCAAAACCTTCACAATTGTGTCTTTTTCAAAGGGCTTACACAATCCAAAAACCCTCACTTCTGAGTTTTCTGGCTCTCCTTAGATAACCAACAATTTGAGATTTTTCTGACTTAACCTCAAATAAAACCAAAATGAAAGGAATTTACAATAAATGTAAAATACCTGAATTTCTCCTTTTGTAGCAGCCCAGAAGAATCAATCGGAGTGGATGATTGAATGTAGAAGTTCAAGGTCCAATACTCACTTTAAAACGGTTCTAGGTTCTAACTAATTTTAAATTAAACCAGTTGGGCTTAGCTCTATTTGATTTAGATTCTAAGAAGAAGGAATATCGCAATTCCTCTTTTCAATTAAGATTGAAATGTAGAAACAAAATCAAATTCATAAAGCTAATAAAAGAGAATATTAAATGAGTACAATGTAGCTTAAAATGAACACAAATTTATCTCAGAGTGATCCCTTGATTTTACTTGAATTTTTGTTATGTCAAACTCTGAAATTCGTCTTCTATTTATAGTTGCAGAAACTCAGTTACGACTGGTCCTGAGGACACTATGACTGGTCGCAGGAGAAACGGATTTTTGAATTTTTGAGCGCGATCGGATAAAACCGTTTCACGACTAGTCGTAGGCCCTCTACGACTGGTCGTAGCATTCTCACGACTGGTCGTAGGACCCAAAGTTTGGTTGCTGGACTTTGAGTCGTAGAACCAGGACTGGTCGTAAGACAAGTCGATGCTGTTCACACGACCGGTCAAACAGAGTGCACGACTGGTCGTGGACAAACAAAAAAGTTTGAAAAATTCATCAAACTTACGACTAGTCTTGGAATCTCTTGGACTGGTCATGGCAGTGATAGGACTAGTTGAACAAGGTTCAGGATTGGTCTTAGAATAGTCCAATTCTATCTAAAATGATTCAATTGAATTATGTATTCAAAATGACCTATCTTAAGGACAATCTAAGGTTAATCTTACCTTGAAAGTGTGATATGAACTTCGAAACTTCTTATATTCAGATGATAGATGACCTTTATGAATGAAACTTAAGATCTTTGAACATAGTGTAACACTTGAAACAAAAGATCTTCTAAAGCTTGAATAACCATTCATCTTTGTGTTTGTAACACCCCGGATTTTGGCTAACCTGGGATTTGACGTCCTTAGGCAGTGGGTCAATTAAAACACCTGAAAAATCGTTCAGAACCCAATTCCATAGCCAAAGAAACCACTTAGGATAAATTTCTTTAGAAACTAAGCATAAGTTAGCTAGCGCAACGTTGGAGTGGCTGGGAAACAGTCCCTGATCACTTTAAATACGTTCTACAAGGCCCAAAGCGAGTGGAACCAATGGTGCTATAATGCTCTAAAACCTCGGACCAAACTCTGAGCAGGTTTGTTCTCTGGACCACTTTGAATCTTTGTATTGGATCTAGACCGCACGTCGAAAGTCCGATACCTCCCATCTTAGACCGTTAGAACCGTCTAGCTGGACTTGACACTCATTCCAAAAATCAAGTCAAACCGATAATCACAGGCTATTTCATTGAGCCCGGACCGAAGAGAGTGAGAATAGGGTTAGAATTGGAATTTGAAATTCAAATCTGGCACACAATTTGACGCATCAGTATTGAGCGTTCTGACCGTCAGAATACAGCCAAATTACACCCTTGGATCAGGAAAAATATCTATTATATATCACGAGACTTATAGGCCTGATCTTGGTGCGGTGATCGTTAAACTGAAACTGGGCCGCCACGTGCGATCTGGGAACCCTACCGATCTGAAAACTGGATGTGTGCTAGATCCAGTATGCATGAGCTTAAGTCCGACCGCATTTGGCCAGGGGACCTTCAGAAATGCCCTTTTGGACCGAAACGGCCCCGATTTGGTTAGGCACCAAGTAAACATTGTTCCCAAGCCTATTTTGGGCATGTTGTAGGCTATAAAAGGGGTTGAAACCCTCACTCCTCTCTCCCATCCGAATTTGAGAGAAGCCCTAGCTTGGGAGAGGGAAAGAAAAGTGAGAGATTGTGAGAGAGTAGGGGAGTTCTTCCTGCCACTTGTACTACGCGTTGCACGTGCTTAAGCAACACACCTCTACCGCTTTCCCGGCGATTCCACCGCGATCCTAGGTAAGTAAAAATCCTAAATAGTTGTTGATTTGAGTTTTCCTTGTTTCCATAGCGATGTAGCTTATGGATCTTGTGTATTAGGCTCCTTATTCGCCGTAGACGAGGCGTATACGCTCCGTTTCAATTCCCGAGTCTACAAGACATAAGGTGAGGATTTTAGACGCTTTGATTGACAGTTTCCAATGCTTTCAATGTCGTTTACTAGTAGATTCTTGACGGCATCGCCGTTTGACATGTACAAAATGCTCTCCGTTTCCCGTTTCGTAAGCTAACGAAGAATATGAGATTTATGGCATTTTAGTCATTTGTAGGAAGTACGGTCTACATGCATATTTTGCTGACGTGATTGACATGGTTTGTCGCCGCATTAGAGAGTTAGGAATGATTGCATAATCAGTTTGGCGAAGAGATTCGCCAAATTGCGCACTTTGGGTCGACATACTATATGTGGATTTAAGTGTGTAGTGTATGTGTTTGTATAAATGCTTGTATTAGTATGTATTGAATTAAATGATGTTATGTAGTAGTTTGAGATTGATTTCATGATTAATATGCTGACCTAAATGATTTCCTACATGTTGACCTTGTGCATGATCGCATTACATGCATAGAAAGTATGCCTTGAGGATTTGCTTAAGTTGAATATGCATGGGAAGTATGCCTTGAAGATTTGCTTAAGCTGAATGTTATAACATGTGCTAACATGCTCACATGATGTATTTCAATTCCAATACCTTTGTATAGTGTTAATGTAATTCCATAGATGTGTGGGACTTGACTTAGTCCAGGCAGTCGGTAACTGAGCGAATTCGTGGCTGACTGGTCATAGCCACGAACGACGCGTCGATGAATGTGATTCGTGTTGAGAGTTGGCGGCAGTGGTTAGGCCACGCGAAGTGTTTTACGCACTTCATGTCGTTCAATTCGAGATGCGATCGCGCTAGTCGAGCCCGTCAAGTAACCCGACTGGCCGATGTATGTTCACCTTATATGTGTCATAACTGCTTGAACCTAGGGTACTGAACTTACCATTGTAAACCCTGTTAACCATGGTACCTTGATCCACGAAGACTCATGAGCTGGGCATGGTGGTATGGGACACCGTGGTCGAGCTGTCGGCCTACGCTGGGGCCACAAACCTCCCCGTAGTGACCAGTGAGCACCTTGACTCGTGAGCAGATTATGGTGGTATGGGACACTATATTCTAGCTGTCGGCCTACACTGATCAGGCGACGAGCCCTTTGTAGTGACCGCGAGCGTATTCTGAGTCCACGGGAGGCGACGACCCTTCCGTGCAGTAGAGTACAGTAGGCCTGTATTGATAAGGTGATGGGGGAGCGGTGCAACGAGTGCGAGCAACAGCCCTGACAGCCCTTGCAGTGACCTACGAAATATACATCGTATGAGATTACTAGGAGTGACGACCCTAGACAGGATCCGTGTTGGGATTGATACAAGGGAAGTACCTTAGTTTCCCAATCCTGCTGTTTGAATGGACTAATAACAACTTGGTAATCATATCACCATAGCATTACATGTGCCTGGAAGATGTGGAGCACTCTAGGGAGTGTGGCATGCCGCGGTCGTAAGATGTTGCCGCATGAGGGTGATCGTCGGTGAGGGCATACATCACGTCATATCATCTTGCATTAACAACAGTATTAGGATTGTCTGATTTACTGCTTTACTATTATCGCGTGATTGAATTGTGAACATGCTAATCCCTGCTTTCTTATCCCACTGAGTTGATCACTCACTCCCACGTTACGGGATGGTGTTTCCGGACACCCACCAGTCCCTTTTGTGATTGCAGATGATGGCGCGGCCTGTGAGGCGGAGCTGGACTTGATGATAAGGAGGAGGATTCCTCCTTTATGCGTGTTCTGATTGACGGGATTGCAGGGAGGTCGATTAGATATTTGGACATTGTTATGTTGTATTTTTAGTGCCCTCATGTATATTCATTTGGTTTACTTTTGAAGTATGCATGTATGTATATAACCTGGTAATATATTCACATTCTGGAGACATACAACCGTTTATATACGTTATACATACTATTACAGTCTTCCGCTTGCAAATTTAACTGTCTCTGGAGTATGATATACTGTTCTGGCTTAATCTCACTCATGTTTAATACATTATCACAGACAACATTCAATCATACATATCCATGTTGCATAAATAACATTTTGGAACTCGGGAGTTGGGTTTTTGCTCGACCCCCCGATTTTTGGGATGTTACAGTGTTGTACACTGGCTTGAATCTTGAAGAAGATCACTTCTACTGTTGTAGCTAGTACTTACATTTCTTGAAATAGTTTGTACTCACATTCTTTTGTAGTAATTGAAGTAGTTCTTCGTTCTTGACTTGAAGCAAAGTGCTTAGAGCGATGAAGCAATATCTTCAACATATATAATAATGAGCTACACAAGACACAGATTAAAGTTTTGGCACCACAAAATTTAACAACTAAAGGAGCATAAAATCATAGCACTTACAACATGACATATTACGATAGTTTGAATTATTATACCCCGCGATTACGCTGAATGTTGTGCTAATGACTAGTCATTCGATTTATAATAATGACTTGGATCATTATACCTTGCGATTACGCTGAATGTTTCGCTAATGACTAGTCATTCGATTTATGATGATGACTTGATCATTATGCCATACGATTATGCTGAATGTTGCGCTAATGACCATTTATTTGATTTATGATGATGGCTTGGATCATTATGCCCCGTGATTATATTGAATGTTGTACTAATAACTAGTCATTCGATTTATGATGATGACTTGGATCATCAAGCCTAGGTGATTACGTTGAGTGTTACACTGATGACCAGTCATATGCTCGGCTGGATGTTTTACTCGAGGCACAGACCGTCTGGATATTTTACCCGGGTCGATGATTACATGGGTGATGATCCCTATGTCTGTCTGGATGTTTTACCTGGGACAATGATTGCATTCACGCATCCATACATATAATAAAACTGCATTTACTCTGTTTTGGTTGTCCGAATGTTTTATACTATTTCTTACCTAATGCGGTAGTGTATAATCTTGAGAAAAATTCACACCGATTTGGCCACTCATCTATCAAATATACAACCTTATAAGTAGTACAAGTGGCTTAAGTGATATGCATGTTCAGACTTGATGAGCAGTAGGGTACGATTGCCAGGGATGCATGACTGTATTTTTCTGGAAGAGCTGCATGATCTTATGACTTATATTTATATGCTTTCTGTTATTTTTCATGTATTAAATCATATAAATCTTGTACTTATTTAAATTTTGAGACATTGGTTTATATAAGTCATTATGGGCAACCACTTGTATATTCTAAATGAAATTTAAAATTTTTCTTTATGCTTACTTGTCCATTCTACGCTCATCTGCTTATTCTGATGAAAGAAAAAAAAACACTCGAATTAGACCATCCTTTAAGGTTAACACTCGAGTTTTTGAGAAACGAGTCGTATACTGAGGTACTGAAAAGTCGAGGTGTTACATTTAACCTTTCATTTGTTTCAAAATATAAGGAACTGATGAAGGACAAATGGATGTGAACTTTTCCAAGGAGAGCATTATATTTTGAGGTTGACGACATCACAAAGAAATTTATTAGTGTATTTTTACTTCCGACTGTTAATTTGATTGGTAGAATTGCTTCAGCGTCTATCATGCCACCGGTAAAATCAATGACAATCACTTTTGTAGCAATCATGTTAAAAGTATGTTTTCCCCAGTTTTTTCAACATGTTTATCGACAATATGTTAACTGAAGCTCATTGTCTGCCCAAATGCGGGGAACAGAACAATCGTTCATATGTGTTGATATAATCAGGGTTTGGGATGTTACGACATTTTATAAGAAGGTTGGTCGAAAACTAACATTTCTGCATGCATACCTAGTTCAATAGTAATGGTGGACGTGCCCTTGTAATTCACTAGTTGTTGATTTGTAGTCTCGTCTTTCACTAACACCACCCTTGTTTCTTCAACATCACCTTCAATGATATTCAACTAATTTGGCTTAGCCAAGAAATTTAGTGGAAGTGTAAATACCATATTACAATTTACTTTTAATGACAGTAACATTCTAAATATGATAGTTGTCGTCGCTTTATTGCCAGGTTCTTTGACGTTATTAAGATTCGTTGCTTGTTGAAAATCAACATCCACTTCTAAAATCTTCTCATTTGCCAACATTTCTTCAATTAACAAATATTCCTCGAAAGATCCAGAGTCACTTACACTTTCTTTTAAAGGATTTTTTTACTTGATTTTAATAGCTGACCTTTGCCCGTCTTAGTCAATTAATATTCTCTTGCATGGATATGATCATTTCATCTTTTTGTTTCTTGTTGAAATTATTTGTCCAGGTCTAATTCTAACCAAAAACTTGTCGGCTATGTATGTTTGGTCTTTTTTGTCTATTATATGTTTGATTTTTGCATTTCCATGACTCTCTTCACCTCTATTTGTCGTTGCCAGCGGCGTTTCTGAGTTTTTCTCATCTTCTGCGGGTATTGTGGAAGTTTAGTGTGGATGGTTCTGACCAATCAATTGACCTTGGTCATAACTAGTTTAACCATTCTTTGTTGATTTCCGTCATAACGCCCGAAAAAGTTATTCTGCCTCAAGCTTGGTAAGGTTCTCTTTGGATAAGCAGCTCAATATTTTTTAATGGTACTATTTTCATACACATTCACTTATGTCTTTGGCGCATAATATACCTTTGTCAAATGTTGTAGGTGAATTTCTTCATGGCATTTCTCACATAGTCTGTTTCCTTCGACTACCGATTTATTACTAGAATAACACTACCCCTAATATATCTTTCGAGCTTTGTTATCTTATATGTAGTTCAGTCGATGACCACATTGCTCCCTTACCGATTTAATATCCACCTTCTTTCTGGGGACACTCATGTTTCTCAAATTAGTGGTAACCAAGTTGATTCCCATTGTCAATGAAAATTGTTCAGCGTCAACTAACATGGCCTCATTTTCTCTTTCTATGAATTTGAGTATCCCAAAGCCTATATTATCTTGGATTACATTCCTGAAAGTAATACATTTTCTAGTTAAATGAGACCGTGATCCATGCCATATACAATATTCCATTTTCTTCAACTCTTTTGCCGAAGGAATCCTTTGCTTTGACGGAAGTTTAATGAGTTTGAGAGCCAGCAAGAGATTGAATATCTCCTCTGTCTTTGTAATATCGAAAGAATATCTCTTGTTTTGTTCAGCAATCCCTTTGGATGCATTGGATTTTTGATGGGATAATTCATCATCGGACTTTGTTAGGCTGTACAAATGAACGATTTATTGAAGTTTATTTCGGCTTAAGCTATTTCATAATTCAGATAATGATAATAGGTTCCTGATGCTAAGCTTTTCATTGGTTCTCTTCTCATAGAAGCCATTCGTAACTGGTCACTCTATTTGATAAATCGATTAAATTTTCAAAGTTCATCCCTTCAAACTTCTTTCGAAGTTCAATATCTACATCTTCTACAACCAGTTTAATAAACTGAGCTTTTGGAAGAAATATTTGACATTTGCTTTTTTCTTTTCTAAATCGAGTCACATATTTCTCAGCCGATTTGCTAGGTAGTTGCCTCTGGCGTGACAAATCAACTAAAGAAAATTCAAGTTTAGTTTGGTAAAACTGAGTGCGAAACATTTCTTCCATATCTTGCCAGGTTTGGACTAAATCTGTTGGCAAATTAATATACCACGTAAATCTAGTATCGGTTAACGAATTTGTGAACTATTTCATCTTCACATATTCATTGGTTGAAAATTCACCGCATTTTATAGTGAAACGACCAATGTGTTTAACTGTATATTGACTTATTTCTCCATAAAATAATGAAAACTTATTTATTTTAGTAACTCTCGATACTTCAGCATACCGGTTGACCCAATCTGGGTATAGTTTACGGTAAACATGCCGGTTGGTACGACGACCATGGCGTAAGTTAGTTACCTCATTTATCAAGCTAACTAGTTCATCTCGGGCCATTGGGAGTAAAACTGCTGCTCTTTGATCTTGAGGTCCTTGATTAGCCACTTGAGGAATTTGTATACCTTCGGCAAGTTGCGTTACTAGAATGTATCACCCAAGTGCCTCGTTGTTCGGCATGAATTGTCTTGTACTAAGTAAGCTGTGGTTCATATCATTTTCATTTTGGCTGTTAAGTCAGTCATTTCTTCTAATACTTGCCTGAGATGGCATATTTCGGCCCATCAAACTTAGGTCAGACCGAACATTACGTGTAGGAATATTCAACGTTCCTCTATGAACATTATCGAGTTGATGTGCTTTCATATTATAATGATGGTTATTGGGCAATCTATCATGAAGGAATGCCATCCGCTTATTGATAGCTTCAGTTTGAGCTATAAAGTATTCATCATTTACTCTTCCTTGTTATGTTATCTCTCTTATGCTAACATTGACATTACTCAAAACTTCACCCCTGCCAAGTTATTATGGGATGATGATCTTACTTCCAGAACTGCTGAAAGTGGAGGATTTGGGACCTTATTTTGGCCTACATTTGAAATACTTCCGGAGCTTGATTGAGATTCCGTTCTTTAATATTTCTACTAACTCGAGTAGATCGTATACTAATATTGTTATAAACTTCAATCAACAATTGCACACCTATCCCACCGGGCATGTCAGAAACGTTACAATTTTTGACCATGTGAGATATTGGCATTACCGTGTGGTCGTGCCGGAACCAATTGGGTCCAATTCAAATCGTGATCACCATTGATCCCTGGCGTCGAGATAGAGCGGTGCTTGGTCGATCGATCAAAGGATTAGCCATCTATTCAGTCAACTATGCGCTCATTAACCAGGCGACTTGCAGAGGTCAGGGCTCTTCCTCTAATGAACTCTTTTTACCTTGACAATCAATGACTTTTGAAGGTGCAACAATTGGTATGATTGAATGGAAAGAAATCAAGAGGTGGATGCAAAAAAATGTGCATGACTTACCATTGAAGAAGGATCACCAGCCTGGGTGAGAGCAGCAGGGTGCTTCCTAAAGCAACATGCTGATGAACGAGGTAATGACAATTCTAAGAGTTACAACTATGACCGACTTAGCGTATGAGTGTAGGCGGATAGATTATAGGACTAAGGGCGTGTTTGGCCGGGCGCTGGATATGGGATTAAGACGTTTTATGAGGATTATACTGTTTACATCCCATCCCCTTTTCTGTTTGGGACGGCAGGATAAAAACCACTCCACCCCACCCTCGTAAACAGCGCCTGGATTCCGCTAATCCTGAGATATAGGTTTTCATCGCTGTGTAGGGCCCACCAAGATATCAATGAGATATCTACTCCCACCTTCATTTTCACCTGCGTACATTCAGCCATGAAGTTGTTTTGAGGAGCTATAAAGCAGCGAGTGGGGCGCACCATGAGAAGCAGTGGAGATGCAAACCTATCCATTTGTGACCATCCAAACACATTGCTGGATATCCCATGGGCTATCCCAAACCCATGGGATCAACAGACAAACACTGACACCACCATCATTACCTTAAAAACCATTCTATCCCACCTAATTCCATGGGATTGGTCCGGCCAAACATGCCCTGAGATATTCCTTCAGATCCAGTGCGTAAGTATAAATGGAAGGGAATTATAACTACTAGCTACAATTATGTGTTGGTTAAGCATGCTCTCAGGAATGGACTGATTCCACTTCTAACTTAGGGGTCCACGACTGATGAGCAATGGAGGGATTAATCCTAAACTACGATAAATATATAGCATCACGCTTGATTGATTCTACATGCATGCAGGAATTCTGGGTTTTGGATTCGAGGGTGTAAGAGAGCTTTTTCGTATGCCTTCTCCTTATACAGCCTTCTCAAGTGGAGAGGGAATATCCGATCACCCATGTGGCATCCTCTCGTTTAATCAACTTGGAAAGAGCGGTACACTTAAAAAAAAAAAGAAGAAGAAAAAACAGTGGTATGCTTTCGCCGAATGTACTCCATTGCTGATGCGGCTTGAACGATTATTCACCCTTATCGAGAGAGATTATTTTAATAATGAGGGTTCATTAGGATATGGCCAATAAAATATACCACGTGTCACTATTTGTACCATTGATTCGATTTGTAAAATATGGTACAAATACTTCGACAAGGTTGGAACCCACACACCGTAGCCGGACCTAATCGGATCTCGGACGAGTATCTCCAATATGGTAGCTAGATCCGAACCTCACATGACCCATTTCTCATTGTAATAGCGATTGATCAAGCCCAAACCCAAGAAAAAAGCCCAAGCCAGGCAAATACCTATGCCTAGGCTCATTACTTGCTTGACAGCCCATGAGCCCAACGACCATGAGATATTTATCGATGAAAGCAAGTCACTGAGTGACATTGTCCAAAATCCAGGGTTCAGAGACGGCTATCGGTTCGACCCGAGACGAGAGTTTTGATGCCCGTTTGGATCACTACCCGCAAACGTCAGTTTAACAAATGGACGAATCCCCAAAAACCAATGCAATTGATTTTTGATGAACGGTCAGTATGGAGGTCCACTTACATTGGACGCTCTCTCTTTCATCTCTCTATTTGATATTATTATTCCAATCAACGCTGCTCATGCATGTGGGGCCTATCAAGGTTTGCTAAGCTTGACGCACTTTACAATAGCTGCAACCTTGCCCATGTATGTCGTCACTAGCACATGTGCTAACATGGAACGTGTGTGCAAGACCCCAGCTCTCCCTGATGTGGGCCACACTATCACAATCATCTGGCCCAAAAATCAGGCCGGTGTATGTAAAAGAAATTAATTAACGGCTAGAAAAATATCATTTACACATTTGTTTCACACGTGGCCTACCTGATGAGTGAACCTCCTTATGTTTGTTTGGACCAGATGGTCTAAGAAATATGGCCCATCTCATGAAAAGACCGGACTTTGTACGCATCTGCTGTATTGGCACCTGTAATGGCATGCATGTGAGCAGCTGTCAATTTGGTGGCGTCCATGCATATGGTCCTCATTCAATGAGCAAGACGATTGGATTTTGTAGCCATTCGAACACAATCCATCAACGTGGTGGCCCACTAGATTAAGAGTCAAAATCATTCATTCCACATGTGAATATGGGACACAACTAGGAAATGTGTAGGAAGCGGATTGCGTGGTGTGTAACACACAACCAACCGTGGTGGTGTAATGACGTGGCAAAGTTCTCTGGCCCCACCATGATATGTATGTGTTATATCCACACCATCAATCCATTTTGCAAGATCATTTTAGGGAATGATCTTAAAAATGAAGTAGATCTAAACCTCAAGTGGACCACACCACAGAAAGCAGTGGAGATTAAACGCCTACCATTGAAAACGGATGGTAAATAAACATCAAAGTGGGCCCTAGGAAAGTTTCAACGGTCGGCATCATTGTCCCCACTGCTTTCTATGGTGTGGTCTACTTAGGTATGGATCTGCCTTAAAATGATCTTGCGAAATGGATGGACGGTGTCGATATAGCACATGCATCATGGTGGGCCCACAGAACTTTGCTACGTCACCACACCAACGAGATAGGTGGTGTGTCACACTACACTTCCAAAGGTGCATCGCTGTCGATCTGTACATTTCTTTTATGAGAAAGAGGATGTTAGTTGAAATTTCAGTGCAATTTATCTATCGGGAAATTTCTAGGGACATTTTAAAATTTTGTGGTTTTGCTTAGGATATTATCAGTAAAATCTCATTGAAAATAAAAATATATGTGGTTTTGCTTAGGATATTAACTAATCAATTTCTTTTAAAGACTAATACTTACATTCCAACTCAAAACTTTCTATTGTACAAACACCTACAACTAAGCTGAGGGATTTTAGAATATATTTCATGGTTATGTAAAATGATACACGTGTAAAAAATCTAGGCCATTCATCAGTTAAGACCCACTAAGGAGAAATGTCATGTGCTAAAAACTAAGAAATTATACTTCTAAGGAAAACATGCATGCATGTTAAAATTGGATCGTTAGATTGTTTTATTAACAACTTAATCTTTTCTTAAGAGTTTGATATACTTGATCATACTATCATCATTTTTTTTTGTCCCTAGCATATTTACAATAAAATCTATCCAACGAACGATTATGACTTTGAGTTGGATGGTTTAGATCTATAATAACTGCGTAGCCCATCTTACATTCGCTCTTCCTTCACATCTTTTCCCTTCCAAAATATCTTGATGATGTTTGTATGACCTTTTTTACCAAGGGGTCTTTTGGCACCATGAATTTGGGATCCCTGGCTATGTTTGGCACGTGAAGTAATCACGGGTTTCAAATCCCCTCTCAAAGAAGAGGCTTGAAATTCAAGGTGAAACCTTGGATTACATCTGAACTCCTTGCAAGAGTTGCATGTGTTACATGTGTGTCACCATGCTATTAATCTATCGTGCACATGGCCCATTGATGATATTCCATAACAATTAGATTATTAATTGCATTACTATAATTACTTTAGTACAATGATCTTCACCATCTAAACATTGTCCATGTTAATCAACAGTTAAAAATCACTGGTTAGTCAATCAAATGTGACCGTATACTTGGAATTTCATCATTTTTAGGCAAAGTATATATTTCAATAGGCTTATTATAACCATTGTGTCAAACATTACATGCATACACTGATTAAAAATATTAAAGTTGATTTAGTAATTAAATTCAAACCCTTGTAAATATACCATGCATAACTACTTTTAGATTATAGGGATTCTAAATCTAGGGTGCCAAAAACAGTAAAGGTAATGGGGCATTGCTTTCCCATACTTAGAAGGCAAGTGTTCATACAGAGTAGATTCAGCCCGTCCATTATGTGGGCCACCTCGTGTTTGGACAGGGGCTCAAAACTTGGGCTGATTCAACACTCGATTGGGCTATACCATGGTAAATAGTCGAGATGGAAAGTCCCACTATTAAAATAATCCAAATTGTATATGGTCCATTGATGTTAATGCTTATGATGGCTGTTATGTCGTTTTACAAAAAGCGATGCTACGGATGCCATATTTATACAAGAGGTTGGATGATATGTGCTGGTTAGATTAATGAGTCGTCTGGATAAGCTATTTTTTCCCTAAGTAGCTTATCTTGGACCTTTTCTTTAGAAAAAATAATCAGTATATGGTCTATCTTGATTTTTTATTGGCTAACATTGATGTGTATGTGAGATCCACTCTAAACTTTAGATGTGTAATCTTATGTTGGGCACAGAGCAGAAAAATCGAGCTGACCATTAATTTAGGTGGGTCACACCAAAGGAAATAATTTGAATAGAGATGCACACCCTTGATTTCTACCATGGATATTGTACAAAATCCACTCCAACCATTAGATGACACGATAAAACAGGTAGGTCAAACCAACATAAATAGTTTGGAGGGTGAGATTTTCTTTATCAACTATTTCTAGTCGTGTGGTCCACTCGAAGCATGGATGGACAGGATTTTCGGGCTCTAGGTGTAATATGGGGTGACCCACCTGATGGTTGGGGTAGATTTAAAATTAACACTAAGGTGAGCCCACCCAAACGGACAACTCTTTTCAAAGTTGCGCTTAAATCACTCCTCTCCACCTAATTACTACCTTTAAATTACACCACTTTTCTGTCAGCATCACGACCATTATTTACCGCCTTAAATTACTGCCGAGTAGTTGTCTTTTGGGAACAGGCGTGCCAGGGACTCCAACCCCTGATTTTTTTACAGCTCCGACCATTAGATGTGTAATCCAATGCTTGGAACCAAAGAATCAGGCTGCACCATGATTCAGATAGGCCACTGGGAACAATTTGGATGAAGACATCCACCCTTGATTTTCTCAAGGCCCGTTGCGATGAATCTGTGAAATCCATTCCAACCATTAGATGTCACACCAAAAGATAAGCCTGGGTCCCAAAAGTCAGGTACATCTGTGATTTATGTGGGCCACATCAATGGAAAAGTCATGAACCTTTCCATGTACACTGTTTCAAATCGTATGGTCCACCTGAACTACGGATGGGGATAAATTTTGAGACCCGGGTCTAAAATGAAGTGACATACCTGATGGTCAGGTACATTAACACCATGGTGGGGCCCACCCAGGCCGTGGTCCCTTTTACATACCAAAGTGAAATTAGTGTTCAGTGGAAGCATTTACTTACATTAATTAAGCGGTGAGCATTTCTCATACACACATATATGATGAATAATTTGATTTTTGTCCGAATTTCAAATAAATTTCTCATTAATACCGTGATAAAAAAATTAAAAAAAAAAATTGAATACTGCCAAGATTTTGAAAATCTCACAATATTAAAGCAATAAGTATTGTTTTGTTCATTTGCCGCAATAATATTGCAAGATTTTCAAAATCTCAATAACATTTGTAACAGTGCAGGTGGGAGAAACCTGCATGAAACAATCAAACATTTAATGTAAATTAACCAATGGCTCATATGACCATATTTACCTGATCTTAAATGCATAAAATCTACACAGTTATGATTGGCAGGCGGGCCAGTCCAATCTTACACACATGTTACTCGTTACCACGTCTCAGGTGATTTCAGTTTTGCGAGCAACTGCACTTGGAATTTCTTAATGAGAACAGATGCAAATGATTCTTGAGCCTGTATAGACAAAAAAGTCGCCACTATAGCAATTGGAAGGCAGTGGCAACTCATCATCACTTTGTATAAGCTATAGTCCAAGTAAATTTACAATTCAATCGTAGTCAGAAAAATCACAATCAATCAGAAATAGCAATGTGATTAACTAAATTTCAAATATGCCAATCGACCCAAGCCAAACGGTTGCCGAGATCCAATTGCTGCATGCATGGCTCACCACCACCTTTTCTGCAACAATTGCTCATACATGATCCTACAGGAGGGAGGGAACACTATGTTTCCAGCCATAGAATCTGCGGCTAGTCCTCCGAGGTGTGAAGCTGAGGCCAAACATCTCCTTGAAGGCCTGCCCTGGCTGTATGAATCCAATGGCCTTTGCAACAATAGCAGCACTCTCTGTGATGTGGTCCATGTCAGCTGTCTCGGTCCATAAGCAGTTGGCCAGCTGTAGTCTCCTCCACCTTGTAGACAACCCAATTCCCCACTTATTGTAAAGGTTATTCCTTTCCTCCACTGAGAAACTCTTCTGCATTTTCTTGCTCAGCATCACCCTCTCTCGTCGGAGAGTCTTAGTGCTGCAAACTCCAAAGAACATGCATCCTTTTTCAGAGAACGACCAAATGGTAGAAAAATACAGCATATTCATTATAGCATACTCGTCAACCTTCAATCTCATATTCGAGGGTGTTTTTGTTTGAATCTTGACAAACCAAGTGATTTCATCTCTCAGAAAAGGACAAGTCTGCTCAAAAGGTGACTAGCATATCAATTCAGCAGAATTTAGCCTGCATGTGGCTGGTTTTGTTTCTTCAATTTGAATTCAATTTTAGTGGCACTTAGTTTGAACTTCTTATTTCATCTCTTACAAGATGTGTGTGCACACGTGCGTGTGTGAATGGGGATGTGGGCATGGGTGAGGGCGCATGCGTGTGTGTCTGTGGGTGTGCATGCGCATGTCGTATGGCCATGGGTGTGTGCATGTTTGGGGGGGAGGAGTGGATAGGGTAAGTAACATCGTCCCCAAACCTTTCGAATGACACGTGGGACATCCAATTATCAATTAGGACCTTTCATTTAATATTACCATTGGGAGCAAGCCATGGTGCAAGAATCATGCCGACTGGATGATCCTTAACCCTTAGAATTGCCAGACCAAAGTGCTACTCTGGAATCGTAAGCAATACACAGTGGGATCTATCGAATGGTTGTTTCAAGACACAAGGATTTGACCTATTTTGTTCCCCCGCTCAATCTTGACTGTCCATTTCCAAGGTAGGGGTGTTAGCAAAATCCAGTTTGTGCATATATATGTACATAGATACATAAATACATGTGTATACGCACATACATAACTAAATTAAAACCAGGGTATCTTCATTACTTCCCCAAACGGAGGAAAGGAGGTTTGCTTATCCTGAATGTGTTATAGCCCAGAAAGGCAGCACATCCACATGCTAGCACACACGCCAATTTAACATATCTAGTGATCATTCACACAGTCCCTTGGAAAAGATCCTACTATGTAGATGCCTTGTCCAAAAAATCAGCACAGTACATTCATCACATGAGTCAGTGTTAGAAAAACAAATGCCCATGACTTAAAAAAATGCGTGTTTTAGCTGTCCACTTTTTTCGGCACAGTGACCCACTTGATGGATGGACTGGCCTGAGTTGTGGGCCAGGGCATTTGAAACTAAATCAACTTGTGTTGGAACGAATCGGGCCAAATCATACTGGTTTCGGCCCCCAGGTGAGTCGCACTTAGAAACAGCAATTTAAAACTATGGGCCAACCTGGTGGATAGCTCAGATCTTGCACACATGTGCTAGCTCAAACCATGTACGGGGTGTAGAGGAGCTGGGTTATACACAAGTGTGGGATTAACAAACCCCAGAAGAAGGACAACATCATATGAATATAAACAAGAGACAGTACCTTGAAGCTGGCGTGACAACACGGCCATCTTCCACAACCGGTTTACCAAGATTTCCCTGAGAGAATGAGTTCCGGAGAAAGCAGAGCCTCCTCAGCTCCACTTCCATGTAAATTGAGTCTGCTGGATCACCTTTGAATAGCAGGAAAAAGTAAGTTCTGTGGACCAATGAAACATTGCAAGCATGCCAAAGCTCAATTATCTCCCTTCGTTGCCTATCAAATTCCAAGGGCCAGCATGACGGAGATTCCATAGGATTTTGCATTGGATCCAGGCCTACGTCCTTTGAAGTCCTTTCAGATCCGAAGTCTTCATGAGCCTTTAGTTCTGACTCCTGAACATCCCAAGGATTAAGAACCCATGTTAAAGAAAGATATGAGAAATTTTATCAGGGTAATAGCTAACAAGAGTCATCAATACAATTTCCATTTTTTCAGTCATTGTGGCACATCAAAATTGGCTATGGCTCATAGTAACTAGAAAGTCACCCAGTTCTATCGGAACCTTTTACCAGAGTCAAGGGCCTCTGTCCAAGTTATTTAAAAAACCCAGTCAGGATCAGGGGAAACAAAAAAGGAAAGAAGAAGAAGAAGATTGCTAACATCTATTGAAGAAAAACCTGATAAGCAATGACTTCAGATTGTCATGCCACAAGAGTCCCTTGGTTTAGTTGCATTTTGTGTAATTTGGATTTGGGACCTTGAGTTTATAATACCAATAGTTTTTTTTTTTTTTGGTTGCAAGGGTATTTTGTTAATTTTCCAGACCACGGTTGTTTCTGAGATCTTGTTATCCTAGAGCATTCTGGTTGTTTTTGTGAGAGAGACACAGGAAAAAACCGAGAGAGACGGGAAAATACAGTCTATGGTGTACCTCTTCTATATATTTATACTAGTATATTTTCCTTTCAGGTAATTTTCCATTTCTACCCTGTGATTTTCCCCATCTAACATATCAATGAGGGGGCCTACTCTTAATTTCACATCATTCTTAGTCTCATTTAAACCGTGGAAGCCAGAAGGGTCTTCACACATTTTCAACCCATACTTGACCTTTAATGTTCTTCCAATATCTTACTCTTTCGTTCATCTTATGGTATTTTACTGAGATCCAAATCCTATTATAGTCTTAAAGCCACTGAAAAGAGGAGGAATTTTTTTTTTGTTCTTGGTCAGCCCACTCCGACAACATCAAATTGACTTCAATCGACTTTGAAATATCTTCCTATTGGTGCAAATAATCTTTTGGCATCAACATCTTTCAGAGGGAATTTCCTGTTGTTACTCACACTTGTAATTGGATTTTCTGTGCTTTCACCCTTCCATCTCTTGTACCGACCACAACTGATAAGGACTCTGATTCAGCACCTATTGAGATTTTGAGAAAAGCTGCTCTTTGGATAGCACAATATGAAGAAGGTAGTAAGCTGTTTTTTGGGGGAGGGTTATTGTCTATCATTGGCCTCTATGGTAGAATCAGTCGGGGAGGCCGAAGAGGCAGTGGTTTACCCTGTGGCGGATGTCAGCAGTTCAAGTCTGCTTATCTCCAGCTAGTTACCTTATAGCCGATACAAAGGTATATGATAGCACCCAATTTTTCTGATTCAGTAGTTCAATTTACTATTCATCAAGGACATTGATAGGATCCTTCCATTTAGCAGCACCTCAGGATGGCATAGCCTTGACGCTAATGGTGAGGTTCAAATGAAGGCTTATGCTGGATACCTAGGCACCCAGAGACAAGGAAGGGCATAGTAACTGACAAAAGATGGAAACAATTGATGGGAAAAATTACTGACAATGGGCCTTTCATTTCAGACAGTTTGTCAAGGCCTAAGATTTGGCTACATTTCTTGATGGTTCAACAACTGAACCAGTTTATCAGAGAGAGAATGACCAGAAGTAGAAAAAGTACAAGTAAAATATAAAGAACAGTTTGTATACTCATGTGCGTCGCTTTCACAGTTTTATCAATTAAAAAAAGGATATTCTATTTGTTTTCTTTGTTCAATTACATTTTGGAATTTCCTGATGTGTAGGTATTTGTTTTACATGACTCTACTCGCATGAGGGCACTGGCATAATTCCTATATCATCAAATGGTATCATGAAAATTAGCCAATTCAATGGCTATCTCTATATGGGAGAATTATCAACCAAAGAAAAGCTCTATATGGGACAGCTACCCTACCATGAGAAGATTAATCAAGATCATGAGGAGAACGGCAATTTTGATATGGGAGTGTGAAAATGGATTGATTCATAATAACTGCCGCAGGTATATAAAGCATCATCATCATCATCATCATCCTCCAAGCCTTATACCAATTAATTAGGGTCAGTTATATGAATCCTGTTCCACCATTCCACTCTATCAAGGGCTATACCTTCAGTTAGACCATAGGTCATCAAGTTTTTTCTTGCCACCTCCATTCACGTCCTTTTGGGCCTTCCCCTTGCCCTTTTAGAGCCCTCAACTCGTACCAACTCACTCATAACGAGAATGGTTCTTGGTCTCCGTTGCACATGACCAAACTATCTAAGTCCACTTTTCCCCATCTAATCACCTATTGGAGCAACTCCTAAGTTCCCTCAAATGCATTCATTTCTAATTTTGATACAGGTCGAGGTCTGATCCAGATTTGAAAATGTAAATCCTGATAGCTTCTCCTGGTACAAAGGTACAAGTGATACATGTTTGATTCTCTTACAATAAACACTTACATATAAAGAAAATATTGTATCGCGAAAAAAGTCTTCTTTACGCAGTATGTATTTTCTTTAATCATTGATGTAAACCCATCTAAGCTCACAAGTCATGATTTTTAGTATACTTGGCCTTAGATGATAATCTGTCAAGTTTTCCTACTTTTTCTTTTCAAAAAAACTAATCTAGTACCAAAGAAAAGTCGGAAACACAATAATAAGTGACCACAGTCAATTGCTTGGAGAACCTACAGAGTTTGCTACTCCACCATGCAATCCAAAGTACAGAGGATAAGAAACTTGTCCAAAGACTTTGCTTTATAATCCAATAATCCAAATCTTTCGTCTTCAATTCACCGATGATACTATTATCTTTTGTGAAACTTCTCATGAGCAAGTGGGTTTTATAGAAGTTATCATGAAATAATTTGATGTGGTCTCTAGCTGTCAAATTAACTTTGCAAAAGTGCTATTATGGACATGAAGGTTAATCAGAATGTTGTAGCAGCTCTACCTTTTACCACAAGGGGGCTGGCTCTTATCACCTGCTTCATGTGTGTTCCAAGCCGGGCACGATCAATATCTGTGCTCTAGCATGAGGGGGATTATAGGGAAATATGCATGTATGTGTTATCGTTTTCTAAGTCCTTTGTAGTACCATATCTATGTTCCATAATAATATAAACATGTTACCCACAAGTTGACTTTTCTCTGAACTCTCTCTCCTTCTCTTCTCTTTCTTCCTCTTCTTCTTCCTCTTCTCTCTCCCCCTTTCTTCCCTCTCTCCTTCTTATCTTTCTACTCCTTCCTCATGCAATAATGTGGGGAATTTAGAAACAACTTTTGAAGGAAAGACCCTAAGTCTGTCCCAGCTTATGGCTAAAATTAAGATGAAATAGGTTAATTGTGCAGCATTTTGAAAAATTCAAAGGTGTTCATGTTTTAGATCTTGTCCATGACTGAAGAGCGATCGATAATTATCGAAGACCATCTATTAAAGTGATTCTTGGAAATCCTAGGAACCCTTGATTAGGAGTTTAGGATGCCTTAAAGGATGACCATGGCACAATTGGGCTAACTTTTTCTGGGCCATCTGGGATCAGGAATTCTAATAGAGTGGAACTGATGGGGAATTAGAAGTGGGATACAAGTCTTGAATCGGGTGGGTGGCTCTCTTGTAGCTGAAGATAGTGTTCACAGCAACCGCAGGGGCATCAGGGAAACGTTCCCCTCCTTGGAAATTAGCCGCATACTATAAATGATCTAATGTTGCAGGCTAGGTCCATGGAATCAAGAATGATCTAATTCCTCAAGAAGCAAATTGTATTGCAGCTACACTTGCTAAGGGGTCCACATACTGTTTCCTTTGCGAGGGGACTTTTATCACTGCTTTGATTGACCATGTATCTTTTTTGTGCCCTTCTTTTTAATAGTATCACTTGTCACTGTTTATAAAACAAAGGAAAACAATGGCATTAGATCAGTAACAGCTTTTGCAGACATGTGAAACGTCTTCAATTTTCTCGAGGAAAATCTTTCACCAAAATGGTTTGCAGGCAGGACTTCCTGGAAACCTAGTTAAGAATGTTCAAGTGCCTAGACTCCTATACCATAAACATAAAATATGTGGATCTTGCCCAAGTGCCCCCAATATTGGATCTCCAAGACTGTGAAAGCAAATTTCAAGTGTTAATAGCATTACAACAACATGGCAAAGTTATAATGGGAGAATAAACCAATCGAGTCATTAACATAAGACATAAATGGTACTACAAAAGTACAGTCGCGATAGCTAAACCAACACATTCTCACCTGGCCATCAACAAGCTGCTTCTGATGTTGAAGTCTAGCCATCTCCTTCAGTCCCGCAACAAAACTATGGATGCTGGTTATGTTCTCATCAGAAGCAGTCTTG
Source organism: Magnolia kwangsiensis (assembly GCA_037074715.1). Taxonomy (NCBI): domain Eukaryota; kingdom Viridiplantae; phylum Streptophyta; class Magnoliopsida; order Magnoliales; family Magnoliaceae; genus Magnolia; species Magnolia kwangsiensis. The sequence continues at coordinate 58,446,336 of CM073571.1, read as the reverse complement.
GCATTCTGCATTTTGAGAACATCAGCAGTACTACTGCATTCTGAATTCTGAGAATGTTGTCTTGATAACATTTCAACTCCAGTACCATACTTCAATGCCCAAGGTCTTCTCTGAAAGCCGCCATCATTTCTAGGAAAGTCTTTGTCAAACAATCTTGGTGGAGTGTACTCGTTTTGTTCTGCCTCCTGAAACCTAGCAGAAGACGAGCTAGTCATGAGACTTGCTCGACAACTTCTGCTTTTAGTCAAACACAAGCTCCTTGAGCTAGATAAATCTGCTGCTAAGGGCCACGGTGACGATCCATCTTCATATGATCTAACAAGATTGCTTATGGTTCTCTGCTCTCCCTGAAGTTGTTGGTCTAGAGCACCATATGTAAGACTTCTATCAACATGCCTCAACTCTCTAGGTACATTTGCTGTGGGTACCAATTCCCGGCCTGTTGAATGCACATTGCCATTTACCATCCAAGGTAGCAGCCTTTCATTTCCTTGAGCCAACAAGGCATTGGGTTGTCCATTTCTGCTTGTAGTTGACTCTTCCATCTCAATGCAGCGAACTTCCTTGCAAGGGTCCTCAAGGTCATCATCACTATCATGACCGATCCTTTCTCCATGCTGTTGTGGACCTGGTCCAATGAATCTAGGACTATTAACTGACAGACAAGGAGAGGTATCACCGGACCGAACTTGGTCTTCTGGAATTTCAGAAAGCTGTGGGTAGTGTTCATTGCAATCAGTGCCACTGTACTCTTCTGAATACTGAGAAATGTTGAACTTTGTCCAGCCAAAATCTAGACATTGGTCAACAACACCTGATGATTCTGATACCGAAACTTCATCTTCACATGCAGTCAGTGCAGTAGATGCAGGGGGATGACTAAACTCTGACTGAAAGAGAAAAGAAGTAAAAAGGATGTATCAGAGAGAGCATGCGCATGAAGATGTAATGGGAGTTCATGGTTAAAGCAGTGATGCTGAATACCCATAGTCGTGAAGCTTGATCTTCTCCTACCACACGAATTAAAACCTCAAGACGAGATTGAGCATCATCTCTTTGCTGTATTAGATCTTTTATCTCCTTTTCCATCTGTACAACAGAAATGCCAGGTCATCCATGTTTGCAATAGGAGAAACTTGGATTCTTTGAACACTGAGCAGTCAAACTGATGTTACAAGCATCCAAGTATATATTAATCTAGTGAACCATCTTGAACAGCCAAGCTGGTAAGCTCTACTGTTGACAAGCTACCTTGTAAAATTGTATCCAGATATCCTAAACACCCAAACAGTGGCCTGCAAAAAGACTGTTTACAGTACAAAGGATGCTGTTATAAGTTTCCATTTGCAACCCATTGATCTGGATAAGATTGTTCCAATATCGGATTGTCACGTCCAATAAAATCAGTTGCACCATAATATGCTATGCAATTGAAATAGATCATTCAACCATATGCACATATGTATGGCGTGTGTGGGTGGCTGGGTGTGGGTGTGAGTGCGTGCGTTTACAAGTGCGCATGTATGCATATATGTGTGTGTAATGAGGCACAGAACATGCATTCCTCCAGCAGTAATTTTCATCCATTTTCCTAGAGTTCAAAAGCATGTAACAACAAAAAGGTGTGTAGTTTCTAACCGCATGCATCTGAAGTTGATTTTGCATGTGTATATGAAGTATTATGCAGTGTGCATACCAATGAGAACACTTGTGTGCTTGCATAAAAGTGGTAACAGTGAGTTTCATGTGCTAACATATCCACTTTAGGTGCAACATGTATACTTGCATTCTGCACTATGTGTGTGTGTGTGCGCGCGCATGTGCACGTGAAGGAACAGAACATGCATTCCTTCATCAAGTTAAATCACACAGTATGTTTCATCCATTTTTCCTAGCATTCAAAAGCATGCAACAACAAAAGGGTGGGTAGTTCCTGACTACATACATTTGAACTTCGAAGTTGAATGTACATGTGTATATGAAGTATCATGCAGTGTGGCACACCAATGAGAACACTTGTTCGCTTGCATAGAAGTGGTGACGGCGAGTGCCATGTGCTAGAACAGATGCATTTTAGGTGCAAGTATATTTATATTATATTTAAAGATTATGTGAATGGTTCTTCACAACTTAAATTCAGAAATCATTTTGGTAACCTTTCGAATCTTAGCATCTTTCTCTCTCAGTAAGGCCTGGGAATGAGATGTAACGGAAGTTGGCCCTGGACTTCTCAGTGCACTCTCCAGTCTAGCCAATTCCTTTTGCAAATGCTTTACCAATGCCTTATCAGACATAACAACATTGACACGAGCACTAGTAACCACTTCTTTTGCACAAGTTGCAAACAAGAGGGTATTTCTGGATTGCTCAATATGGCTTCGTGCAGGGCTCAGTGTGCAAATGATGGCAGTTCTAGCATTGCCTCCAAGGGAAGGTTGCAGTATGCGTGTTAGCTTTGAATCGCGATATGGAATGTGTCCATTTCTTCCCTTGCTGCATCCAATAAAAGCAGAGGCAAAATTAAGATAGGTTGATAAATCAGATTGAGTGTTATCAGAAAGCCAACAAAGCAAACAATGGCATCACATGATTAATCAAACAACTTTTAGAAAAGAGTTTGACAAACATATCAACTATTACCATTTGACTAGAAAATATAATACATAATACTGAACAAGATAAATAAAGAAAACGAAACAGAGAATAAAGAAGAAGGAAAAACCAAATTTCCAGGATGATGAAATAGGGAAGAGCGATTGATTAAAGCAACTATCCATGGCATATGGAATAGTTCCCTAAATTATCTTAACTAGGAACATCCAGCAAACATATTTAGAAGAAGAGGTCACAGGGATAACGGTTCGGATCTATGATCAAGCAGTGGGGGCAAGTGAAGAAGGTTATATTGCTGCACAAGAAAAAATAAACTGGGGGCAAGTGATTGGAATTTAAATTTGAATGTACTCAACTGTGATTTTAAATATTTGCAGGGAGTTTTTGGAGAAGTTTATCCTAGCATTTTCCACAAGCTTCGCATTCCATTTTTGAAATTCAGAAATCATTAGAGTTAGCATAATTATGTTGTTTTCTTAGTTTGATTAGATCAATACCCTTGAAATCTCTTAGATAACAACTATTATGGCCTATGACATTGTTACAAGTCATGTTCAGTACTCATTCACGTCCCATTCTTTAACCACCTGAGCAGTGGTTAAAGAATTTCTTCTTCTATATCCTCTCCTTTTTGGAATTTCTAATTTCTATGGCACTCATCATCATCAGCTATGCCTTATCCCAACTAGGCAGTGTCAGCTGAATCCTATTCCACCATTCCACTCTAGCAAAGGCCATGCCTTCCATTAGACCATAGGTCACCAAGTCTTTTCTTGCTACCACCATCCACGTCTTTTGGGTCTTCCCCTTGCCCTTTTAAAGCCTTCAAATTGTACCAATTGATGCAGTTCTTGGTATGAATTGAAATCCAAATCACAATTACCACGGAATCAATGTGAATTGAAATCTTCAATTATCTTTCAAAAAAATTGGAATCCTCAGTTGTATTTGGCAGCTTGAAATTGGAATCCTCTAGAATCCAGAAATTGTGTTTGGCAACCTATAATTGGAATGCATTGGAATTCCATAGTTATTCAAAGGAACCTAAATTTAATTAAATCACCTTTAATACTCCAAATTAGTGTACATATGTGACAATTGATAAAATGATTGTAATAAGCCCATTAAAATATATACTTTGCAAAAAATGAGGAAATTTCAAACTTCAGGTCGGCCACAAAAGTGGGCTCACCAATCCTGGGGTGGAATCCATGGGAGAGAGAGAGAGAGAGAGAGAGAGAGAGAGAGAGAGAGAGAGAGAGGCGGTGTGATCTGGTAGCTCTTGTTAGAAACAATTGAGAAAGAGAGGGGGGGGGGGGGGGGGGGGTTGCTTGTGTAGCTCTTTTGAAGCCCCAAGATCAAAGGTCAATTTTTTGACCGTTAGAGGAATTAGTGGTAATTGAGATTGGTTTCTTAGCCATGAGGAGAGAAGTTGATGGTGCGTACGTGAAATGGATTCCATTTCACACCAATTCACATCTCTAGAGCTCAGAGCTCAGAGAGAGAGAGAGAGAGAGAGAGAGAGAGAGAGAGAGATTGGTTTCTTAGCCATGAGGAGAGAAGCTTGGTGTGTACTTGGCCATGAGATTGGTTTCTTAGCCATGAGCAATGTTTTAAATATCGATGACAACATATCCCATGATATATCTTGTATCCCACTTGTGTGATACGAAACGCACAAGTAGTGCCAATATATCCCACATGTTTGATCTGGTGAGCATTTTCAATTTCCGATCCTTTTTTTTTTTTTTTTTTGAAATTATGTTAAGTCAGTGTCAAATGATTATAAATCCATTGGTTATTCATGTTTTGCATGAAAAATCATGGAGTTGAAGCTTTGATTTCAATATCCATTGGTTTTTTATGTTCTCCATGTTTTTTTTTTCCTCAAAATTTTCCTTTAACCAGCTGTCATTTGAGACAAATTTCGAAGTATTTAGGAGTATTTGATGAAATGATTATCACATACACTCTAATTTCGAAATTTGAGTATATATGGTCCGATTTGGGAAAAATTGGAGAAAATTCAAAATTTTCCCAATTTCTCCCAAATTGCTTGCAATGTCACACTCTAAACATGAAATCAAGCATGTATGAGGGCTGATCTATTGATTTGTCAAGTCCTTGTCAATTTTTGGAAAATAAAATTTATTTTTAATTAAAAATTAATAAACATGATTAAAATATTAAATTTTTTTTTTTTTTTGAAAATTTCCTTCAACCAGCTTTCAATTGAGACTAATTTCAAAGTATTTAGGAGTGTTTGATGAAATGATCATCATATACACTCTAAATGTTATGTAATCAATTTGAATATTGTTGCATTAGTTCAATTAGACAACGCATAGCTTAAGACCCTATACAAAGGAAACTTGTTATGTGCACTTCTTTTTTCAGATGTTATGATTTAAAAGTGTGTATTAAGGTCTTTTTTAACAATCCCTGAAGTTTCATTGAAAAATTCAACCATTTTCCCGACGTTTCCTCGTGTTTCCCAAAATGTGAGATAAATTACCCGATACAAATGATATATCCCGTGCAATAACCGATACGTATCTATATCCCAAGGATGAGATACGTAACCGATACTGATATTTCGAACACTAACTATAACCTTCCTAAACATTGTTGTAGTTAGGAAGGTCAGCCAAATGAAGTTAGATTAATGTTGACTGAACAGAGTCAACCTTAGCCCTAAAGAAGGGACCTGCAAAGTGGCTAAGGCTTGTCATAAGCTCCACTTGATCTTCAAAGTAATCTAGGAGGCAGGAATTACATGTATTCAACTTTCTTACTTCACCCAAAAAGGTGTCACAGTACCTATATTGTATGCTTGTTACTTGCCTGAGTCAAGTTGATGGGGACATCTCACGCACATGCACGCCCCCCTTACACACATACACAAGGAGGAGGGCCCCACTTTTGATCTGAGATTCTGGATCAATGACGACATCCATGGAGGGCCTCGTAATTAGAGGACTGTTTTGGTTCCTTGGGGTGGACCTGATCATCAGGTGGATCCCATCATTGGATCTCATGATTGTGGCCCACTACCCTAGATGACCTAGGACTTTGAGTTTTGCTTATTACCGTTATTAGGAACATCATGAACGGTTTAGATTGCATTGATTAGTTGTTATTTTTGATTACTTTGTCTTTAAGTAATAGTATGCGCACGTGGCGCGGCTTTTGGGGTATAGGTTTTTCTTATAAATAGTCAACCTCTTGTAGGGTTTTTTCAATTGAAGATGATTAATAAAATTAAGCTTTTTTCTGCTTCCCTAATTCTCTGAGTTGTGGAAACCTAATTGGGTGCAAAACCCTCCCTTCTTCGAAGGGCTAACTACCGTGGTGCGAAGCTACACCCATCCCAAATCGCCCCCATCTCCTACCCTCCATATTTCTCATCTCCTACAGCCATCCCTTCATCAAATCCACCCACGTTTGCAACTAATCTTTCCCTTATAGCAGATTTTCAGAATTTGGCCCTGCAGGAGGGCTGAAACTTTAGCGGAGCACCGTGTTCAAACCGATCATCCGTTTGACTTGATATTTGGAGGGAAGGTGGCCAATCTCTGACCGACCAAGCCCCAGCTGGCCGATTCTAGATTCCTGAGCCCCACACTCGGGCGGGCTGCCATCCACACACGTGAGTCAGGCCGGTTTGCTGTCCACACGTGCGGGCTGATCACAAGTTCCCTCTCGTTTCTATTTCACTCCTCTTTCGCCTTGTTTCCATAACCCTAACCCTAGATCATTTCAAATCCCCAAGTTCTATTCCACTTTTGAAAACCTAAGTTTTTCCGAATTGAAATGTGCGAATCCCTTGGATTGGGAAATGATCCTTTGCATATGTGGATGAATCTACTATCCTTTAAGCATTGTTTGGTCTATAATTTTTAATTGATTCAGCCCTAACATGTGTATGTTTGGACCCTCGTAGATTCCCCTTGTTGAATGCTTGACTTTATGCAGGATGTAGAATTATTGTGATTGTTTCTAAATTATTATGATCTTAAAGCCTAAAATCTTGCTCATCATATCTAATTTTTGTGTCCTGCATCACAATTAATAGTATTCTTTATGGGACAGTCACATCCTAACCATTAATCATTCAACTGTGGTTGCCAATCGATTGGGACAATAGCTATCATAGTTTGAACGTTTACATTTTAATGAAGGGAGGAGATTTGATGTAGGCAACATTTAAAAGATTGAAATCGACTCAGAATTTTACTTGCTGATATTTTGTGTGTGTGTGTGTTCAAGTAGGCCTAATTGATGAAAAATATCAGCGACTCGTCTGAGTCCACTAAGAAAGAAAAATAATGAAAAATAAGAAAAGAAATGAGAAGAGATATTGTTCGATTTTAATACTTAAGTGTTGTCAACCAGTTGGGTTTGGATTAAGACCTAGGAAAAGAAAAACCTATGCTTCTCTTTAGGTTTTTCACCATTTTAGGGCATGATGGAGAAGAACAGTAAGTGGTAGAAAGAAAGGAAGACAGATGCATGTTATGCAGAACTGAGAAGGAAAGGGAAGAGTGAAAGATATTTTTGGTATATGGGCTGGATAAGGGTGATTTTCATTTGGCCAGGTGGAGGAGATTCAAATAGTGTTAAAAATATACTATAATAACCTTTCCAACGGAGTTAAAAATGATTGAGCAGAAACAAGACTTTGGGTTTTTGCCTCTCATAAATTTGGTTGGGTTTATGAAAATATCAGCAAGCTGTTCATCAACTTCATATTGGGAAGTGCTTTTAAAAGCTGGTGTCTTTTCTAAACGATTCAACTAACACATCCCAATTCCAAGCCTTGCCAAATTTACATGTTGGACCTAGGTTTGCAAATGCTGATATTAAACTTGAGGGAGATCTAGGGATTGAGAAGTTCTTCAGATCTTACGTTTAAAGTTTGTTTTAACTTTGTTTCCATGGTCCATAAAATCTGCTGATACACATTTCAGGGGTGAAACAGGGGACCTGAAAATTACAGCTAATATGGGCTGATACAGCCATACAGGCTATCTTAAGTTTTTTCTTTTCCCCATTTTTTCCCCTCTTGTGTTTCATTTGAACCCTAGGGGAAGCTCAGAAATTCATTTTAGACTAGATCTATGACTATTTTGGGGATCAAAATACATGGTTTGAGCAGATTTCAATGAATCGAAGTAGAATGGAGTATTTTGGGGAAAATCTGGAAAAGGGTAAACAACAAAATTTCAATGCAATGGACCATAATCCACCAATTAATGCTTGATTTGTGTTTGATCAGGGCCTATTTGGTCGACTTTTAGCAGGTGGTAGACATACAAAATTTTTGTCAAAGAATAGTCTGATACTGTATTGAATATGTCTTAATTAAAGGAACAGATTTTACTGTTTTACTTCTTCTTTTTTTGATAATTTTTAAAATTTTCTGGGCAGAAAAGGGCTGTACGGCCTGTTGGCCCTTATGCAATTGGTTTTATGGAGGGGTCTGATACATCTCCCAAAACCAATATTCATGACCATGCTCCTTTCTCATTTGGATTTTAAAATAGCCATTTGTTGTTCAGTTCCTGATCAGATTTTTGAACTGTTTCCTCTAGCCAGATTAGTCCAGTTTCTCGGAAGTCAAAACTAATTGGGGATAAATCTGACTCAAAATCTCAAAGTGCAACTGCAAGGAAACAAGGTTTGGATCAGACAAAAGGGAAAAATAGTCCTTCCTATGGTAGCGCTTTTCAACTTTCCTTCCAAGAGTTGCTTAGGTGCATACCAATGTTTTAACTAGCTTATGCCATGTATCATATAGCCTATGCTACATAGTGTCCTTACCCTTAACGCTATTGACGTAGCTCATGAAAATAGCTTAAGTCACATGTAGGCTATGGTACATGCTAATTTACATACGCTACATGCTACATGCTACATAGCTTACACTACAAATTATTTTTCGCTAAAACAAAAATTAATTAATGTTTTCAATGATTTTGTACACTTTTCTATTTATCGAAAAACATGTTTTCGGTGATTTTAATAAAATAATAAAAGTAGTAGTATTAAACCAGTTATGTTGCGCTTTCTTATCTTGATAATTAATCTTTTCCTATTTTTCCTATTATTTTAGGTTGTGTTTGGTTGCACCAGATATAATTTTTTTTTTTTTTTAAATTATAAATTCCATTATTAGTTGGTTTAATTTGATTCAAAATATCATGATATTTGGTGCAACCAAGCACAACCTTAATAAGAAAATCTAGAAGCAGCATGTAGCTTTCGCTGCACGCTATGTAGTTTACCCCTCATGCTTCAAAGGAGTGAATGCTACGGTACACACTATTCATTATTTAAAACACTGGTGCATACATAGCTGAAAAGAGAACAGGTGATTGAAGATAGAAAGGACTCCACTAAGAGGGATCTTGAAGAGAGAGACTTTCCATGGACTGATAAGCCCATGGAGCGTTTTCAAGCTCATGATATTGATAAAGAGTCTTCCAATCAAGGATTAGTTGGATTCAATAAAATTCTAGTTATCTTTCAAAAGAAAAAAAGAAAAAGAAAAAGAAAAAAGAAGAAATAAAGAGAGAGTATTCATTGGATAATCTATGGGAATGGTTAGCAACCTATTGGTCTATCATTTGAAGCCAAACAGGGAGTTGTTTTTCAAAAGCAAAGCAGACAAAGAAACACACAAAGGAGGTCCCTGCAAACATCTTCAGATTGAAAGTGCCCTTGCAAGTGCCCTGGTTTGTCAATTAGCATGTGTGTGGAGTCAGTCGGACTGCAGAGCCTCACAGGAAAATCAATTCAAGTGTCTGCCTCAACCGGATGTGTGGAAGCTCGCCATAGGTAAATCTAAGCTTCACATCCCATGTCTCAAAACACCAGATGAATAAAACCCTTAAAACAAGACAGACATCATAGGGTTTTTAAGTGAGAAAACTTTTTCAAAAATAAAAAAATCTCTAAGTTTTCTTGCTTTGTCGATTGTATCGATACACATCTCGGTATGATCGACCTGCGCTGTCGATGTCCTCGACAGACCAATCGATAAAATCGAATGAGGACTTAATGTGTCCAGCAACCACATACATATCTGGACGGAATTATCGATGTATCAACACACGTATTGATATCATCGATATTTGAATCTCGAGCCCTTCAAAGATGGCTCGATAATATCGGTAGGCAGATATCCGGCACTCCTGTTTTTACTTAGAAAAATCATATATGCTTCGATATATCGGAGCTCTCCTCGATACCATCGGAGTTCAAATCTCAATGATATCGGAGGGCTCTCGATGATATCGGTCATGGGCACGTAGTCTTCTAACAACATTTTTTAGGTGGTTTTTAGCTCTGATCGGGGGTCATTCGATAGAATAGATATTCAAATATCGATGGTATCGAGGCCGGATCGATTGCATCGAGAATAGACAAACTTTCAGCAAGCTCACTGAAAAAATCCTTAGATTTATCAATGCATCGACACAACCTTCGATATCATTGGTATTCAAATTCCGATGATATCGAGTATTCTCCGATCATATCTAATGACCTGAAAAATTTCCAGCAAGTCTCTCTCAATTTCAAATGTCAAAGACTCGATCCTTGTATCGATAATATCAGAGTTCGAAATCTGATGGCATCGACATGAGTCTCGATTCCTCGACCAGCTGGCAAAAGGTTTTCAATAGCGTATGACATTGAGTTTGTGTCATCGAGCGGACCATCGATACGATCGAGAGTATACGCTCGATGATATCAAATATTGAACCTGCTCGATGATATCGAACTTTGTCATAAATGTGACCGTTTTATATCCGTTGGAACCTTTTGCCTATATAAAGAGAACTTGTCTATTGTTATTGGTAGAGAAAGAAGAGAGTGTTTTTGTGTGTTTAACCTTAGATCATATACCCAAAGCCCTTTCTCTCATGGGAGTTCATCCTCCAATCCACCCTCATTATTAATATTCAATAGAGTGGATTGGGGAATGAACTCCCGCATTCAAGGATCCTCCAGCTACTACCTTAATGGCAAATCATTAAGCTGAGATGCCTTGAATGCATAGATGATTGGAATCGCTCTACCTTCCTGATAGGAAAACATTTAGAGAGTAGGATTCCATCATAACCTTGACCCAACCCGTCGCCACGTATTGGTACATCATTTGTGTTGCGGATTAAGGGAGCAGAAGATTCTTCATCAATAAGGAGGTGATTTTCGCCAACGTGCTGAATGAGACTCATCAACTTATCTGTAAGTATCTAAAGTCCAGAGGACCCTTTTGATCATTCCTTTGTAGGATTGGGTCTAAGGCGTTTCTCACCCTCTGAAGTCCTCAAGGAGGCCTGCGGCGGGAGTATACGTGGTGGGTGCGTTGTGTGGACCCTTGCTCTGTGGAGAGCATAAACATCTGGTTGAAGGTGAACCGGTCAAAACCTTAGGTTTGAGGTGAACCGTGTGAAATCTTGGGTTTGAGGTGAACCGTGTAGAAACCTCCGTTAGGGTCTTATGGAAGATCCTTGGCCAGTGTGCCTAAAAGTGGGTGCGTTGTGTTGACCCTTGCTCGTGAGAGCATAAATAGTCAGCCTCAGTATAGGTTGTAAAGGTTGAAGGTGAACCTGATTTAAAACCTTAGGTTAGAGGTAAACCGCTGTGAAACCTCCTTAGTGAAATCCGGTATACTCAAGGGTTGAGTGCAGTTACCTGGAATGGAGTAGACAAGTAGTCGAACCACTATAAAAATGACTATGTTTGCGATTGCTATTCTTTTGTGTGTGTGATTTATTTCAATACTTTCATATCTGTATATCTGAGATCACACCTTACACACATACACAGTCATATCCATCATAAACTAGGTTATATACTGTTATCTCTTGAATAGTCTGTGATTGGATCCTCTACCGGGCTTGGAAGCCAGTGGAGTTATTTTTTGAGTAATCCTGATGAATGCATATTGTTAAGATTAATGTAATAGGATTTTTAAACAAACTGAAAAAACTTTAAAAAGTCCTATTCACCCCCCTCTAAGACATATTGGCATATTCCTACTTCAACTAAAGTGGTCTTCACCGCTATTTCACAGATTAATGTCTTATGTGTGCTTTTGCATTGATCGTAAAAGCCAACACTAAATATGCAGATATGCCCTCAAGGCATTTATAGCCTAAGCATAGACATCTGCATGTGTATTTTATTGTGTATAGCAACTAACAGGCCGAGTGAAAAGGTAGCTAAACAAGGTGCAAATCGATCAAACACAAGTTGAGCCCCAGTAAGAATCAACAAGGAATCCATCTGAATCAATTATATCAGATCAGCTATTACAATCATAGTATACTGAAAATGGAGAGATTGCATGTAAAATCAATGAGACAGCCAACAGGAAATCCCATTTGAGGTCTGACAGTAATTAGTAGGCTGCAAGTAGCAATCCAAAGCAAGAGGATGTCAACTGCAAAGGAGAAGTTTTTGAGTTCTAGACACAAGACCTGGTGAAAGGTCGAATGCAATTTCAAGAAATCACTAGTACACACCCACATTCACCGCCCTTAGGCACACCAAGCCTACAAATCAAATTGATCACAGACGGACTACTCGAAAGTTGTCTCGGACAAGTTTCTGAGGAAAAGAAAAGAAAACCATAAGTTTGATTACCTTAGCTTGCGAATGACAGTTCCCAGGGTCAGCAAACTGCGATTGATGTGGCAACCTTCTTTCAATCTTGCACCACCTGACAATGCTTGAGATGCACGCTCACTACCAGCAAGATCGACAAAATTCTGTATGCAAAAACCAACTTGAATTAATATGCATTCCGATCTCTTTGTGGACTCGAATAACATTATAAATGATCCACAGGAATTAACTTATTTGTAGAACTACCTACTCAGAAGGAAAGATAGCTTCAACATACCACACTGGCAGAAAGGGTGCTTGAGTTGTCCTTGCCCAAGAACTCACGAGCAGAGCTTTCAATTGTCTGTAGGAATGCATTAATCAATGATAAAAAGTTCCAAAGATTTTCCAACAATGGCAACCATTTTTTATCCCAATTGATTGCAACCAAAACTTTATAACAAACAAATAATATAATCAAAGAGGCAGGCACACCAGTCTGAGAATTTGATGAGACCGGGAGCTAGCTTCATTCAGGGAGGTCTCCCCCACCTGTCTTTGAGCTGCAAGAATGCAATGTGGATAAAGCTACAGAAATCCCCAACTAAAAGCAGCATTAGTATTGTGGACAATAGGACTTACATTCACAAATGGAAAGGAGATGCTGCATATGTCTCCAGTCCCTCAGAATTTCCTCCGTAAGTTTCTCCACGATAGGTCCTCTCTAAAGGCAAGAGGACCATTAGCACAACATGACACAAATCTCAGGCAAAACTTGCATCAATAACGATATTTACCTCCGGATCATCACGAATCCTGAGCGGAGTCCCATCAGTGCCAAGGAGATCCCTAACAGCTTCGTTATATATCTCAATAGCTGAGAACTTCAATACAAATGCTCTTTCCTCATGCTGTAAGGAATCAATAACAAAGCCCTTGTTGTTATTGTCACAACTCCAGGATTGCAATGCAACTTAAGATTAATATGCATTGGCCAAAATTCATATTCATTACCCGTTGTATATAGTCATATATATCGGCTACTGTATACTCGGTTATCCCATTCATTGTGTATGTCTTTCCACTACTAGTTTGCCCATATGCAAAAATGCTCGCTGAAATGACACATTTAGAAGAAAATACATTTCCATTTTAGTTTGTGAGGTACCAGCTAAAGTTAAGGAAATAGAAGGCAGTGACAGAACATCATTGTACTTACCGTTAATGCCACTGACGACTGAAAGAGCAACTTCCTTGGCTGCCTCCTCGTACACTTGCTTTGTGGAGGAATCAGACCGAAATACTCTGTCTATCACCCAAACATCCAAGAAAGAGAGGAAGAACCCAGAAAATTCTCAAAATCTCTCCACGATCCAAACCAGATAAGAGTCATGAAAGTAAAAAAAAGAATTCAACAAATGGAATAAAGACTTCAATAAAGAAATAAGAGATTTTCAAACCTTAAGCCTCTAAAAGACTTAATTGATCCATTGGCTGAGTTTGGATGTACAACCGAACTGAATCATGAACATTTAATATAATTACATGGAAATGATAAAAAATTGCTAATTTTTCCTAGGATTGATAATATGGAAGTAGCCCCCAAATTGCTTCAATTCCAAATTAAAATTGACGGAATTGCAATTTGGCAACCAGTCCCTCATTATGAATGCCAAAGAAGGTAACTTTCTTAGACGAACTATTGTAATTCAATATTACAGTGCATCCAAACACAACCACTTTGAAAAATAAGAAGACAGAAGAAGAATATGAAGACTGGTTTGCTGCTTTCTAGACGACCAGATAAGTTGGAACTCCTGAACTCAACATTACGGGCTCTGGGGCAAAAGGCCCACAATTCAATTCTCACAGATATTGAAGAAAAAGCAAAACAATAACAACAATGAAATAAATGTGTAACTCCATTACCAAAGGTATATGCAGTTGGCGACATAGAGCGCTCAGCAAGACTATTCCTGAAAATGATGGTACTGTCGCTGATGCATTCCCAATCTGACACATCGTTCCTTGCAACCTCCCTGTCGCTCAAAGGCCTCAGCCTCACCGACACCAGAATCCTCTCCCTGTTCGCATTCGCAGCAGCCGCCGCTGCTGCTGCCTCCTGCATTCTCTCCCACTCCCTCAATTCCTCCCCACCGATCGCCCCCATTCCTCACCTTCCCTAAATTCCCCCAAAACCAACAAAACCCACAACATCCATATTGTCAGAATCCATTAAACAAAGAAAAGAAAACTTACCAATCCCTTTATCCACCCATCCATAAAAAGCAAGAGACAGAAAGAGAGGTTGGTTAAAACTTAAAAGGCAAGGTGGTTGGGGAATGCCCACATACTAATCATTCATTACTGCTAATTGAATCCTTCGTTCGGTAAAAAAACAATACATACACCTATATATATATATATATATATATATATATATATATATATATATATATATATATATATCTGCCCTTGTGGCCCACCCGAGTCATGGATTGACCTGTTTTTTGGGCCCACGGCCAAACAAGGAATGGCGTGCAAGATGGACAGAGTGGATGCTATCAACACATCATGGTGGGCCCCACACAACTCGTTTGCACTTGATGATTTCCCATATATCATCATCATCAAATCCTTATCGCAACTAATTGGGTAAGGCTTTGATGATGATGATGATGATGATGATATATATATATATATATATATATATATATATATTAAGAATACTAACAAAAAAAGGGGTGGTGGTTTGAAGGTCAGGAAACTGCAGCTGCTTTGGGAGGAAGTAACGGGAGTTTCGTGAGGAATTTAAATAATGGACGGCGGTGATCTTTTAGAATGGTCCAACCACCATCATTCTAGGCATATTTTCCTTTTTCCCTTTTTACCCTTCTTATGTCTTCCTGTCTCAGCTCGGCAGTCTCAGAAAGGAATGTCAGAAGGAGAAGAAGGGGATTTCCGGTGATGGAATTTGTCTGTTTTGGAACTGACAAAAACCTGATTCCTGACGATTTCGAACTTTCAAACTACAAATTTGAAGACTAATCAGCATTTAAGACACTGCATTTTTATTTCGGGACTGCATTTATGAGATAATGAAGAGAAATTGCAGAGATGAAAGAATGGATAATCTCCGCGAGAGAATTTCAATGGCATTTTCTTACCTTTTGTTTTTTCCTCAGTTCGGATCTGCGTAGATTTCCATCCGGTGACGATAATTTCAACCGACAATTTTCACGAGAAAATCAACGATACGACGAGAAATCTCTCTCTCTCTCTCTCTCTCTCTCTCTCATCTCCGATTCATTGTCTCACCTATATTCTCTCCATTTTCGTTGGATGTGAATATCTTACAACAGTGGCTGCAGGGAACCCGTGCGATAAATATAGCTGTGGGCCCACTGTGATGTGTGCGTGACATCCACCGTCCATTGTTTGCCGAAGATCATGTTGGGGACGTGAGCCGAAACATAAGGTCGGTTTCTAACTCACGTGAGCCACACCACGGGGATTTGTGGTGATGGAAGACACATACCGTTGAAACGTTCTCGTGGCCCACCGAAGTTTTGGATTGTAATGATTTTTAGTCATCTTTTTTGGACTCAGCATATTGACGGTTGGATGGAATATAAATATCATGGTGGGTGGCAGGAAAGTTTCAATGGTGACCGTTCGCATCAACAATTTTCCTTGTGGTGTGGCCCAATTGAGTATTGAATCTACCTGATTTTTTAGATCACAACCTTACATGATCTGGCACAAATGATGGACGAAGTGGATTTCCAAAAACATAAAGATTGACTTCACACACACATATATATTTCATTGCTTCAGATCTCCACCACAGTTGCTGTAGAAAGTCAGTCGCCACCCTTTATTTTCGTCAAGGTTGTGTGCTGGTGGTTTCCTGGTGTATCTATCGTGTGAAAGTGGGACCCATGCTTCAGAGATCAAGACCGTTGATATGATTTTTTTCATCATGAATAAGTCATGACCCAAAGATTTTTCAGATCGGTTGATTCTGCATATCCCATCTGTGAATGTCATTTCTATATTGTTGTTGTGTTTTTTCCTCCACCGTTTATCTGTAGGCCCGTGATCCAAGAGTTTTAATAGTCCGATATTGGAAATTTTCAACGAATCAGTACATGCTTTTGTGTTACTTAAGATCGATGGTGAGGATCCTTGATCCATGGGTTCCACATGTACATATGGCGCATCAACATAGCACGCACGCCTTGTTTCTCAATTCTATATTATTCGTGTCAGTCGGTTCTGTTGCTGTGATGAGAAGCAACGTGGGAGATGAGGAATTTTCGCATCCATTTAATTGGACTGGGTAGTTACTGTCGATTGGAAGTGCACGAAAAATATTTCTCGTGTGTATGGAATCTGAACCGTTGAAATGGTTATACCACATTTCAAGATAATTTAATTCAGAAAGAATTCTGATATTCATTAAATATTCAATACTAAACAAAAGAGGAAATCCAACGAATTAAATCAATGAGTAATTCTGCATATATGATCAGTTTTATTTTTATCAATAGTCATCTTCAAGGCTTTAACTACCTTTTCAACGGATTGGATTTTGTATTGATCTGATAAATGGTTCGTATTCTCTCAATGGACGGTTCGTTTACAATCAGATGGATCTGAACATTCCTGGTTTTCTTGTTGAAAATATTAATAAGAGAAAAGCTCTGGTAGTTCGGTAGAGTATGATGTTTCATGCGCACACCTGAGATATACAATCGCAGCACATATATTAATTGAATTAAACCGTACAAATCATGGACCCCCACTATAGGTGGATTATAAAACAGAAATTACACTGAGTTTATCTTCCGGGATGATTATTGACATCTAACGGACGGCTAATATGGAAAGAAAATCAACGCTCCATATTCAGATCTTTTTTGTGAACAGAGCTTAGGAGTTTTTAAGCTCTATATGGGGCCGATTCGATTTGGATGGCTTGATTTGAGTTACATTTATGTGAGGCATGCATATGAATTATCATACTCTTCCAGGGTGTTGAATTATTCCGGGTATAATAGGTCCTTTGAAACGAACTGAACTGCCAGGTACCAACAAAGATATGAAAAAAAAAAACAGGTAGCAAATCCGGTGCATCTCGAGGCACGGTATTTTTGTACCTCCATGTTATTTCTATACACGTGGAATAAATGAGCAAGATCGAAACCGTTCATTTATAATTTCAAATAGTGATAGTCCCGTGATTCCAAATTCAAAATTTTTAGAGCATTATATACCTTTCATTGTTGGCATACAAAGCAACACTAAAAAATAATACTAAGCAACAGATCCCATTCAGTTAGAAAAGTTTATTTATTATAGATTAGATAGTTTAATCAAAATAAATTTTATTCAGTAGTAATCAACGGCAGAAAATAAAGGATGAATGGTTTAGATAATCATAAATACATGCCATGTGTATGGTACACGATCGGTTGTCACAAAAATCCCTGCCTCCGTGGGTAGCGGATTACATGAGTTGATAGTAAGTGGGCCATGACTCCTCCGGCTCTCCACAACATGCTGGCCCATCTTCGGACCCCATGATACTACGTGTCTCACCTTTGGCTTGCAAATAGGAATGAATTGGGCCGTGTTCGGTAAGGTTGTGGGTCAACTCATGCCGACCCCACATTAAGACAAGTTAGCCCAAGGACCAGCCACGCTTAACCTCAAGATATTGAATATTCAAACCTAATTCAAATCAGGTTACATTGGGTCAGATCCAGTGGGCTCGAGCTAAATCTTATTAGTTTCAACACAGAGGCCTTGGTATGAATCCCTAATGGGAGTGGCTAACAATGGAAGTGTGAACTGATAGTGTTGTATTATAACAAGCTAACAAAAAAATACAGAAGATTGAATTGAGTTAAGATACTTATAATTAATAAATTAAATATTTAACTATTTAATAATATTATTAAAATAATACATGTAATTATCAAAATAATATTAATAATAAAATTTATTATAAATATTTTATATTTAACTAATAAATACTCTTAAATTGTGGGACGGTAATTTAGCTTTAGAGACCATCAAACATTCCTGTTTACGATGAGAAATCATACCAGATCAACCACTTAAGTCAGTGAGATGTAGGACCAACTTGTCTATAATCATTACTATCATAAATAAGCTATTGTCCCATAGTAATCATCCATGATATAACTCTAATCTTTGAGCTTTTCCTGTTACATGTGAGCCATTAAAATTATTCCTTTTTAATGTTCAAAATTCATTAAAGAGAATGAGGATTAAAATCATATATTCAACATAGTTATGCCCGCACATGATAAAGCCCACAAAAGGAATGGTTTCGATCATTGGATTGATCAGTATGTGGACCCAAGTCTTCAGATCATGAACACTATTTTCTGCACAGGAACTCACTCATGAGCCATACAACATAGAGTCCAATGTCACGGATGTTCACAATCATCCTATTTTCCATGCAGGCCATATAGTATCTATTTTGACATCATGTGTTATATATATATAGAGAGAGAGAGAGAAATGCTCACACACAACTAGTTGGACCGTCCAACTAGCTGTCTGAATTAAATGCTAATTAATGTTAATAAATGATGCGTATGGAAAAGTTAATTAAAGAGGGAGAGGAGTTGCTGGCTTGGGATGGCCCCAACATGGTGTTTATGTAAAATCCACTCCATCTATTAGATAAGTCACCCCATGTTATATAAAGTGCTTGAAAATCAGCCCCAGATGTGGTTAAGGTAGACCGCAGGATTGAAAATAATGTGCAAGAAAAGCTAACCCTTGAAATTGTTTTCCTTGGTATTGTCCACTTGAATCATGTATGGGCTCGAATTTTAGGCATCAGGCCTATAATCTGGTGTGGCATCCAATGGTTGGAGTGGATTTTACGTTCTCATCACGTTGAGCCCAGTAATAATCAAGGGTCGATGTCTCTTCCAATTGTTTACATTAGTATGGTCACTTGAATCACCTATCAGCTTGATTTTTTCATGTTCTGAGCCCTACATGGAATTACACATCCAATGATCGGAGTGGATCTCATAGTACACATCACGGTGGGCCCAGTATAAAATATAGACTGTGCATAACGTTGGACGTTACCGAGAAGTGGGATTGAATCCTTGTTACCTGAATGATACGTAGTGAGGTGCTTCCCAGACCGAGGGGCCACCTTCATGTATGAGTTGTATATCCATGCCATTTATCAGTTTCTACGCATAATCTTAGCATATGTTCTCAAAAAAGAAGCAGATGTAAATCTCAAATGAACCACATCAAAAGAAACAATAGACATTGAGAGCCTGCCATTAAAAACTTCCCAAGGTCCATCGTAGTGATTTTTTGAAATCTAACTTGTCAAGAAGGTAAGAAAGACCTGGCTAAAGGGAAAACACACATATAAGCTTGATCCAAAACTTTTGTAATCCCGACAAAGTTTTAATGGTTAATTACCACTGTTCACTATGGTGTGGTCCACATGAGAATTGAATCTACTTCATTTTTGAGTTCATGCCCTAAATTGATTTGGAAAAACTAATGGACGTCCTGGATATACAACGAATATATGAACGTAGCCCTACGGTCAGTGAAACACCCAATACGGTATGACCTAGGTTACAAACTAACACCCGAGTTACAAACTGACTGGGATTGGGGGCAGCGACACAACCACCCAAGCTGGTGCTGTGTTGACGTGACGTGACAAAAAATGGATGAACAGTACAGATATAACACATTCATCATGCCTGTTCTATAACACATTCATCATGCCTGTTCACGGGATCACACGGACATATGGATGAAAGGAAAACGATAATATCAGCTTGATCCAAAACTTCTAGCTCTTAAGAAGTCTGTAATGGTGAGCGTTCAATCCCCATTGTGTGGTTAACTTAAGAGTTGGGTCTGTCTCATTTTTTAGATTACTGCTCTAAAATAATCAGAAAATTGGGTGGTCAGCGTGGATCTCATAGAGTCTTCTCTAGGAAGCATTGGAGCATGTTCGTTTCCATTATTGTACCGGAGGAGATTAATTTAAACAAGAGAGATGCATTTAATGAAGAGATAGAGAAGAGGAAAGGATTTCTTTTCGAAGAAAATAGGATGACAAAAAAAAGGTACATATGTTACGTGTTTGGACTTAGCGCGGCGTATGTAAGATATCTAATCTGTTGATTAGGTAACATCCCTTGTAAGTAGGTGAAAATAAATTTTTATGGTGATCAATAATATAATATTTTTCTGAAAAAATTAGACAGTTAGAAATCCATTCCAACTGTCCATATTCAACTTACAAGTGTGGCTATATCAATGAGAACCATTTAATAATTTTTAATAGATAAATTTTAATTAATGGACGTTATTGGATGAACAGGTTAGATCTTTAACATGTAATCTCATCACACATATGTAAGACATAGTGTCACACATTGTCACATGGTATATTACATTGATTTGAAACGGAAATACGTATTATTTAATACACAGCTAGTTGGACCAAATGGAATGGTCCAACTAGTTGCGCTTGAGCATTACTCATATATATATATATATATATATATATATATATAGCTCTATTTAGTCAAGCACATGAGAACTTTCCATGAGGATGAGCTGTGTGGGCCCCACCATGATGCGTGTCGAACATCTACCCCATCAGTTAGATGCACCATTCCATGGTGGGCCTAAGGCATAAAAATCAAGTCAATCCGTGACTTGCATGGGCTACACCACATACAAAAGTTGAGAAGAGTTACCTTCCATTAAAATATTCATAATCATTTGTTAGGCCCACAGATATGTGGTTCACAAATCTTTCCCATCTATTATGTGTGTCCTACTTGGATGAGGGGTAAAACAAAGTTTCGGATACAAATCTTAAGTGGGTCCCACCAAGTGCTTGTATATGTTTTAAGCATGTCTTCATATGATTTTAGATGGTATGGCCCACTTGAGTTCCGTATTTGGCTAATTTTTGGGATATCTCATAATTTAAAGGGGACCCATCAAATTAATGGTGTTGATGTTCAACACACATCATAGTGGGGCTCATACAACTCGACTTCATGGGAAGTTCCATGAGCTTGACTGCATAGAACCTTTTCCATATATAAATAAATAAATATATGTGTGTGTGTAATACAGCATGAAACAGTCAAAGTTGCTTAAGACGTTAGGCAAAACCCAACCCAACCTTTGTTACTTGAGGAGTGGGCCAAGGAATTTCGGCCGAAAGCTCAAACTAACCTCAATTTGAGTTGGGGTAATCAAATTCGGATTGATTCAACCAAACCTATGCCAGATTTGGGTTTACCACCATAGCTCAATTATAAGCTACGTTAGTTTTAATACTGAGATCATAGGATCGAGTGTGTGTGGTTTGAGTGTACAGGTTAATAAAAGAAAAATCACCTTTGTTTGAGTCGATTAGCTGTTATTTGACTAACACCTTAGTAGGTGTTATCCTATTTGTATGGGGTTTACCTTGATGTATTTGTTGTATATTCACATTGTCCATCTATTTTTCTATCTCATTTTAAGACATCATCTCAAACCTTAAAAAGATCCAAATCTGAAGTAGGCCGTAACACTAGAAACAATAACGAATGACCGTTAAAAACTTTCATGGGCCACGTCAATTTTGGAAAGATGATATTTGTAGTTTCCCTTCGTCCAGATCTTCTTGGCATTATCAAGAGGTAGGATTACCTCTTGCAAACAAACATCATGAAAAACTTAAATGGGCCGTTGGAAAATTTAAATGGTGGGGCACTCAATCATCACTATTTCCAATGGTATGGTCCACATGAAATTTGGATCTATGTAATTTTTGGGACCTGTCATAAAATAGGCTGGAGAAACAGTTAAATGGATGGTGTGGATATACAACACATCATCAAGGTGGGCCCCATGGTAAGGGTAACACCCACTAAGGTGTTACTAATCGGCTCCCCTTGAGGTGGGCTGAAGATTTTCATTCCAAAGCTTAACCTAACCTCAAACCAACCTACAATTCCAAAGAAAAAACCTCAAACTGCACCCATAGCTGCAAACAAATGGTTAAAGGGTCAATGGTCAATGTGACCATGCAAAAGGTCCTTTAATTAGACGGTGTAGGAGTGTCTAAAATCGTGGACCATCGACAATAGGATCACCAGGGAGTAGTTCGGATTATGGTGGTTAGATCCCATGTAGAATGGTGGGGCACAAGGATTTCAAATTTGGGTGGTCTGCCAATCTCTGTGGATTAAAAAAACCAGGCGTTGAAAAGTCCTCGTATTCTCTTCCGAAAATGGCACCACGACAGCATTTCAACAACATGACCCGTGACCCAGTGTCGTTTGTTTGATAGAAGCACTGAAGTGAAGTGATTCGCAGGAAGAGTTGAATAAGCGAGTTGCCGCACATGTGCCTAACTATCACACATGTACTAGATCTGAGCCATTCATCATCAGGTAGGATGCATAGTAACGTTCCCTTGCTAGAAAAAAAAGGGACAGTATATTCACTAGGTGGGCTACACATGTACAAGAAAAATCAATGGCTAGAATAAAAAAGATAATCATTCGTTCAGTATTCAACAAAACTTGTGGCCCACCTTGATGGGAGGGTCCATGGTGCCACCAGATGAATGCCCAGATACAAGGGTCAGATGTCAAACTATGATGAGATTGACCTCTTCAATCTCTCCACATGCGATTCACTTCAGCCTTTCGCTGGTTGAGATAACACGCAAGTCTTTTGAACCTTCCATACCTCATTCATTTTGGAGGTGGGCCATCAAACCTTAGCGGTTGCCACTTAAAAATTGAGTTCATCTCATTATAAGTCAACATCAATTAGGTAATTAAGTATTAGAAATTATAGTTTTTATATAATGGTTGGTTATATTTTAGGTGCTGTTTGGTAAACACTTGAAATTGACTTCATCTCATTTTGGTGTTACGTACTAGAGATCTTGATTTCTATTTTATAATGACTTCATTGGATATCTTGATTTCTATTTTATAATCGCTTCATTTCACATGATTAGTTAACAATAATTATAAATTAGGTATTAGGATTTCTAATACACGGTCATGATCCCCTGCCCGTAGGTGTAGCAATGGATTGAAATCTAGGCCAACGTCCAGGTTTGGCTAGAGTAGAGCTAATGATGAATAACCTGACCTAGTAGACCCAACTTGTTTCTCCCAAGTGTATGCCAGATATTATGAGGATCCTTGACATTCTGGTAGGGTGATGGATTATACACGGTCATTTTTAAATTATTTAAGTTGTGGACTACAATTTAGATGGTGAATAATATATTTATTTAAGTACATGCATATAGTGAATGATTGGGTGGGGGTATATGATAGTTAATGAATTATCTTATTTTATCAAGGCCGTGCTATTTTTTTTTTTTTTTTTTTTTAAAATTTAAAAGAATTTATTGAAACTCGTGGAAGCACACAAAGTGGAATCAAACAAAGTAATCACAATCACATAAGCAAATTCAACATAAAGCAGTCCAAATTTATATACAAAAACTCTTATATAAAAAAAAAAACCACGGCACAAAACAATAATACATAATGAATAAGAAAGTTACAAGAGATGAAGCCATATAGATTCAAAGCTCCAAAATTAAAAGCCCTAGCTCTTTTTTTTTTTTTTTTTTTTTCTAAAATCCTTAAACACGTCTAACCTCAACTCTAATCTCGATTACACACACACACACACACATAAACTAGAAATAGAAACAAAACTCGTAAAATCACTCAAAACTATGCAATTTGTCGACTTGTCGAATCGACTGATTGAGATGCATTGATTGGTTGGGTTAACCTGTCGAATCGATTGGTCGGGTTGACCTGTCGACTAGAGTTTTCGACATGTTGAAAACTCCAAAAAAATTTCAAAGAGTTTTGCTAAAAAAAAAATAATCTAATATATTTTATATCCTTCGACCTGTCGACTGGTTGATGGCTTCCATTTTAGTATAAATTTGAGGCATCTGATTTTTAACAATCTCCACCATGACTCTAATTTTCATTCTGCAATACGACATATTTGATCGTTCATCTCTACTTTGTTTCTATCATAGCTCCACAATCATCGCTTCTTATGCGTACTCTGTATTTAATCTATTTTTGTCAAACCTAGCGAAGTCGCGCGAAACTTGAACTTCTTCATAGGAACCACCTTGATAAGCGTATATGCCGGATTCACGCTTGTTTGTGTCTTTTTGAGAGTTACGCTCCCTTCCTTTAATGCTTATTAGATAAAATAATGATGCACATCAATATGTTTAGTTGTAGAATGGTAAACCGAGTTCTTCACTGATTTGATTATGTTTCGCTGTCATAATTAACTGACACGGCCTCCTATTGAAATCTCAACTGATTTATCATTCTCCTTAAATAAACTGCTTCATTGAATACTTCTGTCACTACCATATACTTAGATTCGGTTGTGAAAAAAATTACCACTAAAACTTTTATAGAGCACCGACCACCAGCCATTGGGCTTGTAGCAAGGGGAGTAGCCAATCTCCATTTCTCATTTTTAGGTGAAGGCCAAAACAACCTTTGGTCTATGGACTACTGAAAGGGCCTAGCTATATGCCCTAGAGGGGAGGTGAATAGGGTAATGCTAAATAAAACTTAAAACAGCGGAATAATAAAAGAAATAAAACATAATGCTGAATTAAAAGTAATCTCAATAACCTAGAATTAAGAGAATGATACTATATCAGTTCTAAGGACAACCTTACACCAAAAACCAAAGGTTTAAGGTAGAACAACCTTATTTCTAGAACGTCCTTTGTATCACAAACCAATAACAAATAAAAAGTAAGGAAATCAAATAACTTGAAGAAATAAATCCTAAGTTATTACAACATTCCCACACTTGCTTGAAATAAAGATTACAACATTCATCCACAAATGCAATCCACAAAACTGAATGAATAAAGAAATGAAAGAATAAAGCACATCCATAACACAACGATATATAGTGGTTCGCCTATGTGTACACCAACTGTTATCCAACAACCACACAGAATGCTACTCCACTCCTAATATCCTTACACAGGGGATATTAGCATGCACTATTAAAATAGGTTTCACAGGTTTACCTAAAACCTTCACAATTGTGTCTTTTTATCTGGGGCTTACACAATCCAAAAATCCACACAATCTGAGTTTTCTGACTCTCCTCAGATAACCAAAATAATGAGATTTTTCTGACAAATCTCAAACAAAACCAAAGAATGTAAATTACACAAATGTAAAATACCTGAATCTCCTTTTGACGTAGCCCGGTAGAACCAATCGGAGTAGAAGTTCGATTCAATGTTCAAAGTCTAATACTCACTTTATGAATAGTTCTAAGTCTAATTGATTTTAAATCAAAAGGGCTAGTTCTATTTAATTTTAAATTCAAGAAGAAGGAATATCAGAAATTTCCCTTTCAAATAAGATTGGAATGTAGATCAAAATCAAATAATAAATAAGCTAGCAAAAGGAATATTAAATGAGCACAAAGTAGCTTAAAAACAAACACGAACTTTTCTCAGAGTATAGCGTAAAGATTGCTTGAATTGAGTTGAATTGAATTAAAAAACTCTAAAGTTCGTGCTCTATTTATATCCTGAAAAATTCCATCTACAACTGGTCTTAGGATCCTAAGACTGGTCGTAGCTTCAAAGATTTTCAAAGATTTCTGCGGGATAAGGATTACCTGTTCCACGACTGGTCCTGGGTAGCCTACGACCGGTCGTGGGCCACCTACGACCAGTCGTGGGCCACCTACGACCGGTTGTAGGACCCCCAGTTTAGTTGCTAGAGTTTGAGTTGTAGAGCTAAGACTGGTTGAAGGACAAGTCGTACATCTCACAGGACTGGTCGTAGGACAACCAAAAAAATCTGAAAATCTTTAACAACTTAGGATTGGTCCTGAAAAACTTAAGACTGATCGTAGCAGAGCTAAGACTGGTCTTGAAGTCCCTAGAACTGGTCTTAGAACAGCTTGAACAAGCATATTAAAATATACGAATTATGTATCCAGAATGACCTACAGTAAAGCCCATCCTAAGGTCAATCTAAGGTCAAACAAACCTTAAGAGTGAGATGGACATTGAAAGTCTGTACACTCAGATGACCCTTAAGAGAAGGTTGAGAATTTACGAATCTTGTTGTAGGCCTTCTCGAGCTTAATCCTTTCTTGAGTTGACAAAGTCTTCTTCTATACTTGTACTTGTTTGAATCTTGAACATGCATACTTGGAGACTTCTATTTATGAATTCTTCATCCGTGACTTGAAACTTTCTTCATTTAAGTTCTTGTCTTGAAATACGATGTCTTGAAGCAATGAATAGTCATGAAACACAAGATATACAAGACATAGATATAGGCTTTGGCACCACAAAATTTGACAACCAAAGGGATATGAAATCATAGCACTTACAATCTCTCCCTTTGTCAAATTTGTGACAAAACACATATCATACAAATAAGAGCAACATCATACAAATTACTCTACTCCCCCTGAGAGATACGAGTATTGCTCATATAAATAATAAACAACATGTAAACATCAAGACTCCATATTTTAAATCCACATATCTTTCTCAATCAATCAATCCAAACAAATTACTCCCCCTTTCCATACTACTCCCCTTTACCATACTACTCTCCATTTTTGTCACAAAATGACAAGAGAAAGGTACAATCGAAAAGAGAACAACAACATAAAGAGTAATAATAAGCAGATAATGAGAAAGAAATATGGAAAGACATAACATATTTCAAAATATAAACTAGAATCATCAAGCTATAACCAAGTTAGTACAATATTCAAAATAAAAGATAAGATAATGTTATACAATCCAAAAGATAATTCGCCTAATCAGATTCAGAGGAGGGAGCAGGGATAGTAGGATCAATCTGGTGTAAGCCCCTATTGATGTGACAAAGATATTTTTGCATATATTTAAACTACATATCGTGGGCTATACTCATGTTATCCACCTTCTCCTCCAATGCACGAAGATGTGCATCATAACTAGATGGATCGTAATCAGGATCATTTGGCGAATCAGTTTCTATCTCATCAAATAACTCATCCATATTAACATCCTGTTGAGGAAGATCGCCAGCTTTCCCTTCATTTCCGGCATCACCACCATCACCACCAACACCACCTTCATCTACTTGGCCAGGAAGTAAATCTAACTTCATCTTATTAAGATTGGAATTGTTGAAAATAAGATGATGAATTAGTTCCTCATTAATAGGTTTATCGACAAGCATGTGAGTGGCTAATACAGTCATAAGATAACCAAACGGAATATCACTATGACCCGGATGGAGACGAAACTGGATGATAAAATGACAGATCAATGAAGGAAGGTAGACCATAGTACCAGAAGCAATAGAATGTAATACACGAACCATGAAAGAAGTTAACTCGATTTTATTACCGGACCGAGAATACAGATTTGAAATGAAAAATGATGTAATACTCTGTATCTAGGTAACAGATACTTTGAAGGGAGCGCATTCCCTTTGTGTGTCCATTGCGCATCAATTTTGCATAAGTCTCTTGTTAACTGTTGAGGGTCAAATATTGCATATTAGACCCCAGATATTGTCTGGATTTACGAATATAATGTTGTCTAATGGCTCGTTTTCTCATTCTTGTGTTGCAAGGTGATTTTATGAGCATGGATGGAAAAAGGATGTTAAAAGTTGAGATTTAACGATCTGATGACACCAAAGGCAAGGGACGGACTTCAGAGGACCAAGATTGACGGATATACATGGTCAGAAATTCGAGAAAACTAAGAAACTGAAGCTCAAGTGGTTTAAAACGCATCCAGAATGCAAGATCACATGGTTCCCGACATCTGATCGGTTCGAAACTTCATACATGGCCTGATGACCATAAATTAACCGTACACGTCAAATTTCAGTCGTTCGATCCCTGTGGAAGTGTCCCAATGGCTAGATCAGCCCACAAATCGTCCATTTGGGGCACGCTTGAGATCTGAATATGCGTCAATTTTGGTATCAACGCCTTTAAATGATTGAAACATCAGGTGGACGGAACAGATTTCACATAAGCATCACAACGGACTCTGCACTTGAGGTGCGTGTACACCATGCACCCGCACGCTGGATGTGCATTGTACCAGTTAAATCGGTCAGCGTTGTGCTGACCGATTCTTCTTCAAAAAAATAAAAAAAAAAAAATTTCTCACAGAGGACGCGGTGCGTCCGTCGATTTTTGTGTAGTGGGACCCACACATCATCTTTTCAGATGATCTGAACTGTCCATACTCTCGATAGGGGGAAAAGCTCTCACCTAGCTGTCCTTTTGATCCCATGCATAGGTACGGACGTAGATGGATGGAAAGTGCAGGATGGACGGCTAAGTTACAGATTCTGTGGGCCACACCGAAAATGCTCCAAAAACACCTCTTTCCGGACAATTTTTCGTCCTGAAGCCAATGGACGGTGTGGATTTTTCAAATTAAAGCTAAGTGGACCCCACCGATCATCACAGCGGAAGAAGCTTCCATTTTCGAGTCCGCGTAATGAACGGCCGCTGGTCGTTTTGCGGAAGCTAGTGGGCCCTACACGTGCCCTGTAAGCTCAATCTGAGCCGTCCACCGTGTAGACAGTCGCGAGCACTACAAAACCATGTTGTCACTTTTCACCCATGCGTGCACACGTGTGAGATACAGAGGCCACAAAAGGGCTGCCCTGCAACGTTCAAAACTGATTCTTTTGTGATTTCTTCTCTGGGCCACGTCAATGGACGTTCAAAACCACCCATTCTTAACTGAAATTTTGTTCTGAAGACAATGGACGGGGTGGATTTTTTAGAAAATGCTTCTATGCGGCCCACCGATCACAACAGCGAAATGGTGCGAAAGGTTTCGCACATCCGCGAAAATCAACTTTTCTAGGCAGTTTTGGCCCACTATCTTTGATCATATGGCAGATCTGAACCGTCTATCATGTAGAGAACCCAAGAAAGTACTAAGGGATGGTGTTTCTTTAGAATTTGAGCGAGGAAAGTGGCGTATTTCGAGGCACCAAACTTGGATGCGAAAATTACACTCCGTGTCCTGCTATAACTCTGTCACTGACTCCAGTCTTTCAGCAGCTATAAAAGGAGGTTTTGGATGTGGGGAGCATTCATTCAGGTCTAGGAAGGAAGAAAAAGAGAGACGTGGAGGCTCGGGCAGGGATTTGAAGCAGACGTGAGGGAGAGTATTTTCTTTTCTTTTCTTTTATTATGAGATTTAACCCGTTCATGGCGGGCTGAACCTCTTAGCTAGGGCTAAGAGGTGAAGCTTGTAGTGAGATGGGAGATTTTATTTTATTTTAATTTTAATTCATGAATCGACGTTGATTTTAGTTGATTATTATGGAAATATTTTTAGTTCTTAATGGTATGTTGTGACTGAAATTACAATGGGTCTGCGATGCTTTGAATATTTCTATTTCCTTTTCATGTTTATGACGTCAGGACGTCCTGTTGTTCACCATAGTCTCCTGGGCATGGTTGGATGACGGTACCCTTCCTAACTTTCATACATGTGATTGGATGGTAATTAGTTTGATTCTGTTGTTTGCCATAGTCTTTGGGCATGGTTTGGTGATGGAATTCATTCTAATTCATCTTCCTTTCATCTCTTTGAAAACTAGATCAATGGAAGTTCAGTAAATTCCATGATTCATGAAACAGGCATAAGATCTCCCTGATCTCTACAAGTGGATCCTCTGAATCCCTAGTTTCCTTACCTCTGATTTCTCCTATAAGTTTTAGATTAATAGTTTACAATTATTCCTCAATTTATAATTCAATTCAGATTTCATCTCATTCTAGTTCTATTTCCAGTTAATTTTAGATTACGTACAAGTTTCAGTCCCTTGGGATTCGACCTCGGTCTTACCGAGTTATTACTACATCACAACCCTGCACTTGCGGAGTGAACAGGTTTTTGGCGCCGTTGTCGGGGACTGTCGGCTACGTTTTTCTGAAATTAATTAGTTTTAGGATTATTTTAAGATTAGGTTTAGATTTTCTCAATTTTTAGAAACTAACTTGTCTTCCCTGTTTTGTAGGCTTCTAAGATAGTTTCAAAATTGATAAATTCTTTCTTAAATTCTTCCTCTCTATTCTAAATTAGGATTTATTTCTTCTTTTTAGTAGTTGCTAATTCTAATTCTTTTTAAAAATCCTAACTTTGGTTCTTATTCTATTTTTAGAATTTCTCTATTTTATAGACTTTTTGTTTAAAAACTAACTTGTTTTGTTTATTCTGCAGGTTCTTAACCTAGGACTCCAAATTTGGTAATTTCTTTCCATCTTTTCCTTTTATTTTCTAGATTTCTACTTCTTCCTTTCTCTTAGGTTTAAGTTAGAATTTGAGGGCTGAGTGTGTTTTATACCCCAGTGGGCACGCGACAACACTCGACGTCTCGTGACTGAAGGAGGATTAGTTGAGGGGTTGACTGTCCATCGCAGGACTAGACACCACTTGAATTCTCCTGAGTTAGAGGACGTTATGGCTGAAAATCAACCTCAAGCACTACCCCAACCTAGGGTTGAGGAAGTACATGATGAGAATGAGGTGCACCACGCACCCCCGCCTCGTACTTTATGAGATTATTTACAACCGGCGGGGGTGAGTACGCCCTCATGCATGATTTTTCCTGCGAATACAGGACATATGGACATCAAGTCAGGGGTTATCCAACTCCTTCCTAAGTTCCATGGACTTGAGTCTGAAGAACCATACTTGCATCTGAAAGAGTTCGATGAAATCATAGGCACCTTATACTTTCCTAATGTATTTGAGGATACTATTAGGCTGAAACTCTTTCCATTTTCCTTGAAAGAAAAAGCCAAGACGTGGTTACATTCACTGCGTCCTAGGTTCATTGGCACATGGAATGATTTGTAGAGGGAATTTATAAAGAAAATTTTCCCACATCATAAGACAATTACCCTCAGGAGAGCAATCATGAACTTTGCCCAAAAGGAAGATGAAACATTCTTCCAATGTTGGGAAAGGTTCAAGGATTTGGTTAATGCATGCCCACAACATGGCTTTGAAATATGGCGCATTACGAATTTTTTCTATGATGGGCTAACATCTTCCATGGGCCAAATGGTCGAGACAATGTGTAACGGAGATTTCATCAATAAAAATGTCGACGAGGTATGGGATTACCTCGATAGTCTCGCTGAAAAAATACAATCATGGGACTATTATCCAAGGACGAACACTACGTCTAGGCCGACTCATTCAAGGGAAAAAGGAGGAATATATCTCCTGAAAGAGGATGATGATCTTAACGCTAAGGTGGCTAATCTCACCAGAAAATTTGAGGCCATGGAAGGAAAGAAAAAAAAGGTTAATGAAAGTGTTTGCGGCATCTGTGATTGCAACATTCATACTACTGAAAATTGTCCTTCAATACCTGCCTTTCGAGAAGTATTGAATGAACAATCTAATGCTGTAAATAACTATCAAAGACCTTTCAATGGACCACCCTCTAATACGTACAATCCTGGCTGGAAAAATCATCCGAATTTTAGTTGGAGGAACGGACAAACTGCTATCCCTCAAGGTTTCTTTAATCAAAATCCAAATCAGGGGAAACCTCAAGAAGAATCGGTTCAAATTTCCATACAAGATTTGGCTCGAACAATGTAAGGAATTTCAGATTTTATGCAAAAAATAGATTCACGTATGATGGCTATGGAAAAAGGGATGCTCCCTGCACAATCACTCCCTAATCCAAAACCGTAACACGAGATAGGTGATCCCAGCTCTTCAAATCAAATGGGGCACGCTAAATCCATCACCACTCTTAGGAGTGGGAAGGTTATTGATAAAATCCTTCTGGTTAGGCCCGAAAAGCCTCAAGAACCAGAAGAGGACAACAATGATGGATCTATTGGCGCCCCATAAAAATTTGAACCGGAACCTCTAGAAAAGTCAGTTGCTCCATTTTCATAACGGTTGGTTGAACCAAAACGTCTATCTAACTCTCAGGATATCCTAGAGGTGTTGAAACAAGTGAAAGTCAACATTCCTCTACTTGACGTTGTAAAACAGATTCCTTTATATGCTAAATTTCTAAAAGACTTTTGCATTACCAAACGACGGAAAAGTGTTCAAAAGAAGATCTCCTTGACTGAGAAAGTGAGTGCCATCCTGAAACAAGATGTGCCGCAAAAATTCAAAGATCCCGGTTGCCCAACCATATCATGTGTAATCGGGAACTATCGAATTGACCACGCACTTCTTGACTTAGGAGCAAGCGTCAATCTGATTCCCTACTCGGTATACCAACAGTTAGGTTTGGGTGAATTAAAACCCACTCGAACCACACTACAACTTGCTGATCGTTCTGTTCGTATACCAAGAGGGATCATCGAGGATGTGTTGGTCCAGGTGGATAGATTCTACTACCCTGTTGATTTTATCATCTTGGACACCGAACCCATCAATGACATGAGCACTCAGATTCCCGTCATTCTTGGTCGCCCATTCCTGTCCACTTCAAATGCAATTATCAACTGCAGGAATGGTGTCATGACTATGTCTTTTGAAAATTTGACATTGGAATCAAATATCTTTTTCAATAACGGCAGCAACTCAGAGGATGATAACGATTTCCACGATGTTAACATGATTGATTCTTTTGTAGAAGATAGAACACCTCTCACCTTATCCTCTGATCCTCTAGAGACGTGCCTGGCCCACTCCCATGATCTTGATGATGATATAATTAGGGAGACGTGTGCCATGCTGGATACTGCACCGGTACTTAAAGTTAACCGGTGAAGGCCACAAATTGAAGAATTACCCCAAACTGATGTAGTGCCTCTACCGTCTAACCTCAAGCCACCGAAGCTTGACCTAAAACCTTTGCCCTTTGATTTAAAATATGTCTATTTAGGTCAAGATGAGACATACCTGGTGGTGATCTCTGCCCACCTGGAGAAAGAACAGGAGAGTATGCTGATATCTACTCTCATTGAGCATAAGGGAGCTCTTGGATGGACGATAGCGGACCTCAAGAGAATTAACCCATCGATTTGTACTCACCGTATATATCTTAAGGACAATGCAAAGGCTGTTCGGCAATCACAACGTAGATTAAATCCAAACATGAAGGAAGTGGTTAAGGCCGAGGTTCTCAAACTATTGGATGTGGGGATCATATACCCCATATCCGATAGTCAATGGGTGAGTCCAAGTCAGGTGGTTCCTAAGAAGTCTGGGATCACCATCGTAGCCAATGCCAATAATGAACTCGTGCCGACCAGAGTTACTACTGGTTGGAGAATGTGCATTGACTACAGGAAGCTGAATACTGTCACTAGGAAGGACCACTTTCCTTTGCCCTTTATAGATCAGATCTTGGAAAGGTTAGCTGGTCATCCCTATTACTGTTTCCTTGACGGGTATTCAGGTTATAATTAGATTGAAATCGCCCCTGAGGATCAGGAAAAGATCACATTTACATGTCCCTATGGCACCTTTGCTTACAGAAGGATGCCATTCGGGTTATGTAATGCCCCTGCCACCTTTCAGCGATGCATGACGAGTATCTTTTCTGACATGGTGGGGAAATATCTAGAGGTCTTCATGGACGATTTCTCTATTTTTGGGTCATTTTTCAGCGAATGCTTAGCAAGTCTTAAATGTGTGCTGAAAAGATGTGAAGAAAAAAATTTGGTACTTAACTGGGAGAAGTGCCATTTTATGGTTCAAAAGGGAATTGTCCTTGGGCATATCATCTCGTCCAAAGGAATCGAGGTAGATAAGGTAAAAATTGATCTTATCTCTAACCTACCTCCACCCAAGAATATCAGAGACGTGCGATCCTTCTTAGGACACGCAGGCTTTTACAGACGATTCATAAAGGACTTTAGTCTCCTCTCTCGTCCTTTATGTAATCTTCTTCAAAAGGATACACCATACGAGTGGACTGAGCAGTGCCAAGAAGCGTTCACTAAGCTTAAGGGCATGTTAACCACTGCACCTATCATGCAGCCACCCGACTGGAGTCTTCCTTTTAAACTTATGTGCGACGCCTCTGATTATGCTCTTGGAGCGGTTCTAGGCCAGAAAAAAGATAAGCGGCCTTACGTTATTCACTACGCAAGTAGGACTCTAAATCCTATCCAAGTGAACTACTCGACTACGGAAAAGGAACTCTTAGCCGTAGTGTTCGCTTTGGACAAATTTCGGTCATACTTGATCAGATCCAAGATCATTATTTATACAGATCATGCGGCACTTAAGTATCTTCTTTCCAAGAATGATTCTAAGCCCCGCCTAATACGATGGATCCTTCTACTCCAAGAATTTGATTTAGAAATTAAAGACAAAAAGGGAGTAGAGAACGTAGTAGCTGATCACCTTTCTCGCCTTAATACCTCTGATTCCCTTGAGGCGACCCATATCAATGACATGTTCCCTGATGAACAACTATTTAGAGTCTCCCATTCACCTTGGTTCGCTGATATTACTAATTATCTTGCTACAAGTACCATACCGACACACTGGACGTCACAAGATAAGAAGAAATTCTTTACCAAGGTGCGTAACTTTTTCTAGGACGATCCATATTTGTTTAAATATTGCCCAGATCAAATCTTAAGGAGATGCGTACCAGACGATGAGCATCAGAGTGTCATCTCCTTTTGTCACTCACAGGCATGTGGTGGTCACTTTTCTGCTAAAAAGACCACGGCCAAGATTTTACAGTGTGGCTTCTACTGGCCCACTATGTTCAGGGACACTCATGAGTTTTGCAAGGCTTGTGAGCGTTATCAGAAATTGGGAGCATTGTCCTGTCGAAATATGATGCCCTTGAATCCCATCCTTATTATAGAAGCATTTGATTGTTGGGGCATTGATTTCATGGGACCATTCCCCTAATCATTTGGAAATCTGTATATTTTGCTCGCCGTAGACTATGTCACTAAATGGGTTGAAGCAATTCCGTGCCACAAAAATGACCATCGCACGGTCATTAATTTTTTGAAAAAAAATATCCTGTCGCGGTTCGGAACGCCTCGAGCCATCATTAGTGACGGGGGCTCACACTTCTGCAATAGACCATTTGAGAGCTTAATGAAGAAATACGGTATCTCTCATAAGGTGAGCACCCCATACCATCCACAGACAAGTGGATAAGCTGAAATTTCCAATAGGGAGATCAAACATATCCTAGAGAAAACGGTTAACCCTGATCGTAAGGACTGGTCAATCCGATTGACCGATGCCTTATGGGCGTACCGTACTGCTTTCAAAACTCCTATTGGAACATCTCCCTTTAGACTTGTCTATGGGAAAGCCTGTCACTTGCCTGTGGGATTGGAACATAAAGCATACTGGGCGATCAAAAATCTGAATTTCAATCTCGACAACGCTGGCTCGCTATGCAAACTTCAGTTGAATGAACTTGAAGAAATCCAGAACGATGCATATGAGAACTCGAGAATTTACAAGGACAGGATGAAGGCGTTTCATGATCAACATATTCTACGAAAATCATTCACGCCTGGTCAGAAAGTCCTCTTGTATGACTCTCGACTACATTTCTTTCCGGGTAAGCTTCGATCTCGTTGGACCGGCCCTTACATTGTTGTTACTGCTTATCCTCATGGGGCCGTCGAGATAAGAGATCCCGACAATGACAAGGAGTTTAAAGTAAATAGACATAGATTAAAGCCATTTGTCGAGACATTTGATTCAGAGGACATGTCCATGCCTCTGATTGCTCCTGTTTACCAAGACTGATCTCCTAGTTTGATGGAGGTATAGG
Source organism: Magnolia kwangsiensis (assembly GCA_037074715.1). NCBI lineage: Eukaryota > Viridiplantae > Streptophyta > Magnoliopsida > Magnoliales > Magnoliaceae > Magnolia > Magnolia kwangsiensis. The sequence goes on along the minus strand of CM073571.1, from coordinate 58,410,211 downwards.
TAGGTTTATCGCTTTCATAGGACTAGGATTGTTGCTTTATTTGTCTGGCTGAAGACGGTAAATTTAGCGCTCCTGGGAGGCAACCCAGCTTTTTTATTCCTTTTCATTCTTTAGTAGATGATTCAATGTTTAGGGGTAACATTACTGCAAACCCTCACGAGACTACAACTCGTCCACTAGGGGTAACCTAAGGGTTTAAAGGCTTGTTGCATACGCTAAATGCAATCGAGAGCACCTGCAAAAGTGGTATAGGTAGGATTTTATTTTCGTTATTTTTATTCTGCTTTCTCTCTCATGCTGACAAGCTTCCATGCCGTGATCTATTGGAAACTCTCTTAATTCGTTATTCAGGTACTATCTTCCCATCACTTCTCATTTACTTTCGTTGTCCCATGTGCATTGCATGTTTATATCTTTTACATTGAGGACAATGTAGATTTTAGGTTGGGGGTGGGAGATTAGGCTTCCTAATCCGTATTTTCTTGGTCTTGAGCAACAATTGTGCCAATTGTGAAAAAAAAAAAAAATTTCAAAATTTTTTATGAATTCGAAGTGATTTTGACGAATATCCTTGATTTAGAATTGTGAGATATATGATGTTGGTAATTTATGACTCTTGGATTTAGCTACTTGATAGATTCCACAGTTGAGTTTGAATTATCAATTCATGATTAGAGATTTTAAACATTGATTGAGTCATGGTTTCACATGTCACATCTCGCTTTCACATTAAGGTTTCAGTTTGATATTGAATGGTTAATTTGGTAATCACTAAGCATGAAAGGAACCAGCCTGAAATATCTTGCCATCAGGGTATAAAAATTGAATAGATTGGGCAATTAATCTTCACCATAGGTTTGCTCCTTACAGGTGAAGGTTTGTTTTTCCAAGGTTAAACATTCAAAAATTATTAGGTAATTGGTCTTTGCCATAGGTTTGCTCCCTATTGGTAAGGATTTGATTCCTCTTTTTGGCATGACTATTAATGGAAAAATAAAAAGTTGAAAAGATCAAAAGATGAAATTTATGAGGCAAGTTTGGTTATCATGAATTCTCTTGCTGGTTACCAATGAGATCATGAAATAACAAATTCAATCTTAATGTGATTAGCTGAGATTACACTATACATCCATGGATCTCAATGTTTAAAATTTTTCTAATTGATGGATTAATGCTTTACACTTGATTATGAAGTCTACCGTGCGCTTGAGCTCAGGAGAAAACAATTTCTAACATTCATGGATATTAAATTTCTCGTATTTTGTTCAAAATCTCACTCGATTTCATAGAAAGTTCTCCTATAATTCTCAACTTATTTCTCGCATACTTTGCTCGGGACTAGCAAAATGCTGGTTGGGAGTTGTGTTGAGGGTCAAATATTGCATATTAGACCCCAGATATTGTCTGGATTTATGAATATAATATTGTCTAATGGCTCGTTTTCTCATTCTTGTGTTGCAAGGTGATTTTATGAGCATGGATGGAAAAAGGATGTTAAAAGTTGAGATTTAACGATCTGATGATACCAAAGGCAAGGGACGGACTTCAGAGGACCAAGATTGACAGATATACACGGTCAGAAATCCGAGAAAACTAAGAAACTGAAGCTCAAGTGGCTTGAAACGCATCCAGAATGCAAGATCACATGGTTCCCGACATCTAATCAGTTCGAAACTTCATACATGGCCTGATGACCATAAATTAACCGTACACGTCAAATTTCAGTCGTTTGATCCCTGTGGAAGTGTCCCAATGGCTAGATCAGCCCACAAATCGTCCATCTGGGGCCCGCTTGAGATCTGGATATGCGTCAATTTTAGTATCAACGCCTTTAAATGATTGAAACATCAGGTGGACGGAACAGATTTCACATAAGCATCACAACAGACTCTGCACTTGAGGTGCGTGTACACCATGCACCCGCACGCTGGATGTGCATTGTACCAGCTAAATCGGTCAGCGTTGTGCTGACCGATTCTTCTTCTTCAAAAAAAAAAAAAAAAAAAATTTCTCACAGAGGACGCGGTGCGTCCGTCGATTTTTGTGTAGTGGAACCCACACATCATCTTTTCAGATGATCTGAACCGTCCATACTCTCGATAGGGGGAAAAATCCTCACCTAGCTGTCCTTTTGATCCCATGCACAGGTACGGACGTAGATGGATGGAAAGCGCAGGATGGACGGCTGGGTTACAGATTCTGTGGGCCACACCGAAAATGTTCCAAAAACACCTCTTCCCGGACGGTTTTTCGTCCTGAAGCCAATGGACGGTGTGGATTTTTTAAATTAAAGCTAAGTGGACCCCACCGATCATCACAGCGGAAGAAGCTTCCGTTTTCGCGTCCGCGTAATGAATGGCAGCTGGCCGTTTTGCGGAAGCTAGTGGGCCCTACACATGCCCTGTAAGCTCAATCTGAACCGTCCACCGTGTAGACAGCCGCGAGCACTACAAAATCATGTTGTCACTTTTCACCCATGCGTGCACACGTGTGAGATACAGAGGCCACAAAAGGGCTGCCCTGCAACGTTTAAAACTGATTCTTTTGTGATTTCTTCTCTGGGCCACGTCAATGGACGTTCAAAACCACCCATTCTTGACTGAAATTTCGTTCTGAAGCCAATGGATGGGGTGGATTTTTCAGAAAATACTTCTGTGGGTCCCACCGATCACAACAGCGAAATGGTGCGGAAGGTTTCACACATCCGTGAAAACTGACTTTTTCAGGCGGTTTTGGCCCACCATCTTTGATCATATGACAGATCTGAACCGTCTATCATGTAGAGAACCCAAGAAAGTACTTAGGGACGGTGTTTCTTTAGAATTTGAGCGAGGAAAGTGGCGTGTTTTGAGGCACCGAACTTGGCTGTAAAAATTACACTCCGTGTCTTGCTACAACTCTGTCACTGACTCTAGCCTTCCAGCAGCTATAAAAGGAGGTTTTGGACGTGGGGAGCATTCATTCAGGTCTAGGAAGGAAGAAAAAGACAGACGTGGAGGCTCGGGCAGGGACTTGAAGCAGACGTGAGAGAGAGGGTATTTTCTTTTCTTTTCTTTTATTATGAGATTTAACCCGTTCATGGCGGGCTGAACCTCTTGGCTAGGGCTAAGAGGTGAAGCTTGTAGTGAGATGGGAGATTTTATTTTATTTTAATTTTAATTCATGAATCGACGTTGATTTTAGTTGATTATTATGGGAATATTTTTAGTTCTTAATGGTCTGTTGTGACTGAAATTACAATGGGTCTGCGATGCTTTGAATATTTCTATTTTCTTTTCATGTTTATGACGTCAGGACGTCCTGTTGTTCACCATAGTCTCCTGGGCATGGTTGGATGACGGTACCCTTCCTAACTTTCATACATGTGATTGGGTGGTAATTAGTTTGATTCTGTTGTTTGCCATAGTCTTTGGGCATGGTTTGGTGATGGAATCCATTCTACTTCATCTTCCTTTCATCTCTTTGAAAACTAGATCAATGGCAGTTCAGTAAATTCCATGATTCATGAAACACGCATAAGATCTCCCTGATCTCTACAAGTGGATCCTCTGAATCCCTAGTTTCCTTACCTCTGATTTCTCCTATAAGTTTTAGATTAATAGTTTACAATTATTCCTCAATTTATAATTTAATTCAGATTTCATCTCATTCTAGTTCTATTTCCAGTTAATTTTAGATTATGTACAAGTTTCAGTCCCTTGGGATTCGACCTCGGTCTTACCGAGTTATTACTACATCACAACCCTGCACTTGGGGAGTGAACATTAACATGCATTTTTCCGATTCAGATGTTTTGTCGTATAGAGTATGAATCGGTATACCTTCATCATTAACGAGTATATCCATAATACCTGATATTAAATGACGGTCTACTTCAAATTTCCCTTCTCCAGTATCAATTGAAAAAGTTAAGTTGTCAAAGGAGAATTCTGAGATACATGCAACCATTGATTGTGTAATTGACTGGTATGCAGGCCCACCCCAAAGAAAAATGTTAGCCCAGCCAACAGATTCAAGGAGAGGGAAAATACCAAATGGAGCAATGTGATTGAGATCAGCGGTATGCTCAACGATAACATTACGAACACGCAAATCCCGTACATCTTGAGGATCATCTTCGGGTGACCGAAGGTGCCGTTTTGTTATCGGTGTAAATCTAGATGAGGATGGACCACGTGATATTTTCTTCTTCCCTCTAGCATCCATCTTCAATAAGATATACTAAGAGCAAACGAAATGCACAAAAAGAAGGATGGGTTTTCTCTAGATCAGTAATTTGAGAAGAAACCCTTGAAAAACCCAACAAAAAGATGAAATCTAGCTACACAATGATCAAATCAAAGCATAGAGGCATCAAACTTCAAAAAATGATGAAATAGCACTAACCTTGAAGAAATACAAGAAATCCTATGACTGATCAGCCACGACTCGTCGTAGGTCGGAGTAAAAATGAAGAAGGAGATTTTTCCCAAATTATATCATGTTCACGAGCTCCACGACCGGTCGAATGCGGTGCAAGACCGGTCGTACCACGACTGGTTGTTTACAGTTACGACCGGTCGAGTATCGACTAAAAATACATTTTTAATGTAAAAAATTGAAATTTAAACACATATAATATCAAATATAATACACTATGATACATGCAACTAAGAATACTCAATGTAAAATGCACATACCAAGATCAAATTTCAATTTATTAAACCTGCTTTTGTCGAGCGGTTTAGTAAATATATCAACAAGTTGATTTTCAGTTAGTATATATTCAAAGGAAATAACTTTTTCTTCAACCAACTCACGAATGTAATGATACCTAATGTCAATGTGCTTAGTACGTGAATGCTGGATTGAATTTTTAGAAATATTTATAGCACTGGAATTATCACAATGTAAGATCGTTGAATTTTGATTAATTCCATAATCGCTTAGCATGCATTTCATCCAAACTAGTTGAGTACATGCATATCCAGCTGTAATATACTCAGTCTCAGCAGTGGAGAGCGATATTGAGCTTTGTTTCTTGCTGAACCAAGAAACTAAGCAATTTCCAATGTAAAAACAACCATCACTGGTTGATTTTTTATCATCGATATTACCAGCCCAATCAGCATCTGAGTACCCGACTAATTGAACATTAGTATCAAAAGGATATCAAAGATCCAGATTTATAGTACTTGCGACATATCTAATAATCCATTTAACAACAGTAAGATGTGATTCCTTAGGATTAGACTGATATCTTGTACAAATACCAACACTTAACGTGATATCAGGTCTACTAGCAGTTAGATACAACAAACTACCAATCATACTACGATATAGTTTAGGATCTATATATTTACCTGTAGAGTCTTTTGAGAGTCTTAACGTTGTACTCATACGAGTATTAAAGTTCTTACCGTTCTCAAATCCAAACCTTTTAACCAAGTTTGAAGCATATTTGGTCTGGAAAATGAAAATTTTATTAGGTTGTTGTTTTACTTGCAACCATAGGAAATAATTTAGTTGACCAACCATGCTCATTTCGAACCTTGATTTCATTAACTTTGCAAACTCAATAGACATTTTAGAGCAAGTTGATTCATAAATAATATCATCAACATAAATTTGAACCATCAAAATATCATTGTTATGTTTCTTAACAAAGAGCGTCTTATCAACACTTCTTATTTGAAAGCTATGACTAAGTAAGAATTTAGTCAATTTTTTATACCATGTCCTGGGTGCTTGTTTTAGACTATAGAGAGCTTTTTTAAGACGACATACATGGTCAGATAACTTGGAGTTTTCAAACCCTGAAGGTTGTTTAACATACACCTCTTCATGTAAATCGCCATTCAAGAAGGCACTCTTTACATCCATCTGATAAATCTTAAATTTTCTAAAGCATGCGATGGAAATAAAAGTCTGATTGATTCAAGGCGAGCGACTGGAGCAAAGATTTCATCGTAATCGATGCCTTCAATCTGAGTGTACCCTTGTACAACTAGTTTAGCCTTGTTTCGAATTATATTTTCAAGTTCATCAGACTTATTTTTAAAGATCTATTTTGTTCCAATAATGTATTTATCTATAGGTCTAGGAACAAGATACCAGACATCATTACGAACAAATTGATTAAGTTCATCCTGTAGAGCAATTATCCAATTTTCATCAGAAAGTGCTTCTTTCACATTGACCGGTTCTATTTGGGATGTAAAACAAACATAATTACATATGTTCTCAAGTTGTTTGAGAGTACGAACTCTAGTGAGAGGGTTTTCAAGAATTTGATTGGTTGGACGATTTTTGACAGTCCTTGGTTCAGATTCTTTTTGACTTGATGAGGTATCTTGATTGTCGATAATAAGAGCTTCATCATCATCTGAACTCAGAACTGGTGTATTCAAATGATCTTAATGACCACATTGATGGACTCTTGAATCACACCAGTTCTCTTATTTAGAACCCTATAAGCTCGACTGTTCAAAGAATAACCAAGAAAAATACCTTCATCACTCTTCGTATCAAATTTTCCCAAATTTTCATGATCTCGTAAGAAATAATACTTGCTGCCAAAAACTCGATAGTATTTGACAGTAGGTTTCTTTTCAAACCATAATTCATAAGCAGTCTTATTATCAGATTTATTGGTATAAACCCGATTAATAATATAACATGCGGTATTAACTGCTTCAGCCCAAAGATTTCTAGAGAGCTTCATGCTATTCAACATAACATTAGCCATATCCCGAAGCACTCTATTTTTTCTTTCAACTATACCATTTTTTTGTGGTGTTTTGGGCGCAGAGAATTCATGCGATATTCCCTGATCGCTACAAAATTTCTCCAAACTACTATTTTCGAATTCGGATCCATGATCACTACGGATCTTATTAACATGAGAACCTTTTTCATTTAGGATTCGTTTAATGACCTTTTTCACTTCAATCAAGGGTTTTAGTTTTGTCTTTTAAGAATGATACCCAAGTGAATCTGGTATAGTCATCTACTATAACCAAGATGTATTTTTTACCTCCTCGACTCTCCGTTCTGGTTGGTCCAATAAGATCCATGTGGAGAAGCTCGAGTGGTCTAGATGTGGTATTGGAGTTCACTTTCTTGTGAGAGCTCCTAGTCTGTTTGCCCAACTGGCATTCACCACATATTTTGTCTACTTTTTGCAATTTGGGTAGACCTCTAATTAGTTCTCTTTTGCTCAATCTAAATAAGTTCCAGTAGTGTACATGTCCAAGGCGTTTATGCTATAATTCAGTCTCATCGGTATAGACCATGTAACACGATTGAGTAGATGAGCTTGCATCACTAACGATGTAGTAGTTTTCAGAAGTTCTACGACCAGTTAATATAACGGAACCCTTTTTATTAAGTATCTAACAACCTTGATTAGAAAACTTCATACTATGGTTGTTATCGCATATCTGAGAAATGCTTAGGAGGTTGTGTTTCAAGCCCTCAACATATAAAACATTCTTAAATAAGGGAAGGTTTTAAAGCTGAACCGTACCTTGGCTAATGATCTTGCAATTGCTTCCATCACCAAATGTGACTGACTCGTCAGTCATATCTTTTAGATCGGTGAATAAAGCCTTATCACCTGTCATATGCCTGGAGTAACCACTATCTAGGTACCACTTTAAATGGCTTGTAGCTTTGAAAGCAGTGTGAACAACCAAGCAGGCAACTTTAAGAACCCATTTCAGAACTGTTTTGGGTTTAGGAGTATAGATGGTCTTTTTCTGTCTGTTGATATAGGAGAGACCTAAAGAGTTAGCCTTTAATAGCTCCTTGAGTAGATCAATTATTTTTTCAGCCAATGGATTTCGGTTTTGAAAATCAAAGTTGACATGACTACCTTTAGGTTTTTGAAAAGTCCTTGAATTTTTGAAAAAACCTTGATAAGTATTCTTTTCTTTTAAGATTGAAGACTCTCCTTTTACAAATTTAGGAGCAATATTCTTTTGTTTAGGAGATGTATTCTTATCATAGCCCAACCCGGATCGATCGCCACATTTTCTTGATACGGACAATAATTTTTTTAATTTATGATCACCTTGGGCATATCTTCATGTGTCTTTCAAACTCAGAAGAAAAGCTACCTCATTTTTGAGTTTCTCATTTTTGGATCTCAAATCTTTAATTTTGGAGGTTTTGAAATCTAAATCACATTTGGTCTTTTCAAAAGAATTGGAAATATGAGACTTTTTTAAAACGAGAGACTCATAATCTTCCTTAAGCTTGAAAAATTTTTCTTTTTGTAATTTAAGCTTGACGACAATTTTACAACTCTCCTTATAAAGGGCATTATAAGCATCCTGAAGATCATCTTCATTATCGCAATCACTATTCAGATTTTCTTCACTAGATATATCATCATTATTTGAAAAAGTGATCTTGGCTAGAGTCATAAGGGCTTTAACATCATCGCCCGACTTGATTTCAGAATCTTCTGATTTAGAAGAGGATTCAGAATTAGACAATTCATCCCAAATAGCCATCATACTTTTCCTTTTTGATTTGTCCTTTTTAGGACATTTATTAGCTAAGTGCCCATACTCTTGACAGTTGTAACATTGACTATCTTTCAAAGATTTTTGAGCTCTAGGTTTAGATCGCCTCTTATCATTTGACTTTTGAAAATCAACTTTTTTCTTGCTTTTGAAAATTTTGTAAAACTTTTTTGCTAAAAGCGCTTTCTTGTGAAACATTTTTAGATGATTTGAGAGCAATTGATTTTTCTTTAGGAGCTTTAAAAGACAACTCGTAGGTTTGAAGTGAACCAACTAGTTCCTCAACCCTCATGGTATCCGTATTACGAAGTTCCTGAATCGCGGTCACTTTACAATTGAACCGTTCAGGAAGTGAGCGTAGTATCTTTGCGCACACTTTACTTTCTGGGATTCTATCACCAAGACCCCACATAGAGTTCACAATGTCATTCAATCTAGTATAGAAGTCCATAAACATCTCATTCTCCTCCATATGAATTTCTTCAAATTTAGTTGTGAGGAGTTGGAGTTTAGATTTCTTGACAATTGATGTACCCTCGCGTGTCATTTCTAATACATCCCATACTTGTTTTGCATTTTCACAAGAGATGATTCTTTTGAATTCATCTGGTGATAATGCACAAGTAATTGCATTTAGTGCTTTTGCATTGGTACTACTCTCACTTTTTCTGAAGTGTGGTCCAAAGAGAATAAACTGTTACTTTTATTGATTTTGAACCATCGTCATTAGTTACTTCAGTGATAGGAGGGTTCCATTCATTCACTGTGGCCAGCCACACACTTTCATCCAAGGATTTGAGGAAGATCCTCATCCTGACTTTCCAATAAGCATAGTTTGTGCTATTAAAGGGTGGTGGCCTAGTGACAGATAGGCTATCAAAATTTGACATCTTAATATAGCTTAAATCGTTAGTTTAGGAAATAAATTCAATAAATAAACAATAAGAACGAGCTATTAGGCTCTGATACCACTTGAAAGGGCCTAGCTATATGCCCTAGAGGGGGGTGAATAGGGCAATGTCAAATAAAACTTAAAACAGAGGAATAATAAAAGAAATAAAGCACAATGCTGAATTAAAAGTAATCTCAATAACCTAAAATTAAGAGAATGATACTATATCAGTTCTAAGGACAACCTTACACCAAAAACAAAGGTTTAAAGTAGGACAACCTTATTTCTAGAACATCCTTTGTATCACAAACTAATAACAAATAAAAAGCAAGGAAATCAAAATAACTTGAAGAAATAAATCCTAAGTTATTACAACATTCCCACACTTGCTTGAAATAGAGATTACAACATTCATCCACAAATGCAATCCACTAGACTGAATGAATAAAGAAATGAAAGAATAAAGCACATCCACAACACAACGATATATAGTGGTTCGCCTGTGTGTACACCAACTGTTATCCAACAGCCACACAGAATGCTACTCCACTCCTAATATCCTCACACAGGGGATATTAGCATGCACTATTAAAATAGGTTTCACAGGTTTACCTAAAACCTTCACAATTGTGTCTTTTTATCTCGGGCTTACACAATCCAAAAATCCACACAATCTGAGTTTTCTGGCTCTCCTCAGATAACCAAAACAATGAGATTTTTCTAAAAAATCTTAAACAAAATTAAATAATGTAAATTACACAAATGTAAAATACTTGAATCTCCTTTTAAAGTAACCCGATAGAACCAATCGGAGTAGAAGTTCGATTCAACGTTCAAAGTCCAATACTCACTTTATGAATGGTTCTAAGTCTAATTGATTTTATATCAAAAGGGCTAGTTCTATTTGATTTTGAATCCAAGAAGAAGGAATATCAGAAATTCTCCTTTTTAAATAAGATTGGAATGTAGATCAAAATCAAATAATAAACAAGCTAGCAAAAGGAATATTAAATGAGCACAAAGTAGCTTAAAAACAAACACGAACTTATCTCAGAGTATAACCTAAAGATTGCTTGAATTGAGTTGAATTGAATTAAAAAACTCTGAAGTTCGTGATCTATTTATAGCCTAAAAAATTCCATCTACGACTGGTCTTAGGATCGTAGGACTGGTCGTAGCTTCAAAGATTTTCAAAGATTTCCGCGGGATAAGGATTAGCTGTTCCACGACTGGTCCCGGATAGCTTACAACCGGTCATGGGCCACCTACGACCGCTGGAGTTTGAGTCATAGGGCTAAGACTGGTCGAAGGACAAGTCGTACAGCTCACAGGACTGGTCGAAGGATGTCCAGGACTGGTCGTAATACAACCAGAAAAATCTGAAAATCTTCAACAACATATGACTGGTCCTAAAAAACTTAAGACTGATCGTAGCAGAGCTAGGACTGGTCTTAAAGTCCCTAGAACTGGTCTTAGAACAGTCCGAACAAGCATATTAAAATATACGAATTATGTATCTAGAATGATCTACAGTAAAGCCCATCCTAAGGTCAATCTAAGGTCAAACAAACCTTAAAAGTGAGATGAACATTGAAAGTCTATACACTCAGATGACCCTTCAGAGAAGCTTGTGAATTTATGAATCCTGTTGTAGGCCTTCTCGAACTTAATCTTTTCTTGAGTTGACAAAGTCTTCTTCTATAATTGTACTTGTTTGAATCTTGAATATGCATACTTGGAGACTTTTATTTTTGAATTCTTCATCCATGACTTGAAACTTTCTTCATTTAAGTTCTTGTCTTTAAATACGATGTCTTGAAGCAATGAATAGTTATGAAACACAAGATATACAAGACATAGATATAGGTTTTGACACCACAAAATTTGACAACCAAAGGGATATGAAATCATAGCACTTACAACTACCCCCACCAGTCTCTAGCTAGGAACAGTGGCAAGGCCCACCATCGTATATTTGTTTATATATATCCACACCGTCCATCTATTTTCTTAGATCATTTTAAAGTATGTTCACAAAAATGAGGCAGATCCAACACTCAAGTGGGCCACACTACATATGACTCTTGCATTAATGCAACTTGCATTTAATGGTGTGTGCATTTAATGCAACCTAAGCTTATTATTTAGTGTGGTCTACCTAAGCGTTGGATCTGCCTCATTTTTGTGCACTTACGTTCAAATGATAAGGGATGGACGGCTTGGATAAATAGATGCATCACGGTGGGCCCACCCTGGAGACCGGCGGAGGTTGGAGGCAATCCGCATCCTTGGTCTATATGATGTGGGGTCCATCACTACCATGTCTATCCTTGCCCACTATATGCGTAGACAGTCCATAACCTAAAATTTCATTCACCAAGTGATTGTATATCAATGTCAATTGACTTTTTCCATTTGCTTTTCACCGTGTTTGTTTGTGGGCCATTGATCTAATGATTATAAATGTGCAATAACTCCAACTAGTGGGCCACAACCAACTAATAAGACGAAGGTCCAGAACTTAAATGCTAATCACTCTAGGCAATTCACTTTTTCACGTGACATGGGTCCCTATTTATTTTTTAAAAGGTTAAGATGAGAAAATCATCTCTCCACACGTGGCACCAAATGTAAAATCATATAAAATGGATTTTTAAAAGTAAAATAGTGAGGGCCGCAAATTCGAAGACTAACATCAAACTATTATCTTCTCAGAGCTGTTTTCCGTCCATGCTCCATCCAAAATTGGTTCGGTGATTTGGACGGTTTGGATTCTTGTACACCTGTGCCATGTGTGCGTTTGAAGGGTCACCATCATTTATAATGGATGGTATCATCTCACAGGAATTACCAAACTATCTCTTTCATTCAGTCATGGGACCACGTAACTAATGCAAACATGGCACGTGGGATAACCGGGACCGTTCATTGTGTACATCAGAAGCTGAAAGAACAATGATGTAAAAAATAGGCTGTTTAGCCGCTCTTACCGCTTTAACCAGAGTGGTGCGTGGGTACAAGCGGGATTGAGTGCGCTCATCAGGTGGGACGCATGTCTGGGGCGACACTGATATATGGATGGCTAAGAAAAAGGGGGGATGGAATGTGTGGCCCCATAGGTTAGGGATCTATTTAGTGAGCGGATTGCCTGGTGTGCCACACACCACTGACCTTATCGTTGTGGGTACGTGGCATATGTGGAAGAATCTGGCAGTCCTCAATCCCAGTGATAGTACGAACGATGGTGAGAAGATTAAAGTTTCACCAGCCTTATCATGATATATTGATTATATCATGATATATTTATAATGCCCACACCATTCTTCCTTTTGATGAGATCATTTCACGGTATGTGTCTAAAAAATGAGTCGTATCCAAAGCTTAAGTGGACCACGTCATAAAAGGTAATGGGGAACAATGATTCCCAAGGTTAAAACATTCTTAGGGCTCATCATGATGTTTATGTTCCATCCAAACTATTCTTAGGGTCGCACAGACATAGACAGACGGTAAAAGAAAATATTAGATTGATCTAAAAACTTCAGTGACCATCAAGAAAGTTTCAATGGTAGACGTTTAATCCCCCATTGCTTTTTGCAATGTGGTCTACTTGAGCTTTGGATTTGTCTCGTCTTTTACTGCAAGATTTACGGAGATCTTGCCAAATGCTCAGTCAGTTTAGATATAACACATACCTCATAGTTGACTCTACAAAACTTGGTGATATCAACACACCACACAGGTCAGTGGAAGCAGATTGTGTGGCATTTCACACCATTGACCCCGGTGGTGTGTTAACATCACTATGTTCTGTGGGCATATGGACACTGGTGGATTGTGTGCAAATGATGCTTTTCGATGAGCTTCCTTGCTTAAGGGCTTTGCATGGGTTGTTGAATGATATTATATTTGGCTGGAGTTGCCATTAGCCAATTACTTCATCTCCATAATTGGTAAAATCTTATAGAAATGTTAGGAGAGAAGATTCAAAGATTCTTAGTCCTAAAGTGATTCCTTGATTAATGATTGAAGATTCAGGATAAGGGACCACGGTTACAGAGAAGGAGGGTGTAAGGTACCCATTCTGCCCATATAAGCAGACTGTCTCTACTTCATAGGATTAGACAAACTCGTGAGGAGATAGTTTTTACACATAAATGATGCAATAGTGTTAGTGTGTGTGTGTGTGTGTGTGTGTGTAATATCATGTTGAATACAACGCCTATAACAAGCTTTAGATTGGGTTGGAAAAATCTACCTTGACTTCTCCACTTGCCAAAACGATAAACCAATCAGCCCAAATTTCTGATGGGTAGGATCCAACTATGTCAGCAAGCTATAGAGCATACGTTTGTACTGATTAGGTGTTGAGTGTTATGTATATAATGTAATGAATATGATGCTAGGTATGTAATGTTGTGTGTACAATGCAGTGTCAAATGCAACACCTATGACATGCTTTAGTTCGGGCTAGATAAATTTTCCTAGACTTCTCCACTTATCGAAGCGTGAGCTAATCCGCTAGACTTTCTGATGGGCAATATCCGATTATATTGGGAAGCCACAGAACATGCGCTCGAGTCGGTTAGGTGCTCAATGCAATGTGATGAGATGGAGGAGAGGAGGGTTGAGAAGGGAATATGTGTTGTACAATGCTAATGTGGGAATAGATGAAGCTGATTGAAAGTTGGACAACTGGATGGGCGGTTGTATCGCCAGGATTGGGTTGAGTGGCTAGGATTAGGGTTTTAGTGGCTTAGGAGGCTAGGGATTAAGTTGGACTCCTTCCTATTACTCTCATCTATCTATGTTGAAGGGATGGAGATGGCTCAAGGGACTTGGGGGTTTTGGATGTTGGAGGGATGTAAGGGATTTTCCTCCATGATCCAAATGAGAAGGGGAGGGGGCTATTTATAGCCCCGCAGCCTGGTTTTTCTGTAATTCCTTGTAAATTCAGGGTTAGAATAGCTTTGATGGCTAGGATTCTAGATTGCCATGTGGCGCAATCCGAATGGCTTTATTAGTTGGTAAGATGGTGATTTTGGGTCAAATGGAGGGATATAGAGGTCTTTCCACAAACCTCACATGACTGCCCTTTGAAAAAGGGAATTTTTCATGCGTTTGAGATCCTCTGCCAAAGCAAGGGGTGTGTGCCACAAGTAGGTGGAGGCTAGGCCACTGCCCAAGCCACAACTCACCACCAATTTTGGCTAGTGGTCTCTCACAAGCATGTGGGAGCTTCAATTGCTTTGGGGTTTGTTTGTTGGATTCATTTCGGACCTTTGGTGGGCCCATGGGTTTGGGCTCGGACATGGTTTTGAGTTGGTTTAGGGCTTCTGTTGACTAGTTGAGTCAATCGGGTCTAAGTCGACTCAGTGAGTTGACTTGGGGTTCCTAAGGTGTAGCTTTCTAGGGTTTTAGGGCTTAAGATTAGGGTTTGGGACTAGGTTTAGGATTAGGGTTTGATGGAGTTAAAATGGTCTAACCTAATCGGCTTGTCAGCCTAGGGTGGGTTATTTATAGATGCCCCTCTTTGGCAGAGGTTGCATACAACTGAATGCCAAAATGAGTGGACACCCCACCCTTGCTAGTCAGTCATGGTTTGTGGTCTGGATGCATTGCCTGCCTTTATGTCTATGTCACATAGTTACTTAGAAATAGATAACTTGCACATGTTACGAGAGTTTGGGGAAAACGTTGTGATTGTTTAGAAACTTTAACCACCCGAGACACCCGAGCCTCAATCCAATACTTGTGGCACTACCATTTATATAGCCATCCAACCTTCAATTAACTTCATTTGATCCATACATTTGCATTGTGCAACAGTTATTCCTTTCTCAACCCCCCTACTCATCAAGTTCATCATTTCTGCATTACATCTTATACTCGATCAGTAAAAACATATGCTCTATGGCTTACTGATGCAATTGGATCATTCCCATCAGAAACTTGTGCTGATTGGCTAATCACTTTAGCAAGTGAAGGAGTTAGGGCAGATTAATTTAACTCGAACTGAAACCCATCATAGGCATTGCATTTTACACAACATTATACACACACAACATTATACTTGCATACATAACATTCAACACCCGATCAGTTCAAAAGTATGCTCTGTGACTTGCAAGATCAGTGCCAGTCTCTCGCATCCAGGAGTTGACCTAAAATATGAAGATTGTGCGAGAAATGCTTCATTAGCTCATACAAGCGTAAGTTCTAATGGCCAGCACCCAGGCTGGCCTAGCACAACAACTGCCTCTTGCCCTTTTCCCAGCCTCTAGTCCATTTCAACTGCAATAATCCAATTTCACACAGGACACCTGACACCAGCCAACACAACCATCCACCTTGGGGCATTTCTTCAAGTATTTTCCCACGAATGGGAGCCAATTTTAGTCACATAGCGCAACCGAGAATACCAATCAATGTCAACATCTTCACACAACTAGAATTTCTTTCCAGTCATAGACTCCCTTCTCAGTTCTAGCTGAGCAAACTTCCTATAATGGGAGCAATTACAAAGTTCAACCTCTCCCCTAGGAGGAGTCATAGGGGCATTCAGGATGCCAATTATTATGAGAGGGGGGCAGTTCAGGCCTAGCAATGTGCATGATCCCTCTCATCTAGTCCCTCCGAAATCAAACAAATTCGAGAACAATTACAAGAGATGAAGAGGAAGATGTAGAAGTAGCATGGGGTGAATCTCCCATTTACCAACTATAGGGATCTCTATCCATTTCCCAATGCAATGATACCTCAAGACTTTGAGGTACCAAAAATTAAAAGATATGATGATACGAGATGTCATGTAGACCACCTAAGAGCATTTCGTGGAGCACTTGATACTGTGGTACGTAATGATGAACTGTTAATTTGTCTGTTTCAGAAGTCCCTAAAAGGCTACACGTTAGATTGGTACACGTCATTGTACTACCATTGAATCAAAACTTGGGAACAACTCTTGTAGGCATTCATCAATCGTTTCATGTATAATCTCAAGTTAGCGCCTAAAAGGGAGGATCTTTCTGCCTTAAGGTTAGGGAATGATGAATCATTATCAGATTACAATGGACGGTAGTGGGTCATGGTTGCTAGAATGAAGACACCCATCGACAAAGAGGAGAAAATCTCCATGATCAACCGCTCGGCAAACCCAAGCATCTTTGGATACCTTGTCTTGTATTCGAACACTAAATTTACCCAATTCATTTGGGCCATAGAATAAGTCGAAAGCGGATTAAGGGTTGGGGCGATCTCTGTCACGTCTTAAACTCGGAAACCGGGCTCACAAATTCTCGATTGATGAATTCAGCGCCGATAGCCTCCATAGTATCCCATTCTCAGCTCCGGCACACATACACCAGGTTCCGATCCTTGGATCCTATAAGGAGGATTTTTTTTATATATATCAATTTGATTCGTAATGAGCATAACCCACGAACAATAACTACAAGAACACCATCATAAAATCCACTATGATCAACAACTTTGAGTACAATGTGTATGAAGGGAAATATAAGATAATGATAATAACAGAAGTTCCAAAAGCTCGACTGCACACTCCAACTGTGACGAGGCTATGACTGTGTCCTGACGTCACCTGCACGCATTAATCATGCATAAGCTTATAGAAAGCTTAGAGGGCGGTGTAAGTGTGTGCACAATATGAGCGTGCTTAGAATGCAAGGTCAGAGTAATGCGGAATTATGCTGATAAGTACATGAATGCAATCAACCATACCAAGACTATGTGGTATAAGATATAAATGCTATCGGCCATATTAAGACCATGCGATGTGAGATGCAACTCAAGCATGCCAATCCTCATCCAAATCCTTCTACAACTCATCAAATATCAGTATAGTTCTCATTCTAGATAATCACTAGGGTTTAGTACACTCTAGCCAGCTTGCCGCCCTTATCCGAATGCATAACTGGGAGAGTAGAAGAGACCTCACTATCTGCCTGCCAATATCGGGCCCGACTCATTGATAGTGGACCTATTCCTCAAGCTGGTCAAACTCAACTTAAAAATTTCCCCCTCACTCAAGCAGGTAAGGTCACACCCCTTTCCAACCGACCACAACACAGTGGGAGACGCGGTCTACTGGTATACGACCCTCGCACTCTCATGTATCCACTCGATCTCGACGTTGGAGTCATCCTCTTGTACCATCAGGTTTAGGGATGTTCATCCAGGGACATCTATGACACCTCGATGCTAGAAACAGTATTTTCGGTATCCAATCCAGTCATACATGATGTGTCTATGGAGGCTATGGCCCTGATGTCGCTAGGACATACAATAATCACAATCACACAAATGCAAGTGCATGAATCACTTTACCAAATATGCAACAATCCTGTGCGTACCACACGCTCATAAAGGGCGACTTCGCCTATCAGGGAGCCCATAAACAATTTGTCCGAAGACATGCTATGATCAGTCACTCCTCATATCAAGCATACATATGATGCGTATGAGCATAAATCATGAATTTATACTAAACATGTTATATGGTGATGGACTCTGTTCATAACGAAGATGGGCCTAGACAGCCTACATACTATAAGTATGGGCCTATCAATGGGCCCTAGGGAGAGTGACAATGCAAACATTTAAGCAACATCATCCTTACAACGTGGGCATCAAACCATCATTGCTCCCAAGGCACGGCCTGCCATGAACATCATTACATAAACCATGGTGGAATCACACATTGCGATGGGCCTTATGTACATCCCGTTGGGCCTCGACCCATGGGCCTCAAATACATTAAATGGGCCGTATAACATGGGCCTCATATACGTCAAGGTGGGCCTCAACATTGGGCCTCATATATCACATCAAGGTGGGCCTCAACAACGGGCCTCATATATCACATTAGGCCTTATCAAATGAGCCGAATCAACGAGCCTTATATTCATTGCAATGGGTCATAACCCATGTAAAGAACATTCTAGAGCATTTCCAAAGGAATGAATCGTATCGAAAGATCAATTGGACTGCACTCCAAATAACAGTGGTGACAATGATTTACACCATTAAAATCCTCAGGGCCCACCATATCCTTTATGTTCCATCCAATTTGATCATAAGGTCACACATACTTAAATTAAGAGGAAAAACAAGTCCCCTATTGATCCAAAACTTCTGAACTTTAAGGGTTTCGATGGTAGATGTTCAACCCCACTTTTTCTATAGTGTGGTCCACGTGGTACTAGATTTGTCTTATTTTTGATCTCAAGCCTTAAAATGAGCTTTCAAAATGGTTGGACGGTTTGGATGCAACACATGCATCATGGTGGGTCCCTTAGGGATGGACGACATAGATAAAGCATGTACCTTATGGTGGGGTCCCCTGCTGTCCAGCCTTCTAGCCAAAATGGCTAGACAACATAGATAAAACACATATGTCATAGTGGGTCCCCCGTCCAATGGTGTGGATGGAGTGGGCAAAACACATACACCATAGTGGGTCCCACGTGGGGCCCAC
Organism: Magnolia kwangsiensis; assembly: GCA_037074715.1. Lineage (NCBI taxonomy): Eukaryota > Viridiplantae > Streptophyta > Magnoliopsida > Magnoliales > Magnoliaceae > Magnolia > Magnolia kwangsiensis. Next base: position 58,391,310 of record CM073571.1, on the reverse strand, counting down.
CATAACGTTTATTTACCATCCAATCTGTTGGTAAGGTCACACGGACCGAATGCAGAGGAAAAATAAATTTCATAATGACCCAAAACTTCTGTGACAACCCAAAAGGGTTTCAATGACAGACGCTCAATCCACTGTTTCCTGTGACGTGGGCCACCAGAGTTCCTCATACAACTAATTTTTGGAGGGAGCCCACTGCCCTAAAGGGGCCATCAAATGCACGGCGTAGATGTTCAACACACATCACGGTGGGGCCCACAGTTGGGACCCGTGGTCTCTGGCCTCAAACGTAGCAGCGTCAGCAGTAACAGGTGCTGCATGCCATATAAATTTTATTTTTGAAAAAGGAGTTTTTTCGCGATTTTTCATATGTGGGGCCTACATCAGGTGAATTCGACCCAGCCATTGCATTCCATGGCTCAAGACCGACCAAACAAGACCGATATTCAATATGTTCTGGGGTGTAGAAACATCAGAGCGGTTTTTAACGGTAAAACCACTGTTCTTTATGGTATGGCCCGCCAGATAATCAGATTCTCTTCTGTTTTCTACTCAACGCCTAGAATGAGCTAAGGAATGGGATGGACGACATGGATTAAACTTATACGTGGGGCCTGTATGAGTAGCCCACCCAATAAGCTTTGAAATCAAGCTGATATCTTTTTGGGGTTTGCATGTCAGTACACCACACTCTCAGTTCATACTTCACTGTTCTAACAACGTCCAACGTCCCTAGATGCTGGACGGTTTGCACACAACACAAATTCAAGGTGGGTCCCACATGGACGTGGCCCACTTGATTTGGATCAACCTTATATTTATATTTTTCCTTCCATCTAGGTTGCTAACAGGCTGGACAGTGTAGAACCAACACATCCATCAGGTGGGTCCCATGAAGATGGATGACATGGATAAGATACCCACTTCATGGTGGGCCACACACACGCCGTTATCAACAAAAAAATGAAAGAGAGATAGAGAAAGAGAGAGGGAGGAAGAGAGTACGGTGGAGATGGGAGGGACCCCGCCACTATGGGTCCCTCTCAATATAATACATGCACCAATGGGTCCCACATCAAGTGGGCCCTTGAAATCGATGTTGTATCACCCACCTATTGGCCTCCTTCTTACTCCCTTAGCCTCCTTAGCTCTTATGCCTAACTTTTGATGGTGGATGATGGAGTTTTTATAGTAGGGATGAGAGATGAGAGGGTGGGGAAAGTAGGCCACACTTGTTGTTTTGGAAGAGAGCTTGGGGAGGCTTAGACGTGGGGTGTTGCTTGGGAGTGAGTTTTGAGAAATGAGAGAAAGAGAGAAATGATGGATTAAAGGGATGGATGGAGTGGTGGTTGTAAGGAAAGGAGATAAATAGGTAAGGTTTGGTTTGAAATTTTATAAAAGAGGGATGGGTAGGGGAGAGAGAGAGTTGACTTGGGAAAAAGGAAGGATGGGTGTTGGTACTTGTTGTAGGGTGAGGTGGCATGCTGGTGTACTTGACTTGATGAATGTGACATGTTTTAGAGATTCTCTCGAAATTTGTAACGCGCAGCGTGTCACGCCCCAAACTCAGAAACCGGGCTCACAAAATTTTCGATCGTTGAATCCGGCGCCGACAGCCTCCGTAGAACCCCATTCTCGGCTCCTAGCGCCCATTCGCCAGGTTCCAATCCTGGGATGCTACGAGGAGGATTTTCAACATCAGTTTGATTCGTAATAAGCATAACCAAAGGCATAACCCACAAACAACAATCAAAAACTTCATTACATTTCTAGTATGATCAAAAACTTTACAAGTACAATGAGCATAAAGGGAAATACAATGATGATGAACAAAATCTCTAAAGTGATCTGCAAAGCGCTCCTGCCTCAGCGCTGCTGCGCCCCAACGTCACCTGCAGGCAACGGTCGTGCATAAGCTTATAGAAAGCTTAGAGGGTAGTGAAAGTGTGTGCGCAAGGTAGTAATATGTACATGCAATATCAGAGTAATGTAGAATATGCAGATGGATCCATAATATCATGAGGCATACCAAGGCTATGCGATGCAAGATGCAAGTCAAGCATACAATCCTCATCTAAGTCCACATGTCAATACAACTCAACTTTAGGATATCACCGAGGTCTAGTATACTCTAAACCAGATCGCCGCCCCATCGCGGCAAATAAGGTAAGTGGAAGAGACCTCACTATCCGCCTGCCAATATTGGGCATGGCTCGTCGATAGCGGATCCATTCCTTGAGCTGGTCAGACTCAGCCTAGCTTTGCCCCCTACTCTCGGGCGGGTAAGGCCGCACCCCCTTCCAACCGACCACGACACAGTGGAGAGCGCAACCATCTGGTAATCGGCACTCAACGCTCATCTACCCACTCGGTCTAGACGTTGGAGCAACCTCTTGGTACCATAAGGGTTTAAGGACTCTCACCCAGGGATATCTATAGCACCCCATGTAGAATAAAATTTTTGATATCCAATCCTGCCAACCACGATGCTTCTGTGGTGGCTACAGCCTCGATGTCGCTAGTGCGTACAATAACCATATCACACAATACGAAATGGATGAATCATACTATTCAATCATGCAGCAATCTCGTGCGCACCATGCGCTCATGTAGGACGCTCCGTCTCATATGGAGTCCCGTAAATGTCTCGGCCCAACGGTTTATGCGATGATCAAACATTCCTCATATCAAGCATACATATGATGCGTATGGGCATGAGTAATGAAATTATACTAAGCATGTTACAAAGTAATGAATTATCCTTAGAACGCAGATGGGCCTAGACGGCCTACACACAACAATTATGGCCTATCAATGGTCCTAGGGAGAGTCATAATGCGGACATTTAACCAACACTATACTTGCAATGTGGACATCAAACCACCATTGCTCCCAAGCCATAACCCGTAGTATACATCGTTACACAAACCATGTTGGTTTCACACATTGCAATGGACCTTAGGTACATCCTATTGGGCCTTCATTACATCAAATGGGGTACATAAGTGGGCCTTACGTTCATCAAATGGGCCACATTATTGGGCTTCACCAATGGCCTTAGGTACATTGCAATGGGTCATAACCCATGGGCCTTAAATTGCATCACAATGGTTCTCGACCCATGTGCCTTATATATATCAAATGGGCCACATCGACTGGGCCTTACCTATTAAATGGGCCTAATCCTATAGGCCTTATATAAATCAAATGGGCCTAAACCCATAGGCCTTGAAATGTATCAAATGGGCCTAATCCCATGGACCTTATAACATGCTAAGATGGTGTCCACTCGGACTATGGATCTGGCCCATTCTTTAACTCATTTCATAAAATGAGCTTTTAAAATGGATGGACAGATTGGATGCAGCACCTGCACCAAGGGTGGGGGCCCACATGAAGGCCCACCATCATGCATATTATATATAAAATAATATATAAACTACATATTATATAAATAGAATATATACAATATTATATATAATATAATACACACACACACACACACACACACACACACACACACGCTGCACACAGGCATACCGCACACACAATGGGCTCCACCGTCTGCTGGATGGTGGGAATAAGGCACAAACATCACTCTGAGCGGACGGTGGAAATGAAACACCTACATCACTGTGGGCTCCACGTGGGGCCCACCTCAATGCTTACATGCCATCCAATCCATTCATAAGGTCACTCAGACCTGGATGAAGTGAAAACACAAATTTCAAATTGATTTGAAACTTCTGTAGACCCAAATTTGGGATTCAAAGGCAGAGGTTCAATCTCACTGTTTCGTGTGGTGTGGGCCACCTGAGTTTTGGATTCAGTTGAAACTTGGAGGGGGCTCACCTGAGGAGGGGGCCCACCTCATGAATGGTTTAGATGTCATATAATATCAGGGTGGGTCCCACGGCTGGAGGCCGTGGGACATTGTACGCCCGCCTGCTGCTGCAGCGCGTTAGAGACAGAGGCACTGCCTCTTGCCATTTTTAAAAAAAAATAATGGAAACCCATTTTTTTGAGGTTTTTCGTATCTGGGGCCTGCATCAACTAGATTCACCCCGTCCATTGGCTTCCCTGGCTTAAGACAAGACAAAAGAGTCCAATGTTGAATACTTTTAGGCCTGTAGAAAAATTAAAACAAATTTAAATGGTGAGAGTTACTATTTTGAGAGGTATGGCCCGCCCAATGAACGGATTAACTTCATTTTTTGGCTCAATGCTTAAAATGATCCGTGGAAGGGGATGGATGGCTTGGATTGACAACATACATTAAGGTGGAGCCTACATGGGTGGTCCACATAAAAGCTTGGACCAAGCTTTTATTTGTGTCTCCCTAATGACTGGACGCTGGACGGTCTGACGTCCCAGGTGCATAACGTGTGGGCCCGCTCAAGTTGGCCTCCAGATGATGGATGGTGTCGACTCAACACATATAAGGTGGGCCCCACTTATAAATGGCCTACATAAGGTGTAGATTTCATGGTGGGGTCCATCCTAGTGGGCTACACAAATACATCATGATCACATAAAAAAATAGAGAGGGAGAGAGAGAGGTAGAGAGTGGGACACGCGTGTGATGGAGGGCTCCACCACTATGAGCACTCCCTTATAAGAAATCATACAATCAAATGGATCCCTATATACATGGGACCACCGAAATCGTACATCAACGGTGGAGATCCGTTCCCCACCGGTATGGACGGTTTGGATGACCTCTCTATTGTAAGAAGATAAACATCATGATGGGGTCCATGGAGAATGGCCCCATCATGGAATGATCATGATGATCAAGGTCGGCCATCGGCCACAACTTAGGGTCCTAAGTGAGATCCAAACCATTGATCGGTTGACCTCACTTGGCCCATCTCAAAAATATGAAAAACTAATATTATCAAGCACCCATCGTTCGATCTTTTTGCTCCTATGGGTTCCTTAGCTCCTTAGCTTAGATTTCAATGGGTGAGATGAGGAATGGATGGCTAGGATGGGAGATGATGGGGTAGGAAAGTGGGCCACCTTTGTTGCTTGGGAAGGCTTGAAGAGCTCATACGTATGGAGTCTTGCTTGGATTTTTTTTTTTTGTTTGAAAATGAGAGAGAGAGTTGTATAAGGGAGTGAGAGATAGATGGGTGATGGATGTGCTGAGTAATGGGTGTGTAAGAAAATCTTGACTTTGTGGCCATTTGTATAAGAAAAGTATGGGTGGTGTAAGAACTTTGTTGACTTTGGTGGCCTTTTGTGTAAGAAAGGCATGGGCTTGTAAGACCTTTTTGACTTTTGTGGTTGCTTGGGTATGGGTGAAAGGTGATGTGTACTTAACATGTGATGTGATAAGATTGATTGATTGATGGGATTGATGTGACACCTAGTAAAGATTTCCTTGGATTTCACAATGTGCGGCGTTTTTCTTACACCGAACGTTGACCCACATCTCTTTACCAGGGTATCGCCTCGGCGCGCAAGTCGCGGCATCGAAACCGCAGCGATGGTGCGGTCGCTATGGTAATGGTCTTGGGTTGAGTCGATATGGGTTGACGGCATATGAATCAGGGTCGCGCGTAAATATCGGTTAAGGGTTGAACGTTGCCAAAATTTGACCGGTAAGACCGCGAAAGTCTACGGAATGGTATGGACTAAGATACGGGTCTTACACAACATTTCTTTGGAATGAACCTAGGCCCACATCTTCTAGCCCGGGTATCGGATTAGTGCACGAGTCGCGATGACGACGTGGTTGCTAGGGTACAAGTTTCGGGTCGAGCCGACTTTGGTATGCAGGACTCGGTTTAGGATCGCGCGTAAACGTCGAATACAGGTCGAGGGTTGCCAGAATTCGACTAGGAGGACCGCGGAAGCATATGAAACGGTACGGTCTACGATATGGGTCTTACAATCTCCCCTTGGTGGCCTCATCAAGCCTCCCCAGTACAACTAATCATGGAAGGAAGGCATACTGGATACGAGAACGGTAACGGAAGTGTTCCCATCTCCCATCCAATGGAAGAAGACGCCTTATCGCCTTTATCGAAGGCACGCCATTCACCCTCAGCAGGGATAACTGTAATAGCAACAACAACAGCCAAGATGGAATCCACAGTACCCGAATTAAGGTTGGAAAATGGGCATGGTACAGGAGCCAAGGCGGTTCACACTAATAGATCGAACTTACTACAAAATGCCAATCATGCTAGTCTAGGGGTAACTCCTTACCCCGTTACCGTTTAGGCCCCCATCGAACTCTTTACCACCAACATTTAATGAAAATGAGTATCGCGCGTACCATTAGGCAAAGGGGTCATACAATGGATCATTGTTTCACCTTAAAGCACCCAATCCAAAACTTGATCGATCAAGGAAAATTTTCAATCGCAGCCCCTAATGCAGTTGTACAACATAATAAAGAATCCCCTGTCACAAATCAAGCAGGTCCCACTGCATCGGGCACCCATGCCATTAGTATTATCTGAAAAGAGCCTCCTCTCCATCCAGTCCAGTTTATCTATGCTGTCGACTCTCATTCAAAGTCTGAACCCCTCATCTTGCAACGAGCATCTTTATACAGTCTAGTCGCAGAGCCCCTCATTTTGTAAGGGGAACCCCAACTATTTTAAACCTAGAGCCCACAAGGGGCACCCCCAACTAGCCTAACCTTAGAGCACCTCATCTTGCAAGGGCCACCCCTTGTTAGTCCAATCTCAAAGCCTCTTATCTTACAAGGGGCACCCTTGGTTAATCCAATCCCTGTGTCCTTAAATATGTAAGGGGCATCTATATTTAGTCAAGTCTCTGCGCCCTAAAATATACAAGGGGCATCACGTGCCTATCTAGCCCCTACTCCAACCATTATCCTCTAAGAAGAAAACCCTTCCTCAGACAGTGACAGAATCAAGGCCCAGCTTCAATCATGTAGCCACTATCCAAGGAGAAAGCATGACTCCCCAAGAGGACCTTCCTTATCCCCATCGGTCTTTAATCCTTCAAGTAAAGAGTCTAGTCAGTCATTCTTATCCCTCCAACCCTATTCTCTATGATCCTGAGCTTTCAGTGCCTCAACCCCCACCAATTCCCCAGAGACAAATGGTTCTCGCCTCTAACAATCCAGAAATCGCAAGCTGAGGGGGAGATTGATGTCAAGATTCAATTAGTCCATAAACATCAACCATCACTTTTCAGGTCTTGGACACCTCAACTTCATTCAATCTCCTTCCCGACCAGTCCTGATTTCACAGAATCAATGTCATGTCTTTGAACCTTCACTAAAGAATCAAGCACATCTTCAGAGATAGGGTGCTTGCCATTCTAGCCGATCTCGAACAAACCTTTATGCTAAAAGCAGTGAACCCTCAAGAGTTTGTCATCCTAGTCATAGGAATACAATGCTCCGATGAGGACATCCGGTACCATATTCTTCAGTTCAAGACTATGAATTACGTCCCTCTCACATGTCCTATTGGATCCAACTACGTATTCCTTCCTACCAAGCACCAAATCTTCTACTATTGGCTCAAATACCAAGACTCGGCCCAAGTCGTTGAGGTTAAAAAGAAATAGGATAGGAGAAGACTGGGATATCAACCTCCTCCAGCAGATAAACCAAAGTGCAAGGGTACCACAAGAGGGTGAAGACATCAAGAAGAGGATCCCTTCAACTATGCATTAATCCAATTCATCAGCGCCATTATTATCTACCCCAATGAGAGCCAAAATTCTACCTTAGAGGGTCAGATGAGCAGAGTGAACCTAATGGAGCTGCCGGATAAATACTCAAGCAAGGGGTAAGAATTGTTGCCAATTGACTGTATCACAATACTAGCCCCACTCGACCTCGATGAATCTAAAGAGTTACAATGCATATGGTATAAACGACGAGAAATCATATCCGACACCGACTCGGAGCCTGGTCTCAGACATATCAAGACATTTATCCATGATGATGAGGTTCCACCTACTGATCCCTTCGGCCCTGTCTCCTAAGGGGAGGGAGTGCAGGGCAATAGCTAGTTTGTAGCTCAATGATAGCAATAAAAGCTGATGTAAATGGTGCTTGGCTCCCCAAGCTGAATCAGGCAACCCCTAGTTCGTAATGTTGTCTTGTTTAAGATCCATTACAATAAAAAACACTAAAAATTAAAAATCCAAAACACTTTTCATTTTTTTAAAAAAAAAATCAGGTATTTTAATTTTTAATTTTTAAAAATCCAGATATTTCAAAATTTCATAAAGAAATCCAAATACTTAAAAATTTAAAAAAGAAATTCAAAGAAACTAAATTTTTTTAGAAACCCTTTTAAACATCTCGAGTAATAAAATGCCAAGTTTGTTTGTTGAAGCACTTGAGTATGAAGTTAACTTATATAATTTCAATCTATAGTTTAACTTTGAACTCAAGGGTTTAGATGAAGCCGATGATGTGGGAAATGATGAGCCGACTCTTAAACTAGAGGACCACCTCAAAACATTCAAAACTAATGTCACCTTAAAAATTTTAAAATCATAAATCTAGGATCTTTAGAAACCATAGGGGAAGTGATCATTGAGAATCCTTGTCTTGGAAAATAAGTAGAGAATGATTGAATTCAAGCTATGACTACCTAATTTTGCATCCTATCAAGACTTGTCCGAACTCGATGAATAGCAAATTATATGCCATCTATCAACAAAGCCTGAAATCAAGCCTATTAAGTAGAAGTTGCGAAAACGATATTGGCATTCCACGCTAGAATGTGTGACATGCACATAAACCGGCTCATAATTATGAAAGCGATCTTGTGGCTCAATGAAGATATATTAGTGTCGGAATATTAAAAAGTACTGCAAGTGTTAAGAGCGTGCACAATAGATCCACGTGCGTACTTTAAAATTCTACAACCTGATAATTGAAATTGCATGGGTTTTCTACCATGACGCCTGCATAAGCTTGACAGAGTTTAGAATTACGACTAAGATCGAGAGGAGGGGGGTGAATAGGATTACTTTAAAAATTCTTACCTACTTAACAATTTACCAATTAAAAATAAGAAGGCAAATAATATCAGGCCTCTAAGCCAAATGGATCCGATCACATAGACTACAAATGATATAACAATTAATCAATTAGTTTAAAAGATAATAAGCTTATGTGTGCTTATAAGTTAAGTTCCTAGTGATCGAACCCAAAGGTTGACAACCTCAAGTGAAGGGTTGCAATGTAGTAATAACCCAGTAAGACCGAGGTTAAATCCTCAGGGAATGGGAAACACAACCTCAAACTAATCTAAAGGTATGGGTGTTTGACTTTTTAATTAAGTGAAGTAGTAAAGGGTTTTTAAATAAATAAATAAAAGACTAAGGATCTATGAATCCACTCATAGCAATTACAATATCTCATTCATTGATTCAATGTATAACTCAATTGGAATCAAAGTCCAATCCTATCAAATTGGAAGATAATTCTATTAAACCAATCATCAACACCAATACATATATGAATTTGATTGAACGATTCTCTCATGAAGCACTCAAATCTCAATCACAGGGAATAAAGCACCCTTAGGTGATAATAGACCCATCAATTATATAGATTGAATCATTCTCTAATTCAAGCTAAACAATTGTTAAATTAAAGTGTTCATTGTACCTGCAATGCACAATAAATCTAGAAATAAACAACGGGCGCATAGGATGCCCATGGGTGAAATTCTCAAAACTTCCATGGTGTCAAGGATCTGCTTTAACGCCATGACCGGGTAGAATACATGAGCGCATGAGGGCCTTATACCATTAGGCCATGACTTCCACTGTCATGTAGTTAGTTGGATAAGGGTGTGGCCTTACTCGCCTGGTGTGTAGGGGGCATTACTAGGCTGAGTCTGACCAACTCGTAAATGGGTCCACTACCATCAGGCCTTACTAGTGATTGGTTGTCCACAGGTGGGTAGTAAGGTCTCTCACGCTTGTTTAACTGTGCGGGGTCTGTAGAGCGGCAGTCATTCAGCAGTGGAAATGTACCCGACTTATGGTTTGGATATGAGCACTGACATTACTTGCATCGCATTAGCATTGGCTATACAAGCCCCGTCATGCATTGCCTTGGTATGGCGTCCAGTACTCATCGCATCATATTCATAATAAGCCTTAGTAAGGCTAGTAATTTTTCTATTGAGTATATTTCCCTTCTTGCATCTCTTACTATTCTTCTGTGCACCAATGTCACACAATTTCACCACCCTCTAAGCTTATATAAGCTTATGCACGATTGATGCGTGCAGGAGACTCTAGGCAGGCGTCATAGTTGCAGGGCACAGAGTTGAGTTCAGCTTGAGGACCCGATGTTATTGATCTTCCTTTCCTTCTCCTATCATCTTATGTATATCCTTTGAACCTTCTGAAAGTTGTAAAAGTTTAAATTTATAGTGGATTTTGTGATGTGTGCCTTTGTTATTCTCAGATGTACTTGCTGTGATCTTAGATATGCTCATGTTAGTAATGATTATATTATTATGAAAATCCTCCTTGTAGGATCCCAAGATCGAAACCTGCTCAGGAGTCGAGAATGGGGTACTATGGAGGCTGTTTCGGCCAGAACCGGACATCGGGTTCCTTGGAATTCCGGTTACCGAGTCTAGGGAGTGACAACAACTCAAAGACTTTAAAGTAAATCCAAATCTATTTTAATCTACCATCATCATTCAAAATAATATTATTAAATCAAATAAACTAAATACTATAATTAAGCTACAAGCTCATCCCGTAGCCTTAGATAAGAGGTTAACCTAGTATAGCTAATATCTTAGAACAAAAGAAAAAAATAAATAAAAAATTAGAACCGAAGATTGAAGAAGAATGACGATTCAGTGAAAGCTTTGCCACTCTTAGGTTTTTCTGTCAAACCTTAATTCATACTTTAGAAAACCTAAAACACCTCTTAAAATAGAAAAAATCCACATCGACTTGGAATCAACTTCAAATTTATGCACTTTCGGTCGGACTGAACCAACCTCAAGTGGGATCGAACAGTCTGTTATTTCTGTTAATGCACTGTGTGAGCATTCAGTCTTTTCTCCATCATTTTTACTTTGTTTTCTTAAATCTTTGGTACTTAAAATTCTTCATTAATGACCTAAAAATTTCTAATTCTTCATTGATAATTCTTTAGAGCTTTAAATCCCCCATTCAAGCATGTATTCTTCTTTAGATCCAAAATCTCATCGCATGTAAAAAATATATATTAATGAATCAATTTATCACTTAAATATCAGGAAAACTAATGTAATTGAAAGGATAAATCTGAAATATTTAAGTATTATCACACCCCAACCAACATTTTATTAGTTCCGAGCAAAATATGCGAAATATATTTCGAAACTAAAGGAATGTATTCCTATAAACTCAAATAATTCTATAAACAATCCAGATTATAGAAGTCTAAAATTCATTAATGTAGAGCATACTTCCACTTAAACTCTATTATTTGATGAACATCCTAATCAAGTTTAAAGCATTAGTTTTATAATTAGAAAAAAGAATATAAACATTGAGTTCTATGAGTGCATAATGAAGTCTAGACTTAACACAACCAAAGGTTCAGCTCTCTACTTTCATGATAACATTCATAATCAAAAGAGTACTAAGGATAACCAAAACCTAAATCAAAAGTTGCGTTACAGTTCAACGCTCTACGCATCTAGCTTTTGATTTTTTCATTAATGGTTTTCACTCTATTTTTAATATTTTCTTTGTCCATTTGAACTTTAGGTAACCCCTTTTGATGACAAAATTTTTTTTTTTTGTTGGGAATTACTTTTTTTCTTTTCAAAAAATTATTTTCATTGAACATGATGGATAAATTTTCCAATCTTAATTCCTAGCATTCTTAATCATTATTAAGTTAACAATTTAATATCAAACTTAGACTTTAATGTGTAAACTAGATGTGAAATGTGAATTCATAACTTAATCAATTTTTAAACTTCTAATTTAAGAATTAATAACTTCGAACTTAACTTTAAAATCTATCAAATAATTAGAATTCAGGTTTCCAAAATTTTCAACATTAAGTATCTTATCATTCTAATCTCTGAATTAATTTAAGAATCACTTAAATTCACATAAAATTTTAAAATTTAAAAAAAAAATAGCTCAAAAATTCAGCGTAAATCAGAAGAATTTTCAAAGAAAACCTATCCCCCAACCTAAATTCTACATTGTCCTTAATGTATAAACATATGTAATAAAAGGAACATAAGAGCAACAAAAATAAATAGGAGTACATGAAAAGTACTTAAAAGGTGACAATATACAAGAGCTAGTGCGAACTTCCTATCAATTTGTGATTCATTAACTAAACTAAACTAATAAATCAAACTAATCTTAAGAAAGTAATAAAAATATCCTAAATTTAAACTATCAATCATCCAAAGGCATTAGTCCTTCCTCTGGTAAGTATCTCAATAAATTTCTCAACAAGATCATCCAAAAGCTCAATTTATAGTAGGCTTCGATATCCTGGAACATGGACACCCAGAAAATTTATAAACCTCAATAAAATATATTCTTTCAAAATTTTGAGGTTTCCAGATTTTATAGCATTCACCTGTGGTAGAATTTTTTTTTGTTAGTATACCACAGTGAATTAAAGACTATAATTAGTTAAAATTCTAAAAATTTCTCTTTAGGCAATGTAATCCCAATGAAATCCTAATTTTTAGACTTCGGTTCTAATTCTCGATCATCCACCCTTAACGGCAAACATTCAAGAGTGGTGGAAGGAAGCATTTCATAAAAAATTTTCCCCGGTCAATGTACAAGTACTAAGGTAAGGTATTGCAAGGCATTCACTATGTCTTTAATCATGTTATCATTAAAATCTTCAAAATATGCTAAGCAAACTTTTAGAAAGTCAGGACATTCAGTAAAAAGTGACTCATTATCCACACTGGAGTCAAACGTGTCAAATTGGTGGATTGTATCAATATCACCATGTTTGAAAAGTTCGTGTATCTCTTGATCATTAACTAGAGCTTTAGATGAGATTAACCTTTGTGAAAACTGAACCATAGGCTCTTGAACATACTCCGACTCCTCATTCTCAAATCAGTATGCTCAACAAGCAAGTTGAGATCACTCTCCTCGCATTTTATTTTTGGATTAAGCTAAGGCTGGGCTAAACAAATCCCTTCATCATCAATGAGGCATGATTATATTCTTTGAATAGAAGATGTAAACATCTCAAATGATATTCTGATGTCTTGGAATGTTTGCATGATGTCTTAGTTGACTTGCTCTTGAGCATCCATGAGCATCTGAAACTGATCCTCTTAGGTTGTTTTTTTTTATTGGATCTCATAATTTAATCATTAGAATTTATGGTTAGTTTATCTCTCCAATTTAAGCTCTAATGGTTCCACCAATCGGGATAATATGTGTTATATATAGGTGTACTTGATGGTTGTTGATAAGCATCCTCTCCCATATAATAATCATGCATTGTCTTTTTAACTAGTGGAACATTATATACTTCATTTTCATTATAACCCGGTCGACTCTCAATCAAAGTTCCACTTAATTTATGAGACATAGGGTGTTTCTTAACATAGTGATCTATCAACCCTTCAATCAATATCTCATCTCATAGAAGTTGATTATAGTATTCTCATGTCCACTCTGGCATGAACATGATAAAATCCTAATTTTTAACCTAAACATAAAAATAAAATAGAAATTCTATAGAGAATAAATGTCACACCCCAAACTTGAAAATCGGGATCACAAAATTCCCGATCGCCGAATCCGGCGCCGACAGCCTCCGTAGAACCCCATTCTTGGCTCCCGGCACCCATTTACCAGTTCTGATCCTAGGATCTGACAAGGAGGGTTTTCAATATCAATTTGATTCGTAATGAGCATAACCATGAGCATAACCATAAGCATAACCCACGAACAATAACCATAGGAACACCACCACAAAATTCACTATGATAAAAAACTTTGAGTACAGTGCGTATGAAAGGGAAAATATAGGATAATGAAAATAACAGAAACTCCAAAAGCTGGACTGTGTGCTCCAAACTGCGGATTGTATGTTCCAACTACGACAAGACTACGGCTGCGTCCTGGCGTCACCTGCACGCATCGATCGTGCATAAGCTTATAGAAAACTTAGAGCGTGGTGTAAGTATATGCGCAATATAAGCATACTTAGAATGCAAGGTCAGAGTAATGCGGAATCATGCTGATAAGTACATGAATGCAATCAGCTGTACCAAGGCTATACAGTGCAAGATATGAATGCTATCGGCCATATCAAGACCATGCGATGCATGGTGCAACTCGAGTATACTGATCCTCATACAGGTTATCAATATCAGTACAATTCTTAGTCTGGATAATCATCGAGGTTTAGTACACTCCAAATGGCACCGCCGCTCTCCCAGACACACAGTTCAAGTGAGCATAAGAAACCTCACTATCTACCTGGCCAATAGTCTGTCAATACCTATCCGGCACATCGATAGTGGATCCATTCACGAGCTGGTTAAACTCAGCCTAGTATTGCCCCCTACCCTTAGGCGAGTAAGGATACACCCCATTCCAACCGACCATGACACAGTCGGAGATGCGGCCTCTTGGTATTCGGCCCTGGTACACTCATATACCTACTCAGTCTCAATGTTGGAGTCATCCTCTGGTACTATCGGGTTTAAAGATTTTCACCCAAGGACATCTACGGCGCCTCGATGCTAAAAATAATATTTTTGGTATCCAATCCAGTCACCCACAATGTGTAAATGGAGACTATGGCCCTGATGTCAGTAGGGCATATAATAATTACAATCACACAAATGCAAGTGCATGAATCATATTGCCAGTCATGCAACAACCCTGCGCGAATCGTGTGCTCATGTAGGGTAACTCCACTTATTAGGGAGCCCATAAACGATCCGCCCGAAGGCATATGCTATGATCAGTCACTCCTCACATCAGGCATATAAATGATGCGTATGATTATGAATCGTGGAACTATATTAAACATGTTATGTGGTAATGGGCTCTATTTATAAGGAAGGTGGGCCTAGACGGCCTACATATTACAAGTATGGGCCTATCAATGGCCCTAGGGAGAATCATAATGTGGACATTTAACTAACATTATTATTACAATGTAGACATCAAGCCATCATTGCTCCCAAGGCATAGCCCGGTATAACGGTCAACACATATACCATGGTGGAATCACACTACAATGGGCCTTATGTACATCTCATTGGGCCTCGACCCATGGGCCTCCAATACGACAAATGGACCTCATACCATGGGTCTCATATATATCAAAGTGGACCTCGTGGGCGGGCAACAAATACATTAAGTTAGGCCTAATCACATGAGCCACGTCTACATCAAATGGGCCATACCCAAATATAAGTGGATTTCCACCATTAGAATTCCCAAGGGTTTAATGGTGGATGTTCAAACCCATTTTTTCCTGAAATGTGGCCCACCTGATCCTATATCTGTCTTATTTTTAATTTCAAGCCTTAAAGTGAGCTTTCAAAATGGTTGGACGGTTTGGGTGAAGAGAGTGGTCCACATGATAAATAGATCGGTCTTATTTTTTTTTATCTCGAGCTTAAAAATTTTCTCTTTTTTTTTTTTAAAATTTTATTTTTTTAAAAATGGTTAGATGGCTTGGATGCAACCCATGCATCATGGTAGATCCCATAGAGATGGGAAGGATGGACAACATAGATGAGGTACACACCTCATGGGGGGCCCACACTATGGAAGGTGTGGATATAATACATACATCAGTGGGTACCATGTGGAGCCCACCATAACGTTTATTTACACCCAACTTGTTGATGAGGTCATGTGGACCTAGGGCCCACCGTAATGTTTATTTCAGAATGGTTGGATGGTTTGGATGCAACACATGCATCATGGTGGCTCCCATAGATGGATAGCGTGGATGCCACTGGTGAGACCCACAGAACTTGGTGACGCTACTCCAGTAGCTGGAATGAGGTACAACAGCCGTCCCACCCTGGGACAGTGTGGGGTATAATGCACACATCAGTGGGTCCCATGAGGGGCCCACTATAATGTTTATATGCCATCCAAACCGTTGACGAGGTCACACGAACCCAGATGAAGTGGGAAAACAAATTTCATAATAATCCAAAACTTCCGTGACACCCAGAAGGGTTTCAATGAAAAATGTTTAATCCACTGTTTCCTATAACGTGGGCCACCTAAGTCACGTAGATGGCTGATTTTTTTTTTTGGTGGCCCATAGCTAGGAGTGAGGCCCATTAAATGCACCATATTAATGTTCAACTCACATCATGGTTGGGCCCACAACTAAGACCCAAGGTCCCTGCCTCTAGCGCCCATGCAGCGTAGGATGCTCTTGCATGTCCTGGGGACATTGGCAGCAACAGGCTGCATGTTAAATTTTATTTTTTATTTTTGGAAAAATGGGTCCTCCTGAAGAACTTCCTAGGTGGGGCCCTCATCAGGGAAATCCGCCCCGTTCATTGGCTTCTACGGCTCAAGACAAGCCAAAACAGACCAATATGCAACATATTTTGGTGAATGAAAACATCAAGGCAGGTTTTTAACGATAATCACTACTATTTCTTATGGTATGGCCCACTTGATTATCAGATCAGCCTCATCTTTTGGCTCAATGCCTAAAATGGGCCGAGAAGTGAAATGGACGGCGTGGATTATATATATACATCAAGTGGGGGCTTGCATGAGTGGCCCACCCCAAAACTTTAAAAAGGTCAGGTATTTTTTTTTGTTAGCCATTAGTACATGCCCTTGTCAGTACACGCACCCCATGTTAGCCACAACCCACGTCCACCGTCCAGGGACGCTGGATAGCGTGGGTAGTCACAGACATCATGGTGGGGTCCACATGGACGTGGCCCACTTGATCAATTTGATGTTTGTGTTTTCCTTTAATCAGGCCCGTCCAAATTGACGGCCATGTGGGCCACTCGGTGGATGGCGTGGATAGAATGCATGCTTCATGGTGGGCCACACACACATATTAGGTGGGTCATCAACAAGGAAAGGGAAAGAGATAAATAGAGAGAAGGAGAGAGAGAGAGAGAGAGAGAGAGAGAGAGAGAGAGAGAGAGAGAGAGAGAGATGGTGATGAAGGGGCCCCGCCACTATGGGCCCCACATGATATAACTCATACATCAAAATGGGTCCCACCAACAAGTGGGCCCTAAAAATAAGAATTTAACAGTGGATCACCCACCTCTTGCACTCCTCCTTGATCCCTTAGACCCCTATGCTCCTTGCCTTCTCTTTTGATGGTGGTTGATGGATTTTTGATGGGGTAGATGAGAGATGAGAGGGTAGGGAAAGTGGGCCACACTTGTTGTTGTTCTTTGGGAGAGAAGAGAGGTTGGATGTGGGATGCTTAGGAGTGGAGAGATGGAATGAGAGAGAGAGAGAGAGGAGTGATGAGTGAAAAGGATGGGTGAGGTGTGATGAGTGAAGTGATGTGAGAGTTGACTTTAGGTTGCTTGTGTAAGAGGGAGGTAAGGGTAGGGTATGGCTACTTGTACTTGACTTAATGTGTGATGTGTACTTGATTGATGGGATTGATTGATTGATGAGACATGTTGTAGAGATTCCCTCAAAATTCGCAATGTGCGGCGTTTTCTTCGAATTGAACACAGGCTCACATCTTTTAACCTGGGTATTGGTTCGATGCGCGAATCGCGGCGTTGGAACCGCAGCGATGGCGAGGTCGCTAAGATACAAGTTTCAGGTCAAGCAGACTCTGATATGCGGGACTCTGCTTAGGATCGCGCAAAAACGTCGGATATGGGTCGAAGGTTGCCGGAATTCGATTGGAAGGACTGCAGAAGCCTATGGAACGGTACGGTCTAGGATACGAGTCTTACAATAAAATCCTACAATAATATGGAAAGAAATTAGAGGGAGTGAGGAAGGATGTTACCAAAAGAGAGGAACTAGAACTAGATGATCTTAAAAAAAAACAAGTAAATAATGTTAGCAATGTTAGAAAACTTGAAACAAAACAAACTTCTAAAAAAATTCTGAAATTATGTGAAAACCCTAAAAAACCATAGGTTAGAAAAATAAAAAAAACCTAACATAAAATAAAAATTAAACTAGGAAACTTAAACCTAATTGTGTTCGCGCCACTCCTTGGCAACAATGCCAAAAACTTGATTGAACCCAAGGGTTGACAACCCCAAGTGAAGGGCCGCGATGTAGTAATAACTCAGCCAGATCGAGGTCAAATCCTTAGGAAATGGGGAACACAACCTAGAACTAATCTAAAGTTAAAGGGTGTCTAAATTTTTAATCCAGTGAAGTAGAAAATAACTTTAAAGTAAATAAATAAAAGACTAAGGATCCAAGAATTCACTCATAACAATCACAATATCTCATTTATTAATTCAATGTATAACTCAATTGGAATCAAAGTCCTATCCTATTCAATCGGAAGATAATTCTATTAAACCAATCATCAACATTAATACAAATATGAATTCGATTGAATGATTCTCTCACGAATCACTTGGATCTCAATTGCAGGAAATCAAAAGCATTTAAGGCACCCTTAAGTAATAATAGATCAATCAATTATATAAATTGAATCAATCTCTATTTTAAGCTAAACAATTGTTAAATCAAAGCATTCATTTTACCCATAGTGCATAACAAATCCAAAAATAAACAACTCAAAGACTTTAAAGTAAATTCAAATCTATTTCAATCTATCACTAACATTCAAAGTAATCTTATTGAATTAAATAAAATAAATACTGTAATTGAACTACAAGCTTCATTCCTTAACCTTAGTTAAGAGATTAGCTTAGCATATATAACCTCTTAGAATAAAAGAAAAACATAAATGATAAACTAGAACTAAAGGATTGAAGAAGAAGAACGACTCTATGAAAGCTCCGTCACCCCTAGGTCTTTCTCCCAATCCCTAATTCATATATTGGAAAGTCTAAAACACCCCTTAAATAGGAAAAATCCACACTGACTTGGAATCAACTTCAAATTTTACACTTTTATTACACTTTAGTCACACCAACTATAGCCTTCGGTCGCATCGAACATCACTTCGATCACACCGACTGGGTCTCTCAGATGCAGAAAAATTTTCTGAATATTCATATGAAGAATTTCTCTCCCTTATGTCGCACCCAACCCTCCAATTTCACCAAATGTACCTTTGGTTGGACCTAAGTGTTGAATTGAATTAACTTTGAAAATCAATGTTTCTCACTGGACTGTTTTGGGCACTTTCGGTTGAATCGAACCAACCTCGAGTGGGACCGAATAGTCTATTTTTTTGTTAATGCATTGTGTGATTTTTTAGTATTTTTCCTTTGTACTTTGCTTTCTTAGATCTTTAGTACTTGAAATTCTTCATTAATGAACTTAAAATCTCCAGTTTTTCATCGATTATTCTTTTGAGCTTTAAATCCTCCATTTAAAGATGTATTCTTCTTTAGGTCCTAAATCTTCTCGCATGTAGAAAACATATATTTTAGTGAATCAATTTAGCTCTTAAATACCAGGAAAACTAGTATAATTTAAGGAATAAATATGCAATATTTAGGTGTTATCATTTACCATACAATCTAAATCAAGCATTCATATGATTGAATAGATATGCAATATTTAGGTGTTATCATTTACCATACAATCTAAATCAAGCATTCATATGATTTAACTATTCAAACACATAAGCATGAATAGAACCGTGCTCAAATGACAATCATAAACACAAGCATGTATAGTGTTTGGTTTCCTTACTCCGCTCCCAGTGGACGCACTTTTCTCGAGTGTACTAGTATTCACTATCTTAGGAGTTTTCAATAGGTTCACCCCTAACCTTTATAATGGTTTTTCCTCGGCTAACAACTAACCTACATATACACTCTCATGTTCGAGGAACACATTTTCATTAATATCGATGGCTCCCAAAAGAGACTTTAGTTGGTTTTCTATCGGCTAAGTTACAACCACTAGTGGTCTTAATCTAAGGCCTTATGTACACTCCTGCCAAAGGCTCCCTATAGAGATTAACACGTACACACCCATATCTGACGAATTCATCCCTACACAAGAGCCCAGGACCTACATAAGAGTTTATTAGTATTTGGGTCACAAACTTTACACTCAATCCTATATAAGGAAGGAGTGTGAATGGATTTTACGATAATTGCTTACTTGTCGGATTGAACCCCTTTGTAGCACCTAACTTAAGATGCTTGATCGATGCTCTCCCATGCTTTAAACATTTTCTTAATTGCTTCTTCATTCGTTGATGCCAATGTTTCATTTCCTACGATCAACTGCCTTACATATGATGCCCTGATGAAGTGATCAAGGTGGTAAAATTTCTTACAACTAATGGATAATTATTTTCAAAGGGGATTCACCTAGATGGGTATTCTAGAGGATGTAGACAAAGATATTCCTATAGGCTTAGTGTCTAATCTCTAGAAAATGGTAGAGATCAAGTTCATCTTCATCATGGAGGTTGGAATCCTCATTAGAGTAGTAAAGCTCAAGAAGATTACATAGATTTCATTCGTTTAGAGGCTTAGGATGAGGGATACGAGTGGAGAACACCTAGGCTTCTATTGTAAAAAAAAAATAAAAAATCATGCTTTTGCCCACCAAATGCCCATTTTATATAGTTCATGTTGCAATGACTATAAAATGGCTAGTTAATGGCTCTATCAATAGGATTAAAAGGCCCTTTAATGGGATCGAGCTTACTTTCGATCCCATCAAGAAACTCTTGGACTTTTCTGTTTATTTTTTGGATTGTTTCTTCGATCACATTGAGTGGTCCTTTGATTCCATTGAAACCTATCAATAGCCTGTCGATAGGATCGAGAACCACTCAACCTATCGACAGCCTGTCGATAAGATCAAGAAACGCTTAAAAATTATTATTTTGGGATATATAATTTACAATAGCTTTGCACATCTTTTAGCCTATCTTATCATATTCTAATTGGGTTCCTACAGCTAAGGGATGATCAAATAGAGTTTTCCTATTAAGGTTAAGATCATCAAGAGGCTAGGTTGTTTTGTATATAAGGTTAGGGTCACCAAGGTACCTCGATTTACCCATTCTTCACTCCTTGATGCTTCTTGTTCTCTTGTGTTTTCGGTCTTCAGCTTTTGAGGCTCAACCGACTCACTAACACATAAATGCATGTGATTGACAAATAGGAGCACAAAATAAGTGCACTAATAAAATTGCCTTGACCATTCTCTATGCGGGGTTCCGACATCATTGACAAAGTTAACCTGACGACATCTAATGGTTATGAGTGCATACTCATGACAATCGATTACTTTACAAAAGTGGATAGAGGCAGCATCCTGCATCTCACATGATGACGCTCATGATGATAACATCATCAGTTGCTACATGATCCCACATGTCACCATCGTCATCGATAAGGGGATGCTCTTCGTGAATAAAAAAAGATGAAAGAATTTCAAAATCAAAAGACATTATACTGCTTCTGTATACACATTGGGCTAATTAGACATCCATACATAAAACTATGAATGAAGCTCTTTATAAGCTAATTGGTAAAATAGAAGCTGTCCTACAAGTTCTATTTAAAATTCCATCAACGTGAGTGTTGATGAAGAGTGAAGCCAATGAAAGAAAAGTCAAAGAACCGTTGCATCTATCAGACTCAAGGGGCAAGTGCCAAGCTCACATAAGATCACCTAATGATCAGAATAGTTCTTTTGAGAGATGCCCTTCGACTCACCAACTTGAGGGGCAAGGATTTTTCGGAGCTAATCAATGTCGATAACTTAAAGATATTTCACAGGTAAGCTTATCAAACCCGGTCAAGATTTACAATAGCAAAGTCAAAGTCACATGACCAAAGCTGGTCATTCTGAGAATCACCTCCTCCCATCCCCAAATAACTGCTTCAATAAGAAGGATAAAAGATTAAAAAGGAGAAAAAGAAAAAAAAAAGAAATAAGAACAAAATAAGAGCCTAGAGTCCAAGATATATA
The DNA here is from genome assembly GCA_037074715.1 of Magnolia kwangsiensis. Taxonomy (NCBI): domain Eukaryota; kingdom Viridiplantae; phylum Streptophyta; class Magnoliopsida; order Magnoliales; family Magnoliaceae; genus Magnolia; species Magnolia kwangsiensis. Next base: position 58,369,260 of record CM073571.1, on the reverse strand, counting down.
TATATATATATATATATATATATATATGGAAAAGACCTCACTAGTCCGTCCCATGAGGTCGAGCTGTGTGGGCCCCACCGTGATGCATTTCGAACATCTACCCCATCAGTCAGATGTACCATTCCATTGTGGGCCTAGGTTTCAAAAATCAAGTCAATTCGTGACTTGTGTGGGCCACACCACATACAGAAGTGGAGAGGGGCCGTGCACCATTAAAATATTCATAATCATTTTTTGCACCATTGACATGTGGTTTGCAAATCTAGCCCATCCATTATGTGTGTCCCACTTTGATGAGGGTTCAGACTAAGTTTCAGCAGCATTCAAAACTCAGGTGGGCCCCACCAAGTGCTTTTGTATGTTTTAATGGTGTCTTCACATGATTTTAGATGGTATGGCGCACCTGAGTTCCGTATACGGCTGTTTTTTAGGATATCCCATAATTTAAAGGGGAACCATCAAATGCACGGTGTTGATGGTCGACACGCATCACGGTGGGGCCCACACAGCTCTCTCTCTATATATATATATATATATATATATATATATATATATATTAAAAAGAGAAGCCAAAGAGAAAGAAAAAAGAAAAAGAACAAAAAAGACAAAAAAAATGATAAAAAAGAAGCCTATCCCCACTCACATCCCCTTAAGATGATCTTAGCTCGAGTTAACAACTTCGCTACAGTAACCCAAGACAATGTTGGGGAGGCTACCAATCGGTTGACAAGGATGGAAATCCAACCTTTCCGTTGTTACAAAATTAAAGAAAATAAAAAGATAAAAAAGTGAGCTTAAGTAGAATGGGTAGAGTGAAAACCAAAAAGGACACTCTTAAGTAAAAAAAGCGAGCACTCAGTAGACTTGGTGATGTAAACAAACTAAAAACAATGAAGGCTTTGTGGAGAATGATTCTCCTTTTCTTTTCTGTGTTTGAGATAACCCTAAAGGGTTCAATATATAGAGTTTTACGACGACTATACAAGGTTAGATGATAAATACAAAATCTTCTATACAAGGAATATGGCCTGTCTAACATCCCCCCTCAAACTAATGCTTGTCATCAACAAGTAATAGTTTACTAACTAGAAATAAATGTTGTGCAGAAGTGAGAGACTTTGTGAGAATGTCGGCAATCTAATCATAGGATGCGACATATGGTATCGAAATGATCCAAGACTGAAACTTCTCGCGGATGAAGTGATAGTCAACTTCAATATGCTTTGTCTGTTCATGAAAAAATGGATTTAAGGAAATCTGAATGGCACTCAGATTATCTACACGGAGTGGAGTAGGATCATGTAGATGAATGCCCAAGTTAGAAAGAAGTCCACATAACTAGATAATCTCACTACAAGTTGCTGACATTGCTCTATACTCGACTTCTGTGCTTGATTTAGAAACAGTGGCTTGCTTCTTACTCTTCCAAGAGATGAGAGAAGTGTCGAGAAAAATACAGTAGGCAGTGGTAGATCTGCGTGTGAGAGTACAACTGGCGCAGTCAGCATCTGAATAAGCATGAAGGTCCAGAGGGGCCGAGGATGAGAAGAATAGAGATTGATCCAGAGTTCCATGTAGATACCGTAAGATGTGCAATATTGCAGTCATATGAAGAGTTCAAGGAGCATAAATAAATTGGCTGATAACTTGGATCATGTAGGTAATATCAGGACGAGTCATTGTTAAGCAAACCAGACTCCCAACCAAACGACTGTATAAGGTGGGATCCGCAAGGAGTTCACTATCGTCACAGCCATATTGAACGTTAAGTTCCAAGGGAGTCTGAACTGTCTTCTGATCCGTTAAGGAGGCAAAGGTGAGAAGATCCTTGGTATATTTATGCTGGCTGACTAGGATTTCACATATAGAACGTGAAAATTCAAGTCCAAGAAAGTATGTCAGATGACCCAGGTCCTTCATCTTAAAGGATGACTTCAGAACTTCCTTTAAATTCGAGATGTCAGTATCATCACTACCAGTCAGAAGTAGGTCATCAACATATACAAGAACAATGACGATTCCATGCTCAGAGGTGTGCAAGAATAATGATGGATTATGACCACTTTAAGTAAAGCTAGCTCCTATAACAACATCATGAAAACGTTGGAACCATGCCCTAGGGGCTTATTTAAGACCGTATAGAGCTTTCTTTAGGTGATAAACTTTATTGTTAGGGATTAAAGATTCAGGAGGAGGTTTCAAATAAACTGTTTCTTAGAGGTCTCCATGAAGAAAAGTATTTGTCACGTCCATTTGAGTGAGTGGCCAAGAGTGAATTGATGATACTGCTAGAAGAGTGCAAACAATTTTCATCTTGGCCACAGGAGCGAATGTCTTATCATAATCAATTTTGTATTCCTGTTTATATCCATGAGTGACAAGTCAAGCTTTGTATTGATCTAATGATCCGTTAGACTTGAGTTTTACAAAATAAATCCATTTATTGCCAATTAATTGTTAGTGATTAGGTCGAGTAACAATGTCTCACGTATGGTTATCATCCAATGCCGCAAGTTCTTCTACCATAGCCTTCTTCTAACAATCATGACTGGCTGCCTGATGGTATGAAGTAGGAATAGACACAGTATCCAGGGTAGTATTCATAGAAGACATGGAGTATATCAAGCGATCAGGCTGTTGATGTACACGAATGGAACAACGTACTAAGATAGGATCCGGATCGGTTACGGGTACAGTAGGGAGATGTCACGCCCCAAACCTAGAAATCGGATTCACAGGAATCCCGATCGCCGAATCCGGTGCCGACAGCCTCCGTAGTACCCCATTCTTGGCTCCTAGCATTCATATGCCAGATTCCGATCCTGAGATCCTACAAGGAGAATTTTTTTTTAATGTACATTTAAGTAGTAATAAGCATAACCGCAAGATTACCCAATTCACGAAGGTAACATCATCATCACATATCCATTAATATAATCATTTGAGTACAACACTGAAAGAGAAATACATAAATAGAAAATCAAGCTCTAGAAGACCACTGCATGCTCCAAGCTCAACACTGCTGTAACCTAACATCACCTGCACACATCTATCGTGGATAAGCTTATAGAAAGCTTAGAGGGTAGTGTAAGTGTGTGCACAAGGTAAGTGTCAAGCATTCAACACAATGCCATAATCATACAATACCGAAAAACCGATAATTCATAAACTATATAATGTCTGAATAAGCAGAAACACTGTTAAGATCATGAATTATCAGAGTAAGCAGAAATACTAATAAGAGCATGAATTATCAGAGTGAACAAAAATACTGACAAGAGCATGTATTATCAGAGTAAACAGAAAAACTAACAAGAGCATGAATTATCAGAGTAAACAGAAGTACTGACCAGGTCATAAATCATACGATGACAGAGTAAGTAGAAGTACGAACAAGTCTATAAGTCAATCAATATCAGAATACGTAATATAGAACAACTATGCAATAAGGAGTCATAAAGAGCCAAATATCAGATGCCGAGGATGTAATGCAATATACAAATCTTGCTAAGTCTGTCTAAGCCATATAAGTGCAGAAACATAGTAACCCGAAATGCCATATGCATGCAGATGTAATGCAATATGCGATGCGAATAATATGACTATGCTGGAGTGTGAAGTCGGGTTGATAGTAAGTAGTATTACATGATACGGGGTCCACCACAAGGGACTTCTATCCAAACCAGTATCATACCTAAATTTGGATAGTCAGACTCAACGTGGTAAACTCCTGATCTCAGGTTAGTCGCGCGCCCAATCGAAATCCTTGCCATAATGAAGGTACATAACAATTAGTTGCGCACCACCAGCCCGAGTGAATAGTGAATGAATGAATGAATGAGCATGCAACTCCTACTCAATAAGTCCACATATCAGTACATTTTCTCTCTGGGATCATCACCGGGGTTTAGTACACTCCAAATGGCACTGCCGCTCTCCCTAGCGGCACAGTCCAAGTGAGTATAAGAAACCTCACTATCCGCCTGGCCAATAGTCTTCCAATACCTATTCGACACGTCGATAGCGGACCCATTCACGAGCTAGTCAAACTCAGCCTAGAAATGTCCCGTGCGCTCAGGCGAGTAAGGCTACACCCCCTCTCAATAGACCATGGCACATTGGGAGACACGGACTCCTGGTATTCGGTACTCTGGCGCTCATATATCCACTCGGTCTCGACGTTGGGGCGTCCTCTAGTACCAAGAGGGTTTTAGGGATTTTCACCCAGGGTTATCCATGGAAGCCTGATGCTCGATCCAAATATTTCTGGTGTCCCATCTGGCCATCCACGATATGCTTGTGGAGGCTACAGCCTTGATGTCGCTAGGGCGTACAATGGTCATGTCACACAAATGCAAGATGCATGAGTCACACAGTGCAATCATGCATAAATCCTGCGCATACCGTGCGCTCATGTGGGGTAACCCCGCCTATCAGGGAGCCCCATGAATAACTTTTTCTATGGCATATGCGATGGTCAATCACATTTCATAACAAATGTGTAGATGATGCGTATGTATTATGATGCTATGCTGTCACATACTCATAATAGGTATTAATAACCGGCACCGATAATTGACCTCGACAATGTGGACATTTAACCAACATTGCCCCCAAGGAATGGCCCATATAGAACCTAACATATAGTGGACTCATGGACTTACACCAGGGCCAAATGTACAACACTATGGGCCTCGCTTAAGAGCTTAATACGCACGCTTAAGAGCTTAATACGCATCGCGATGGGCCTCACTCATGGGCCACATATATATCAAGTAGTTCGCATCTCACGGGTCTAATATACATCGCAATGGGCTGCTCCCACGAGCCTAATATACATCAAGTCGGGCCTCACTATATGGGCCGGAAATATATCACAATGGGCCACGTCTCATGGGCCTCGAATACATCACAGTGGGCCTCAACAATTGGAATTGACCCCAATAATTGGAATCAACACTTGGAATCGGCCTCGATACTCAGCCTCGACAATCGAAATCAAAAAATCGATCATAAAACAGCCTCGGTCGCTAATCGGTAATCGGTCAAGTCAATCGGAATCGGTAATCGGCCACGATAATCGAAAATGACAAATCGATCATGACAATCGGAATCGATAGATAATTGAAATTGGCAAATTGGTCACGTCGATCAAAAATTGACAATCGGTCACGACAATCGGCCTCAATCACAAATCGGCAGTTGGCCACGATAATTGAAATCGATCAATAATCAGAATCAACAAATCGATCACATCAATCAGAATCGGTAATCGGTCATGAAAACGATGAAAAGAATGGCCTACAAGGCCTAAGGGAAGGTCACAATGTGCTCGTCAATGTGGACATCAAACCAACATTACTCCCTAAGAGTGGCCTACATCGGCTAGACATATAGTGGGCCCATGGCCTCGCGTACAATCATGATGAGACTCATTTACGTCACATAGGCCTCGTCACATGGGCCAACATACATCACATCGGGCCTCGAATACACACAACAGGTGGGCCTCGCACTAGGGCCTCGAATATATCTTAATGGGCCTCTTTCGTCAAGCGGGCCACATCACATGGGCTACACTATATGGACCACACCAACGGGCTTCACGTACATCAAATAAGTCACACCGATGGCCTCATGTATATCAAATCGGGCCCACCCTTATGTATATTTGAGATCTGACCTATTCACAAGTTAACATAGAGATAAATGAAGTAGAAATAATATTGGGGACTATAGTGGCCTATAGAAGTTTTTGAATGGTGGATGTCACTATACCCCATTATTAATGCAAATGGTGGGGTTCACTTGAACTTTGGGTCTCACTCATTCATCCCATGTCCTAAAACGATCTCACCGATGGTTGGACGGTTTAGATACAACATACGCACCATGGTGGGTCCCATAGATAGACGGTGTGGGTGAGACAAATGGGACCCATGGTACTAGCTGCTGACATAGAGAGAGAGAAAGAGCTAGAGAGAGAGATATATAGAGAGAGAGAGTGAGAGAGAGATATAGAGAGAGAGAGAGCAGCACGTGGCTGCCTCTCATCTCACTTTTTCTTCCTTTTTCTTTTTCTTTTTCTTCTTTGACACCAGACAGAGGTGGGTCCCATGTAGGGCCCACCATATATATATATATAGGAAAAGGTACAGTGAGCTCGAGCTGAAGTTAGGCTCTCAGGAGTTCGAGCTGTGTGGGCCCCACCGTTGATGTTTGCCAAACATCTAACCCCTCAGTCAGATGCACCATTCCAGCGTGGGCCTAGGTCTCAAAATCAAGTCAGTCCATGACTTGTGTGGGCCGCACCAGATACAACAGTTGAGAACGGCTACCCTCCATTTAAACATTCATAATCACTTATTAGGCCCACCAAGATGGGGTTCACAAATCCAGCCCACCCATTGTGGGTGTCCCACTTGAATGAATGGTCAGACCCAGTTTCAGCCGCACCCAAAACTTAGGTGGGTCCCACGTAGGCCCACCACAACACCCTATATGATATGTAATATATATATATATATATATATATATATATATATATATATATATATAAAATATAATATAATATACAATATATACAATATAATATAGTATATATTGTATACCTAACGTCCAAGCCGTCTAGGGCCTGGATGGTCACACAAATCAGGGATGGCCCCACACGTAGGGGGGTGGGTCCCACCGTCCAGGGGCAGTGGACGGTCTAGATAAAACACATACATCATGGTGTGGCCCATCTGAACGGATGGAGGACGCGGATGGGTCCCATGGGCCCCACGGTCATCACACACCTCACTTGTTAGTGCACCCATTTTCAGTCCACACTTCACTGATGTGCACACCCCACGTCAGTTCATGCTCCTTTGTAGTGCACGTCTAGCGTCCCAGGACGTTGGACAGTGTGGACACAACACAAATATCATGGTGGGTCCCACATGGATGTGGCCCACCTACTTTGGATGGATTTGATATTTGTGCTCTCCCCCCTACATCCAGCTTGTCCAGACGGGATGCCAAGTGGGTCCACTCGATGAACGATATGGATAAGATACATACCTCATGGTGGGGACCATCCGGGTGGGCCGCACGGCCATATCATCATCTACAAAAATGAAAGGGAGAGAGAGAAAGAGAGAGGTCAGAGACAACGAAGGGGCCCCGCCACTATGGGCTTCTCTTGTTACAAGGTGTACATCAAGGTGGGTCCCACATATATGGACCCTTAAATCAAATAAATGGATGAAAGATAAAAATATAAAATCACCCACCGTTTGATCTTCTTACTCCCTTGGCTTCCTTAGCTCCTTAGCTTTGATTCCAACAGAGGAGATGAGATTTGGATGGTTGAGATGAGAGATCTTGGGATGGAAAGGTGGGCTTCACATATGCATTTTTCTCTCCATGGTAGGGCTTGGACGTGTGGAGTTCTTCCTTGCTTGGGAATGGTTTGAAAAAAATGAGAAAAAGAGTTGTAAAGAGAGAGAGAGAGAGAGAAAGAGAGAGTGATGGGTGATGAAGTGATGGATGTGGTGAGTGATGGGTGTGTAAGAAATTTTTAACTTTTGTGGTAAATGGTGTAAGAAAAATATGGGCTTTGTAAGAACTTTTTGACTTTTGTGGTTGCTTGGGGATGGGTGTGAGGTGATGTGTACTTGACATGTACTTAACATGTTGAGATTGATGGATTGATGGATTGACATGACAAGTCATAGAGATTCTCTTGGGTTTTGTAACGCACGGTATTTTTTTCTCGCATCGAACCTTGGCCCACATCTCCTGGCCAGGGTATCGCCTTGGTACGCGAGTCGCGGCATCGGAACCGCGGCGATGGCGCGGTCGCTAGGGTACAAGTCTCGGGTTGAGTCGACTCAGGTTGACGGCATGTGAATCAGGGTCACGCGTAAATATTGGTTAAGGGTCGAAGGTTACTGAAATTCGACCAGGAAGACCGTAGAAGTCTATGAAATGGTACGGTTTAGGATACAGGGCTTACAGGAGAATAGTAAGTGATGGATATATACGTAGTTATCGTGAATAAACCTGTAATGGACAAGGAGGGGTACTCGAGGCAACTGAAATGTCAGGAAAAATAGTAAGATCAGGAAAGTCTGGTGTAGGCGAAGGAGGAACAGATGAATGAAAGATAATATGATCAAGAAAAACAACATGTCGTGATACCCGTACACGACGAGAGACCGGATCATAGCAATGAAAACCCTTCTGAGTTTCTAAAAATCCCAAGTACATACATTTGACTGATTTTGGAGAAAGTTTGTTACATTCACATGATATCAGATGAACATAACATACACAACTCAAAATACGAAATGTGGAATATGTAAGAAGAAAACTGGTGAGAACAAAGTAAGGAGATTTACTATTTAGGACTATGGTTGGCAACCGATTAATCAAGTAGACTGAATGCATCATAGTTTCCGCCCAAAAGGAACGAGGAACACTCATAGCTATCATTAAGGTATTGACAGTTTCAACAATATGACGATTTTTTCGTTCAGTCACCCCATTCTATTGTGGAGTATCAAAACAGGTGGTCTGATGAATAATCCCATGACTTTGAAGATATGTATGAAAAGTTATGGAAAGATACTCTCCCCCTGAGTCAGAGTGGAGAGTTTGAATTTTTACTTGAAATTGTGTGTCCACCATAGAATGAAATATTTTGAATTTTTCAAACACCTGTGACTTAGAGTGTAGAAAGTAAATCCAGGTGTAATGGGTGAAATCATCAATGAATATAACATAATATCGTAGTCCAGAGAGAGACATAATTGGGAAGGGCCCCAGACATCCGTATGCACCAGTTCAAACGTAGATGATTTTGTAGTACTTAGAGGAAAGGGAATACACTTACTTTTTGAAAGGCAACAAGAAGAACAAGAATAATCCAAATCACTTTTATTAAGAGAAATAATCCCTAACATGCCAGAAGAAAAGAGCTGAATTAAACGATCAGAATGTGGACAACCCAGGCTAAAGTGCCAGAGTTTCCACATTGTATTTGCCAAACAAATATTCAAGAAAGAGGGAGAGAAGAAACAATGAGCTGAAGTAACGGATGGGTGAAAGTCCAGTACGTACAAACATCCATGCCGCCTACCCTTCCCAAGTACCTTCCCCGTTGCCAGATCATGCACAAAACAACAATTTGGAAGAAATATGATTAAGCGGTTATTGGATGTAAGTTGACCAATAGAAATTAAATTTGAGGAGAGTTTAGGGATATGAAACACATTATGAAGGGTAAACTGACAATGGTCAGAAGGAGAGAAAGTTAAGGAATCAACGGACTAAATTGGTAGTTTAGTGTCATCTGCAGTAGAAATAGCCTGATTGCCAGTGTAGGGATGAATATTACGGAGATGGGATACATTATTAGTCATATAATTTGAAGCACCAGAATTAAAGAACCATAGAGAAGATGTAGTTATACCTAACATACCGGCCACAGAAAGGGCCTGCACGATCTGCTAGAGCATCGCAGGAGCTAAAGGTGAGAAAAGACCTTTAACAGAACCAGTAGATGAAATATCATTAACAGAAGGCTCGGAAGAAGTAGTCACAGAAGTAGTAGAATGACGATGCGTAGGCACGTGAACGACACTCCTGAAGACCATGACCAGTCCTTCCACAATATGTGCACCAATCTTTGCACTGAGCGACAACATGTCCCACTTTGTTATAGCCGTGACAAGTTAAAGGAGTGGAACCACGATTTGGTTCGGAGGTGGATACAGTAAGTGTCAGGTCAGATGGTCCTTGAGATGTCCCCTGAGAGAGGACCTACAGTCGTTGTTCCTTAGGTAATAAATCATTAATAATAGAATTCATTGAAGGAGTTGGGCTATAGTTCAGGAGAGCAGCCCTATAATGCTCAAATTTTGGACACAGTTTCATAAGAAATTGTCTAACTTGCGCACTCTCACGCATTGTGTGGAATATTTTAAAGTCATTTGGAAAGTCAGGATCCATCATAGCTATCTCTGTCCAAATTGAAACCATTGAAGAGTAGAAAGATTGAATACTTTTATCACCCTCAGTAAGGTGAACCAGATCTTGTTCCAGGTGGTGTAACTTAGCCACATTACTCTGTTGATATATTGTTTGGAGATGCTTCCACATAGCTTTAGCAATGCGATGTGGCGTGAGGCCAACAACTATTAATCGATCAACGGAATCAAGAATCCCGGTAATAATCAGTCCATTTTTCATTTCCCAATCAGCCATTCTATTGGCATCGGTGGAAGCCGAGACAGTAACAGATCCATCAATCAGCCCCCAAAAACCACGACCTTTGAGAAAAGTTTGAAAGTGGATGGTCCATAGATTGTAGTTGGTGCCATCGAAACTACATCGTGGGGCCTCTGTATGGGAGTCTTTATCCATAGATAGGATGAGATAAAAATATGATGCTGAAGAAGAAAGTACTTTGCAGCCGAAGATCAGAACAACAACCAGCAAAAGAATAAAAGGGATCAGATGTATCAAAAGAGCAACAGATCAACAGAGCAGGACATGCAGTAGTAGGTGTAGTAGTAGAGATCGGATGGAGCAAGAGATAATGCAGTAGGGATTAGCTGTAGTGGGAGATAATGCAGTAGGATCGGATGCAACAGTGATCGGATTCAATAAGGATCAGAAGTAGCAGGGATTGGACATGCGTAGGTGCGGGTGTAGGTGTAGCAGGGATCAGACGTGCGTAAAGACATGCATAAGTGTAACAAGGATGTGCGGACAGTCTTAGGGAAGATCGTACGAGCGCGGGGAGGGTAGGATCTGACAGGGCAGGGCCGGATCTGACAAACGGTGGGGCCGGTGATGAAGAGATGCTAGATTAGGATCGGTATTGCTCTGATACCATGTAAACAAACCAAAAACAATGAAGGCTTTAGGGAGAATGATTCTCCTTTTCTTTTCTATGTTTGAGACAAGCCTAAAGGGTCAAATATATAGACTTTTACGACAACTATACAAGGTAAGATGATAAATACAAAATCTTCTATACAAGGAATGTGGCCTGTCTAACAGGTGAAAACCCGAAAGGGTTCTAAGGGTAAAAAAAACATGACTGACAAGGGGTAGATAAGATCAAGCACCTATGACATGGTGAAAACCTAAAAGGTGGCCACAGGCAAAAATGATGGACAAACTAGGCGCGGTGAAAACTCGGGCGGGCACTGCGGGTAACAATGGTTAAGGGGAAAAAAGAAAAAAGAGGAAGGTACATGAAAGGTCCAAGAAACATGAATATTTAATAGATACAAAAGATGACAGTTATGAATTGTGAATTCTTTTAAGCTTTGCCCAAATCCTAGAAGCAGGATACCATTTTGCACTACCTTAAGGTGATCGAGACCCTTGACAAACAATTAGAAAACTAGGTATGACATCCGAGCAAGTCAAATATTTTGATTCCTACATCTACGGGTACAACAAGTCCAAACCATGCATACACAAACAATACAAGGCACATAATTTTCAAAAACTTTCTTTTCATCTCATTATATGTTTTTCTTTGCATGTATGTATCTTTCCTTTGCTTATATATATAAAAAAATAATAATAATACAATGCTTTCCACCATTCATATACCATACAAAAAGCGCGTATGGATGACCCGATAAATTAAAAAAACCAAGCAATAAACTCTTAGTCCTGGTCGGAATCTCCAAAAGATAAGTATCTCTCCCCCTTCTCCAATACTTCAATCATCTTACTAAAATGCTTTCCTTCTCCTTGAATGTATTAAAGCCTCCTCAACCACAAAGTAATCTCACCTGGTAGCACAAGCCAATGGGCAGTCAGCCTATCATCGTTATGTGCAATCAAAAGTACAAATCCTATATGGTAAGCTTAACATTCAATAAAAATCGACATTGATCGCGAATCAATCAATTCACGATCTAGTGAATTGGATCCCTCTAAAAAATTCCAGAAACATTTTTTTATTATTATAAAAACTAGCATTAATCACGACCATCGATTTGTAATCCAATGGACTGGATCTTTTTTTTTTTTTTTTTTAATTCTAAAATATTTCAAATAAAAATAAGCATTGATCACAACCTTCGATTCGGAATCTAATGCACCGGATCATTTTTTAATTCTAAAATATTTCAAATAAAAATTATCATCAATGACGACCATCAATTAGCAATCCGATGGACTAGATCATTTACTAAAATTCTAAAATATTTCAAATAAAAACCAACATCGATCGTGACCATAGATTCGCTATTCGACGGACCGGATCATTTTCCAAAACCCCCAAAATATTCTAGTAAGGGTTGACGACTTGTGACTCTTTTAACCCCTTCATCACCAAAAGAATCCTAGCCACATCATTGGGATGATGAACCTAATCGACCATGGATCAGGATCTTGGCCAAAATTGTTGACCAAAATCACATCATTGTAAATAAACATCGGGCCAAGCCACCACCAACAGTCCTAATCATCTTAGAAATAACCCTCAATGACACTGTAGCCATTCAAAGCACATCCCCATCAAGTCCAATTACACTGTGAGATGATGAAACTGATTGATCGTCTCTAACGAATTGGTATCTTGATCACGACAACTAATCGGACCTGCTCAGATAACAGTTAAGATAACTAACAAAGAAATTTCTCCCCAATGGGTCATAACTCTGAGTGAAGCCACCAAATTCATGAAAACCAAAATCCCCAGTGAATCAAGACCCGATCAGAACTATTAAGTTCTCAAAAGCAATAAAATCTAAATTACGTGCATCCTTAACAGAAACGATCTCAATCGTAGCCGATGGATTATAAGGTAACAACCCAAATCCATGCATCCATCACACAAATGAATGGTCCCAATAAGAGACAGATCAATTCCTTCTTCATTTTTCCAATAAAAACCAGTTTACTAAAAATCCCAAAGGCATCCACAGTGGAGGTAACCATGTAAGCTAGATCATCTTTATAAAATCACATTGCAATAAAATCCCCACGAAGTATCATTCCCCAAAGTGGGGCAGCTTTCAAAAATCCCAAAATATTTTCAAAACAAAGCATCATGCTTCACTAAGAGATCTCTCATATATCTAGGTGGGGGCCAACACAAAATCAAATAAGATTCAATGTCTTGCGATTTTCCTAGAAGTTAATGGATCCGAATGTACACCAAGGTGTGGTTGGTCTGAATATCAGTGATAGGACGGTCATACCAAATGCTAATGTAAGGAAGAATGATAGGCCTGAGACTGGTCAGAAGAAACCATTTAAACAATGGAAAAGATAAATTGTAATCTAAGTGTCAAAACCAAAAGATTACATGGAAAAATGTCATTCGTACATATCCAGGTGTGGATGCTTGTGAAACTTGATTAAGTCCAAGTTGGCATAGTGTGATCCCCATAAGGTAGCAGAAAGTGTAGGGTAAGATAACCACTTTGACGATAAAGAAAAGCAAGTACTCCTAGAGTGATTTGGGAAGCAATAAACATTCCATTTTCAGTTAGTACCCTCGTAAGGATGTAAAAAACAGTAGTGGCTCTACCATATTGTGTTCTCCAATGTTAGTACCGATCAGGAGTGAAAGGGTTGCAATTTGTTACCTATAATGCCATAGAAAATGTAGGGACAATCAGAACATTTTTTCAAAGTCCTCATGATATGTTCAAGTTATCTATTTCTAGACAACCAACTGACATATACACAAAGGTAGGTAGTAAATCCAAACCACAATTCATGACTGACTAGCAAATGTGGGGTGTCCACTCGCTTTGACATTTGGTTGCGCACAATCTACACTAAAGAGGGGCATCTATATACACCCCACCTCGAGCCGACAAGTTGATTAAGGATTGGACCAACCCCACTTGACTTGATGGCTAACCCAAACCCTAATCCAAACCTTAAACCCTAATCCTAAACCCTAAAGCTAGAAGCTTAAGCCTTAGGAACCCTAATCCAAACTGTAAACTCGACCCAACTAAAACCCAGCCAACCTAGTTGATTTAGGCCTAAAACTTTAGAACCCTAAACCCTAGAGCCTTGAGTCAACTCGGTGAATCAATTCACTAAGTTAACTCACCTGGTCAACCTACCTGATCCAAAAAACTAGTCAACTCACTTAGTCAAGACAACCTTAAACTAGGCCTGAACCAAGCCCAACCAAAATTTAGTATGAAATAATAACACATCACCCTTTACAGTAGAGTCTCCACACATGTGTGGGAGACTGCCTGTTGATACATGTGGTCTCGTGTGGCACTGGTGGCACTCATGGGGCTACCAGCCACGTGGCACACTTCCTCTCTTGGCAGGCACCATCCAAGTGTGTACACGCCCTCTTTTTCATCCCTCAAGTGTGTGGTCAAGGTGCTTTAACTTTAGTACCCCCTCCATGACCCATATTTACCATTTTACCATCCCATCCATTCATGCAGATCTTTTCATGTGGAAATCTCAAATCCCAGCCATTAACACCCTTTTCAACCCTGGACTTACTTAGAATTACCAGAAAACTAGGCTTGGGGGCTATAAATAGCTCCCTTCCCTTCTCATTTTAATACACTCAAGCATTTAAAAAAAACCTATTACACCCTAAAGCCCTCATCCCTTAGCTTAGCCATTCCACCCCACTACCAAGGAGAGGAAAGAGTGGTAGAGGAGATTCTAGTCGAAGTCAGCCCAATCTAACCCAAAACTTTAACCACCTGAGCCACCCAAGCCTCAATCCAAGCCTCCCAATCCAATCCTTGTGACACTACCATCCATTTACCCATCCAACCTTCAATCAACTTTATCTGATCCAAGCATTATCATTGTGAAACACTTATTCCCTTCTCAATCCCCTTGCTCATCAAGTTCATAATTTCTAGATTACACCTTACACCCCATCAGTACAAATGTATGCTTTATAGCTTATTAATATAATCGAATCTTGCCCATCAAAAGCTTGTGTTGATTGGCTAATCGCTTTGGAAGTGGAGGAATTAGGGCAAATTTATCTTGCCCAAACTGAAACCTGTCAAGGGTGTTGCATCTAACACAACATTATACACATGCAACTTTATACTTGCATAAGTATACTCTGTGACTTGGCGAGTTAATCAGATCTTGTCCATCAAAAACTTAGACTAATAAGTTTATTACTTCGGCAAGTGGGCATTCAAGGTGGATTTATCCAACTAAAATTATAGCTTGTCATAGGCATTGTATTTAACACAACATTACACACACCTCCGCATCTTTAGCGTACAAGTACTAACCTGATCATTAAGAGTTTGAGAGATCTTGTGAAGTAGAGACTGTATGCTTGTACGGGCATAGTGGATGCCTAACACATTCCTTCTGTGTAATTGTGGTTCCTTACTTAGAATCTCCAGCTATAGATCAAGGAGTCATCTTAAGGTTGAGAATCTTCATATTCTCTCTCCTACACATTTCTACAGGGTCTAGCCGACTGTAGGATCGAAGTAACTGGCTAGTGGCAACATCAGTCACACACACACACACACACACACACACACATATATATATATAACCACTTCAAATATATAAATGCTTAAGCCCTCGAAAGAGGCGACCTGTGGAAGTTGCGAGCCGATTCCATTCAAAACCCAGCACCCACACCACCGTTTAAATAATTTCTTTTGACTAGAATGTGACCTATCATCAATATTTGCATTAACATTTAGTTAGATCATTTTGTCACTAATGTCCAAATCGATTGCACTTTGGTGTGCGTCCGGATCTAATGGTCTCTAAGTAAACTAAGAGACATTGGATCTTATTCAATTTTGCGCTGACCCCCACCTAAAGGTATGAAAGACCTCATAGTGCCTCAGACACCTAATTCTTTATTTTAAAAATCTTTTGGAAGAATGACAACTCACCCTCACCTTGGGGAGTGATACCTTGTGAGGTTTTTATTGGAGGATGCTTTAAAAATATGTGTAACACTCCGGATTTTGGCCAACCTGGGATTAGATGTCCTTAGGCAATGGTTCAATTAAAACACTTAGAAAATCGCTCAGAACCCAATTCCATAGCCAAAGAAATCACTTAGGGTTAATTCCTTTATAAACTAAGCATAAGTTAGCTAGCGCGACGCTAGAGTAGCTGGGAAATAGTCCCTGATCACTTTAAATACGTTCTACAAGACCCAAAACTTGTAGAATCCATGGTGCTATAATACTCTATAACCTGGGATCAAACTCTAAACCGGTTTGTTCTCTGGACCTCTTTGAAACTTTGTATTGGATCTAGACCGCGCGTCAAAAGTCCGATACCTTCAATCTTAGACCGTTGGACCGCCTAGCTGGACTTGACAATCATTTCGAAAATCAAGTCCAACCGATAATCACAGGCTATTTCATTGAGCCCGGACTGAAAAGAGTGCGAATAGGGACAGATTTGGAATTTGAAATTCAAATCTGGTACACGACTTGACGTGTCAGTATTAAGCTTTCTGACCATCAGAATTCAACCAAATTACACCCTCGGATCAGGAAAAATTTCTATTTCATATCATGAGATTTGCAGGCCTGATCTACGTGCGGTGACCGCTGAACTGAAACTGGACCGCCACGTGCGATATGCGAACCCTGCTGGACTGAAAACTTGATGTATGCTAGATCCAGTATGCATGAGCTTAAGTCCGACCGCATTTTGCCAGGGGACCACCAGAAAGCATCTTTTGGACCGAAACAGCCCCGAATTGGACATACCTCAAGTATACCTTGACCTGGAGCCTATTTTGGGCACTTTTAAGCTTATAAAAGGGGTTGAAACCCTCACTCCTCTCTCCCATCCGAATTTGTAAAAAAGCCCTAGATTGGGAGAGAGAAAAGGTGAGAGTATGTGAGAGAAGGTGGGAGAGATCTTCCTGCCACCTGCTGCTGCTGCTGTACGTGCTTAGGCGACGCACTCCAATCACTTTTTCGGCGATTCCAATGCACTTCTAGGTGAGGAAAACCTTCAACACTTGCTAATTTAAGCTTTCGTCAATTCCATTAGTGATGTAGCTTATGTAGCTTGTGTATTAGGTTCCCTATTCGCCGTAGACGAAGCGTATACGCTCCGTTCGAATTCACACATCTATAAGGGAAAAGGTGCAGATTTTAGACGCTTTGATTGACTACTTTCAAAGCTTTCAATGTCGTTTAATAGTAGATTATCGACGGCATCGCCGTTTGACATGTACAACATGCTGTCCGTTTCCTGTTTCGTAAACCAACGAAGAATATGAGATTTAGGGCATTTTACTCATTTGTAGGAAGTACTGTTTTTATTCATATTTTGCTAATATGATTGACATGGTTTATTGTCGCATTAGAATGTTAGGAATACGTGCATAATTAGTTTGGCGAAGAGATTCGCCTAAATGCGCACTTCGGGTCGACATACTATATGTAAACTTAAGTGTGTAGTGTAAGTGTTTGTATAAATGTTTGTATTAGTATGTATTGAATTAAATGGTATTATGAATTAGTTTGAGATTGATTTCTCAATTAAAATGTTGATGTAAATGATTTCCTACATGATAGCTATATGCATGATTTCATTATATGTATGAAATGCATATGCTTGATGTTTCACTTAAGTGGTATGTTATAACATGTGCTTGATGATTTCTTTATAATTTAGTTTGAGATCGAATTCTCAATTAATACGCTGATGGTGATGATTTTCTATATGTGGCGATATGCATAATTTCATTATATGTGTGAAAGACATGTGTAAGATGATTTACTTAAGTTGTACGTTATAACATGTGCTATCATGCTCACATGTTTGTATTCCATTTCCAATACTCTCATATGATTTGCTGATGTGATTCCATAATTGTTTGGGACTATACTTAGTCCAAGCAGTCGGTAACTGAGCGAATTTGTGGTTGGCTTATCTTGGCCACGAACGACGCGTGGATGAACGCGAGTCATATTTGGAGTTGGCGGCAGTGGTTAGGCCACACGAAGTGTTTTACGCACTTCATGTCGTTCGACTTGAGATGCGATCATGCTAGTCGAGCCCGTCAAGTAACCCGACTGGCCATTGTATGTTCACCCTGCATGAGTCATAACTGCTTGAACCTAGGGTACTAAACTTACCATTGTAAACCCTGTCAACCATGGTACCTTGATCCACGAAGACTCATGAGCCGGGCATGGTGGTATGGGACACCGTGGTCGAGCTGTCGGCCTACGCTGGGGCCACAAACCTCCCCGTAGTGACCAGTGAGCACCTATGACTCGTGAGCAGATTATGGTGGTATGGGACACTATATTCTTACTGTCGACCTACATTGATAAGGTGATGGGGGAGCGGAGCAACGAGTGCGTGCAACAGCCCTGACAGCCCTTTGTAGTGACCGCGAGCGTATTCTGAGTCTACGGGAGGCGACGACCCTTCAGTAGCAGTAGAGTACTGTAGGCCTGTATTGATAAGGTGATGGGGGAGCGGTGCAACGAGTGCGAGCAACAGCCCTTGCAGCGACCTACAAAATATACATCGTATGAGATTACTAGGAGTGACGACCCTAGACAAGATCTGTGTTGGGATTGATACAAGGGAAGTACCTTAGTTTCCCAATCCTGCTGTTTGAATGGACTAATAACAACTCGAAAATCATATCACCATAGCATTGCATGTGCCTGGAAGATGTGGAGCACTCTAGGGAGTGTGGCATGCCGCGGTCGTAAGATGTTGCCGTATGAGGGAGATCGTCGGTGAGGGCATACATCACGTCATGTCATATTGCATTAACAACAGTATTAGGATTGTTTGATTTATTGCTTTACTATTATCGCATGATTGATTTGATAACATGCTAATCTTTACTCTCTTATCCCACTGAGTTGATCACTCACTCCCACGTTACGGGATGGTGTTTTCGGACACCCACCAGTCCCTATTGTGATTGCAGATGATGGCGCGGCCTGCGAGGCGGAGCTGGACTTGATGATGATGAGGAGGATTCCTCCTTTATGCGTGTTCTGATTGACAGGATTACAGGGAGGTTGATTAGATACTTTGACACTTGTCATTTTATATTTTTAGCGCACTCATGTATATTCGTTTTGTCTACTTTTGGAGTATACATGTATGTATATAACCTGGTAACATGTTCACACTCTGGAGACATACAACAGTTTATATATGTTATACATACTATCACAGTCTTCCGCTTGTTAATTTAACTGTCTCTGGAGTATGATATGCTGTTCTAGCTTAATCTCACTCATGTTTAATACGTTATCACAGACAACATTCAATCATATATATCTATGTTGCATAAATAACATTTTGGAACTCGGGAGTTGGGTTTTTGCTCGACCCCCCGATTTTCGGGATGTTACAATATGTCCATCTTGATTGATTACCTCCATTAGGGATGCCTGTGGGATATTCAGCAGGCTAGCTTTTATTAAAATATGCAAATGGGTTTATCCATCTTTTTGTAGGTGACCGTTACAATCCGGACTAGCTTTATTAGAGATGTGTTTTTTTTGTGTGATTCCTAGGAATGGATTTAATCCATCATCTCACAACCCAATAGTCATAATCAAGATTGACTCCGTCGGGGATGTGTGAGAATTTTGGATTTTGAGGCAGTTGTCCAATTTTTTATTACTTTTGATTCGAAGGATGTGATCATGACCGAACTTGCGAGGGATGTGTTCTAAATGGCCAAAGTGCCATTGGGGTGATTTAGATCATCAAATGCGAATCGATGGTAGTTTTTATTGAAATATTTTTAAAAATTTTGAAAAATGATCCAGTTCATCGGATCACGAATCGATCATCGCGATCAACACAAATATTTATTGAATATTTTTAGAGTTTTTAAAAGATGATTTAGTTCATCAATTGTGAATCAACGGTCGTGATCGATGTCAGTTTTTATTGAAATATTTTTGAAAGATAATCCAGTCCACCGAATAGTGAATCGACGGTCATAATCAATGTCATTTTTTATTGAATTATATATATATTTTTTAAATTTTTTAAAAGATGATCAAATCCATTAGATTACGAATTGACGGTCGTGATTGATTCCAGTTTTATTAAAATATTTTGAGAATTTTTTGAAAGATGATCCTGTACATTGGATCACAAATCAACAGTCATGATCAATGATAATTTTTATTGGAAGTTAAACTTATTGTGTAAGGTTTGCACTTTTGATTGACACAATGATGGCGGGCTGAGTGCCTATTTTTGTACATTGGCTAGTGCTAGCCGTTGAGATTACTTTGTGGTCGAGGAGGCTTTAGTACCTATAAGGAGATGGAGAACATTTTAGTGAGTGGATTGAAGTATTTAAGCAGGGAGAGAGATGTTTACCTTTTGAGAAAGATGACTAGGTGGAAGGCACCCCACGAGTTGACTAAAGAACTAGCTGATGTTTATTTTGGAAGCCTTGTATGAATTTATTTTTTCTTTGTATATGTATAGATGAGAGAAAAATGTTTTTTTTTAATTTTTTTTTTATATGTTTTGAAAAATTATGTATGCATATCATGCATGAAAAGAGAAGGAGGGAAATAAAAATTTATGCCAATTGTTGGTCTATTTGATCAAAGTTTAGAGTTATTATGCTCGTGGATGTAGGAATCAGAACATTTGACTCAACTAGATGTTATACCATGTTTTCAAATCATTTAGTAACGGTCTCGATCCCCTCAAGGTAGTGTAAAATGGTATCCTACCTATAGGATTTAAGCAAAGCTTAAAATAATTGTTGACTCATGGTTGCCCTCCTTAATATTTGTTGAATGCTCCTATTGTTCAGACCTTTCATGTACTTATTTTTTTCTTTTTTCTTTTTCTCTATCTATTGTTACCCATAACACCCTCTCGGGTTTTCACCATGTCTAGCTTGCCTGTCATTTTTGCCTGCAACACTCTTTCATATTTTCACCACGTCTTGAGTGTTTGATTTTGCCTAACTCATAGTAGCTACGCTGCGTGGTGGGCTCACATGTTATACATGCGGAAGCTTGGCGGAGCTAAATAATGATGACTATGTCCTTGAGGGGGGGGGGGGGGGCGGGGAGGGGTGATTAGGACTAAATAAAAATTATTCCTTTTAAACAAAATTGCCTACTAAAACTAATATGCAATTTAAATTAAGAAAGAAAATTAACTCTATGGCTTCCAAGTCATTAGAGGGTCTAATCACATATACTACAAAAGATGTGGCAATAAAGCAACTAGTCTATAAACATGATAGTATACATGTGTGTGGGATATGCTAACTATCAACAGCTAGCATTCATCTAATCATACATACATATAATTAAAAATTCACCACATAAGAATGATTTAAAAAATGCTTAAATAACAATTCTAAACATAAGCATTATAATGGTTCAGTTTCCCTACTCTGCTCCTGGTGGATGCACTCAACCCATGAGTTTGCTAGATTTCACTGTTGGAGGTTTTAAATCAAGTTCACCTCTCACCTTTATAATCTTACACAAGGTTCGACTCCCGTAAGAGACTCTATATGGTTTTCTATAGGCTCGCCACAAATCTCAGTCTTACAAAAGAACTTACTGACATATACTCCTGTCGAAGGCTCCCATAAGAGGCTTTAGTTAGTTTTTAATACGCTAACCAACAACCTCAGTCCTAATTTGTAATACCCTTATTCCTGAAACCCGGGTGTTAACCTTTAAGATATCCCAAAATTTCACATGTATATATGTGTGTGTGTGTTCTTTTCTTTATCAGAGTTAGTAATCTAGTGGAATATAAATAAATAAAGTACAAGAGGGAGTTTAAATATACATAACCAAATATTCGAGTGGTTGCCCAAAAACTTATACAAACAAATGTCTTAAGGTTTTACAATACATAGCAGTACCTATTAAATATAAATCAAATCAGGAACAGAGAGTCGTAAGATCATTTGGCTCCTCGTATTCCATATGAACACCAGCATGCGCATCATCTGCGTCTCCTGCACACGGAATATGTTTTGATAACGTCAATGGATATCGCAGTGAGGTATAATCCCCAAGATTTATCGTATCATTAAGATAATTAAGCATAGATATTAGAAACAGTCTATAATAAATATTTCACAATGATCATTATATGCTATTATTGAAATTATGCGTGGTGGGCTCACATGCTATACATGTGGAGGCTTGGCGAAGCTAAATAATGATGACTATGTCCTTGGGGGGGGGGGGGGGGGGGGGTGATTAGGACTAAATAAAAATTATTTCTTTTAAACATAATTACCTACTAAAACTAATATGCAATTTAAATTAAGAAAGGAAACTAACTCTACGGCTTCCAAACCATTAGAGGGTCTAATCACATATACTACAAAGGATGCGGCAATAAAGCAACTAGTCTATAAACATGATAGTGTACATGTGTGTGAGATATGCTAACTATCAACAGCTAGCATTCATCTAATCATACATACATATAATTAAACATTCACCACATAAGAATAGTTTAAAAAATGCTTAAATAACAATTCCAAACATAAGCATTATAATGGTTCAGTTTCCCTACTCCGCTCTTGGTGGATGCACTCAACCCATGAGTTTGCTAGATTTCACTGTTGGAGGTTTTAAATCAAGTTCACCTCTAACATTTATAATCTTATACAAGGTTCGACTCTTGTAAGAGACTCTATGTGGTTTTCTATAGGCTCGCCACAAACCTCAATCTTACAAAAGAACTTACTGACATATACTCCTGTCGCAGGCTCCCACAAGAGGCTTTAGCTAGTTTTTTATAAGCTAACCAACAACCTCAGTCCTAATCTGTAATACCCTTGTTCCCAAAACCCGAGTGTTAACCTTTAAGATATCTCAAAATTTCACATGTATATATGTGTGTGTATGTTCTTTTTTTTATCAGAGTTAGTAATCTATTAGAATAGAAACAAATAAAGTATAAGAGGGAGTTCAAATATACATAACCAAATATTCGAGTGGTTGTCCAAAAACTTATATAAACAAATGTCTTAAGATTTTACAATACATAGCAGTACCAATTAAATATAAACGAAATCAGGAATAAAGAGTCGTAAGATCATCTGGCTTCTTGTATTCCATATGAACACCAGCATGCGCATCATCTGCGTCTCCTGCACACTGAATATGTTTTGATAACGTCAATGGATATCGCAGTGAGGTATAACCCCCAAGATTTATCGTACCATCAAGATAATTAAGCATAGATATTAGAAACAGTCTATAATGAATATTTCACAATGATTATTATATGCTATTATTGAAATTGTGCGTGGTGGGCTCACATGTTATACATGCGGAAGCTTGGAGGAGCTAAATAATGATGATTATGTCCCGGGGGGGTGGGGTGACTAGGACTAAATAAAAATTCTTCCTTTTAAATACAATTGCCTACTAAAACTAATATGCAATTTAAATTAAGAAAGGAAATTAACTCTACGGCTTCCAAGCCATTAGATGGTCAAATCACATATACTATTAAAGATGCGGCAATAAAGCAAGTAGTCTATAAACATGATAGTGTACATTTGTGTGGAATATGATAACTATCAACAGTTAGCATTCATCTAATCATACATATATATAATTAAACATTCACCACATAAGAATAATTTAAAAAATTCTTAAATAACAATTCCAAACATAAGCATTATAATGGTTTAGTTTCCTTACTCCGCTCCTTGTGGATGCACTCAACCCATGAGTTTGTTAGATTTCACTGTTGGAGGTTTTAAATCAAGTTCACCTCTAACCTTTATAATCTTACACAAGGTTCGACTCCCGTAAGAGACTCTATATGATTTTCTATAGGCTCGCCACAAATCTCAGTCTTACAAAAGAATTTACTGACATATACTCCTATCGCAAGCTCCGGCAAGGGGCTTTAGCTAGTTTTTTATACACTAACCAACAACCTCAGTCCTAATCTGTAATACCCTTGTTCCTGAAACCCGAATATTAACCTTTAAGATATCCTAAAACTTCACATGTATATATGTGTGTGTGTTCTTTTCTTTATCAGAGTTAGTAATCTAGTAAAATAGAAACAAATAAAGTACAAGAGGAGTTCAAATATACATAACCAAATATTCGAGTGGTTGCCCAAAAACTTATACAAACAAATGTCTTAAGGTTTTACAATACATAGCAGTACCAATTAAATATAAACGAAATCAGGAACAAAAAGTCGTAAGATCATCTGACTCCTCGTATACCATATGAACACCAGCATGCGCATTATCTGCGTCTCCTGCACACGGAATATGTTTTGATAACGTCAATGGATATCGCAGTGAGGTATAACCCCCAAGATTTATCGTATCATCAAGATAATTAAGCATAGATATTAGAAACAGTCTATAATGAATATTTCACAATGATCATTATATGCTATTATTGAAATTGTGCATGATGGGCTCACATGTTATACATGTGGAAGCTTGGCAGAGCTAAATAATGATGACTATGTCCTTAGGGGGGGGGGAGGGGGGGTGGGGTGATTAGGACTAAATAAAAATTATTCCTTTTAAAACACGATTGCCTACTAAAACTAATATGCAATTTAAATTAAGAAAGGAAATTACTCTACGGCTTCCAAGCCATTAGAGGGTCTAATCACATATACTACAAAGGATGCGGCAATAAAGCAACTGGTTTATAAACATGATAGTGTACATGTGTGCGGGATATGCTAACTATCAACAGCTAGCATTCATCTAATCATACATACATATAATTAAACATTCACCACATAAGAATAATTTAAAAAATGCTTAAATAATAATTCCAAACATAAGCATTATAATGGTTCAGTTTCCCTACTCCGCTCCTGGTGGATGCACTGAACCCATGAGTTTGCTAGATTTCACTGTTGGAGGTTTTAAATCAAGTTCACCTCTCACCTTTATAATCTTACACAAGGTTTGACTCCCGTAAGAGAGTCTTATGTGGTTTTCTATAGGCTCGCCACAAACCTTAGTCTTACAAAAGCACTTACTGACATATACTCCTGTCAAAGGCTCCCACAAGAGGCTTTAATTAGCTTTTTATACGCTAACCAACAACCTCAGTCCTAATCTGTAATACCCTTGTTCCCGAAACCCGAGTGTTAACCTTTAAGATATCCCAAAATTTCATATGTATATATGTGTGTGTGTGTGTGTTCTTTTCTTTATCAGAGTTAGTAATCTAGTGGAATATAAATAAATAAAGTACAAGAGAGAGTTCAAATATACAACCAAATATTCGAGTGGTTGCCCAAAAACTTATACAAACAAATGTCTTAAGGTTTTACAATACATAGCAGTACCAATTAAATATAAACGAATCAGGAACAGAGGAGTCGTAAGATCATCTAGCTCCTCGTATTCCATATGAACACCAGTATGCGCATCGTCTGCATCTCCTGCACACTGAATATATTTTGATAACATCAATGGATATCGCAGTGAGGTATAACCCCCAAGATTTATCGTATCATCAAGATAATTAAGCATAGATATTAGAAACAGTCTATAATGAATATTTCACAATGATCATTATATACCTATTATTGAAATTGTGCGTGGTGGGCTCACATGCTATACATGTGGAAGCTTGGCATGAGTTAAATAATGATGACTATGTCCTGGGGGGGGGGGGGGGGGGGGGGGGGGGGTGGTGATTAGGACTAAATAAAAGTTATTCCTTTTAAACACGATTGCCTACTAAAACTAATGTGCAATTTATATTAAGAAAGGAAATTAACTCTACGACTTACAAGCTATTAGAGGGTCTAATCACATATACTACATAGGATGCGGCAATAAAGCAACTAGTCTATAACATGATAGTGTTACATGTGTGCGGGATATGCTAACTATCAACATCTACCATTCATCTAATCATACATACATATAATTAAATATTCACCACATAAGAAACTTTAAAAAATTCTTAAATAACAATTCCAAACATAAGCATTATAATGGTTCAGTTTCCCTACTCCGCTCCTGGTGGATGCACTCAACCCATGAGTTTGCTTGATTTCACTGTTGGATGTTTTAAATCAAGTTCACCTCTAACCTTTATAATCTTACACAAGGTTCGACTCCCGTAAGAGACTCTATGTGGTTTTCTATAGGCTCACCACAAACCTCAGTCTTACAAAAGAACTTACTGACATATACTCCTGTCACAGGCTCCCACAAGAGGCTTTAGTTAGTTTTTTATACGCTAACCAACAACCTCAGTCCTAATCTGTAATACCCTTGTTCCGGAAACCCGATTGTTAACCTTTAAGATATCTCAAAATTTCACATGTATATATGTGTGTGTGTTCTTTTCTTTATCAGAGTTAGTAATCTAGTAGAATAGAAACAAATAAAGTACAAGGAGTTCAAATATATATAATCAAATATTCAAGTGGTTGCTCAAAAACTTATACAAACAAATGTCTTAAGGTTTTACAATACATAGCAGTACCAATTAAATATAAACGAAATCAGGAACAAAGAGTCGTAAGATCATCTGACTCCTCATATTCCATATGAACACCAGCATGCGCATCATCTGCGTCTCCTGCACACTGAATATGTTTTAATAACGTCAATGGATATCGCAGTGAGGTATAACCCCCAAGATTTATCGTATCATCAAGATAATTAAGAATAGATATTAGAAACAGTTTATAATGAATATTTCACAATGATCATTATAATAATAAGATAGTTAATCAGATACACATATATTGAATAAATTCCACAAAGATATTCTTGTTTAAATACATGGATGCATGTACATACTCACAGACATGGGGATGCATATCTAGCTGGCAAAAAGGTCACCCAAGGAGAACTAGCCACCCAGAAAAGTACTCAAAGGTACACCCTAAGTAAAGCTAGCCACCTAGAAAAGATCATACAACGAGGACACCCAAGGTGAACTAGTCTCCTAGAAAAGTATTCAAAGGTATGCCCTAAGGAAGACTAGACACCCGAAAAAGTCCATGCAACAAGGATACCCAAGGTAAACTAATCTCCTGAAAAAGTACTTAAAGGTATGCCCTAAGGAGGGCTAGGCACCCGAAAAAGTCCATATACAATGAAAATGCATGATTAGTCCAACCATTATTATTCAAATTTTAAAAAACCATTTAAAGAAAGCTCAAAAGTCATTATGGGGGGTTTATCACCCAGCATAGGATGACAGGTCGGACATAGTGTCCCATACCACCATCCCCGGCTCATGAGACTCTAATAAATAGGGTGTTTTAAAGGTAACCTCATCAACTAGTGATCAATTATAATTTTACAAGTGGAACTTACCATCGTAGGATTATACAAAAATAATCTTTAAAAGTCGCAAAGGGGCAAATAGTCAATTAAGCCATATAAGGCAAATAGTCCATTTAAGGATGTGATAAAAGGAATTGCCTCCAAAAAGCCATAAAGGCACAAACAATTTACAAGATGGTAAGTCCACAACATAATCTCAATTAGTCATTACATAATTCGCCACTAGTTCGAGAACCCTCCAAAAACATCATAAAGTAATCACAAGTGGTGAAGCAAACTATGTAAAATATCGATAGTACTTACACAGATAAAATGTTCAGTTTAAAATGGAATAGGAATATTTGAGATTGCAAGTTTGAATACTTGAATTTAAATCCAACTATCAATCATTTATGAAGAATCATTCAAATATGAACTATCATCATTTCCATTGCATGTTGTATTAGATAACTAATAAAGTAAATGAATTAAGCTAACTATCATGATGTAGAGAAGCTTGAAGGGTAATCCTCACCTTTCGAGAGTCAAATTGGCTTCCTTTGTTGTTGGAACTGTTTACACATATTCACGAATCCAATCTTGACGCATTAGATGAGTCGTGGTGCGACTCATCTTTGAATCAAAATGACTTAACTCAATCATACTCAATGTTGACTCGGAACTTTCTTATTGTTTTAGGGAACCTTGATCTAACGGTAGCCTTTGTGTGTCTGGAACTCTTCTCAACTTGAACTCAAGCCAAACTCGGCATGAGTCAACTCAACTGTTAACTCGGCTCCACCCTTTCCTTTCTCCTTCTTTGTATTCTTCTTTCCTTTCTATTTCTTCTTATTTCTTCCTTTCTAGCTCTTCTGCTTATAGACACAACCCCTACACAGATCTGGCCCATAACCAATTTCAGAAAATTCATGACTCAGTGAGTTGACTCACTTGAACAATCTAAACCTAACACTAATGCACTTATTTCCCTTTTTCCTTCTTCGGATTCCCTTGCCCTCCTATTTTTTTCTACTTTCTCCTTCTTTTTGTCACGATTGAACCAAAGATGACTTGAATGATCGAGTCCCAAACGAGTCAGAGACTCGCCTAGGATTAGCGAATCGACTTGATGGTAACCCCCCGATTTGAAGCAATGTCTCTTTTCTTCTTCACTATTTTCATCTTCTTCTACCTTCCCTCTCTACGCTTAACTATACAGCAACGAAAAACCCATATGCTGTTGAAGTCACAACACCTGGTTCGAGTCAGATGAATCGACTTGGATCCTGACTTAGCAGAGAGCACGAGGAAAATGATAGCTCTCTCTCCCCCTGACTTTCTACTTCTTCTATATAAGCTGGGACGTCCCGTAGCTCCTTGGACTAGACTCCAGCCTAGACTCGGCCCACAGCTCGACAACGAGCTGGACTCATCCCAACAACTTGGTGTGGCCGAGTTCGGACTTACACTGATTCTCTCTCTCACTCTCTCTATTTTCCTCTCTTGTAATCCCTTCTCTTCTATCTTCTTTCCACCTTCCTTTACTGCCTCTCTCCTTCAGCCATGCCCCGGGTAGCTCCCTTTGACTCAAGCCAAACTCGTCTCATGAACTTGGCATGACCCAGTCGACCCATGTGGCACAAAGACAACTCCTCTCTCGACTTCTCTTTCTTCTTCTTCTTCCTTTTTCTTCCTTCTGCTTTCGGTTCTTCTCTTTTCCTTGCTCCTTCTTCCACTACTCCCTCTCTGGTAGGAAGATTTGGAGAGAAGTTGGACTTAGCCCGAACTAGCAATGACTCGAAACCGAGTTAACTCAAGTCATTACAGCTTTAAAAGCGGCGCCCATTCCTCTCTTTATGGCTTTCCTTTTTGAGAAAAGGTTTCCTTCAAAAGGCAACCTTCTTATAAATGTTATTAACCTCCTTCTAGAGGGTTCATATGTGCCAACTAATCACGGGATTAATTACAAGTGTTTGCTTTAATCAAGAGAGCTTACATATAAAGCTCAAGATCCAGCTTTCATGGCTACTATCAGACAGTATGGATGGAATCCTCAGATCCTGGGCCACATGATGAATGTCTTAGATCAGTGAGTGGGACCCACTACCCAATGATGGGTATCTCGGCTCAATGTGGAAGATGATGGGCCCGATCATGGTGGTTTCCGATCCATGGCCCTATCCTCTTATCCATTGCTTTTGGATGGATTGGATGGGTCCCCTGATCACTGTGGGACCCACCAATGGATGATTATTAACATTTTTCATAATGGGTCTAAGCGCAACATGTGGTGGTGGCTCTTGCTAAGCGATGGAAGCCCTAACTCGTGTGGAGTGGAATGAAAATGCCCTAGTTTGTCAATTAGTGTGAGTATTGAGTCAGCAAGACAAGTGAGCCTGAAAAGGCCTAGCTATATGTCCTACCAAATAAAACTTATAACAACAGAAATTAAATAAATATGATAGCTATCAAATGATATAAATAAACCACAATGCGAGAATATAAAGCAACCTCAAAATTCAGATCTAAAGAGGTTGATATAAATGTTGTTCTAAGGATAACCTTACACCAAAAATCAGAGTTTATGGTAGGACAACCTTATTTCTAGAAAGGTCTTTGTATCAAATCTCAAACCGAAGAGGAATAGAAAAATAAATACAAACTGCACTGAAGAATAAAATGCAATCTTAAATATATATTGTTTTAGGGACAACCATGCACCATAAAAATGGCAGGGTAACCTTATTAGAACAAATAAAGAAACTGATAAAGGAATAGCAAGAAATAAATTTTAAACTATTACAACATTCCCACAATGCTTGAAATAAATGATTACAACATTCACATCCACATATACATCCCACAAATGAATAATTAAAGATATGAAATATAAACCATTCAACCACCAAACACAAGGGATTATAGTGGTTCGCCTGTGTGTTCACCAACTGTTAAACAACAGCCACACAAAATGCTACTTCACTCCTAATATCCTCACACAGGGGATATTAACGTTCACTATCAAAGTAGGTTTTCACAGGTTCACCCAAAACCTTCACAATTATGTCTTTCTCTATATGCTTACACAATTAAAAAAACCTCACTTCTGAGTTTTCCTGGCTCTCCTC
This sequence comes from Magnolia kwangsiensis, assembly GCA_037074715.1. Lineage (NCBI taxonomy): Eukaryota > Viridiplantae > Streptophyta > Magnoliopsida > Magnoliales > Magnoliaceae > Magnolia > Magnolia kwangsiensis. The sequence continues at coordinate 58,338,876 of CM073571.1, read as the reverse complement.
AGATAACCAATACAATAAGATTTTTCTGGCAAATCTCAAAAGAAACCAAAACATGAAGGAATTTATAATAAATGTTAAATACTTGATTTTCCCCTTCGTTGTAGTAGCTCCAAAGAACCAAGTCAGAGTAGACGATTGAATGTCCAAGTTCAATGTCCAATACTCACATTACAACGGTTCTAGTTCTAATTGATTTTAAATTAAACCAAAATGGGCTAGCTTTAATTGATTTTGATTCCAAAGAAACGAAAATAGCAATTCCTCTTTTCAGATTATATTAGAATATAAGAAATAAAATCAATTAATAAAGTTAAAGAAAGAGAATATTAAATACGCACACTTAGCTTAAAATGGAGCACAGACTTATCTCTTAGAAGGCTGAATTAATTAGCTTGAATTATCTTAATTATTCTGAGATTCGTGCTCTATTTATAGCTGAGCAAAACACGTCTTCGACTGGTCTAGAGACCTCTACGATAGGTCGTAGAACCAACTAAAATTTAAAATTTCGGGAGCGATAAGATAAGACGGTTTCACGACTGGTCGTAGGTCCCCTTCGACTAGTCCTAAGTTGCATACAACTGGTCGTAAACAGATGATTTTTAACACTGTACTTTGAATCATAGATCTATGACTAGTTGAAGAATCAGTCGACACTGTTCACACGACTGGTCAAACAGTCTTTAGGACTCGTCGTATAGTAACCAAAAAATTTTAAAAATCTTCAACAACTTAAGACTGGTCGTAAAATTTCTTGGACTAGTCAAACCAATGCTAGGACTAGTTGAACAAAGTTCAGGACTAGTTTTAGAATAGACCAAATTCACTTATAAAGCATATATGGATTATGTATCCAAAATGACCTACTCTGAAGGTCAACCTAAGGTCAGTCATACCGCAATAGTGAAGCAAGGACATTGAAACTTAAAGACAATTGACCTTTGAGTATAATTAAGCCTGAGATCTTGAACTTGAAAGCTTTGATTGTCTATCGAAGCTAATCTTGTTAGACTATCATCATGACTCTTCATGTGTTGAATAGTTCTTTTGTTCATCACATATACAGCTTCAAAGCAGTGTCTTTGTCACTACAAATTTGACAATAACAAGGGGCTATAAACTATAGCACTTACAATCTCCCCCCTTGTCAAATTAGTGACAAAACACATTTCCAAGATATGATAGATATGATACATAACACAGAATATCTGATTAAAGAATCATGCATCAATTGTTATCAACTGACACACATTCATGAACCTGCAAATCAATATTCAACATACAGTCCACCTCTGCATATACAGTCACATACTCCACATACTCTCCCTGAGTAACATATACCACAAAGAAATATCACAAAAAAAAATATATTATGCACAATGCTACTCACTCCCATAGGCAAGGTAATCATAAGAATCATTATCCATTCTCTCCCTTTTTGTCACAATATGACCAAGGAAGCACATAACAGATGACTAAGGAGTAATAAGTAAGGCGATAAATAAGAGGTAAGATAAGATATGAGAATATAGCATAAACAACACATAAAAATCATAAATTGAGCTAAGTCAACTAAAGCTATAGTAGCAAATCTGGTTAAGTGAGCACAATAGTAAGATAGTTATTACAGACCAGAAAACGTAAAAGAGTTAATCTGCACCAGATGAAGGAGCAGGGATGGAAGGATCAAGTTGATGCATGCCCTTATTCAAGCGCCTAAGATACTTACGCATATACTTGAATTGTAAATCATGGGCAACAGTCATGTTTTCCATCCTAACATTGATATTCTTAACCTTATTTTTCAATGCATGCAAACGTGCAGCAAAAGCAGAAGGCTCAAAATCTGGATCATTTGCAGAGTTAGAATGAAGTTCTTTAAAAATATCATCCATGTTTCAGCCGCATCAACCCCATTTCTTTGACCAGGAAGAAATTTCAGTTTCATCTTATTGATGTTAAAGTTGTTAAATATCAAATGATTGATAGGGGCTTCTCCAACAGGCATATCGACTAACATATGCATATCCAACACAGTCATTAGATAAGAAAAAGGGATGTCACTGTGAACTGGATGGAATCGAAACTAAATAATGAAATAACAAATTAAGGATGGTAAACAGACATGAACACCTCTAGCAACAGAGTGAAGAACACGAACCATGAAGGATGTCAATTCAAATTTATTACCAATCTAAGATATAAGTTAGACACAAAAATCTTACGAAGAACTCTGTATTTTGGTAACAAAAATCTTGAGGGGAGCGCATTTTCTTTATGCGTCCATTAAACATCCAAATTGTTGTAACGCCCGTGAAAAATCCGTACTTGGATTCGAGTACCGATTTGACCCGAAATCGCGTAGGAATATTTTCCATGGAAATTAAACGTAAGTTAGCTAGCGCGACGCTAGAGTAGCTGGGAAATCGTCCCTGATCACTTTAAATACGTTCTACAAGACCCAAATCGAGTAGAACAGACAACTCTACAATACTCTATAACCTTGGATCAAACTCTAAGCAGGTTTGTCCTCTGGACCATATTGAACTTTTGTATTGGATTTAGACTGCGCGTCGAAGGTCCGATACCTCCTATCTTAGACCGTTAGAACCGCCCAGCTGGACTTGACAATCATCTCGAAAATCAAGTCAAACCGATAATCACAGAGTATTTCGTTGAACCCGGACTGAAGCGACCGCGAATAGGGACGAATTGGGAATTTCAAATTCAAATCTGGCACACGACTTGACGCGTCAGTATTAAGCGTTCTGACCATCAGAATTCATCTAGATTACACTCTCGGATCAGGAAAAATTTCTATTTATTATCATGAGACTTTCAGCCCTGATCTATGTGCGGTGACCGCTGAACTGAAACTGGTCCGCCACGTGCGATCTGCGAACCCTGCCAGACTGAAAACTTAATACGAGGTACATCTGGTACCCATGAGCTTAAGTCTGATCGCAATCGACCAGGGGACCACCAGAAAGCAGTTTTTGGACCGAAACAGCCCCGAAATGGATAGGCATTAAGTAAACTTCGTCCCGGAGCCTATTTTCGGCGTTTCTAAGCTTATAAAAGGGGTTGAAACCCTCATTCCTTCCATGCATCCGAATTTCACAAACCTTAGAAAAGAGAGAGAGAGTTTGAGAGAAAGGGAAGAGGAGATTTTTCCCGCTGCCGAGCCCCTGACAGTGCTGCTTCAACACTTCATTCCAATCACCTGGCTGGTGATTTTTCCACTTTTTCAGGTATAGAAAAACCCCAAAAACTTGCTGATTTAGGGTTTACATAGATTCTGAGCATGTTAGCTAACGTAATCCATGAATCAGGTTCTCTTACAGCCGTAGACGAAGCGTACACGCTCCGTTCAAAATCTCGCGACCGTAAGAGACTAGGTGAGGATTTTAGACGCTTTGATTGACGGCTTACAACGCTTTCAATGTCGTTTAATAGTAGATTATCGACGGCATCACCGTTTGACATGTACAACATGCTCTCCGTTTCCTGTTTCGTAAATTAACGAAGAATATGAGATTTAGGGCATTTTAGTCATTTGTAGGAAGTACGGTCTCCATGCATATTTTGCTGACGTGATTGACATGATTTGTCGCCGCATTAGAGAGTTAGGAATGCTTGCATAATCAGTTTGGCGAAGAGATTCGCCAAGTTGCGCACTTTGGGTCGACATACTATATGTGGACTTAAGGGTGTAGTGTATGTGTTTGTATAAATGCTTGTATTAGTATGTATTGTATTGAATGATGTTATGTAGTAGTTTGAGATTGATTTTATGATTAATATGCTGACCTAAATGATTTCCTATATGTTGACTTTATGCATGATTGCATCACATGCATAGAAATGATGCCTTGAAGATTTGCCTAAGTTAAATATACATGGAAAGTATGCCTTGAAGATTTGCCTAAGTTGAATGTTATAACATGTGCTAACATGCTCACATGATGTGTTTCAATTCCAATACCCTGGTATATAGCGTTAATGTAATTCAATAGATGTGTGGGACTTGACTTAGTCCAGGCAGTCGGTAACCGAGCGAATTCGTGGCTGACTGGTCATAGCCACGAACGACGCGTCGATGAATGTGATTCGTGTTGAGAGTTGGAGGCAGTGGTTAGGCCACGCGAAGTGTTTTACGCACTTCATGTCGTTCAATTCGAAATGCGATCGCGCTAGTCGAGCCTGTCAAGTAACCCGACTGGCCGATGTTTGTTCACCTTGTATGTATCATAACTGCTTGAACCTAGGGTACTGAACTTACCATTGTAAACCCTATTAACCGTGGTACCTTGATCCACGAAGACTCATGAGCCGGGCATGGTGGTATGGGACACCGTGGTCGAGCTGTCGGCCTACGCTGGGGCCACAAACCTCCCCGTAGTGACCAGTGAGCACCTTGACTCGTGAGCAGATTATGGTGGTATGGGACACTATATTCTAGCTGTCGGCCTACACTGATCAGGCGACGAGCCCTTTGTAGTGACCGCGAGCGTATTCTGAGTCCACGGGAGGCGACAACCCTTCCGTGCAGTAGAGTACAGTAGGCCTGTATTGATAAGTTGATGGGGGAGCGGTGCAACGAGTGCGAGCAACAGCCCTAGCAGCCCTTGCAGTGACCTACGAAATGTACATCGTATGAGATTACTAGGAGTGACGACCCTAGACAGGATCCGTGTTGGGATTGATACAAGGGAAGTACCTTAGTTTCCCAATCCTGCTGTTTGAATGGACTAATAATAACTTGGTAATCATATCACCATAGCATTGCATGTGCCTGGAAGATGTGGAGCACTCTAGGGAGTGTGGCATGCCGCGGTCGTAAGATGTTGCCGCATGAGGGTGATCGTCGGTGAGGGCATACATCACGTCATATCATCTTGCATTAATAACAGTATTAGGATTGTCTGATTTACTGCTTTACTATTATCGCGTGATTGAATTGTGAACATGCTAATCTTTGCTCTATGATTCCACTGAGTTGATCACTCATTCCCACGTTACGGGATGGTGTTTGCAACACCCACCAGACCCTGTTGTAGCTGCAGGTGAGGACGAGATCCAGGAGGTGGAGCCGGAGATTGACGAGGACCAGGATGAGTTCTCGTATATGCAGTATCACGACGGCTTCCCGTAGGTGACCTGGATCGAGGGGGACTTCAGTGGGACTATTTTGAACTTATTCTTTTGTTTATTTACATGTATATGAGACTCAGAGATGTAGTCATACTTTGGAGACAGCTGAGATTACTTTGTTTTTCCATACAGTGATATATATATTGTTTAGTCTTCCGCTTGCTTTTATCACTGGATCTGAAGTATGAATTGCAGTTTTGGTATACTTTTACTCATGTGAATGCTTTAAATCAGACAACATTGAATCATAACCATTTTTGTTGCATAAGTGACGGTCTGGAACTCGGGAGTTGAGTTTATACACGACCCCCGATTTTCAGGGTGTTACAATTGCATAAGTCTCTAGTGAGCATACATTTTTCAGTTTAAGAGGGTTTTTCAGACAAGGTATGGATTGGAATACCCTCATCATTCATAAGAATCTTCATAAGAGCTGCAATCAAATGACGATCAATGTCGAATGATCCTTCTCTTGTGGCAATTTTAAATGTTAGATTTTCCAGTGAAAACTCACATATGCAAGCAAACATGGACTGGGCAATGAACCGGTATGCTGGCCCACCTCAATGCAATAAGTTATCCTAACCTACAGCTTAGAGCATAGGAAGGATATCAAAAGGAGCAGTATGATTAATATCAATAGGATGTTCAACAATAACATTACGCAATCTGATGTCCCAAACAAAAGATGGATCATCCTCAAAAGCCCTAAGGTGACGCTTAGTGATAGGGGCCGATCTGGAGGAAGATAGACCACGTGATATTATTTTGTTCTCCCTAGAAGCCATTTGCAACAAAGATTTCAAGAAGACAAGGAGTTGCAAAGGATTGAGAAGATGGTTTTCTCAAATTAATTTTTTTAAAAGAAAAAGCCTAAATCTTAACAAAATTCAAAATAGATAACTTCAAGAGATAAGAGGAAGTAATCTAGACACAAATCTATAAAAAAAAATGTAAATGGAGTACTAACCATGAAAATTTCAAAGGTTGGCTTCAACTAGTCGGACGTCGGCTCGTTGGTGAGTGAAAAAGAAATGAGGAAGATGAAGTGTTTTTTCCAAATTAAAGTGATTTCTTGAGTTTCTCCACTGATCATGGATGTACACGACCGGTCGTACCACGACTGGTCGTGTATATTCATGATCGGTGGAGGACCAGCCAAAAATGCAATTTTTCGTTAAGTTTTACAAAATTTTCTACATGATTTACAAAAATTGAAATCTAAACTAGTAAGAATATATAATATGATACAAAAAGGCATAAATTATCATCTTAAATGCACATGCCAAGATCAAATTTTATTTGGTTAAACCTTCTTTTGTTGAGAGGTTTAGTGAAAATATCAGCACGTTGATTCTCAGTAGGTATATATTCCAAAGATATAACCTTTTCTTGTACTAATTCACGGATATAATGAAATCTAATGTCAATGTGCTTAGTACGAGAATGCTAAATAGGATTTTTAAAAATATTTATGGCACTGGAATTATCACAATATAATAACATAGAATCCAGTTTAATTTCATAATCACTTCGCATTATATTCATCTAAACAAGCTGCGTACACGCATTACCAGCTGCGATGTATTCAGCTTTAGCTGTTGAAAGTGATATAGAACTTTGTTTCTTACTAAACCAAGAAACTAAACAGTTTTCGATATAAAAGCAGCCACTACTGGTTGATTTTCTATCATCAAGATTACCAGCCCAGTCAGCATCTGAATACCCAGCAAGTTGAATACTAGTCTCATGAGGATACCAGAGACCGAGATTAACAGTACTTGTGACATATCGCATAATCTACTTGACAGCAATCAAGTGTGATTCTTTAGGATTAGACTGATATCTAGCACAAATACCAACACTTAGTGCAATATCAGGTCTACTAGCAGTTAAATATAATAGACTACCAATCATGCTCCGATATAATTTCGGATCAACATTTTTACCTACAGAATCTTTTGAGAGTTTCAAGGTACTACTCATAGGAGTATCGAAGTTCTTACTATTTACAAATCCAAATATCTTAATTAAATTCAAAGCATATTTAGATTAAGAAATGAATATTCCATCAGGTTGTTGCTTTACTTGCAACCCTAGAAAATAATTCAATTTCTCAACCATGCTCATTTCAAACTGTGATTTCATCAAATCTACAAACTCAGTAGTCATGTTAGTACAAGTAGATCCATAAATGATATCATCAACATAAATCTATACCATTAAAATATGATCATTATATTTTTTAACAAACAGAGTTTTATCAACAGATCCCATTTGAAAATTATGGCTTAACAGAAACTTTGTTAGTTTCTCATACCATGCCCCAGGAGCGTGTTTTAATCTGAAAGTGCCTTTTTAAGGCGATACACATGATCAACATTTTTTGGGATCTTCAAAACCTATCGATTGTTCAACATAGACTTCCTCATACAAATCACCATTTAAGAAAGTACTTTTCACATCCATTTGATAAATCTTAATCTTTCTAAAACATGCAATGGATATAAACAGTCTGATTGACTCAAGACGTGCTACTGGTGCAAAGGTTTCATCAAAATTAATACCTTCAATTTGAGTGTAACCTTATACTACTAGCCTTGCCTTGTTTCTAATTATATTTCCTAACTCGTCAGACTTATTTTTGAAAATCCATTTTATTTCAATGATGTGTTTATCTTTGGGTTTAGGAACGAGATACCAAACATCATTTCTTACAAATTTTTTAAGTTCTTCTTGCATGCAATAATTCACTTTTCATCAACAAGAGCTTCTTTTACGCTAGATGGTTCTATCTGGGATGTAAAACATACGTAATTACATATATCCTCAAGTTGTCTACGAGTACGAACACCAGTGAGAGGGTTTTCAAGAATTTGAGTAGTTGGATGATCTTTAACAGTCCTTAATTTAGAATTAGTCTGATTAGATGAAGTATCAGGTTTATTAATTACAAGAACTTTATTATTATCTGAACTTAACACTGGTGTGTTTAAGTGATCATCAATGACCACATTGATGGATTCTTAAATCACATTGATCCTTTTGTTCAGAACCCTATAAGCACGACTGTTTAAAGAATATCTTAGAAAGATCCCTTCATCACTTTTCATATCAAATTTTCCCAGATATTCACGATCTCGTAAAATATTGCACTTGCGGACAAAAACTCGAAAGTATTTGACAGTAGGATTTTTATCAAACCACATTTCGTAAGATGTTTTATTATTACCTTTACTAGTGTAAACTCGGTTAATAATATAGTAAGTTGTATTAACTACTTCAGCCCAAAGATTCTTAGAGAGCTTCATGCTATTCAACATGACATTAGCCATTTCTTAAAGAACTCTATTTTTCCTTTCCACTATACCATTTTATTGTGGAGTTTTGAGCACTGAGAATTCATGTAATATTCCTTGGTCGCTACAGAACTTCTCAAAACTGATATTCTTAAATTCAGATCTATGATCACTACGAATCTTACTGATTTGAGAACCTTTTTCAGTTTGAATCCTTTTGAGAAATTTTCTTACTTCTTCATAGGTTTCTGATTTATCCCTTAAGAAGACTACCCATGTATATCTGGTAAAGTCATCTACTATTACTAAGATATACCTTTTGCCACCTTGACTCTCTGTTCTGGTAGGTCCTATCAGATCCATGTGGAGAAGTTCGAGTGGTCTTGATGTGGTATTGGAATTCACCTTTTTGTGTGAGTTCCTTGTTTGTTTGCCAAACTGGCATTCACCACATATCTTATCTAATTTTTAAAGTTTGGGTAGACCTCTTATAAGTTCCCGTTTGCTCAATCTATATAAATTTCGCTAGTGTACATGTCCAAGACATTTGTGCCACAATTCAGTATTGTCTGTATGGACCATGTAACATATTTGATTAGATGAGCTGGATTCGCTAATAATATAGCAGTTTTCAGATGTTCTACGTCTAGTTAGTATTATAGAACCCTTGTTGTTTAGAATCTCACAGCTTTGATTAGAAAACCGAACACTATGGTTATTATTGCATATTTGAGATATGCTTAGCAATTTATGTTTTACTCCTTCAACATATAAGACATTCTTAAACAACGAAAGGTTATAAAGGCGCATAATTTTACAGTTACTGCCATCACCACATGTAACTGACCCTTCAATCATATCTTTTAGATCGGTGAATAAAGCCTTGTCGCCTGTCATATGCCTGGAGCATCCACTATCTAGGCACAACTTTGAATGGCTTATAGCTTTGAAAGCGGTGTAGGCAACCAAGCAAGTGACCTTTGGAATCCATTTCATAACCATTTTAGGTTTAAGTGGATAATTGGTCTTCTTTCAATTGTAAGAATTATAAGTATGACCTATTAAGTTAGACTTTAGAAGCTCCTTAAGTAAATCAACTATCTTTTCAACCAAAGGATTTTGGTTATGCTTCTTATATTTGAAATAATTTCCTTTAGGTTTTTGAACAGATTTAAGGTCTTTAGAAAACACTTGTCCTTTCCCTTTTGAGTTTAAGGTCTCTCTTTTTACAAACTTAGGAGGTGTATTTTTCAGTTTAGGAGAAATGTTCTTATCATAACCTAAACCGGATCGATCGCCACATTTTCTCAATCCTGATAAGAGTTTTTCTAATTTAGAATCACCTTGGGCATATTTCTAAGTTTCCTTTAAACTCAAGAGAGAAGAGACTTCATGTTTTAGTTGGTCATTTTCAGATTTAAGATTTTTAACTTGGGAGGTTTTAAAATTCAAATCGTATTTTGTCTTTTTGAAACATTCTGAAATATGGGACTTTTTTAAAACAAGAGATTTATAAGATTCTTTGAGTTTAGTAAATTTCTCTTTTTGAAGTTTCAGTTTTACTGTAATTTTACAACTCTCCTTGTATAGGGCATTATAGGTATCTTGAAGATTATCTTTATTTTCACATTCACTGTTCAGATTTTCTTCACTTGTTGAATCATTATCTGAAAATGTGAATTTGGCTAGAGTCATAAGAGCTTTCACTTCATTGCCCGACTCAGTTTCAGAATCTTCAAATTCAAAAGAAGCTTTAGAATCAGAGGATTCATCCCAAGTAGCCAACATACCCTTCCTCTTGGGTTTGTCCTTTTTAAGACATTTGTTAGCCAAATGCTGTAAGACCTATATTCTATACCGTACCATTTCGTATTCTTTCGCGGTCCTTCCGGTTGAATTTTGATAATCCTTGACCTATTTCTGACGTTTGCGCACAATCCTGAGCCGAGTCCTGTATACCGAAGCCAGCTCGAACCGAAACTTTAATCATAGCGATCGCGCCGTCGCCGCGGTTGTAACGCCGTAACTTGTGCATTGACCCGATACCCAGGGTAGAAGATGTAGGCTCGCGTTCAATTGGAAGAAAACACCGCGTGTTGCGAATTACGAGAAAATCTCTACAAGATGTCCCATCAATCAATCAATCACTCATGTCAAGTACAAGTCAAGTCACTCCATACCCAAGTACAACAACCCATACCTTTCTCTTACACAAGCAAGCCCAAAGTCAACCCTCACATCACTTCACCTCTCTCTCCACCCATCCCTTCTTACAACACATCACTCCACCCATCCCCATCATACATCATCCCATCACCTCATTTTCTCTCTCACTTCTCAAATTTCTCAAGCAACCTAAACTTCATACGTCCAAGCTCTCTCCCTCTCCCAAACACCAAGTGTGGCCCACCCTCTCATCTCTCATCCTCACCATCAAAAGTCCATCATCCACTGTTAAAAGTATAGGCAAGGAGCTAAGGAGGCTAAGGAAGTAAGTTGAAGGCCAAGAGGTGGGTGATCCATTGTTCATTTTTAATTTTTAAAGGTCCACTTGTTGTGGGACCCACTTGATGTATGTGTTGTATCAATGGAGGGCCCATAGTGGCGGGGTCCCTCCTCTCCATCATCGTCTCTCTCTTGTTCTCTCTCTCTCTCTCTCTCTCTCTCTCTCTCTCTCTCTCTCTCTCTCTCTCTCTCTTCTTCTCTCTTTTTATCCATTTGATGTAATGGGTCCCACCATTTAGTGTTCCATTCATACCATTCATCATGAATGGTGGGACCCACCATGGAACACACCCTTATCTATAGCTTAAGTGGTAAACTGTGTGAAAGATACCACGTTTCAATGTTGAGGTCTTGGTATCTATCCCTAGTTGAGGGGGCTAATGTGGGTGGGACCCATCAGGATGCACGTACCTGTGGACCCACCTAAATGTATCTGTCTATGTACGCCGTCCAGCGTCCCTGGACGCTGGACTGGCAGGGCCATTACGTTAAAAAGAAAGGGGGCTTGAGGTGGGCTGCTCATGCAGGCCCCACCATGATGTATACATATAATCCATGCCGTTCTTTTCAATTTTCAGCTCATTTTAGGCATTGAGCCGAAAAATGAGGCTGATCTAAGGTTTTGGCGGGTCATGAAATAGAAAACTGTTTCTTTACAGTTAAAAGTTACCCCGCTATCTCCACGCCCATAAAAAAATGCCCAATATTAGGCTCGTTGTATTTGTTATGGGCCGTATGAGTGAGTAGACGAAGTGGATCTTGCTGATGTGGGCCCCACCTAGGTGATTTTGTAGGAAAATAATTTAAAAAAAAAAAAAAAAAGAACAGCAGCAGCGCTGCTGCTGCTGCAGACACATGTAAGCAATGCCTGCGTCTGGCAGACAGATGGGCTGGGCCTCACGGCTCCAACTGTGGGCCCCATTGTGATGTGTGACAACCATCAACACCTTGCATTTGAAGGGTCCCCTTTGAATAGGGGTCGTCCCCAAAAATCAGCCATATACGGAACTCAGGTGGGCCATACCATCTAAAATCATGTGAAGACATGCCTGATACATATAAAAGCACTTGGTGAGGCCTACTTGAATTTTGGACATGGCTGAAACTTGGTCTGAACCCTCAATCAGGTGGGACACACATAATGAGTGGGCTGGATTGGAGAACCACCTTGTGGTGGGCCCCCGACCGTGGCCTCATGAATAGATTGGATGGCAATAAACATCACCGTGGTCCATGGTCCACGTGACCCATGAACAGTTTGGATGGCAAATATATACCACCGTGGGCCCCCCATGGCCCACGTGATCTTATGAACAGATTGGGTGTAAAATAAACATCACGGTGGACCCTGGTCTACGTGACCTCATGAATAAATTGGGTGGAAAATGAACATTCCCCCTCCCCTGGTCCACGTGACCTTACCAACAGTTTGGATGTTATATAAATATTAGAGTGGGCCTAGGTTGGATGCAAATAAATAGTACAGTGGGCCCAGGTTGGGTAGAAAATATACATTACGGTGGGCCCTGGGTCTATATGACCTTATCAACAGGTTTGAATGGAAAATAAAGATTTTTGGTGGGCCCCAGATTTGCATGACCTTGTCAACAAGTTGGATGGAAAATAAATATTATGGTGGGCTCCCCATGCCCCAATCAATGGGCTGGATGGAAAATAATATGGTGAGCCCCTATTCATGTGACCTTATCAACAGATTGGATAGAAAAATAAACATTATGGTGGGCCTCACATGAGGCTCACCTTGGTAAGTATGGGCCCATGAATCTAGGCCCATCTTATTGTATACTTAGGCCCATTATTAAGGCCCACTTGGATGCATATGGGCCCATGTATTTAGGCCCATCTTGGCATGTATATAGGCCCAATGTTGGGGCCCACTTTGGTATATATATAAGGCCTATGTGATAGACCCATTTGATACACATAAAGCTTATGTGATTGGGTTCATTTTAATGCATTCTAAGGCCCATGGGTGATGGCCCATTGCAAAGGACCTAAGGCCCATTGGTGAGGCTCATTGAGGTGATCCATTTGATGAATGTAAGGCCCATATGATACGGCCCAATTGATGTACTTAAGGCCCAATTGGGTGCAACTAGGTCCGTTGCAATGCGTGATCCCTCCATGGCATATAACGATATTTATAGCAAGTAATGCCTTGGTAACAATGATGGTTAGATGCCCAAATTGTAAGGATGACGTCGGTTAAATGTTCGCATTGTGACTCTCCCTAAGGCCCACTAATAAGCCATGCTTGTAGTAAATAGGCCGTCTAGGCCCATTTCCGTTATACACAGAGCCCATTCCTATATACATGTTTAGTATAAATCCATGATTCATTATCATACGCATCATATGTATAACGGATATGAGAAGTGACTGATCATAGTATATGCCTTTGGGCGAACTGTTTATGGGCTCCCCGATAGGCGGAGTTGCCCTACATGAGTGCATGGTACACATAAGACTGTTGCATAACTTGTAGTGTAACTCATGCACTAACATTTGTATGATTGTGATTATTATATGCCCTAGCGACATCAGGGCCATAGCCTCCACAGATGCATCGTGGGTGGCTGGATTGGATACCAAAAATATTTGGTTCTAGCATACGAGCGTCATAGATGTCCTTGGGTGAAAATCTCTAAACCTGATGGTACCAGAGGATGACTCCAACGTCGAGACCGAGTGGATACACGAGCGCGCGAGGGCCGTATACCAGTAAGTCGCGTCTCCCACTGTGTCGTGGTCAGTTGGAAAGGGGTGTGACCTTACCCGCTTGAGTGAGGGGGCGACTTCTAGGTTGAGTTTGACCAGCTTGAGGAATCGGTCTGCTATCGACGATCCGGGCCCGATATTGGCAGGCGGATAGTGAGGTCTTTTTCGCTCTCCCAGTTGTGCGTTCCGATAAGGACGACAAGCTGGTGTAGAGTGTACTAGACTCCGGTGATTATCCAAAATGAGAACTGTATTGATACATGATGAAGATTGGCAGGCTTGAGTTGCATCTCGCATCACATGGTCTGGATATGGCCGATAGCATTCATATCTTGCATCACATAGCCTTGGTACAACTGATTGCATTCATCAGCATGATTTCATATTTTTCTGACCTTGCATTCTAAGCACGCTCTTATTGCGCACACACTTACACCACCCCCTAAGCTTTCTATAAGCTTATGCACGATTGATGCTTATAGGTGACGCCAGGACGCAGTCGTAGTGTAGTAGCAGTTGGAGCGTGCAGTCGAGCTTCTGGAGTTTTTGTTATTGTCACTATCTTGTATTTTCCTTTCCTACGCATTGTACTTAAAGTTTTTGATCATAGTAAATTTTGTGGTGGTGTTCTTGTAGTTATTGTTCGTGGGTTATGCTTATGTTATGCTCATTACGAATTAAATGGATATTAGAAATCCTCCTTATAGCATCCCAGGATCAGAAGCCGGTATATGGGTGCTGGGAGCTGAGAATAGGGTACTACGGAGGCTGTCAGTGCCAGATTTGGCAATCGGGAATTTTGTGAGCCCAGTTTTTGAGTTTGGGGTGTGACAGATGTTGGTATCAGAGCTTAACTTAGAAATAACTGAGAACAACATCACATGTTTGCTATGAGTTTAGGACGATTAGATTCCGAGTGCGAAACCTTCCGATTGAGTTCCCTAACGTGCGATTCTCAAGGTTGATTGGCGTTATTGTTCTTTCCTATAGGACATGCCGCCCAGGAGAGCGACCTGCGCACACCCCGATCCACCACCTGAGGCTCCATCTCTACCACCCGCCCCGCCCGTTCAACTACCAGAGATCCCTGCTCCCTTGCCTGAGGATGACATTCCTCCACCTGAGGCCGATGCGGAGCCGACTGTACCAGTGAGTGCTTCTCAGTTACAGCAGATGTTACATGGCGAGCAGCGAGTCCGGTTAGCAGTATTTCTCTTCCATGCTTCGTGAGTTCAGACAGCTCGATTCTCCATGCTTCCAGGGCGAGCCAGACCCGACAGCAGCCGAGAGGTGGCGCTCCGATGTGGAGAAGATTTTTGGTACTATGTCATGTACGACCGAGCAGCGAGTCCGGTTAGCAGTATTTCTCTTCCAGAGCGAGGCCGAGCATTAGTGGACTTTCGTTACCCGTGTTGTAGGGCCCAATTTTGTCTGGACATGGGATGATTTTATAGACCGATTCGAGGAGCAGTACTTCCCCGACCATATCCGTTGTCAGAGAGCATTAGAATTCGAGACTCTGGTGCAGGGAGACACGATCGTGGCGCAGTACGCGGCCCGTTTTGTGGCATTATTAAGGTTTGTGCCATATATGGTTGACGATGAGGGGAGAAAGGCCCGCCATTTTGAGAACAGCTTACGTTACGGTCTCCGAGGCCGTGTTATTGGGCATGAGCTCCTGACTTTCCAGGTAGTGGTGTGGAGAGCTCAAATTTATGAGACTGAGTGGGCTGGCACGCAGGCCGACTGAGATCAGAGGAGGGATTAGAAGAGGCAGGCCCCCTCCAGTGGCTCACAGCAGCATCGACGACCACAGAGATTCAGAGCACAGTAGCACCGTCAGCACCCTCAGCGGCACCACCTCAGAGACAGCTTTCTGACACCTGTTATGGATGCGGTGGGATAGGGCACCGTAGGTGGGAGTGTCCTCGACCTCGACAACAGCAGCCGAGAGCACCACAGCAGCCTCCACAGCAGCCTCGAGCACCACAACAGCCTCCACAACAGCAGTGACAGCAGATCCCACCACCGAGGCCCCCTCAGCAGTAGCATCAGTACCAGCCTCCGAGGCCACAGCAGTAGAGACAGCAGTTTCGAGCGCCTCAGTGACATCAGCAGCAGTAGCACCCTCAGAGGGGACAGGTACCTCCTCAGCCAGCTCAGGCTAGATTTTATGTGGCTCAGTAGGACCCGCAGTCATCTGGAGGAGTCTTAGATGGTATGCTTCCAGTCTCTTCATGCATCGCACATGTACTGTTTAATTCCGGTGCTTTGCACTCATTCATGTTTGAGGATTTCTGTCGATCGACTGGATTGCCAACAGAGTCTGCTAGTGAGGGATTAATCGTATCAACGCCCTTGGGGAAGACCACAGTATTGGGCCGTTTCTATTCGTATTGCCCTGTTCTGGTCGGTGACATCTTTTTTCCTGCCGACTTGTACATACTACTGATGTCAGACTTCGATGTTATTTTGGATATAGATTGGCTTACTGAGTACTACACCATCTTGAATTGCTCCGCGAGGATAGTCACATTCTACATACCAGGCTTACCACAGTTTCAGTTTGTCGTCGAGCCCAGAGGAGAGTCGTTATCATGCTTGATGTCCTGCACCGTTGAGGAGCCTATCGTCCCTTGTATTGATCAGTTTTTAGTTGTCTGTGACTTCCCCGATGTGTTCCAGGAGATTCTGGGATTACCACCTCACCGTCATATCGAGTTCCAGATAGACCTTGTGCCCGGTACCGCGCCTATCTCGAAGGCCCCGTACCATATGACACCGATGGAGTTGCATGAGCTGCAGCGACAGTTGGACGAATTACGTGAGTTGGGATTCATTCATCCGAGCAGTTCGCCTTGGGGAGCACCGGTACTCTTTGTCAGGAAGAAGGATGTCTCGTTGAGGCTCTGCATAGACTACTGCGAACTCAACCGGGTCACGATTAAGAATAACTACCCGCTCCCGAGGATAGATGATTTGTTTGACCAGCTGCAGGGTGCACAGTTCTTTTTAAAGATTAACCTGCGTTCCGGTTATCATCAGATTCGAGTCCGAGAGGAGAACATCCCGAAGACGGCTTTCAGGACGCGTTATAGTCATTTTGAGTTTCACGTCATGTCCTTCGGACTGACCAATGCACCTGCAGTCTTCATTCAGTTGATGAATGAGCTCTTTCATCCATATCTCGATCAGTTTGTTGTGTTCTTCATCGATGACATTCTGATCTATTCGAGGACCCGTGAGGACCATATGCAGCATCTGGAGATCGTTTTTAGCGGGATATTATCGACGTTTCATTGAGGGCTTCTCCCGTATTGCTGCCCCGATGACCAGGTTGACTCGGAAGGGCGAGACTTTGTTTGGACTAACGCATGTGAGCAGGCATTCGTGGAGCTGAAAGACCGTCTGACGTCTGCTCCTGTCCTCACTCTTCCCTCTGGGAGTGATGGATTTGTTGTATTTATCGATACCTCACATATTGGATTGGGTGTTATCCTGATGCAGCACGGTAGGCCTGTAGCCTTCGCGTCTCATGAGCTCAAGGTCCATAAGCTGAACTACCCCACGCATGATTTGGAGCTGGCAGCAGTCATCTTCGCATTGAAGGTATGGAGGCACTATCTTTATGGGGTCAGGTTCGAGCTCTTCTCTGACCACAAGAGCTTGAAGTATCTATTCTCTCAGTCCGAGCTGAACATGAGACAGAGACGCTGGATGGAGCTTCTGAAAGATTATGATTTTGACCTTCAGTACCACCCAGGCAAGGCGAACGTGGTGGCAGATGCCCTCAGCCGTCAGCCACGAGGCCTAGTGGCACATATGATAATTCAGGAGTGGAGGATGCTCGAGAATATAGCAGAGTACGACTTTGATTTTGGTTTGCAGTCTTCTATCGTTCAGTTATCAAGCCTATCGATTCAACCCTCTCTTATCACAAGGGTGATCGAGGCTCAGCAGATAGATGAGTCGTTCCAGGATTATCGAGCAGAGGCAGCATTTGAGAGCCAGACAGATTGGCAGATTGGTTCTGATGGTAGACTTCGCTTTAGAGGTTGATTATGTGTCCCGGATATTCCTGAGTTGCGTAGAGATCTTATGATTGAGGCACATCGATCGCGGTTTTCTATCCACCCTGATTCGACGAAAATGTATCAGGATATAAGGAGACAGTATTTTTGGGCAGGGATGAAGCGCCAGATTACCAGTTTTGTGGCGAGTGTGACACATGCTAGTGTGTCAAGGTCGATCATCAGAGACTGCCTGATTTATTGTAGCCGTTGAGCGTCCTGATGTGGAAGTGGGAGCACGTATCTACCAATTTTGTCATGGGTTTGCTGAGGACTCAGCGTGGTCATGACGCTGTCTGGGTTGTCATGGACTGTCTGACGAAGTTGGCACATTTTTTTACAATCCGTGAGACTTGGCATACGAACCGGCTTGCCAGGCTATTTATTGAGGAGATAGTCAGACTGCACGGCGTTCCAGTCTCGATTGTTTCTGACCGAGACTTAAGGTTTACATCTCAGTTTTAGAGGAGCTTTCAGATAGCGATGGGCACTGATTTACAGCTCAGTATTGCGTATCATCCGCAGACCGATGGCCAGACCGAGAGGGTCAATCAGATACTTGAGGATATGCTTCGGGCGTACGCAATTTATTTCGGAGGTAGCTGGGATGAGCATCTGCGATTGGCTGAGTTCGCATATAACAACAGCTACCAGGCGACCATTGGCATGGCTCCTTTTGAGGCATTGTATGGCAGACCGTGCAGATCTTTGAATTGTTGGACCGAGGTAGGAGAGCGACGTCTCCTAGGTCCCGAGCTTGTACAGCAAACATCCAAGGCTATCGATATCATCAGGCAGAGGATGCACACAGCTCAGAGCCGACGGAAGAGTTTTGCTAATCACCGACGTCGTCCCTTGGAGTTCAATGTAGGGGACAGAGTGTATCTCAAGGTCTCACCCATGAAGGGCGTGGTTCGATTTGGAGCGAAGGCAAGCTTGCCCCGAGATTTATAGGACCTTTTAAGATCACTGGGCGTGTTGGCGCCGTGGCCTACCGGCTTGCCTTACCATCTGAGTTTCTAGCGTCCATAACTTTTTTCACGTCTCTATATTGAGAAAGTGTGGGTCAGACATAGTTCCTGTTATCGATTGGCAGCCGCTAGAGGTTCGTGAGGATGCTTCTTACATTAAGCAGCCAGATCGTATCCTTGAACGCAAGGAGCAGGTCCTCCGGACTAAGGTCATCCCCTTGGTGAAGGTTAAGTGGGGTCATCATTTTGTTGATGAGGCGTCTTGGGAGCATGAGGCTGAGATTCGAGAGCGCTATCCCCATCTCTTTGATGATTGATCATATATTGTATCTTGTATACTGTCTCTGATTTTATATGACGATGTCTAATTTCTCCTTCTATTATGAGTTATGTTTTCTTGCGATGACTATGCAAATTTCGAGGATGAAATTTTTATTTGGAGGAGAGAGTTGTAAGACCCGTATTCTATACTGTACCGTTTCGTATTCTTCCGCGGTCCTTCCTGTCGAATTCTGATAATCCTCGACCTGTTTCTGACGTTTGTGCGCAATCCTGAGCCGAGTCTTAATACCTAAGCCGGCTCGAACCGAAACTTGGATCATAGCCACCGCGCCGTTGCTGCGGTTCTAACGCCGCGGCTAGTGCATCGACCCGATACCCAGGGTAGAAGATGTAGGCTCGCGTTCAATTCGAAGAAAACACTGCGCGTTGTGAATTATGAGAGAATCTTTACGAGATGTCCCATCAATCAATCAATCACTCATGTCAAGTATAAGTCAAGTCACTCCATACCCAAGTACAACAACCCATACCTTTCTCTTACACAAGCAAGCCCAAAGTCAACCCTCAACCCGATAGTACCAGAGGATGACTCCAACATCGAGACCGAGTGGATACACGAGCGCATGAGACTCGTATACCAATAGGCCGCGTCCCCACTTTGTCATGGTCGGCTGAAAAGGGGTATGACCTTACCCGCTTGAGTGAGGGGGCAACTTCTAGGTTGAGTTTGACTAGCTTGAGGAATCGGTCTGCTATCGACGAGCCGGGCCCGATATTGGCAGGCGAATAGTGAGGTCTCTTCCGCTCTCCCATTTGTGCGTTCGGATAGGGACGACAAGCTGGTGTAGAGTGTACTAGACCCCAGTGATTATCCAGAATGAGAACCATATTGATACATGATGAGGATTGGCAGGCTTGAGTTGCATCTCGCATCATATGGTTTGGATATGGCCGATAGCATTCATATCTTGCACTGCATAGCCTTGGTACAGCTGATTGCATTCATCAGCATGATTTCGCATTTTTCTGACCTTGCATTCTAAGCACGCTCTTATTACGCACACACTTACACCACCCTCTAAGCTTTCTATAAGTTTATGCACGATTGATGCGTGCAGGTAACGCCATGATGCAGCCGTAGTGTAGTCACAGTTGGAGCATGCAGTTGAGCTTCTAGAGTTTTTATTATTGTCACTATCTTGTATTTCCCTTTCCTACGTATTGTACTTAAAGTTTTTTATCATAGTGAATTTTGTGGTGGTGTTCTTGTGGTTATTGTTCTTAGGTTATGCTTATGTTATGCTCATTATGAATTAAATGGATATTAGGAATCCTCCTTATAGCATCCCAGGAACAGAACTTGGTATATGGGTGCCGGGAGCCGAGAATGGGGTACTACGGAGGCTGTCGGCGCCAGATTCGGAGATCAGGAATTTTGTGAGCCCGGTTTTCGAGTTTAGGGCGTGACAAATGCCCATATTCTTGGCAGTTGTAACATTGACTATCTTTCAAAGATTTTCAAGTTTTAGATTTAAGTTTAGATATTTTCTTATCATTTCCTTTTTGAAAATCAACTCTCTTTTTACTTTTGAAGATTTTATAAAACTTTTTTGCCAAAAGGGTCATATCATCTTCAGAGTTATCTAAATCAGAATTTTTTGAAAATTATTTTTAAAAGTTTTAAGAGCAATAGATTTTCTTTTTAGAGCTTTAAAAGTTAACTCGTAGGTTTGTAAAGAACCAACTAATTCCTCAACCCTCATATTATCTGTATCACGAAGTTCCTGAATCGCGGTTACGTTAAAGTTGAACCGTTCAAGAAGTGAGTGTAGTATTTTTGCACACACTTTACTTTCAGAGATTTTATCACCAAGACCCCACATAGAGTTTACAATGTCATTTAATCGTGTATAAAAGTCCATAAATGTTTCATTTTCCTCCATATGAATTTCTTCAAATTTGGTTGTTAAGAGTTGGACTTTTGATTTCTTGACAATTAATGTACCATCATGTGTCATTTCTAATATATCCCAAGCCTGCTTTGCAGAATCACAGAATATAATTCTTTTGAATTCATCCGGTGATAGTGTGCAAATGATTGCATTTAGTACTTTAGCATTTGCACTACTCTCACTTTTCTGAAATATGGTCTAAGAGAAATAATGTGCTACTCTCATAGATTTTGAACCATCAACTCCAGTTACTTCAGTGGTAGGAGGGTTCCAACCATTCACAGTGGCCTGCCACACACTTTCATCCATAGATTTAAGGAAGATCCTCATCCTGGCTTTCCAATAGGCATAATTGATGCCATCGAAAGGTGGAGGCCTAGTGATTGATAGGCTATCAAAATTTGACATCTTAAATAGCTTAAATCGTTAGCTCAGGAAATAATCCAAGAATTAAGAATTAAAATTGAGCTATTAGGCTCTGATACCACTTGAAAAGGCCTAGCTATATATCCTAGAGGGGGGTGAATAGGACTATGCCAAATAAAACTTATAACAGCGGAAATTAAATAAATATGATAGCCAACAAATGATATAAACAAACCACAATCCAAGAATATAAAGCAACCTCAAAATTCATATCTTAAGAGGTTGATACAAATGTTATTCTAATGATAACCTTACACCAAAAACAAGAGTTTATGGTAGGACAACCTTATTTCTAGAAAGGTCTTTGTATCAAATCTCAAACCAAAGATAAATAGAAAAATAAATACAAACTGCACTGAAGAATAAAATGCAATCTAAAATATATATTATTCTAAGGATAACCATGCACCATAAAAATGGCAGGGCAACCTTACTAGAACAAATAAAAAAACTGATAAAGGAATAACAAGAAATAAATTCTAAACTATTACAACATTCCCACAATGCTCGAAATAAATAATTACAACATTCACATCCACATATACATCTCACAAATGAATAATTAAAGATACGAAATATAAATCATTCAACCACCAAACATAAGGGATTATAGTGGTTCACCTTTGTGTTCACCAACTATTAAACAACAGCCACACGGAATGCTACTCCACTCCTAATATCCTCACACAGGGGATATTAGCGTTCACTATCAAAGTAGGTTTTCACAGGTTCACCCAAAACCTTCACAATTATGTGTTTCTCTAAGGGCTTACACAATTAAAAAAAACCCCACTTCTGAGTTTTCCTGGCTCTCCTTAGATAATCAATACAATGAGATTTTTTTGACAAATTCTAAAAGAAACCAAAATAGAAAGGAATTTACAATAAATATAAAATATCTGATTTTCTCCTTCGTTATACCAGTCCCGAAGAACCAAGTCAGAGTAGATGATTGAATGTCCAAGTTCAATATTCAATACTCACATTACAATGGTTCTAGTTCTAATTGATTTTAAATTAAACTAAAATGGGCTAGCTTTAATTGATTTTGATTCCAAAGAAAGGGAAATAGCAATTCCTTTTTTCAAATTAGATTGGAATACAAGAAACAAAATCAATTAATAAAGCTAAAGAAAGAGAATATTAAATACGCACACTTAGCTTAAAATGGAGCACAGACTTATCTCTCAGAAGGCCGAATTAATTAGCTTGAATTATCTTAATTATTCTGAGATTCGTGCTCTATTTATAGCTGACAAAACACGTCTTCGATTGGTCTAGAGACCTCTACGACAGGTCGTAGAACCAACTGAAATTTAAAATTTCAGGCGAGATAAGATAAGACGGTTTCACTACTGGTCGTAAGTAGACTAGTTGTAGGTCCCCTTCAACTGGTCGTAGGTTGCATACGACTGGTCGTAAACAAATGATTTTCAATGCTGTACTTTGAATTGTACATCTACAACTGATCAAAGAACCAGACGACACTGTTCACATGACTGGTCGAATAGTCTCCAGGACTGGTTGTAAAGTAACCAAAATAGTCCGAAAATCTTCAACAACTTAGGACTGGTCATGAAATTTCTTGTACTAGTCAAACCAGTGCTAGGACTGGTCGAACAAAGTTAAGGACTAGTCTTAGAACATATCAAATTCACTTATAAAACATATATGGATTATGTATCCGAAATGGCCTACTCTAAAGGTCAACCTGAGGTTAATCATATCTCAAAGTGAACAAGGACATTGAAACTGAAAGACAAGTGACCTTTGAGTATAATTAATCCTGAGATCTTGAACTTAAAAGCTTCTAAGATCTTGAACTTGAAAGCATCTGAGATCTTGAACTTGAAAGCTTTGCTTGTCTATCGAAGCTAATCTTGTTAGACTATCATTATGACTATTCATGTGTTGAATAGTTCTTTTGTTCATCACATATACAACTTCAAAGCAGTGTCTTTATCACTACAAATTTGACAATAACAAGGGGCTATAAACTATAGCACTTACAGAACCCCAAAGAAAGATTGTTCAAGCGTCTACCTCAACAAGATGTGTGCTCGAACTCATTAAAGGTAAACTCAACCTCACATCCCATGTCCCAAAACACCAGGTATATAAAATCCTTAAAAAAAAAGATAAAAAAAACTTAGGGTTTAAGGTGAGAAAACTATTTTACAAAATTAAAAAAAATCTCTAAGTTTTCTCCCTTTATCGATTTATCAATAAGTTGTTCGACGAAATCGAACTCTGCTATCGATGTCCTCGAAACTCACTCGATATTATCGAATTGAGGACTTCAGAAGTCTAGTAACCATAATGAATCCTGGACTTAATTATCGATGAATTGATGGAATATTCGACATCATCGAATTTTGAATCTCGAGTTCATCGAGATGGATCGCTAAAATCGACATTTGGTCAATTGTGTCCAAAATGTTGTTAAGGAAAATCATGTGATTTTTGATATCTTGAAGAGAGCCTCAATATCCTTGAAATTCAAACCTTGATGATATCGATAAACCTTCGATGATATTGGATTGGAACACAAAACTGTCTAGCAAGCTTATAGGAAAATTCCTTAAAAATATCGATGAATCGACATTGTTATCGATATCATCGACATTCAAATTTCGATGATATTAGGAGATGCTCGATCATATCAAATACCTGTTAAATTTTAAAGGCAAGTCTCCTCTCATGTTCTCAAATGTCGAAGAATCAAACCTTGCATCGATGAAATCGAAGTTCGAAATTCGATGACATCGAAGAGTGTTTGATAGCCTCGACTAGTTGGCAAAAAGGTTCAAAAGCATTTGACAAATTGAGTTCGTGTCATCGAACGGTCATTCGATTGTATCGAGAGTATACGCTCGATGATATCGAATCCTGCTTGATGATATCGAACTCTGTCATAAATATGATTATTTTATTTTCATTGAAACTTTTTGTCTATTTAATGAGAGCTTACCTTTGGTTGTTGTAAAGAAAATAGATAGAGCTTTTGAGTGTTTAATCCAGATCATATACCCTAAGCCTTTTTCTCTCATGGGAGTTCATCATCCAATCCACCCTCATCATTAAAATTCAATAGAGTGGATTGGGGTATCAACTTTCGCATTCAAGGATCTTGCAGCTACCACCTTAATGGAAAATCATTGAGCTGGGATACCTTGAATGCATAGATGGTTGGAATCACTCTGTTTCTAATATAAGAAAACATTTAATAGAGTAGGATTCCAACATAACCTTGACCCAACCCGTCACCTTACATTGGAGCATCATCTGTGTTGCGGTTCAAGGGAGCTAAAGATCTTTCATCACTAAAGGAGGAAATCTTCATCAACATGCTTAATGGGGCTCATCTACTTATCCGTAAGTCATTAAAGTCAAGAGACCCTTTCGATCATTCCTTTTGTAGATTGAGTCAAAGGTGTTTCTCACCCTTTTCAAGTCCTTATAGGAGGCCTCTAACGAGAGAGTACGTGGGGGTGCTGTGTGTTAACCCTTGCTCTGTGGAGAGCATAAACTTAGGTCATTGTTTAGGTCCTTGACCTGTGTGGTTTAAAACTTAGGTGTTGTGTGTTGACCTTTGCTCTTGTGTAGGGCATAAACTATAGGTTCCATGTGTGGATCTTTGGCCTATGTGGCCTAAAATCTGGGTGTTGTATGTTAAACCTTGCTCCTGTGCGGGGCATAAACTTGTGTCTCGTGGAGACACATTAGAGTCATCCTTATTTAGGTTGTATTGGTTTAAGGTGAACTTGATTTGAAACCTTTGATAGTGAGATCTGGTACACTCATGGGTTGAATGCATTCGTCGGAAGTGGAATAGACACGTAGTCGAGCCACTATAAAAATGACAATGTTTGGGATTGCTATTTACTCTTACTACTCATGTGATTTCTCTGAATATTCTCATAAAGCATGTTTACATGATTATCTAGAACTAATTAGAATCACATCTCACACATAGTCACATCCATCATGAACTATGTTATACAGCTTGTTTATGTTTTGAATAGTCTTATGATTGGATCCTCTATTTGGCTTGGAAGCCAATACAGTTACATTGAAAAAATCCTACTAATTGTCTATTACTGCAGGATAGGGTTGATAGGTTCTAAATCATCATAAAATTTAAAAAGTCCTATTCACCCCCCTTTAAGACATCTTGGCATATTCCCACTTCAACTGAAGCGGTCATTACCGCAATTTTAGAATGGATGGCTGAGATTTTCCTGCACTAAGGGCTAGGATTAAAGGAGGATCCCACATGTGGTTAGCCAGTCTGTCAACTGAATGGTTTCTATTTTTGAAAACCACCACAACCGCACTTGTTTTCACCAGAAACTGTGCACATGCATTCGTGCTTCATGGTGCGGGAAAGACATGAGTTTGGTCGAATCCTTGTCATGGACATGATGGACGACTCAGATTTCTTGTACGAGTTGATATAGTGGCCCAATTTGGATCAATGGCTTGTTGTCCGCTCATATCCTAACTGTTCACGCTCGAATTTACGCACTCATATGTGGGCAGTAACAATAAATTTCAATAGGGTTTTGGTCAGATTTGCCTGCCCTTCCAAATGGACGATTTGGATTATTGAAACAAGGTCAGATGGTGGCCCACTGATTAAAACAGTGGATTGCTATCTATTTTATGGTGAAAATTATGAAGGAGAGGGGAGAATTTCTCCTTCGGGATTGGGTCAACTCGCTTTGACCAGGATCTCTAGTCCGGTGCACTGTGGTTGTACACAATCTATGCACACACACCCACGAATGTGGGGTCCACATGGATGTTTGGTGAAATCTACTCCGTCCATTTCATTTGGAAGGCCCAATTATAGTCATTGTCAAATTATTAGGCAGATTCACAGCTTAGATAGGCCATATAAATCAAAATTTATGGGTTGAGTGTCTACTAATACAAATTTAAGGGCCAGATTGCTTAAGTAATTTGGTATTCAAAGATTCTTGGGATCTAGGGCCCTATTTTAAGGTGAATGATGTGAGTAAGAGGGCCGCACTACATGATTATGAATTTTATTATGATTTATTATGGAATTTGTGCTTATATTTGTCAAAATTTGTTAATCTTGATGGTTAGGTAGTTTCCAAACCCAATCAAGAATGATCTTAGGAGTTCGATATTAATAATGGGTGGTTTAACTTGTCTATCAAAGTGATTGAGATCTTAGAAATAAGTTTCTTTAAGGATGTGATGGTCCATCTTAATATCAACTGATAGATGGTTTGATCGGTGGATAAAAACTACCTTTGATAGTTAGATTGTTGTATGGTTGAGTTTATAGGCTGATATTGAAGTATTTATGTGTGATATCACATGCCTCAATGGTTGGATTTGGATCGTGGATCGGCTAGTTAGTGTCGATGTAATCCTACGTTGAGATGTAAGGGATCATTCAATGGTGGATCATGAGTAATCATGCGTGGTGTAAGCTATAGGTTACGTGTGTTTTATCATGCGCTCATGTTAGATTTGATTTAAATGGTAACACCCGAGTACTGAAAAGTACAGGGTGTTACATAATCCAAGGACCTACATTTACTCCCGCTGCATGCTCCCATGAAGACTAACACATATGCACCCGTGTTTAGTGTCTTGTTCACACCCCAAGTGCAGGATTGTGATGTAGTAATAAACTTGTTAAGACTGAGGTCGAATGCCAAGGAACTGAAACCTATACGTATCTAAAACTAACTAGAACTAAAACTAGAATGAGATGAAATCTAAATCAAATAGAATTTAAAGAATAATTGTGAAATTATTATCTAAAACTTAGGAGAAATCAGAGATAGGAAACTAGGGATTCAGAGGATCCACTTGTAGAGATCAGGGAGATCTTACGCCTACTTCACGAATCATGAAAATTAAACTGAACTTACTTGATATAGTTTAAAGAGATGAAAGGTATATGAATTAGAATGGATTCCATCACCAAACCATGCCCAAGAGACAAAGCAAACAACAGAATTAAACTAATTACCAACCAATCCACAATGCATGAGGGTTAGGAAGGGTACCGACATCCGACCATGCCCAGGAGACTATGGTGAACAACGGGGCTTCCTGACGTCATAAACACAAAAAGGAAAAGAATATGCTCAAAATTATCGCAGACTCATTGTAATTTTAATCACAACAGACCATGAAAAACTAAAAACACTCCCAGTAATCAAACTATAATCAAAGCCATTCATAAATTAAAATTAATTCAATGATACAAAGGAAAGTCTCTCATCCTGCTACAAGCTTCACCTCTTAGCCCTAGCTAAGAGGCTTAGCCCACCATGATGCGGCTGGATCTCATAAGAATAAAATAATAATAGTAATAATAATAATAAACTTCTAACAGATAGCCTCTCCTTGCTCCACGCTCACGTACAACCCAAGCCAAGGTCTCCTTCTTAGATGCCTTCTCTCTCTCTTCTTTTCTCCTTTTATAGCACCCCGAGGATGGTAGATGGGAAGTTGGAATCAACGCATGGAGAGGCGGTGGAGAATGCCCCGTACACACAGCAGACGTCAGCTGAAGTTTACACACGTAGCAGAATGCAGAACGTAACCAATCTGTGTTTGTAAATGAATTTTCGGCTCCAGGGGCTCCGAGTGCAAGATCTGAGCCATTCAGGCGTCATTGCTCTGGTCGATTGGCTCGGGGGAGAAGTTAGAACAACCAAGATCGTATCTGGGATTACTGGATGGGTCACAAGCCATTGCTTCTCCCGGTTTATTGAATCTTCTGGTGGATAGCCTGCGTTCACTCCCGCTTGCATGAGTCGTCTCCAATCCTACGTGAGGGGTCAAATTAGGGAGCTTGGACCTCTGGATACTTCAGATCCTTTCGATTATGCGTGCTACGTGGCCCGTTTGGATCGTCCGTTGGTCTCATTCGCAAACAGAGCCTGCGCATCTTGCATTATGATGGTCGGTGGGCCCATGATCAGTGCAAGCAGTGAAATCCAGTCAGTACATTGGGTTCACCTCGAAAAATCGATCGTACATGGTCAGTTTCGGATCAAATCTATGGTGGCCCACGGAGTTTTTCATACTACTGTCCATTCTCCATTTGAATGCTTCAAGTACACGAAAGAACTATGGAAATCAGTCTGAAGATCGGGGCACGGTCGGTTTGACCCCCTGAAGCTTTTGAACGGTATGGATCATTGAAACATATGATGGTGGTAGCCCAATTGAAGCCGTCCGCAATACCCTATTAAAGCATTCACAACGGAAAAAAAAAAAAGCAAGAATTTGAATTCCTGTGAGAGAGAGAGGTCGATCAAGAGTCGGTTTGACTGACTCTCTGCTACCATGCACGGCTGGTGAAATTGTGTATTATGTACACTCATAAGTAAGTGGGGTCCACTATGATGGGTATGAGAAATCCAATCCATCCATCTCTTTTCTCAGCTAGTTTAAGACATTGAGTACAAAATTAAAGCATATCCAGCAATTAGGTGGGCCCCACTTAAGGATTTAAGAAACTGATCTGTCCGTTGAGCCACTTCCATAGCGATTCAATGGCTGATTTTTGACGTGTATAGTTAATTTATGGTCCTCAAGCCATGTATAAAGTTTCGAGCCAAACAGGTGGTGGAAACCCTGTGATCTTGCATTTTGGATGACTTTTAGGCCACTTGAGCTTCAGTTTCTCAGTTTTCTCAGATCTCTGGCATGCACGTCTGTCGATCTTAGTCCCCTGGGGTCTATCCCTTGCCTTGGCATTATCAGAGCATTAATTTCATACTTTTAGCACCCTATTTTGATCGAAGCTCCTAAACACACCTTGCATCACAAACACGATTAAAATAGGCTGTTAAACAATATCATGTTCGTAAATCTAGGCAATAAATGGGGTCTGATATACAATATTTGACCCTCAACACAACACTAACCAGCATTTTGCTAGTCCCGAGCAAAGTATACGAAAATAAGTTGAGAATTACAGGACAATTTCTATGAACTCGAGTGATTTTTGAAAAGCAATTCAGATACTAAAATTCTAAGACTCATGAATGTTGGAAATTATTTTCTCCTAGACTCAAGCACAGTAAACTTCATAATCAAGTTCAAAGTATTAATCCATCAATTAGAATAATTCTAAACATTGAGTTTCATGGGTGTAAAGTGTAATCTCGACTTATCGTCATTAAAATTCAATTCATTATTTCATGATAGCATTGGTAACCACAAGAGCATTCAGGACACCTAAAACCTAACTAAAATGTGCCTCATAGATCATTCTTTCTCTTTCTTTCAGCCTTTGATTTTTCTATTAAGAGTAACGCCAAGGAGGGGACTCAAATCCTCACCTATAGGGAACAAACCTATGGTAAAGATTGTACACCCAATTTTCTTTTATTTTTCATATATCATCCATAGAGAATCAAATCATCACCTATAAGGAGCAAACCTAGGGTGAAAATTATTCACCTAACTTTTTCCAAAGGTATCTATTTTTTTCTTTAATTGATCATTACGAGTAAATGTTCCAGGCTAGTTCCTTTCATACTTAATGATTACCAAATTAACCCTTCAATATCAGAATGAAATCGTAATGTGGAACCGGATGTGACATGTGAAATCATGGCTCAATCAATGTTTAAAACTTCTAATCATGAATTAACAATTCAGACTTAACTGTGAAATCAACTAGATAACTGAATTCAAGAGTCATACATTACCAACATCACGTATCTTGAAAATCTAAATTAAGGATATCCGTCAAAAGCACCTCGAATTCACAAGAAATCACAGAAAATTTTAAAAATTTTCATAATTTTTGCTCAAGACCAAGAAAATACTAATTAGGAAACCTAATCTCCCACCCCCAACTTAAAATCTACATTGTCCTCAATGTAAAAGATATGAGCATGCAATGCATATGAGATAATGAAAGTAAAGTGATGGGAAGATATTACCAGGATAACGAAACGAGAGAGATACTTTCCAAGAGATCACAACATGAAAATTGGTCAACACGAGAGAGAAAGCAAAACAAAATTAACAAAAATAAAATCCTACCTATACCGCTTTCGCAGGTGCTCTCAATTGCATTTAGCGTATGCAACAAGCCTTTAAACCCCTAGGTTTCCCCTAGAGGATGAGTTGTAGTCTCGTGAGGGTTTGCAGCAATGTTACCCATAAACATTAAACTAACTAACTAGGAAAAGGAATTAGAATAAAAAGTTAGGTTACCTCCCAAGAGCGCTAAGTTTACCGTCTTCGGCCAGATAAATAAAGTAAACTATCCTAGTCCTATGAAAGCGATAAACCTACCTATACCTCCATCAGACTATGAGATCAATCCTGGTAAACAGGAGTAGTCAGAGGCATGGACATGTCCTCTGAATTAAATTTTTTGACAAATGGTTTTAATCGATGTCCATTTACTTTAAACTCATTTCCATTGTCAAGATCTCTTATCTCAACAGCCCCTTGAGCATAAGTAGTGACCACAATGTAAGGGCCGGTCCAACGAGATTGAAGTTTATCCAGAAAGAGATGTAGTTGAGAGTCATACAAAAGGACTTTCTGACCTGGCGTGAATGATTTTTATAAAATATGTTGATCATGAAATGCCTTCATCCTGTCCTTGTAAATTCTCAAGTTCTCGTATGCATCATTCCGAATTTCTTTAAGTTCATTTAATTGAAGTTTATGTAGCGAGCCAGCGTTCTCCAGATTGGAATTTAAATTTTTGATCGCCCAGTATGCATTATGTTCCAACTCCACAGGCAAGTGACAAGCCTTCCCATAGACAAGTCTGAAGGGAGACGTTCCAATAGGGGTTTTAAAAGAAGTACAGCATGCCCATAAGGCATCGGTCAATCGGATTGACTAATCCTTACGATCAGGGTTAACCATTTTCTCTAGGATATGTTTGATCTCCCTATTAAAAATTTCAGCTTGTCCACTTGTCTATGGATGGTATGGGGTACTCACCTTATGAGAGATACCCTATTTCTTCATTAAGCTCTCGAATGGTCTATTACAAAAGTGTGAGCCCCCATCACTAATGATGTCTTGAGGCGTCCCGAACCATGAAAGGATGTTCTCTTTTAAGATTTTAATGACCGTGCGATGGTCATTATTTCGGCACAGAATTTCTTCGACCCATTTAGTGACAAAATCTACAGCGAGCAAAATATAAAAATTTTTAAAGGATTGGAGGAATGGTCCCATGAAATCGATGCTCCAATAATCAAATGCTTCAACGATAAGGATGGGATTCAAAGGCATCATATTTCGATGGGACAATGCTCCAAATTTTTGACAATGCTGACAAGCCTTGCAAAACTCATGAGTGTCCTCGAACACAGTGTAAGCCCCGTATCCCAACCCCTACCATTCCGTATATCTCCGTGGTCCTCCCGGTAGAATTCTGGCGACTCGCGACCTGTAATTTTATTTACACTCGACCCTGAGTCACACCCTATACACCTAAGTCAGTTTGACCCAAGACCTATGCCATTGCGATCATGTCATCGTTACGATTCCGATGCCGCATCTCGTGCATCAATCCGATATCTAGATCTAAAGATATGACCCGTGCACTATCATAACGGTGGACCGCATGTTGTGGGCCATGGTGTACACGTTTCCCCATAATCATAATGAGGATGATGTCATCCTAGGGATGACATCACCCTATTCTACAACCTAACCTACCCCCTACCTAGCCTACCCCATAAATGCTTTCCTTTTTTTTTCAAAACTCATTATTACAAGCCGTTACAACCCATCCTTTCACCTTCTCTCTCATCTCTCTTTCTCTCTCTCTTCTTCTTCACTTCCATTACTAGCCATGGACGTCCCAAGCAAGCTCCATTTTCAGCCCTCTTACCTTTAAATCCCTCCTAATCTAACCCTTAGAAGCCCATCTCCACCATTGAAAGGGGTCCTAGAAGGCTTATGAACCCATGGGTAGAAGATGAAGGAGAAGATCATTGTGGGTGCATCTCTCTCTCTCTCTCTCTCTCTCTCTCTCTCTCTCTCTCTATATATATATATATATATATATATATATATATATATATATATATATATATTTTTTTTTTATTTTATTTTTAATTTTTTTTTCGTGTGATGTGTGGATCAATTGGATGGACCCCACCTTGATGTATGCCTTATCCAAACCGTCCAAGTCATGTGGACCCTACCTTATGAATGATGAGAACACAAAAATATTAAACCCATCAAGTAGGCCTCGTTCATGTGGGACTCACCTTTTATTAAGGTGGGCCACGTTCATATGGGACCCACCGTGATGCTGTGTTTCCCCATGTCGTCCAGCATTAGTAGATGCTGGAAGCAGGCTAACAGGGAGTGCGTGTACAGGCATGGGCCATGTACTGACAAAAAAAAAAAAGAAAAGGGGGTTGCTTTGGGGTGGACCATGCATGCAGGCCCCACTTTGATGTATGTATACAATCCACGCCATCCATTCCATTTTTCGTATCATTTTAGGCATTGAGCCGAAAAATGAGACCGATCCAATTTTCTGGCGGGCTATGGCATTAAGAATGCTAGTATTTTCCGTTAAAACCTTGGAAAATGATTGTTGGGGCCCACAAGGAGCTTGGACCCATCTGAAACTTATTTTGGACCCCTAATTTTGTGGGACACATGCAATGGATAGGGTAGATCTGGTTAATGTGGGTCCCACCTAAGATAAAAAAATAATAATTTATATTGGCATGCCTTTGCTGCCATGACGTCTAGACACGTCCAACGTTAAAAAGGAGGCCCCCATTGGCTCCAGTTATGGACCCTACCATGATGTATGTTCTACATTCATGCCATTCATTTAATAGTTCCCCTTGAATGATGCGTTAGCTCCAAAAATCAGCCATAAAAAGTCCTCGGATGGCCCACACCATCACCATTCATGCAATGGTATGCCAAACCACATGGAATCAAATGCTGGGGTCAACATGCATCTTAGACCCACCTAAAACTTTGTTTGGACCATTAAATTGGTGGGACACACACAATGAATGGGTTGGATTTTCCTAGGCGGACCCCACCTATCAAAAACCACCATATTATTGGTTTTTTTAAAAAAAATCAAGGATGGAAGGTGGGCAGCAGTTGGCGCTGCCGTTGTAGGTGGACGGGCGGACGGACTGGCTGGGGCTCACGGCCCCAGCTGTGGACCCCACGTGATGCGTTTCTAACATCCATGTCATTCATTAGGTGGTCCCTTAGGGCAGTGGGCCTCCTTTTAAAAATCAGCCGTATACGGAACTCAGGTGGGCCATACCATCTAAAATCATGTGAAGACATGCCTAAAATGTATAACATCACTTGGTGGGGCCTACCTGAAATTTGGATGTGGCTGATACTTGGTCAGAACCCTCAGCCAGGTGGGACTCACATAATGGGCGGTCTGGATTTGTGGACCACATCACTGTGGACCCTCTGACCGTGTGGCCTTATAAATAGGTTGGGTGGCAAACGAACATTACAGAGGGCCCCATGGCCCTGTGACCCTATCAACGGGTTGTATGGAAAATAAGCATCATCGTGGGCCCCTGGCCCACGTAACCTTATGAACAGATTGGATGAAAATAAACATTGTGGTGGGCCCCTGGTTCACGTGCCCTCACCAACAGGTAGGTTGATAAATAAATATTACGGTGGGCCCTAAGCCCATGTAACCTTATGTATAGGTTGGAAAATAAACATTACAGTGGGCCCCTTGGTCCATGTGACCATATCAATAGATTGGCTGGAAAATAGACATTTTGGTGGGCCCCCTATTCATGTGACCTTATCAACAGATTCGATAGGAAAATAAACATTATAGCGGGCCTCACATGAGGCTCACTTTGGTGAATATGGGCCCATTTATTTAGGCCCATCTTGAGGTATTGAGGCCCGCTTGGATGCATATGGACCCGTGTATTTAGGCCCATCTTGGCATGTATATAAGCCCATTGTTGTGGCCCACTTTGTTATATATGGCCAATGTGTGTAGGCCCATTTGATGTATTTGTGGCCCATTGTTGAGGTCCACTTTGGTATATATAAGGCCTATGTGATTAGGCCCATTTGATGCACATAAAGCTTATGTGATTGGGCTCATTTTAATGCATTCTAAGGCCCATTGCAAAGTACCTAAGGCCCATTGGTGAGGCTCATTGAGGTGGCCCACTTGATGAATATAAGGCCCATGAGATACGGCCCATTTGATGTATTTGAGGTCCAATGGGATGTACCTAAGGCACATTATAATGTGTGATTCTGCCATGATTTATTTAATGATATTTAAGGTGAACCGAGCCTTGGGTGCAATGATGGTTTGACATCCACATTGTAAGATTAATGTTGGTTAAATGTCCGCATTGTCACTCTCCCTAGGGCCCATTGATAGGCCCAACTCTGTGTATGAGGCCCATGTGCAGGGCCCACCTGTGACGTATATTAGGCTCATGTGTAGGGCCCACCCATTAAGTATTGGGGCCCATGGATTGTGATGTATTTTTGGCCCAGATGGCAAGACCTGATGTTATGTATGAGAGACCTAAGGGATGTGGCCCATTACGATGTGTTCGGGGCCCATGGATATGGTCCATTATACTGTACATGCGGCCCGTATATGGGGACCATTATAATGTTACATATGGCTTTGTGTGAGGACTAATGTGGTATATGTGAAGCTTAGGTGATAAGGTCCACTTTGATATACTTGTGGCCCATTAGTGCGGCCCATTGATGCGACTCACTTGATGTGTATGAGGCCCATTAGTACAACTCATTGATGCAGCTCACCTGTTATATATGAGGCTCATCGCGATGTATTCGAGGCCCATGTGATGCGGCCCATAGTGATGTGCATGTAACCCTTGTATGAGGCCCATGATATTGTATACTAGACCCTTGTGTAAGGCCATGGGCCCACTATATGTTTGACCCTATATAGACCACTGTTTGGGAGCAATGTTGGTTAAATGGCCACATTGATAGAAAGTGATCGATAAATGTCCACATTGTGACCTTTCCTTAGTCCTGGTTGGGTTCATTCTCATAATTCTCTAGTGGGTTAATCCAAACGAATGGGCCCCATTGATATTCATTGGTCGTCCATATATGGACCCCGCCTTGCGTCAAGGTTGATTACCGATTTTGATTTGTCATGGCCGATTGCCGATTTCGATTGTTGAGGCCCCATGTGATGTACATGCGATCCATATTTGAGGCCCGATGTCATGTATATTCAGCCCGTGTCTAAGGCCCAATGTGATGTATATGAGGCCTACCTGATGAGGCCCATTGTGATGTATTTGGAGCCTACGGGCAAGGCCCATTATGATGTATTTGAAGCCTATGTGCAAGTCCCATTGTGATGTATTTAAGACCCATGGGCAAGGTCCATTGTGATGTATTCGTGGCCCATGGGCAAGGCCCATTGTGATGTATATTAGGCCCATGATGCATAGCCTATTTGATATATTCGAGACCCATGTGCAGGGCCCACATGTCATATATTTGAGGCCCATGAGCAGGGCTCACCTATTGTGTATATATGACCCTTGAGTAATGCCCAATGTGTCGTATATTAAGCCTTTGTGTGAGGCCGTGGGCCCATTATATGTTTAGATCTATGTGGGTCATTCCTTGGGGCAATGTTGGTTAAATGTCCACATTGTCGAGGCCGATTGTTGATACCGACTATAAGTATGTGACAGTATAACATCATGATACAGGCTCATACGCATCATCTGCATGTTTGTTATGATATGTGATTAACCATTGCATATGTCATTGGGTAGGATGATATGAGACTCCCTGATAGGTGGAGGTTATCTCACATGAGTGCACGACATGCACAGGATTGATGCATGACTGGATTGTATGACTCATGCATCTTGCATTGTGTGTTATACGCCCTAGCGACATCAGGGTCGTAGCCTCCACAGGCATATCGTGGATGGCCAGACGGGACACCGAAAATGTTGGTTCTAGTATACGGGCTCCATAGATGTCCCTAGGTGAAAATTTCTAAACCTCCATGGCCAGGAGATGACTCCAATGTCGAGACCGAGTGGATATATGAGCGCACGAGGGGCGAATACCAGGAGGCCGCGTCTCCCACTGTGTCGTGGTCAGTTGGAAAGGGTGTGGCCTTACTACCCCGAGGGTAGGGGGCAATACTAGGCCGAGTTTGACCAGCTCGTGAATGGATCTGCTATCGAAGTGCCGGATAGGTATTGGCAGACTATTGGCTAGGTGGATAGTGAGGTTTCTTACGCTCACTTGGACTGTGTTGCTGGGAGGGGGGTAGTGTCATTTGGAGTGTACTAAACCCTGGTGATGATCTCAGAGATGAACTGTACTGATATGTGGACTTATTAAGTAAGAGTTGTATGCTCATTCATTCATTCATTCACTATCCACTCGGGCTGGGGTGCGTAACTAATTTTTGTATACCTTCTTTATGGCAAGGATTTCAATTGGGGCGCGCGACTAACGTGAGATCAAGAGTTTACCACATTGAGTCTGACTATCCAAATTAAAGTATGGGACTGGTTTGGATAGAAGTTCCTTGTGGTGGATCCCGTAGCCTACGATACTACGTACTATCATCCTGACTTCACACTCCAGCATGGTCATTCCATTAGCACCACATATTGCATATTGCATTACATCCTCGGTATATAGCATTTTGGGTTGCTATGTTTTTATATTCCTATGACTTAGATGAGAGTGATGATATTTTTTAGCTCTTCCGAATCGTATATTGCATTATATCCTTGTCATCCGATATTTGATTATTTATGACTCATTATTTGCATAGATGTCCTATATTGCGTATTCTGATATTGATTGACTCATGGACTTGTCCGTATTTCTGCTTACTTTGTTATCGTATGATTTATTATCTTGTCAGTATTTTGGTTTACTCTGATAATTTCTCCTTATTCCGACATTGTATGATTTATGGATTACCAATGTTTCCGGTATTGTATGATTACGGCACTGTATTGAATACTTGACACTTACCTTATGCACACACTTACACCACCCTCTAAGCTTTCTATAAGTTTATGCATGATAAATGCGTGCAGGTAAAGTTAGGTTGCAGCAGCGTCGAGCTTGGAGCGTGCAGTGGTCTTCCGAAGTTTGATTTTGATATATGTATTTCCCTTTCAGTATTGTACTCAAATGATTATATTAGTGGATATGTGATGATGATGTTACCTTTGTGAATTGGATAATCTTGTGGTTATACTTATTACGAGTTAAATGTATTAAAAAAAATAAAAATCCTCCTTGTAGGATCCCAGGATCGAAATCTGGCATATGAATGCTAGGAGCCGAGAATGGGGTATTATGGAGGCTGTCGGCACCGGATTCGGTGATCGAGATTCCTGTGAATCTGATTTCTAGGTTTGTGGCGTGACACATAGTGGGCCAATAAAAACCACACTGTAGAGTCTTGGTCGTGGTCTTTTTAGCAGAAAAGTGACCACCATAGGCCTGTGAGTGAAAGAAGGAGATGACACTTTGATGCTCATCTTCTGGTACACATCTCCTTAGGATTTGGTCTGAGTAATATTTAAATAAATATAGATCGTCCTAGAAAAAGTTGCGCACCTTAGTAAAGAATTTCTTCTTATCTTATGCAGTCCAATGCTTGGGTATAGAACCTATGGCAAGATAATTGGCAATATCAGCGAACCAAGGTGAATGAGAGACTCTGAACAGTTGTTCATCAGGGAACATGTCATTGTTATGGGTCGCCTCAAGGGAATCAGAGGTATTAAGGCGAGAAAGGTGATCGGCCACTACGTTCTCTACTCCCTTTTAATCTTTAATTTCTAAATCAAATTCTTGGAGTAGAAGGATCCATCGTAGCAAGCGAGGCCTAGAATCATTCTTAGAAAGAAGATACTTAAGTGCCGCATGATCTGTGTAGATAATGATCTTAGATCCGATCAGGTATGACCTAAATTTGTCCAAAGCGAACACCATGGCTAAGAGTTCCTTTTCCGTAGTTGAGTAGTTCACTTGGGCAGGATTTAGAGTCCTACTTGCTTAATGAATGACATAAGGCCGCTTATCTTTTCTCTGGCCTCGAACCGCTCCAAGAGCATAATTAGAAGCGTTGCACATAAGCTCAAAAGGTAGGCTCCAATCGGGTGGCTGCATGATAGGAGTAGTGGTTAACATGCCCTTAAGCTTGGTGAAAGCTTCCTGGCATTGCTCAGTCCACTCATATGGTGAATCCTTTTATAGAAGATTACATAAAAGACGAGAGAAGAGACTAAAGTCCTTTATGAATCATCTGTAAAACCCTGCGTATCCTAAGAAGGATTGCACGTCTCTGATGTTCTTAGGTGGAGGTAGGTTAGAGATAAGATCGATTTTTGCCTTATCTACCTCGATTGCCTTGGACGAGATGATATGCCCAAGGACAATTCCATTTTGAACCATGAAATGACACTTCTCCCAATTAAGTACCAAATTCTTTTCTTCACATCTTTTCAGCACACATTTAAGCCTCTCTAAGCATTCGCTGAAAGATGAACTGAAAACAGAGAAATCATCCATGAAGACCTCTAAATATTTCTCCACCATGTCAGAAAAGATACTCATCATACATCGCTAAAAGGTGGTAGGGGCATTACATAACCCGAACAGCATCCTTCTGTAAGCAAAGGTGCCGTAAGGACATGTAAATGTGTTCTTTTCTTAATCCTCAGGGGCGATTTCAATCTGATTGTATCCTGAATTCCCATCAAGGAAATAATAATAGAAATGACCAACTAGCCTTTCCAAGATTTGATCAATGAAGGGCAAAGGAAAGTGGTCTTTCCTTGTGACGGTATTCAGTTTCCTGTAGTCAATGCACATTCTCCAACCAATAGTAACTCTGGTCGGCATGAGTTCATTATTAGCATTGGCTACGATGGTGATCCCAGACTTCTTAGGAACCACCTGAGTTGGACTCACCCATTGACTATTAGATGTGGGGCATATGATACCCACATCCAATAGTTTGAGAACCTCAGCTTTAACCACTTCCTTCATATTTGGATTTAGTCTACGTTGTGATTGCCGAATAATTTCCCATTATCCTCAAGATATATGCGGTGAGTACAAATCGATGGGTCGATTCCCTTGAGGTCCGCTATCATCCATCCGAGAGCTCCATTATGCTCAAGGAGAGTACCTATTAGCATACTCTCCTGCTCTTTCTCCAGGTGGACAGAGATCATCACTAGGTATGTCTCATCTTGACCTAAATAGACATATTTTAAATCAGAGGGCAAAGGTTTTAGGTCAAACTTCAGTGGCTTGAGGTTAGACGGTAGAGGCACTACATTAGTTTAGCACAACTCTTCAAATTGTGGCCTCCACCAGTTAACTTCAAGTACCGGTGCAATATCAAGCATAGCATACGTCTCCCTAATCATTTCATCATCAAAATCATGGGAGTGGGCCAGGCACGTCTCTAGAGGATCAGAGGATAAAGCAAGAGGCGTTCTATCTTCCACAAAAGAATCAATCATGTTAATGTCGTGAAAATCGTCATCATCCTCTAAATTGCTGCCGTTATTAAAAAAGATGTTTGACTCCAATGTCAAATTTCTGAAAGACATAGTCATGACATCATTCTTGCAATTAATAATTGCATTTGAAGTGGCTAAGAATGGGTGACCAAGAATGACGGAAATCTGAGTGCTCATGTTATTAATGGGTTCGGTATCTAGGATGATAAAATATACAGGGTAGTAAAATCTATCGACCTGAACCAACACATCCTCGATTATCCCTCTT
Organism: Magnolia kwangsiensis; assembly: GCA_037074715.1. NCBI lineage: Eukaryota > Viridiplantae > Streptophyta > Magnoliopsida > Magnoliales > Magnoliaceae > Magnolia > Magnolia kwangsiensis. The sequence goes on along the minus strand of CM073571.1, from coordinate 58,298,656 downwards.
GGTACACGAAAAGTGCGATCAACAAGTTGTAGTGCGGTTAGGGTGAGTTTTAATTCACTCAATCCTAACTGTTTGTATACCAAGTAAGGAATCAAATTAATACTTGCTCCTAAGTCAAGAAGTGCATGATCAATTCGATAGTTCCCGATTACACATGATATGGTTGGGCTACCGGGATCTTTGAATTTCTGCAGCATATCTTATTTTAGGATGGCACTCACTTTCTCAGTCAAGAAAATCTTCTTTTGAACATTTTGTCGTCGTTTGGTCGTGCATAGGTCTTTCAGGAATTTGGGATATGAAGGTATCTGTTTTATGACATCAAGTAGAGGAATGTTGACTTTCACTTGTTTCAACACCTCTAGGATATCCTGAGAGTTAGAGAGACGTTTTGGTGTAACCAACCGTTGGGGGAACAAAGCAACTGGCTTCTCTAGAAGTTTCGGTTCTAATTTTTGTGGAGTATCATTAGATCCATCATTGTTGTCTTCTTCTGGTTCTTGAAGCTTTTCGGGCCTAACCAGAAGGGTTTTATCAATAACCTTCCCACTCCTAAGAGTGGTGATGGATTTAGCTTGCCCCATTTGATTTGAAGAGCTAGGATCACTTATCTCGTACTGCGGTTTAGGATTGGGGAGTGGTTGTGCAAGAAGCATCCCCTTTTCTATAGTCGTCATACGTGAATCTATTTTTTGCATAAAATCTGAAATTCCTCGCATTGCCTGAGCCAGCTCTTGTATGGAATTTTGAACCGATTCTTCTTGAGGTTTCCCCTGATTTGGATTTTGATTGAAGAAACCTTGAGGGGTGGTAGTTTGTTCATTCCTCTAACAAAAATTGGGATGATTTTTTCAACCAGGATTATACGTGTTAAAGGTCGGTCCATTGAAAGGTCTTTGATAGTTATTTACGGCATTAGATTGTTCATTCAACACTTCTTGAAAGGCAGGTATCGTAGGACAATTTTTCTTTGTATGAATGTTACAATCACAGATGCCACAAACACTTTCATTAACCTTATCCTTCTTTCCTTTCATGGCCTTAAATTTCTTATGAGCATAGTCACTTTATACTTGAGATTATCCTCTTCTTTCAAGAGATACACTCCACCTTTCTCCTTAGATTGAGTCGGCCTAGACGTGGTGTTCGAATTTGGGTAATAGTCCCATGATTGAGTCTTTTCAGCAAGACTATCGAGGTAATCCTACACCTCATCAATATTTTTATTAATGAATTCTCCATTACACATTGTCTCGACCATTTGGTGCATAGAAGATGTCAGCCCATCGTAGAAAAAATTTGTAATGCGCCATGTTTCAAAGTCGTGTTGTGGGCATGAACTGACCAAATCCTTGAACCTTTCCCAACATTGGAAGAATGTTTCATCTTCCTTTTGGGCAAAGTTTATGATTACTTTTCTGAGGGTAATCGTTTTATGATGTGAAAAAATTTTCTTTATAAATTCCCTCTGCATGTCATTCCATGTGCCAATGGATCTAGGACGCAGTGAATGTAACCACGTCTTGGCCTTCTCTTTCAAGGAAAATGGAAAGAGTTTCAGCCTAATTGTATCCTCAGATACATTAGGAAAGTATAAGGTGGCTATAATCTCGTCGAACTCTTTCAGATGTAGATACGGTTCTTCAGACTCAAGCCCATGGAACTTAGGAAGGAATTGGATAACCCTTGGCTTGATGTCCATCTGTCCTATATTTTCAGGAAAAATCATGCATGAGGGCGTACTCACCCCCGCCGGTTGTAAATACTCTTATAAAGTATGAGGCGAGGGTGCTTAATGCACCTCTTTCTCAGCTTGTACTTCCTCAACCCTCAGTTGGGGTAGTGCTTGAGGTTGATTCGCAGCCATAAACTCAATTAACTCAGGAAAATTCGAGCAGTGTCTAGTCCTGCGATGGATGGTCAACCCCTCAACTAATCCTCCTTCGGTTAAGAGACGTCGAGTGTTGTCACAGGCCCACTTGGGCATGAAACACTCGCAGCCCTTGATTTGAATTCTAAACCTAGACTTAAGAGAAAGGAAGAAGTAGAAATCTAGAAAATAAAAGGGAAAGATGGAAAGAAGTTACCAGTTTTGAAGTCCTAGGTTAACAACCTACAAAACAAAACAAAATAAGTTAGTTTCTAAAAATAGAAAGTCTAAGGTTAGAAAATTCCTAATTAGAAGTAAACTAATAAAAAGAAGAAATTCCTAAAAAAGAAAGTAGAAAGTCTTAAACTAGAAAGTAAGTTAATAAAAGGGATATGAAAAATAGAAATTATAAATTAGAAAGAGCTTACTAAATTAAAAGTTTCTATCTTAAAAACCTACAAAACAAATAGGTTAGTTCCTAAACAAAAAGTCTATAGAAAAAATTCTAAAAATAAAATAAGAAACAAAGTTAGGATTCTTAAAAGAATTAGAATTAGAACTTGCTAAAGGAAACAAACCTAATCTAGAAATAGAAAGGAAGAAATTAAGAAAGAAGTTACTTATCTAGAAACTATCTCGGAAGCCTACAAAACAAGAAAATAGGTTAGCTTCTATAAATCAGAAAAACCTAAACCTATAGTTAGAAAAATTCTAATCTTAAACTAATCCTAAAACTAGTTAATTTCAGAAAATCGTAGCCGTCAGTCCCCGGCAACGGCACCAAAAACTTGTTCACACCCCAAGTGCAGGGTTGTGATGTAATAATAAACTCGGTAAGACCGAGATCGAATCCCAAGGGACTGAAACCTGTACGTATCTAAAACTAACTAGAACTAGAACTAGAATAAGATGAAATCTAAATCAAATAGAATTTAAGGAATAATTGTGAAATTATTATCTAAAACTTAGCAGAAATCAGAGATAGGAAACTAGGAATTCAGAGAATCCACTTATAGAGATCAGAGAGATCTTACGCCTGCTTCACGAATTATGGAAATTAAACTGAACTTACTTGATATAGTTTAAAGAGATGAAAGGTATATGAATTAGAATGGATTCCATCACCAAACAATGCCCAGGAGACAAAGCAAACAACAGAATTAAACTAATTACCAACCAATCCACAATGCATGAGGGTTACGAAAGGTACCGACATCCGACCATGCCCAGGAGACTATAGTGAACAACGGGGCTTCCTGACGTCATAAACATAAAAAGGAAAAGAATATACTCAAAGCTATCATAGACCCATTGTAATTTTAGTCACAACAGACCATTAAAAACTAAAAACATTCCCAGTAATCAAACTATAATCAAAGTCGTTCATAAATTAAAATTAATTCAACGACACAAAGGAAAATCTCCCATCCTGCTACAAGCTTTACCTCTTAGTCCTATCTAAGAGGCTTAGCCTGCCATGATGCGGCTAGATCTCATAAGAATAAAATAATAATAATAATAATAATAATAATAATAATAATAAAAAACCTTTAACAGATAGCCTCTCCCTGCTCCACACTCACGTACAACCCAAGCCAAGGTCTCCCTCTTAGATGCCTTCTCTCTCTCTCTCTTCTTTTCTCCTTTTATAGCACCTGGAGGATGGTAGATGGGAAGCTGGAATCAGCGCATGGAGAGGCAGTGGAGAATGCCCCTTATGCACAGTAGACGTCAATTGAAGTTTACGCACGCAACAAAACGCAGAACGCAACCAATCTGCGTTTGGAAATGAATTTTTGGCTCCAGGGGCTTCGAGTGCAAGATCTAAGCCAATCAAGCGTCATTGCTCTGGTCGGTTGGCTCAAGGAAAAAGTTAGAACGACCAAGATCGTATCTGGGATTACTGGATGGGTCACAAAGCCATTTCTTCTCCCGGTTTGTTGAATCTTCTGGTGGATAGCCTGCGTTTGCTCTTGCTTGCATGAGTCATCTCCAATCCTACGTGAGGGGTCGAATTAAGGAGCTTGGACCTCCGGACGCTTCAGATCCTTTCGATTATGCTTGTTAGGTGGCCCATTCGGATCGTCCGTTGATCTGATTCACAAATAGAGCCTGTGCATCTTGTGTTATGATGGTCGGTGGGCCCATGATCTATGCAAGCAGTGAAATCCAATCAATCCATTAGGTTCACCTCGAAAAACCAATCGTACATGGTCGGTTTCGAATCGAATCTATGGTGGCCCACGAAGTTTTTCATACTACTATCCATTCTCCGTTTGAATGCTTCAAGTACACGAAAGAACTGTGGAAATCAATCTGAAGATCGGGGCATGGTCAGTTTGACCCCCTGAAGCTTTTGAACTGTATGGATCATTGAAACATATGATGGTGGTGGCCCACCTAAAGCCGTCTGCAATCCCCTGTTGAAGCGTTCGCAGCGGCAGAAAAAAATAGGAATTTGAATTCCTGTGAGAGAGAGAGGTCAGTTCAGAGTCGGTTTGACCAACTCTCTACTGCTATGCACGGCTGGTGAAATTGTGTACTATGTACACTCATACGTAAGTGGGGTCCACTATAATGGATATGAGAAATCCAATCCATCCATCCCTTTTCTCAGCTAGTTTAAGATGTTAAGTACAAAATTAAAGCATATCCAGTGATCAAGTGGGCCCCACTTAAGGATTTAAGGGACTGATCTGTCCATTGAGCCACTTCCACAGTGATCCAATGGCTAATTTTTGACGTGTATGGTTAATTTATGGTCATCAGGCCATGTATGAAGTTTCGAGCCGAACAGATGATAGAAACCCTGTGATCTTGTATTCTGGCTGACTTTTAGGCCACTTGAGCTTCAGTTTCTCGGTTTTCTCGAATCTCTGGCATGCACGTCCGTCGATATTAGTCCCCTGGGGTCTGGTCCTTGCCTTGGAATTATCAGAGTATTAATTTCATACTTTTAGCACCCTGTTTCGGTCGCAGCTCCTAAACACACCTTGCATCACAAACATGATTAAAATAGGCTGTTAAACAATATCATGTTCGTAAGTCTAGGCAATAGCTAGGGTCTGATATGCAATATTTGACCCTCAGCATGTCCTACATAAGGACTTTGATTTAGGCCCTACACAAGAGCTAAGGTCCTATATAAGATCTAGTCGAGATTGAAAATTCGAACTCTTACCTTTAATCCTATATAAGGAAGGAGTATACACGGACTCTTATACATGACAACTTACTTGTTGGATTGAGCCCCTTTTATAATATCTTCTTAGGTTGATTGATCGATGCTCTCCCATATTTCAATCAGCTCCCCTTTACTCCTCTGATCATGATATCGATGCTTTGTCAAGGCTTCAGCTCCAAGTTCAAACACCTTGCATGTGATGCTCTGATACGATGACTAAGGTGATGGGAGGTTGGGTAGAATCTCCTACAAGTAATAGGAAGTCATAAAGCCTAAGGGATTCTACTTGATAGACACTTTAGATGTTAATAGACACTTAAGTTTACCAAGAGAAATTGTGTCTAAAATCTAAAGAGGGCTTGAGATCATGGCCTTCTTGTAGAGGAGTTTAGAATGCTTACTAGAGTGAATAATTTAATCACTAAGAAGAAAACATGAATCTCAATAGGATAGAGCTTATGAGGTTTGGTAAAGTTTGTGATGCACTAGGGTCTCTAGAATGCTAAAATTCATCATGTCCACAAAGATTTGGTTACTAAATTTATAGGAAAAAGGCTCCAATGGATATATAACGGCTAGTCTTCGGTCACACCAAATTGAAGTTCAGTTAAACCGAATTAGATAGGAAAATTGATGGATAAGTTTGGGCCATTTCGGTCGTATCGACATGGTTTTCAGTGGGACTGAAGGTTACACTCGGTTGTAGCTAAATTATCCAAAAATTTGCCCAAATTTGTTATCCTGTTTTAGCCATTTTTTGTCAAACCAAAGCTAGGTTCTGTGGACTGAATGTTGCTAAATTTTTAAAGTTTTTTCAGCAACCCAAGACATCTAAAGTCAATTTAATGATGATCAATTTAGGCTCCTATGGCTTATGGGGTGATCAATAAAGGTTTTACCTATTGGGTTTATGATCATTTAAAGATTTAGGTTGTTTTGGGTCAAGGGTTTAAGGTCATCAAGGCACCACATTTTACTTGTTCTTCGCTCCTTGATGATCCATCTTTACTTGTGTCTTCAGTCTTCAGCTTTTAAGGGTTCGACTAACTACATGATACAAGGAATCACGTGATTGATAAATAAGGTGCAGAGATCATTGCACTAATAGTCTCTCCCTTTGTTTTCTCTCTTTGTTAATTGCGTAACAAAAACTAATTTAGACAATGTCATTGTTCATACCAATGATATACCAAAATAATACAAAATATAACATGTTAAATTACAAATTATTTACAACTTAATACAAATAAGACATGTAACACTCGTAATACTTCCCCATACTTGCTCTCCTAATCTCATTAAACCCTACAACAACAAACAAACAAATTAATCCTGCAAGACATAATTCATTATTTTGGTGGGACTTGATCCTTCTCCTCCTTTTTGTTAGTATTTAAAAAAAGAATTAGTTATAATAAATATACCAATAAAAATATAATATGAAACAACTCTATAGGTATAGATTTATCTATTATAAGGCGCATATTAACAATGGTTAAAGGGTACATATAATCATTAAAAATATGGGGCATGCCAATTTTGATCATTTAAAAGATATACTGATTAAAATGAGAATCACCAATGATAATCTAAGCTAAAAACATGTGATATTTAAAATTCAGTAACTATCAAAACAAATGAGGCTAAATCCTCATATATATATATATATGTGTGTGTGTGTGTGTGTGTGTGTGTGTGTGTGTGTGTGTGCGCGCGCGCGCCCACCAAAGAGGCTTAATCCTCTAATTTAATTATAAAGTACAAAGATGAGGCTGAAATCCTATGATTTTCAATTCAGCCCATAAGAACCTTCTAAGGTCACATTTTTTAGGTATAATGGTATCCTAAATATCTAGGAAGGGATACTGTGGTAACAGCCGTTAAGACACATAAGTGACTAAAGTCTTTAATACTAGAGGAGTCTTCTAAAGTGAATTCAGACTCCTCTTGATCATCCCATGTTACCATCATAACCTTGCCTTTATATCTTATTTTGCTAGGGTAATCAGCAGTAAGATGTCTATGGGTTTAGGATTAAGGTTTGATGGAGTTGAAGTGGTCCAACCTAATCAGCTTGTCAACCCGGGGTGGGGTGTCTACAAGGCCCCACCATGATGAACGTGTTATATCCATAATGACCATCAATTTTGCAATCTTATTTTAGGCACGAGCTTAAACTGAGGCTAATTTAAAGTTTAGGTGGACCCCACCATAGAAAACAGTGGGGATAATGATGCCCACCGTTGAAACTTTCCTAGGGCCTACCATGATGTTTATTGGTCATCCAACCGGTTCATAAGGTCACACAATCTTAGATGAAGGGAAAAACAAAAATCAGCTTGATCCAAAACTTCTTCCTGAAGAACTTTTCAACGATGGGCATCACTATCCCCACTGCTTTCAATGGTGTGGTCCATTTGAGCTATGTATTTGCCTTAATTTTAGGTTCATGCCCTAAAATAATCTTGCAAAATGTATGGATGGTTTGGATATAACACCTGCATCATTGTGGGCCCACAGAAATTAGTGACGGTAACACACCACCAAGGTGAGACACCATGCAATCTGTTACTTAGGCATCCGGACCTTTCATCTAGTGACCACTATCATGATGGCTCACTGTTCAAAAACCACACTGATTGTTAGATGTTGTGGTATCCATATCTATATCTAATTATCTATCCATAATTTGCCTTTTAAGTGAAAGTGGGATACTTTAGGAACTAAAATATGTGGTCGTCGTTGGCATAAGAATTCGGATTTCACTCAAAAATCACAGGAAGTACGCATGAAAGGCAGGTCATAAAGAGCCCATGCCACGATGGTTTTGTGGGGCCCATTATGATTACCATGTTAAATCTAATCTGCACATTTGTAGCACTAGCATGATTACCATGCAATAACATCAACACAACCAGATGGGACGCACCAGAGTCAGCTTGGACCAAATACAAGCATCTAGCCCATTCTAATTTGTCCATTCAACCCTATCTGACCCCAATTTCACAAAACCTCCAAATTAGAATATACTAACATGGTGTATTTCACAAGAATAAATGAAAATCATGAAATAGAAATCTTTCTAAACACAAAATTACATTGATTAGTTGATTTGGAGAGTTGTGTGGTTGTTGAGAGTAAGTGACGAGTGGGTGTGCTGGGTGAGTATGGCCGATCTACTTAGTCGAGACAATCGACCGAGAGTGGTGGCTGTCAGGCATGGGAGAAGAGGAGGGAGGGAGAGAGGTCGGGTTTAGTGCGAGTCGTGTGGCAGGTAGGTTAGGTTAGATTTAGGTTTTATATATATATGTATATATATATATATATATATATATATATATATAGAGAGAGAGAGAGAGAGAGAGAGAGAGAGAGAGAGAGGTGGCCATCGGGCATGGGAGAGAAGGACTGAGGGAGAGAGGTCAGGTCGAGTGCGAGCTATGTGGCAAGTAGGTTAAGTTAGATTTAGGTTATATATATATATATGGGTCCTTACTCTTGCCCGAGTGGTAGACTCTCAGGAGTTTCAACTCCCAGTCAAGGGTTTGAGTACCCATAGGTGGTGAAATTCCACCAGCGTGAGTGTGCATATGTTAAAAATAAAAAAAAAATAAAATAAAAAAAGGTTATATATATATATATACACACACACACACATACTATCCAAACCCGACTCTAATTAGGTTTCGAATCAAGTTGAGTGAGTACCAAGTCGAATTTCAGGCTGAGTCAAGTTACTGGGTCTCCCAAGCTCAACTTGATTTAAGTTCGAATTGGGCCAAATCTACCCAGTTTGGATAGACTCACCCACTTAGTTTGGGTCAAGTCAAGTCTGAACGGGTCAGACAAATTGAGTCTGCCGAGTCAATTCATCCCGGGCCATCTCTAGTTCAGGAACTAAAATATGTCGCCATCATTGACATAAGAATCCGGATTTCACCCAAAAATCGCAAGATGGGCTGGATTCAAGTATATAGACAATTTTATAAATTTCGAAAAGCATTTTGGTCCTTTTTCATTTCTTCCCGCAAGTGGCATGCTCCACTTTCCTGCTTTTTGTAGGTAGTCCACATGGACGGCAGGTCTTAAAGAGCCCATGCCACGGTGATTCCGTAGGGTCCACTGTGATTACTGTGTCAAATCCCATCCATGCATTTGTAACGCCAACTCATGTGATGACATCAACCCAAAAATCAACTGGATCAAACACTCAAATGGGCCACAAAGTTGGAAATACTTGGAATGAATCATCCACCTGCGTCCAACACAACTAAGCGTAGCTTCGCCTTTTCCTCTGTCCTCACGTACGTACAGTTGGGTCCCTCTTGTCTCATCTCTTCTTTCAGTATGAGTTGCATGTGACACACCCCATTCCTTATACAACGACAGCAGCTTTGGATACTTTTGCCGTCTCGAATGGACTTCACTGACAGTAAATCTATCATAAGATGTAACAGCTAGGCAAAAAAGAGGGAGATTTCACTGTTACAAAGGACCACTTAGATTCAACCTACTTAATTCCTTCACTTCTTTTAGTGCAACTAGCTTGCACCAAAGTGTAGCCTGGACGAAAAAGGAGACCATGCAGCACTTTGTAAGGTCCACCATCTTGTATATGAAAAATTCATTCCATCCGCTAGGTGAGAACCATTATCTAAACCATATAAAAGATAAGCTTGACTAGAAAGCTTACATGGGCTATACTAATGATTATTGTAAAATTACTCCAAAAAACTGCTAAGCTAGTGTGGTGTAGCATACCTAAGATTTTTATCAGGATGATTTATGTAACGTTCCTTCGTCTTGGTGATTTAGACCTGATTAAAGGGTTTGATGAAAGTTATGCCACATGGTGGCCCACACAAAAAACTCTAGCCACCCTTCCCATTCACATTGTTCCATGCAATGTGCTCTATCTTAATTCCTGATTTTTTACCTTAGGACTTATAATCGAGTATAGAAATTGATGGATGGAGTGGATTTTACATTTAAAACATAGTAGGCCTCGTAGACTTGGGTGTTTTACTTGGTGCATAAAATAGTTGTAGTACAGGATTTTGGTCCCTTAACCTCTTTCATCGGAAACTCTCTCATTCTCTTTTCTAATGCTGTACACGAGTTGAATCGGGTTGAGCTTGACCCGGCTCAGCTCGGCTCGGCCAGCAGGCTACCCTATCTTGAACTTAGAATGGCCCGGTCCTCGAGCCTGACGTGGTAGATCTGCTCAACTCGATCAGCAATTCAGGCCAACTCAAGCCATGCTTGAGCTTGATCTTTCAAGTAGAGTTTGAGTTCGAGTTTAAGCCAACGAGCTAAGTTCGTCGACTTTAGGTTATATATATGTATATACACACAAAATATTTATACTACGTGAACCTGATCTAAGTCGAATCGAATTGAACCGAGTCAAGTTCCTAGCTAGTCGAGTCGAGTTCGGCCTAGATCAGACTCGGCTTGAACATTTTTCGAGCTCAAACTCGATTTCAAGCCAAATCGAGTTGAGCTTTTCCGAGTCAAGTCGAGCAAGTTAATCGAGCAAACTCAGTTCATGTACAACTCTACTCTTTTCTATCCCCTCCTCACTAAACATGTGATCATACCCCCTAGTAATATATATATATATATATATATATATATATATATATATATATATATATATATAAACTCAAGTAGTGGCACAGGTAGGGACGCGATGACGACGATCACCATCTTCCTCAGGAATAATTACTCTGTATTCACGGAGCTCTTTGGACTCATTACAAAGCTTCCTCGAATCCACGAGAGATCAAAGTATGACTAATTCCTAATAAATTCAAGATGATTTAATTGATGATAAAAATGAAATTACAACGCTTTAAATAAGGAGATCAAACCTAAGATGGAATTTTAGACTTAGACTCTAACTCAAACTCCCTAAAAACATGAACTACTATAAATAGTAAACTAACTATTTATAAACAACCTCCATTCCTACTAGACTTCATTGTTTTCGGCAAATGTGTGTGTGTGTGTGTGTGTGTGTGTGTGTGTATGTGTGTGTGATGTAGTCTAACCACATTATTCTCCTAATTTTTCTAAGCTCTTTTCATGTTGGGCACGACTTCTACAACTCAAAGGATCAAAAGTTATACTCGAACTAGAACCTACTATTTATAGTAAAAATGAAACTAAACGGGCTTTTTGACCGTCAATCTGATGGAATCCTGCAAATCCAGCATGGGCAACCTGTTGGGTTGGTTGGCTTAAGTTGGTTCTCCTACCCAAAATCATATAAATTATGTCTAAAAACTCATTTCGGTTTGTGAGTTACAATTGATTTAAGGTTCTAATAGTCTAGATCGTTTCCACCTCCAATCGGGCCTTCTCTTGTCCATCTTTGCCATGAAAGTGTTTGTGACCCGATCTACATCAAGTAGCCATGGGTAATTTTATCTTTGACATTAGTCTTTGGCATTATTTTGAATATCAGTATCAACGGATGTATCACACCTTTAGGATCCAAAAGCATATTGCTTATCACATGAAAAATATAGGACATATCATATAATGTATTATTGTTTTTGAAAAACATTGAAAAATTGGTTAAACTGGTCAATGTACATCCATGAGATGTTAAAAAATATAGAAATTAAAAGATCATAAAAAACAAATAATAAATTTTACTTATATAGGGTCTTAGAGTATTTGTTGTATAACACAAGTGATGCAACTATTCAAAATTAGATTATATCATTTATAAATCTAATAAGATATGAATTAAAACACAAGCAATATATTTAGAAGTGTGTGTGTGTATGTGTATATATATATATATATATATATATATATATATATATATAATGTTAGGAACAACAACTAATGTCATCCAAAATATTTTCACAATTTCTAGTTATTTTTAAATTAAAAATTACTAATATTGTTATATTCATGTCATTTATTAGTGCGTTCAATGTATTAGTTAGTTGCACTAAATTTTTTCAATTTTTTCTACAACATATGGAGCATATATTTAAAAAGAATTTTTTTAAAATTATTTTTATAACTTAAAAAAATAAATGAATGTGGTAATTGTTATGATAAGAAATTACTCATAAATAAGTAAATATCAAGCACAAATGCTAGTTACTATATATATATATATATATATATATATATATATATATATATATATATATATATATATATATATATATATATATATATATATATATAATTTTCAAAAAGTTCCATCAATTTGTTCAACCTCCATGTGCTCTCACACTATTTTACCACACACTAATTGAAAGTTAAATGGATGAAATCCAAAAATCTCTAATTTTCTTTAAAATTCATCCACTTTCTTCAAAAATAAAATTTGGAAGTCAAAATTCATGATTAATCATGCAAAATACGTAAAATTATGTATTACTAGCTGCATTCCACATATTCTAAGCAATTTAGACATGAGAAAAAAAGTTAATTAATTAGAAAAAAAAAATCATCGATTAGGTTTCTAGTACTATATGCTCTCCAATTTTAATTACTACATGCAAATTCCATTTCATTTTCTCTCAAACAAATAAAATGTATTCCTTAAAATCCTCTTAAGAAACTAATTACAGGAAAAAAAAATAGAGAAAATGAGTTTTGTGTGGATTTTTTTATGACTTTTCGATGTTTTTCAAAAGATAATTGATGTAACTACAATATTGTTGATATGTGCACTATGTATCGATGATATAGTTGAATATATAATTGCAATATTTACAATATATCACAATGTATCAAAATATTATCGATACATTGCAATATATCACAATTTATATAGGGAAAATTTTCAACTTTAGCTAAGTTGTGTATTGGGAGATTGCAATACCGATAGCATTGGCTGATACTATTGATAGCAGTCTTGTTGGTGTTGGGAGCTTCCAACAAAAGAAGACATAAAATGGATTTGTTTTTCAAAATAAGGGTAAAACCATCATTTAGAAAATGTAGTCCTAGGGCAAGAAACAGTCTAGATTTCTCCTCTGATGCAATGTTTTAAATTCAAACCGTTTTTCTCTTTTCTACAAGTTGCCCCTCCAACTTTCCTTCCTTTTTTTTTCAATTTTTTAATTTTTAGCCTTTAATGAAGGTATAAAATTAAGGAGAGAATGTAGCAAAGCCTTTATGAAGCTATCAAATGGATATGTGACATCTAGTTTGTAATATTTTGTGCTAGCTCATGTCAAAATGTTAGCCCAAATCCAAAGCAATTTTTAAAACTCAAATAGGTCAAAGTACTAGAAAAGTGTGTTAGGTTTAACCATCATGGAAAACCTTGGTGTTGGTTCTCTCTCTCCATGTATAGCCTTCACTCCTTCCTAGTGAATCTCTCTCTCTCTCTCTCTCTCTCTCTCTCTCTCTCTCTCTCTCTCATACTCATGGGCCACATACCTTTGCATGCCAAGAGCCATGTGTGTGGAACTTTCATGAGATCCAACACCTTAGGAAAAATGTTGGAATGGAATGCCCACCATTAGTTTTGTGTGGAGCCAACCATGGTGTTTATGCCATCCAATCCATTCATCTGATGTGTCTCATTAGGATGAAAAGAATTACAAAATAAAAAATAAAAATCATCGTACTCCAAAACTTAAGTAGGACATGTTGTTGAGACTCAAATATTTTATATTTAACCCTTTAATGAGATTAGATTTCCTAACATTTAAGACTTAATTCGATTTAATTATATACGTTTTTATCATGCGAGATGATTCGGAAGCTTATGATGAATATATGCTTAAAAGGATTTAGAGATCAAAAGAAGATAATAATGAATTGGATATATGGAGGTCAAGATTGAAGAATTCCAGATCCAAGATCCAAGGAAATCAAGTGAGCGATGAAGAAAATTGAGGAGTCAAAGTGCAAAGAACGACCCTTAGAAGACACATTTGATGCCATTGAAGTGAGTATCGATGCCATCGAAGCCATTTCGATCCCATAGAAAAAATTCAAAAAAAAAAAAAAAAAAAAAGTTTTTTTTGCTGGACATATTTATGCATTCTTCGATGTCATTGAAGTTAAGTTCGATCTAATCGAAGGAGGTTCGATAACATCAAAAAAATACACAATTTTGAAAGTTCATTGCTAGGCAGTTTCCTAATTTCACTCTGACGCTTTAATGGGAGCTCGATGCCATCAAAGCTGTGATAACTTCATAAAATCAACTTGGTTTTGAAGTCAGTGAGGATCAAGCCTATATAAAGAAATATTTTAAGAGTTTCTAAACATGAATTAGGATAGAAGGAGTAGAGCAAGGAGTTGGGATACTTTAAGGAGTCCCCCTTCCTTTCCAATCCTTCGATTCTAATTAGTTTTTATATTTTTATTTTTGATTTTTAGCATGCCAATGGTTGGCTTATCTCTTAGCCAGAGCTAAGATGAAAAGCTTGTCATTCTTCTTAATGTTTATTTTACTTTGATTCAAATTATTTGATTTTCATATTGAACAATTCATTGATATTTGGTTTGAATAAAAAAAAGTATTTTCAGTTTACTTTAATCCATTGTCTATTCCGGGCATATTAGATGCTTAAGAAGACTATGAAAACATTCTTACATGTTTTGTAATCGTTTAGTCTGTAAAATTCATTAATCTATCATTAACTCCAGGCATGATAGATGTTTTAAATTCTTTGCGATCAATACGGTGATGCTTTACGAGGGAAGCAATTCAATAAATGTTCAGATCTGTTTTGATATATGAATGATGAATGAAACACTTTATCATCCGGCTGAATAGAATAGGACTTTGATTCCAATTGCGTGATCCAATTGAATAAAGTAAATTAACATTAAGAAAGCTATAAGTGGATCCTTGGTACTTTAATATTTTATTCCTGATTGTTTCTACACAATTACTCTTTTAATCCAGATATTTGTAATTAGTTTATATTCTAGTTCTAATTTTAATGTATTATAAAAAATTGCGCAATAGTAAATCCATATGGGTATAACCTCGAGGACTTCGGTTGTGTTTTTTTAAAATACATTAGCATTAGAATTAACATAAGATTAGGTTTAACCTTTTTTTTGTTTCTATATTAGGTTTTTCTTAATTATCAAATGCTAAACTTGTTTTTCTATTTTGTAGAACCTAACATTAAATAGTTGATCTAGTAACATCCTTCCTTACTACATTTACTTACTTACCTTATTGTTGTAAGATTTTTCTATAATTTTTTTTACGGTTTTATCATGTTCATGGCAGAGTAGATACGTGAATACTCTAATCAACTTCTACGAGACGAGTGTTGATTGAAGGGTTATCATATCATTATGTTAGGAAATGTCCTACATCTTGTAAATTAACTAAATATCTGATCGAGAACTGACTGGGATATGATAATCCACCGGTTAAGAAATTATTATGCAATTATATGAAGGAGAACAATTCTCACCACTTGGTTAAAAAGATAATGCGTGATTATTATATGGGTGGTAATGTTTACCAACAACCATCGAATACTCCCATATACGACCTGCATGATTTTGATTGGTGAAAATATCAGAGTTTAAATTGGAGAGATGAACCAGCCATGAATTCTAATGACTATCCTATTAGATCCCCTACTTATGAGATTCAACCAGAAACAACCCAAGATGAGTAACTTAAGAAAATCATGAATTCTCAAGAGCAAATCAACCAACACATCATGCAAACATTCGCATACATTAGAACATCATTAGAGATATTTGAATACTCCATTTAAAGAATTCAGTCACGCCTCATTGATGAGGAATAGGTTTGCTTAGTCCAACCTTAGCCCAATCTAGAAATACAATACAAGGAGAGGAATTGGAGTATGTTCAAGAGTTTACGGTTCAATTTTTTCAAGAGTCGATCTCAATTAAGATCCCACTTAATGATCGAGAGGCACATTGAATTTTCAAACATAGTAATATTAATCCGCTCCACCTACATGACACACTTAATTTCAATGTGGAGAATGAATCCCTCTCAATTGAATTTCTCAACTCTGTAGAAGTTTTCTTGGCACATTTGGAGGGTTCTAATGATAACATGATTAAAGAAGTCGTGTCTGCCTTGCAAGACAATACCTCGGTAGTTGATACTAACCGAGAAAAATTCTATGCTAAAGAACTTCATTCCAAATATCCTGAATGTTTACCATTAAAGGTAGAGGAGTTAGAATTTAAACTGAAGTTTGAAACTTCAAAATTTGTAGAGACTACATTGCTTAATGAGAATTTTTCTAAATTTCATCCAATTGTAGTCTCTGATTTACCATGATATACTAACATTGAAAAATTTTATGCCACAGGTGAATATTATCTACTTTGGATACCTCAGGGGATTAAAAGAAGATTTTATACTGAGGATCATAAATTTCTTTAGATAATCATGCTCCATGACATCCAAGCCTACTGCAAAAAGGACTTTTAGATGATCTTATTGAGAAACCCACTGAGAAATTTATTGAAATACTGGCCAGAGGATGAACCTATCTGTCAAGATTTAGTAGTTTTTCTTTGCTTTCTTAGGATTAGGAATTTATTACTTTTTTAGAATTAGTTTACTTTACTTAGTTTAGTTGTTGATACATCTTTTGATAGAAAGTTCGCACTAATCTATCTGTCTTTATCCTTTCATATAGTTTTCATGTACTTCTCTTTATTTTCATTGCTCTCAAGTTGCTCTTATTACATATGTTTATACATTGAGGACAATGTATAATTTAGGATGGGGGTAAGGGTTTCATTTGAAAATTTCTTCATATTTGTACAAAAATTTATGTTTTTGAGCTTAAATTTTACAAAATTTTCTATGAAATTAAGTATTTTGAAATACTCCAAATATTAGAATAATAAGATGTCAATGTTAAGGATTTTTTTAAACCTGAATTTTAGTTGTTTGATAGATTTTAAGGTCAAGAATGAAGTTATTAATGTTTAATTTGAAGTTTTAAATATTAATTGAGCCATGTAATTCATATGTCACATCTAACTTACATATTAAAGTTTAAGTTTGATATTGAATTGTTAACCTGGTGATTATTGAGAATGATATGAACCAAGCCTGAGAAATTTGTCAATCATGTTCAATAAAAAGAATTGAAAAGAAAAAAGAGGGAAGTAATACCCAGTTAAAAAATAGTTAGCATTGGAGAGGCCTACCTATTAAAGTTACATGAAATGACTGTAAAGAAGAAGAAGAGGAAAAAAAATAAAAATAATACAAAAGTCATCAATAGAAAAAATCAAAGGCTAAATAAGTAAAAGGTTAAACTATAAGGTAAGTTTTGGTTATCCTGAATATTCTTTACATTATCAATGTTATCATGAAAGTAGAAAGGTATAACCTTTAGTTATGTTAAGTTTAGATTTCACTATGTACATGGAACCCAATGTTTAAAAATCGTATAATTATAAACTAATGCTTTAAATTTGATTAGGATATTTACCAAGTGCTAAAGTTTAGGTATAAATTATGCTTTACATTAATATATCTTAGATTTCTAAAATCTGGACTACTTTAAAAATTGCCTAAGTTTAAGAAAATTTGTTCTTTTAGTTTCGAAACATTTCGCATGTTTTGCTCGAGACTAACAAAATGCTAGTTAGGGGGTATGTTGATACTCAAATATTACATATTTAACTATTCAATTACATTAGTTTCTTTAACATTTAAGTGTTAATTCAATTTAATTATATGTCTTCATCGTGCGAGATGATTTAAAAGTTTATGATGAATATGTACTTAAAATGATGAATGTAGATCTAAAAAGAAGATAATGAAGAATTGAATCTATAGAAGTTAAAATTGAAGAATTCAATAATCCAAGATCAAAGGAAACCAAATGAGCAAGGAAGAAAATCGACGAGTCAAAGTACAGAAAATGACCATTCGATGACATCACTGACACCTTCGATGGCATCGAAGTAAGTGTTTATGTCATTGAAGTCATTTCAATCCCATCGTAAAAATTCAAAAAAAATTGATTTTGTTGTTAGACATATTAGGCATATTTGTGCATTCTTCGATGTCATCAAAGACATGTTCGATGTCATCAAAGCTCAGTTTGATCCCATTAAAGGAGGTTCGATGACATTGAGAAAATACGTAATTTCAAAAGTTTGTTGGTGGACAGTTTCCTGATTTTAATCAAAAGCTTCAATGGGAGCTCGATGCCATCGAATGTGCTATCGAAGCTGTGATAACTGTGTAAAATAAGTCAGTTTTGAAGTCAATACAAATCAAGCCTATACAAAGAGATATTTTAAGAGTTTCTAAACAAGAAGTAGAGTAGGAGTAGAGTGTAAGGAGTTGGGTTGCTTCAAGGAGTCCCCCTTCCTCTCTAATCATTCGATTCTAGTTAGTTTTTATATTTTTCTTTTTGTAGTTTTAATTCAATCATGTATATGAGGTGAAACATGTAGTTTTTCTTAATGTTTATTTTACTTTGATTCAAGTTATTTGATTTTCATGTTGAACAATTCATTAATATTTAGTTTGAATGAAAAAATATTTTCAGTTCACTTTGATCCATTGTCGACTCCGGGCATATTGGATGCTTAGGAAGACTATGAATATATTCTTACTTGTTTTGCAATCGTTTAGTTTATAAAATTCATTCATTTATCATTGACTTCAGGTATAATACATGCTTTAAATTTCATACGATCAAACATTAATACTTTATGAAGGAAGCAATTCAATGAATGTTCAGATCTGTTTTATTGTATGAATGATGAATTAACCGCTCTATTATCTGACTGAATAGAATAGAACTGAACTTTGATTCCAGTTGCGTGATCTAATTAAATCAAGTACATTAACATTAAGAAAGTTATAAGTAGATCATTGGCACTCTAGTATTTTATTCCTGATAGTTTCTACACAATTACTCTTTCAATCTCAATATTTGTAATTGGTTTATATTTTAATTCTAATTCTAACTAATTCTATAAATTGCACAATAGCAAGCCCCTGTGGGTACGACCTCAATCTCACCGAGTTATTAATACATTGCATTCCTGCGCTTAGGGTTGTCATAACACATGCCATGACAATTTACAGATTTTTTGATATACTTTTACAAGTTGGCCCACGTGAGTATTGACTTAGCCTTATTTTTTAGATCAAAGTGAAACAATGGTTCATATACCCAATGGACCAAAGGCATTTGATGCATATCAAGTAGCTTCACCCACAAAAGAGAAAGTGACTATTGTGAGTAGCACAAGCATTCTCTTGCCTAAATGTGGACCATGGTGACAAATCTTGGCAAAATTTTGGGAGACTTTCAAATTTTGAGATTTTCATTGGTATATTGTTAGGTAATCTTGCTAAAAATTTAAAAAGAAATATTTATTATAAATTAGTAAATAGTTTTAAAATTTTAAATATATGTGTACAAAATGAATTATTCAAAATTTTAAATAATTTTCACATTAAAATCACAATAATTTCTTAAGAAAGTCATGGAAAATAGAAAACTATGGTGATTTCGAAAATTTGCAATATTATCTTGAAATATTGTTCAATGGATTTTTTTTGCTAGAATGTTACAGAATATAACAAAAAAAAAAAAAAATCTCCTCGATATAACTATGAAAAAGTTGGCCCGTTTGTAATGTGGTATTAGATGGAATGAGGTGGTTTGAAATTGCATTTGGTCCAATGTAAATTCCACTGGCGTTCAAAAATGATAGAAATGATTGAATTAATTCAAATATTTTATCATCCAATCCCAGCAAAAGATACAATATGATCCACTACAACTATGGGCTCCATAAAGATGTATGTGTTTTATTCGCATCGTTCATCCAGTTGCACCCTTTATACTTTGACAATTAAGTTGCATATACATATATGCATTAGTTGTGAAATCTAGTATGCTAATTATAATTCCATGATTCACCAAACGTATGTTTCACTTACTAGGGTGTTTTTCCTCAAAGGTAGAATTTGTTCCCAAGCGTGGAATCCCAAGGTAATAATATTGTTGTATTTCCATACATACAGCTATTATGTAATAATGATGTTAATTCCACCTAATGCAATTCAATACCATTTAATCATGTGTTCCAAATAGCACTAAAATTCTGTTTTAATGAGATTTTTGATTCCCTAGCAAAAAGTTGGACAATTTTTTTCTTTTTAAGAAAAAGTAGGGGAATGAACCTTCCTATAAAATATAAAAACAATAAAAAAGCGCAACTCAAACTTGTTTTTCATAAATATAAGAGAATCACTAAGATGAGAAATATAAAAATCCAGCAAATTAAGACCCATGTTTTCCATTTTCCCCATTTCATGCTCTCTCCCTCATTGTAGCAAAGGTTAATTATCTTTAATGGGAGAATATTTCTCCATCAATGAGAAACCTTTTCTCCATATTTATATACGAGTGGATTCATTGGGATCTTGGGTGAAAAAGAGTCACTCCATCCATGACAAAAGACAGTAAAAACCTTTATTTGATCCTACCTGTCCATCCTATCTATATATTAATAGATCCATACAAGTGACCATTCACAATGCCATCCATACCATAGATTATTAGATGGGTGGAGTATTGTAATTCTCTTGTTGTTGGATAAATGGGTCACGGATCATATTCATAGTTTCAGTTTTGCTTTAGAAATCAACTGTTATTAATCCATGTAGAAGCATTTGATCTATCATTCTTCCATTCGCCGTGCCTTGAAAATCTTCGAGATTGTCCACATTCAAGGGAAAAGAGTTCAATGATCTACTCATATTCCAATTATCCAAACCGTTTATATAACAAGTTGTCTAAGTTCCCATGGAGGAGGGACAACAAATAAAAGCTCTCATTTGCTTCTTTCAACCCTTTGATAATTTATCTCTTTTGCTTTGAATATGACCACTCACCATAACCTTTGTATAATTAGTTGTTTAAAGGATTCAATCTGAGAGTTTCTTTTTCTTTTTCTTTTTCTTTTTTTGGGCATCTTCTGTGTACTAAAATGGTCTGTGTCATTAAAAAAGTTCCATATCCAACAGCTAAATTCTCCGGGTATTCTATTGTAACATTTTGGAATGTATTCAAGCAAACTTCTTCCATGCTAATCCAATGCCTCCATGACATTGCTGCATAAGTAGCACACATGGACTAGATCTGAGCTTTGCATTTGATACGACAAATGTTGAGTAGACCATTGTCCATAATCCAACTGTTTGTGCAAGCTAACCCTTTAGTCAGTCGGGCACAAAAGAACACTATAGATAAAACTCATCAACTGCTCATATTTAGTGAGGAAAGATCCATTAATAGTCCAATAAAAGCAATTGCTTATTAGTGGGCCGTTGATGCCCATTTTGGGTCATCATAAGCATGTGCCATGTGTAGACAGTATGGAGAAGTGAAAATTCCATGCTATTGCAGCACATAATTATTGTTTTAGATCGGCAAGTAACAATGCATGTGGAAAGAGAGTGAATTTCCATAAGAGGAAGAATCAATTCACATAGTAGGAATGCACCATGAATGAAGAACATCACAACAGGCCCTACAAAGTTTTTGCTTACCCAACCTCATAGCATGGGTCATCAGAACATTGAGAGAGAGAGAGAGAGAGAGAGAGAGAGAGAGAGAGAGAGAGAGAGAGAGAGAGAGAGAGAGAGAGAGCCCGAGCATAATAAGGGGCACGTGTGTGAATAAGAGACTATATCTGGATCTTGCTGCATAGATCAAAGGTAAAAAGAATATGTTTAGATAGAGCGTGTCTCAAGAATGAGATCATGGGTTCACGTGCCGTTATATAAAAAAAAAAAAAAAAAAAAAAAAAAAAAACTATGAAGAGACTATCCTACTATATGTTGAACATAAAAATATAAAATCCGAATCCTCTGCTTGCCACAGGTAGAAAAATTCTGTTTTCCTACATTGTGATTATTTCATATTACTATTGACGTTGCCAGCACTGCTACATTAAATGCAATGTGTGATGATGTGGCTTAATTAGATTGCAACAAGCAAGATTCTCTTGTTTGTGGCAAGATCCAGATTCAAAAACATATGACCCATCAAGTCAACTTCCCCGCCCCACTTGAAGGTTGAAGGGAGAAATCAGCTCATGTGAGCTCTTTGTGCTTCCAGGTTACCACGTGCAGAGATAAACGTTGGGCTACCAAACTTCTAACTCTTTGTGATTAAAATAAATGCTATTATGATTTTTACCACAAAATGCTTCCAGCATTCAGATTTTACCAAATAGTTTAGAAGGAAAATTACATTATTATTTTTATTTACTTATTTACTTTATAAAGTGGAGAATTCATAATTGTAGGGTTCACAGGGTATGTGTTTGACATCCAACCTATTCAATAAATGCAGGCCAATATAATTATAAAGCAAACAAAAAATATGGTCGATTCAATAAATAAGTTGGGTCAATCTATAAAAATTAATATCTACCACTCAAACGGTACAAATTTAATTGTAACCCATCTAATAATTCGATCAGCCTGATTTTTAGTTGGTGCCATCACCATAGTAGGTTGCATATGTTTCAATGGCTTGGCTTAGCTGTTATACAAATACCACGTGGACCTCATAAGTCTCTGACTTTCACTGATTTTTAAAGGAAAGCTTAGATGGAGTTTTTTTTTTATTTTTTCATTTTTTTTTTTGTAATTTCAGACCTAAAAAAGCACCTTCTAATGTCTAATCGTTCCAGCACCGTTAGGTTAAAATGTTGATTCTTGAGGCCCTAAAAATCCCAACATCATTAATAGGCAATTCACTCAGAAAAGGGGAGACGTGTAACTTGAGTCCGTCTCCTTTTTAGAATGTTAATAAGAGGCTTGCAATATATACACGTGTGAGAGGTTTGCACATTCATAAGCAAGCACACGTGTCCAATGATGACACGTTTGTGAGATTTGAGCTTTCTATTTTAGATCTTTTGGTGTAGAAAAAATTGTCAGTTTAGTTTGCACATTGTGGACACCTAACTGGTCAAATTGTCTGATTTTTTATTAAACACTATTTCAGATCATATGGAAATGCTCAGATCTTGCACACGTGCCCATTCGTGTGGGTAGGAGTATACGTGTGAGGAATAAGCAAAGCTTGTGCACACGTACGTGAGAATCCGCCCTGCGCAAATTGGGGATAACCGTAGCATACATGTACTTTGCATATAAGGTGTTGATGATTCTATCTTCAACCGTCCATTTCTCACATCCAAGTATGGCCCACCTGAAGCGTGATCCATGTGATTTTATATTCTGAAGCTTATCAATTGCAATTTGCTAATGCCAGGAGTGCATGCATGTATAGTGTATACATGGACAACGCAGCAGCACGGTAGAAGGTGTAAGATCCAAACCGTCCATCCAACAGCTACCACTATTTATATATCCATCGACAAGACACGGGTTGGTCCACTCATCAGGCAGTCCAAAGAAGGAATTGATGGCTGAAAACAGCTTAATCAAAATCTTTTATCTGTGACTTTTATAATTCTTTGATTTAGTGAGTAGAGCACCCTGAAAGTGTGACGCACTCCATGAATACTCAGCTTGTGCAAGTGGACCACAAGGCCTGCAATAGGACATGTAGGGGAGTTTACCAAAAGATAGACAGATCTTAAAGGTCAATTTCTACCTTCAATTTTAACCGTTGATCATTTCCATTGTAAGTGTCCATTTGAAGGCCACTGTTAGTATTGATAGGCCTAGGCATATTCCCAAGTGATGTAATTTTCAACGTTGGATAGGGTTCGCCGGTGCACTTTCCTATTTTAGAAAATCCAATTATCTAGACTTACGTCATTGTATACATGCTCGCTGATCAGGACCGTCCAAATCATATGACCCATAGTCAACGTTGCGTCAAAAATCCTTAAATAGTTATAAATTAGATATGGTACACGTTGCATACATGCTCTGCAATTAGGGCTGTCAAATAACTGGCAATGGAAAAGTGAGGACATGTTTAGTTGGACTCGATGTTTGTGGTCCCACCGTGATATATGTGCAATATCCACCCCCATCTATCTGTTGTGCTTGTGCTGGCTCATGTTACGACGTGCCAGAAAATGAGGAAGATTTAGAACCCATGCAAGCCACAGCACAAGAAACAACGAAGTTTGAAAACGCCATCATGATGTTCATATGCCATCCAACCCATTGATAAGGTGATTCCCACCGGGACGAAGAAAAAGTAAAAATATCTGGTGTGATATATATATATATATATATATATATATATATATATATATATATATATATATATATATATATATATATATAAAAGAGTTCCAGAATGATTATTAGGTCTGTGATAGAAATTTAGCAGTATGTCTTAAAAAGTAGTTAGATTTGTGATTCACACGAGTCACACCAAGTGAAACTACTTAGATTGTGGGCATCCCCTACACGGTTTTTGCTCATGTAGCCCACCTATATTATAAATGTCGCTGATCTTTTAGTCCTACAATTAAATTATTGTCACACACCTTATGGATGGAGCAGATTTCAAATAAATATCAAGGTTGGCCAACCTCTGGCCGATTCAATAGTGGTTGGGATGCATCCGAGACATGGATTGCATGCCGACAACATTGCTATTAGCTGGTGCTAGTGGGCCTAACAATGATGTATATATTTAATCTAAGCCATTCATTCATTTTTCAATCTCAATTTATGGCATGATCCCAAAAATGCATAAGATCCAAATTTAAAGTGGACCACACCACATGAAAATAGTAGTGATTAAATGAATTAAATGCCCATCATTAAAAATTCTTAGGTAAAGTTTATATGCCATCCAACCTACTGATTAGGTCAAAGAGACTTGACGAAAAATATCAGCTTGATCCAAAACTAATGTTGGCCCAAAGAATTTTTTAATGGTGAGCTTTTCAGCAATCTTTCTTCCAGAATGGTCTATTTGATATTTGGATCTGACTCATTTTTTGTATTATGCCATACATTCAGCTGGAAAAATAGATAGATGGCTTGGATTAAACACATACATCATTATTGGGCCAACTAGTACCAACTAGCTATTAGGTGGCTTATGGTCATCACAGCTTGTAATCCACCGCCTGGGACAACATCCCAACCAATACTAGGTCAACTGGAGATGGGCCCACCTTGACATGTATGTAAAATCCACTTCATCCATAATGGGTCAAGATGTATAATGCGGCATTTTCACACTAGGCTCGAGTGGGGTCACCTGTTGGATATAGGGGCACACTCAGGGTGGGTGACCTATGCGATTTGGGGCCCACGGGAGAAGTCTCGTGTTCGAGACTCCTCGCGCAAGGGCGATTAATGGAGGGACATTTTCACACTCGGCTCGAGTGGGGTCGCTATTGGATGTAGGGGCACACTCAGGGTGGGTGACTCATGCGATTTGGGACGCACGAGGAAGGTCTCATGTTTGAGACTCCTTACCAGGGGTGATTAATGTACATTTTAAAACGGGCTTGAGTGGGGTAGCCCGTGGGATGCGGGAACATACTCGAGGTGAGCGGCCCATGTGATTTGGGGCCCACGAAGGAGGTTCAGCCGAGGTTCTAACCCATGAGATGTGGAGCCTAGGCTATGAGATAAAGAGATTAATTCACCATAGTTTAACAATTAGAGCTTTTAGAGCAAGTGGTTAATTGTCCTGCGTGTTCGAGACTCCTCACCGGGAGTGATTAATACAGGGGCATTTTGTGGCCCAATAAATCACAAATCAGCCATATTTTTTGCACCCCACGATTCAATTGATACCACGGATTGAGTTGTCTAAATGGATCATAGAGATGCATCATGATGAAGCTCACTTACAATACACCTGTTTAAGTTTGCACGACTAGCGATGCGGTGTGCAAGAGACCATTATATATATAATAAAAGATTTTGTTTGAAAAACTTACGATTTTTACGATTTTGGGAATAGTCTCGTATTGGAAAGGAAAGAAGAAAAAACTATGTTTATATATGAGGTATGGAGTACCTTATTATTTGCTCAATTTATCCATGGAGAACCGGAACTTGCGTGTTCCCACACGCTCGAGCTCGTTGCGAAAGCGTGGGCATGTGAGGCAATGTGGTTGTAGAGGCGTTAATGGCGTACTTTGTACTTCGCACGTGTCGCAGATAGGTTGCTCCTTCACGACCTTACGCGAGTTGTGATGCGATAGGAATATGGGTTAGGGTGGCTGGAGTGGGTGAGTGTTCTGAATGAAGACCGGTGTGGCTTTTATAGAGGTTAAAAACTAGTTATTAGAGAGAGATTTAACTACAGATGCAACATTAAACCAGACCATGCAGAAACTGTTGCATATAACTAGCCCAACAGTCATAAAACGGCTAGCATGCAACAGCTAGTTGTCCCACTTGCATAACGGTCAGAAACTGCCAATAATAGCTTCTCACCAACAACTATAAAACAGACCTTAAACCAAAACAGTCAGCAACCTAGGCTTATGCTTATATAAACAGTGCGTGGATGGTTCATTGGACCATCACTAACACTCGAATCATTCTCACTACAACCCAACAAGAAGAGCAAAGGTTCATACAAACCTTAGACAAAAGACCTCAAGAAACAGACTAAAGCAATGGTCTAAATTTTCCTCTCTTTGGGATTTTTTCTTTTGTTTATCTGCCGGATCAAATCTTGTATACGAAGTTCCATTTATGGTTCTTCGTATTTGTTGAACATATAACTACACCCAAGTTCATCGTATCCTAGAAGCGGTTTGCTTGCAACTTATCAACATTCTCAATTACTTTGAGAAGGGACGAATAACACTTTAAAGACAAGTGTGATCAATTGTGCTTCGGCATGTCCTTCATTTTTCGATTTCTTTATTATTTTACAGAATTATAAAACTGTAATTTAGTTTAACTATATCAGCCTTGGCGAAATTGATGGACGGATTGGATGTCATGCATAGATCGCAGTGGGCCCACAAAACATGAAGTTAGCGTCCTGTTCAGTGCATATGGGCTGGCATGTGCGTGCATGCATGGATCCTACAATTATCAAGTGATATGCATTCAACCGTTGTAAGACACTCAGGCCATTACATCATTTCACATATAGGAAATTAGTACCACGGAACACAATGAAGATCACCTGACACAAATAGTCAGGTCACTACTCTCATCAGGTGGGGCACACTATTGGAATCAATGGCCAACCAATGGTCCTACTCAACAGATGTGTGGTCCATCCAGGGAGAAAATCAGCTTCATTTTTTGGGAAGAGTACACCTGCACATATGTGACTGCAGCAAGATGCTGATGGACCCCACTGACCAACGTGTAATGTGTTTATTTACAAATATGCTAGGCCTACACGTGTGTAGCACAAGACGTACGATTGCGCAGCAGGTGGACCCCACTGACCAGAAGATCTAAATGGCTGGAAAGTAAAATCACGGAACACAAAACGTATCTTTTTAAAGATGCGTCTGGACATGGAATGTTTTTGGGGAAGATGGTTCTGCTTCTTCTTCTTCTTCTTCTTCTTCTTTTTTCTTTGCACAGTAAGGCAAACATGAGACGTAGCAACCCGACGTGGAATGTTTTGGGGAAGATGGTTCTGCTGTTTTTATGTATAGTGTTGTAAAGCAAACATGATAAGAAGCAACCGATTCAAGAATTAGATTCTACTCACACATCATGGGTGTCCCCTATTCAGCTCAGACGTACGTGAATTAGATTCCACTCAAACATCATCGGTGGACGATATTCATCTCGAACGTACATGAATTAGATTCACTCACACATCGCGGGTGGGCCCTATTCAGCTCAAATGAACGGTTGATACCACAATGTATCAGTGAGAGGAAAGGCTCAGATACCAAATGTTTAAGCTTGTTTGAATTGAAGGTAGACTGAGAGAAAGGAAGTGAAAGGAAAAAACATGACGACATGGGGAAGAAAATCCCCTTGCACCTATTTGTTTTGATAAAGAAATGTCCTGAAAAATGCTTTTTCTTTGCATTTGCCACAGTTTCGATTGCAATCATAAAAAGGAAAAACTAAAAACTTATACCTAAAGCCTAAAACTGATAACAGTGGTTCAAGCTACACCTTTAAACAATATCATAACAATTTGGTTCATCCAAATCGGTCCGCAGAACCAGAAACATAAGAAAGAGGTTCTGTTTTGAAATGAAATCGGATTTGACAACTAACCCTATCCAATTTGATCGGGCCAGCCAGCATGCAATCATATGCCTTGAAGATGAGCATTTAATGTACAAAATAAAAAACATCATACGTTCCACTAGAATTTGGGTTTAGAGGCTTAGATCATGACCATAATGATGTTCCAATGTATTTTGAAGTAGCACAGCATACTAAAAAAAAAACTGCATTTAACGGGATATAGTTTTCCTTCTTTTACTGCCTCCAACCAATACCCATTGAATTCATTTAGGCAGAAAAGCCCCACATCGAGGGGCATTTCTAGGAACATCCAATTGCACCCAGGAAATAAAATCATATGTAACCTTCCATCTTGTATTACCCAAATATTTGAAGAAAAACTTGGTCCAGATTTCCACATTCATCTAATGTATAACCTTCAAAATGGAGAGCCTAGTCATAATGGGAAAAAAAAAAAAAAAAGTGGGTCCAAAATCACTGAACTGAACAATCTAAATCTCTCAGGCAACATTTGACGACTTTTCTTCCCTAATATTTTTAGGGTTCATGCCCATAGCTCAATGGCAGGTAGGGCGTATTTCAAGATTGAGGTCTTGGGTTCTCAAATCCAAAAAACAAAGACAACAACAATCCCTCCTCAGGTCCAACCTGGGGCTGTATATGAACAATAATCCAAACCATATATTTGATGGGCTACAAAACAGACAGCTGTACTAAAAATACCAACAATCATATAGTTAGAAGAATTGTTCGATGTGTTTGGCATGGCAGTCCAGAAAGGGTGGTCTTGCCAAAATGGATGGCCCGTATTGATGTCCAACAGTAGTGAGTTGCATTACCATGCCATGCACAGAAGCTGAACTGAATCATTAACCTCAAATAAAAGAGGCATCATACAATGCTCAACCTGAATTATAGACTACTTCATTGAGGCCAGCATAACCAGAGCTGGAACCATTTATCTGGTGGGCCCCACAGAGAACCGCAGATGTACCAAGAATCACCTCATCATCCCCAACCGTCTGACTGGTGGGATTTCTCCAGTTGCATACAAAACTTGTACCATATTCTCTAACTGTCCAGTTGCGGGCCAATTATCGGATTGCCAGGGCCATCTGATGGGGATAATTGTGCAGCATTGTCTATCACCCCCCAGGTGAATGGTTGGATTACTAAAATCACCAAATGCTTACTCAAATGGAACTGCAGGTAATTCAGGCTGAGAATTGTATGCTTCCACTTATTAAAAAGAAACATTTCTATTTCTTACATATCTAAAGAAGCTCCAAATATTTCAAGGCAAGCATTACACCATTACCCAACATAATTTTCTAGCACTCTCCTTATAAATTCAAATAAAAGATAATACTGTACAAAATGCATTTCCCAGAATTGCAACAGATGTTGTACAACCAGTCCCCATGCATTCTTTTAACATTTTGAGAGATGAACCATACATTACAGTTTCATGCATCTATCTGTAATGTGGGTCATGGATATATTCTCGAATAAATTAGTCTAAACACAGTTTGTTGGTGAAATACCCAAAACCCACAAAAAACTAGTGTTCATTTTTTTTTTCTCTAAAAAAGGGGGAAAATTGGTGAAAATAGGAGAAATATCAACACACATCAATGAAAGGTATAAAAGCTCTACCTTGCTCACTTCTGCAGCTCCCCTTTGATAGATCTCACAGGAACCACGTTCTCACACTCATGATTACTACCACTTAAAACATCCATCTCCTGCACCTTATGTTTACAAGCAACCATAAATATACATCGAATGTTATGGTACTTGGCAGATGAACAAACTTCAGCTAATGACTAAATACAAGTAGTGTTACCTGCTATAGAGGAAATACATGGTCCCTCATGCAGGGATATGTATGGTATCCTTGGGCCTTTAGTATGTAAAAGGTCAGGCCCATGTATTGGTGATCCAGGCCATTGATATGATGGGTTGCCCCAAAGATCTCCTTGATGGGATAATCCTAACCGATGTAACTTGAATATAGATAGACATGGGTGTCAATGCATGGATACACGGTGTCAGATGGCTTATAAGAAGTCACCTTTGTTAACAGATCCCTATGAAATATTTAAAATAATAATGTTGAAGAGTATGACCAGACCTAAAAGGGCTAGGCTCAAGGAATGAGAAGAATATGAAAAGCACAATTATCAAGGATAGGGCTTTTGGGATGGTTGATGAAACAGGATTCATAAAGCCACCAACCCAGATGGCTAGGACAAGGCTATATCACGATGATGATTCAGCAATAAAAATGATGGATGCAATTGTATATTTTAATAGTATATTGCAATCATTTATGAGTAAACTTTCCCTAAATTTAGTAACAATAATAATAAAATTAAAATCAATTACTTGTATGATAATAAAAATTTCGAAGAAGTTCACCAAAAAAGTATATTCCAAAAATAGGAGTTAATAATAATAAAAAAGCAAATAATTCGTTACATGGGTTATGTCTAAGAGTGTTGGACAGGTCTTCATGTACACAGGTGTCAGTATGGCACCACCCCCCCCCCCCCCTACAAGTTGGGTTTCCTTGTTACGTAGATCCTAACCCCTCAAAAGGTTGCCTTCAAATAGACATGTTTAAGAAAGAAAATTACAAGTGGTCTGCATTGAATAGAAAAATGGCCACAAATTGGAAGGTTATGACTTATGATCTTCCAATATGAGATTTTGGGGCATGCTCCATACACGGGATCACCCATCATTTCAATGGTTTAGATAAAAATAAATAAATACGACCCAAGGATACAATGCATATCATTAGGTCAAGGATCGCATGGAAAATATACTTCAAATTGATGCTTATCCTAAATCCTAATCATAGTTTTGAATATTAGTATTGCATTGGCCGATACAACTGTATTGTATCCATATCGTAACACAATATGGAGCCATATTGGCTCATTAGCAGATATGGACGTATCAACACTGATTCGGCAATACGGCTGATACACCCATAAAGGCCCAAAAATCATTCTTATTTTCCTTTTACTCCTTTTCTTCTTCTTCTTTCATTTCGACCATGGATGAAGCTTAGAAAGTTAATTTTGGACTAAACTGAAGCCCATTTTGGTGATCAAAATAAAAAATTTGAGTGGGGTTTGATGAATTAAAGGGGAATGGACCATTATGGAAAAACATAGAAAAAAAGGGGCAAACCTTCACTTTTTCTCCATGTTTTCATCATCTTTTTGTTGTATTCCGAAGTAATGGACCCTAATACACCAAATCATGTTAGATTTGTGTTCATTTAGGGCCCATTTGGTTGACTTTCAACATGTGAAGCCAACAGACAACATTCTTATTAAAGAATGGTCTGATACACCATTTTATATATATATATATATATATATATATATATATATATATATATATATATATATATATACACGGAAACACTCACCTGCGAATCAGTTCGTACGTACTACGTATGAACTTTTTTGAGAACCCATCATACGTGATGTGGATCCAAAATCTGAACCGTTCATGTGAAGTAGCACCTTGTGAAACCCCCCGGGCCCAAGTTTTACTTTGATCTAAAACTTTGATGGGCCATGAAAAATGAAACAGTTTCCTCCCTTGATTTGCATCTCTCTTTTCTATGGCCCACCAAAATCTTAGATCAGGGTGAAAATTCACCTCCTAAGGTTTCATGGGATTCCGCATCTTATGGACCGTTCGGATTCGACTCCCATGACACGTGTGCAAAGGTGCGCACGTACATAGGTGCGTAGGGGAGCATGCCTCTATATATATATATATATATATATATATATATATATATATATATATATATATATATATGTCCCCCGTGGCATTTTTCCTTTATTCTTTTGGCTTAAAAATAAATAAATAAATAAATAATAATAAATCCACCTATACAGGCTGAAATGGTCCAATACTGATATGTGCCATGCCTGTATTGTATAATTTTTGGGCTTGGCCGTACACCCTCCAATACTGATATTTAGAACCATGATCCCAATATTAAAGAGATAGACACCTGCAACAAGCATACCTGGGCATTTGAAGATTGCTCGTGAACCCGTTGTGGCCTGGTGTTGAGATCAATCATTGGAGAGTCCATCTTGCGATGGTTGTCCATGTTAACATTGAGAATCGGAACAGAAGAGACCTTGTGGTTTTGTAAGTTCCCTTCTATTGCCAGTTTAGGTAGCTGATTCTGTTCCTGCCTTGATTCAACTGGATCTGTCAGTTGCAAGGCCAAGTTCTCACCAGAGGCAGGTCGAGTCCCTGGAAACTACACAAAAACCAAATGTGCATTAACTTTTTGATACCCACTAAAGATGAGTACCTAACCCAGTGTCCTCTACACTATAGAATCACTAACCTCAACCCTCTGCCTCAACAGGAGATATCTTTCATGGGTCCTTTTACCTCCAACATGAACAGTAACATCACATTGCGAGCAAAGGGAGCTACCGTCTATTGCACAGTAGAAGAAAGCTACATCCAGTTTACCAGGGTAAAAGAGAAAGCATTTAGTCCTTTTTCAGTAAAGGTAAAACCACATCTTGTTGCAAAAGGCCAATGCATACCAGGTGAATTTTCACATATTTCACAGCGACGAACATAACTTTGGTCAGAAAGTCCTACTCGTACATGTCGGCTAGCAAGCTTGTTACACATGTGGACCTGCCAATCCAATTGCAAACTAATGGATACTGCTGCTAAATTATTGCAGATATGGAAAGGAAGTGGATAAATGAGAGATCTTTGCAATTTAAAAAATATGAATATTGCAGACAGTCATAAAAAGGGCCACTATTCAGAAAGTTTGGATCATGCAGTCAGAGTGACTTTGGCAACATGGTCTATAAAGAGTGGGCTGGATTATATGAATGGTTGGGATCAATAATTTGGATACTGTACATTTCCATTGAACAAAATTGCACCTAAATATGATACCAACTAGCTCAATAGGATCATTTCCCTATAAATAACAAATGGATCATGATTCAGATGGTTACAATCATTCAGATTGGTAAGATCTGACCATGGTGATCCATGAAGAGTGGCTGGACTATATGGATAGTCTAGATGAATGATTAGGACTCTCCACATCTCTCAGATTACTCATTCACACTATGATAGTGTGAGTAAGAATGATAAGAACAAGCACATACCTAGGGTGCACATGCCATATGTCATGCATATGACATCTAAGCTATTTCAAAGGTGGGCCCACCATGTAAATCACCAGGCACAAAATTAAATCAGTCCACTCACCAGGTGACCACTCACTGTTCGTTGTTTAATTGTTTTCACACACTGTGGGCTGCCTGATGAGTTGAGTGGCCTAATTTTTCTCGCAGGTGATCTGCAAAGTGGGGCCTACCTTTTGGATGGCTCAGATATTGACAAATGATACATTGGGCGAACAATAAGGTGGCTAGCTAATATTAAGGAATTTAAGGTTTTTAAGAGGTAATGACAATTTTCGATTTTATTAAGAAGAAGAAGAAGAAGAGCAGCAGCAGCAGCAGAAGAAGAAGAAGAAGAAGAAGAAGAAGCAGAAGAAGAAGAAGAAAAAGAAGAAGAAGAAGAAGTGAGCGATGCTGAGGAAAAATCAATTAAGCTGAAGAAAAGGGTGAGTGAGTGATGCTGAGGAAAAATCAATTAAGCTGAAGAAAAGGGTATTCCCATTCACTAAATATAGAAACTGGTTTATCTTGAGATTGCACAAAAACAACATTACTATAACAAAACATACATTGAGCTGAAGATGCTCATAATGAGTTGCGGTAGCCGTAGACTAGTAGGAGAACTAGGAGGCACACAAGTGGGATTGGGACTTCAGATAGAAGGTTCAGCAAGTAAGATACAATAAGCTCCCATACAAGCAGCTGACCTAGTATTATTGGGGTTTTTCATCTCATTGTGTGGAGATATATCAAACTTAAATACTAGCTTTTCATTTTCCAGTGAGAAGTGTGGTGCCTTGGTCAGTTGCCTAGTTTGCAGTGGTGAAATATTCTCTAGACACCAGGAGGCATGGATCAATTCACACACGCAAGCAACCATATTCACAAATTATGTCCATTTTCCATAACAGTAGTCCTAGCATCAATAATATTATCATACCTGTTTTACAAGACTTCTAATAAGAAAGGAAAAATATAACCCTAGCAGTATTTAACTATTTATTATACGCATTTCAAGTACTCAAAAACTCAAAAAGCTTAAATGCACATGAATTGAATGACTCTTAGGCTGACACACTACTAAACTGAATTGAAATAATTTGTTAAATAGGGTGGGAATACCTAAATCATGGTTCCTGTAGCATTCATATGGAGGCCATGAACCCCAAGTTGCAATATGTTTGCTTTTTATTGGCTTATGGACATGATGGCCCCATCGATCCTATGTTTAAATACTAAGTGATCCCTATAGAATGACCTGGACTCTTGAGACTTGTAACTAAATATTTAATTCAGTCTCTATTTGTTGGAGGAGATTTCTCTGGTTTAGGATATTTCCTATTGGAAACAAAGGGACAGATTGAAGTGCCAGTTCCCTCAAGGAGAAAAACATACATAATACAGGGCATTGATAATCTGATAAACGTGATGTGGAGTAGTGCATTCAAAACAATAAATAAAGAAGATTGATGCATTACTAATCATTTTAAAAATATAGTATTTGTTGAAATAAAAACCATTTCACATGATTTGTCCAACAACAAATAACCTCCCTTAATTGCATTCTTTCAAATGTATTCTGTAATAGGGGCCAGCTTAACAGCCAGCTTGCTGGCCAATACAATACAGCCCTATAATGGCCGAAACTGTTTTCTTTGATGAAAAAAAAAATAAGATCAGAAGTTATTGGTAAATTTCAAAAAAAAGGTGAGGACTACAAAAATGTATTTGTCTTATGTTTTGTACATGTATTTGATGTTGTAGCTGACCTTCTTCAGTAAAAATGTCTTCTATCGGGTAGTGTCAACATGACTTGCTAAAAGTTGACCAAATAAGCCCTAATCGAACACTAGTCAAGCATGATTTGCTAGGTTAGGGCCCATTACTTACAAGTACAACAAAAAGAATATGGTAAAATGGAAAAAGTAAAAAAGGAAAAAAGGAAAAAAGAAGAAGAAGTAATAATTGACCCTTAACAGTATTTCCTAAATATGATCCACTCGGCTTCAATTCATCAAATCCCACTCAAATGTTGTGTTTTGATCATCAAAATAGTCCTACATCTAGTTTAAACTTTTTAAGCTTCTTTTGGTGTTGAAATAAATAAAGAAGAGGAAAAACAAGAGAAATTTTGAAAATAAAAAATTTCAAAATAGGCTTTTATGGTTGTATCCAAGGTATTACCTAACAATAATGGCTGGTGTATGCTGGCCATATCGATATGGGCCACTTCGGTCAATACAGCCCCTATATCAGCTGAAACTTATTTTCTTTAGGGGAAAAAAAATCTCAAAAGTTAATAGTAAATATTTAAAAATTGTAAGCATCCCAAAAATGTATTCTTCTTCTTCTTCTTTTTTTTTTTTTTTTGGTTTTGGTTTTGGAGTATTTGATTGTGTAATAGGTCAGTCTTTGCTAAGAATGTTGTTTATTTGGTACTGTCAACTTGACCTGCTGAAAGTCAACCAGGTAGGCCCTAATCAAACATAAGTCGAGCATGATTTGGTGGATTAATACCCATTACATATAAGTACAATAAGGAGAAAAGGGAAAAATGAAAAAAAAAAAAAAAAGTGACAGTTTACCCTTTACTTCGATATTTGCCAAAATGGTCCACTCCACTTCGGTTCATCAAATCTCACTCAAATTTTGTGTTTTGATCATCAAAAGAGTCCTATATCTAATTTAGACTTAGTTTATAAGCTTCCTTCATGGTTGAAATGAATAAAGAAATGGAAACAAGAGAAAGCTTAGAAATAAAATTTTTAAAAAAGAAGCCATTTATGGTCGTATGGACCTGTAATCGCCCTCATAACGGTGCTGATACACAGTGACCGTTTCCTTTACATAACAGCTTTATGGCCATCAAATAACTGTTTTTAAATACCATAATTCTTCCCCCTCTGATATACAGTGTTATCAGAGCAAAATACAGATCTGCTCAATCTTTGTCATAGGATCAATGTTGGAATGCCCTCAAGCTGACACCAGCCAATGACCCTTACCAATGAACATTGTGTCATCACCGCCAACGTCGGAAGAGATTCACCATTAAAGCTTAGTTTATTCTGTTGCTTTTGTGGCTTTCTTCTTCCATCATTACTTCTCACCTGAACCATCATTGGCCACCATCGGAGTAGCCCCTATTAGCATATTACAGCTGGCAGCAGGCTTCGGGTTGTCATCCAAACCAACTTTGCAACAAAACTCCCTTAGATTGATGACAATTTATTTCTGTGAAGGTTGGATAAGGATTGAAGGGTCTTTTGGACCCTGTTCTATAGGGCCCTGTTGCTTCTGAACAGACCTGAAAACCAAGCCGACAAAACTCAGCCTAAGCTGTATCTACAGAAGTCCTTCTACGAGGGCCTGTTTACATCACTTCAAACACTCCATCAGGATTCAGGGTGTCATCAAGAGTCCCAATCATGCACTGTTTGCACCTCGACACCAAGAACTATAAAGAATGGGTTAGAACTAATGAATAGTCTAGATTGATTGATGATTGGATAGTCCATGCATCCCTATGCAACTAGAAGCACTATAATTGATAGTCCTCGAGGAGCACTACAATAAATACTATACATATAATGTATATAGTACATAGGTAGTTGTGTGTCACTGAGGGGTTTTGGGAGGACTTCTATGATAATAGCATTCTTCGTTTGCCAAAAATTTTATCCGCATGGCAGATTTTTGCCTTTCCTGAAATTCTCTTCAAGTTCCTGAGGTATATTACTCTTAAATAATTTATTTCCCTTATTTTCTTATTTTTTGTTTTTGGTTCATGTTTTGTTTGAGTTTGTCAATGAATTAGACATCAGGTGTGCAGAATATTCCTTAGATTTCACTATGAACTTTGTTATATTTAGGACAAGAAATAAAAGAATGAAGTATAATTGGCTAAGTTACATTTGAATGTGGTTGTGACTCTTGTCAATCTCTTAATGGAGGGTGTTATTGCCATCAGGACATGTGCATATGAGGCAGTGAGGGAAAAAAATGGGGTGAAAGCAACATGGTGGTATCGTCCCAAAGATGCTTGCCTAAGAAGTAAGCATTGTGCATGACTATTCTAACATGTGCGGTTGCCCAAAAATTGCAAGTCTAGTTTGAGAATCAGACGATGATGGAATGACCCAAAAATGGTCCTGTTCAAAAGCCTACTAAGTTACACACATTACAAGCAGTTCAGGTTTTAGCCAGTGGAGAAATCACACACATTAATGCACAATTCAGTTTGTTTCCCATTTTGAGAAGCTTCCCACACGATGGTTGAATGACACCATCGAAGAAACAATTTCCTGCTAGCAGAAGAACACCTCCGATCAAGACTATTGATCAGCAAAAACAGCTAATGTTAAGGGGTGAGCTGAAGTCTATAAACAAAGAAAACTAGGGAGTCCTAACTATTCGATTAATCTCACCATTGAGTATTAAGTGGTGAATCCTCTCCTATGAGGGATTCCTCTTCCAACGACAAGCAGCCCCCTACTCTCATTTGACTTCTTCCTTTCGAGTTGGGCTCAAAAGAAACACGGCCACAATTTAATGGCTACTTCCTCATTAAAATAAAAAATAAAAAAAATAAAAAAAAATCCGAACATAACTACAACTCAGTCATTTCCTCTCCGTCAAACTATTACTTCAAATCCGACAGTGATTATTAAAAAAATTTTAAAAAAAAAAAAAAAAATGAATTACAACAAAAGTTGGGTTCATAAGGGGGCGTTTGGATGCACTATCAAATGAAATCATGACTATTAGACTAAGCAAGCAAAAACAACCAAAATTGCAATTTGCTTCCTTAGCATTCATAGGGGCACGTTTGGATACGCTATCGAATTGAACAGAAATTTGTGGGCTACATCCTCGTCATGAATATCCAGTAATCTCCTCTTGATCAAACTGAATTTTCATAATTCGTTCCTCTCGAGCATCCAAAGCGACTTAACTAACCAAAAGAAACCACGTAGCTCCAACGCGGAATCCTTTGAAAATCTCACAGATTCATTGAAGAATCAAAGAAACAACAGATGAAAAGGAACGTGGATTTTCACCTTCTCGTCGCAGGATCGGCAGAGGGCAGCCTCGTCGGCAGCGCAGAAGAGGATCGCAGGGGCGCTCTCGCAAACATCACATAGGGTTCGCATAATTTCATTTGCATTTCATCTCAATTTCACATGGATTCCATCGCTCCTGAGCTTTTCCAGCAAATGCATTGCCTCTCTCCCCCAACGCCTTCCCAAAATGAGAGAATGGAAGTCTTCAAGAAGAAAAGGATTATTGGAATCTGGCGTTTTCAGAGGTTATATAAAAAGGAGATGAGAGCTCTTCTTTTCTTTTCTTTTCTTTTCAAAAAATAAAATAAAATAAAATTCTTTTGATGTTTTTTGTTTGCGCTGGCTCTGCTGTTGGTGTTCTTGTGTGTGTGTTGGTGTTTGCTTTGGAGGACGGTTCCTGTCCAACTGCTGTCGTGTGTGTTTTCGTGCAAGTAGCTGCCTGTGGGGCTGGATTATAGGGTTTTTAAGTAATCTAAACCGTCAATAAGGTTCATAAAAATATTAAAATAATACTTTCCAATAATGAGGATGATTTGATAATTATATGGGCCACTGTTAATATATATTCTTTTGGGTGGTTTTTTTTGTTTTATATGGTGTGGGCTACTTGATGATTGAATGGGCTTCATTTTTTTATAGGGTTATTTTCATGGAAATTAGACACCGATGGACGTGTTGGATTCCAAGGAAAATCTACGGTAGGTACCATACTAAGTTGTACGGAATTGTCGTCTACTACCGTTGTAGAGGAACCGCAGTCTTGCTTCGAAGGTTTTTGGTTCAAGCTCCCGCGTGATAGTTCACGGTTATTTTGAAAATGGTGGTGACTGATCAGACTCCCACATATCACTCATAAACTGCTATCCAGACCATCCAATTCGTGGAGATGTCCCAGATGGATCTGAAATAACGCTGATCAGGAAGGAATAACCATTCAACCAGCAGCTGTCAAATGTATCGTTAAAATAAAATCCGTGAATGCTCCATATTCCAAGGACATAGTCAGATGGTTGATATCATTTTCTCAATGTAATTTTGGAATTGAACGGTCCCGATTTCGTCATAACTGGGTCCTATATAAGATTCAAGAGTCGCCATTCGTGAGTCGCCACCATTTTTGAAATATTGGTCAGCTATCACACAAGTGGTATGCTGTTCTCAGATAGACGGATGGTGGATGTTGGGGGTCTAACCGGCACATGGCAGAGACATCTCTCCGTGGCACACGTGGCAAGGTGAGTTACTATTTTGGAGCGTCCATTTAGTTTACCCTAATATACCTGACAGATGGTTCATAAAATATAAATACCGTATGATCGTAGCCATCCGATCAGTGATCTTTAAAGTAACGGTTCACATTCATTGACCAAAAAATAAAGATAGATAAGGATTATTGTTTAACACGTTGTGATTTTCTACTCATGGCCCAGACGTACCCGATTGATGCATCACACTGTCATACATATCATGAAGAGGTGGGCGTGTAAACTATTCCAGTTCGTCGGATGTACCGTATCACGTATGAGGAGTAGGTGGGGTCCACGCCGGCAGTTTCGAGAAGGTACTTGCGGTTCTGTCCACAAAATAGGAGTGGGATTTGATTAGAGTTGAGAGAGCGAAATGACCGGTTTCTGGCAATTGGTCCTCAGCCACAAGCTTCTAAGGTGGGCCCAGAGAACATCTACCCAGATCTCTGATCCGCATTTCACACCACTAATTACAATATCTGACCTGCCCCAACACCCACCCACTCCCTCTCCCGCAATAGTGTGCACAGGACACGTGTTACGTAAGTTATATGATAGAGCCGTAAGTACCGGAATATAGTGGTCGTGAATTTCCCATCACAGTTGTATAGGGATCCCGTACAATGACAACTTTTGTGGGGCCCATCCTTATGCGTGCATGGAATCCACTCCGTCCATCATTTTGATCCAGGAAATTTTAGGGTACCCAAAAGTAGGAATGATCCAAAAATCAAGTGAGCCACATTAAAGGGAAAAACAGGATAGGGATGCTAACCATTGAAACCTTGGTGGAGCCCACCGAAGTTTTAGATCAAGATGATATTTCGTTTTTTTTTAATTTCATCCTTGTGAAACTCACATTATGAACGATCTAGATTGGTATATAAACATCATGAGTTGGGCTTCCCTTTAAATCGATCACAGTTCCTTGCGTTGTGGGGCACTTGATTTTTAGATCGGCATGATTTTTTGGGGTCACGTCACAAGATAAGCTAGAAAAAATGATTAACGGAGTGGATGTTACCCGCAAGACAGTGAGTACCCCACAAAATCATTTTGTTTCACGGACTCCATACCACGTCAGTTGTTGGAAATTTGAGTCATACGGTAGAGCCACCTGTCTGCACTGCAAGCGCAATAAAATTGTATCAATCGGCGCCGTCTATCTACCCGCATCTACCATGGATGGCTCATGTTCAAAGATAAAAATAAAAGCCACCCCTATCCGGCTTTCTTATCCATTACTTTCTTTAGTTTAGGTCATCCGCACCGTCTCTTTCAAGGCCGCCTACCAGACAGATTAAAAGAATCATGTGTATTTGGGAAATGGTTACTTCCCAACTAGGGTAACTAGATGCACGGCTGCGATTCATACACCACCCTGCCACGTGTCATACGGAGAGTTGGCTGTACCATCTTCCGTTTCTACAGGCTGTGCCGTATCATTTCTCACATCTCCTCCAAGGGAAATGATACGTGGAGCCGGAAGGACTGGATTATGGTAGAGCCATCAATCTACGGTACACGTGGCAGGATGACCTGAAAATCAGGTCCGGCCAAATGTGGGGCGTGATAGTTCATTTTTTAAAAATCACACCATTATATATTATTATTCATCTAATTGATGGTGGAAAACGAAAATAGTGGACGGTCAGATACGCACTGGATGAACCATAGAGAAAGTAATAGATAGGATTCTCTCATCAGTTTCATTTTCAGAACGTAAGCCATCTCGTTTCCACCGTCGAAAGTGGCAACGGGGAACGTGGAATGCTAATCTCACTCGCGCGAGTGCTCTTTTGAAATTCCACTCGCGTAACACGTGAGAATCGGACGCGTGTGCAATTGAGAACCGTCTGTCAGGCGATCCAGAAATGAGGACTCTGTATGTAAAAAAGTGCGCACGTTTTTTTTATTATTATTATTTTTTTATTTTTTTTTAACACACGCACGCACACCCCACCGGGCTCGAAAGTCGGGCGGGTTGGTTGGGTTGGGTTGGATTGGGTCCGGTTGGTACTCAACCCTAACCCAACCCAAGGTTCCTATACATCAGCCCTAATCTAACCCAACCAGTTTTAGGTTAGGAATTCTCAACCCAAGCTCAACCCAAGTGGGCGCCGTCGGGTTGGTCGTGTATGTATGTGCTAATATTTTAATTATTACATTAATTTATTATATTTTAATATAGGACTTATTTTTTATATCTACAATTTTATTAATTATATATGTGATTATTCATTACAAAGAACTTTATTTTTTTCTTTTAAAAAACAAATTAAAATATAAGACAACTACTCTTTTAAAAATCATGTACCATAGCATGAAGTCTATTTGGGAGAGAGAAATCTGACATTTCTTGTTAGCTTGAGTCATTGCAAATGACGTGGACAAATGAGACTCGACATCACTAGTGTGTCTTTGACACAAACAATCCACACTCAATTATAATTTATAAGTAACTTATATATTGATCAAGTTCAGGTTGGGTCAGGCAACCCGAGACCTCAACTCGAGCCCAACCCAAGTTTTATCTGGTTGGTGTTTGTATAGCCCAAGCTTAAGAACAGACCCGAAATATCCTGCCCGAGCCCAACCCAATGTCGGGTCGGTCATGGGTCGATCGAGTTGAACCCACCCAACTTTCAGCCCTACACCTCACACACTCACGCTAGTGGAATTTCACCACCTATGGGTACTCGAACCCTTGATCGGGAGTTGAAACTCCTGAGAGTCTACCACCCGAGCAAGAGCAAGGACCCTAGTACGCACGTTCAATTATTAGGTGGGCCACATAAGTACAAAATAAATAAACCGTTAAAAAGCATTGAGCAATTGTTTCAAGTGTGTGCACATATGTGACCCATCCAATATCATCTTTCTTTGATTTTTGTGCGAGATAACCTATACTTTGGTGAAACAAATGTCCATAATCACACCGATTAAGCAATCCTCACGATCCAATTAATGGTTATCAAATGAATGGTTAACAATAACCTATCCAAATTCCAATAGATAACTAATATTATCTTCTCACCGAAATCTCTCGGCCATGCCCTGTCTACAGTTGGGTCAGCAATTTGGACAGTCCTGATCGTTTTGTGTGGATATCTCGAGTTATCATGGACTTTCCACGGGTTATCTCTTTCAACGGGAAAATGCCCGGAAAATGCCCGACTGCCCGGAAAATGCCCGACCGGGCGTTCCCTACACCCACATTTCCAATGGGTCGGCGTCACAATGCCCACTGGACATCCCCACTCCCAGAACTCCAGTGGCTCAGCGTCGCCATGCCCACCGGGTGTCCCCACGCCCACACTCCCAGTAGACTGGCGTCGCCATGCCCAGCCCGCGCTCCCACGCCAGAATTTTTTATAAATTTTGGTCGACTTCAAAAATTCATCTCTTTCGTGACAACTCCGATTTAGATGATTCAAAATCCATATTGAAGGTTGATGAGTCTAGTTTTATATAAAAATAAAATAAAAATTATAATATAGTTAAAATTAAGATGTTCTGTCAACTATCTGAAAATTAAGATGTTCTGTCAACTATCTGAAAATTTTTAATTTCAGACAGCTGTTGCTCCTAGAATTTTAATAATTTATTTACAACTACAAATAATACGAAATTTTGTGGGATGACTTGAAACTTTATGATAAATCATCATGAAAATTTTAAAAATAATCCAGTTACTAAAGTATAAGAAACGTTATAAGATAGGTCCCCTCCTCCCTTTCAATGTACACACGAGTGGGGCCCATTTCCCTTGCTATTTAGGACCATCTAGAGTCCATAAAAACCTATCTCTACTACTCCCATTACCCTCCACCATCCCTTATAAACCCTATAGAAAAATCTCCCTCTCCCAATCCCAAAACCCAATTCCCAAACCCACCATCTTCTTCTTCACTCTAACCCATCTTAATCCTCATTCTCTCAAACCCTTTTCAAATTTTTCTCAACATCATTTCTTCAAATCATTTCCAAATTTATCCCTCAAATCCATTTTCTTAAACTCATCTCCAAATTCACCTCACTCAACATCTACAACCTATCTTCTCCTCCTTCACAAACCCATCACCAAATCCATTCTCAACACTATCTCAAACTCATTCTCATCACTTTCCCCTTCAACAAAACTCATTCAAAAATATCTACTCATTCACTCCCATAAGCTCATTTGCAAAACCCAACAATTTGTAAAAATTATTTTTATATACTTTAACATATATCGATCATTAGATTGTTGCAATTGAAAATTTTTATATAAGGTTTGATAATAATTAAGAGGCAACAATTTATTGTCCATTTTTAACTTCATTTTAGCTCAATTATTAATCTTTTTTATCCTCTTCCTTTCATAGGTCAATTGGTGTTGTTACCACCAAACAAGCACACCCTTTAAGTTTTGCGGCCACAGACCTTAATTTCTTTCCATTTTTCAAAGCTTTCCAGATAAAGAAAGCTGTTAGGGATTTTATATAGTCTACATAATTAATGGGATTTAAATTGCCTCTAGGATCCAAAACATCGACCTGGATGGTGTGATCTGATCTTTTAATAGCTTAGACTAGGTATTCCATCCGATAAGTTGTCTTTGTTGTCCTGTTGGAGCTGTAGCAGAAGTTGAGTCTTAATTGACTTTATTAGCTATCTCCAAATCACCCTCATCACTTCTTTAACCTTGAATTGTTGCTGCAAAGGGGAGGAGGCACCCCTGTCCTCATCCGACCCAGAAGAATAATAGCTTAACTTTATGAAAATTAGTAGTTGTTTTAAGTTAGTTAGGACTACTACCATGTATTGAAAATAGTTAAAACTCTTGCTTGTTTGCTTTTTTCTTTATATTTAGAGTATCTAGTAATACATGTAAATCCATACTGTAGGATATAATTGGTCATACTAATGGCATTTTGAATTCAATATGAATGTATGGATTGTTTTGAAATTTTCTTGTCGTCTTGTGAATGCTTTTATGAATACTTGTCTTATTGCGTCCATATTAATGTTATTGGCACTTTAAACCACCAGAATACCTTAAAACTTTTGATTCTTCCTTCCTTGTTAAAATTTATGAAACCAAAGCGTGATTTGCCCATAACTCACTAATCATAGGATCAAAATGGTAATGTCAAGAAGAACCTTAAGTTCCTGGAAACCTTTCTAG
Source organism: Magnolia kwangsiensis (assembly GCA_037074715.1). Taxonomy (NCBI): domain Eukaryota; kingdom Viridiplantae; phylum Streptophyta; class Magnoliopsida; order Magnoliales; family Magnoliaceae; genus Magnolia; species Magnolia kwangsiensis. The sequence goes on along the minus strand of CM073571.1, from coordinate 58,253,769 downwards.
GATAGTCGTTTGATCATAGGCATTGTGGGAGACTCACCACTCACTAAAATATTATAAATGAGAAACTTGAACTTTTAAATAAATTTTTATATCTTCCAATGTTAAGAATAATCGGACTACGGAATTATGAAACCATAAATTTATGAAGTATTTGCGGCCTAACCCAATTCTCAATCCTGGGCGACTACCAATGGACTCACTGCTTTAACCGAGCAGAAGACCGGGATCCACCAGGACGAAGAAAGGATACGATAAGCCTTCTACCCTGGTCAGGTACATGATCGACGTATCGAGCTCAAGTCCACTACAATCGTCTCTCTGTATTGGTCTAACATTGAAAATAAATATTTCACCTAGATAGAGGGAAGCCATTACCATGAATCTAAATCTTTAAAAATAAATAGGTAAATAAATAAATTTTAGTAAACCATTAGGGTGAAAAAGTTTTAAGGGGGTAAATCACAATAAACCAGGGTAGCGTATTTATTATATACCCTAAAATGTAAATAAACCCGAAACCAACAAAACTTAAACAAACGAACTGATAATATCTTTATTTATTGCCCTTAGGCAATTTCGGGGACAAAATTATTTTTAAAGAGGGTAGATTGTAACATCCTGGATTTTCATTGTTTTGGATTTTCAAAAAAAAAAATCTTTTAAATTTTTTTAATTAACTTATATTATCACTTACTGACTATTAGCACTCAACGTTAGCTTATACATAAGTAGTCCAGTCTGGTCACGATCAAACCATATGCAGGCCATCAAGTCAGATGATCGGTTTGCGCTCGACGACAGCTTATGCAAGCCGTGCAACTGCCGAGGAAGGTCAGAAAAATCTAAAAATTTGGAAAACCGTAGACCTCACTGGGCTTGTGGTCCATCGCGGACCACGAACCCAGTAGACATCCAAAAACAAATCATCCAAGCCGTTCCCGCGACACTTGCCAAATATAACCCACCAATACCAGAATTGGAATCAGGTACTTGTAAATGAAACTGGGATTCCAGGCATTTCAGCTGTCAAATTTCTGCTAAATTTACGGTGAGGGCCTAAAATATTTTTTTACACCCGCCCACAAAATCTGAGACCCGATCGTGAAACGGTAATCGTTGATCGTAAATCGGACCGTTGCGGTAAAATCCCGCATCCGTTTGCCCTCAAATTCTGCATGGCCCTTCATCAGGCCATGGAGCATCTGTCCTATAAATTTCGTGACCAGGGACCCATCAAAGCAACCTTGTTACTCTTTTAGGCTAAAACCAACGGCTTAGAGTAATCATGACCGAATCTTCACTTTCACTAGTTATAAATAAGCCACACTATCAACATAGTTAACTGAAACCTTAATCACTACCCACGAAAAATCTCAATATCTAATTCATTCCAAAAATGGCCCGATTTTTCGAACAAACTGTAGATCGCTCGTTAGTGGGCCATTAGTTCCAAAATTATAAAGTAATGTTCGTCTTACTGTGCTCGACGTCCATCGCGGGAGTCGGACCTAGGTAGTAGCAAGAACCGCTCAACTTAAGCCGAAGGATGAGTGCATGAGAAGCACAAATACCCTAAAGAGTATATGAGAAGCGCAAATACCCTAAAGAAAGGAACTGGAACTTAAGTGAATTGAGTCGTCCACTCTTATGTAAAGTTGAGAATTTTGGATCATCGGTTTGTGACCAAACTTTACACGTGGAGTAAGAATATTTTCCTGCTCATATCCGTATAGTCGCGGCCCCGATCAACCGTCGGTGACCGTTGAATAGATTTTTAATCATATCTGTCGATCAACGCATCCAAATGGCGAGCCGATCATGTCCATACGTAGATCAACATTAGGGCTAACTATCCCACGGTGTATATCAATATATACACCCCATAGTGGGCCCTAGAGCTTAGAAAGACCCTCTCATAGGTTTAGTATAGTAAAAACCCAACACTTAGGACCATTTTCACCAAATCTGGCATTATAAAAGGGTCTCATTTGGGCACCCCCTCCCCATACGATTTTACCCTAGAAGAGATAGAGAGAGAAGAGAGAAAGGGGAGAAGAGAAGAAGGAGAAAGAGAGAGGAAGAAGAGAGTGAAGGAGAGTGTTGTTGATGGTGGGGCCCAATGAAGCTCAATCTTGCAACTTTCTACCATTTTTCTAAGAAAATCCCTACACCACAACCACAACCATCATCCGTTGATCGTCTAGGTAAGATCTTTCATCCATTTTCTTGAAACCCTTGTGTTGTGAAGGGATTTGATTGAGATTCTAACATGCACATGGTTGCTTTAGGGATTCCGGTCGTCCGACCCTCAAAGCCCTCATTCCTAGATCGTTTTTCAAGTCTCCAACGATCCATAGGTGCGGACTATTATTCTTAGGTGGCCTAGCACCAATTTTAGTATGAATCTAATGATTTTGTTTGTTGGATGATGTATTTGAGTAATCTAGCAAAACCTAGACAAGACTTTACACTTTAGATCCCCCAAATTAATGTGGAATGATGATGAAATGCTTTTTGATTCTCAAACATGATTGGGTATGTTAGTGATAATTGCTTGTACATTCATTGCTCGGTTCATGTATGATGTTTTCCTCATAACATGTTTGATGCACTAACCCTTGTGTATATTTTGATATTAGGAGATATATGAAATGTTTGCCTTCCACACTAACACACACAACACTTGCACCTTTATTACATGATATTGTTAGTATTTGTCCGGTAAAAATCTGAATTCTATGATGGAAAGTATGAATGCATGCTATTACATATGCTAGTTGATAACCCATGTTAGTCGGCATGCTATACATTACCACCAAACCCTTAGGTTGGTCAGGAATACGGGGACAGTGCAGGTGGCCCCATTGGTAGGGTTGCCTTGAGGCTAGGTCGGTGGTTTTGGGCGAGTGCAGATGGGCGACATTAGTTGGACTACATGAGTCGTTTATACCCGATGTCGTTTGTCTCGTACACACCTGAACTCATAAGGCCTAGTCCACGTATTGACCAATCATGCTTGTTAACCATGATCGTCCACGCTTGTATGGAACCTATCACATCCTTCAACCATTGGAGCTCATTGGCAACCATTTGAAATCGATCCACCGACTCGTGAGCCGAACATGGTGGAATGGGACACTGTGGTGGAGCTGTCGGCTTACGTTGGGGTAATGCGCCTCCCCGTAGTGACCGCGAGCGATCCCTTCTTAGCACTCCCCATGTGCTTGAAGTCGGGGATGGGGAACCAGACGGGATCAAGGATCGCGGTGCCCTGGCCTCACACGTTGAGGGGGCATTGATACGTGAGGTGTATCAGTTTCCTCAACTTGCTGATGAATTGACTTAATTAATAACTCGTCTAACATTATCATCACATCGCATTAGTTAGGTTGGCGACTCGGCAGTTGAGGTCACTCTGAGGAAATGTTGGTCATACGCAATCGTTAGATGGAGTCGCTTGAGGGAGTGTTGTGGCAAGGGCATGCATTATATCATTCGTCATGCATGCACATTACAAGATTAGTTAAGTGTTTATGAATGATTATTTTTCATTAGATTCATAATACAACTGATGTTTGTGTAACTTAAGACTAATAGCACCCACTGAGTTGATCACTCACTCCCAACCAGACTCTTCAGTAGATGCAGGTGACGCAGGGTACGAGGAGCATGACAGCGCAAGATTAGATGTGGAGGACGAGTTGTCATATTTCCATTTGATGGGCGGTTCGCCCTAGTTTTGCGGGCGGACTTGGATTGCTAAGTGGGGGACTTGGTGAATCATTCTTTTGGACATACTTTGTTTGTACTCTTGTTGGACAACGCCTTGTGCGACCTATAGTTATAAATTTTCTTTTGAACTTGTAAACATTTAACCTTTTCCGTTACAGTAGACTAGTTGTGAATTGTGATTCATGTTTCAAGTAATTTCATGCTGCGCATTTAATCTTGAGTAATGCAAAACAATAAAATTAGATATAAGTGACACGCGGGAACTTAGAAGTCGAACGGGTGCACGACCCCTAATTTTCAGGGCGTTACAACATCACAAAGGGCCACATCCTATGAGCCTTATATACATTAAATTAAGCCTCGACAATCGGAATCGATCTCAATAATCAGAATCAACCTCGATGATCGGCCTCAACAATTGGAATCGGCTTCAATAATTGGAACCGAACTCGACAAACGGAATCGGCCTCATCAAATGGAATCGGCCTCGACTATCAAAATCGGCCTCAACAATGGAGTCAGCCTTGACCAAACGGAATCAGCCTCGATAATCGGCTTCGACAATCTGGCTCGGCCTCGACAATCGAAATAGGAATCGGCCTCGATAATCGACACTAATGATCGATAATCGGCACCGACAATCAGCATCGATAATTGGCTCCGACAATCAGCATTGATAATCTGCACCGATAATCAGCATGTAAACAAGGCGGGGTCCATAGAGGAACAACCGATCAACCATAATAAAAGGATCGGCCTCGGCCGGGGTTATATCAAATTCGATAGCATGAAACCATTCGTTTATGGCGAATGAGGCCCACTTATTTGAGTTATCCCACAAGAGAATTATGAGAATGGGCCTAACAAGGCCTAAGGGAAGGTCACAATGTGGACATCCACCCATTATTGCCCATCAATGTAGACATTTAACCAACATTGCTCCCAAAGAGTGGCCTACATATAGCCAAACATATAGTGGGCCCATGGCCTCACATACAAATGATAGGCCTTATACAAGGGCTACATACACATCACTATGGGCCACATCACATGGACCTCGCATACATCACAATGGGCCTCACTCATGGGCCTCAGATTCAAACAGGTGGGCCCTATCACATGTGCCTCAAATACAAGGTAGGTGGGCCCTATCACATGGGACTTAAATACAAGGCAGATGGGACCTATCACATGGGCCTCAAATATACATCATAATGGGCCTCATGGATGGGCCGCACCAATGGGCCTCAAATAGGCTTGGACCACACCAAAAATTACTTCAATAGTTGCAGGTGTAACATGTGTATCACCGCACACTATCATTATATGGGGCACATGGCCCCACTAATGATGATCAGCATTGTCCAAACATTATCCAACAAATCAGCACTATCCAAATACTGGACATGTAAATCAGCATTGTCCAATCATTGTCCAGCACCATGGACGGTGCGGATATGCAACAAATCATTAAGGTGGACCCCATGGCTTGCTGAAATCAATACAACAACCATATAGGTGGTGTGACCTACCGGCCCACCATCCAGATGAACAGTTGGATATAACACATGTCATGGTGGGCCACAGATGATCGGTAGGATGAAACACATACATCACAGTGGCCCTACATGGATGGACAGTATAAATTTAAAATACATACATCTATGTGGGCCCCCACACGTGTGCCTATGGAGGGGCAGATGGAATGCATATCACATGATTAGACCCACAGAGCAGCCAGCAGCTCTCTGCTGATGTGGGGCCACCGTTTGGACTGTATCGATGGAATACATACATCGTGGTGGAGTCCACACGTGTGTGGGTCCCACGGCTACAATGCAGCAGGGATAAAACACATCTATCATGTGTGGCCCACCGATACATGGCATGGATGAAGCACACACCTCCCGTGGTGTCCATGTGTGCTGTATACATCGTATAAATATAATATATATAATATTTAAATATCATATTGATCGGGAGTGCTGGACGGACGGTATAAAACACATGCATGACCGTGGAATCCCACGACAGTTGGATGTACAGTGTGGAATTAAAGCACATACCTCATGGCTGGCCCATGGTCTGGACGGCCAGGATGGGGCGCGCCTGGATGTACAATACTTCATCCAGGTGGGCCACGTGGAGGGTGTCGATATAACAAGTACATTACTGTGGTTCCCACTTGCCATCTGAAAATGGCTGGACGATGTGAGATAGAACAGATACATCGTGGTGGTATCCCACCATCCAGATGATGGACGGCTAGGATAAAACACTTACATCACACATGGGACACCGCATACATCATAATGGAGTACACAGCACTGTCCACTGGACGGTGCAGGTAAGGCACGTACATTACGTCAGGTGGATTTCCACCTTCCAGATACCCTGGACGGTGTGAATAAAATACATACAACTGATGGGTCCCACCGTCCTATCCATCTAGACGGTGTGGACCCAACAAATCATAAGCAGGCCGCGCATGTACACGTGGACGGTGGGTGAGGAACATACATCAAAAGGGGACCCACCGTCCCACAGAACTTGCTGACGTGGATACAGCAGCTAGAGCTGCTGGCTGGACGGTTGGGATATAATACGTCCCTCATGGTGGAGGCCCACATGCTGACGTCCATACAGATGGACGGCTGTAGATGAAACACACGTATCACAGAGGTCCCCACCGTCCAGATGGACGGTGGGATGAAATACATATATCATGGTCAGGTCCACGTCCTCAACGGACAGATGGTTCGGATACAAATACATCACGGTGGTGCTACACATCCACCGTCCAGAGATGGACGGTCTGGATGGCGTGGATATACAGATACATTAAGGCAGGCCCCACCGTCCAGCCTATTGGACGGTGGGGATACAACATATGCATCAAGGTGGGTCCATGCGTGTGGCCCACCACAGCTTTGGGATAAGGCTGATATTTGTGTTTTCCTCCCAGTCTGGGGCAGTCCAAACAGACAGAAATGGTGGGCCCCGAACATGACAACGAGGTGGGCCCCACTTAGACAGCAGTGCGTCCCGCGTAGTGGACAGCATGGATAAAATTCACACATCAAAGGTGGTGTCACGCCCCAAATCCAGAAATCGGATTCACAGGAATCCTGATCGTCGAATTCGGTGCGGACAGCCTCCGTAGTACCCCATTCTCGGCTCCTAGCATTCATATGCCAGATTTTCGATCCTGGGATCCTACAAGGAGGATTTTTTTTTGTACATTTAACTAGTAATAAGCATAACCACAAGTTTACCCAAATCATAAAGGCAACATCATCATCACATATCTACTAATATAATCATTTGAATACAATGCTGAAAAGGAAATATATATGTCAAAATCAAAGCTCCAGAAAACAGCTGCACGCTCCAAGCTCAATGCTGCTGCAACCTAACATCACCTACACGCATCTATCGTGCATAAGCTTATAGAAAGCTTAGAGGGTGGTGTACGTGTGTGCACGAGATAAGTGTCAAGTATTCAATACAATATCATAATCATACAATACCGGAAAGCTATTAATCCATAAACCATACAATGACTAAATAAGCAGAAACACTGATAAGAGCAGGAATTATCAGCGTAAACAGAAATACTGACAAGATTATAATCATGCAATAACAGAATAAGCGGAAGTATGAATAAGTCCATAAGTTAATCAATATCAGAATACGCAATATAGGACAGCTATGCAAATGATGAGTCATAGATAATCAAATGTCGAATGACAAGGATATAATGTAATACACAATTCGAAAGAGCTAACAAATATTATCACTCTCATCTAAGTCACAGGAATACAAAAATATAACAACCCACAATGCCACACGCCGAAGATGTAATGAAATATGCAGTGTATGGTGCTAATGGAATGACCATGCTGGAGTGTGATGTCGGGATGATAGTACGTAGTATCGCAGGCTACGGGGTCCACCACAAGGAACCTCTATCCAAACCAGTCCCATACCTAAATTTGGATAGTCTGACTCAACATGGTAAACTCCTGATCTCAGGTTAGTCGCCGCCCAACCGAAATCCTTGCCATAAAGAAGATACACAACAATTAGTTGCGCACCACCAGCTCGAGTGGATAGTGAATGGATGAATGAATGAGTATGTAACTCCTACTCAGTAGCCTGTCAGCACAGTAGCCTGCCAACCGCTGGTAGCTCGCCCAGTGTGGTAGCTCACCCAGGCCTCACACCTGCCCACATCAGCGTCCGCCCACGTGCATCAGCCCACATGCATAACAGTGACGGGGTGTCATAATATCATATCAGTCCTCATATCAGTACGGTTCTTCTCTGAAAAAATCACCGGGGTCTATTACACTTCACACCACCTGCCGCCCCAATCAAGCGCACAACTGGGTAAGTGGAAAAGACCTCACTATCCGCCTGTCAGTAGTCTGTCAATACCTACCCAGCTCACCGATAGCGGACCCATTCCTCGAGCTGGTCAAACTCAGCCTAGCCATGCCTACTCCCTCGGGCGGGTAAGGCCGCACCCCCTTCCAACCGACCATGACACAGTGGAGAGCGCAGCCATCTGGTAATCGGCACTCAACGCTCATCTACCCACTCGGTCTAAACGTTGGAGCATCCTCTGGAACCAAGAGGGTGTTTAGAGATTTTCACTCAGGGCCATCTATGGCGGCCCGATGTTCGAACAGATTTTCGGTGTCCCATCTGGCCATCCACGATATGCCTGTGGAGGCTACGACCCTGATGTCACTAGGGCGTACAGTAATCATAATACAATGCAAGATGCATGAGTCATACAATCCAATCATGCATCAATCCTGCGCATGTTATATGCTTATGTGAGATAATCTCCACCTATTAGGGAGTCTCACATCATCCTGTCCAATGACATATGCAATGGTCAATCACATCTCATAACAAACATGCAGATGATGCGAATGGGCATATATCATGATGTTATGATGTCACATACTCATAAACGGTATCAATAACCGGCGTCGACAATGTGGACTTTTAACCAACATTGCCCCTAAGGAATGGCCCACATAAAATCAAATATATAATGGGCACATGGCCTCACACAAGGGCCAAATATACGAAATAGGTGAGCCCTGGTCATGGGCCTAACACATATCACAATGGGCCTTGCCCATAGGCCTCAAATACAACTGGACGGGTCGCACCCATGGGCCTCAGATATATCACAATGGGCCTCAAATATACTTCGCAGGTGAGTCACATACCTGGGTTTAATACACATCAGTATGGGCTACATCACATACGCCTAATATATATATCATTATGGCCACAACCCATGGGCTTTAAATACACAATAGGTAGGCCCTACACATGGGCCTCAAATATATACCACGGGTGAGCCTCAATGGACGGGTCACCAATACAACAGGATGGGCCTAATGACATGGACCCCATAAATATCGAATAGGCTGCACCAATTGGGCCTTACATTGGGCCTTGCATACATTGCAATGGGCCATGACCCATGGGCCTTGCATACATCACAATGGGCCTTGCAACATGGCCTAAAATATATTTAAGGTGGGCCTCAACAACGAGCCTCATACACATCAAGGTGGGCCTCAACAACGGGCCTCATACATATCAAGGTGGGCCTCAACAACAGGCCTCATACACATCAAGGTGAGCCTCAACAACGGGCCTCATACACATCAAGGTGGGCCTCAACAATGGGCCTCATATATGGCCATAGCAACAGGCCACAAATATATCAAGATGGGTCTAATCAATCATATGGGCTAAATCAATCAAATGGCCGATATGAGCAGGCCGATCAAATGGACCGATACAAATGGGCTGTGCGTCATGGAGTTATACTAAGCATGTTATAAAGTAATGCCCTATCCTTACAACGCAACTGGCCTAGACGACTTGCATACAACAAGTACGGGCCTACCAATGGGCCCTAGGGAGAGTCACAATTCGAATATTTAACCAACATTATACTCGCAATGTGGACGTCAAACCAACATTTCTCCCAAGGTGTAGTCCGTAGTGAATGACATTACGTAAACCAAGTTGGGATCACACATTGCAATGGACCTTAGGTACACCCCATTGAGCCTTAAATACATCAAATGGGTCATGTCATATGGGCCTTTTACTCATCAAATGGGCCACATCAATGGGCCTCACCAATGGGCCTTATGTGCATTGCAATGGGTCATAACCCGTGGGCCTTAGATTGCATCAAATGGTTCTCGACCCATGGGCCTTATACATATCAAATGGGCCTAATCCCATGGGCTTTAAAATACATCAAATGGGTCCAATCCCATGGACCTTGGAACACATCAAATGGGTCCACTCTATGGGCCTTAAATTACATCAAATGAGCCTAATCCCATGGGCCTTGGAACACATCAAATGGGTCCACTCTATGGGCCTTAAATAGTTCAACAACTAGCTACATTCATGAACCCAATTAAATTCAACTGTGGTGGGCCTCAAAAGTGTATTTATTAAGCCCAACATTTAAGGAACTAAAGATATAAATCATTTCCTCTAAAATCTTTATAATATGGTGGGCCCCACTCCTCAAAATTTCAGCCCAAGGCCAGCATAATTATAACATGTTGTTGTCCTAAATTTGGGCACTCCATTGGAGTGGGTCCAAGGCCTCTAAAACTCTAAAAATTGAGGGCCACGGTCCCTCATCATGCATACAATGAGAGAAAACCCAAAAAGGTGGCCCACCATCAGAAGAAATATTTTTGAATTATGGTTTTTTTTATCAAGGCATATTACTGGACTGCACAGCAGAAAAAATCTGGGAGTCCAACCATCTTGGCCCATTCTTTTGGATACCCAAACGGGTCACTTGAGGCTGAAATTTCACAGAGTGATACTTCCATAGGTGGGCCACACCCCCACAAAATTTCATAATTTTTAGATATCTCTAAGTATTTTAATTAATTTAAACAAAACAGACTGTCCAGAAAAATCGGACAGACCTGGACGTCCCAACGTGGTGGGCCAGTCCGGCCCTCACCACGGTGTGTACAGGGGTTCATTGGCCCTGAAATTTGGTAGGTGGGTTCTAAAATAAGTGGACCACACTCCTAAAAAATTTCAGAATTTTTGAACATCTGTAAATATTTTAATTCATTTACATAAATCAATCTGTCCTGAAAATCGGACTAATCTGGACACCATATTATAATGGGCCGGTCCCGCCATCACCATGGTGTGTACAGGCGACCATTGGCCCCAAAATTTTGTAAGTGGGTCCTACCATAAGTAGGCCACCCCCTAAAAATTTTTATAATTTTTAAACACCCATAGATATTTTAATAAATTTTAAAAATCCAACTGTCCATGGTGGAATGTTGCTGGAACAGTGCATAAAATCCAGACTGTCCACCTCACTTGGACCATACCTTTGGGACTCCAATGAAGGTCAGTTGGGGCTGAAATTTGGGAGACATCAAGATGAGATCCTCACCTTTAAGAAAAGTATATTTAATAGGTATGAATAGTCCCCCAAACAGTCCCAAAATCTGGTCCAAAAATAACCAGAAACTGTCCAGAAAATTCTGGACAGCAACATGTACTTAGATAAAATTTATTATATAAGTTAAATAAAAAGAGAAATACATTAATGGGTTACACACATCAGGAAATAAAATGAGGGAAAAGAGAGATAGAAGGATAATCCGACCATAGGGAAAGGGGCTCTGCCACTATTGAGCCCTCCCAAGATCAATCACACCCGCACATCATACCTAGATATACATTTACAACATGAATCTTGCACATGCATGGCCTATAATTAAAATGCATGGTGAGGATGTCATCCCCACCATGGTTATAAGGTCTAGATGACCGAAACATAATATGATATGAAATAAAACTACCATGATGGGGCCCATAGAGAAAGGCCCCATGCATGGATCATGCATGCATAAGGTAGGCCATTAGGACACAACCATGGGATTGTGTGGGATCTCCACCATTGATTGGTGGGTCCTATACTTTCCTCATGAAAGAAAGAAAACATCTAGGCTATAGAAATCAGATTTTTTACATCTAGAGGAGCACCCACCGTTCGATCTTCTTGCTCTTATGAGTTCCTTAGCACCTTAGTTTTGATTCCAATGGAGGAGATGGGGAATGGACGGTTAGGATGGGAGATCATGGGGTAGGAAAGTGGGCCATACTTGAAGTTTTGAAAGAGAGGGATAGGCTTGGAGAATTCTCATACGTATGGGATTTCTCTCATTAGATTTTTTTGAGTTTGAAAATGAGAAAGAGAGAGAGAGAGAGAGAGAGAGAGAGAGAGAGAGAGAGTTGTAAAGGGAGAGAGAGATGGATGATGAATGTGGTGAGTGATGGGTGTAAGAAAATCTTGACTTTTGTGACCATTTGTGTAATAAAAGCATAGGTGGTGTAAGAACTTTTTGACTTTGAGGGCTTTTAGTGTAAGAGAGGTATGGGCTTGTAAGAGATTCTTGACTTTTGTAGTTGCTTGGGAATGAGTGAAAGGTAATGTCTACTTGACATGTACTTGACATGTGATGGATTGATGGATTGATGGATTAATGGGATTGATGTGACACCTCGTAGAGATTCTCTTGGGTTTCGCAATGCACGGCGTTTTCTTCGCACCGAACGTTGACCCACATCTCTTGACCAAGGTATCGCCTCGCAGCGACGGCGCGCAAGTCGCGGCCTCGGAACCGCAGCGACGGCGCGGTCGCTATGGTAAAGGTCTTGGGTTGAGTCGATAGGGGTTGACGGCATACGAATCAGGGTCGCACGCAAATATTGGTTAAGGGTCGAAGGTTGCCGGAATTCGACCGGTAAGACCGCGGAAGTCTATGGAACGGTACGGTCTAGGATACGGGGCTTACAGGTGGGCCATCAAAAAGGACAAAAAAGAGAGAGGGAACGGTGTGATGGAGGGACCCCGCCACTATGGCCCCTCAATACATGCATCAAATGGGTCCCACCACATGTATGCCCTCAAATCATCAAATCCACACAAATTTAACCCTAGAAAAGCACCCACCTATGATTTTCTCCTCCTTCCACCAAAGCATCCTAGAGCTCCAATGGACAAACTTCAACGGTTGAGATAGACTTTGGATGATGGGATTGGGTGGTAGGAAGGTGGGCCACACTAACTTTTCCCCCCATGGAAGCCATGGACGTTAGACACTCATGGGTGTTGTTTGAAAATGGAGAAAGAGAATGAGAGTGAGAGAGAGGGGTGATGAGAGAGGAGTAATGGAAGAGAGGGATGGATGGGTGTACTTGTGTAAGGGAGAGAGTTGACTTTTAAGAGTTGCTTTTATACTTGGGGATAGGGAAGAGTAATGGATGTACTTTGACAAGTGAAGTGATTAATGTGATAAATTCTCTGGTGATTGCAACGCACAGCGTTTTTCCTCGAACTGAACGCGAGCCTTCATCTCCTGGCCTGGGTATCGTCTCGGCGCGTAATATGTAGTGTCGGAACTGCGGCGACGGCGCAGTCGCAATGGTACAAGTTTTAAGTTGAGCCGACTCTAATATACGAGACAAAACTCAAGATCGGGCGCAAACACCAATAACAGATCGCGGGTAGACAAAATTCGATCGGGAGGACCGCGGAGGCATACAGAACGGTACGAGATAGGATACCAGTATCACAGGTTAGGTTCACACGATTGTTGGATAGGTGTCTGAAGATTATAAAGAGAAATAACATGGGAAGCATCTAAAAGCAAGATAAGGAAAGAAACGATTACAATAACCGTCAAAATGTGGGAATCATATAGAGCAATGGAGTAATATTATAAATAGAAGATCAAGCAAATTTTGAAAATTCATCTCACACCAACCCAAACAAACCAGCAAATCAATTATCTTTCAACTATCTTGTCAACATTTACATTCTGTAGTGTATTAGTCCTTCCATATCAAGTAACTTCTTTTCTTTAGCATAACTATTTACTTTTCACATTTGCTATTTACATTTGTTAGCTTAATTCATAGCGCAAGTACGATAGTTGATAACTATAGATGTAATTAGAGAGTTTCTTAGTAGTTAATTCTAAGTTTTCTTTCCTATTCCGTTTTATCTACATTGAAAAAGTCATTTCGTACGTAAGGCAAAAAGTAACCCATCATCAAAGGATGAACCCCACCCTCTGACTATCGCCTGATCCATTTACACTTTGAGCGAGTGGCTGATTAGGCGACCGATCTCCTCATACCTCGGTCATACCTAGTGTTTGCCTACTTCGGCGCTCGGGGTCATTTTTGTTCGGTTTGAATTAAAACCGCATTTCCAATTCCGGCATGCTCGTGCACCACCCATCCTAAAGAAAGGATTACAAAAACCACAGCGAACGCTCCTGAAGTTATGTGTGGTAATTCTTGCTTTATTTTAGCTTATTCAATTCACTTTCTTAAGTTAGTTTTAAATGCAATTAGAGACTAATCTATACTCTACTTGAGAAATATATAATTGAATCTGCAGCAGTTAGGGTTTATATTCCTTGAGATATATTAGATCCCTGGATTATTTTGGGTTGAGCATACACTGCTTCATTGACATCCAAAAAAGAAGATTGCTGCATTGATTGAAACCTCAACTTCATCAAGTATCTTCAAATCGACGCTATGTCTTCTGAAGATGAGTACTGTTACTGCTTGATTATTTCACTTGTGTTTGTTGAGATAGCCCGAAACTCTCATTAAGTTGATTAGTGGTTAGCCTATGAAAATCACTAAGGGGTTTTTATTATGGTAAGCTCATGAAAATCACAAGAACTACAAGACGTGGTTAAGGTGAACCTATGAAAACCTTGATATAGTGAAAAGCCAAAATTACGAAGGTAGCAATTTTGGAAATGGAGTAGGTGTGCGTTGAACATTGAATAATTATAGCTCCTTGTGTATTTGTGGTGATTGATTTATTTGATTATCTGTCTTTTGTTATTTTGAAAGATTGATTCCAAGGACTTCATGAACTAAGATTGTCCTGCCTAAAAAATAGGTGAAAGTTGTCCTACGAATTAATTGGAATTAATTAGAATCAAGATTTCAATACTTTGTGCGATTAAGAATATTATTTCCGCAAGTTTTTATAAGGAATTGGTATTTTTTTATTCACTCCCCCCCCCCCCCCCCCCCCCCCCCTCAGGACATCTGTAGCTCATATTTCACTTACCCTCAATCCTACATAAGGAAAAACAGTATATGGATTCACATTTGACAACTTGTTGGATGAGCCTCTTTATAGTGCCTTCTTAGATTGCTTCTTCAAAGCTCCATGCGCTTGAATATGCTCCTCATTTGCTGTTCCGATCGTTGATGTCAGTGCTTGTTAGTACTTCAGCTTCAAAATCAAACACTTACATGCAATGTTCCATTGAGGTTACCAAGGTGACGAGAGGGTAGTAGAATCGTATACAACTAATGGAATAATAGAAATCATAGGGGATTCACCTAGAATCGTCTTCTAGAAAATGGTGCAGTTCAAGTTTATCTTCACATTGGAGGTTGGAATCCTCATTAGAGTGTTGAAGCTTGTGAAGATAACTTGAAACTCATGTGATTAGACGTTTAGTGACGTAGGGATGAACGTCATGAGGTCGAGCACCTTCTTCCTCAAGAGGATAACTGTTCCGAATCCATGGAACTTTTCTAGACTCCTCACAGAGGCTTCTCGAACCCACGAGAAAGAAAGCAAGCAAAATAGAAAATAAATTCTATAAAATTTGAAATTGATTAATGAATCAAATAAACGAGTTCACAACCCTTTAAATGGGGATACCAAGCAATGGGAGAGACATCATAAGCAAACTACAACTAAAACTCCTAGAATTCGCAACTTACTATAAATAATGAACTTACTATTTATAGACGGTCGTGTGATGTCTACTAGTGCGCAAGGTTTTTGGCCAAAAATAGTAAGTGTCCTATTTGGCTTCACCAAGCTGTTCTCCTAATTATTCTAAGCTCTTTTCATGTTGGGCGCAACTCGTAAAGTCCAACGGATAAAGAGTTATAATCAAACAAAAACTTACTATTTATAGTAAAAACAGAATTAAAATAGGGAAACGACCGTCGATCTAAGGGGTATTTCGCAAATTCGGCCTGCGCAACCTAGCATAGAGAGGTTGGTTGGCTAAAGTAACTCATTCTACCCCAAAATCATATATTTTATGCCTGATAACTCATTCTGAATTGTAAGATATGCTCGATCTAAGGTCTAATGGTCCGGATCACTTCTGTCGTCAACCGGGCCTTTTCTAATCCATCTTGGCCATGAAACTGTCCGCGACCCGCTCTACATCATTTAGGATGTGGGATATTAATGTGGAATCACCTAGCCTTTTATTGTACCAAAAACCTCTCAAAAAGCCTAAGAATTGAATGTCATTTATAAAGAGTTCGACCTCTAACGGTAAATAAACGGGCAAAAAATGGTTCTGTCGATGGCATCGAACTAGTCTTCAATGGTATCGAGAAAATTATATTTTCAGTTGAAATGTTGCTGGACAGTTTACACACCTCTTCGATGCCATCGAGGGGACCTTCGATGCCATCGAATGGGACCTCAATGCCATTGAGAAACTAAGATAAAATTATCAAAACTTGCTGGACATATCTGAGATAACTACTCTATGTCATTGAGTGGCCTTCGATGCCATCAAAGACCCTTCAAGGACTGTTTGATGGGATCAAGCTCCATGCGAAAGCTTTTGTTTTGGGCAGTATGTTTACAAGCTTTATACCTTTTATAGTCTTACTTATCATATTCTAATATTGGCTCCTAAGGCTATGGATAATCAAACAAGATTTACCAACAAAGGTTTGGATCATCTAGAGGCTAAGGACTACTTTGGGTCAAGGGTTAGGGTCACTGGGGCACCTCATATATATGTTTTTTTTACTTCCTTAATGCTCTAGTCTTCATATGTCTTCAATCTTCAGCGTCCAAAAGCTCAACCGACTCCCTGACATATCAACGCATGTGATTGACAAACAAGTTGCATAAATAAGTGCACTACCAAGTTACCCACCGCCTAGATGTCCTTTCCCATGCTGCCTCGGTTGGTTCATTGGTTAATGGAGTGTAGCCCCTCTTCCTATATATTTAGACCTCCTCCCACTCTTCCAGCAAGCTCTTCCGTCAAGTTCCCTTTCTTCCTATTTTCCCTCTCCTTTTCTCCCCCTCTTGTAGCATTCCCTTAAACTTTTAGGCCTATTGGAGCTATAATCACAGCAAGGAGGTGCTACCAAATTGCAAGGTAAGCTCTTTTACCTTTTACTCTTTTTTTTCTTTTCTTTCATTTCCTTAATTTTACATGCCTTCTTACATGTTTTATTTCTTTTGTTTTCAAGGTGATTTCTCGTCAAATGAGGGCAATGTTTCGGGTGTGGTGAGGGGCAAGTTTGGAGCATTCCCAGTCAGAAGTTTGATTTCGAGGTGGCATGGAAGGATTCGAGAGATTTTGCTAATCACTCGCTCTATTTTTCTTCCATTTTTCCTCTTTTCATTTGTGAAAGGTGGCAACGTTCCCATGCACGTAGAAGCTTGCATGAGAATTTCGTCACCTTAGGAGGTGCGTTGGATACCTACTAAATGGACCCAAAGAAAAAGGCCGAGCTTTTGTGCATTTTGTATAGGCCGGGACTTTGTTCTCTCTCTCTCTCTCTCTCTCTCTCTCTCTCTCTCTCTCTCTCTCTCTCCTTTGCTTGCTTGTTGGTGGTTGGGTTCAAACAAAAGTAGGTGCCCACATCAGATTTTTCTTTCCCGGAAATAGGCTTAGGCCACCTAATGGACCTTGTTAGTGCTTTTTTTTGTGAATGATGTGAGCTAGGGTGTCTTGAGCCAGTTAAGCCTCCATTTAAAGACATTGAAGAACTGAATATTCAAAAATTTGAAGCATCAAGGCTTGAAAACAATACGTAAATATGAGGTGCCTTGGTAAACCTAACCTTAGACCCCTTAAGGTACAAAATAACCTATCTCTAGATGTTTCATTCTATAGGTAAACATTTGATTCATCAAACCCAAGCCTTGGTCCTTGAATGAATATGTTAAGATAGGCTAAAAAGTGGTGCAAAGCTGCTGTGGATCAAAAAACCCAAAAGAACAGGTTTTCAACAACTATTGATCAAATCTCGATCGAATCAACAAGACACCGATCGGACTAGATCGATCAAAGGTTCAATTGAACGATCGATCAAAGTCAGTTAATAGTGTTCAGCTAAAAATTGCAAAATCCTAGAATTTCTTGATCAAATCAAAAGTGCACTCGATCGAAACGAATACACGTTAGATCGATAAACAAGCCATTATTGATTCAAAGTTTTTTCTCTATAAAACTAGCAATCGAATCTTTGTGCAAAGGATGGAATTTGGTGTTTTAAAGACCCTAGTGTATCTCAAGCCTTCCCATACATCATAGGCTTTGTCCTAAAGAGATTCATGCCTTTTTCATTATGATTAATCACTCTAATGAGCATTTCAAGCTCCTTTTGATAAAGAACATGGTATCTTACATTCTCTAGACACGACACTCATAGATAAATCATTTGTATAAACACTCTTTAGAATGCTCGTCTAGTTAAATCCGAATTTAGAAACAACTACCCATTAGTTGTAAAAGATTTAACCCTCATATCTCATTACCTTGGCATCCTCACATAGGTACATCAATTGCAAGGTAGCCGATCATGAAACGGACGAAGATCAACTTCAAAGTTCATGAGAGAAATTGATAAGTCAATTCAAGATTGAAGTTCTCAAACAAGGCGCATCAACGTGGATCAATCAGACAAGTAAGGTTATTATTTTTGAGTCTATATACTCTTTCCTTGCATAGGATTGAGTATAGAGTTTGCAACCCAAACTCGTGTAAGTCTTTGCGTGGGACCGTACTACCACCAAGCACAAGTGTATAAGTCCTTGTGTAGGCATCCAATGTGAGTATATGTGTATAAGTCCTTGTGTAGACCTCCAACGAGAGTGTACATATGTAAGTGAGTCCTTGTAGGCATTTGATAGGACTGTACATATGTAAGACCTTGTGTAAGCCCCCATCAGGAGTGTAGGTATAAGACCTTGTGTAGGCCTTCGACAGGAGTATATGTATGTAAAGGTTATAGGAAAACTTATTATAAACCTTCAAGATAGTGAAATTCAATACACTTAAGGAGAGTGCATCAACCGGGAGTGAAGTATGTATTTAACTAAACCACTGTACAACCTTGTATTTACGATTGTTTATGTGATTGTAATTCTATTTATGCTTATATATAATTTGCGTATGAAAGTCATGAAACAAATTGCATGCTAGGCACTTAACTTGTAGCACACACAATTGATATTTTATCTAACATCATACACTAGTTGTTCAATCAGTTGCATATACTGTAGTCTATGTACTTAGACCCACTTGACTTGGAAGCCTAAGCGCTAATTGCTTTTAATTGGCGCACATTTTTTAGTGGTCCTATTCACCGTCCCCTCTAGGACTTAGCTATAATTCTAACATCCACAAGCTTGCTTTCGTATGGCGTAGTGTCGTGTTAGACAATTGACGTAAATTCAGAACCATGTGAACATGCCTTGGAGCGGGTCAAGTCTGGATGAGTCTTTCAAGTCAAGTGGGCCACCAATGTCTCCTCTAATCCATGATGACAATTTGTTCAAATGACTAGGTTCCTTTGGGATTTTAATTGCACATGGACCCTAAACTTGCCTTTGGGTCCATATCTGTGTCTTTGCAAGGGAGTTGGTCTCTTTTACTTTTAATGAGCCATTGCCTTTGGGTCCACATAAGTGCCTTTATAACGGAGTTGGTCTCTTTTACTTTTAATGGGCCATGGCTCCATTTTTGAGCCCATCATGCATATTCATGTAAAAAAATCCGGGGCAACCATACCTTTCGTTGGTGAATTACACGTATGCTTTGATGATGATGATGACGATGAAGATGGACAAGATGAGAACAAACTGCACAGGTTGCACTAGGAAACACAGATCGATAGAGAAATAAACATGCAAAAATGGCAAAAGATGAGCAGCTATGCAATATTTGGGGAACCACAATTGTAACAACGTTGAATAAAACAGCTCATAAGAAATCCGCTTCTACCTGCTTAGGAAAATCGGAATGCGGACAGCATAAGGAGCACACGCTACCACTACTACTTTAAATAGGTAGACGAAACCCAAAGAAGTATGTATGTTATCAGCGAAGTCGTCACTTCTAAACTCCTTGGGCCATGAAGTATAGGCGGAATCACCGACACCATCAAGAAAGTGCCCAACAGCCAGGAACCCAAGAAAGCCCCAACCCTAAATAAGAAAAACCAACATGAAGCACAATGAGTTTCAAGACCATAACACCTGATACAAAGATATAGGAGAAACACAAAGGCAATTCACGCAAGAGATGAAGAGGCGATTCATTGTTCCCACACGATGTTATATGTGTGAGATCTGGGACATTCATCACATGGGCCCACTGTGAAAAGCCCTAGATCAGAAACAATGTCCTATCATCAGATGGACCACACATGTTCAACGACTTATAGGTATCTGTCTTCTTAACTCTACTTTTCTCATACATGTGTGGGCCACATGATGAACAGACTAGATCTTCAACATGTTCATATTGGCACGCATGCCATGAATTGCCTCTTCAATGTCTCCATGCATAAATCACCTTAGCATCCATACATACATCATAACAGATGCGCATCCACATACACAATGCAATGGCAAATGCAAGTTGGGAACCAAACAGAGAATGCATACCCATACAAGAAAGCTCGGATCCGGTTCTTAAGCCTTTCATATATGAAATATATGGAAGCCAATAGGGAAATGGCCACCTGAAGTGTCGGTCCCTCCTCTGTTGGAAATAGAACAGTAAGTGTTCCAAGTATTGCAAATGCAACGGCCGTCTTTATAATGAAATTCGTCGCCGGAGCTTCAAACCTACTCGTGACAGCCTGCACAACACGCGATTGTGTAACCTCCCTCACCTTTTTCCTGATATTGATCTTGGGGTTTTTCCTTTCATGAAACTTCTGCATGATTATCTTGTCATGTGCAGATTCAATTGAATCAAGGCTCGGTTTATGCCCTGCATATTTATTTATCAAAAAGTTCCTTGCTGCTTGAATCTCTTCTTCAGAAGCCTCCCTGCTGATTCCTAGCCGCTTGTATGGGTCCCTTACATTCATTCTGGGAAAGATAGCTGCAGCCAATAATAAAGGTGAGATCGGACTTTCAGAGATTGATGAAGGAAACATGAAGAGCAGAAATTTCCAATACGAAAGTTCGACAAACTTATTATTCTAAGGCCAGAGAGTTCAGTTGGCTTCTGAAACTCTAATACACATGCAAAACATATACATACATGTGGTTGCACGCGTTAGCAATTCAAAAGCATCGCACAAAAAAAGTGAAAGAATTTGCAGCACTGCCTCTTTCAAATAGAATAGAAAGAGCTGTCCAATTCCTTCCATAGGGCTATATTTATGCCATATCCATTTCGACAATGCCACTTCTTTACCAGCAAGCCGTGTGAATGTGATATGATATCGAAGAAATTCTAGAAAACATAGATGAGGCAAGGGATAGGGGGAAAAAAGGAACAAAGACCTTAAGAGGCCTCGGATTTCAGCCTGACACTAGATACGCTGAACCAAGTTATAAACCTTCATTCAGACTATGGTGAGGGAAAACAGCAGCAGATTTCAGGTGGAGCAGGGAAGTGCCTGTTTTAAAATGTTAGAAAGCATAATGGCAAGGAAGTGGAGTGGGAGCATGAGTTTCGAGTCCAAATTCAAAGCAGGAGTGCCACCTAGGTAGACGATTCCTGCAACTAAGATTCAACTAGTGTCCTTTGATCATCTTTGCTCAATTGTAGCCCAATAGGCTGAAGCATGCATCTTGCAGCTTCAATCTGGGGCATTTTTAATGCAGCCATCCTTGGTAAGTCCCACTGTATCAATGTTGTGGATCACTCCATGGCCCACCAATCCAGGGAAAAATGACTTACAATCTGCTTGATGGAGCATCATATGATGCGCTACCAAAAGACACGGAGTTCTGGCAAAAGGTCATGGGAGAGAGCTCTGGAAAAAGGGAGGTTATGTGAGCGAATGGAGTGTTTGGAGGGAGGCTGAGAGTATAAGAAAGGTAAGAGTTTGAGGAGAAATTGTTTTCCTCACTGGAAGTTCACACTCATATTTTTAGAAAGAATGCAATTTCTGCATTTTTATGGACAATTTTGCATGCTCGTAGCTCAATGGTAGATAGGGTGTGTTTCAACATTCAGGTCTTCGGTTCGAGTCCATTTTTACCTATCAAAAAAAATCCATGGATTCAACTTTCCATCTCTATTGAAAAATCCAAACCAAAAAAAAAAAAAAAAAAATCATTTTCCATAGAAAACCATCAGTCAACCCCCTAGGTCTAGATGATCTCCTGAGGTTTTCAGCTATTGCCTAGTTGCTAGGTATCACCCAGGGCATAGGCGATAACGAGGGCAACAACGATGATGATGGCCACCTATCTGAGGCATAAATCACCAGGGGTTTTTAACATCATCCCTCCCTTTCTAAAAGAGGAAATGGGGGTTGTGCTTCACTCCTTCCAAAACTACCAAAAGCCTCTGCATTACTTTTATGGATCAAGCAAATAAAATCAATTAGATTCTATTTCAAAATTCTTTTATGGGAAGTTGATGAGTGTGAGATACCATTACTTTTGAGTAGCAAATTTTCCATTCAAACATTTGAAAGTTACTTGCATCAATGTTTTTATATCAAGGGATGCTGATTGGGAAGAATATAGGCAAATTAATATTTGTGTTTTCTTCAATTATATTATTGTACTTGTTTTAGTTCTTTCCATTTTTAGTATTTTCCTTGTGTGCTTTTGCTCTACCATTGGGTGTATCTTTCCTTTTCATTATCTTATGCCTGAATGTTTACTTTCTTGTTTTTGACCTTTTTTGTTATCCCTCGTTACTTCTAAATGTTTTCTAGAAAAAGACCAACACCAACCCGATCCCCATACACTACCCAAACACTGTATAGAATATTGCGTGTGGTCTTTGTTCTTCATCACCTATTTCCACCATTCAGATCTACAAGTAGCGATTTTATGCAACTCAGAAGCAAGGATGTTGTAAACACAAGACAGCTATAGTTGCTTTCTTTAGGGTCCTTCTTAAACAGCCATAAAGCCTTCTTACTGCCTGTTATAGGCTATCAGCACAAGCAACATCACATCACCAATGGGGAACCTAAGAGTAGAGATTACAGTTCATCTTTGAAGATACTTCAAGTCCAGCTTCTAGGCTAAATATATCATTAGGTTATAGTGAAGATGCTAATGGAATCGACATGATCATGTTTAGCATGTTTGTATGGGATCTTACCTGTTCACGAATTCCGCTTAGTGGGTGCATGCAGTGTTTTAAGTATCGATGATATCAGCCGATATATCCCACGATATATCTTGTATCCCGCCTATGCGATATGAAATGCACTAGTAGTGGGATATATCCCACATGTTCGATCCAATGAGCATTTTCGATTTTCAATCCCTTTTTTTTTTTCGTAAATTATGTTAAATCAATGTCGGATAAATCATTGATGGGGAGCTTTGATTTCAAGATTTGGAGGAGATGAGCCGAGTTGTGGAAAATTGAAAATAAAAAATAAAAAATTTCCAATTTCTCGCAAATTGGTTGCAATCTGTGTCCAAACATGTATGTAACCTGATCTAGTGATTCTTCTTTTGCTTTTGAATGTATTGCTTGTGTTTCCACATGTCTTCTTACACTTATAAATTATATAAATAGACTTTGAATATATTTGCATCAATTCAGTTAGACAACGCATAGATTAGGACCTTATACAAAGAAAACCTATTATGTGCACTTGTTTTTTGAAATGTTTTGATTTTTAAGTGTGTTGATGTCTTTTTTAACAATCACTGAAGTTTCATTGAAAAAATCAATGAATTTCCCAATGTTTCCCCATATTTTCAACAACATCGATACCAATGTTTTAAATATCGATGATATCGGCCGATATATCCCACAATATATCTTGTATCCCACCTGTGTGATACGAAACGCACAAGTAGTGCCAATTTATCCCACATGTTTGATTCGGCGAGCATTTTCAATTTTCGATCCATTTTTTTTTTTTGTTCAAATTATGTTAAATCAATGTCAAATGGTTACAAATACATTGGTTCTTCATGTTTTGCATGAAAAATCATGAAGCTAGAGCTTTGATTTCGATATTCATTGGTTCTTCATGTTCCCCATGTTTTTTTTTTTTTTTTAAGTGTCCTTCAACTAGCTATCAATTGAGGCTAATTTCGAAGTATTTAGGAGTATTTGATGAAATGATCATCACATACACTCTAATTTCAAATTTTGATTGTAGGTGGCCTGATTTTGGGAAAATTCAAAATCTCCCTAATTTCTCCCAAATTGCTTGCAATGTTGCATTCCAAACATGAAATCAAACATGTATGAGGGCTGATCTACTGATTTGTCAAGTCCTTGTCACTATTCGGA
Organism: Magnolia kwangsiensis; assembly: GCA_037074715.1. Classification (NCBI taxonomy): domain Eukaryota; kingdom Viridiplantae; phylum Streptophyta; class Magnoliopsida; order Magnoliales; family Magnoliaceae; genus Magnolia; species Magnolia kwangsiensis. The sequence goes on along the minus strand of CM073571.1, from coordinate 58,229,434 downwards.
AAATAAAATCATTTTTTAATTATTTTATTTTTTTATTTTTGAAATTTCCCTTAAACAAGCTATCAATTGAGACTAATTTCGAAGTATTTAAGAGTGTTTGATGAAATGATCATCACATACACTCTAAATGTTATGCATTCAATTTGAATATAATTGCATTAGTTCAATCAGATAGCACATAACTTTATTCTTTTTTTAAAAAAAAATTTAACACACGCACACACACCCCACACACTCACGCTGGTGGAATTTTACCACCTATGGGTACTCGAACCCTTGACCGGGAGTTGAAACTCCTGAGAGTCTACCACCCGGGCAAGAGCAAGGACCCATATAAAGCGCATAACTTAGGACCCTATATAAAGGAAACCTATTATGTGCACTTCTTTTTTGATATGTTATGATTTAAAAGTGTGTATTAAGGTCTTTTTTGACAATCCCTAAAGTTTCATTGAAAAATTCAATCATTTCCCCAATGTTTCCCCATGTTTCCCAGAAAGTATGATAAATTACCCGATACAAACGATATATCCCGTGCGATAACCGATACGTATTTGTATCCCAAAGATGCGATACATAACGCGATACCGATATTTCGAACACTGAGCGATACATTACGCGATACAACCGATATATCCCATGTGATAACCAATACGTATCTGTATCCCAAGGGTGTGATAGGTAACATGATACCGATATTTCAAACACGGGGTGCATGCAGTAGTTGGACTAACGTTCAGCGTGTGAAATGAATATTTACGAATGTGAGTGGTGTTTGGTAAACACATATCGGAGTGCTAGTTGCTATTTTGCGCAGAGAACCACTTGAGCATACCCCGCATAATAGTTGGGCCAACATGAGATTGGGGCATGACCATGGTGACATGTACTGGTGTTTGGTAAATGTCATTGAGCTCCTTGTTATATTATGCAGCCAACAAATCGAACATCTACTCAAGCTTGACTCTACATGTGATTGCATGAATCATGATCAAAAGGAATGTCTGGCAATTGCCACTCCATGACCCTACTTTACTTTCGCCTAGAACGAAAACATATGCAGATAATTTTCATGTGGGCAATCCTTAGTAGATCAATATCAAAGTACTCTTACGAAGCTCAATGATGATGTACAGACGGTTAGAGAATGTATAAAAAGAAGCTCGAGGAAGAATTACAAGCAGATTTTTTTTTTATTTTAATTTTAATTTTAATTTTATTTTATTTTATTTTATTTTATTTTATTTGGGGGGGGTAGGCACCTGAGAGGATGTACATATAAGCACTCTTGTAAGCTCCATGTGTGCGGACGTGTGTATAGACATACTGAAAATTAAAGCATATAATAGCTTCTAGTCATCATATAACAGTAAATAATTGTGTGCTTGCACCCATAGAAGTCTTTGTTAAGTGAACCAAAATATCAACTATTTTCTTGATTGGAACAAGTTCAGCTGAGCCACATTGACTCTGTGACAGGTAAATGATGGGAAATCCACTTCTGGAGGAGTTCATTGAGCAGAATAAACAGGAAAAGAGGATGAAATACTGATTCTTTCATGTTGATTGTCAATGTCATCAATATTTCCAAATGAAGAAAGAAAACACTTAAAAGTTGAAATCCATTGATATACTACATCCACATACACTTCTCCTGGAGTTTCAATTGAAGACTGGCTTATTGTGTTGTGCAGTCATCGTGTATATAAGCCAATTAATGACCACTGAAACATCACATTCTCCTAAGACCAAAAGAATTCAGTTTAGACACTAATAAGTATTAATGCAGCTCACACATTGCTATCGCTTGATCTTGTCTAGAGGTTGTACACGCTCCAATAGCCATTGGATTCTATTACTGCATAATAACAGAACGTTGAGAAATTGGCCAGTCAGTAACGTAGAAGGTAATCATTACCAGTTGAATCATCGGCCATATCACTGAATGAAGCGTCCATTGCACTCTTGATCTTTAGAGCTTGTTGAAATCCATATCTATGCGTGGAACCCATCCAATGGTTTCTGCATATGTTGTCATTAGCAGTATTAAGAAAAATAATTAAGTACTATAGCATCAAAGAGAAGTTTCTGAACCTCACGACAGGAAATATGGAAAACTTATATAGGGGATATAGAAATACTGATATACCTGTCCAAACGGAAGAGAAGTTTCGCCTTTTCTCTAAAACCCTGATTATTTGGGGGAGCTAAAATGTGTCCGCACAACAAAGCCGATCCTCGTGCAGGCATGACATAGTAAGAAAGTCTTGAGGGACTGCAAGTTAATCCTGATGTAGACATCTTGAAGAATAGCCAAACAATTGTCATTGAAGTGCTAGTTTGAGAGTCACCAAATAAGAGAACAAACACCAACCACAACAGAAAATTTATGCCCATGCTTATTCACAATATATATATATATATATATATATATATCATGCATTTTTCCAGAAAAGATACCTTTAGTAAACTCAATGTCACTCAAGCGATTGATAGTACCTGCAGATATAGCATCAAAGGATGAGATCTGCATCTCAAGTATATTTTGGACTATAGCAAACAAGCTAACAGATGTGTGCTTTCAATCTATTAAATGAAGTTCATAAGAAAAACATTTAAAATAAATAAATAAATTTAAAAATAGCATGCTCCCAACCCCCTCCCCCAGTTTTTCTTTGATAGGCACACCCCATGCTTCAAGATTTTCACAGGAAAAATGTCAAAAGTAGAGAAGTTGAAAATAATTGAATAATAATTTTAAATAATGTAGTGTATGTACAAGGCATGCAACCATCATTCTATTGTGTATAAACTATGTATTATCTATTAATATATATAGTTAGGGTTTTCTGTAATTAGTCTCTTTTAGTATTTGACAAAATGATACCAAATGATCATAACCATCTGAACATTGCTTCCTATAGTATATCCATCCATCAAGCCACAGATGGGACGATTAGGTTCCTCTTATCAAGACGAATCTCTGAAATCATAAGTAAAACAAGCTGAGATCACCAAACAGATGGTTTGGAATGATAACCAGGCACATTTACCACAACCAATCTTGACAATTCAATTTATCAGCCATTGATCAGGGATGATTAGAATCATCTGGTTGGCACATTTTTGCTCAATGGTTGATGGCCTTGAAAGTGCTGTTCAAATCAATTGATCAGATTACCATGTATACAACTCCCATCCGAACATGGAGGTGAAGGCGAAACTGTCCTGAAAAATACCAAACAACTAAACACTAATTACCCATATACATGTGAATTATGGAGTTGCACCACATGTGCGCAAATATGTGAGGCTAACGCGGTTACACCTCATGTGAGGTGAACATCTTGAGGCTGGGGCTTATTTGCCAGATTCATGAGACTTAAGCCACGTGCAATTTAGCCTCAAGAACAGCCTCAAAGCTACTTCCTTCCACCTTGCCTGGAGGGCACGCACCTTTAAAAACACCAGTGATAACAGTAGATCATAGACATGGTTTCAATTACCAGTTCAAAGGGGAAATAGTAAAAAATATAATGCATGCAAGTACTTGGGGCTACATTCACTGGATACCTCAACTCATGGTCATACCCAATGTGTGCAAATGGAATACAAATTCCAAGGTTTTAAATCAGCATATTGGGTAACATATCGTTCCCCACCAATTCAGCCCCAAATTGGCTGTTTCCAGATGATGTGTCGTTACAGGCGTCGTATCATTCATGGGCTAAACTGAAACATATTAGGCGATACGTACTGGTTTCAGACAATACTTTAAACCTTGACACATTCTGTACCTTAGTAACAAAATTAGGGACTAGCAAAAACCCAAAGAAGTTTATGCACTTTTAAGTTACAAGGTTCTGAACAAAGGTTTTGCAGCATTTTCCATATTCGTTGTGTTGCAAGCCCAAATCCAGAAAAGGAAAAAGGAAACCATATAGACACCCCTCACTGCAAACATGATCCTTACTCACCAGGAGAGGACAGAACTCGAGCGGGAATAGAAGCATGACAAGGACCAGAAACAAAAGGTAGAAAAGTAAGCAATTTTTTAACCCAAAGCATTGAGGATGCAAGATTCCAAATACTGTGCAGAAATTTAACTATACATCACACCCTTGGATATGTGGACTTTATTTGTTTTTAACCCAAAGTATTCTGGAAATATGTATTTAGTACCATTATTCTCCCTTGTTAATATGTTATATGGCACCAGATGGTAGAAGTGAGTGGGTTCAAATTGAAGGTTCTAAAAGGGCAATGAGAATGCTGAAGGCTCAAAAGGACATGGGTGGAGGCAATAAGAAAAGATTTCTTCAACGGGGAAGGCCCAACCTCCCCATTTATTATGTACCCCTCTTTAAAGTTCCTTCCATGGTTGTGAAGAAGCTCAGAAAAATTTGACCAGATTTCTTATGGAAGAGGAATAGCGAGCAGTAAAATTCCCACCTCGTTAGATGGTAGGAAGTACAACAATCCAAGTTCGAAGGAGGCCTGGGTTTGGCCAGGATCCTTGAGAAGAATCTCAGTCTTCCTAACAATTCATGGTGGAGGCTTGCTGAAAAGAATGCTTTGTGGAGGAGGATCATTAGGAAAAATACGGGCTGAAAGAATGGTGGGTGGGACCTAAACCGTAATCCCGACAGAGCAACTGAGGAATGGAAAGCCATATATAGAATGAGAGAGAAGCAAGACCCAGAAAAGATCTATTGGGGAAGGCACGAGATACAAAGTTAACGAAGGCAGTAAGAATGGTGGGTGGGACCTAAACTGTAATCCCGACAGAGCAACTGAGGAATGGAAAGCCATATACAGAATGAGAGAGAAGCAAGACCCAGAAAAGATCTCTTGGGGAAGGCACGAGATACAAAGTTAACGAAGGCAGTAAGGTGAGAATGTGTGAAGATGTGAGGATCAGCAACACTTCTCTGCTTTCAGTTTCCCGGTGCTATACATAGTGGCTTCTGATAGAGCAGCTTTGGTTAGGGTCAGTTTCAGTAGGGGATCCCGCATAATTGGGATTAAGTCTAATCCTGATTTTGGCAGGCCTCATGCCCTCCATTGCAGAATGTGCCGCTCTGAATAGGCGCTTTCCTCTGCATAGCACAATCAGCAGTGTTTTGGTTTTTTTCTAAAGTTCTTTAATTGCATTTTTTTAAAAACATATCTTTAATTGCATTTATGAGGAGGAAAGACCGAAAGAGCTGCTTTTTAGTGTAGAAAATCCTATGTGGAGGAATGGGCCCCACCAAAACCGAGTTCAAATTTAATCCAGATTAGCAGAATCCCCAGTCCAAAAGGCTCCTTAAAGATTGTGTTCAGTTTATTAATCTGATTAGCAGAATCCCCTGTCCAAAAGGACCCTTAAAGATTGTGTTCAGTTTATTGGGGAAATTAGTCTGGAATATCAGGTTCAGAAGGAATCTCAGGGAGGAAGAGATCAACCATTCTATAGATCCGAAAAATGTGTTGGAACCAGTTCAAGGCCTTCGATATGCAGCAGACTGCAGGATCTGGAGATGGACGGAATCTGGAAAGTTCACAGCAAGCTGTGAACTACTTCCACAAGCTCACAGATGTAGTGGAGGCCAATTTCCCCATTTTTATCCGGTCCACAGTTTATCTCCCTCGCATCACAGCCTTCATGTGGACAGCCGCAGAAAGAAAGGTTCTTACCTTCAATCAGCTCAAGATAAGAGGTCTCATCCTGCCAAAGAAATGCATTATGTGCAAAAATCAAGAAGAGTCTGCAAAGCACCTCCTGATACACTATTCTTTCACTCACAGTATCTGGTATGGTTTCTTTAATATGTTTGGGATTGTTTGGCCGATTAGGGAAGGATGACTGACATGCTAGAGAGTTGGAGGGGATGACCCTATAAAGTAAGGAGAAGAATTCTGTGGAAGCTCCTGCCCTGGCCCCTGGCTCTTTTCTGGGAGATAATGGCTCAAAAGAAACAGGATATATTCAAGGGCGAGGACATGCCAATCTCGAAGATCACGGAGAGAATAGTAGTGAACATGTTCTCTCGGGCCCTTGAACCACAAAGTATTTGCTTGATTCGCATTTGAAGAGCTGCACAGAGATTGGAGGAAATTACTGTGGAGCTGTTCGAAGTCCAGCATGACAAAAGCTGAAAGGGCTGAAGAAAGGAAAGCTAGCTGGAAGTTTCAGTTTGCAATCAGCTGCAGGGGGGACTCAAGGAAGGGTCCTACAGCATGGAGGGATTCTGTTTGACAAAAAAGGTAATGCTGTTATCTTGGTTCTGAGCCCAATTAGTATTAAGGCTTAGCCGATACACAGGCTGTTGCAATCACTCTTCAGAAAGACCGTCAGAACAATCCACAACAAAGCTTGGAATTTGCAAATGAGTGTGGAGGGCATCCGGCACAAAATAATCAGATGGGCAATAGGGGAGATATTGATTCCTTTTTTTCATTTTCAATGAGAATAGTTTCTTTGCTACCAGGCTAAACATTGCCCTGGCAAAGAAAGGTACTTACTCTTTGGTTTTTGGTTTAGCCGCACAAGATCAGCCTATCTTTGTTTTTGTATTGGGAATGACATTCCGCCCATCTTTTTCTCATTAATATATTTCATTTTCTCAAAGCGAGAGAGAGAGAGAGAGAGAGAGAGAGAGAGAGAGAGAGAGAGAAGAAGAAGAAGAAGAAGATGATGAAGATGAAGAAGAAGAAAAGACTTGATTACCTATGGTTAAAATGACCTTTTTGGTTAACAGGTTGAATGTAGCCCTTGATAGTGGAATGGAGGAAGAGGATTCATAGCTGATGGGGACATCACGCGCACACGCACGTCCTACATACATACACAAGGAGAAGGAAGGCCCCACCATCGATCTGGATCGATGACGACATCCATGGAGGACCTCTTAGTTAGAGGGTTGTACTATGGTTCATTGAAGTGGACCCGATCATCATGTGGATCCTACCATTGGATCTCATGATTGTGACCCACTATCGTAGATGATCTAGGACTTTGAGTTTTGATTATTATCATTATTAGGAACATCATGAACTGTTCTGATTGCATTGATTAGTTATTATTTTTATTACTTCGTCTCTACGTAATAGTGTGCGCACATGGTGCGGCTTTTGAGGTTTAGGGTTTTCTTATAAATAGGCAACCCCATGTAGGTATTTTCTCATTGAAGATTATGAATAAAATTTTGCGTTTTCATGCTTCTTTAATTCTCTGAGTTGAGGAAATGTAATTGGGTGTGAAACCCTCCTTCTTCGAAGGGCTAACTACCGTGGTACGAAGCCACACCCATCCCAAATTGACCCCACATCCTATACTCCATATCCATCATCTCCCACAGCCATCCAATCTTCAAATCCACCCCCTTTTGCAACCAATCCTTTCTCTACAATAGGTTTGCGGATTCAGGCCCTACAGGAGGGCTGAAACTTCGGTGGAGCACCGTGCACAAGTCGAACATCCGATCGGCGTGAAAGTTGGTGTGTGAGTGGACCATCCCTGGTCGACCACCCCCTAGGTGGCCAATCCCGGTTTCGTGGGCCCCACACACGTGCGGGCAGGAACCCACGCACGTGCATCTGGGCCAGATCGTTGTCCGCGCGTGCGGACTGTTTTTAGGTTCTTCTTTCTCCTCTAATCCTATCCTCTTTCACCTTAAATCCCTAACCCTAACCATAGATAATCATAAATTCCAAGTTCTATCTCATTTTTACAAACCCTAGGCTTTCCCGAAGTGAAACATGGTGAATCTCTTGGATTAGGGAATTATCCTTTGCAAGAGTGGATGAATCTACAATCCTTTGAACATTGTTTAATTTTTAATTGATTCAGCCCTAACGTGTGTAGGCTTGGATCCTCGTAGATTCCCCTTATTGAATGCTTGATCATATGTAGGACAAGGAATTTTGTGATTGTTTAAAATTAATATGATCTAAAGCTTGAAATCTTACATGTCATGTTTAATTTCATGTCCAACATCAATAACCGACCCCAATTAGTTCGTATAGGCTTAGATGATGATTTTTTGCTGTTTTATGGGTAGAATAAGAGTATGACGTTAGTTGGCATACGCATACCTGAAGGCATCTTTAGGCGACACCCAAAAATCATTTTAGTGAGTTTTCACTAAGCACGACAGATAGCGTCAGTGCCTGTCGGAATTTCTACCCACAGTTGATATTGTGTCCATTATTGTCAACCACCTGTTTATCCAATGGGCCTGATTTTTCAGTGGAGGCCCTTCCAAGTGATGGCATCTTATGTAAATGGTTTGGATCCTGCACAAATGTGATACAGTTGCAAATGTGAGGGAGGCATTAAATCGCCACATCCCCCAAATGATTTTTGCAGAAAACAACAGGAGGGCTCCTTCCCACATGTGCAACACATTCACACATGCATTAGAGACGGTAAATCACAGCCTCCCCAAAATGATTTTCACTGAAAAGTGAAAACAGCAGTAGGGCTCTATTTTCTGGCATGTTGCCCTTTTGGGCAGAAATGAATGAGCCCATTTTTAGGCATCAGTCAAACAGGCCCCAATGGTATGGGAGTCTTTCACATCTTTAGTCCACAGAAGTCCTGCAAATCATTATTGCTGAGTTAATACAGATTAAAACTCTCAAGAGGATTCCCCCTACAATTCTCATGACACCAGAGCTAATTGATTCTAGGGTTTCCTATTGCCATTAAGGACCAAAACAGGTTAGATCCAGCCATAAATCTATTGCCTTTTATTCCCAGGCTCAGAAATATATCTTTTCCTGTCAGGATCCACCAGACCACTTGTCAACCGTATCAAATCCGAATGGAAAGGAACATGCCTAATAGAACTCATTTTCTAGAGATTATGGTTATTTTTCTGGAATCTTTTCAGACCATTGCAGTGGTGCTTCAAAGGTTTTATGGTGGAAATCAAGCAAAATATCAGTTTTGGAATCATGGCTCAATCAAATTTTTCAAAGGGGGTGATCATAAGGGTTTGAAAGGGGAGTATATGACTGACATTTCATGCCTAAGATTGATCTATTACTGCTCAAAAGCATAACCTTGATCAATTTGGTGGTGTTTTCAGTTCTGCGAGTCACTGAAACGAACATGGTTTAAATTCCTCCACAATTTCTGGGTTTCTCGCTGATTTCTAGAACATTTGACAATTCCGCATCTAGTTTTGTACAATCTCAGCACCATCGTGATTGATTTCAAGACTGTTGTTATGCTCCTCCGAATATCTGTAAGATGTCAAGAGATTTATTCTCCTTCTGCTCTACTTTAATTTCCGCGTATCGGTATCACCAACACTGGGGAAAATATCACTGTCTGAATGAAACATTGCGAAAAAGGTGAATTTTTCAGTGGAACTTCAGGATATGTTTAAAGACACATGTTTACACATGTAGGAATCAAAATATTGCAGAAAACAAGTATACATAATCAGTTTCCATTTTATAGTGGCCTAACCATGTGTTATCTAAAAAAATGAGTATAAAACAAATATATAAAATTTAGAGCCAATTAATAGATTGGCCAACACTCATTAATAAAATTTTCACATTAATTAACAGTGAAGAACACATTTCCAATACAAAATAGAAAATTAGGATTTCCCCATTTTTTCACATAAGTTTTAATTTTTTTCACCGCGATGCATGAGAATCATGCATAGACATGTATTTCAATTACAATTCATGCTGACATTTGAAAAAAAAAAAAAATGAAGTTTCTATGGATTTTTCGTCCCCTTCGAGTTCCCATCTTCGTTTTGAGTCAAGATTTCTCTCCAAAACCAAACTATGATTCAATAAAAACCAATAGCAGTCGAAATCATCTATAGAACACAATTCCAAAAGAAATCCCCAAAAAATGGAGATTTTTGGATTTTTGAAATTTTTCTCAATTTTCTCCTATTTACAGATGTTTCCCTGGTTTTGGGGATATTACCGCTCATATCAAGGATATCTTCGATGATATCATTGATGCCAAGGAACTTTTATAAGGAATTCTTCTCAAAGAATCACTGGTATCGATAATATCAGCAATATTTGGAAATTTTTACACTTCTAGCAATTTCGGTATCACCAATCAGGCAATATCAATAATATCACCGATATTTGGAACACTGCTTCGAAGTACTTACTATTATTGCTCAACCTTACATTGTTGGCATACAAGAGAAGTCCATGCATAGGCCTCCACATCATTCCTCATGTTTGGCTTGGCCAAAGATAGCCAATTCCAACAACACAAGTGTGCGAAGCTACCATGGGTGCCTTGCCCAACATGTGTCATGACACTCGTTCATTATTTCCTTCCTTATATTTCCCCAGCTTGGCACATAGATGCAATCACCCTTCTTGTATAGTAACCCATATCTCCCCAGAATCATTGTGTTCTCCCCTCTTATGCCAAATCGAGTAGACTCTTGGACATAGTATTGATGTAGGCCTTCCATGACCTTCTCCAAGAGGATTCCTTCTAGTCGACTCACCGTAGCCAACTCCTCCATTGAAGCAAACTCCCTATTCGTGCTTGGTGTGTCTGGCTTATATCCGAACTCCATGTCGAACTCGACCAAGAAGTCTTACCATCACGCCTACTTTGGACTTACCTTCTTCTGTATCTGGAACATGCGGCAATGTTATCCATCTTCACCACGAACTTGTACCCCAACCGGTGATGTCTCCATCTCCTAAGGTTGTATAGCAGTCATCATCTCTTTTCTTTTGCACCATGTATCACCTCTAAGTGTCATTTATTATCCGATTTTCATAGGCAATGGTGTGTCCCTCTTGCATGAGAACACCCCCAATGGCACAGTCTGATAAATTAGTGTGCAGTTCATGGGGTTTATGGTTGTCCATTAGGTTCCACATCCTCGCCTCTTTTAAGTCTTTGAAGGCCTATGGGCACTCATCCGTGCATAACCAACTTGAACTCTTCTTCAACAAGTCTATTAAGGGTGCCAACCACCCCAAGTAGTCATTAATAAAGGCCAAAAGTAGTTCATCAAGCCAAGGAATGATAACAACTCTATCGCACTTGTGTGAGGATCCCAATGTTGTACTATGACCTTCACCTTCGTTTTATCCATCCACAATGTGCCACACCATATCTTGTGCCCCAAGAAGATATTTTTGTTTGGGTGAATGAACACTTCTCCCTATTTACGTACATCTCATTCTCCCTTAGAGCCTGAAACATTGTCTTCAAGTGCTCAATGTGGTCCTCCATTGAGTGACTATAGACCACAACGTCATCCAGGTAGACTGCCATGAATGGATCCAAGTGGGGGTGAATAGCTTGTTCATCAATGTACAAAATTTTTCTGGGGCATGTGCAAGGACAAAGGGCATGAATAGAAACTCATACAACCCATACCTAATCACACATGTCAGCTTGGGCTCATCTCCCTCAGTAATGTGCACTTGATGGTACCTCATTTGTTGTTATGTAAAGGAAAAGTCACCCCCATTATGCAATGTGGGGTGAATCGGTCCATTATGGAAAGAAAAAAAGGTCGTACTAGTTCTAGTTGATAGTGGCCAATACGCCCCGTATCGGCCCCATAAATGACCCATTATGAAAGTTTTCACACTTGTTTTTCGCAACGTCAATCAAAGGTAATCCTAGAAATAGGATTTTTCAGTTTTCTTATTTGATTACATCTAGATGAGGATTCATGATTAACATTAAAATCTGAATTTTTGAAAGAGTTTATGCTTCGTTGCCTTCCAAAATTACTAACAGTATCCAATGTCATATGCTGCCAGAGTATCAAAACCTCCTTTTTCTCGTAAAAAGAAGAGTAATCCAGTCCAAGCTGGTCCAGCCGCCCAGTCCAGGTTTCTAAAACACTGCTATGGATTGATCACCCCCATTTTGTTGATTGAAATCAGAATGCATCACAAAACAATCCAAATGTATAGAAATTCATGCCACTAAAAAAGCTCAAAGCCATTATATCCAACACATACAGTCCTTAATCTTAGTACCCTTTTACAATGACAATTTCAGATAATAACAGAAAACGAAAAGAGAACAAAAGAAAAGGAAAAGAGGAAAGAAGGGAGCTCTTATCTATGGACTGGAACCATCTACAACACCTGTTTTACGCAGCACCCAACCTCTGTGAGGCCCACCATGTTTAATATGTGGGTCCACTCCTTCCATCAGGTGAAAACCATTGTTTTAATCGTACATGCCAAAAAACTAGCCCGATTTAAATTTAAAAAATAATAAAATAAATAAACAAATAAACTCCATGGGCTACACGAACGGTAACAATGTAAAACTACTATAGGCTGATTTTTGTATTTTCAGTTCATTCTGGTGAGTTACACTTGATTCGTTTGATGAAATATATAAACCATGGTAGCTCCACACACAAACCGATGGTTGCTATACCATCTCCATTGTTCCCTGCGGTGCGGCTCACCTGAGTTGTGTATCTAGCAGATTTTTTGCCCCGGGTCCTAGAATCGAGGATAGAACCTGATGGAAGGAGTGGATTTTACACATAAGACATGGTGGATCCCACAAGGTTCAGGTGTTGTAGAGGATTCCGGTCCCTTATCTTTCTAGTTCTGATGTGGGTGATGAGAGAGAGAGAGAGAGAGAGAGAGGATTCAGGTACCTAGTTATATAATTCAGATGTGAAGGTTCTCCATGAAGAGCTATCTCTCAACCTTCTTCCTTCCTTCCTCTTCGGATTCTGAAAGCCTGTTTCGCTGCGTCTGTCTTTTGAATGGGATAGAGAGATGGCACCCAAACGAGCTCTGCTTTCGAAACCCTGCTGCCTGCTGCTTTGAGCTAGAAATGCCAGGCAAAACGGTTTTTCATACTCTGGCAGACTGTGATGGATGATACGCAGGCGGCTAGAAATTATACACGAGGCGTACAACGTAACTCAATTTAAACCGTCCAGATGGTGGTTCAAAGTTTAGATGTATGTTAAACCAACACCTACACTGATTAGTGGGCGTTTGATGGACTGTTGAGTGAAAAATACTCAACGGTCCAAATCCATCAATCAAATCAAAGGTCAGGATTGACATACGGGCATGCGGTTTAGTTAGAGTGAGATATGTATGAGAGGATGAATGCCCGTGTAATCGATGTGGACGGACCATGCCGAAAATCTCCTCGAGAACAATTGACGTCCCTGATCGTGACTTGCAAATAGACGATCAAAAGGAACTAGATGTTCCAATATAGATGTTCCAATATAATGAGACACGAGCCTACAAGTGTTAGCCAAGCCCGAATTCGGTCAAATGCATGCCAGACTGCAATCAGTATCACAATAGCGTTGCAAAGTTGTATGGATTCAAGTTAATTTAACTCTTGTGGCCCGAGTCACTGAATCAACTCAGCGTTAGACTTATGAGCGTTAACCTTTTCTGTTTTTTTTTTTAAACTCACGAACACACACCCCATACACTCTACACTCCCGCTAGTGGAATTTCACCACCTTTGGGTCCCCGAACCCTTTCTGGGAGTTGAAACTCCTGAGAGTCTACCACCTGAGCAAGAGTAAAGACTGTATGGGCGTTAACCTATTTGTCCACTCGCCAGCGTATATAGTGATTATGTGATTTAGAAATGGAGTATCATTATTTCTGAATAGGATCTTTTTGCCTTACCTCAAGGGCTTTTCTTTCTCGCGACCCTCGGGTTTCTTGTAATGTAATAATGAACAAATAAAATTAAAAATAAAAGTTGGATTGCAGATTCTATTACTTTGGGATAAACATAAATACAATCAGTAATAGTAAAATAAAATAAGCCTATAAAATAAAAGATAGTTTATCTATGATCACCTATGTAAACAAATAAAGAAGATAAATGGCGTACATAATATGACCGGCATAACCTGACAAATATAGACCCGACTGATTGAAGATTTGAAGAAAGATGTCATGGATATTTAATCTACTCTCATGGCATATTGTAATGATAGTATTGGACAATAGCAAATTTAAAATATGCTAACTCTGAACTTGTTATGGCAAGAGCTTGACAGAAGTTAAGGAGTTAAGGTTAAAATTAATATAGAAAGCATTGCACTGTGAGAGAGGTTGTATGTTGGCCTGATAGTTTCTTGGAGCTTTTCATTTGATGATACTTTTATAGGCTTCTGGGAGGTGGTGGTCGTATTATAATTTTCATATCACGAGAGATTTGAATGATTGATGATGCGAATCTCCTTGATTTTCCATATAAGCATACCTAATTATAGCAGACCATGTATACGGGAAAAGATTACATGAGCCTTTTATTATTCCAATCGTGCAACATTCATAGGAAGCTTTATTAGAGAGCTTCCGTAGTTGGACCCTTACTTTTGCAGTTGCTAAACTCTTTATTTTGCATATAGTTGATTTTGTTGGACTCCAGGCACCATTCCTTTATGGGATTTTTGCTTTGCATAGAGTTGTTTCCTAACACAAACACGTCTCTAGCTCTTGATGTTCATACTAACTCTATCGTTGTCATGCGACACTTTTTAAAATGTTAGATTTGGTCATAATCAATCGGGTGTAAACATAAAAACATGTAACAGTGACCTAAATTCAAGCGAAAGAAATATCCAAAGACTAAGGTTTAGGCTTTTGGAACCATGACCCACACTAAGTGTAACATGATAGATTAAAGGTCCGGATCACCGAAGCATGGGCCTGTTTGGATCCTTATAGGGTTTAATCCAAGGGGAGCTACTAACATGAGGAATGGCCAATCTTGATCATTGATTTGGAATGCCCATCATCTGATATCCATTTTAAATTAATCAACCCTCTTCCATGTCACTTTATGTAAAAGCTTAACAAATTCACGTGCGTGGGTGTATACACGAGTGCACACTTACATATGCCTTTTCAGTGCCACTGGGCACATGATCATTTATCCACGTCATTCAAAGTACTCCTTATAAATATATTAGGATATCCAACCATCTTATTTTTCCACTTAAATTTTTATATCACTAGAATTTATGCTAGGATTCTAAATCAAATCGAAACCATCCATTTCTTTTGAAGCTAAATCAAGTAATCATCAATTAAATTAATAACATTATATTTTCAAATCATCATAATAGGTGTGATTTTATGAACTGAATAGATAGCATATAAACACTATATGTGAATCTTAGGAAGAATTCAACAGTAGACATTATTCTATCAAAGTTTCACTGTGTGGTCCACTTAACTTTTGGATCCATCTCATTCTTAGATCCATGGCCTAATATGGTCCGACTAACCAGATGGTCGGTTCAGATCGCCTTACTGGAGTCTAAAGCGGGGCCCACATAGTGGGTATTTAAAAAATCATAATTGGGCTAGCAAGCTGGAGTAAAAAAAAAAAATGCATCCTCTTCTCCCTCTTGTTTTCGTGCGACTGGTGACCGCACCTTCCATTGTCGGTTTAAGTCGTCCATCAAAGGACCCGCCTGAATGATCCAAACCATTCACCAGAGGCAGACTGCAGAGAGGTTTTCAATTTTCAGACCGAAATCAAACTATGCGGCCCCACCTAGAATCCCTAATCGACTCCGGTCTTGGACTTATGTCCAATCGAAAGTTGGTGAAACTGATGAACACAGTGGATTCCTTAACCAACATCACAATGGACCCCACCTCGTGCCTGCAGACAACCCGCATCCGCAAGTGGTCCGCACGCAAAAGAGTTTCAAGATCGAAGAATTGTCTTTAAACCCTATTATCTTCCCCGTCTGACCACCCCCAACGAAAAAGTTTAAACCCTATCATCTTCCTCGTCCGACCACCCACAATGAAAAAGTCTCATAAAGCCTTCAATCACAAATATGAAACATTCATTACATGGTCCATGCCATAGGATTTCCATCAAGATTAACTCAAGATTACATTAGGGCCTGTTTGGATGTTTGTAACTTTTTTAAGTTGTAAGAAAGTTACACGTAACTTACCAGGTAATCTTGTTTGGATGTAAGTTGTAACTTACTTATAAGTAACTTTTTGTTTTTGTGTTTGTACAACTTATAACTTTATTATAGGTAATAAGTTGGATATTCACACTAGATAGAGTTAAAAGTTACCTATAATAACTTTGTTATAGGTAATAATCGATAGTTGTCCTGTTCTTTAACTCCTCCCATAGTTTCACCATCATAAGTGCAACATCAATTGATGACTTGAGAGCAACAAATTTGTCTAGGTTTTTACCATCAATTTTGATATATTGTTCGTTATAATTTACCACCCGATAGACCCTGCGGGTATAAACATTAGAATCGAACTTGCCCCCAGTCCTGTGATTAACCCTCAATAGGCCGCACTATATCACTTTTCTTGAAGGATATATATTGAATCTTCCTTTGTCTTGATTAGCATTGTCTCGACCACACAGACTAATGAATAAAGTATAGCTTCTGTCGATGTTTGACAAATTGTTCCATAGACCCATAAGATTATTTCGAGTATTGCGGTTTGAAAATAATGTTTAAAAATTAAGGAATAATCAAAGATATTCTCATATATGTTTATCGTCAATCCATAAGTGTTGGATAATCCTGATAATCGACGATAATATGGATATAATTGACGCTCGATAAATCTCACAGATAATCGATAAGGGTTCAGAAATAATTGGAGATAATCTGAAAATGTTTCGTGATAGCCTTTTTAGGATATATATAATTTTGAAGACTCTTCTGAAAGTCGCAACAATAATTCAACCGCAATAATAATCCTAGCTTGATTGTCGACATATAATAATTCAGCCGCGATAATGATCCCCAATGTCGACCTGCAAAATTAGTATCGACATTATCATCTTAGAAAATTAACAATTACCTTTCCCGCTCGACTACTCAGAGAGATATGTTTAAAGGAATATTTGAAAGTGATATTTTCTTTGACTTCCCTATTTATAAATCATTCTTCATCCTTCACCAGAGAATGAAGATTTGTGAAGATATATGACTGGGGATCACGCAAATTACTAGAATCATGTTTCTTTTCTTGAAGTATCAAGGATACTTTTAACTAAAGTTGTGTTACTATCATTTTCTTCATTCTATCATGCTTTTCCATAATGATTTTGCCTTTAATGACCATCTTTTGGAGTATACCTCTAATGGTATGATAATTTTCGGTATGGTGCCCAAATGCATGATGATAATGACAATACAAATTTTCTCTTCTCTTCTCTGTTTCTTCAAAGCATTTTGGTTGAGGTAACTCGATCCCTTTATAGCCAATAGTTGATTCATCATCGAAAGTATATCTTCCTTTGCAAATGCACATTTCTTATGATTTTTATACCGTCCGTACTTTTTATATGTCATCTCGATTGTATGATTGTTCTTATTTTCTTCACTATTGTTCCTTCGTCTACTTAGATAGTCTTCTTCTTCTTCCCCTTTGTCTGCGATGTTTGTCGATATTCTATTAAAGTTCTGGCGCGATGGTTTCATGCTAGCATCGAATATTTTCTAGGCCATCTTTTCAAGATTGTGGGTCTTTGTAACAAGATCACGAAAATTTTGTATATCTGCACTAATTAAGCCATATGCCACTTCTGGTTTCATACTGTCCCAACATAGTTTGACTTGCTTCGCTTCTCTCAGAAATTATCGACATGATGCCCCCAGGGTTATCCATCGATTCATGAATTTTTCAACCGACTCATTCTCTTGTTGATGGATGGAAGCCAATTCAATAAAGCTGACTTCTCTGTTAGTGGAGAAAAAGTTTGCTATGAAAGTATCTTGCATTTACTCACAAGTACAAATATATTCTGGAGCCAAAGCTGAATACCACCTAAAGGCTTTTCTTGTCAAGAAGGATTTGAATAATCGTAAATAATATTGAGGAACTGCAGAGAAATTTTCCATCATTGTTATGAAGTGCATCAAATGTTCTTCTCGCGACCCGTTTCTTTTAAACTTCTGAAAATCTGGATGTTTGAAATCAGTGAGAAGTGACACTTCCTCTATTTCAGAGGGATTTGGTGTCTAGTGTCGGAACTTTTTATTTTGATCTCGTTCCTTTTCTAAATGAATGGCTTCGACGACCATCTGTCTGATTTCTTCATGTGTTGCGATTTGAGCAATAGCAGGCGTAGACCTTTGAAATCTAACAATTTGTGGTTGTAACCCTTTTACTTGTTGTTCAGTATTGTTCACGACAGTTGTTGTCATAGGATTAGAGACTTTTCTAACCATATGCTCATCTGGTGAAAACTGATTAGTCTAATTAGCATTCATTATAAAGACTTTTATCTATTTATTCTTCAATTGCTCTGACATTGAAGGAGGAAATGAATGTTGCATCATTGATAACTCTGAGGAACACGAGTCGTTGCTCGATTCGAGACTAGGGCACTATTGTCTCGAAAAAACTAATTGATTCAAATTGCGACATTCTTGATGCATGAGTTTGCATTGAATTCATTGCAGGGGTAGCGTATGCGAACGTTTGCTTGCAGCGATAGCTATGTTGTTGGAAGATGTCTTAAATCTTCCATGTTGCTCGACCAAGCGAGGGACTGGCTCGACCAGTCGAGGGTCCCTTCGACTGGTCAAAGATAGTTCGACTCGAAGTCCAGCAACAATGTATTTGGAATTTTCGGGATAATCGACTAGTCAAAGCCCTACTTCGACTAGTCGAGGGTTACGTAGATGGTGTGCGGAATGCGTAAATTTGAAGCGTTTTCTAGAAAGGTGCGTAAGTGGGCTTTCCCCATCTATAAATAAGAGTCTCTAAGGCCATTCTCATATATGTTAAGGCTTTCTAAAGGTATTTTAAGAGTTTCTAAAAGAGGTTCTAGAGTTTCAAAGGGTGTAACAAGGGTAAGATTCGAGGTTGTTTGAATCGAGTAATTCCTCTCTCTTTGTAATTTATGCTTTCATAGTGAATTTCTATGGCTTTGTGCCATAGTTTTTTTCCAAAAGGGTTTTCCACGTTAAATCTTTGTGCTCTCTTGTGTTTGCCTGGTGCTCTTGGATTGTTATCCTAGATCCAAATCTGTGTGATTCCACAAACCCAATCCCAACAAGTGGTATCAAAGCAATCGTTGGGACACAGATCTGAATATGTAGGATTAACAATAATGGGAAGTACTATGTATGATATTGAGAAGTACTAAGAAAAAAGTAATTTTGAGTTATGGAAGATTAAAATGATCAGTTCTTTAACTAAGGAAGGCGAGGATAGTGCTCTTGAAGCGAGAAAGTCTAATATGAATAATGATGAATGGAATACTCTTAATAAGAAGGTCTTATCCTCAATCCGTTTATGTCTTATAGATGAGGTTCTTTATAATGTTTTGAGGGAGAAAATTGCGACTAGTTTATGGGTGAAGTTAGAAGATATATATGCGAAAAAATCTTCTGAAAATTGCCTACACTTGAAGCGGCAATGGTATAACTTCAAGATGATATAGGGTGGAGATCTGGAGGCCCACGTCAGCAATTTTAATAAATTACTTTGCAAATTACTGGATATGGAGGCAGTGATCAAAGATGAGGATTCTCGGATTGAGTCAAGTTTGTTTTAGGTCGAGTTTGGTCCAACAAATAATAGTTGATTTGAAGAGTTCAAGCATTACATCGAGTCGAGTTCAAGTGAGGGATGAATTGAAACGAGTCGGGTTTGAATTGAACAAGTCTTTTTACACAATTTTGTGATGAGATTTGACTCATTATTTTGATTGTTTATTTATTAATTCAAAGTGTGAGAATTAAAATCCCTAAACTATACCTAGATTTATATTTTTATTTCAAACCCTAAACCTACATGATATAAACTCTATGTTTGATCCTAACCAAACATAGTGTGTAATGTTGTGATCTAACTATACAAATCTTAAAATTGATGGTAGGAATCGATCTTAATGCACGTACACACCTTCTCACAAAGTTTGAATGGGATCCAATTCAAAAGGTGAGGAGATCCCTTCAAGATTCACCCAATCTTCATTGTTATAGTCACAATTGTTGAATGTTTTCATTTTTGGTTAAAATCTCTCTCACATGTGCTTAGATTATGTGATTATTAAAATTCACATGTTGTTACCATCTTTAGTGTGCCAATCTCATGTGTGTGTGAAATCTAGGATTCGCCAATAGTAATTTATGTGCTTTCATCTTCTCTAGTGTGTTAGATTTTAATGATGTGTAAAATTAGAATATCTTTCATTTAGCCTACTTAGTTGCTCCTTTTCTAACATATGTAATCTCCATTCACGTTAAGTTAGAATATCTTAATTACATATCCATGTTACCACATGTCTAGCATACTTAGATTCATTCATGTTTGAATTAGAAATCATTTTAATTAGAACTATGATGTTAGAAACCATCTGTGTTTGATAATTACTTTTCACAATGAGAAATGGAAATGATCAATGATGTGGAGGAAGTAATATGGCGTTTTAATGGAATTATATACTTTTGGTATGTGGTTTGGATGACCCACATCAAGGGCTTAACTGAGACAGGGTCCATGTAGGAAACTTGTTTGGTCTTAAATGTGTGTATGAATTAATACAAATACACTTATTTGAAACATAGTTGGCCTACTTCGATACGAACTTGATACCCCGATAATTTAAGTTTGGAAATTATACGAGATTCCCGGACCATGATGTCAATGTATATTCTTAGTGATTCCTGACTAGTAGGATCGATGTATCTCTCTTATGATTTACTTATTATTGTTTATGACTCTTGTATAAGGTCGATGTATGTCATGTGAGATTTTTGGATCATAATGTTGATGTATGTCCTTAGTAATTCTTGGTTAGTGAAATCGATGTATATCCCTTGTGATTTTCGGATGATTGCATAGTAGTTTATATACATCGTGATTTTTCCTTTATGTGATATCCTTGGATGAAGTAATGTTACTATGATTATTACATTGACATTGCAACAAGGGAACTCATAATTGGTTGTTTGTAATATGGATTAATAAAGAGTTAGTTTAATCATACATCCATAGTACCTTTGACGCTGATTGTGCGTCACTTAAGATTCTTAAACCATGATGCCAATGTATGTCCTTAGTGATTCTCGGCTAGTGGAGTCGATGTATGTCTCCTGTGATCTCTGGGTTATTATTTCATGGCTCTGCATAAGATCGATGTGTGTCCTTTATGAGTTCCGGATCATGTCGTAGATGCCTTTGCATCGTGGGTTTACTCACAAGTTCTGGATGGATGTGCATTCATATATAAAATCAAAATTATATCATGTTATGATTATTGTGATTTTTTTGCTTGTCTTGTGAACTATACTTGACTATGATGATGGATGTATAATCTTGGGGGGAAATCTTCACTGAGATGGCTACTCACTCTTTTGACGTATATATACACCAACAGATGACTTTGAAGGGAGCAGGAACCGTTAGAGGAAGCATCATATTATAGTATAGTTGAACTGCTTGAGCTGAATTAGTAGCTAGCTAAAATTTATTTGTAGTTGAACCATTTGATTCCTATAATGTGGATTGTAACAAGTCCCCAACTGAGTGGACTAAGTAGTTGACTTATGTGTTGATTTGAATATCTACTTTCAAAGTTTAATTTATTTGACTCTTGTGTGATGTTATACCATGTGAATGTGAAAAAAAGTTTGAATGAAAAAAATGACACATTTATGAAGAAGCATTCATCATTATTTAGCTAACACTCGAATTCAGGATCTGAGTCACCAATACTCGGGTGTTGGGTTTTGGGGCATTTTAGCCTAACTGATTCTTTCTTCGCCATTGAGGTCCCTACCTAGAAGCCCTATCCGCAGACCATATCTAGAAATCATCTTAGTTGGAGAATCTTCGATTTCTCAATCCAAGGCAATTTTACGAGTCTAGTCGACTGTATATTCTAAGCTTTTATCGACTAGTAGTGACTCCAATTCTTCCAAGCACCCTATTTTAATCCATACCACATCCAATCCAAGAGTCAAAGGAGCATCAATGCTATGCTCTTAGTGTGTGTGTGCCCGCCCAACGCAGAGAGTGTGAACACTGACATAGAGCCACTTTGACTTGACTAGAACCAGACTTAAAACCAAAGTCCAAAGATATGATGGGTATCGGGATTTGATTGGATTTAGGTATAGATCCTTAAAAAATGAGTCTCAAACTCAAAAGGATCTAGGCCTGGTGAGACCCAAACTCCATCAACTTAGGTAAATGTAATCTAGGGCTTGATCGAACCTAGCCCATTGATAATCTAACCACACCACCAATAATAACAACCATTCATGAGGAAGTTTCTTCTTCTATTTTGTTTCCGAGTGCCTATAACAAGTTGTGAATATGATTTTGTTTTCAATTGTTACTATTAGGGTCTCCACAAGTAGGAGTTTAGTGCACCCACTGGCAATTCAAAGCTCATATAAAGGAGAAGGATTGTGTCAGGTTAGCAGTTGATCTTTTGAAAAAAAAAAAAGTGAAATAAATATAAGCAAAGCTTATTCCTATTTTTTTGACATGAGGAGAATATTCTATGCACATGCATCGCATATACCACTATTTATGTTTAAGGAACCTAGACGAACTATGAGTTCCCCTTTTAAAATGCATCAATGTGCATATGTGCTATAAATGCTACATTTACTTCCATTTGCCTAATAACTCCCATCTACGCTTACTCTATGTTTTAAAGTATTTGACAAATATTAAACAATTTTTTTTTAAAAAAATTATACTTACATACACCTAAGGTTTCTTGAGAGCGTCAAAATAACATCGCTTTTTAAATATATTATTTTTCTACACATCTGTGCACATATTTTATTTTTCTTGGATAAAAATGCCTTAAACACCTTTTTCAATTTTATGGTACCTTTTCTTATCATTACTTTATGAGAAACTCTTCTACATATACACATTTTTCAAAATTCTATTCACTTTTTTCAATATTTTATGCATCTTAGAAAAGAGAGTGGAATAGGCATAACCTCGGCCTTACCAACAACGATACGACACTCACTGTGGGGCTCACTCAATGCATGTATTTTATATCCATGTCATCCATCCATTTTTCTAAATCATTTTAGGGCATATCCAAGTCTTGGGTGGACCATGCCATGAGAAACAATGGATAATAGTCAAAATCCATGATGACGTCAGTTCATGTTCGCTCTTATTTACAACATCTTGCAATCCCAGGAAAATGGTTATAAATCTTTTAATAATGTTTGATTGGGGTGATTTTGACAAAATTTTAAATGACTTTCGAATCATCTCATTTAGACAACCTTTAACTTTTCAAAAGTAGGCCAAAATCTAACTCTTGACAAAATATCAATCTAAGCCCAATCTTTTGAAGAAAGAAGAAACCATTCTTTAAAAGTGGAGTTTTTGATATCTCTTCTCAAGTAGATTCATCTAAGCATAATTTTTACAGAAAGAAGAAGAACCCAGTTTTTAAAAGTTGAGTTTTTTGCTATCTCTTTTCTTTCTTTGTATCTGTTTCTTGGCAAAAGCAACATCTAAAGAGAATTTTTTAGAGAAGAGGAAGAAAAACCCATTTTTAAAAATGCATAGGAAATTAAAAAAATTAAATACATAATTAAAAGAGGTGCATAAGTAAACAAGTTTCCCAGAAAGTAGTGATAAGAGAAAATATAGTTGTATAGAAAATTGAAAAAGGCATTTATGGCATTTTGTTCGAAAAAAATGACAATGTTGCATGGACGTCTAGAAAAATAATATTTTAGAAAGTAAGGTTATTTCGACTCACAAAACCTTGGGTGTAAATGAGTAGGAAACCCATCAAATAAAACAACTAGTTTAAGACAACGTAGCCTTAATCATTGATTAAAGCAATGTTATTTAAGACAGCGTTCATGCAATTCAATCAAACACAAGGCCACGTGTGATTGAAGGCACGTATTCGATTTTCATGTGCGATTAGAAAATGTGGGTGTGCCAGAGTTGTGCTCGACTCAATGTTTGATTGAATGTTGGTGACTCCTGCACTGGAATGACTAAGTAAGATCGGACTCTAAAATCCAGCTGTTAAGCTAGCCATCGATTGTGATCAATGATTAGGCAATTTGTGAAAGGGTAAGGGTGAGTCCTTCTTGATGGATTCTTTTTGCCCTGTGTCTAAGAACTTGTTCTTTTACCAATAATTGCAGCCAATCTATTTCTCAGGTGCATAAATATGAACAAATAAATAAAAGAAGGCTAAAACAATGCTGATTTTATTAATATGTGAATAAAGCTCATTATAATCAACAGAGTATCAAATAAACTAGAGAAATAAACAAAACGAATGATAAATACCTGATCAGTCTGTAAGAATAGATGATCAAGGAAAATGGTTAATAGAGCTAGGCAAGAACTGACTTGACTTACCTAACTCGAATCGTTCGACTCAACCCAAACCGAATAGGTGAGTCGATCTAAACCGAGTAGGCTTCGCCCAATCCGAACTCAAACTGAGTTGAGTTCAAGTTACCCAGTAATTCGACCTGAAACTTGATTCAGTTAAACTCGACTCAATCTGAAACCGACTCGATTTGGATTCGGTATATATATAATAAAAAACCCTAATTTTTAAATATCTCTAACCCTATACAACGCACCCGACTCCACCCCAACCCGATCTCAAACTCTCTCTTCCTCCCTTATCCTCCTCTTCTAAGCTCGACAACCATCTGCCACCATCGCCACCCTCCTCTTCCAAGCCTGACAACTGCCCGACGCCACCCACCACCATCACCGGATTCAACACCGTCCTCCTCTCTCTCCTCTTCACTCCCTCCCTTATCTCTCGATCCGAATCGGCGCCAACTCGGACCGACTCGGTATTTTTTACCAAGTCAGACTCAGTTCGGATTAGTCCAGGCCAAACCCAGATTCGGATCGATTTAGGCATGTTAGACTTGGTACCGAGTTGAGTCGAGTTCGTGTCAGGTCTATTTTAAAATCGGATTGAGGCGGGTCATCCCTCACTTAGTCTGACTCGACTCGATGCCTAACTCTATGTCAATATGATGTGACTGGAAAGATGTCACCCAAGTAGGTTCTCGGTTGATCAGTATCCAATAACTTAGGGTTGTGAATGTTTAATATAATCCTGTGGTACTATAGCGGTGGTGTTGGACAATAACAATCTATACTAGGACCATGTTATGCTATACTAAGATAAATGTAAAGATAAATGAATATAAATTGTGTTTAGCATGGGCCTTGAGCTCTTCATCGTGTGTTACTTTCATAGATTGTTGAGGCAGTAAAACCCTTGTTTGATTTTCTCGATGGTCAAGGATCCTTTGTGTCTACGGCATGCATTCTGAATAGGGAGATCTCTGTAGGTCTAAAACCGTTGGTTTTCATATTTCCACTTTTACGTGGATGATCCTTTATTGGATGCTACTGCATCTAGATTTGAGATTGATCTAATCCATCTCCACTCCAAGTCCTAGATATGAAATCGATTAGTTCATTTTTGCATATGAATGACTCAATCAATGCCATCTCCACCCTTCCACGATCTCAATCCCTTCTTATTTTGGAGTTAGTGGGACTAGATCCACCAGATCAAGCTCTCCCATTCTTTTAATTTTGATTAATGTATGGACAAGGACTAATTTGCTGGTGTCCACCCTCTCCTAATTTGGGTTCGTGTTGCAACCAATTTGCTTGGATATTAGTTTGATCTTTAGATATTTGAAATTTGTATGATCACCTCAAAACCTTCGAACGACTCTAGGAAGATCTCCCATATTTTAGAAAGATTACAAGAGACGGCCTTACTGAGTGTATCATAGGTAGATTCATGATGAGATTCTTTTCTTTGGTAGGTATTTTATAGGCACGCCAAATACACTACCACATTAAAATGACATGTTAATCATAATCACATAACATTCATTGTTTTAATATCTTAATGACATGCATATGTGTTCACACACCAAGTATAGGGTCGTAATGTAGTAATAATCTCGATAAGACCGAGGTCGAATCCATAAGGACTGAACCTTGTACGTATTTTGAAAGTAACTTGAACTAGAAGTAGGCGAAGATGAAATCTAAATCAGAGGCTTTTAAGAGAGTAATGGTGAAATAGTAAACTAAAACTTAAAAAATTCAAAAGTGGGAAACTAGGGTGCCAAGGATCCACTTGTAGAGATCAGGGAGATCTTATGCTTGATTCAAGAACTCAACTGGACTTAGAGTCCCATGTTCATCCAGTTGGAAGATATAACCATACAAATAAAATCTGAACTTCCTTTGATCTAACTTTCAAGAAATAAGAAGGATGTAGATTAGAATGGATTCTATCACAAGACCATGCCCATGAGACAAAGTAAACAATAGAATTAAGCCAATTCACAACCAATCTGAGAGATATATGAATGTTAGGAAGGATTCCATCATCCAACCATGTCTAAGGGGTAATGGTGAACAACAGGGATTCCTATCTTCACGATCGTAATAATGAAAATAAAATACTCAAAGCCATCGCAGATCTATTGTAATTTAAGTCACAATAAAGCATTAAAAACTAAAGGCATTCCTTAAAATCAAACTCAGTTCAACTTAAATATGAATCAAAGGTATAAAGAAAACTCCCTATCTCACTACAAGCTTCACCTCTTAGCCCTAACTAAGAGGTTTAGCCTATCACAATCATGATGAAGCTAAAGAAAACATGAAAGAAGGAAGAACTGAAAGAAGGAAGAAGGAGGAGAAGGGATGAAACCGTCCATGGCTCTCTCTCTCTCTCTCTCTCTCTCTCTCTCTCTCTCTCTCTCTCTCTCTCTCTCTCTCTCTCTCTTCTGCAACACTTCACACCAAGATCCCAAGATGATCCTTCTCATGTTCTGCGAGGCTCGTATCCTAGATCGTACTGTTTCGTAGGCTTTTGCAGTCCTCCGGTCGAATTTCAACGACCTGCGATGCGTAGATAGCATTTGCGTGCATCCCTGAGTTGTACCCTATCAATCTGAGTCGGATCAACGCGAGACTTATACCCTTACGACCGTGCCGTCATCGTAGTTCCGACGCCGTGTCTCACACACCGATGCAATACCCAGGCCAGGAGATGTGGGCTCGCATTCAGTTTGAGAAAAACACTGCACATTTACAAACCTAAAAGAACATGTCCCATCAATCACATCAATCATGTCAAGTACATATCCCATCTATAAATATAAGTAACCCCTAAAGTCAACTCTCACTCTCTCCACCCATCCCTTTTCAAGTACACCCATCACTCACCCATCCCTCTCTCTATTGCAACCTCTCTCTCATCTCTCTCATTTTCTCCTAAGCAACCATGAGAGATCGTCCAAGTTTCATGAGAGAGCCTAGTGTGGCCCACTTCCT
The DNA here is from genome assembly GCA_037074715.1 of Magnolia kwangsiensis. Taxonomy (NCBI): domain Eukaryota; kingdom Viridiplantae; phylum Streptophyta; class Magnoliopsida; order Magnoliales; family Magnoliaceae; genus Magnolia; species Magnolia kwangsiensis. Next base: position 58,202,098 of record CM073571.1, on the reverse strand, counting down.
ACCCAAGATCCCCACCATCCAACCGAACAATCTCCATCATCCTCCATCAAACTTGTGGCTTTGGAGCTAGGGAGTCCAATGAGCTAAAGAAGAGGAGCAATAGGTGAGTGATCCACTGTTGGTTTTGATTTAGGGCCCACTTATGATGGGACACACTTGATGTATGTTTTGAATTACATGGAAGGGAGGGCCCATAGTGCTGGGGTCCCTCCCTCGCACGCCGTCTCTCTCTCTATTTTTTTTCTATTGCGGCCCACCTTGGAGAGTGGATTAGATCCACACCGTCCAGCCATGGACGGTGGAAATCCACCGTGACGTGAATGTTATATTCACTCTGTCCAGATTTTTGGACGGTGGAAATCCCACCTCAATGCATGTTTCACACCGTCCATTGTTTGGATGGTGGTCTGCTGTAGTAACGTCACCAAGTGTTGTGTGCACCCCACATGATGTGGCACTATCCATATGTTGATCATGAGGCACGTGTTATATCCTAACCAACCATCTGCATGGACCCCACCATGATGACAGTGTTTTATCCACACCGTCCATAATCTAGATGATGGCAGCCCAGACAAAGGGAAATGCAAAAATCAACTTGATTCTACTTTAGTGGGCCATGTATACGTGGGCCCACCCATGATGTATACGTTATATCCACACCGTCCATAGTCTGGACGGTGGACATCCCTACTGACAGATCGTCCAGATCAGTGGGACCCTCATGACGTGTGTGTTATATACACACAATCCATCCTTTTTGCTGGTGAGCCACATCTGTGGACCCCACCTTGATGTATCTGTTGTATCTACACCGTCCAGAACGCTGGATGGTGAGATCCACATCGTTAAATCATGGGACTGCCATGATATATGGTTCATCTAGGCCGTCCGTCAACAAGGTCCAGGGCCTGGATGTTAAAATAATAATAATAATAATAATAATAATAATATATAATATTATATATAATATAATATTATGGTGGGCCCCATGTGAGACCCACCTATTGTAATAGAAGATTGGCTGGTGTATCTAACATCAGCTATATAGCTGTTGTATGGCTATATAATATAATATATTAATACAATATGATAGCTATATAGCTGTTGTATCTCACATTAGCTATATAATATAATATATCTGTATGGCTGGTGGCCCCACGTGGGACCCACCAGATGTATGTGTTTCATCCTTACCGTCCAAAACTCAGGACGTGGGACCACCTTGGTGAGTGTTTTATCCCATCCATCCATCATCTGGACGGTAGGCCAGCAGCCCTCCCAGCTACTGTAGATGACGTCAGCAAGTTCTATGGGTCTATGTTTATCCACACTGTCCATTTACGGAGGGACCCACCTTTGATGTATGTGTTATATTCGTCGTCCATTTTTGGATGGTGGAAACCACCGTGATGTAAGTGCTTTATCTGCACCGTCTGGCTATGGACCCCACCTGACGTGTGTTGTGTCCAGCACGTGCACGTGGACCCAACCAAATGTATGTGTTGTATCTACACACTTTCCATCCACGGTGGGAGCCCACCTTGATGTATGTTTTAGCCATGCCGTCCAGTTCGCTGGACGTGCGGCCCACTTGATGTATGTGTTGGGCATCCATGTTGTCCATCTGGTGGGCCCATTTGGAAAGTGCAGGCCCACCTGCTGTGAGGCCCATTGATGAGGCCCGATGTGATGCATATATGGTCTATTTGATGAGGCCCATTATGATGTACGAGAGGCCCATTTGGCAAGGTCGATGTGTTATATTTGGGGCCCATTTGACGAGGCCCCATGTGATGTATTTGAGGCCCATGTGCGGGGCCCACCTATTGTGTATTTAAAGCCCATGTGATGAAGCCCATCATAATGTATTTGAGGCTCATGGGTTGAGGCCCATTGTGATGTATTCGAAGCCTATTGAGATATATTTGGGGCCCATGATAGAGGCCCATTGTGATATAATTGAGGCCCATGGGATGTGACCCACTAAGATTATATATGGCCCACTGTGATGAGGCCATTGAGATTGCATGGCCCATTATGTTGTGTATGAGGCCCTTGTGTGAGGCCGTGGGCCCAATATATGTTTGACCCTATAAGAGTCACTCCTTAGGAACAATTTTGATTAAATGTCCACATTGATGAGCAATGATGGTTAAATGTCCACATTGTGACATTCCTTTAAGCCATTTGTTAGGCCGATTATTGATGCTAATTATCGGTGCCGATTATCGAGGCCGATGCCGATTATTGGTGCCGGTTATCGATACCGATTATGAGTATGTGACAGCATAGCATCATGATATATGCCCATACGCATCATCTGCATGTTTGTTGTTTATTATGAGATGTGGCTGACCATTACATATGCCATAGGGCAGATTATTGTGGAACTCTTTGATAGGAGTTTCCCACATGAGCACACGGTACGTATAGGATTTCTGTATGACTGGATGGTATGACTCATGCATCTCATATTTTGTGATATGACTACTGTACCCCTTAGCGATATAAGGGTCGTAACCTCTACAAGCATGTCGTGGATGGTCAGATGGGACACTAAAAATATTTGGTTCTGGCATATGAGCGTCATAGATGTCCCTGAGTGAAAATTCATAAACCTCCATTGCCAGAAGACGTCCCAATGTCTACACCGAGTGGATATATATGAGCATATGAGGGCCGTATACCAGTAGGCCGCATCTCCTACTGTGTCGTGGTCCGTTAGGAGGGGGTGTGACCTTACCTGCTTGAGTGAGAGGAAAATATTTAGGTTGAGTTTGACCAGCTTGAGGAATGAATCCGATATCGACGAGCTAGGCCCAATATTTGTAGGCGGATAGTGAGGTCTCTTCCACTTACCTAGTTCTGCGCCCGGTTAGTGTAACACCCCGGATTTTTACCAACCTAAAATTAGACGTCCTTAGGTAATGGGTCAACTATTTCACTCTCAATGATCAATCCCAAGGTCTAAAAATCAAAATTTTCCTATTTCCTTCAAAATCTCACCCTTCACTACCTCATTCTTCGAATTTCTCTAAGTACTTTCATCTTAGCCACAAATTCTCAAGTCTAAATAGTAAAGACCACTAATTCTAAGGTTTTTATGATGAAGAAAAATACCGAAGCTAAAAATTATCGTGAATAGTAAATAAATGAGTAAAATGGACTTTTATCCTTAACCTTTTGGAATCTAACAAAATAGATAAGTTATTTGGATAGATTAGCATCTCCTACCCCAAAATCATATGCTACATGATACATAAACTCATTCCGGATTGCAAATTGGCCCCGAAACACCTCGTACGGAGTCGTGGGCCTATCCAGGCCAATGTACAATGAACCAACGTGGGCCCCATATATTTTTGGGACCTAGGGGGCAGGGGGAACCCAGCCCATATGGCGGCCATCACCAGTTGTGAGTTTGGTCAGCGATGGCATCGCCGGTTCCGCGATGCATTGCCTGTCAAAATCATCGGTTGGGTCCGGGCTTTGGGCTGGAGGTGTTTGGGGGCTAGGGTAGCCCCCTGATATGCGGGTCATTCGTTAAAAATACCCCAATCAAGTACTTCCTTCACAAAATGACCCTCCAAGCTCTCCTTTCGCTCTAAACGTCCGATTTTTGGTAAAAACCACCCCTCCAAACTCTTCCTTCTTCTATTTCCAAACACCCTCGCTTCACCTTCCAAATTTCATCCTAAACAGAGATCATTATAGGCTACTTCCTTTAGAAATCTAATGAGAATCACCTAGTGCTGCACTAGACGACCTGTGAAATTCGCACCAATCACTTTCAATACGATCTGCTAGAGTCAAAACGTATAAGATAGGTGACGCTACAATACCGTAAAGCCTGGGATCAAACTCTATTCCCGATTGCTCTCTAGAGCACCTTGGAAACTTTGTATCGGCTTTGGACCGCACATCGGAAGTCCGATTATCCCGAACTTAGACAATCCTAACCGCCTAGTTGGACTTGACGTTCATCTCGAAAATCAAGTCCAACTGATGTCCTGACGCTATTTTACTGGGTCCAAAGTGAAGAGTGTGAGAAATAAATATAATTTATGAAATCTGGCACATTCGCTTGTGCGCTTTTTCTAAGTGTTCTGACCATCAGAATTCATCAAATTTCACCCTCGGATCGAAAAAAATTTCCCTTACATGTCATAGTACTTGTAGCTCCGATCGAGTTCCCATAACCGTTGAACTGAAACTGGTCCGCCACGGTCGATCTGGAAATCCGATCGGACTGAAAACTCTGCCTGACCTAGATCCAATGTCAGGGAGCTTAAGTCCGACCGCATTCAGTCACAGGACCTCCAGAAATACTTCGTTGGATCAGAATAAGCCCACTTTGGTTATAAAATAAGTCTACCTTGGCCCCAAGTCTATTTTGGTCATGTTTGGGCTTATAAAAAGGGCTTAAACCCTTGCTCTTTCATTCCATACGAATTTGGGAAGAGAAAAGAGAGAAAAGAGAGAGAAAGTGAGGGAGAAGTTGGAGCTTTCTCCTGAGAGTCTTCCCTGCTGCTCCTCGTGCCACATCCACCTGCCTGCATCACCCTCCCGGTGATTCCAACGCACTTCTTGGTAAGAAAAACCCTAAGCACTTTCTGTTTTAGAGATTCCTTTGATTCAAATGAAAAAGTATCTTATGTACTTGTGCCTCAGCTCGCATTTACGCCGTTGACGAAGCATTGACGTTCTATTCGAATCGATACACGTCTACGACAAAAGGTGCGGATCATAGACGCTTTGATTGACTGATTTCAAAGCTTTCACTGTCTTTTAATAGTAGATTATCGACGGCAACGCCGTTTGACATGTACAATGTGCTGTCCGTTTTTCGTTTTGTAAACGTACAGTAAATATGAGATTTAGGGTATTTTAGGCATTTATAGAAAATACTGTATACGTCCGTATTTTGCTGAAATGCTTGACATATAAATTCATCGTGTTATGATATTATGTATGCGTGTATAATCTGTTTGGCGAAGAGATTCGCCCTAATGCGCACTTTGAGTCGACATACACTATGTGGACTAAAGTGTGTAGACTAAGTGTTTGTATAAATGTTTGTATTAGTATGTATTGAGTAAAATGGTGTTGTGAATTAGTTTTGAGATTGAATTCTCAATTAATATGCTGATGTAAATGATTTCCATCATGTTGGCTATATGTATTGATTTCATTATATATATGAAATGCATGTGTTGGATGATTTGCTTAAGTTGTATGTTATAACATGTGTCAACATGCTTACATTGTTGTATTCCATTTCTGTTACTCACATATGCTTACTGATGTTGATATACAAATGCTTGGGGCTATGACCTAGTCCAGGCAGTCGGTAATGGATTGAATCCGTGGTTGGCTTCTATGTACCACGAAAGACACGTCGATGAACGCGAGTCGTGTTTCGGGTTGGCAGCAGTGGTTAGGCCACACGAAGTGTTTTATGCACTTCATGTCGCTCAGCTTGAGATGCGCTCGTACTAGTCGAGCCCGTTAAGTAACCCGACTGGTCATTGTATGTTAACCATGTATGAGTCATAATGCTTGAACCTAGGGTACTGAACTTACCATTGGAAACCCTGTCAACCATGGTACCTTAATCCAGAAAGACTCATGAGCCGGGCATGGTGGTATGGGACACCGTGGTTGTACTGTCGGCCTACGCTGGGGTCACAAACTTCCCCGTAGTGACCAGTGAGTACCCTACTCTGAGCAGATTATGGTGGTATGAGACACTATATTCTTGTTGTCGGCCTACACTGATCAGGTGACGAGCCCTTGTAGTGACCTTGAGTTTATCCTGACACCGCATGGGGGTGACGAGTTCTGATGCAGTCTTAAGGATAATTAGGCCTGTATTGATAAGGTGATGGGGGAGAGGTGCAACGAGTGCGAGCAACAGCCCTGATAGCCTTTGCAGCGACTTACAAATATAACATCGTATGAGATTACTAGGAGTGACGACCCTAAACAGGATCTGTGTTGGGATTGATATAAGTAAAGTACCTTAGTTTCCCAATACTGCTGTATGAAAAGGAATAATAACAACTTGGTAATCATATCCACATAACATTGCATGTGCCTGGAAGATGTGGAGCACTGTGGGAAGAAAGCATGCCGCAGGCATAAGATGGTGTCGTATGATGGAGAATGTCGGTGAGGGCATACATCATGTCATCTCATCCTTGCATTAACAACAGTATCTAGGAATGTTTGATTGTTTGCTTTTCTATTAACGCTTGATTGATTTGATAACATGTAAATCTTTGCTATATGATTCCACTGAGTTAATTACTCACTCCCACGTTACAGGACGGTATTCCGGACACCCACCAGACCCTTTTGTAATTGCAGATGATGACGCGGCCTGCGAGGCGGAGCCGGACTTAATGATGATGAGGAGGATCCATCCTTTATGCGTGTTCTGATCGACAGGATTACAGGGAGGTTGATTAGACGCCATGACACTTGTCATTTTATATTTTTGGAGCACTCATGTATATTCTTTTCTTTTCTTTTTGGAGTATACATGTATTTAATTAACCTGGTAACATGTTCACACTCTGGAGACTTACAATCAATTATATATTTTATGTATTTATCAGTCTTTCGCTTGCTAATTTAACTGTCTCTGGAGTATGATATGCTGTTTTGGCTTAGTCTCAATCTTGTTTAATGTCATTCTACAGATAACATGCATTTATCCTTATCTATGTTGCATAAGTGACGTTCTGGAACTCGGGAGTTGGGTTTCTACCCGACCCCTGATTTTCGGGGTGTTACAGTTAGGGGCGACAAGTTAGCGTAGAGTGTAATAGACCCCAGTGATGATCCCAAAGATGTACAGTAATGATATATGGACTTATTGAGCAGGAGTTGCATACTCAGCATTTTACTCATTCATTCATTCATTTATTCACTATCTACTCAAGCTGGTGGTGTGCAACTAATTGTTATGTATACATTCGTAGTGGTCAGGATTTCGGTTGGGGCACGCGACCAATCTGAGATCAGGAGTTTATCACATTGAGCCTGACTATCTAAATTTAGGTATGAGATTATTTTGGATATAAGTCCCTTGTGATGGACCCCATAGCTTGTGATACTATGTACTATCATACCGACTTCACACTTCAACTTGATCATTTCATTCGCACCGCATATTACATTACATTTGCAACATATGACATTTTAGGTTGCTATGTTACGTTTCTGCATTTATATGGCCTAGATGAGGTTGACGACATTTGTGGACTCGTCAGGATTTGTATATTATATTTCATTATTAGTATATGATATTGGCTTTTTATGTTTTTGCATCACATATCTTGAATAAGGCTAATGATATTCATGGACTTGTCAATACTTCTGCTTACTCTGATATCTGTGTATTTGACACTTACCTTGCACATACACTTTCACCACCCTCTAAGCTTTCTATAAGCTTATGCACGATAGATGCATACAGGTGGCGTTAGGTCACAGTAGCATTGAGCTTGGAGCGTGCGGCGGTCTTTTAGAGCTTTGATCTTTGATATATGTATTTTCCCTTTCAGTATTGTTTTCACCTATTTATATTAGTGGATATGTGATGATGATGTCGCCTTTGTGATTCGGGTAAACTTGTGGTTATGCTTATTATGAGTTAAATGTACTTTGAAAAATCATTCTTTTAGGATCCCAGGATCGGAATCTGACGTATGGATGTTAGGAGCTGAGAATGGAGTATTATAGAGGCTATTGGCACCGGATTCAGAGATCGAAAATTTTGTGAGCCTGGTTTTCGAGTTTGGGGTGTAACACGTTCTCTCTCTCTCTCTCTCTCTCTCTCTCTCTTATAGGTAGGGAGAGTCGGTCGGTTTAGCTGGAGAGAGAAAAGGAAAGTTGATTGCGGAGCGTCTCTTTACGCAACAATAGACATGCACAAGAAATACCGGCATTTGGGCCGAGTGTGAGAGGCTATCCGTCAAGATCTCTCAGAACGGATTTCTTAGACAAGGTTATGGCCTCTCAATGGACATTTTGGATGCTCCGGATTGTGAATCCGGCTACGATCAAGATCACACAGTGGGCCACGGAAGTCGGCAGCGTCCGGATGGTCTTCTTGTGTAAAATCTTACTATGGGATGAACAGTGGGCCTCTGATCATTTGAAAAGGAGAAATCCACCCTGTTCATTGGATTCCTGGCGAAAAAACAGTCGGGAAGAGGTGGTTTTGGTAGGTTCTAGCGTGGCCCACTGAATCAACTCAAGCTGTCGTTCATCCTACATTTGATGGTGGAAATCGCGTGATCACATGCATGAGCCAAAAAGGAAAGCTGGGCGAGGGTCTTGACTCCCTTATGGAGTGAATGGACGGTTCAGATCGTCCGAACGGATGATTTGTGGGCCCCACTACCCAAAAAGGGCCAAACTTGGTGCGTCCGCTGGACATTTCTTTACGGGAGATGGAGTTTGAGTCGGTCAGCGTGTGCTGACTGACTTTGGTTTTAATAGTGCACGGTCGGTGCACTTTAAATTTTGTGCGCGTGGATCCCCATGTGGGGTTTATTGTGATGTTTATATAAAATCTTCTCCGTCCATTCGTTGTGCCATCTAATTTGAAGGGTTGAGACCAAATTTGAAGCATATCCAGATATCAGGCGGGCCCCAATCAGAGATTTGGTGGCTTATTTGTTCATTGAGCCACTTTTATAAGGATCCAATGGCTGAAATTTGACGTGTACGGTTAATTTATGGTCCTCAAGTCAGACATAAAGTTTCGAACCGAATGGATGGTAGGAACCCTATGATCTTGCATTCTAGAGAATTTTCAGACCTCTTCATTGTTCATCACGTGATTTTCTTGATTTTTTAGCATATAAATCCTTCGATCTTGGTTCCATGGGGTACGTCTCTTGCCTTGGTGCTTCTTGAGTATTAAATTCATGTCTTTAGCATTCTTTTCAGTCTATACTCATAAATTTATCTTGCAACACAAACACAATTAAAATATGCGGTATCATGTTCGTGAAAGCAGGTAATAACTGAGGTCTAATATGCAATATTCGACTCTCAATAATAAGATTCTATGTTACCACATTAATAATAAAATTTATATCATTGAAGGCCTATCAACATGTCCGACTTATCATTGGTTTAGTTAGTGCACCAAAAATGGGTGTAAACAAACATGGCCCGTACATCAAGAGCAAAACTTTGCCTGCAACCAAACATGGATGGATTAGGGTTGCTCAACCAATCGGTGTTGTAGAGTTGTGCTCTACAGTATAGTCATTTAAAAAAACTGATTCAGTATATACCACGTGTATCATTTATGATTGCCACCGCTTATTACGAACCTGTCCGAGTATAATATTAACCCTATTTTTGTTTTCTTTTTATTTTTGAATTTGCCCACAACTATCTTCAACTTTGATTGTCCAGTCTAGGCCACCCATCAGACAGTAAAAATAATCCTTCAATCGGGAGCCGATTAGATACTACCCGTGTAATACCTCAGTGGGTGTTACCCTTACCGTGGAGCACACCTTGGTGATTTGTTGTATATCCATGCCGTCCATCCATTTCTTCAGACCATTTTAGGATGGGTTTTCAAAAATTATGCATATCCAAGTCTCAGGTGGACCACATCAAAGGAAACAATGGCGATTGATTGCCTCACTATTAAAACTTCCAAAGGGCACATGTAAGGTTTTGCGTAATGTTTATTTACAATCCAACCTGTTGATAATGTCAAGAAGATCTAGATGAAGGGAAAATACAAAGATCAGATTGGTCAAAAACTTTTGTGGCCTACAAAAAGTTTTTAATGGTTATTCATCACTATTTCTAGAGTTATGGTCTACCTGATAATGAATCCACGTTTTGGATCCTTCCTAAAATGAAATGCAAAAACAGATGGACGGAGGGTGCATGATCTACAGTGACATGGGCCGTCACCGTTGCGGGAATAGAGCTGGACAGCTGATAGGCCGTCCATCCAAGGTAACAGCTAATCCTCTCCCCTTTATTAATCTGACTTCTTTGTTACGGTCTACGAGAAGCGGGTTCGACTTCTACGTGTGAACTGGCACTGCATGGATTGGCACTGCATGGATGGTTATAATCCGCCAGAGTATCAAGGTTCTCTCTTTGATATTTCCCTCCATCTCAGCAGTATTTGCAATGCATTTCTTCCCAAAAAACGATTTCTGAAAAATCATGATTCCAGCGAATCTAGGACATGAAGAAGCATGCCTCCGCATCTCATTTCTCCCAAATCCTCTGCCAAACGGACATTCGGAAAACTGCCAACTTCTACGCAGCCCAGCTCGAGCATATCTGCTGCCCCCTACGCAATGGAGCTGGCTTCCTCGCCGGTGCGGTCCACGCCCTCATGATGACATCCGGATTCAAGCCTCGTGGCCATATCCTCAACCGTCTGATCGATATATACTGCAAATCCAACAACCTGATCTACGCTCGTCGCCTGTTTGATGCAATTCCTCAACCAGACATTGTGGCTCGCACCACTCTCATTGCTGCATATTCGAATGCCGGCGACCTAAATCGCGCACGCAAGGTATTTGATGGGACGCCAGTAAGTATGCGGGATGTTGTTTCCTACAATGCTATGATTTCGGCCTATTCTCGCAATGGTGATGGCCTATCAGCTGTCCAGCTCTACATTGACATGGGCCGGGACTGTCTTCAGCCTGAGGATTTCACGTTCACGAGTGTTCTCAGTGGACTGGCAATTGTAGTTGATAATGAAAGGCAATGCCAGCAGCTACATTGTGCGGTTGTGAAATCTGGCACAGAATCTGTCGTCTCTGTCTCAAATGCTCTCTTATCTGTCTATATGAAATGTCCATCATCATCGACGGATTCTGCTTGTTTGCTGTTCAACTTAATGCCGGAAAGAGATGAGCTGTCATGGACTACAATAATTACTGGGTATGTTAGGCGTGGCGATATCAATGCAGCATGGGAGCTTTTTGAGGGGATGGAGGCTAAATTCGATGTCGTGTGGAATGCAATGATCTCGGGTTTTGTGCATCATGGGCTTATTTTAGATGCATTGGAGATGTTTAAAAGGATGCATTCGATGGGAGTTGTACCTGATGAATTCACATACACAAGTCTGCTCAGCGCCTGTGCAAATGCTGGGTTGCTTCAGCTTGGTAAGGAGGTGCATGCTCACATTCTTCGTACTGATCCAACCCCTGACCCCGAATTGTCCTTGCCCGTTAAAAATGCGTTGATCACCTTGTACTGGAAATGTGGTAAATTAGATGATGCACGACAGATTTTTGATGAGATGCGGGTGAGAGATCTTGTTTCATGGAATGTGATTTTATCAGGCTATGCAACTTTTGGGCGTGTTGGTGAAGCTCGAAAAATATTTGAGACAATGCCTGAGAGGAGTCTGTTGACATGGACAATGATGATATCTGGATTCGCACAGAACGGGCTCGGAGAGGAAGGGCTGAAGCTGTTTAACAGGATGAAGGAAGAAGGTGTTGAACCATGTGACTTTGCATTTGCAGGTGCAATCACTGCATGTGCAGGCCTTGGAGCATTGGATCACGGGCGCCAGCTCCATGCTCAGCTCATTCGGCATGGGTTCAACTCAAGCATTTCTGCAGGGAATGCACTTGTGACAATGTATGCGAGGTGTGGAGTTGTGGAAGCTGCACATGGTATCTTCTTTACAATGCCTTTTGTGGACTCCATTTCGTGGAATGCTATGATTGCAGCCCTTGGACAACATGGACAAGGAACCGAGGCACTTGATCTCTTCGACCGGATGTTACATGAGGGTATATCACCTGATCGGATCACTTTCCTCACGGTTTTGTCCGCCTGTAGCCATGCCGGTCTAGTCGAAGAAGGATGCCGGTATTTTGAGTTGATGGAAAATGTTTATGGTATGACGCCTAGTGCAGATCATTATGCTCGCCTGATCGATTTGTTGTGTCGAGCGGGGCGAATCTCTGAAGCAAAGAATATGATTGGAACAATGCCTTTCAAACCGGGCCCACCTATTTGGGAGGCGCTTCTATCTGGTTGCTGCATCCATGGGGACATGACGCTAGGTATCCATGCTGCAGAGAAGCTCTTTGAGCTGACCCCACAACATGACGGAACATATGTCCTTCTGTCAAACATGTATGCGGCTGTGGGCCGGTGGGATGATGTGGCAAGAGTGCGGAAAATGATGAAGGATCGAGGGGTGAAGAAGGAGCCAGGTTGTAGTTGGATAGATGTTGCGAATAAAGTCCATGTGTTCCTGGTAGATGACACAGTACACCCTGAGGTGCAGCAGGTGTACCGCTTTCTTGAGAGTTTGGGAGCAACGATGAGGAAGCTTGGTTATGTCCCCAATACCAAGTTTGTGTTGCATGATGTGGAGTCTGAGCAAAAGGAGTATGTCTTGTCTACTCACAGTGAGAAGCTGGCTGTTGGGTATGGGCTACTGAAGCTGCCTCTTGGAGCTACAGTCAGAGTTCTAAAGAACCTAAGGATCTGTGGAGATTGCCACGCTGCAATCATGTTCATGTCAATGGTGGTGGAGAGAGAGATTGTTGTGAGAGATGGGAAGAGGTTTCATCACTTCAGAAACGGGGAATGTTCCTGTGGCAATTATTGGTGATTGAACAGTGATCGGAGTTGGCATTGCAGTTTTGGAGACGCCGCTACTGCAGGTTTTCTGTAAATTATCTGTGACCCATCTTGGGTTTGGCATTGTCTAGACTGGGAGACGGAGGCATTACATTTTTTTGGCTATTATAACCATACACCACATACCGAAATAAAACACAGAGGACTGTCTAAAGATGTATCATTTTTGTTTCATGGAACTTGTTCCTTTTATCTTTGGTGGGGGCCATTTTGGGAAGAGTTTCAAATGAACCTCTTTACGGTCGAACTTGGAAACTGTTCATGTGGAAATTGAAAGCTGAGTGTTAATGTGGACCTTTTGGATGATCTTTGTTTATTATTCATGGATACCTTGTTAAAGATTCATGGCGAGGACTAACTAATGATAGTTGTAGTTTCAGACAAGCTACTACTTGAGCAGTTTTGATGGGTTTTGTAGAGGAGGAGTCTTGAAGTATGTGAAGATCTGAAGCTGAAGATGCAGCTTTGGAATATGATTTTTATGGTCTTCTTAACTGATAACAGGGCTGAAGGAGGTATCTTGGTGCAAAAGATACGAAGGAGGTATGAAGCTTGATGCAAAAGGAGGTATCTTGGTGAACAACACACTCTTGAGGAGTTTGATAACAGGGCTGTCATAGGAGTTTTCAAGAAAATTGTTGAAATTATTGAGTGTTTCTTCTAATATGGCAACCCATATCCTTACACGATAGTGATCAGGCAAGCAATACAATCAAACAATAAGCTAGACCTTTGCTCCCCTCATCTTTGTGCAATCTGGGTGTGTGGCAATGATGAGATCTCGACATTGAACATGAATCCAGTTTGGCCTTGCAGATCCTATACTTCATGTGAACTTTCCAGAACAGGACAATGAAAGAATTGCAGACGTGTCTCTATGTCCCATATGCAAGGTAGCTGGAGATCTCAACAACCAAGGTGTAAAGTACACAGGAATTCCAAGGTTTGTTATTTGGAATTGGATGACTGTTGGGTACAAATATACCCAGAAATGAAAAGGCATGAATTTTATTTTCCTTCAATCATTTTTAAAAAAATTGTTATTAGAAGCAACAAATCTATTAGGGATAAAAATACAGGCTAGGGGGCACCATGACCACATGAATAGAGAAGTCCTCTCTCCTAAACCCCATGAACTCCTTTACGGACATAGTCCAACTGCTAACACAGCCCCTTGCACCTAGAAACAGTCTTGCTTTTGTTGATTTTATTTCTTTCTTTCCACATGGACTAATGACAATTAAGAAGCATAGTTTCCATATTGATCTACCCTTAAACCTCTGCAGTCAGCCAACCATGCCTCGAGAAACATGGCATTGCTCAAGGCATCAACCATGCTACTCCAGACTAACAGAAGCACCAAACCACCAAACGTTTTTCTCTCTTTCAAAGATATACATCAAAACGTCACTCCTGCATGCTGACCACCCAAAGGCAATGATTCTAGGACCCTTTGCACCCCACAATGATGCTGTCGAGCAACCCCACCCCATCGTTCCATCACCTTCTTGTAGAAAGATCTAACTGTAAACTTTCTGGAATTCTCTCAGTTCCAGACCCTCCTATCTTGCCTTGTCTACTTCAACATGACACCCGTGACAATCCCAATAATTTAACTGGCTCCTCCTCTTCATAATGTACCTTCAAACAATTTCTGAGTCCACCACCAACTTCAGTTAACTTTGACGTCTTTCCATCTTATTAACCTATATGCAGAGAGACTCAAACACAATACTTGGTGGTTTATCACCACACCACTAAGCCTTCCAAAATCTAACCAAAGTTCTGCTTTATATTTGGCAATTATGTTTTCCATCTTAAGAATGTATTTTTGAACGGCAAACCCTTGTACATTAATGACCAAAGGGACTGATTGGATTGCGAATTGCATTAGTTATATACTGTAAAAGCACCATTATTATGATTTTACCATGATTGTTTAAGCATGCGATTCGGCAGTCAAATGCAAACATATTGGCAGACAGGTATTGTAATTCATAATTAGCAGACAAGCATTGTAATTCATAATTATTGCAATTTTACATTGTATTGCAGTGGAATTCTCCTATCCAAACATGCACATCTGTGTATTTTTCTCTATGATTTGACATTGAAGGGGTGTAAAAGCGCCATCATTTCAATTTTTCCATGATAAATCAAACACTGGAATTGTCAGTCATGGTTGCACATCCTTTCTTCTCTTCCCATTTTCTTGGTGTTAGCCATGGTTGGCGAAGGGGGCTATGGTTGCCGCCTTATTATTATTATTATTAGAGATTTTTTTACCACAAACTTAAATGATGTTTTACCAAATAATGCTTCCACAATTTGAAATTACACGGAGGTGCTTTTGGAGAGAAATTAAAAAAAATGCCCATGTCTAATCTTTTTCTTTGAAAAGTAATGAAAGTTAAAGACTTGTGGGACCCACATGAAATGTGTGAAAATCCAACCTGTCCAACATATGGACCTCACCATGGTGGTCACATGAACAAATAATCAGGCTAAGCAAATCATCAAATGGGCTGCAATTGAATTTGAATGTTTTTCGTGGTATATATTATTTTTTATGGATTGGCTGACTTTATGTTGGATCCTCCATAATTTTGGTTCATCTAATAATAATGTTGTTTTGCATTTGCTGATAGGTTAGATGTTAAACACATACTACATGGGCCCCATGATTCTTAATCCCTGCTTGCTAAGAAAAGATAAACAAAGGCAGTAGCGTAAGTTCACCTTTGAAAAGCTTCTCTTTAAATATCGCTTTGTGGCTGCACTATTTCGTAAAATCCCATTATGGGAGGAATTTGCAATAAAAATCCCTGCTACTTCTGCTACTATTATTAATCTGTCCTCATGTATATGCCTTCGTCCATATGCAAACATCCGTACTCTTGCTCCAGTGATAGACTCTCAGGAGTTTCAACACCCGGTCAAGGGTTCGAGTATTCATAGGTGGTGAAATTCCACTACAGCGTGAGTGTGTGGAGGTGTGTATGCGTGTGGAAAAAAGAAAAAGAAAAAGAAGAGGAAGATAATCAATTGGGTTTTAGGCAAAAAGGGCACAAAATGAACGATCAATATTGTGAGAAAAAATGTATTATAATTGATAAAATTTAGATAGGGTGAGGAACTGACCTTAATGTCAATCCACACAATGAAATTGCAGTTTATACCACAAATACTGAAGAATGAATATGAGATAAGGTCCTGAAGAGGGGTGAATAGAACTTTTTAAATATTTTGCCTATTTAAAAATCATAATTGCCTAACTTAAACAATTATTCAGTTTAAAGTAAGTAAGGTAATATAACTCTAAAGACTTTTAAGCTAATAGAAGGTTCAATCACAAAAGCTATTCAAGATATACAATTAAAACAATTAGCCTAGTGTTGTGAGCTTGTGTGTAAAATATGCTTCCTATCGATCTTAACCAGTCATCTAATCATGTATAAGAATTTAAACATTCAAGCATATATAAGCATGATTAAACAGATGTGTAAATGACAATTCCAAACACAAGCATTTTTAATGGTTCAGCTACATGCCTATTCCACTCCCGGCATCCACACTCAATTCCAGTGTGCATTAAATTTCACTATTAATGGTTTTAAAATAGGTTCGCCAATAACCTTTACAGTCCTACACTAAGGACACCAATTTATGCTCTCCGCAAGAGCAAAAGTCCTACACCTATAATCCACGTTTAGGCCCACCAGCCAAGGTCCTACACTAAGCACCTAATCGAGTTTATTTATAGCAAACTCTTAGCCTCAATCTTTCACAAGGAAGGAGGCTAACCTTTGGACTCTTAATAATAACACGTACTTGTCAGATTGAGTCCTCTCATGTAACTTCTCTTAGGTAGCTCGATCTTCGTGCTTTCATGCTTGAATCAGCTTCCCAGTGCTCCCCCGATCACATAGCTTGAATTTTTCTGTTGGTTCAGCTCCACGATCAAGAACATTGCATATGATATACCTATAAAGGTGATCAAGGTAATGGGAGTTGGTTGAATCTCCTATCTACGATAATGAGTTGATTTCCTAAGGGATTCAACCTATGGATGCTCTAGAGTATCAAAAGATAAAGGATTTTCCTATTGGTTTGGTCTTTGTACTTTAAAGAAGGCACGAGTTCATGTTCCTCGTTAATAGGAGCTTTGAATGCTCATAGAAGTGAAAGATCACAATGAAGAGAGCATGAAACTCATATGGATAGAGTCTAAGTAGGTTAGGATAAGCTTGAGATACACTAGAGACTCTAAGATGCCTTTATGTAATATTTTTGCAAGTTTCTATAAGCCGCTTTTATAGAGAAAAAGTTCTAACAGATAGAAAATGGCTAGTTCTCGGTTTTACCGAGTGAACCTTCAGTAATACCAAAATTCACTTAGTAGCACTGAAAAATTATTCGGCGGTACCGAATTAAATCCTGAAGTTGTTGGATGAATTTTACTTTTTTCGGTTGTACCGAAATTTGTACATCGGTAGGAGTCGATGTACTGAAATTCCAGTCAGTGGTACCGAATTTCCTTTGAAGGCTGCTGGAATATTTTGGGCATTTTCGGTGCTACTGAAAGTGTCATTTGGTGGCACATTATCCTGCTGAACTACGACATATTTTCCTATTTTAATTCTTTGTCGTATGATTCATTTAACAACTTAAACTTTCTCAAAGCCAAGCCTAATAGGATATAAAGAATGAACTTGGAAGTTGGCTTTAAATAGATGACCTAAATGGGTTTTCCTATTTAGGTTTGAGTCATGTATAGGCAAGATCCTGATCGTAGAAGCCTCTTTGAAATCTGACTTTCTAGGTGGAGCTTCTGCTGTAGTTGCATCATCGGTCTTCATTTACCAAAAACTCATTCGACTATTAAGCACAACTAGTCACGCGATTGACAAACAAGTATGCAAAGGTAGGTACAATTACACACAATACTACTTTAAAATGCTAGGAAAGTAGGCCTATAAAATCTAACGGTCTCTACAAGATCATAGTGACCTTTGCACAAAGCCAAAGATGGAGGGCCCCCGTCCAATGGTGCATCTAACTACTACAGGAGCGCAAGGATCAAATTACCCCTATGATCCTAGGATTAGGATAACTCTGGGACATGATCAATGATTTAGATCATCTAGTCTTGGATAATGGTATTAACTCATTTTTAGTCTTCTAATTTTGTCCTTTGGATAATATTGGATGGTATACGTCTATCGAGGAAATGCATATTGAAATTGTACCTGTGACGTAATGGGATTACCACGGCTGCGCTTACAGAAGCTTGACAGAGCTAATGAATGAAAGCTATGATGTCATAGAGGGAGGGGGTGATTAGGACCTATTTAAAAATTATGCATATTTAAAACAATAATTGCCTAACTTAAACTAAGTAAGGCAATATAACTTAAGGCTTCCAAGCCATTAGAGGGTCCAATCATATAGACTACAAATGATGTGTAAATAAGAACTAGTCTATATCAAGATAGTGTATATGTGTGTGTGGGATGTGCTACCTATTAATTACTAAGCATTCATCTAATCATGCATGTATAATGTAAAAATTCAAATTCACAGACATAATTAAACAAGTGCGCAAATGACAATCCCAAACACAATCATATATAGTGGTTTGACTAGTTGCCTACTCCACTCTCGATGGATGCACTCAACCCATGAGTGTACCAGGTTTCATTATCGGAGGTTTTAAATCAGGTTCACTTCTGACCTTTATAGCCCTACACAATGACTTTAAATTTAGGCTCTACTCCCGAGCCAAGGTCTTATACAAGAACAAAAAATTTAGGCCCTACGTAAGAGCCAAAGTCCTATACAAGAACCCAGTCATTTAGGATCTATTCTCGAGCCAAGATCCTACACAAGAACCCGATGATTTAGGCCTCACGCAAGAGCCAAAGTCCTACATAAGAACCCAAAATTTTAGACTTCACACTAGAGTCAAGGACATATATAAGAACATAGGATTTAAGCCCTACACAAAGGCCAAGGTCCTACACAAGAATTTAGTTTGAGTTTGGATTTACAAACTCTTACCCTTAATCCTACATAAGGAAAGAGAGTCAACTTAAACTCTTACAATTGACAACTTACTTATCGGATTGAGCTCATTTTGTAGTGCTTTATTGGGTAGCTTGATCGTTGTTCTTCTATACTTCAATTAGTTCCCCGATACTCACTTGATCAAAATGCCACTGCTTTGCCAAGACTTTAACTTCATGATCAACCACCTTGCATATGATGATTCTCTGAAGTGACCAAGGTGATGAGAGGTTGGTAGAATCTCTTACAACTAGTGAGAAGTAGTTTTTTTCTAAGGGATTCAACAAGATGAGTCTTCTAGATGATTTAGACAATGGTATGCCAAGATTACTTATGTCCAATTTCTAGAAAATAAGAGGGTTTAAGTACATCTTCAATGTAGAGGTTAAAATTCTCGTATAAGTGTGAATCTTAAGGAAGAGTACTTAGAACTCCATGGAATAGAGGCTAGGGATGAGCGATATGAATATGGAATCACCATATATTCTGTTGCTCCAAAAATCCATCAAAAAGCCCAAGAATCGATTGCCCTTTATAAAAATTTCGACCTCCAATGGTAAAAAAATAGGTAGAAAATGAAACTTTCGATGTCATCGAAGGTTTCCTCGATGCCATCGATGAATCTAGACATTTTATGTTGATTTGTCGCTAGATATATTTGGATGATTTTTGATATCATCGAACGTCCTTCGATGTCATCGAACTTACCCTTCGATGTCATCGAACTTACCCTTCGATGTCATCGAAGGTATCCTCAATGCCATTGAGAAAGTTAGAAATAAAATTGATTTCTTACTGGACTATTCCGTCTCTCAATTGATGTTATCGAGGGGTACTTTGATGTCATTAAAGGTACCTTGATGCCATTGAGAAAATCAGAATATAATGTCAAATCTTGGTGGATAGTTTTGAATCTCGATCGATGCCATCAAGCAGGCCTTTGATGCCATCGAGCAGGCCTTCAATGGCAGCTCAATGCCATCGAAGACTCATCGAAAACTATTGTTGTGGGCTGGATTTTACATAGTAGTTTTCTACATCTTTTAGCATTGTTTATCATATTTCTCTTGGTTTTCTAAGGTTAATGAATGATCAATTAGGTATTCCTATTAGGTTAAGATCATCTAGATGTCTAAGGTTGTTTTGAGTCAAGGGTTAGGGTCACCAAGGCACCTCATTTACTTATTTTTTGGTTCTTGATGTTTCGACTTCGTTGTGTCTTTGGTCTTTACTTTCCACATGTTCAACTGACTACATGACACAACGACTCATGTGATTGACAAACCGAGTACAAAAATCAGTGCACTAACACATCTCTTTTATAAAGGAGAGATCAAGAGGATATGAGAGAAGCTTAGATGCGATATGACTTATCCCTATCACATTCTACCTCTCATTTTATTCCAAATTTCTTTTTAAGTTTGAATTTGAATTTTGAGAGAAAATATTGGGAAAGCGATATCCAACTAGAAATGTTCCAAGTTTTAATGGTGTGGGAACCACCCGCTAATGCTTACCTACTAGTGGGTCCCATAGGTCCATATATAACACAAACCCTCCTCCTTTTCTCCTTTTGATATTTTTCTTAGAGCCTTCATAACAATGACAAAACTCATTCTCCCCATAATCAATTTTGAAAAGTACTAGCTCACATAATCATATGCTTTTTTAAGATCAAGCTTGTAGATAATTTCTAACTTTCCCAACTTTTATATATATATATATATATATATATATATATATATATATATATATATATATATATAAAGTCAGATGCATTTGTGAGTCACATGTGCACCATCAAAGAGTCGTCTTTCCTTCACAAACCTTGGGATAAGAAGATAATTGGATGCAACACTTTATCGAACTTAACTATCAACACATCACAGTCGTCCTTAATATTTGTAGCTCTTTCTTTGTCCTTAATGTTATTATACTTTGCAAGGAAAGTATGCTTTTGGAACAAAGGGTGCACTGTTGCAAGTTCACTACCATTCATGAATCGGCATCAACCCATCACAAACACATCACAGAAGATAAGTATGAATAGTGGCCCTCATGTGGATTGGATCATGCCTGAAATCATACTAATTAGGCCATCCTCAAATCTTCAGTTGATGGCCATCCAATGGATGTGTTGACCATTTCCTTCCTAACCATCCATTTGGTGGTCACCCATTGGATGGTGAGGTTGTCTCATCAGTGTATCTTCGACAATGATTTAGACACTGCAAACTAAATTCTGGTATAGAATATATTGTTGTTCAACCAAACACGAGGTCACCTATATTAATAAACAACCCATATTCGATCAAACGTGTGAGATTAGGATAATGTCGGTTGTGTCAAAGTTGTACTCTAATTGAGTTTGATTGAACTGTTATGAGCTCAAGCACCAATTTAGCCGCAGGATGAGACTTGTAGAGGTTAATATAATTGTCTAGCTATCAATGTTGTATCAAACAAGTGATTTAGAAGGAGATGGTTAGTCCTTCTAAATAAATTCTTTTTGCCTTAAGCTAAAGACTTTTCTTTCAACGGTAATCGCAGGCTTTAGGTTTCGTAGTAATGTAGTAATGGAATAAAAGAATTAAAAATAAAGGTTAATAATCGATTTTATTGATTTATAATAAAGATCGATACAATCAATATAATCGTAAAATAAGTAGAGAAATAAAAAGATAAATACTTGCAATTGCCTGTGTGGACAATTGAGGCATATGGTTAGCAAGATATGACTTGGTTGTGATCTTCCAAATATGGACTCAATTGATTAAGAATTCGATGACTACAGGTTGTAGATATTTACGCTACTCTTATGCGTATTGCAGTGATGACGTTGGACAACAACGATAAAAACTATTCTAAACTCCGGACGTTCTATAGCAGGGTTGGATAGAAATTGAGGGATTTAAAGCTAAAACTAAGATAAGTAGCATTGTGTCATATAGAGAGATTGTGTGTTGGCATGAACCCTAATATCTTCATTATATACTCCTTTTATAGATTTGGGAGGGGAGATCTCATTTCCAGCTTGGTTACAGAGATACTCGAAGGTTATAAGGTCAGATCGTATCCCAGTCGAACACAAATTTTATAATACCCATAACCTGAGCCTACTTAAATTGTATACCTCCGGTACCTTTCATGGGTTGTCCGACGTTTTCAGCAAGATTCGAATCGAGCGTGTAAATATCCACTCGAGAGAACGAAACCTCGAGAACCCAAAACCTACATGAGTGTGACTGCGCCATCACTACGAAGCCAATGAAACTCTTCATGTGTCAATATATGCATCCAAACCCGAGTTATTGCAAAAAGAACGATTAATGTTCATGTACGCAATGAGCCTTAAAACCCCTTGAATATTGTCATAATTCCACTTATTTCTTTTTTTTTTCTCTCGAAAATGCATGAGCTAATGAAGCACCTTGCTCAAATCATACTAGTGACATAATATGGCGTTAAGCTAACTTAACCTATCATTATTTGTCGTTAATAAAGGTAAGGGTCACTTTTTTTTTTATAAAAGTCAATGATTTTTCTTAAAATAAGGAAAGAAAGTTACCTCATTTCTTCTGGAAAGTGATTAAGTCTTAATAAACATACTTAAGAGCACTAATTCATGGATTAAATGGTATAAATATACCATTAATTAGCTTAATAAAATGGTAGGAACCAAAAGTCAACTAAATCAATGGGAGATTGCCAACATACCTTTTCTAAAAACCATTAATTATAATCTAGACACCATTAAAGCCCAATAAGTGTGATTAATCAACCCAAAACAAAAGAATAAATTAAATATAATAAAGTATATGGACAAAAGTCAACTATCTTTTTCTAGATTTAAGAAGGACCATGTATTTTGTAACCCTACTTTTATAGAAAAGCAAGTTGTGCTTAATTAAGGTGTCATTAGTACCCTTAAATCAAATTTGGAGAGATAAAACAACATTGAACTGAGGAGGTGCTTTAACCTAGGTATTAATTTGAAAATCTCTCTCTAATGACACCTTCTTCTGTAGGTAATCACGCCTAATTTAATTTTGGATGCAATAGTGCCCAATTTCTAGTCATAGTTAACCATCCCTACCTTATATAAAGAGACTAGCCTTTTTTTTAATTATTTGATTAGCTTGTTAGTACACAACCATGTCAGTACACACACTCCATGTTAGCCACCCCCATTAGGGATCGATACCAAGATCTCAATTGTTGAAACGAGGTATCGCCACTCAGTTTGCCAGTTGAGCTATGGATCTAGGTGTATATAGAGAGACTAGCTTATACGGAGAGTAAGTAGTGGTGAACCATCTATCAAGGAGATCTAACTAATCCAATTCCTGTATTAAAATGAGTACACGCCCTCCACTTTAACTTTACCATATCAGTCCCAGCCCTGGGCCTAAAACTCAGGTAGATCCACTGTTCAAGTGGACCACATATAGGGATTGAATGCTTACCGTTGAAAACTTTTAATGGCACACTGTAATGTATACTAATCATGCAATTGTTAAAAATAAATTATTTATATATACAAAACAAATAATAATAATAAAATATATTAGGCAGCAACAGATGCTGCTGCAATACAGCGTGCAGCATTGCACCCTACGTTACAATGTGTTGCTGCAAACAGCCATGTTTAGGATCTGTGGGGCCCACCGTGGTTCACACCATGATGTATATGTTAGATCCACCGTCCATTCTACTTTGCCAGTTCATTTTAGGTGGGTCACATAAAAAATCAAGCAGATCCTAATTTCAGGTGGGCCACACCCAGAGAGAACAGTGTGGATTGAATACTTACTATCCAACCTGTTTACAAGGTCACGCGTGACCTGAATCAGACAAAAAACAGGGGAGTGGTCCCAGCCGTGCGACTAGCTGCTCTAACAGCAGCGTGCTGCCTGGATGCAACGTGGTCCCACACTGTGGGGTCCACCTTAACGTATGTATTCTGTATCCACCCTACCCAGCGGGTGGGCCCCTTTGTAGCCCACCGTGATGTATGGGTTTTAACCCTCTGGCCCATCAGGTGGGCCACCCCAAACTGAAACAGATCTGAATCTCATGCGATTCACACTTCGACAAACAGTGTTGATTGGCCGTCCACCGTTGAAAATTCCTACGGCCACTCTACAGTCTATTGACCATCTGACTTGACGGTAGGCCCGGACCTACCTTGATGTATGTGTTGTATACACGCCATCCCTACAAGGGACCCACCATGATGTACATGCTTTAATCCACACCGTCCAGCCTTTTTCAGCTCATTTTTGGGCATGTACGTGACCGGAAATGGGGGCTGGTGCAACTAAGGTGGACCCCACTTTGGTGTAAGTATTGTGTATCTAACTGGCCATCCATTCTAGAACATGATCCAAAAAAATTGACTCAATGAATATACACGATGTCCATCGGCTTTGTCAGCCCATGAAAGGGTCCAAGCTCGTTAATTTGATAGATCCAAAGCCTAAGCCTAGTGGGCCCAAAATACGAAACGAGTGGGCTGGGCCCAACTTAAGATTGGTGTTGGGCTGACCGTTGGACCCACTTAAAAAAGCATATGATGATATCTAGAGTGGGCTGGGCACAATTTGGGGTGATTTGTAGACTCCACTAATAAGTCCACTTATGCATTAGAGTGGTGGATCAGAGCCATAAGGCCCACCTAGAGTAAAAGCCTTGTGGGCCTAACTAATATTGGATACTGTGTCGGGCCAAAGCTGCTAAAGGAATACTCAACTTATGACGAATGAGGTGTGCTTGTGAATGTTAATGGTAAGTGTGATTATGATGATATCTGATAGTTATAGATGATGATAATGGTGATGACGATTATGAATTAATAAAGGTATGTGATATGATGCTTTGATTAATGTTATTTCACTTCCTAACATGCTTATCCATTTACTTAAACATGTTAGTGTTGATCATACTCATGCATGCATCATGAAATGTGACATAGCATGTGTGAGGCATTGATCATGGCATAATCATGAGTTGTGTAATATATGGGTGGGTTATATACATGAAATGGGCCATCGGGCCACAATTACTTGGTAGCTAATAGTGGCATATGTCAGTCTATATCACTAAGAACTAAACATGAACATGATTAGTTGATGTGCTACTTGGTTGTAGATTCGCTCATGAGCATGCACCATAAGCATGGTAGATTCATGCAGACTTGGTTGTAAATTCCCTCATGAGCATGCACCATAAGCATGATATATTGTACACGGAGATGTAGATTTGGTTGTGCCTAACTTCTTTCTTTTCTATCACCGAGGCTCTTAAAATCTTCAGCTTCAGACCAATTCTAGGAATCATCTCTACGGTTTCTAAGAAGCCTTAGATTATAAGCTTTCATTGGTTAGTGGCAACTCTAAGAATACACATTGTTTCACTTGAGTCAATACTTGTTTACAATAACATGCGAAAGATGATAGGGAGGAGTAGAAGCCAGGAGGTTTGAGCTGGCCTGCCTGCGTGGGACTACGTTCCAAAAGGGTCAGTCCAACTCTATAGGGCTAAGGTTAGGTTGAGGCCTTTCTATCCGAATTAGGGTTAGGGCCAAGCTAGGCTAAGGCTGAAGAGGACTAGGGTTGTGTTAGGGAAAATCCCAGCCTGGCCTGGCCCATCGCAGAGTCACTCATAGGTGGGTCTCTATATCTCCATTCTTTAGTCATTTTTTGCCCTTTTTTCCGGTCACCATAACAACTTAGATTGTAGCACCTTCCCTTTTCTTTGAATATAACTTGCACACTTGTAGAATTAGGAAGACCATGCAATAAAAGCTCTTTGACATGCGTAGAATTAGGATAACCATGCAACAAAAGCTCTTTGAGGCTCACCATGTTGGCTTTGTGACATTAATTCCATATATATGTTATGTCATTTTTTGGCCTTTTTTTTTTTTTTTTTTCTGCTAACCGCAAGAGTCTAGACCGTAGCCTCTTCCCTCTTCTTTGCATATAGCTTGCACGCTTCTGAAACTAAAAAGACTATGCAATAAAAGCCTCTTCCCTCTTCTTTGCATATAGCTTGCATGCTTCTGAAACTAAAGAGACTGCAATAAAAGCTCTTTGAAATTTATCATAATAACTTTGCGATATCTACTCCATGCATCTTTATTTTTATTTATTTTTTTTTATTTTTTTTTTTCAATTTTACACACGCACACACACCCCCACACACTCATGCCACACGCACACACTCCACACACGCATGCCGGGGGATTTCACCACCATGGGTACTTGAACCCTTGACCCGGTGTTGAAACTCCAAGGAGTCTACCACCCGGGTAAGAGTAAGGACGCTACTACTCCATGCATCTGGTATGACGGCCAATGTTCCAATGTTAGCCCAAAAACCAAGGCAAATCTAAAAGCCATGAGGACCAAAGCACTAGAAAAAGTGAAGGGTCGTTGACCATTGAAAACCCTTCCGGGTGCCTTCTCTCTTTCACTCTTTGGTGTGACCTGCACCTGTGAATACCTTCCCTCCCAATCGATCTCCTCTCTCACAGGTGCAGCAATTAGCCATACCCACTAGTAATATTTAGCCATCTAAATGAAAGAAAAAAACAAACAAACAAAACAAAACAAATCAAAAGAAAGAAGAGCTTTCACATCAACTGTGCACATTCGGTTTTTTTTTTTTTTTTTTTTTTAAAAAAAAAAAAAAATTTAAATCATATACGTACAAATCCCAAAATAAACGAATTAGCATCTCATGGCCTGAGCCGAATGTAAATGTAAAAATTGCATGCGGTCGATGTGAGATATCAACATTAGGTTAGCGATAACTGGACGCTTTGGACATCCTCCGTGTTTCTCATTCACTAGGACCTCTACACAATGAATGAAAACCAAAGGCTCCAAAACACACAGGAAGTTAAGCATCGATGAACAAACATATCCAATGTTAATAAGAGGTGTGCTCAAATGGCTTATATGTCAAGTCTCACTTTGTAGGGTAGAAAGTCAACAAATAAAAGCTCCCAATTGAATTATTTCAACTCTTGAACAGTCCATAACATTTTAAAATGTTAAGGGTTGAAATATTCAATCCAAGAGTTTTCTCTGGCATCCCCATCCAAGGATGCCGCATCAAACAAATGGCAAGGGTCGTCGAAAAGAAGAACCGACAGCTAGGACCCCACCTATCTTATTGCAATACATTGGGTGTATTCAAGAAAACCTCTGCCAGCAGAACTCAATACTTTTGTAGGACCTGTCCCATGTTTATCTATCAAATGTTTTTCTTCATGCTGTTCTTCTTCTTCTTCTTCTTCAAATTTTGAGTTTCTAACACTAGGGAATTTTTTTTCCATCCTGATTATGTTTGACAACTATAACATTTTCCATGTGGGGTTCTTTCAACACATACTAAGCTCGCCAATGTAGAATAAACCAGTGCAGTTTGTGCAGATGCAAGGCCATCCGTGCAGACCCAGCCAAACACTCAGAAGCCCATTTCCCGCCCTTATGATACCTGGAAGGCTTGATAATTGAACGATTACAAAGCTCCAAAATCCTCACTAATAACCAATCCCACCTCCATTTGCGTCATTCCTATTGTATTTCACTGAATTTCTGCAAGAGGTCCCAAAACAATATTTGGATGATGAAGTCACGGTCCAACTAGCAGATAATTACACCATGCAATGCATCAATGACATCCAACCCATCCAAAATGTTCTGTCCACAACAAAGAGCAGTCAATGTATATTTGATAAGCGAGAATCTATCGTCAAAGAAAGGAATTCATTAATCATTATTTAATGATAATTTCCAAAGGTAATGTTCAGAAATTGATTCCATTTCAAGTGGTATGCTTGATTTGCGAGTGGCTCTAATTCCTCTTACAAAGGCTATCTTAAAATCTTGTGCTTGAAAATTGTAAAAGTGAAAAAGTGTAAATGTGTAATAATTACATCATGAAATCCATGATTTTCTTTGTAAATTAAAGAATGGGAAAAATAAATAAAAATAGAATCAACATCATGTTATTTTATTGCTTATCAAACAGGTCTTTCCCAGAAAAATCAGGTCAATCCACTAATCAGGTGGGCCACATAATTTAGGATGAGATGGGGGGTCGTACATTTGTCTTCTACAGTGTGGCTGATATGATGAGTGGGCTGGCATGAATTTTGAATCAAGTGTTCCTCATTGTGGTGGAAACAATCTTTTGAACGGTTTAGATGTCCACACTTGACACGTACATTTATGTGCTAGTTGCGTGAGAGACCTCTTATTGTGAACTTCAATACAACTGAACACACAAACACCATTGCTTTTTTGTTAACCCTTGCAAGGTTTTTTCTCCTTTTCTTTTAATGACTATGAATCTTCTATTAATTCTCCAATTTAGGTAATGAAATCTTCCAAAACAAAACAATAACATGAATTATCCCTTGCATCAAATTAGCATTGATCATAGTCTGCTTCCACAAATGAATGTCTACAAAGATTGTATTCTTCATAAGCCCGATAGAATTTCATAGATAAGCAACACTGATCATTACGTATGTAAAAACTAAATTAATTTTCATTTTGTCTGAACCCAGTGATTAGAAATCCAAATTACCGCTCGCCCGGACTAAGTTTATATCCTGCTCAAGCATTTGGAACATACAGTGGTAAGCAAATGCATATATTTACATGATTAACATGAGTCTTTTTCAGTCGGCGGTCAGATGCAGATTAAGATCTGAGATGCCAGCAATGAGATCATCGAGATCATGTTCATCTAAATCTGTGCCCATAGCATTGTCTAGAGTCAGGGGTGGGACTCTGAGGGAGCTGTCCGCGAGTGCCTTATCCAGCGATTTGGTAAGTTCATCCTCCTCAAATTCCGTGTCCAGATCCCAGACCCTGAAGATATTTTCAGGCGACTCAATGTCTTCTGTGGACCCTGCAGCCACCTCCACTTCTGGGTCACCATTTTCTTCAAGATTGATAGGGTTAGTCAAAAGATCATCTCCTACGTGACGCCGTAACAGCGTCATCTCTGCCTTGGGGATCAGAACATGGTCATCATTTCCTTCCGAGATCTCCCTGCCTATTTCAGCAGCTGAAAGGTTGTAATATGAAGGGGCTGGGACACCGATAATCTCTAACAAAGCCTCTTTCAGAGGACCCCAGCTATCATTGGGTGAATCAGGACCTAAGGCCAGGCAAGAAGCTATCCAGGCCGTGTCTTCCGGGGAGATTGTGGATATATTTTCAGCTGACCTTGCGTCTTCTGTGGACCCTCCAGCCACGTCCACTTCTGGGAAGCCATTTTCTTCTAGATTGGCAGGGTTAATCAAAAGATTGTCTCCTATGTGACCCCATAACAGTGTTGTCTCTGCCTCCTTGGGGATCGGAACAGGGTCATCATTTCCTTCTGAGATCATGCTGCTACCTATTTCAGCAGAAGAAGGATTGTGATACAAAGGGGCTGGGGTACTGATAACCTCTAACAATGCGTCTTTCAGAGGACCCCAGCTATCATGAGGAGATTCAGGATCTAAGACCAGGTAAGAATCTATCCAGGTTGTATCTTCCAGGGAGACTGCATCTCCCATCTGGCTCAACTCCCCGGACCCGGAGTTGGAAACCAAAGAGGAAGAAATGCCTCGCCATCCATTGTCTTCAACCGCCATCGCTTTCCTAACACAGAAATGGACAATTAAGTAATATGACAAACATCTACTTCCCGGTGCATGCATAGAGGAAAATACGGTCATAAGGAGACTCTGGATCAACATCCATGGGTTAAGGTATTTTACAACTTTACACTCATTGAGCCTCTGTTTCAACTATACAAATAGAAAGAGGAAAAAGCTGAGAAAAGAAGGAAGAATCAATGCCTTGATTGTGCTCTCTTTGATGAAGTAAAGCGAATGTTACCTAAATCGCCAAACCCCTACATTTCCTGTTCCAGAACAACAATCTGGATTGTGTGACATTTATTATCCGGATCGTTATTTCTATGATGCAGGCCCAGGGCCCAACATGTGCTGAATCTGTTAGCTGTTTGCTGCTGATTTTTGGGCCTAAATTTTAGGGTCTATAATTGCCAATTTTAGACCATTACATTTTGACAAAATCTTTTCTAGATTCTTCTGTACTATTTTGAACAGACTTGATTGATATGGATTTAATTAGCTGACCCCAATTTGTTGGGATAAGGCTGAGATTATGATAATGATGATGAAATTAATCAGATAGTTGGGAAATCTTGTTAAAGATTTAACAACAAATTTAGGATGTCTCATTAGGGTCAATAAATAAGGGTCGGTAAGGAGGGGGGGATAGCCAAAACAGAAGGCAACAAGATGACAACAGTGACATTGACAGCAAAGGCTTCCTGCTTTGGATGGGGTGGTGGAGGCACGATGTCAAAAATGAGGGTTTTCAGTTCTGTTGACGATGAAAGAGGAATTTGGAATCTGGCCAGTTGGAAAGGGAAATCAAAAGCTGAGCATCATTGAAGGAGAGTCCTGAGCATCACCAGAGTTCTTCATGCTGTACGTCGATAATTTCCTGGAAGAATGGTTGGAATCTAATTTCCTCAGGATGATTGAAAGATTTGGGGAGGTGAAGGAGGTGGTTATTCCCCATATTAGAGGGTAGGCAATAATCTGAGTATTTGCATTTGTTCATATTAAGGCAGAGGGGGATTGAGCAGTTGCTGTGTTGGACAAAAATCGTTTTGGTGGAAGGAGATCATTAGTTCCTTTAACGTACGTATGTGGAGATCTGAGCCATACCACTATATACCCACCTAGACTTAGTTTTTAGTTATTTCTTGTTATTAGTAGTGTTTTTAATATGTTGCGATATCACCGATATATCCCACGATATATTTGTTATCCCACTTGGGCAAAACGAAACCTAGCTTTAATGTTCGTTTTTCATTGTATCATGCAATACCTCGCAAGATATCATGATATCTTACAATATACCTACACTCCCCCTTTATAAATTCTTAATGTATTGTGCACTATATTGAAATCAAGTACGATGTCAAAATGGATAAAAGGAAACTAGCATTGTTATGTCTAAAAAAACAAAAAAATTGATTATTATTATTATTATTTTTTAAACTTCCAAGTATATTGCTGGGTGATTTCGACCAGTTCACTTTGGTTTGTTGAAAGAAAATCTTCGAAACTTCTCCGCAATCATGATTGGAAGTTTCTTGGGGCCAGATTCTAAAAGATGTATATTTTTTAGTTTTGATTCATTTTTTTTATAAGTTGTAAATAGTGTCAAATGGTAAGAAATCCATGATTCTTCATATTTTAAAAGAAAAATTATGGATTTGGAGATTCAATTTCCAGATTTGGGAGAGATGGGCCAAGTTGCAGAAATTTGGGGGAAAAAAAAATAAAAATTCCCCATTTTTTTCCAAATCGGTTGCAATTTTAGTGTCCAAACACGAGATCAAACATGTATATAACTTGATCTACATATTCTTGACAATTTAGGGATTTTTTGAAAAAAAATATATACTTTTTTAATTAAAAAATAATTAAAAATGTTACAAAATAATTTTATTTTCTTGAAATCCATAGGTATATTTTTAGTTTTCTACTTCTTCTCTTGCTTTTAAATGTAATGCTTGTGTTTCCAGGGTCCAAGGTATTCCATATTAGTAATGGTGGCCGTAACGATCACCACTATTACCAATACGAGTATCGGCTGATACAGGACGTAACGATTGTTACAACCCCCATAATAGTTGAATTATTATTATTTTTTTTTCCCAAAAAATTATTTAGAAAATCTAGAATAATGTATATATTGCAAATTTGTATTCATTTTTTGTTTTGAACATGTTTATGGTAACATAACGATCTACTCTTTGGTGAGAATGTTGTATCTGGTTGTTTGGTGAATTTATGAACATGGTATTTTTTAATGACAATAGGGTGTCCCTGCCCTCTTTTGGAGACTATTTCCCTACGGATGCACATGGTGAATTTATGAAAAGGTTATGTGTTTCTAATATTTACACATCACGATCAAGCATTAGAACTAGAAATCGAAAAAAAGCATAAATACCACTTTTTCGATTTTTTTGAAATAATGACTTGCAAAGTTTTTTTTTTTTTTTTTCACCAAAATCACTTAAATTTACAGTTTTAATCCTAAAAACTATAGTAAGAGTGGTCAAAATCTGTTGTGGAATAATCTAGAAAAGTTTTTGGAATGAGAAAAGTGAAAAACATGAGAAAAATAAATTTAAATAGAAAAGAAAGTGGCAATTTTTAAAGCGTTACATGGGTAAGGTAACAGTCGTTATGCCCTATAATGGCCGACACAGTCCCAAAAAGCCAATTGCCCCATTTCACCCTTGCATCGCGTAACGGTTACAGTCATTACCTATACGTATCGACCTTCATGGCTGAATACAAAACACTTTGCCGAGGTCACCCTGTCTAACGCCTCTTGAACTTTCAAAGTAACCTTTAGGGGATTCACTTACCAAAACCGAGAACCTTGCTAAACCAACGCATTCCTTGATCCATTGCCTCTAAACCGGACCACACTCGATCATGCCAAGCATGTAGTCCAAGAAATCCCAATCGACATGATCGTAGGCTTTCTTAATAATCAATTTCCACACCACCCTTTTGTCCTTGTGTCTAGAATCAACACATTCGTTAACATAGAGGGTGTTATCCATAATTTTCCTTCCTTTTACAAAAGCACCTTGATGCATAGAAATGACACTACCCAGAACCCGTCAGAATCTTGTGGCCAAAACTTTAGCAAGAATCTTATAGGAGCTGCCAATAAGACTAATCAAACGAAAGCCACTTAATCGATCCACTTCAAAGATCTTAGGGATAATCGCAATGAAGGAAGTGCCCATATCTGACAAAAGATGACCTCTAGAAAAGAATTTTCTCATGAAGCTCATCAAATCTATCTTGATTGTATTCCAGAAGACTTGGAAGAAGGCGAGTGAAAATCCGTCATGACCTAGGGCTTTATCTCTTCCCAAAGAGAAAACAACATCTTTAACTTCCTCCTCCAACCAAGGGCTCTCGAGTATAGACGAATCCTCTTCCAAGAGGCGATTGAAAGGAAGGTTGTCTAGGATGGGTCTTTTCCAATCTTCTTTTTTAAGAAGGGATTGATAGAATTCTTCAATTCTTGAATTGTCCACAACAATGGAAGTAATCTTGTTGTTCCTAACGGAAGTGCTAGCAATCTTGTGGAAAAAAGCAGTGTTTTTATCCCCCTCTTTGAGACAAGTAGCATGAGACCTTTGCCTCCATTTAATCTCTTCTTTTTTAAGAGACTAGCATCATCGGAAGTTAACCTAGAGCTTCGTAAGGACTTCTCCTCCTCCAATGTACTTTCCCCTTCTTCCTTCAAATCGAGAGCTTGAATCTTACAAAGAATGGAGTCCGTTTCTGCGTAGCAATTTCCCATCACTTCTTCTTTCCATTCTAGAATCTTTCTTTTTAGAAGCTTCAATTTATGGTAGAGGACAAAACCAACGTACCCTTTAACTTCAAAAGAGTGCCACCAGGATCTCACCAAAGAGGGAAATCCATCCACCTCCAACCAAGAAAGTTTGAATCTGAAAGGTTTGGGCCCCAATTATCTTCCTCCATGTCAAGCAAAATGGCTCAATGATCTGAAACTAGCTTCGGGAACACGCGCGAGGAGACCAAAGGCTACCTGTCAACCCAATCTGGAGAAAGGATAAATTTGTACAAATTGCTTTGAACAACATCACATTGACCATTCAACCAAGTATTACTTTCACCGCTCATAGGCAAATCAACCAATTGATGCTTACCAATCCAAGAGAGAAGGATTTCATACTGCTTGTTAGCTTTCCTCCTGAAGATTTTTCTTTAACAAACCACGTGAATGGCCGAATCCTTCGGACCGTAAACCATTGATAACATCCAACGAAAACCATTAGAGACGCTACCCAAGACCACTAACGCTGGAAATACCGATAAACACCATCTCCTAGGACCACTACGTTGAATCAATGAAGAAGTTTCCCAAAATGACCACTTTTGACATCCTGGATTGGAGGTTGAAAAGGGTGTCACCCGTAGAATTCGAGCAGAGTAGAAGAAATGGAGATGTGGCTCTGGAGTCCTATGTGATTGTCATGTACTACTCAAAATGAAAGCAAAATCTTAAAGGATAGCTATATGGGACAAAATGATGAGCAATTAAGGAATAAAATGTTCAAAGGATAAGCGTAGCTGAAATGGGGATGTTGAGATGGATGATTGACAAGACAAGGAAGGACAGAAATAAGAGTGAACATATTTGAGGGAACTTGGGAGTAGTACCAATAGGTAATAAGATGGGGGAGAGTAGACTTAGATGGTTTGGTCATTTGCAACAGAGACCAAGAACAATGCAGTTACAATGAGTGAGTTTGTAAAAGTTAAAGTCACTAAAAGGACAAGGGCAAGGCCCAAAAGGACGCGGATGGAGGTGGTAAAAAAAGACTTGATGACCTATGGTCTAACTGAAGTTATGACCTTTGATATTGGAATAGTAGCACACGATTAATGTAGATGACCCCAATTAATTGAGATAGTGCTTTGATGATGATGATAATTCATTACTATTTTGGATAGCTTACATTGATATAAAATTAATCAAATAGTTGAGAAATCTTGCTAAAGATTTAATGAAGATTTTAGGATGTTGCTCTAGGATCAATAAATAGGGTGTGTTCTAAGAGGTAGAGGTATTATACTTTTGTAAGCTTTTAATAGGATTTTTATTCAAAGAGCTAAATAAAAAGATACAGCAAATCTTTGCTATTCTGTTAATAGATTTTTTAAAAACTTTTATTTATTTATTATAATAAATTATTTTTTTTGAGCTTTTGAAGTTGTTATTCAGGTACACTTCTAACTAGTGCAAGACTTTGATATTAATAAGTTGTTTACCTCTCTCTAATTTACCTCTCATGTGGTGTGTGTTCTTCATCCATTCTAGTGAGTTAGATATTGAAACTCCATTGATTCGATAGCTGGATTTATAATTCTAACAATTCAAAAATTATGGTGGCACTCTTATTGTTAATCGAGTTTTACTTTAATTAATGCTTAGAATGTAGCAGTCTATACTTTGAATTATGTAACATCAAGCACGCACAACATATGACCATGCATGCAAGATTTACAACAATAGCATCTATCATTTAGTATATAAATTATGGCAATTTATATAACTATACTATGTATTCATGCAAGATTTACAACAATAGCATTTATCATTTAGTATATAAATTATGGCAATTTATATAACTGTACTATGTATGCTTAGCAGTATGTACTGACCAACATGGTCCTACCCCTTAGTGTACCATGTATTGAAGGAAGTAGTTAATTGGGTACCCATTCCCAGTGTTTAAATTATCGGTGACAATATCGAATTGTTGCCGATAATATCGGTATCGCTGGCTCAACGAAACCGAAAACCCATTTTTTTGTTTCTCTTCCCGATATCGCCAAAATATCGCCGATAATGTCGATTTTTCGATATTTTCTAGATATCGACGGCCAACTACCCCATTTTACCACGTTTTCGGCGATAAAATCGTCGAAATCTAAGAGAAAAAAAAATGAAGAAGAAGAAGAAGAAGAAAATACCTGGTTTTTCGCTCCGATCGATTTCAAGAGAGAAATCCCCAAAAAAATTTGCATTTTCCATCAAGATCCTTGAATGGCGACTCCTTCGGTTTGCCAGCACCGAAACCCACTAGCAGGTCTACGAAAATCCAGAGACTCATAGAAATTTTTGAAATTTTGGGAACGACGGGGAGGGATTTTCGGTTTCAAAGGAATTTGGAGAAGGATTTTCAATTTTTAAGGGATGCGGATTAGGTACGCGCAGGTTAATCGTGCGACTAATAACTTGAAACGTTTCCAAGTTCTGTGGGTCCCACCATGATATATGTTTTGTATCCACACGGTCCATCCATTTGGAGAGATCATTTTATGGCATGATTCAAGGAATGAGGTAGATCAAAAGCTTTAGTGAACCCCACCACAGAAAACTGTGGAGAGAGTGACCGTACCGTTGAAACCTTCCTAAGGTCCAGTGGACTGTTTATTTGAGATCCAATCTGTTCATAAGTTAACAGTGACGTTAAATAAAGCTATTAACAAATATCATCTTGATCTAAAACTTTTGTAGCCCTTATAAGTTTTTTATGGTAGGCATCACTCTGTCCACTATTTTCTGTGGTGGGGTCCACCCGAGATTTGGATCTGACTCATTCTTTGGCTAATGCCCTGAAATGGTATCTCCATATGTATGTACGGTGTGGATACACAAAATACATCATGGTGGGACCCACATAACTCGATGATATAACCTAGTTGATGCGCGTCAGTAGCTAATCCGCATCCATTTCAAATAAGTGGATTGTGTACGCACACCCTTAGCGTACTGGGATGCTTAGGTGGGGTCCACCATGATATTTTTAAAAAATCCACCCTGTCCATCAATTTTTCCAGATCATTTTAGGACATGAGCCCAAAAACCAAGTGTATCCAAAACTCAAGTGGGTCACAGGAGAGGAAACAGTGCAGATTGGTGACCATCGTTTAAACATTCATGTAACCACAAAAGTTTAGTATCAGGATAAACTTTTTGTGTTTTCACTTAATATCAATGGGAATGAACTTATAAACGGTTTGGATGGCATATAAACATCAAGGTGGAGCCCGGGAAGGTTTGAAGGGTAGCAAACTCTTTCTATAGTTTTCCTTATTGTATGGCTCACTTTAGTTTAGGATTCACCTCATGCTTGGTCTCAAGTCTTAAAATGATCTGGAAAAACGGATGGATGGGGTGGATTTTTTGGAAATATCATGGTGGGCCCCGCCTAAGAATCCCAGCGCACGAAATTCCTACAAAAGCTTTCTTGCATGGATGTGTATTGAGTTAGCTCTTATGGTACTAAGAGCGTACTCAGTAAACTCTGTTGGGTCCACTATAAATTCATGTGGTTTATCCACGCCGTCCATCCATTTTTTTTTAGATCATTTTAAGGGTTGAGCCCAAAATCAAAGTATATCAAAATCTCAAGTAAATCATATCAAAGGAAACAATGGAAGTATTCATTTCTACCTTTGAAACCTTTCTAATGCCCCTAGTGATATTTATTAGTCATCCAAACTTTTCATAAGATCACACGGACACGGATGAAGGGAAAACACAACTATCATTTTAATCTAAAACTTTTGTGGGCCCCCAATAACTTTTCAACGGTAGACTTCAAGTCACACTGTTTCAAGTGGTGTGGTCCATTTGAGCTTTGGTTATGGCTAATTTTTGGTTTAAAGACCTAAAATTATATGATAAAATGTATGGATGGAGTTGATACAACGCATGAACGACGGTGGGGCCCACAGAGTTTACTCAGTACACTTAGAGTCACTTAGTACGCAGTCCGCTTCCTTTGGCACGGAATCGGATTAGCTATTCCCAATGCCACCAGCCAATGGCTGGTGGTTGGTGCTCCGTGGACCCCACCATGATGTACATGTTTCATCCATGCCGTCCATCTATTTTTTTAGATCATGTTATTATATCAGACCAAAAATGAAGTACATCTCAATCTCAAGTGGACCGCATTACAGAAACAGTTTTGAACAAAAGTCAATCATTAAAAACTTTTTGGGGGCCATAAAAGTTTAGGATGAAGCTGATCTTTGTTTTTATCCTTCATCTGGGTCGTATGACCTAATCAATAGATTGGATGTCAAATAAACAGTACATCAGGTCTTAGGGGGATTTTAACAGTGAACATCCAATCACTATTGTTTGCCCGTGGTGTGGTCCACCTGAGATTTATATCCCACTCATTTTTTTCATAAAGCCCTAAAATGATCTGTAAAAATGTATGAATGACATGGATGAAACACATACATCATGGTGGGGCCCACGGAGCACCGACCACCATGATGTATGTGTTATATCCACATCGTCCATCCATTTTTAGATATCATTTTAGGGTATGAACCAAAGAATTAGGCAAATAAAAATTTATAAGCTTGCATTTGTATTAGAAAAACTCATTTTGGTTACTATTTGAGTGATTTCTTACTACAACGCATGCCTTTTGGCCCCCATTAAATGGAAACTTATTATTTAATGCATTCTTTTTGCAAATTTTTCATTCCTGGATATGTAAATATGTGTATTTAGGCATATCCTGAAGTTTCACTGAAAAATTCCACCATTTTCTCCATGTTTCTCCCTTTTTTCCTACATTTCCAGTTATTGGCGATATTATCAGCGATAACAATATTATATCTTTATCTCCGGCCAGCGAAACTTGTAGCGATACCGACAACTCGAACACTGGTTGAAACACCTTCCATTCCTTTCTTCCCATATAGACCACCAAACAGCCAGGAGGGCCATTCTCCAAACTGTATTCTTTTCCTTGCCTAGACTGGACCCATGCCACGCTTTGAGCAACCTAACTGTCAAATCGGGGAAAGACCATGAAATACCAAATGAATTTAAAATTGTTGTCCAACCCGGTTGATGAAGGGACTGTATAAATAGGTGATCTACCGATTCTTCATTGGGCAAGAAAAATAAGTAGAGAAGTCTTTTACAGTATTTTCCAGCGAAACCTCAATCTGCTTTCTTCAAGATTAAAGTTATTTTTTATTTCATTTGGACATGCCAAGCTCGCTCAGATTAAGGTTGGTTTTTTTTTTTTTTTTTCCAGATGATATGAAAATGACTTTGAAGCTAGGGGTTTCTCTTTTTCCTTTTCTCAAATAGTGAGAAAAAAAAAGTTATTACACAAACAAGCTTGATAGATTCACCCCTTGAAATGAAAAGTTCTGGTCCTGGAGGTATAATATCAACCACTTGTTATCCATCTGATGCGTCAACTACAGTTATTTCATACCTCCCTTTTTCTTTACGAACTATTCTGCTTACTATACCTGTTGTTGTAGCATTATAGACTGTATTGTTACTCTTGTTCCCATTGGGATAAATTTGACCTCTTCCCTTGTTCCCACCTACATATATGGGATACTTTAAGAAGTGAACATTTTTCTTAGTAGCAGGGTCCAAGGAAAGAATGGGAAAGATGATTTCACTATATTTCTGACCAGGAACAAGACCTACCACAAGAATATTTCTTTCAATACACTTTCATGCTCTCTTTCCTTCCTATCCTAAAGAACCGAAAGGCCTTCTTGTCACTCACAACCAAGCCTATCTACAACATTATTCAGATCTTTAAGAACCAATAACTGAGAAGTACCCATAGATCTGCAACATGGGATTTAAACTCAATAATACGAGAAATGAACTTCTAAGGGCAAACAACCTTCCCCATATCCAACTCTCTATCACATT
Organism: Magnolia kwangsiensis; assembly: GCA_037074715.1. Classification (NCBI taxonomy): domain Eukaryota; kingdom Viridiplantae; phylum Streptophyta; class Magnoliopsida; order Magnoliales; family Magnoliaceae; genus Magnolia; species Magnolia kwangsiensis. Next base: position 58,162,949 of record CM073571.1, on the reverse strand, counting down.
AGACCTCCCCTTGACACTTATCATCCCCGAAGGAGTAATACCAAGCAGCCAATCTTTAAGCGATCGCAAATTTACCCTTGATGGGTCCGACTCCCTACAGGGACCTAAGAAGCTCAAAATAACTCTCCCTTATCATTCCTCAAAACTCCGTCTGTACCAGAATGGTTGGATATCCAATTGAGGTAAGTGAGTCCATTTAGAAGTAGCTTGCAAACATTTATGACCCTTTCCCCCTCCCTAACTCTTCTCTGGATCAATCATCACAATCCTTGTAGATATCCTCATGGTATCTACTACAACCTCCAAGGAAATTCATGCCCATATTATGGCATGGACAAATCTTATGATAGATGATACAATAGCTTCTTTGTATCCAAATACCTTCTTTTTCCATTTCCTTCCATAGCCCACATATCAGAACAAAGGGCAACATCTCCCTTAGGATCATTCCCTTATACGTAGATAAACTAGAGAACCATCCCACACCTTAGAGACAAATTAAAACCTATTTCATCACAAAAGTATTGACAAAATGATCCATAATGTTGAGGTTGTGGAATAATGAATGAGAAAATGATTCACTATCTCATCTTCCTACATAAATTGCACCTACTTGGAAGCAAAGTCTTCCTCTTCCTTAGATTTTTTAAGTGCAAGGACTTTGTTCAAAATTGCTAAGCAAGTGAATGCTTGGATCATTGGGGGAGCAAGAACTTTGTTCAAAAGTGCATCTATTTGGAAGCAAAGTGCAAGGACTTTCTTCCATAGGATTCTTCGAAGCACGACATTCCACACAATTGATCCTCCCATAATCTCATAACATCCCTTTACTTTGGCATCTTGGTGCAACAAAAGAATAAATAGACCCTGGAAGGAATACCCCAATGGCTGATCATCTGACCAAATGTCACCCGGTCCCTTCTACCAACAAAACTCTCCTACTTTCCTTGAGATGCCATCCTTGGAGCATCTACTTCCCTTCCCATCTTACCACGCTTGCATCAATGGAAGGGCAGCCCCGTCCAACCTCTCTCCAATCCCTTGAATGTCTACCTTCCATAGAGCATTGATTCTTCCCCATACCTTCACAACAATTTACTAAACACGGCTCGATTTCTTTCAAAACATCTTCCCACCCCGATAGCTCCTTTTTTCGGCTTTTGAACACCCTTTCAAGTCACAAGAAGAAATTTATACCCATTTTTGCACCCATTCCTGTGAAAGTTGCATTGAGATGCTCCACCTTTGATTCCACCCCCACCAGCATTTAAAAAGGGACACGGAATAGAACGGGTATGACCAGATCCAAAAAGAAATTGCCTTGAGATTACCATAAAGCAGGAATCCAAGATAAATAGAAGGCATTTCCATTCTTTTACATCCCAACCATTTTGCTAAAGACTACACAATCTGTTCCGAAGCAACCAACTCTACTACAATGCTTTTGCACATGGATCAAGAAAGATTGGACAAGAAAGTTCTTAAATACCTTAAGAGAAGGGAATAAAACTTAATGCTATCATTATAACCTTTTCCAATGCTAAGACAGCATACCTAAGCAAGATCATTAGTTCTTATGGTAATACCTCAAAATGACATCTTGTAGCACAATGGATTACGATTCTTCTAGTCAAGAGAGGACCTTTGTTTTCTATCACTGTATTGAAATTTACAAGCATTTTTATTTTGTTTTCCATTTTAACGATGAAACGATTTATTAAAAGAAGCAAAGGAGATTACAATGGAAGGGATAACCTCACAAGGAAAGAGGATCTAAGAATCCCTTCCCTTGCCAAGGAGTTTGTATTGGAACTTCCCTACAAACATGAGAGAATTGAAAAGAACAAACAGGAAAGTTCCTCAATCTCCTCGACCTGATCAGCCAATCTCTAGGGAAGTCCCTTAGAAAGCTAAACATCATATTACATTCCAAATATCACCCTCGATAACAGCGAGACCCATATGAAGCTAGTGATGCAGAAGAGTTATCGTGTACCATGACAAACCTTTTTTTCAAAATGATTTGACACGCGACACCGAACTTTTTAAAAAGAAACAAGAAATGGATTCTATCCATTATGGCCACGGACATGAATTAGTCACAAGCATGGAATGCCCAACTACACCACTCTTAACCAGGCCATCCACCACAGAATAAATCATGATGCTTCTTTATGTGAAGCAAAGGAAACAGATCTTTTAAAGGGCATAGACTTTTCATCTGCAACTCATGCCATTGCAACAATTTGGGGGGTGATGTTGTTGCAACAATTTGGAGCAAGGTGTTCCATATATGTTATGATATGCCCGTAAAGACTGATACGTATACGAAACAGCCATGACCGTTACGCGATACAGGGGTGAAAAGGGGCAGTTGATTTTTTGAAACCGTATCAGCTGTTACGGTGACCGTAAAGGCCGTTATAGAGCATAATGATCATTACTTCCGTAATAGTCAAAAAACAATCACTTTTTTTATATATTTAAATTCATTTTTTTCATCTTTTTACTTTTCTCATTCCAAAAACTCTCTTATATCATTTTACAACAGATTTCAATCACTTTTACTATAAATTTTAAGAATAAAATTGTGAATTGAAGTGATTTGATCGAATAGAATCAATGAGGGCATTTTTTTTTTCAAAAAAATTGAAAAAGCAGTATTTATGCCTTTTTTCTGATTTCTAGTTCTAATGTTTGATTGTGATGTGTAAACATTAGAGACATAATCATATGAAACAATTTGCTAGACAGCACGATACAATACTCTCACCAAAGAGTGGACCGTTACACTACCATAAACATGTTCAAAACAAAAAATCAATACATATTTGAAATATTTACATTATTCTTGATGTTCTAGATATTTTTTCAGAATTTTTTGGGCAAAAGAAAATTTTCAACCGTTATGGGGGTCGTAACGGTCGTTACGCCCCCGTATCAGCTGTATCGGTAATGGTGATGACCGTTACGGCCACCGTAACCGATACGGAATACCTTGATTTGGAGGTTCCCTTAGGTGGAATTTAGGGCAGTTCTTAAGCTCCCAAGAGACAAGATCTCTTGCTCAAATGCCTTTGACATATGACATATCCCGTTTCTAATTCCAAGACATCTTTTCTAATGAATTAACATCCCTTATTTTCCTCAATTGAGCTAGGCATCACCCAGGAAACGTCCATAATCTCATTACTACCACAAATCAGCTATTATTCCAGCATCAAACATCAGTGTTGATCCTGACCATTGATTTTTATAGTTGAATGCAAACCATTGAAAATTTTCTCTTCCATGTTCTAAACTCATCTACAGACAGCGATGGTCACAATCATCCATTCAGTCAGCTTAAGTTTCTCACATGGCCGTATAGCATAAAGCTCACAACATGGATGGCAGTTCCAATAATCGGACCAACCGACATGTGGGCCCCATTGGGTGGCAACATATGGTCGACCAAAATTGCAGCAGTGGAAAAACGAACTCGAGATTCATAATGAGAAAGTGACCCACAAATTTGCAGTTGCATTGATTTCAAGTCCAACTAGAAACAAGATAATCGCAATTTGGATCACGAACCCTCGATATGAGTATTAAAGAAGGAAATCGCAATCTGGTGATTTCCACGTTATTAGATTATGAAATTTGCAATTCAATTCGATAGTGCATCCAAACGCATCCCAAAAGAGCGTGAGACGGTCTGAGAGGAAGCATTTACCTTTTGGCGCGTGATCGTGGTGCTGTAACTTCAAACCTCTTACAGAGAGAGAGAGAGAGAGGCCGTTAGGGTTGGGATATGGAAAGTGCGTTGTGAATTCCTGATATATAAAAGGTCCGGAATCGTCTACAATACCTGTTTTACGAACAGCTGTTTTATGCAGCGCGAAACACTTTGTATATGTAAAATCCATCCGTCCATTGGGGAATAACGATTGTCTGGACTGTAGATACAGAAGATAAGCTTGATTGGAAACTCATGTGGGCCACACCCATGAGAACAGTCTTAAATTGGGACGTGGTTTGGCTAGTGACGCTGCCACAGCCTGGTGGCTAGTGGTCGGTGCTCTGTGGGCCCCTCCATGATGTATGTGTTTCATCCATGCCGTTCATCCATTTTTACCGATCATTTTATGGCTTAGATCCCAAAAATGAGGGCGATATAAATCTCAGTTGTACGGCACCACTGGAAAACAATAGTAATTGAATATCCACCGTTAAAATCTAGGGCTGAACGACTGGTGACCGACCCGAAAATGGGTTAGGATTGGGCAGGATGTATCGAGTTCCATCTCAGGCTTGGGCTATAAAAACACCAACCTGATAACACTTGGTCGGGCTTGGGTTAAGATCTTGAGTTGCCCAATCCAATCCAAATCCCATCGACATATAAGTTTCTTATAAATTATAATTGAGCATAGATTATCTTTGCTAAAGGCATTGATGATACCGGGTTTTATTGGTCCATGTCATTTTCAATGACTCGAGTTAATAAGATATGATTTCCCTTACATATAGATTGTGTGCTACGCAACATAGGGCTTTTAAAGTAATAGTTATGTATTTTAGCTTGTTTGATTGTTCTCTTCTTAGCAATAAATAACTATATATATAATTAATAAAATCATAAATATAAAAAATATAACAATATAATAATGAAAATATTAGCATATATCCACGGCCCAAACTAGCCCACTGGGGTTGGGCTTAGGTTGAGAATTTCCAACCCGAAATTGGGTTGAGTTAAGGTTAGCATACCAGAGCTTTGGACTGGAATAGGGTTGAGCACCAAACCTGGCCCTACTAGCCCGCAGCCCTATTAAAATCTTCCTAAGGCTTACTGTACTGTTGGTTTGACATCTAATTTGTTGATTAGGTATTACGGACCTGGTTGAAGGAAAAAGACAGATTATCTTGATCTAAAACTTTTACTGCCCTCAAAAAGTTTATAACGGTCAACGTTCATTCAACACTGTTTCCAGTAATGTGGTCCACTTGAGATTAGGATATACTTCATTTTTTGTCTCAGAGCACCGACCACCAGCCATGGCTGGTGGCAGGGGGAGTAGCCAATCCGTTTCCTTCACATGTCAGGGCCACTGAGTTTTGTATCAGGCATATTTACGTAGTCTACTCATTCTAGCGAGTTGCACCTGATTAACGGATTGGATGAAAGACACGCCGGTCACACGTTATATACTGTTATATTTGTGTGTGCGTATGTGCCAAGTACGGCAGAGTAGCTCAACTTGAACGGAACATCCTGTAACTCCAGGCGCCGAATAAACTGAGAGACCGGTTCGTATGAACTGAGTTGTTAATCGAGGACCGGGTAATTTGCGAAGAGAGGATTTATCCTTCTGATGAACTTTGTTTTACTTGTGGAAGAATTTTCAATTAGCATGAAATAACTTATTTAATACAAAAATAATTCAATATTAATAAAAAAAATATTTTGATCACAATAATAAACTAATATATATATATATATATATACACACACACACACATGGAAATGCTCACCTGTGAATCAGTTCATACGTACTACATACGAGTTTTTTTGAGAACTCATCATATTTGATGATTCTCGCAAATTTGAATAGTTCACATGAAGCAAAACCTCATGAAACCCCCTGGTACGAATTTTTACTTTGATACAAAACTTCGGTGGGCCATGAAAAATGCAAACGGTTTCTTTCCTTGATTTGAATTTCTCTTTGTTATGACCCACCAAAATCTTATATCAACGTGAAACTTCACCTCCTAAGGTTTCATGGGATTCCGCATCTTATAAACCGTTCGGATTTGACACCCATCACACGTGTGCAAAGGTGTGCACATGCCCAGGTGAGCATGCCTCTCTCTCTCTCTCTCTCTCTCTCTCTCTCTCTCTCTCTCTCTATATATATATATATATATATATATATATATATATATATATAAGTTGTTGCATTTGGCTTATAAAAGAAGAATAATGAAAGAAAATAAATCAATATATATGAGTCACTGCACTTGGATTATAAAGAGATGAATAATGAAAGAAAATGATAACTAATTGTCTCGCCCTGGCCCGTCTCTTTGCCCGGTAAGATGATTGTCATAAAACGATCAAATGCTTGTCTAGATGCCAAATCTCTTTAAGCAACATGCTCGTGGATAACAGATGAATTTTCGTCAATCTTGTGGAAAAATCTGTATAAAGTGAATGATCAAGGCTTTAGTTGTCTAATCAGGATTATGTAGGCAAGATGAATGTTATGGAACGGCCAAATGCTTGTCTAGTTGTTGATTGAATTTAGTAAATTCAATGATCGACAAATCTCTAAGCTGGTAGGTAAGAAAACATTATCATCTGTCTGACTACTTAGAAGTCTTCTCGCAGGGTGAAACTATGTTATTCTACTTCTGGTAGAAAGCAAAGGCAATGAACTAGAAAAGTAAATGCATAAAAATAAATATATAAAGATAAATGACAATATGAAGGTAAAATAAGACATTGGTCCGAGCATAGAGCTCGTCATTCTCTACTGTATTGTAGGGCAATAGCTGGAGAGTCATACTTAGATTCGCCCTCCACGATTTCCATTTAATTAATCATCCAATCAAGGGTCATGGTTGATCATATTTCTATCCTTAAAAGGGATTTTCCAATTTCTTGCTAAATCTATCAATTAAATTTTTATCTTTAGATTGTTCATAGATTTTTGTATAATCTTCCAGCTACCAATTAAGATTTGTTGTAACTATAGGAGCAAATCACTGCCTATCGTCATGTGTGCTTCTATAGGCCATTACACAAGTTGTACCCAATAGCACCCTACCACGTGTGTGGTGACAATAACGTGCTTTTGCCTTCCAAACATATAACACACGTTGTCTAAAGAGAGCTTGCTTTCTCTTCCACGACTTCCTTCCGCCAATCATATCGATTGTAGGGATTGTGATCTTCATATAGCAGTGCTACCATGTGGTTGGGTGTCAACATTACCCACCATGTCTCTTCATATTCGGAGAATGCGGAGAGGGGTTGTGATAAATTGAAAATCTTTATTCAATAAAAAAAAACTCAACCTAATCCTACGTTCGATGAAATCGAACTAGTTTTCAATATCATCGATAATTGTCAGGATTTTTCACCCATGGTAGCTGGACAGCTTTGGTCTTATTTCGATATCATCAAAGGACCTTAGATGATATCGAAGGTTGTCATCAAATGACATTTGATATCATTGAAGAGTTACGCAGATGCGATTGCGAAAACGTAGATTTTACAAAATTTGTTTCCTATTTTGATTATACCTCTTTTTATTCTTATATAAAGGACTGTATGTGGGATTGAAGTGTATTCTAGCGTATTTTAAGGTTTCCTGAAGGTTTTCTAAGAGGGCTTAGGGCCATGAAAGGTGTGTGTGTAAGAGAGAGAGAGGGGAAGCTTGTATAAGGGAGATTCTGCTCGTAGAGGTGATTTACTTCGCAGTCCACGTCTTAGCACTTCTATGTCCTCATGATCAGTGAGATCCTTCTATTTTTTTCATTATTCTCTTATTGTTCATCCACTCCTGCGTAAGTGAAGAAGGTTTGATCCAAACGATATGTGCTTGTGATCGGTTGTGACATTTTGCTTTATAGTGGATTGTTGACCTGGACGAGGTCTCGTGGTTTTTACTTCTTTGAGAGTTTTTCACATAAAATTCTCTCGTGTTGTGTGGTTTATGCTTTGATTTATATCATTGCTTTATTATCCCATAATTCTGGTTTGTTTTGGGAGGCTAGATCCTAAGGTTTTGTGCAAAGGCCCCCAACAAAAGTGGTATCAAAGCTAAGTCCATTGAATGGAGTGAGATCGGTTTTGAATTATGGAAGGTAGCTCATCAAGGATGATCAGCCTCAATGGTTCTAACTGGATCATATGGAAGGCTAAGATGGAGAACTTGCTTTTTTGTAAGGATTTATATTCTCCAATTTTAAAAATATCAATAAAATCTAAGGATATGTCTGATGATGATTGGAAGAAGTTGGACCGGAAGGCGGTGAGGTTTATTAGAAAATGGTTGAACGATTCTGTGTTTCACCATGTGTCTACAAAGACCTCAACCGCTAGCCTATGGCTTCTTATCAAACCATATTTCATAAGCTGTCTTACCATTTAATTTTCTTGTATAGACCCTGTTGATTATATAGCATGCAGTATTTACGGCTTCAGCCCATAGATTTTTAGGGAGCTTTATACTATTTAACATTACATTTGTCATTTCTTAAAGCACTCTATTTTTTCTTTCAACAATTCCATTTTGTCGTAGTGTTTTGAGTGCAGAGAATTTATGTGATATTCCCTAATCGCAATAGAATTTCTCAATATTACTATTCTCAAATTCTAATCCATGATCACTATAGATCTTACGGACTTGAGAACCTTTTTCCGTTTGGATTCGTTTAAGAACTCTTTTTTACTTTATCATGGGTTTCTGATTTATCCCTTAAAAAGGCTACCCAAGTGAATCTGGTATAATCATCCACGATCACCAGTATGTATTTTTTGCAACCTCGATTCTCCGTCCTGGTTGGTCCTATAAGATTCGTATGGAGAAGTTCAAGAGGTTTAAATGTGGCATTGGAGCCTACCTTTTTGTGAGCACTCCTAGTTTATTTGTTAATCTGGCATTCACCACATACTTTGTCTACTTTTTATAATTTAGGTATACCTCTTATCAGTTCTCTTTTACTCAATCTATACATATTACGGTAGTGTACATGTCCATGGCATTTATGCCATAATTTAGTCTCATCGGTATGGACCATGTAACACGATTGACTAGATGAGCTAGAATCACTAACAATATAGCAGTTTTCAGAAGTTTTATGACCAGTTAATATTACTGAACCATTTTTATTTAAAATTTCACACCCTAGGTTAGAAAATTTAACACTATAATTTTTATCGCATATTTGAGATATGCTTAACAGATTGTGTTTTAACCTTTTAACATATAAAACATTCTCAAATAAAGGAAGATTAGAAAGTTGAATCGTACCTTGGCCAATAATCCTACAGTTGCTACCATCACCAAATGTGACTGATCCATCAATCATGTCTTTAAGAGTCGTGAATGGACCTTTATCACCAGTCATATGCCTGGAGCATCCACTGTCTAGGTACCACTTTAAATGGCTTGAAGCTTTGAAAGCGGTGTGGGCAACCAAGCAAGTAACCTTAGGAACCCATTTCATAATTATTTTAGATTTAGGAGTATAGTTGGTCTTCTTGTATTTGTAGTTGTTATAAGAATGACCTACTAAGTTAGATTTTAAGAGCTCCTTAAGTAAATCAACTATTTCTTCAGCTAAAGGGTTTTGATTCTGATTTTTATAGTTGATATGATTACTTTTAGGTTTGAAAGATTGAAAAGTTTTAACATTTTTAGAAAACTTTTGATTTGAACTATTCTCTTTTGAGTTAAAAGACTCTCCTTTCACAAACTTAGAAGGAGTATTCTTTCGTTTAGGAGGAACATTTTTATCGTAGCCCAAACCAGATTGGTCGCCACATTTTCTTGATCCGGATAATAGTTTTTCTAATTTTGGATCACTTTGGGCATACCTCCATGTATCCTTTAAACTCAAAAGTAAAGAGACTTCATGTTTAAGTTTTTCATTTTCAGATTTAAGATTTTCAATAAGGGAGGTTTTGAAATCTAAATCGCATTTCAATTTTTCAAAACAATCTAAAATGTGGAATTTTTCTAAAACAAGAGAATCAAAATTTTCTTTAAGTTTTAAAAACTTCTCTTTCTAAAGTTTTAGTTTTACGACAATTTTATAACTTTTCTTATATACGGCATTGTAAGCATCTTGAAGATCTTTTTTATTTTCATGATCACTATTCAGATTTTTTTCACTAGTTAAATCATCGTGATCTGAAAAAGTGAACTTGACTAGAGTCATAAGGGCTTTAACTTCATTGCCTGACTCAGTTTCAGAATCTTCTGATTCAGAAGAGGCTTTAGAGCCAGAAGAATCATCCCAAGTAGCCAACATTCCTTTCTTTTTAGGTTTGTCCTTTTTATGACATTTGTTTACTAAATGCCCATATTCTTGGCAGTTGTAACATTGATATCTTTTAAAGATTTTTAAGTTTTAGATTTAGATTTAGATCTTTTCTTATCATTTGATTTTTGAAAATCAACCCTCTTTTTACTTTTAAAAATTTTGTAAAACTTTGTTTGCTAAAAGGGTCATATCATCTTCAGAATTTTCTTGAGAAATACATTTAGAAGATTTAAGAGCAATAAATTTACCTTTAGGAGCTTTAAAGTTTAACTCATATGTTTATAAAGAGTCAACTAATTGTTCTACCCTTATGTTGTCTGTATCACGAAATTCCTGGATCGCGGTTACATTAGAATTGAACCGTTCAGGAAGTTAGCATAGTATTTTTGTACAAATTTTACTTTCTGAAATTTTATCACCAAGACCCCATATAGAGTTCACAATGTCATTTAATCTTATATAGAAGTCCATAAACATTTTATTTTCTTCTATACGTATTTCCTCAAATTTAGTTGTGAGGATTTGAATCTTAAATTTCTTGACAATTGATGTTCCCCCGTGTGTCATTTCTAAAATATCCTAGGCTTGCTTTGCAGAATCATAAGCTATAATTCTTTTGAATTCAATCGGTGATAGCGCGCAAGTGATTGCATTTAGTGCTCTTGCATTTGCACTACTCTCACATTTCTGAAGTGTGGTCCAAGAGAAATAGGGTGTAATTCTCATAGATTTGGATCCATCGATTCCAGTTACTTCAGTGATAGGAGGGATCTATTTATTCACTGTGGCTAGCCACACACTCTCATCCATGGATTTAAGGAAAATCCTCATCCTGGCTTTCCAATAGCATAATTGGTGTCATCAATGGTGAAGGCCTAGTGACTGAAAGGCTATCAAAATTTGACATCTTATAAATAGTTAGATCGGTTAGCTCAGGAAATAAATCCAAAAATATAACAATTAATACGAGCTATTAGGATCTGATACCACTTGAAAAGGCCAAGCTATATGTCCTAGAGGGGGGGGAGGGGTGAATAGGACTATGCCAAATTTAAAATGATAATAGCAGAATAAAACAATAAGAAAGCCAAGTAAAGGAAAGATAACAGTCCACAATACAGAATGTAAAGCAACTTCAAATTCTAGTTGTTCTAAGGACAACCTTTCACCATAAAAATCAAGGGTTTATGGCAGGACAACTTTAATAGAACAATTAGAAAAACAAAATCTCAAACTAGAAAGGAAATAAAGGAAATAGCAAGAAAGAAATTCTACACTATTACAACATTCCCCACAATGCTTGAAATGAAAGATTACAACATTCACATCCACACATACATCCCACAAACTTGAATGATAAAAGATATAGAAATTAAACAAATATTTAAATCACAAAACACAAGGAGTTATAGTGGTTCACCTGTGTGTTCATTAACTGTTAAACAACAGCCACACAGCTTGCTACTCCACTCATAATATCCTCACACAGTGCATATTAGCATTCATTATGAAAATAGGTTTTTCTCAGGTTCACCCAAAACCTTTATAATTGTGTCTTTCAAGTGGGCTTACACAATTCAAAAACCCTCGTTCTGAGTTTTCTGACTATCCTCAGATAACCAATACAATGAGATTTTTCTAGCGTAATCTCAAAAGAAACCAAATAATATAGAAGATTTATACAAATGTAAAATACCTGAATTTCTCCTTTTGTTGCACCTGAAAGAACCAAGTCAGAGTAGAAGTTCGAATATAGAAGCTCAATGTCCAATACTCACTTTAAAATGGTTCTAGGTCTAAGTTGATTTTAGATTAAATCAAGTCGGCTAGCTCTATTTGATTTTGATTCTAAGAAGTAGAATATCACAATTCCTCTTTCAAATCAGATTGGAATGCAGAAACAAAATCAAATATGAAAAGCTAACAAAAGAGAATATTAAATATGCATAATATAGCTTTAATTTCTCAGAGTGATGCCTTGAATTTACTTAAATTGGATTATCAAAACTCTAAAATTCATGCTCTATTTATAGTTGCAGAAATCGCATTTTTGACTGGTTCTGAGGACACTTCGACTGGTCGAAGGTCGAACAGATTTTTGAATTTTTGAGCGCAATCGAAAAAAACTGTTCTCCGATCGGTCAAAGGATGTCCACGACTGGTCGTGAGTCCTCCACGACTGGTCGTGACCTACCTACCACTAGTCAAATGAAGTCTGATTTAATCGATATAGTTTGAGTCTTAACTTCTGGACTGGTCGTAGGACAAGTTGTGCACTGTTCACACGACCGGTCGAGCAAAGTCCAGGACTGGTCGTGGATGAACAAAAAATTCTGAAAAATTATAACAAACTTAAGACTGGTCTTGAAATTTCTTAGACTGGTCGAGCCAGTGTTAGGATTAGTCGAATAGAATCTAGGACTAGTCTTAGAACAGTCTAAACCATTTATAAAATAAGCAATTAAATTATGTATCGAAAATGACCTACCCTAAGGTCAATCATACCTTAAAAGTGAAGTATGAACATTGAGTCTTCATTTCTTCAGATGATTGTTGACTTTTGAAGATTATGAATCTTGAGATCTCTACACATGATGTAACTTGAACTTGAGATCTTCTAAAGCTTGGATTTTAATTATACTTCATCTTGAGTTGTACTATGTCTTGAACAAGAACTTGTCTTTTGATGTACCTCTTTAACAAAAACTCTAAACATTGAAGCTTACAGGAGTGAACAAGGTACTTAACATTGCATTTCTTGAAGTAGATTTTCGTTCTTGACTTGAAGCATTATGATGCAATGCCTTGAACATTAACAAGCTACACAAGACAGATTAAGGTTTTGGCACAACAAAATTTGACAAACAAAAGAGCAAGAACCCATAACACTTACACATGTTCCATTGGAGTTCTACGGTGCGTTAATGGAAGAAGAAGTCTAAGAAGATCTAATGGTGGGTGTTTTCTAGAATTAGATTTGTAACTTTTGCTTGGATTTGATGATTTGAAGGCCCACTTGTGGTGGGACCCATCTTGATGTATGATTTGTATCAAAGAGGGGCCTATAGTTGCGGGGTCCCTCCACTATTCCGCTCGTCTTTCTCTTTCTCTCTCTTTTTATTGATGGTCGGGATGGCCTTATCATGGGGGATCCACCATGATGCGTATCCCATCCACGTCGTTTGTCCAGATGGCAAGGTCGACCGTGCTACTGGATGATGGAAAACACAAATATCATATTGATTCAATGCTGGTGGGCCCCACTGACGTGGACCCCCACCTTGGATTGGTGCATTGCGCCCCCATCGTCCAATCCATGGACGGTGAGCGTGGATTGGCTGGAGTGCCTCATGCTACCACGTCAGCGTGTCCTATGGGCCCGTCTGACCATGGGTATGTGTTATATCAACACCGTTCATCAATGGGCCCCACACGCAACTGCTGCTACTTTTGCATCAGCAAGCATTGTGGGGCCAGCATAATGTATATATTTTATTCACTGTCGTCCAGGACGTGGCCCACCCCACGTGTGGGTGGGATCCACATTGATGTATTTATTATATCTGCACCGTCTAGATCTTCTAGACGGTGGCTACACCTGATGTGTGTGTTACATCCCTAGCCGTCCACCTGTTTTACCATCATGGACACCACCATGATGTATTTATTTCATCCACACCATCCAAATTGTACTGGACGGTGCTGGATAGTGTTTGGACGGTGTTGTCTAATGTTTGGACGGTGCTGATTTACATGTATAATGTTTGGACGGTGCTGTCTAATGTCTGGATGGTACTGATTTACATGGACAACGTCTGGACAGTGCTGATTCTCATGGACAATGTTTGGATAGTGTTGGACAATGGATCCCACTACCATGATTATGTGCTTATATCACACCATCCGAATGTTTGGACATGGGCCCATCCCACACGTGTGGCACGTGTGGGAGTGGGACCCACTTGAAATATGTGTCATATCTTACACCGTCTATCTAGCATCTATCTGGCTCTTTCAAAAAAAAAAAAATGATAATAATATAATATTATATCATATACATATGATATATACGTATATGCTTATGGTGGGCCCCACGTGAGACCCACCTGTTGAACGGATTAGCTGGGTACATCACACTAGCTATATAGCTGCTGATGTGGCGTCACTAGGTTCTATGGTCCCACACCATCCATCCGTTTTGGCAGATGAGGGGCCACACATGATTTATGGGTCTTATCACACCGTCCATCCATCTGTGAGGACCCCATCGTGATATATGCGGCATAACAGCCGTGGGATCCACACACGTGTGGACTCCACATGATGCATGTGTTATCAATGCCATCCATATGTGGACGAGTAGCGCCCTGGCTGCCGAACTGACGTCAGGAGTTCTGTGGGCCTCGATCATGAGGGATGTGTTATATCCCAACCGTTTATCTAGGACATACCTTGATTGTGATTTATCTGCACTGTCCATCTAGATGGTGCATGTGAAGATGGACGATGCATGGGAAGACCCCACCTTGATGCATTTATTCTATATCCACTCTACCCATCAGTCCAGGGTGGTGTGGGGCCCACTAAAATTGGTCAAACCTGTCACCTTTAACAATAGCTATTTGGCTAGGAGCACAACCTTGCATGTTAAAACTTTCAAGAACTCTATCAATATAGGCCATCTGCGACAAGTTAAGCAGTCCACGTGATCTGTTCCGGCTAATTTAAATGCTGATGACGAATGATGCATCACCAAGATCTTTCATCTTAAAGTTTTGAGACAAAAATTTTTTAGTCTCACACAAAAATCCAATATCTCTACTGGCTAACAAAATGTAGCCAACATATAAGACTAAAATAATAAAATTACTCCCACTGATTTTCACATATATAAACTCATTCGCAGTGTTTTCAATGAAACCATATGAGGAAACAACTTTATGAAACTTTAGGTGTCACTGTCGTGATACTTGTTTCAACCCATAAATGGACTTCTTAAACTTGTTGACCATATATTCTGAGCCTTTGACTTTGAAACCTTCTGGTTGCAACATATATACGTTTTCACTTAGGTCTCCATTGAGAAACGTTGTTTTCATGTTTATTTGATGTAGCTCTAAATCCATATGAACCATAAGAGCCATAATGATCCTAAAGGAGTATTTCTTAGACACAGGTGAGAAAGTCTCCTTAAAGTCAATGCCCTCACACTGACTGAAACCCTTTGCAATTAATATGGCTTTATACCTTTCGGTATTACCCTTAGAGTCCCGTTTGGTTTTGAATACCCACTTTCAACCAATCAGCCTAATCCCTTAAAGCAATTCAATAAGGTCCCAGACTTTGTTATCCTTCATAGCATCGAACCAATCAGAAGAATTTGCACTTTGTTCGACTTGTGAAAAAAATATAAGATCCTTTTCTGCCCCAATATCCAAGTCGTGCTCCTGTAGATAGACGATGTAATTGTCTGAAATTGCAAATCTTCTCTCTCTATGCGATCGTCTTAAAGGCTCATTATTTTGAATTGAGTTTTCTATTTCCTCATCAGTTGGTTGTATTTGAGGCTCTGTATAGTCATTCATAGGGATCTCAAAGTCCGCTGCTGGACGGACGACCATGCTACTCTGAATAATTGTGGTGGGAATCATAATCCGTTCTTCCTCAAACATAATGTTTCTCAAGTTCTTGATCCCACTATCTTCAGTATTCTTAATAAACCTAGCATTTGCAGTCTCAATGACTCTCATGGAATAGGAAAAACAATAGAATCTGAATCCTTTGGATCTTTCCGGGTATCCAATAAAGAAGCAACTAATTGTTCTAGGGTTAAGCTTTCTTTCATGCGGGTTATACGGTTTGGCTTCTGCAGGACAATCCCATACATGAAAGTATCGTAAACTAGGATTTTTCCCTGTCCAATTCATATGGAGTTTTCATCACAGCCTTACTTGGGACTCTATTAAGAATATGCACAACTATTTTCAACACATCACCCCACAAAGATTCTAACAACGTTAAATTACTAATCATATACCGCACTATGTCCTTTAGGGTGCGATTACGCCTTTCGGCTACACCATTCTACTCTTGAGTACCAGGCATGGTATACTGGGCGATGACGCCACAATCTTGTAGGTATCTAGCGAATAGCCTTGGATTACGCCTAGATTCCTTATACCTTTTACAGTACTCACCACCACGGTCGGATCTGACGACTTTTATTCTTCTATCGAGTTAATTCTCGACTTTAGCTTTATATATTTTAAATGTATAGAGGGCATCTGATTTGTCGTTAATAAGGTATAAGTACCCATAACGAGAGTAATCGTCTATGAAAGTGATAAAATATTTTTGTCCATTTCAAGATACTGAAGGGAACGGTCCACAAATGTCTGTATGAATCACTTCCAAGAGTCCTATGCTCCTAATGACACTATTTTTCCTGGTTCTAGTTTATTTACCTTTAATACAATCGATGCAGACCCCAAAATTTGAAAAGTCTAAAGAGTGAAGAATTCCTTCACACACAAGCCTTTCCAATCTCTCATGAGAGATGTGGCCTAATCGTCTGTGCCACATCATGGAGGAATTTTCACAATCTAACCTTCGCTTAATGCCTTTAATATTTTCATGTGATGAGTTAATAATGTAGACATGTGAAACATCCAAATCTAACTGATAAAGGTTATTGAATAAATGTCAGAACCAATCATAACTGAATCATAGGAAATGCTTAGTTTTCCATTTCCAATTTTAAATTCATTACCAAATTTGTCTAAACGGAAAATGGAAATCAAATTGAGCCTTATAGAAGGTACGTATACAGTATCTATTAGATCAAGAAAGTGTTCTGACGATAACATAAGCCTACAGACTCGAATAGCTTCCGCGTCTGCTCTAATGTCATTCCCCATATAAACCAATCTTTCTGTATCGGTTGGTGTTCGGCTTTGGAGCATATCCTGCGTGGAATTACATATGTGAATAGTTGCACCAAAGTCTATCCAATAAGAGTCTGTGGACATATCAGCTAAATTAGATTTAAAACAAACTAAAATTTGATTTTTACCCTTAAAAATAATCCATTCTTTAAATTGTATGCAATCCTTTATAAGGCCCGAAGAACGATTTCTTAAATAGTGCTTCATTTTCTTAAAGTTGGACCCAGTAAGCAAATGTATGGAATTAAACTGGTTTGAAACATTGAAAACAATTATGGCTGAACATTAATTTTTATTTTTTATTTTTTAAAAAGCCACTCACATCAATGAACAAGTCCCACATACAGGAATGTAAAGTACAAACATTATGCATATATTAACATTCGATTGATTTGGGCCTTTAATCAAATGACCTACAATGATAATAGCCCATAATTATCAAATTCTGGCAAGAGCACGGCGTATCATTGCGACTCGTCTTTTGGGAAAAAATGCAATATACATGAGGCTTTACTGAACATGAAGCTAATCAGTATTAATGAAATAAATCTAAGACGTCTATCACGCAAAACGAATCTCTCAAACTTATATAACCATTACCAATTACTTCACCCCGCTCATATCCTGCCAAGTGAAGATACATCTTTGTTCTGACCACCACCCACTATGGAAACGAACACAAATAAATGCAATCCTAATATGGATGGTCACTAAATTCTATAAACTAAAATCTGAAAGCAAAAATTTTCACCGATTGAGGTCACTTTGGTGGCTAACACAACCAACTCCAATCCCCACTCCCAGACTCGAGGATTGCTACATGCTCTTGCCCACAACGAACCATTCTATAATAGTTCTGATTTGGCCCAAAACATAGTTGATGTTGATCGCCCATAGGGTAAACATATTCTAAAGCGATGGTTGGATTAAATTCTTAAGGGTCAACAACTTAATATCAACCTTTAACAGATGGGTAATGGCCATATCTAGGACAAATCCAAACTAAAAGATGTATAAAACCATACGTATTGAATTATCAAGGCTGTCTAACAAGTGGAACCTACCAACCATCGATTGCTATTTAGATTTCAATTTGTACTGAAATGGCCAAGTATATTGATTCAATATTAAATATCAACATTTTGAACATGGCCCAAGTATCCAAAAAAACATGCCATAGAAGTCCAAAGATTCATGGGTGGGCATATGATGATAATGAAGAAGGCCTATATTAGGGCCTAAATGTGGCTCAAAACAGACCTTATAAATGAGCCTGAGATGGGATAGGAATGGGCCCATACATATTTCTAAAGCGGGCCCTGGAATAAGGCCCCCAAATCTGCCCAAACGAACTCAGAAAACAGGCTCATGGACTCCTTAGATATGGGCCCAAAAACAGCCCGTTGGAAACACATAAATTAGGCCCGAAAAGTGGGCTTAGATGAGCTAACTGGACCTAAAATCTAGCTCCATTTAATTCCATTACATCAGCTCAAAACAAGTAACGGAAGGCTTAACCTCAAATCGTTTAGCCAAATTACTGCAACATTTAAACAAAAAAAAAAAAAAAAAAACTCTTTGACTGGGAACCCGGCCTCGTCTATTCTTTAACATGGTAAAACCCCAGTGCTAAAAAGAAAACCGCCATAAACGCCCATTTGACAGCTGAAATCCTAGCCGCACTACCTGCCTACTGTCGCCGCCTGAAAGGAAGACGGCTACAACCAGCCCCTTTACAGAAAACCGACGGCCGACCACCGGAATTCATGGATTCGGCGGACGGAAGCTCTCTTCTTCCCCAAAATTTCAAATGCCGAATTCGCGCACCAGAATGGACTGTAGTTGTGGATTCCGGTCATCTAGAGGTGCGGATGGAGGTAGCTGTTGCCATTGCCACCTTCACCACCAAATCTGGCTGCCGACTGTCAACCATTGATGGAGAAGGTGGCCGCCACTACTAGCTCACGCAACTGTGTGTGAGAGAGTGTAACGACCATGGAGGTGGAGTCGAATCCGGCCGCAGCGACTCCGGCCGCAGTGATCGAATCGCTGCCGGATCTGAAGAGGAAGGTGGGTTTCCGCCATCAATGTCAGTCTGCAAGCAACGCCATGATAGACGGCTGCTGCGATGGCGATAACCCATCCGATTTGTTAGGCCGAAACCCCTTTCAACCGGATCTGATTCCCATGCCCTGCACGGCGGTCAGCAACAGGGCTACGCTCACAGCCCTGGGTTCATAGCCCGATTACAAGCTGAGCCGCATCGGCCTCGGAGATCGTATGGTGTGTGATTTCGGCTATTAGGATTGGAACAATCACACGAAAAAAAATCCACCGCATCGATGCATAGGTGGCTCTAATACCAAATGTGATACATGTATTGCAGAATTGACGGATCGTCTATGCATCAATACAGAGATTCAATACTATAAACTAAAAAGCGTACCTAAACTAAAAAGCGTACCTAATTAGAAAGACATCATGGTACCTTGATCTTCCCGACAAGAATCTTGATCTTTTGCACCTTACACCTTTAGGAGAACCTTCAATGGGACGAGGGTTTTCTCCCTCTGGGGTCTCCACACCGTAAGTTTTTATATTTGGCTTAATAACCGAGGACTGCGGTTCAAGCGTCTCACCCCAAACCTATATACAATGATTACAACTATAGTGGAGCCCACTGAATCCCTCAATCTGAATAATCCAACGGTCAGATCTGATGATTATGTGTGGCTCACTTGATAAGTCTTACATAATATACTTTTTTCCAGATGTCTCCAGTTGTAGCTTGCAGAACTTATTGAAGTATGAGAAAATCCATGATCTGTTTGCTCGCGAACAAACAATTGAAAGGTGAAAAAAGACTCCTTGCTCTAGACATTCTCTTACTCTTTAATTTGTAATACCCTGGGTTGGGTCAAAATGTGGTTTATATTTTGCTAGCAAGTGAAGAACTACAAGAGATGCTGAGAAAGTTGGAAGTGACAGTTTTGTTTAGTCCAGTCTTTGTTCCGATTGGATTTTTTGTTTCTTGTGGTGATTTGGAATATAGTTTCATGATGTTTGGTTTTCTGTACTATGATATAGGTTTTTGTGATTTTAATTTAGAGGATTCTGTCAGATCTTAATTGCGTTGGATTTTGGAGGTGTGAAAAGTAGAATGATGAATTTTGACTTACCACGGCTAATGTCAGGTTTCTTGAATTAATTTGCATAATATGATTTGTACTCTAATGTTTATTTTTCATATCTTAAGACTATTTTCTGTCATAATGATTAGGAAGTTGCTCCGGATATGAATTTTGAAACTACACTTCAGTTTGGGAATTTGATCTGTTAGATGGTTTAAATTCTGGAATTTCACATTCTGAAATTTGTTATTTCTCAATACAAATACCTCAGGAACAATGGTTTTTCATATCTTAGATGTTTCATTCTTGGTTTGTCATTACTTTATTTTGAATTCATGTATCTTCAGAGTATTTGTCCATGTTTTGTGATGCGTGAATATTTTTCTTCTATTGGGTGAAAGAAGCACAAGAAAATTACTGCTGATTTTTTTTAATGCAATAAAATTACAGACGGCTTCAGACCATCGTTATTTTTCAAAACACCCTGTGGGACACTCAGATTAGCGGCGGCTATAGACCGTCGTTAAATGAGCTAACTTAGTACTACTGTTTATTGTGATGGACCATTACCGTCGTTTATTAACAACAGTGTTGGACCATTGGATAAGTTTTACGACAGTGAAATAACTGTCAGAAATTGTGATTTGCCATGGTTTTGGACACTTTTCTCACTGTTTTGGTGTAGTATTTGGTTGTAACATGGTGTCAGTGGTGATAAGGGTTGCCCCAGGTCATTTGGCTCCGGCATTGTACTGCAGTACCAAAGGTGCATGGGTTTACCCATCAAGTTGTTCAGTACTAGCTATGTATCATGGGGCCAGCTAAGCTAAACAGAGGATTATCCCCTAGTTGTTTAGCTCCAGGATAATACCAAATCCCAAAAGCCCCCCTCGAATGAGAAATCTTGGTTAAAATGGTTGTTGGGACAGCTGTTCTAGCCATTCTTACGCTGACTTAAGGTAGCATAACCTAGTCTTGCTAATCTAGTTGGTCATACCCAACCAACCTTTTATGCTAATATGTCATTTGATTAGTGTGAGCAGGCTGATTAATAGATATTGGTCTTCTCTTTAGAAAAAAATTCATGAACCTATCAAGATTCTCGACCTGTTATCTTCCATGTTTAGTTATTCATTGTAGGTGAATTACATGTTTTACAAGGCTCTTGTCATGCTTTACAACAATGTATTGTTATTGGAAGAAGACCCAACCTCCTAACTCATTTGTACAACTAGCCCAGCCCATACAGGAACAGGCTTGACTTGTCCTCGGGAGCACTCTTCTTGCTTGAGCTCGGGTTCGATCTGATCAAGTTCGAGATCTACGGGAACATGAGCGTGTTGTGGTATCAATTGGTTTTGATTTGTGCCGAGCCTTCACATTCATTGAACCATATTGATATATCGTTGAACTGAAGTTAGCACGCGTGTCCCACCGGGTGTGCTAAAAAATGGTGTTAGTTTCAAATTGGATCGCGCATGTCATATATATGTGTACATGTGTCAAGCATGCCAGAGCCAATATTGGCTCAACTCAAACTGAATGCCTTGTAACCCCAGTTGTCAAATAGACCAAGAGATCGGGTATGAGTAAATCGGGTCATCTATCCATACCTTGATTGCAAAAGACCAGTGGTTTGCAAAGAGGAGGGTTCATCCTTCTAAGGAATTCTTTTTCGCTGGGCAAGGACTTTCAATTAAGCATGTGATAGCTTGCTTAGTTCAACAATAATTCAATTTTAATAAAAGAAATACTTCGGCCATAGCCAATAAAACAATACACACACACACACACATATATACATATATTAAGTCACTCACTCAGCTTATAAAATGAAGAGCAATGAAAGGAAATGATAACTAATGACTATCTCAGGCAAAACGGTTGTCGGGCACAGTTGTCAAGTTCGTCTCTGTCAATTTTGTTAGCAAGACTATCGCTGTGAAATGATCAAATATTCATAAAGCTGTTAAGTCTCCTTAAGAGAGATGATTGTAGACAATGAACAGATCTTCAACAATCTTGTGGGAAAGTCAACAGAATGTGGATGATCAATAGCTTCTTTGTCTGATTAGGACCCTATAGGCAAGATGATCATCGTGGAACAACTGAATGTTCATCTAGCCTGATTGAACTTCATACACTCAATGATTGATGAAATTTCTGATCTTCTACACCAGAAAGCTGTGTTGAGGATTTGTCTGATCTTCTACACCAGGAAGCCGTGCCGAGAATTTGTTCAACTACCTAAAAATCTTCCAAAGGGTGAAGCTATGTTACTCCTACCGAAAAGTAAAGGCAATGGACTGAAAAAGTAAATGAATAACAGTAAAGACAAACATAAATGATATTAAAAGGTAAATGAAGACATAAAGGTAAAACATTGGCCTAGATTGGATTGGCGATGGCCTGGAGCTTTTTGTTCTCCAATGAATTTATAAGAGTTGTGAGGAGATAGTTTCTTTTTGTTCTCTAGTGAATTTATAGGAATTGTGAGGCGATAGTTGGAGATTCGTACTTGGATTTGTCCTCAATCTTCGTTCAATTAATCAGCTAGAGTCATGGTTAATCATGTTTTGATCCTTATGAAGAATTTTCCAATTTCCTACTACATCGATCAATCACTGAACACAAATAATGGTGAGAATTCAATTACCACTGTTTCCTGTGGTGTGGTTGACTTGAGATTTATATCTGCCTCATTTTTTAGCTCATATCCTAAAATGAACCCACAAAATCGATCAGCGGCCAGCCCGAGGTTGGCAGGATAAGTTTGCCATTGGCGTCCAAATCCTGCGAAGTCGGCAGTTTACCTGGTGACCCGGGAAATCCGCGTCCTAGAAGTGATGCTGAGAGGGGCGCGGATCAGGTACTACCCCCGCCTGTTCCGAGCTCGGGACATATGGAGGCCGAGGGGCCACTGTGATGTATGACTTCTATCCACACCGTTAATCCATTTTTCCATATCATTTTAGGATACTGTACCAAAAATAAGATAGATTAAAGGATTAAATAGACCACACAGTGGGGATTAAATTCCTACTGTTGAAAAATTCTGAGGGACCACATAAGTTATGGATCAGGATGATATTTATTTTTCACTTTATCCAGCTGTATACAATCATATCAACAGGTTGGATGGAAAATAAATGACGCGGTGGACCCTATGAAGGTTTCAATGGTGGGCATCCTAAGCACTGCTACTTCTTGTGGTGTGGTCCACTTGAGCCTTCGATCTAACTCATTTTTGGTCCAGTACTTGAAAATGATATGAAAAAGTGGATGGACGGTCTGGATAAACGTAATAAATCACGGTGGCCGCTCAGTGGCCCACAGGGCCTCGGGGTAGTAACTGATCCGCGCCCCTCATGGAGAATGAAAGGTGGAGACCGCAACTTGGAGACTTCAAATCGGTGGTAACCTTGGTAAAATACAATTAATCCACACCATCTGATTTATCGGCCACTGATTATATAAATAGTGATTCTTACCATGCACATACAATTAACAATGGTCCACATATGGAGGCACATCCAGGTCAATGATCGTACCTTTTCCAACATAATCCATCTGGTCCATCCATGCTCTTGGCTATTGATCAGACGGTTCTATTTCATTTTTAAATGAATATACCATCGAAAGTAAGGCCCACATGATAGACTGTCCAGATTGACATTCCAACCTTTTAGGAATGTCTCCTTCCCCAGCCATTGATTGAATGTAAAAGACCATTTGGAGAAGCTAAGTCCTTCTTGTAATGTAATTTATTTGGACCTTTCATAGTCTCGATCACTGAGTAGATGGTTAGCTAGGATGGCTTGATTCAGAGTCACCAGCGGTCAAAGGGGGGTCACTGCATTGTGGATGGCCAAGATAAATGATCAATCCTCCTTTTTAATCAATCCAGAAAGCCCATTTTCTTAGCCATTGATCATATGGTTGGGATCATTGGATCAAAATAATTTTTGCAAAGGATGAGAAGTGAAAGATAAGGCCACATGATCGTCTAAATAGATGACCAGACATTTTCCAAAATGATTAATTAGGACCGTCCATTTTTTCCTGTCTATTAATATCATATAAGAACATATTCATCAAAGTAATTATTGGGAGTTGTGGACCACCAAAGGTGGGCCAACATGATGGGCAGTCCAAATTAATTATTAGTTGGATAAACTTGACCATTCGATAAGCTTATTTTAATAATTTGATTCAAAGACTATATATTTAAACTTGCTTTTAGTTAATTGAGGGTATCGCACTGCAATCCACGAGGAGAAAGTGGGGAGATACGAAAAAAAAGACTAAAAAGAAAAGGAGAGAAGAAAAAGGAATGCTTCAAAGAGAATGATCAATGCATAATATGATTTCACTGGTGTGCGTTCCATTCCTACTTTCTCCATTTCCGTGACATTTTTAAAAAATTTTAGATTTGTTTTATTTTTTATATGACATCCTAACATTAGCCGGCAGAATGAATGTTGGAATGAACTTTGTGAAACCATCGTGATGGTTCCACAAAGCATTAGGGCAACACACAAAGGAAGAACATGAGATGTGAGGGCAAGAATGAAATGGCAAAAAAGTCCTACGTTGTCTGCCTAATCGCATTCACTTCCTTTGTGGCCGTTTGGATGGAGTGAATGGAGGTAAGTGACATTTGAGGTGTGTTTAGATGGAAGTAAATGCTTCTAAATGAAATGAAGTGGAAGTAAATGAGACTGTAAATGAAAATCCTGTTTCTGAGTGAGGATTTAGAAATAAATTGAGCGAAATGCCCTTTTGAGTGCCCTTAAGTCTTACGAATAAACAAAGATGTCGCCGTGCACATGTCAACCATACACATAGCACGTTGACGATACTTCAAAACAATTTAATTATTGGGTACATCACTATAATCGCATCAATAGAATGATCCAAACCGTCCAAAGGTTGACCATCTAAATGAATGTTTAAATAATATTGGCGAGTTGCTTGTTTGTGATCCTTACATTTGTAGCCTACTCAAGGCTTAAATTTTCTCTTTTTTAGTTAAATTATATGTTTTAATGGGCTTATTACAATCATTCTATTAAATATCACATAGGTACACTAATTTGGATATTAAAGTTTGTTTGGGATATCATATATATACTTATAAATATATTGAAAATTTCCAATGTATTCTAATTCATCCCATTTACTTCCATCTAAATAGGTTTTTTTAAAAAAATAATAAACAAATTCAAATGCATTTCATTTACTCCCGTTCAAACATAAATTGAAAAAAAGTCATTTACTCCCAATTCATTTACCTCCAACTGTATTTCCCATTTACCTCCAATTACAAGCTCCCAATTGAGCCCTAAAGGATAAAATTGGCCAAACACTCACATTATATAAAGGCATGTT
Source organism: Magnolia kwangsiensis (assembly GCA_037074715.1). Classification (NCBI taxonomy): domain Eukaryota; kingdom Viridiplantae; phylum Streptophyta; class Magnoliopsida; order Magnoliales; family Magnoliaceae; genus Magnolia; species Magnolia kwangsiensis. The sequence goes on along the minus strand of CM073571.1, from coordinate 58,137,442 downwards.
TGGTTGAATGTATTTCAGACAAATTGCAGTGTATTTTACACTTTTTTAAGCATTAATTACATGCTACAAGAATTTGTGGTGGAAGAGATACTGTGTGACATTGACCTCAGCAGCTTTTAGGTACCAAAAATGAGATAGACTTTGTAGGTCCCACCATGATGTATATGTTTAATCCACGTTGTTCATTCATTTGGTTAGATCATTCTAAGGTATGCCCCCAAAAATGAGACAGATCCAAAGCTTAAGTAGACCACACTATGGGAATAACATTTAAATGGTTAGCCTTCAATCTCAAATATTTTATGTAGTGTGGTCCACTTGATCTTTGAATCTACCCCATTTTTGGGGCCATGCTCTAAAATGATATGTACTAATGAATGGATGGGGTAGATATAACTCGTATCATGGTGGGGCCGCCAAGCTTAGGCTTTGAATTATCATGAAATCTGAACTGCAGCAACTCCTCTCACTTTCAAACGAATGTGGGTATTGTTTGATGTACGCATTTAATGCTGATTTGAGAGAAATTACATGAATTACGTGAAATCAAACAGGCCCTAAAGCAGATAAAACCAAGAGGTTAATAAACTCAAAGCTTACACACCCTGATCCTTAGCTCAAGTGGTAGATTGAGTGAAAGATACCACGTTTCAACACTTGAGGTCTTGGTATCCATTCCCTAATGGGGGTGGCTAACAGTGAAGTGTGAACTGACAGCAGTAAAGCTCATGAACACGCCTACTTGTTTCATTTCAAATATTGGGTGCACATGCTAAGTGGACCAGATTTATTTTTGAGAAAACATGTACAATGTTAGACCAACTTGATGGATGGATTGGATCTCACTGGTATAGCAAACTCTCAATGTAGTAACTTCAAATATTAATTATTGTGCAAAGCCTTAGATGGAACACAATCAAAGGATAGTCCATGCTCATGCCCAGAGTGAGTAAAACTCCATTTTAAAGTCCGTATTTTTTCTAAAATATTTGTTTAATTTATTAAGTGTTTAAAACTCCCATCTATTTCAAATGCTTTAAAAAAAAGTGTTTTTTGGGCAAACCGAATTAAACATGTTGTTTTAAAGAACGGATTTCATTCAAAAACAAGCTTTTGGATGTAATTTGGAAGATAGATATTGTTGGTCTTTGTCCATTGTTAGAATTGAGTAGAAAGCAAAAAATTTTAGTGACGGATCCAAGAGGAAGTATTTGACTTTTGGGAGGCAAAGAACACCATGCAACTAACCTATAGATGTTATGCTGATACATATAGATACTCTAATTCTTTTAATTGAAGTTTGAAAATTTTGCAGCAGAAAAGCTAATTTTAGATAAAAACAGGTTGATTGATTTTAAAACAGTTGTAGCAGAAAAAAAAAAAAAAAAAAAAACGGATTTTATGAGCTGATTATGCTACAGAAACATAAAAGTTAAAATTGAAAAGCTGAGAGCAAAAATACAGTTCCAAGAATCAGAACTTGATTCACAAATTGATGGGAATTCTACTGAAACAGGAATTTCGTATTTAAAGAAGAAGAATAAGAAGAAAATATGCATGCACTTGTTGTCTAGAATTTCAGTTTCTAAGAGGTTTTGCATGAGACTGGATGGGGTTGTTGTATGCCCTTGATATTGGTAATCACTTCACATGCAGAGGAAAGATTTAAAGTATCATCCGACACCGGTATGTATAGCCCATGAACGATATGACTGTGTCGACCCAAAACAGCCTGATGCAAGGCGACTTGGGGTGATACAGGGCCATAGCAGTGGTGAATAATATGATACCCGATAGAACAATTTAAAACATTGGGAACAATGGCAAGTGCAGCACAAAATAGAAGAAAAGACAAAAAATAGATATGAAAGATAGGAATAGAAGTTGGAGTGGCAATGGGTCATGTTCGGGCCAGCCCAAGCCTGCCCATTTCCTGAACAGGCCGAGGATCCTTGCCCAAACCCGACCCACAACCCATTACTCTCTGACAGGGCCTGACACACTTAAAATCCATCAAGTCCAACCCAACCTGACCCAGCCCATTTAATCAAGCTTGACTGTTCCGACCCAACCTGCCATGACCCATCTCAGTTAAGTATGGAATATGAGGCCAAGGCTATGCAAAACCTAGCATAGACTGGGTTAAATATGTACATAAAAAAACTCATCCATACTTTTCTTCTTTATTTTGTTTCGGGTTTTGGTAGGTCGAGTCGGGTCATGTGGCCCAACCCCTTTGAACCTATATGGGTGGGTCAGGTCGGGTCAGGTTGCGTAGGGTAGGGTTTAACCAAGCCCGACCCATTTACTTAAATGGGTCATATTTCTAACCTGAACCCAACCCACTAGCCATCTAGCTGGGCCCCAACACACCTGAACACGGGTTGGGCCACTTGACCTGTGGTTGACACGACCCATTCCTACCCATAAATAGGGGATAGAATAGTGGAGTCTCACCACCAATATAAACAAGAGGAGTCTCACCCCTAGGGTTTTAGAAGATTCACACACTGGAGTTGTTTCCAGTCTCAAGAAACAAGAACAAAAAAGAATTCACATGCCTACAAAGTTGCATACATAACTATATATTGCCATATTGCAATCCAATTCTAACAAAAGAATTCCATACTTAATCAAATTGGTCTATTAATAAAACAATCCTAGACTTTCTCCAATTTGCAATAAAAGAGATAAACAAAAGGAAACTAACTAAAAGAGTTCTAATTGTCTGGGCATAAGATCTATATGGTTTGTACAAAAGACCCAAAACATTGCATACAGTTTGTGTACTAAGCCCTAAACACACCTGATTGAACCTGAGGCGCCACATTTCAACTGTTCTGTTAGGTTGTCAATCCAATTGCTTCTGTCTGTCCCATGATTGGTTGAACCATTGATCTGGTCCATAAAAACCATATGATCTATAATCAAGACCCTTGGTTGGGCCTAATCTTCAAAAGACCAGCAACTGGACCGCTCATGTTCTCCCAATGGAAGAATGTGTAATGTATCAATCTTTAAGCCTTGTTCCTGAAAGTTTACAGCTTTATCAACCAGTTCTTTTGAATGTACATAAGTATTGAGGACTTTGAATCCCAAAGTTGAAGCCTCAAGAAATGTTAGGGCTGTCAATGGGTACATGGACTGTGGATACCCTATGGACCCGGCCCAATTTTAATGGGTCTGGGTCCCTATTTTGAAATCATTGGATTGAAAGACAACATCAATGGTGGAAAAGGCCGTAAAAACAGCTTTTGAGAGCGTTTCCTAAGAAAGTGATTTGGGAGCCAGTTAAAAATCAGGTATAGTCAGGTTCAGGTCAGGTCCATGTGATGGACCCAGTTAGAGTCATGTCGGGTCAGGTCCTGATCCACCTAGACCTAGCAAGACCAAACCCAGTAAGCCTAGGTCTGGGTACCATAGGACCCAACCCATTGACAGGCCTAAGATCAGTGATGTTTTTTGGGGACATGAAACAAAAAAGAACAATGTGAACCTTCTATATGTTTTTGGTTATGAATAAAATTCCCCTCAGATGTATAACACTCAGGTCAGGGGTTCAATGCCAGCTTACTGATGAAAAATTAAATTCTACAGAGATCACAGAAGCAAGAATCATGAGAAAACAAAAATTGCTAGAACCATATCAGTTTCTGCTCAAGCGTACAATCTACAAATTCTGTACCGTTACAACAGAAAGTATAGAAAATACAAAAGATCTGTGAACAAAATACACTTACAATCAAATATACCTCCACTCCATGCAAATTGTACCTTCCAACAACATTTAAATTGGCCGTTGATGATCATCCTCTCGTTGTATCGATGACATTACAGGAGGTGTCAATATCCCTCTAACAGACGACTCTTCGTCCACTGCAGGTAACTGCCCATCCAGCCCATACCCATTGACCAACCAGCTTGGAGACGGCGAGTTCCCCATCCTCAATCTAGTTGGGCTGGTGTTGTTCCAAAGCGGGGAGCTTGGGCTCGATTGAAATAAAGGTGACCGATCTTCGCGGACTAGAGGAGACAGTGTGGGCTGGATGCTGTCTTCTGTATGCTTCCTGTAAAGCCTATCTTCTTCAACGTCATAGAAATCCCCCGTCCGCACCTCCTGAGCAAGGGAACACATGCAACAGCAAAGCCACTGCATGCAATCAGTTACAGCCGGATTACCGCAACAGAAATCGTTAGCTGGAAGGTTGAATCTCTTCCTCATCTGAATCCTCCAAAACCCGCCATATAGCAAACCAAATACACATAGCACAATACCCGTCATCCCCAGTGCCTCTCTAACAACCTCGTTATCGATATTGATGGCTGCCAAGTTAAAGATCCAAAAGGGAGCCATGCAAAACAGTAGAAACGTCGCAATGTGAACATACATATTCCCAAACCCAAGCCTCTCCATATTCCATCCAAAAACACAGAAACTACAAAACAGCGAAAGATATGCTGTTGAAATATCATCCCACAAATCAAACAATCCACCTCTCCACTCTGGCCTACTCTCTGGGGTCAGCTGACTGTCTTTCAATACAAACGAATATCTCTTCTGGAACGACTTCGCCCTGAGATGCATCGGTTTGTCACTGTCAATTCCCACAAACTGATTCTGTGCTTCGTGATCTGTTTCTGATTCATATTCCTTCCCAAGAGGGCTAAGGATGCTGTACACACCAGCAATAGCCGGGGCTGCGATAGCGACAGAAATACAAAGGCCAACTCCAATTGCAGGCCGTTCTGATCTCCTATAGCCTAAGTTAAGACCACACAAAGCATACTGAGCAAAACAGTTCACATGAAGAAGAATTACAACCACCATCATATGCATCCACTCATGAGGTTTATAAGTGCCATTTTTGCAGTATATCTTTCTGAGTTTTAGAACATCATCCGGTCTCCATCTGCATAACAGCACGAGGTGGTAGAACCGTTTCGGATGCTGATACAGACACATGAGAGTAAAGAGAGCATTGAGGATTTGATTATTTACTTCAAACCAAGTATTTCTTTGGGCTTTCTTCGGCAATGCATGATCCAGCATCCCAGTCATGACAAGGAAGAGGATGGCACCAGAGACGGCAACGCATATGATCCAAGCAAGAAGAGCCATATTCATGGGATCTCGTATCCATTCCTTGCACAATTTCTTTAAAGACACCCAATCTATCTTCCCAACAAAGGGTACACTGATAACGTTTTGGGGACCCTGAGAGCTAGGAGAAACGGCAACAGAACGTGAAATCTCATCTCTTTCCTCAGCAATCCGTCGGAATTTGGAAGATGGAGAAGATAAAATGCCACGGGATCCGAATTTCATAAACCCTGCTTTGCTAGGAAGGGCCGTCAAAATACTTAGAAACCCCTTTTTGGGGATTTTCTGTCCCAGCAACCCTCTTTGAGATGTCGAGATGTGAAGAGAGACAGAATCGGTGGCGTCATAACCATTTCCAATTCTACCTGGCACTCTATCTTCCTGAATTTCATCAGTGAATTTCCCGTTACCAGATGAAACCATCTTAAGCAAATCAGATGATTCTAGTTCAAAACCACGCCACCTTCTATCTAGGGAGTTGGGGAAGAGTCAAAGCCCTTAAAAACATGAATCTACAGCATCAATCATTTCCTAATTTCAACTGAAGATCCTCATCGAACCCATAACGATAGGAAGGAACCTGGTTCAAAAGAAATGCAATTGAAACTCAGTCATCTACCAAAAAGGAGAAGAATTCGATCTTTTTTACTGATTTAAGAAGAAAATTTCATCAAAAGATTCAAAACAAATAGATATAGCAAGATGGCTTATTCAAAATAACACGATTTAAATTTACTCTTACAATTGAAACTTTCATCAAAACTCATCAAAATAGAAATCAATCCAACTCAAAAGGCATGGAAATGAAATTTCCTAACCAGATTTTTTTGGAGATTCATACCTGTGTTTGAGGAGAAGATGAAAAGAAGGCCCTCCTTCCTTATGGCTGTACTACAAAAAAAACCTTCTTCTTGTAAACAAAACGCGAATACGGAGGGGCGTGGCGTTCCAGATTTCTGTCCAAACGGTAAACGGATTAGCTGCTGCGCCGCACGCCAGCGACCTCGCTGGTCTATGTACGTGACGCAGAGCCGGCAGTCCTCGAGACCCCTAATGAGGCAAACGATGGAAAGAAAAATCAAAGTTCTGTGAGCCCCACTATGATGTATTTATTATATCTACACCGTCAATTCATTTGGATAGATCATTTTAGTGTATGTTCCTAAAAATAAGTCAAATCCAAAACTTAAGTGGACCACATCACAAATAGCAGTGGGACACTGTTATAATATTCGTATGGCCCATCGTAATATTTTTTTCTCCATCCAAGCTGTTAATCAGGTTATAAAAAAATGAATGAAAATAAAAAACAAATATCAGATTGATGCAAAACTTCTGTAACCCCAAGAAGATTTCAATGATAGATATTCAATGTCCCATTGCTTTTTGTAGTGTGGTTCACTTGATATTTTAATCTATCTTATTTTTGGGCTCAATCCTTCTAACGATCTAGCAAAATAAACGGACGGTTTGGATATAACTTGTACCCCATGATGGGGCCACAGAACTTGATGACATCACCACACCAGCAAGGTCGCTGGTGTGCAGTACATCAGCCAATCCGCTTCCGTCCGAACGCGAATGGACCCGAATCGTTTACAACACCGGTTTAATGCAGCTGGACCTCTGTAGAGTCTACCATGTTGTATAAGTGAAATCCATTCCGTCCATCAGATGAGGACCATTATTTGGACCGTACATATAAAATATAATTGGATTAAAAACTCTTTTGGGCCACACTAATGAGAACAGCATCATTGCTCCCAAAACCGCTAATTTCAGGCTGTTTGAATTGCCTGATTTCTGTGTCAGGCTGATTTTTGTTTCTTATTTTCATCATCTTTAGTTGCATCTGGTTAATAGGTATGGTCAAAGATACACACCATGGTGTCCCTACATAAAAACCTGCGGTTGGCATCCCATACCCATTAATGCGATGTGGTGTGTGCCATCTGACCTCTATATCTAGCTAATTTTTGTGCTTAGTCTTAAAATCGAGGATAGAACTTGATATGCGGAGTGGATTTTGTATATACAGCATGGTGGACCTCACGGACGTGGGTGTTTTTGGACCGCGTAAAATAGGTGGGTGCTGTCGAAAAGTTACATTTCGGGGGGCGCCGAGATTTCTTGGAGGAATACGGTGGTGGTTCACCACCCCTTCCTGTTAAGTCGTGGACTGTAAGTCTGTAACTTCCACCGATAGTGGTTTGAGCACTCTGGTCCGTCCAAATCGTGGACCAAATTGTGGATACGGACTATCTGAAATTCACTTTGATTAGCCATCCGATTTCACTTATTAGCTCGCCCTACCAGCCACTCTATTTTCAGCCATTGGTTAAAATCATCCATTCCACAGCCAGCCAGCTAGTTGTGGAAAAACCCTCTGGACTCCACCATGATGTATGAGTTTTATCCACGCCGCTCATCCATTCTGCCTGCAAATATTACTGCTTGATCTTAATATGAGGCAGATTCAAAGCTCCAGTGGACCACACCATAAGGAGACAATGGAGATTGAAGGGCTACTGTTGAAAAATTCTTCGGGGAATAGAAGTTTTGGATCAAGTTGATATTTGTCATCTACGATCATCTAGTTTTCCATGACCTTATAAATAGGTTGGATGATAAATACACAGCGGCCTTTTAAACAAGTTAGATGACAAATAAATATAATTGTGGTTAGATGACAAATAAACATCACCGTGGGCTATATATTGAAAGGTTTCAACCAGTATTCCCATTATTTCCAATGATATGATTCACTTGAATTTTGAACATGCTTCACTTTTGAGATCATGTCAAAAAATGAGCTGGAAATATAGTCTTAGCTTCGTAGGGTCCTTGGCTCCACCGAGGTGAGTGAGATCCTTTATCACAAGACCCGTTATGATACGTGTGTAGTCATATATATGTATTGTCCATTCATTTTGAGAGCTCATTTTAAGAGATGATCTAAAAAGTAAAGCAGGTCCAAATCCTAGGTAGATAATAATGAAGGAAGAAATGGTAATTGGCCATTTAAAACGAGCTACAAAAGTTTTCGATTAGGCTAATATTTGTATGGTCTTTTCATCTAAGTCTTTATGGCCTTATTATTGAGCTGGATGTCAAATAAACATTTCAGTGGCCTTAAGAAAATTTTTAACTGTGGAGATTAAATCTCTATCATCTCCCGTGGGATAGTCCACCTAAGATTTAGATATGCTTCATTTTTTTGAATCATGTCCTAAAATCATCTTTTAAAATAGATGGAGGGTGAGGATGTACAGCTAGGGACGATCTGACCACCCAAACTGCACCCAATATATGGATGGCACGGATAGAACACATGCATCGTGGCCCCACCAGTCATGTCACCAGAGAGGTCTGCGGTGGTAGAGTCACCTTACAAGACAAACTGCGCACTATTTTTTTTGATCTATTACGGGCCACTGTATTAAGAATATCTCCTTCGCGTGCATGCTAGGCGAAAGATGCTCCGGCTTGGTGGTGAGCTGTTTGGTTTGGAGAATTGTATAAAAACTACCTCAATAATAATAGGAAATTTATACTTTAGTGCCTTTTTAAAATGATTTCAACCCCATTAATTAATGTAATCATCTCTCCACTACCTTTCGTCACCCTAGTCACAGCCACCCCATGGGTGATAACTCCGGCAGGCTCCACCATGATCTCTAGGCCTGATAAGAGACTAATTATCAAAGTTCAGTTGGATCTTAAACAGTGGACCCCGTCACCATCAAGAGCTAGCCTTCCTCCATTTTAATTTTCATAATATCTCCTCTATGACCATGGAGGACACGGGACTTGATTTTTAATAGGAAAATCAAGTCTTGTGTGTGTGTATGAAATCCACTCCAACCATTAGATGTAATCCAAGTTTAGACTTAGAGCTAGAAAATTAGGTTGATTTGTGTTTCAAGTGGGCCACACTAAATAAATTACTTAGTAAAGAGGTAAATGTTTGATTTTTACACGGCCCACTGTAATGGTTATATAAAATCTATTCTAACTTTTAAATTCCACACCAAAAGTAAGCATGTGTTTAAAAATCATGTTCATCTGTGATTTAGGTGGGACATGCTAAGGGGAATATTTTGAAAGATGATTGTTGCCTTGTCTACTATTTCCAATCATGTGATCTACTTGAATCACTGATGGATCCCATATAAACACTAGGTTGGGGCCAACCACGTAGCCAATGCCACCATTCGTTTGCGCACACACTCATCTAACCCTAAAACAAATGTAGGGAGAAGGAATGAGGGTAGCAAAGCCAATAAGCATGCAAGAAATAATTCAAAATCCAGGCTAAGACTGAAAGGTGGGCGTCCAGGGCCCTACGTATATCAATTAGTAAGGTAGCTTTTTTGAAAATGATCGGAAACTTCGAGAATAACTTTGACATTATGACATAGTGTGGTGGATGATACTCGAGCACTTGGAAATTATATATGCTTCTTGCGTTGAAGAATTTTAAAATAGGCTATCCAAAATATGGGTTTCAAATTAGGTGTTTCATGAATAAAAAAAATATTATTTTTCCATTACCATATTATTAGATTACCTTGCATTTATTATATGGCTAAGAATGAAAAATATCCAATGATCCTAATTCAGCAAACGGCTGTACATTAATCAAATGATTTTGGGATTGTGACCTAGCCACAGGGGACTTCACAATTTAGTCAGTTTAACCGAAGTTAACAAGGTGTATATCTCAAATGCAGGATTACCAGGTCTCATACCCTGCCCGAGTCAAAAAAGGGCGGGTTTGGGCAGTGGGATTAGAAGGGATTAGGTGGGATGGGATTCATCTTATCATGTGCAAATTTCACTCCATATTTGGGAAGAATGGAATTAGGTAGGAATTAGATTAGATGGAATTGCATTGGTCCATGCCAATTTCACTCAATGTTAGCAAGTTGTGTCGGTCCCACTATAATGTGTGGGCTATATCCACACTGTCCACCCATTTTTTGAGATTATTTTAGAGCATGTCCAAAAAAATCAAGTAAATCTAAAGCTCAAGTGGACTTCACTGTAAAAAGCAACAGGGATTGAATACTTACCGTTGAAAACTTCTTCGAGCCACATAAGTTTTGGATCTACTTCATTTTTAGACACATGCCATAAAATGAGGTTAAAAAGTAAATGAACGGTATAGATATAAAACATGTGTATTATTCTCAAAAATTTCAAATGATAGTGGATATATCCTTTCAATATACCACAGTATTATCAACAAAGCATGAAATTAATCTTTCTCATGGCAATAAGGGACAATCCCTTACCATGGGTAGTGGTTATGTTTTTTGAATTTCATCCCACCGCCCAAACACGCCCTACCTTCTGTTTATTCTTTTCTGAAAATCATCGTGGATTCTGACACGTTAAAGCATCAGCAGCCAGTCAAATATCAAAGTCTATAGTTCAAGACACGACCTTCTAGAAAAAGAATGGATCGTGATTCAATGAGGCTATGGTGTAGAGGGTTGAAATCGTATGAGGGATCCGGGCCATTCATCACGTATGGTGTGTTGTGGACACGCTATTGACCAAAATAGATGTTCGTCTGCCGATCACGTGGAGCAGACTTGTACGATAAAAATGAACGGTTAAAAAAAGGAATAAAACAAAGGTGAAATACGTCCAAATTTAACGCATATTGAATGTAGCTTCTTTTTTTTTTTTTCGTACGTCTCATGTTCTTAGCGGCGGTGACGGGCATAGTTAGATGGAGACACAAGCTACGTGGGACGCGGATTCCCCCGCGGATTTCCTGCTAAAGGAACTACTTTAGCTGGGAACTTAAGCAGGGCCCACGGTGATGTTTGGGAGAAATCCATTCTGTTCACCTGTTTTATGAGATCATTTCAAGGTGTAAAATCAAAATGATCCGTATCTAATTCTCAAGTGGGATGAAAGTGTGAAAATTAAACATCCACATTTGAAATATTCGTTAGGCCAGAGAAGTTTTGAATCAGGATAATATTTATGTTTTCAGTTCGTCTTAATAGGAATGACATCATAAAAAGTACGGATGGCATGTAAACATCACTATTAATCCCAGAAAGGTTTCAACGATAGAAATTTTCCAACCCACCTTTTCCAATAACATGGCCCACTTGACTCTTCGATCGTGTTCAATTTTGATCTCAAATACTAAAATGAGCTCCCTAAATGGATGGACTAGGTAAATTTTTCACAAAGATCATGATGCCCCACCTAAGTTTTCAGCAAAGGAACTTACCGCCACAGGATATCGGCGTCCAGGTGTGTGAAACCCCGCAAGCGGATTAGCCGGTGTACCTTACACCAGTTATATATGGCTGTTGTATCCTTGTCAGCCCTTTGTGAGTTTGATAATGAGGTATGTGTTATATCCAAATTATCCATCCATTTGGCATGCTCGCCTTAAGGCAGGGACGTAAAATAAGACAAATACAACTATCAAGTGGACCACACTGCAAAAAGCAGTAGGGGATGGAATGTCTATCACCGAAACCATTTTTGGGATCATGGAAGTTTTGGATGAATATAATTTTTTTTTTCCCTTTTCATTCTGGTCTTTGTGACCTTATGAATAGATTGGATGGAAAATAAATGTTATGGTGAGCCCTACAAATTGTTTAACGATGAAAATCATTATTTTCGCTGCTATTTGTGATGTGGCCTACATGATCGTTGGATATGATTTATTTTTTGTATAATAATATAAAATGATCTCTAAAAATAGATAAACAGTATAGATATAATAAATACATCACTGTGAGGCCCATGTAACTTTGACCTCCTTTGAACAGTTACTACAATTCCGAGATCGAGGAGCAACAGTGCTCATCTTCACACGACATGTACACACAGCACGCCGATTGGGCGGATGGCGAGATTTGATTGGTCGAGCCTATTTTGTTAGAGATAGGTGTGCTGTTAGAGTTGGCCCAGATCATTTTTATGGGGCATGGATTGCGTAATGGTACTGCTCTGTGGGCTCTACCAACATCCTCAGGCATTTTATCGTCTATGGCCATTCATTTTTCCGGCTCATTTTAGGGTATGATTTGAAAAATTAGGCGGATTCACATCACAGTTGAACCACACCATTATTAGAGCCATGTAACTTTAATATCATTTGAACCGTCCGTACAACTTGGATGTGTGCTCGTCTTCGCAGGACAGGTTTCCATGACAGTCAGTTTAGTGGTGTGCGGTACACCAGCCAATCCCCTTCCCTTTGTGGGTGGCAAGATTTGACTGGTGGGGCTATCTTGTTAGAGATGGGCGGGCTGTTAGATACGAGGGCAAGACTAATTTTTAACAGACTGAAATTGCATACTGGCACTGCTCCGTGGGTTCCACCACCATTATCATGGGTTTTATCGCCCATGGCCATTCATTTTTTCAGCTCGTTTTAATGCATGAGTAAAAAAATGACGCAAATCCAGATAACTTGTGAACCACATCATTATGAGGCCCATGTAACTTTAATATCCTTTGAACCATCATACAACTCTAATGTCCGTGCTTGTCCTCCCATGACAGGTTCCCATGATAGCCAGGTAGGTGGTGGCTGGTACACCATCCAATCTGCTTCCCTCAATTTGTTTGGTGGGGCCTATTTTGTTAGAGATGGGTGTGCTGTTAGAGTTGGGCCAGAATATTTTTAAGGGACAGATTACATACTCACAATGCTGTGGGCTCCACCACCACCATTATTATCACGATCTTTTATTGGCCACAGCCATCCATTTTTCCAATTCATTATTTTAGGGCATGAGCTCAAAAATGATACGGATCCAAATCATAGGTAAACCACACCATAGGAAATGGTGGTGATTGAAAGCCCACCATTAAAAACTTGGACAGCAAAAGTTTTGGATTAAGTTGACATTTGGATTTTATCTTCATCCTGGTCCATGTGACCTTATCAACACGTTGGATAAATAAACATTAGGGTGTGTGTTACTCTAACCATGTGGGGCCCAGCTTTCCATATATATATTATCAATACTCTCCATTTATTTTTTGATCTCAATTTAGGACACGGTCCAAACCTTAAAAAGATCCAAATCTCAGGTGACCACTAAAAACTTTTTGTGGGCACAAAAGTTTTGGATTAAGCTGTTCTCTTTATTTTCCCTTGATTCAGATCTTATTGACATTATTGACATTATCAACAAGTTGGATTGCAAATAAACATTACCAAAAAAATCTTACAACCAGCCCTTTGGAATTTTTAACGGTGAGGCACTCAATCACTACTGTTTCTTGTAGTGTGGTACACCTAATATTTGGATCTACATAATTTTTGGGATCCATACTAAAATAGGTTAGAGAAATGCAAGGATTGTGTGTATATACAGCACATCATGAAGGTGGGCCTACGGTAAGGGTAACGCCCAATAAGATAGTAAGCGGATTGGCTGGTGTACCACACACCTGCTATATAACTGGTGTATTGACATCAACAAGTTTTGCGAGTCCCATCATGAGATATGTGTTATTTCTAAACTGCACTGTCTGTGTATCACCAACTGTTCTATACATTTTGGCCAATCATTTTAGGCACGATCCTAAACAGGAATCACATCCCAAAGCTTAAGTAGGATACACCCTTGGAAGAACTGAGGTAGTAAACTCACCATTGAAATGTTCTTAGAACTACTATTATGTTTATTTGCCATCTAATCCGTTCATAAGGTCATATAAACTGAGTCAAAGGGAAAACAAAAATATTAACTTGATTAAACTTCCATAACCCTTTAGAAGCTTCTAATTGTAGATGTTCAATCCTCACCGTACCCCTCATTGAGGACGAGGTTACACTCAGATGGGCCCCAAGCATTTTTAAGTTTTTGGAGTACCTACTTAGCTCATTTCTACTGGCACACTGCCTCCAACAGTTAAATCTCACCACCAACCTGTGGGGTATTCCTCACCATGATTTTTATATTCTGTCCATTCTTTTTTTTTTTTTTTTAACACACGAGCACACACACTCACACCACATGCACACACACCCCACACACGCATGCCATCATGGGTACTCGAACCCTAGGCCTGGTTTTGAAACCCCAAGGAGTCTACCACCCAGGTAAGAGTAAGGACCCATATTCCATCCATTCTGCTAATGAGGGATTGCAACAGAATGAATGGAAAATACAAGTATCATCCTTGACCAAAACATCCATGACCCACTCAATTTCCACTTTTTCATGTTGTATGGCTCACTTGAGTTTCATTTTATTTTTATTTTTAGACTCATGTATTAATATAATTAGTGGTGTACACCAACCGAGCAAACTCGGTTAGCTCGCTCAACTTGACTTGAAAAAGCTTGACTCGGCTTAGTTCGAAGCTAAGTTAGAGCCAAGTAGAGCTGATTTTTTGAGCTCGAAAATCAGTTCAAGCAGGTCCCAGCTCGATTCAACTCGACTCGAATTGAATCTAGCTCCAATTGAACTCGGATCGAGCCAATTCGGTGACTCGGTTACTTTGCCATTAATGTCACTCACCAACTGTTTGATAAAATGACTCAACAAAATGTAGCCGGTGGCAAAAAAGGTTTGCCTGGTGGCAAGGAAGGTATATAAATTAAAGGGAATTGGCATATGCACCTGCTTTAATTGATAGTGAGACCCATGCTTTCTACTTTGTACCATTGTATTACCAAAAAGCAGAGAAAGAAAGGGTCATTGGTAAGCGGTGTGCAAATGGAAATTTCCATGAGGATAGACATCACATATGCCGGTTAGTTGTATGTGGAGCTATATCATTCCGCCAGTGAATAACATCTATTGAATATTCATTTTGTGGAAAAGCTGGACCATGTCATGATGGTTATCTAGTGAAAACTATTATCGTTGTTCGTAAAAAAGGAAGATTTTGAAGTTACAGTTCTGGTATCTGTAAATGCTTCGATGGTGATCTAGACTTAATCTTAGTTTGAACTTAGCTCGAATTGACTGAACTGAGCTAGGCTGGCCAATCAGGCCCGAGGCTGATATGAGGTCAGCCAGTGTTCGTGCCAAGCCAAGCTGAGGCCAGCTTGAGGCAGTTGGACTCGTTATACACCCCGAAATGTAATATGAAGATACTGATGGACAGCTCGCATTGACAGCTTGGTTAGCCCTACAGGGCTTTGGGTTACACGCACTCGAGGGTTTCATGCAACTTACATCCATTATACGGTGAATGCCCGAAACTCGGACACGTGGTCTGCCACCCACACGAGGAGCATCGATTGAAACACGACATTCACGACCTAAAAAGAAACTCCGCGGTATTATGCGGAGCATGTAATGCTCGTGCACCCAGACGCGCGATTCACGAGCCACGAAGAAACTGGGGTGCAGCTGGATGATGCGACACTAAAGCATACAGCCAGCATTCAAATGACATACAGTTACTTTTCTTGATAAACCCTGCAGAAAAGCTATGGTTAAAAATATACATACATCAGTAAACTCTCCTTTCAAAACATTGGACGCTTGATAACCACCGTTCACGACTAATCATAAAATTAATGGATGAGTACGTGCCCTTTTGACTAATGAAATATATTTTTTAAACATTTGATTTTTTTTGTTAATATATATAAATCATGTTGGGATTGTACTATGGAAAATTAATATTTTGTTGCACCTCTCTCTCTCTCTCTCTCTCTCTCTCTATATATATATATATATATATAATTTTTTTTTTACACACACCCACACGCACCGGCACAAGCCATAGTGGGATTTCACCACATATGGGTATCGACCCAAGAGCTTAGGTTGAAACTCCTCATATTCTACCACTGAGATAAGGACTTGAACCCCACTTATTTTATATATAATTTGTTGGAACTTGTGAAAGTATACGTAGAATAATCAAGCAAAATAATCACAATCCATGCGGATAAATCCAAATAGAGGACAATGTGAATTTTATGTGGAAATTTTTTTATTTAGATGGAAAAATTTTTGTGAAAAAATCAAGGTATAAAATAACAAATAATACACTATAAAATCAATATTATAAGAAATAGGTAATCTTACCCCCAGAAACCAATGCCATTTGCTTATACGCTCACTCATCCAAACCTAAAACAAATGTAGGGAGAAGGAAAGAGGAAGCAAAATGATAATTATATCGGGAGGGATCAATGGCCCAAGCTTGGGCATGCAAAATTAGATTTTTGAATAAGCCTGGACCTACGGCTTGTAAGAAACAGTTCAAAATCTTGGCCAAGAGTAATCCAGGGGTATTCAGACCCTAGTTGACGCAGGGATGAACGTGATGAGGTCGATCACCGTCTTCCTCAAGGATAACTACTCCGAATCCACGGAGCTTCTCTGGACTCCTCACAGAGACTTCTCGAATCCACGAGGAAAGAAAGCAGGAAAATAGAAATAATTCT